>CM060969.1:129003221-130499471 GCA_030765045.1 Tenodera sinensis
TAATTCAAAAACGAAAAGTTAGTCAAGTACCCTTTAGATGGAAAATATTTGAAAAATTTTGATTTTCTCAAAAATGGCTCTAACGATTTTGATGAAAATGCCACACGTTTAAGATACTTTTATGGCAATGATATATAGTGAAATTTCCGGATACAGCCGATGTTGTGTGTTTACTCTTGATGACTTGTACTTAGCTGGTAAGCTTAAGAAACAGACCAAATCTTATTATACAAGAAATGCAGATATCGTTAAACACGCCAGTTATGTCCAAATGTGCTTTTGTGGAACCATTTGGAAGATATTCCTTGTTATTTGTGTTTTACAATACTTGTGCTTTTCTTAGATGGAAGGTCACTATTAATTTTTTATCTCCTGGCCGTGTTAAGATAATGTAAAAGTTAATTTGCTGGAATTTTCTTGAATATTTTCGTGTGACATCGTTGAAAAATCCGTAATTTATAAACCAATCTTAATACTTATTGGGCTTTTGGGTTATGTTGCGATAGACAAGGTTCGAAGGGGGTCTTAGCACCTCGACCTGTAGATATTTTGCCCCTGGGAAAGAGGGGTGAGTTAAAAAGATGTGGAGGGTAGTCGAGGAGAGACAACATCAGAGGGCAGGGTCCCAAACATTACAGATTTGAACTCCGCGATGGTGTCTCGTACTCTGGCTGCTCTGCGAGCTCTAGATCCCCTGGGGGGGGGGGGGGAGGCGGAGGCTGGAGACACCGATCCGGAGGACGATGAGTTACAGAGAGGAGGCACCTATCATGCACGTGAAACTGTCACCGACACTTAGAATCCTGAAAAGCCCAAGCCCCAGTAAATGAGAGGTGGTGAAATGGAGGTTGAGGAAATTTGGGGGACGTGATAGTCCCTCCCGCCATTCGCCTAGTGGCCCGAGAAGAAACCCATGGATCAGGAAGGTTGGCTACGGGAATCGAACCCAGCATGTCCCGAATGCAAGCCTCAGATTAACACGGAACAATCTCGCCCGGTTGAGTTACATATGTTCAGGCAAACACATTGACATTTTCCTAAAAATGCTTATTTAGAATCAGGGATCCCAAAACATGTATTTCCGTGATATCTTGCATGCTTACTGTAAGTACATAATGAAGAAAGAAAAACATATACGAGTTACCTATAGCGGACAAGTTACCTGCGAGGGGGGGAGGGGGGTACGGCCCTTCTTGGAAGCTAATACACTCAATGTGCAATCAATTACTGTCTATTAGACTATTATTTTAATGTTGATGTAAAGAACAATTTTCATTTAGCACGAATTAATACGGTTATCCACAACAAAATAATGAATCAATATTGATTGCAAACTTCCAGCATGCGCCCCCCTCCCCCTCCTGGAAAAGGGTCTGCCGACGCCCATGGTTGGCTATGTGCAACTTTCCTTATAGATTCTGGGCAACAAGAGAGGCACAGTACGTCGAAATGTTAAATACCATACATTCGTTAAGGTTCCACATAAACGGGTTAGATTTCTGTTTGGAAGTAACTTTCTTTTACAGGTACTTTTGATGCGAGTTTGGTAAATTATGTAATATTCCTTCATTCATTTCAGCAGTCAGTTAAAGGTATAGGTAGGTAAAGCGAAGTTTTATTTGCTGATGTCGACAGAAAGCACTCGAGAGTTCTAATATGGATACGCTGGGCCTTAGACACTCGCGATTAAATCAAAGGAAGGCGAAACACGACGTGGTAAAAATGTAAATTTTGTGTAAGATAATCTTATTGTTTTATTTTGTTTAAATAGATAATGGTGGTGATAGGAGTGAACATGTGGGTTCTCCCATCATTAGCATGTACGACGAGAACCAGATGGTCGGTCGCAACACGCTGGGGCGTATGTAACATATAATCTCAGGAACACGATACGGTGATGCTGGGTACTAAACCCTGGCACAATTTGAAAGCCGTGCAGTACTAAATCATATCGGCGAAGTCGTTCGTCACCACGCTTTCTGTTGACTGGCAGTCTTCCAAACTCAGAGTGGCACGCTAAATTAAATTCCAATAAAGCTCCAAGCAATGGCTGTCTGTCGTGATTTCATACTCCAACATTCTGCCATAAAGAAATTCGTTCAAAGTTTTGCAGCTGGCAAACCAGCGCAATTTTTTAAAAGTGTGAAAAGTTTGCTTTCACAATGATTAATTTTAGATTACAAGACCTGCAGATATGAATTTCAACATATGGCTCAATAACAGAGCGTAAAGAGAGCCATATGCATGGTGTCTGAAACAGAGGTTCCCTCTAGATCTAAATTATTTAAAATACTCGCTAAATATGTTACTAATTATAAATGATTTTCCTGTTGTGCATTTTAAGGGAAACATAAAATATTTGATTAAATATTAAACTTGGTAAGCGAATCATAGGTACAAGGGGAATTTTAGAATACAGTAGGTTTTGTGCGATAGTCAAATCTTTTAAAGCTATGAGATTCCGTTCTCTTTGCACACTTAACATATAAAAAATGAACAACGATGTTCTATTGCACGAAAGTTTTCCGAAACTCACACACATAAGAAGGAATATCTCCAAAATGGCTCACTCTACAAGAAAATTTGCTCAGACCTAAATTGTGTATTTTAGCAAGATCTACACGTTTTGTATAGTATGATTTGGTCTATCTGTAACGGTTTAGCTGTTATGCAAACGTCGTCCAGAGTAAATACGACTACAGGGGCTATAGCCAGAAAATTCAATTTCATTTGCCATAAAAATATCTCAAACATATGACATTTTAATGAAAATCGTTAGAGCCATTTTCAAGAAAATAAAAATTTTCGAAAAATGTTCCATGCAAAGGGTAGTTTACGGTGGGACTATTTTCTTCAAAATCTTCGTGTCGCATCTTTGAAAGAGATTAAACTTAAATACCAACTTTGGTTTTTAACCGACTTTTCGTTTTTGAGTTATGCTGTCCACAGCCTGACAGACACACACACACACACACACACACACACACACACACACACACACACACACACACACACACACACACACACACACACACACACACACACCTTTTTCTAAAAATGTTTTTTTTTTTTTTTTTGACTCAGGGGGTTTCAAAACATATATTTCCTGTGAAATCTCGACATCGAATTTTTGGGTGGAATACAATACTTCCCCTACTTACTAATAGAGAAAGTAAAAATATGATATGATATGTGCCCTCACATGACCATCTGCTTCATATCAGTCGACACAGATATTGTTAGAAATGATTCTATTATATATTTCTCTGTGGGTACAATGTGAATAGGCTTAAGGGAGTTAAATCTTTCAAGAGCTGACTGATATGTGATTGATGGAGCTCTTTGTACAGCAGTTAAAAGAACTGAAGTTGCAACATTCTAAACGTTCATTAAATCTCATTGTTCCCTGGAGTGCAGTATATAAGAAGTTGAATAAGAGGAATTAGATGAATGAAACCAACACATAAAAATGTGCGCGATTGTGATTGCAAAAATTAAAGCGATCACAAGGTCGACGTGCCAATTGGATAAGTATAAATTAAATTAGTTGTACTTAAATTATTTTAATTTAATTTACATATGCAAGACAAATTTCAGTCAATGTGTACTGTCCTGTGAAGTAATGTTTCCACAGTTGTTTAAACCCCAGCTAGCAGGCAATCTTTTCATATCCGTTTTCCAGGCGAGCACCCCCTCCCCTCTTCACGGGACTTCCCCCTCCGTTCTCCCCATGCACACACACAGTTGTTGCATCCTTATTAACAGTCCATAAACACATAAAGGCATTACTTGCCTACTTTGCTTGTTTAGCTGTGTGGTGAACGTTCATTTGATCCTCAGGAAATCGAGTGTTGCACAATCAGAAAAACAAGTTGGAATGGGCTTTAGGTCCCTGCAAAAATATTACCGTGAATACGATGAAATTTCCCAACTCCACCCGGCTTCATAAAATAGATTCGAGATATTCAGTTGATCACAAGCACTGTCAGTGAGATGGTTGAGCAGGTTGCTTTCTGAATCCATCAACATGTATGCCTAAGCGCTTCTGCAGAAAAGCACCAGGCTATAGTCAGGGCACTCGTCAACCTTCCAGTTTCAATAAAGCGATGATTCTGCCTTTCTCTGTGGTAAAGTTTACTAGATGTATTTTCCTTCTTACTTTGTCTAGTACAAGACAGTGCAGTTTGGAACATAACACATACAATGATAAAATTCATACGGAATCGCTGTATATAATACTACCGAACACTTCGTTAAATGAAATTCTTTAAAACAAAGATGATAATGCATTCTTATTACCTGATTGTAGCAAACTGAGGAGCTCCTGCCCAACTAACATATACCGAGCGTCAATCACAAGGTAGAGGCAGTGGTAGAGATAAAGGTATATACGGAGGGGATTCCACTCTGAGCCTAAGCAGGCTACTGCATGTCAGACCCCTGGGAGGAAGGGGTGGAATGAGAGTACTCTACGGGTGTGGGGGCGGGCAGCGGGGTCCCATACGTGTGTTGGAGATTCATCTCGACACCAGGGTTTGCCTAGCAGCCACCACCGCATAGGTTTCGACAGCGTCCCCCCCTCTCCCCCGGCAGGGCTACAGCTACAAGGCGAGATCAGTTACAGTGCGCAAATCCCCCACAGGGTAACGCTAACTCGTCCATCGCCAAAACATCCGACCGTGAAATACTGGATTAAAAGGAATGAAATGCAGGGACGGAAAATTCGGGAGATGCAGCGTTCGCCAGGTGATCCGGGAAACCCCAGAAAAAATTAATGGGTCAAGTTGGGCCACAGGAATCGAACCCACAGCCTCGCATGCTTCCGCGGGGCCATTTCGCACGGCTAATCACAAGGTAATTTCTCACCGACTGTGAGCATAATTGCCTGGCAGGAGAGACGAATTGCCTTTGCATTGAAATTCTACCCCTAGATGTGACTTATTTCTGTATTAAACACTTAACTTTACACCTATACTGTCTATATGCCAGAATCCAAAAACGTATTCGTATCCAAGAAATGGGCTAAAGGCATAGACACAGAGCGTTCAGAGGAACACATCTCTGAGATGTCGAAGGAAGGAAGGAAGTTTGCGCTACGGGATATATCTTCACTACCAATAAAAGGGTTAATGTGATATCAGGTTCGTATCACCTGTTTCGGTCTTTCCTTTGTAAAGAAACAGTATGGGCTACTTTGTCAGTAACTACACCTCAAATTCCATAGTAACACATTGGTCCTCGTCAAAAACCAAAAAGAAGCCGGCATTGCGCTGTAATTGAAACTACCTGCTGCCTGCCTGCCCTACCTGTGCCTGACGTGACGTCTAATCTACCACATGATTTATGTAACGGCTACAGAAAGGAAGCGCAAAAACTCTTACGTATCATTTATTGATTGATGGCCGCTGAAACACTTGCGCAATTGTATACGCATACATTATGTGGACGTCTGAGAGACCACACTAGCCACTGGTGTCGGGTTTCACAGATGTCTGTAGATCGATGGTGACCACTTTACACGACGTGTATCGTATTTAATCGATTTTAAACAGACATCGAATGTAAACCGGTATGCGACACCAGTTTTATGACCACCAGCCAGGGAAAACATCAGATGAACAAATGGAAGAGGCTGGTTGTCGAGCCTGGTTGATTTATTTGGTAGTTGTAAGCAACTAGTTTTTTTTTTACATTAACCTGTAGTTGTGCTACTAAAACAGAAATATAAACATTGTTTTTCTCCTTGTTGAGTTTCATATTTCTTCGGAGGTTCCAGAGGTTGAAGGTTTTCCATCAAACCAGAGATGACATAGTCTTTCGTTCATAACCTTTTAAGAACAAACCTTGCAGGGTACATAAGCTGAAGATTATATGGGTGGTAGTGTACCATGATAAATAGTTGACGCTTTCAAATTTGTGGAGTTTGTGTAGGGTAGAACCTTGCTAATCCGTCGGGATATTCAGTGGAAGTTTTCCATCATAAAGTTGCAACCTTACAATGTTGCAATTTAGACAGCAGAAACTTCTTTTTAATGCTCGAATAACGTCACATCTGCAGGAGAAATAGCCAATAGAGGTTGCGAAATACATTTCGATACAAGAATCAAAAGCAATACTTTATTCTGGGAACCGAATGGAAAAATTATAGCTTATGAATTAGATTGTTTTACATATTTCGTATCTTTGATGCCTAGCGCGGATGTAACTGTCACTTGTTTCTTTCTAGCATTAGTGCTAACATGATTTAGAAAAAAAGGTTATACCTAAATACAGAAGCCTATGACAATAATAAAACGTTGGGAAAAGGGCAACGAAATGTTGATTAACAGGAAAGAACCTTAACTAATTTTGGTCTTTTAAGTGAACAGAAATGCTGATTGTACAATTATTACAGTTTGAAATGGTAATTTCAAGGGTGGAGAAAGTAGAAATGGAATGTACTACGTGATTTGGTATAATGTTTTGGTCTTATTTTCATAATGTATTACCATATATTCAGCATAATTAATTTGTACGTTCCTTACCTGTCGAAGAAGCCTGTTAAAAAAAAGTGCCGTCAACACGACGGTGAGAGGCACGGAAAGATACTCGTATGTAGGGTAAAGGCGGGGCAAATGGACAGGCTAAGCACATTTTTCATAATGAAGGTCATACTATTTACTGTAGAGTCAAAAATATTATTTTTACAGAAGCACTGAACCTTCATTTCACAAAACTGAAAATTATATATTCTGGAATAAGATACATGAACAGAAAAATATTAATTAGTTTAAGGATGTTACAATGTCCGTTTGCCCCAACCGCAGGGGTAAAAGGACACACTGTAGGGGGCAAACGGACATCAACAATTTTAGTCACTGTCATCACTTATACAATTGTGGCACATGAAATATGGATCATTTCCAGCCTCTACACACTTAACGTGGTACCAGTTTGCACCAGTTGAGGCACTGAACCCAATTCTCACCTTCCTTGTAGCAATTTCGGCATTTCTTCCAGATATCTTCTGCTTCATAGACAAGATTCTTCTTAGCTCCAGTGTTCCGGGCTTTCGCTGCTACCACCATTTCCTTTTTAGCACAGACAGTCTTCCTCTTTTTCAGATCATTTATAAACTCTGGGCTTGTAATAACTTCAGACTTTCTCGAGTTTCTTTTAGTTCCTGGTTTGCTTTTAATTTCCAGAGTAGTTATTGGATGAGGACTTATCGAGTCGAGCTTGTCGAGGGTGTAGAAACTTGAGTCAGGCCTGCTTGTGTTGGTGAACTGCAAACTTCGCAATTGTTCCCATTCTCTGGGATTGCATCTTGAAGAATGTCCAACGGTGCCTGATTCTTAGCTTCAAGGATCTCATTTTCAATATCAGGTTCTGTATTTTCATGTTGTTCATTCTGTAAATGAACTTGTCCTGGACAAAATACATGGTCTGTAAGACTGTTGGGATTGAACGGATAAATTCTGCAGCTCCTGAATTCACTGACACAGTTCTACTAGGTTTCACGGAAATAAAGTGGTAAAGAAATTCTGCAAATTGTTCCCACTTCATGTAGCCACTTTCTGATAGAACAATTTTATATCCTGGAGGCATGCCAATCTCAAAATTCTCATTGTATCGCTGACCTTTTATTACTATAAAGGGGGGCACATATTGCCCCCTTGCTGAGACACATGCCATCACACTAATGGTTTCACCCTTTTCACAGCTTGCCTGGCTCACTACATCTTTCTTACTGCGCTGTGATATCACTTTTTTTGTTTTAAATCAGCTACAGCCCTGTTTCATCACAGTTAAAAATGTTACCAAGTTTATTCCACAAAGGCATTCCATTCTCTCTTACAGTTTTCACAGCACCTGACATGCATTCTTTGCTCCATGTACAGCGATTTAAAGTTCTTTGCCGGTTCCGAACAATAACTACAAATCATAAACAACCTATTTTAGTTAGCGAATACTTTGGAAAACATTTTTATGTGGATCACAGTTATATCTGTCTCTCAGAAAGCTTCGATAAGAGCGTGTCCGTATGCCCCCACAGCAAGCTGTCCGTTTGCCCCCTTCTACACGCCCTTAATATACAGCTTCCCTGAGAGAGGGCAACAGCTCCTTGGTTCCAGTAAGCATAACAACATACCAAGGTACTCCCTATGATGACTGGAACACGTAGCAGAAGTTTCTAGAAGCCCTCATAATCCGCATAATCCAAGCAAACTCAGTGCATTTTCTTAGTTTCAGAAATTTATAGACGTATATTTTTAGCTGCAGAGCTTTGAAGCTGAATTCCAACAATTCTGGAAGGTCTACACAGGAAATATTTATACAGCTGATCAACAGAAGCCAGATGAACACTCTGCATCACACCATATACTGTTACCAACCTCGGAAGTCAAAATGTGCTAAAATTACTTAGAAGCTGTCCGTTTGCCCCTCTGTCCATTTGCCCCGCCTTTACCCTATATACAAAAAGATGGAGATCCGGGTGCGATTCCCGGCTAGGCAGTGGCAATTTTTCTTTAATTAGGATTACTCCCTACCCTCGAAATTTTACAAGCGTCGAAAGAAATTGCTGCCAAAAAGTTACTGAAACATTACGAAATAACACTTAACCACTGCTGATCATCATTATCCCAATTGTTTATTTTATCTATTCTATGGAACGTGGTGCATATAACTGATCTAATTTCCGAACAAATTCCTTCTATAGAATGTGTTGATAAATTATGCTCATTTAGAACATTTCTTCCGTTTACGCTACTAATAAAAATTGCGTGCTTATGAGAAAATATTAATGTTTACTGAAAATGATTACAACGCTGTGATTGACATTTTAATTTGTTTGATTAACATAGGTGAAGATATCGAGTCCTGTGTCGATATTTCCAGCCCAACGAAAGGAAACTAATCGTTTACATGTTGCCTGGGAGTGGGGTCTTGGGGTGCGGGGAAGGGGGGGGGGCTGGTAATGCTAGAGTTAGTCAATGAAGTTGAAGCTAATGATGTTGACAATGACTTTATTACCTTTATTAATTTATCTTGTTCATTTATTTCCCGTGGAGAAGCCAAATTGAAACAAAAGAGTCGCTCACTCAGATCTGCCTATCCAGTGTTGCCGAGGGCAGAATAAAATTGTAATTTCTACAGAAAATAAATAGAATATAAGTATCATATATATTTATGAGGGGGAATCAGGATTGAAAAAATCAATGCCACAGCCAGGATTTGAACCACGGATCTCCCCCTTATCAGGTGGCTGCTTTTAACACTTAGTCACCATGGTCAACTTGCCAGCATGATATTAAGTTCCCCAGCCGATTCGTACTTTCCCGGTAGACCACAAGGGAATCTGACAGAGATAAATACCCCAAGAGCGACTTGCAAATTTTTTGGCATGAATAAATAATAAGAGTATAGGTATGTTAATCTATTCATAAAATGTAAAACATCTTAATAGGATAATGAAACTCACAGAATGAATAGTATTTAATATGTTTGCAAAACTGCAGTTTGATATGTTTTATATGATTTTCTGAAAGTACCTTGTAAGTGTGACCTTAACTCGATGGATGTCAGCGACACCTTTTTGAACCGTGCATGTTCATGCCGCCACAAAGGTAATGTTATCTTGTACGCACGCGCGTGGCACTTGGGTATTTTCACCTTGGGAATGTGGCAGGCAGCCTACTCCACGCTCTCTTGAGCTCCTTATCGCCTTCTGTTTACATGTTGCTTAACAGCACAAATACATCTGTGCATTCCACGTGTGTTACCTCCGAGTTCAAACTCCCGTCTTCAACTGTGGCATCCAACATCACCACGAACACCAGTTTCCAGCGAAACAAGACGAATTGATGCAGAGAAAAAACTCAACAATTATGTCCAGATTCACACTCTAATATAAATTTCATTTCAGCTATCAAAGATTCTGTATGAAAATATCAGCTACTAAAGTTGGATCTCGGGGAATGGAAGTTTGACACATCATGACTTCAAAGAATTTAGAAACCACCGAGATAACTCCAGGGTAGTTTTTTGTGTGTATATATGAATGTCCTCCAGCGTGAATGAATGACCTCAGTGAATAATGCTCAAATGAGCTCGAGGTCTTTAAAGCTTAAATTTACCCGACATTCGACTTCTAAGGGAATCGGAAAACCCAGTAAAACCTTATACGGCTGTCACCCTAACCGAGATTCGAAATCGGAACCTCTTGAATGTGAGGTAGACGCTTTGCTACCGTACCACAGAGACCGGCTACGGTAATTGTGATACTTGCATTTGATACATCCGGGGTTCGACTCTCGTCGACCGCCTGCTCTTACCTTGGGTATTTTGTGTTTTTCCCTGGGTGATTGATGAATGGTGATGGTACCTCATCTACCAGTCGTTAATTACTCTCTTTAGCCAGCTCCAGCCTGGAACTGTTAGGAGATACGATAGTCACCACTGTGCGAGGTTTATGACCTATAATCTATCTAGGAATTGGGATCACTACAAAATGAAGTTAGTATATGCCCAAGTAATAAAGCAGCCAAAATAACATTGCGTGGATGACATAATCTAGAAGTACAAATACTTAAATAAGGAAACAAAAACTACAGCTTTACTCTGGGACTAAAGTTGAAACAGCAAATAGTAAACGCATAGACCATGAGTGAGTAATAAAACAAGTAAAGATAAAATTGGAGATGGGGAAATGAGGAGACATTTGGATATTCAAGCAATAAATAAATGAGTAGAAAGGAGAAGATATGAGTGTAACTTGCACGTATCTCGAATGGCACCTAATAGGATATCAAGAGATTGCTGACGGACGGAAGGAGGTCATATAGGAGGTCGAAGAAACGTTGGAAGGACTCTTGATTTCTGGATTGAACGGCTGTAAGGCCTAGCAAAGAAAAACGCTTGTTTCTTTCTATAGTTTGCTCCAGCAATCTATAACTCTTTAAACGTTTGTACTAATTTATGATGTTTCGTAAGCCAATGTTAACGTAAATGGCTTATTCTGAAGCAAAATATTGCACTATTTTTTATTGTTCCATTTATATCTCTCAGTGGTCTTTGGAACTTATTGGCTATCGGTATACAAAGCCTACAGTTATATATAACACTGATGAAACAGTTTAGGGAGGTAGCGAAAGTGTCAATGAGCCATTGTTGACAACCGTCTGAGGAAGTTCTGTCAGCACCTCATCGTTTGAATAAGTTTTTATAAACCACTTACAGATTTTTAATACCACATCCACCTCCTAACACCACCCTTCAAAATGTTTGGAAGCTAGAATTGTAGTTCCAGAATCAGTTGCTTGCCCCTTTCACTTAAGATTTTTCCCATGTTTCCCATTGTCCAAACACACATGTTCTACACTCCAATGCATGTAATTGTAGGAACAGGCCCGTTACTAGAGCCAAGAACTTACTAAGTGATCAAATCGATTGGTGTCTTTAATATCGACATTAATAGCAGGTTTTATCGACGCAAAACTAAGGACAAAATCGACTTACAGGAGGAAATCGGAATACTTCATTCCATCAGTTCCTTTTCGGCATATTACTGTTTCGGAGGGAATCGCGGAAAAAATTAACCACGGGAGGGTGTCGCTAATTCGAATAAGCATGATTGTTTAAGGACAGACGAAATGGACTGCGATCCATTTAAAGCAGCGACTGCAATCAAATGTGGCTGTAGTAAAAGATGGGGTGGGCCCACGTAAAATAACCGGTGAAACGGTACATGTGGATGTTGAGTGGTTACATTGGATTACAATGTATAGATTTTGATTTAAAAAAAAGTGTAGCAATATAATGAAATAAATTGGTACGTTTATGAATTGTTTATATATAGCATAAATAGCTACCAATGCCTTTATTTTATTGCTAAACGTCAATATAGTATTAAAATAACAAAAAGCACTGTTGCGGTATTAGGGGGTTAAAGCTTTTATTGGTGATTGCGCTAAGCTCTAGGCATTACACCCCCCAACAATGGTGCAGGGTGAGCGCGTGGAACGGCAACATGGCGGCAATTAGCAGCGCACGTGAGTGAGTGAGTACGTTTGTTTACGAAGAGGGTCTACATTTTACACAGCAAGAAAAAGACACTTTCAACTCAAGTTATCGAGTTACTGTTTATTTGCTCAAGTAAGTGCTCCAGAGTGCGAGCAGACTGTGCGTCTGTTCGTAATTATATAACACAGTATCAACACTAACAATGAGAATGTCATATTTTGTAACATTACCTCAACGTTTGCAAACAAACTGTTAAATCGTGCTCAAAGTGTTCGCTAAGTTATGCGAAGTATTTGCTAATTTCATTACTATTATATTTCCAACAGCTTTCCAAATATGTTTAAAATAAATATTTTGCTACGTTCGCATTACTTTCTCCATCACGATCATTAATACTTTCTCTATTCGTAAGTAGAGCAAGTAGCTATTGTATTCCACCCAAAAATTCGATGTCGAGATTTCAACGGAAATATGTTTTGAGACCCCCTGAATCCATAAAAAGGCATTTTTAGAAAAGGTCTGTGGACAGCATAACTCAAAAACGAAAAATCGGTTAAAAACCAAAGTTGGTATTTAAGTTTAATGTCTTTCAAGGATGCAACACGAAGATTTTGAAGAAAATAGCCCCACCCTGAACTACCCTTTACATGGAAAATTTTTCGAAAATTTTTATTTTCTTGAAAATAGCTAACGATTTTGATTAAAATGTCATATGTTTAAGATATTTGTATGACAATTGTATATTTTGAATTTTCTGGCTATAGCCTATGTAGTCCTGTATACTCTGGAGGATGACTTGAATAACTCGTAAACCGTAAGAAATAGACAGAATCTAGAATCTTACTGTACAAAAATGTAGATCTCGCTAAAACACACAATTGTAAGTAAGTTGTTTTTTTTTGGTAGAGAGAACCATTACGGAGATATTTCTTGTTATTTGTGTCAGTTTCGCAACACAAAACGTTCATGAAATGGAACATCGTTGTTAATTTTTTCATATGTTAAGCGTGCAAAGAGAACAGGATCTCAAAGCTATGAAAGATGTTACTATCGTTCAAAGCCTAATGCATTCTAATATTCCCCTTGTACCTATAAGGGAATAAGCAATAAGATAATTTGTACAAATGTTTACCTCAACTGACACGAAGAAGATATAGGAACAAGAGTAGAGAAAGTCATGTGAGTGCAACACGTCAGGTTTTTATTGTATATTAATGACTTGGTTGCAAAGAATGGTTGAAATGCTAAATGTACTCTGTTTCAAGATGATAATAGCGTTTTAATATCTGGTAAAGCTAGTGCAGAATTTAAAGTAAACATTGATTATGTAGTAAATTGATCATCAACAAAAATAAAAGTATTCTTATAGGCTTCTATCATAAAATTAACAAAAACCTAAGTTTTCCTGGAGTTGATTTACGAAAAGTACTGATAATGTCAGATAAAATTAAGTTTCTTAGAATCTGGGTGGACAGTAATCTACACTGGGGAATTCATCATGATGTTCTATTAAACATTTGTCAGATGTGTATTTTGCATTGCACGCCCTAAAATCTTATATTAATCTGGATATAAAATAAATTATTGCATACATTTAACACTGGATCGGAAACTAAATTGAAATGTACTATACCGTAGGTGTAGAAGCAGACACATCCTGGAGAGCGGTGCTGTAAATTCCAGATGGTGTTTATCTTATCGAACACAGAGGCATTTTAAAGTACCGTTAAAATAAGTTATGGAGCGGTTGGGGGAAACAATGTTCCTGGAAGCTATGAGAATTATCTGTCAAACAGTTCTTTGTTTGCATACTTGAATCTGACGATGATGACCTTAATGACACAAATAGAAGAAGTCCTTCAGAGTAATTCTTGTCATACCTTCCTGTATGCTATCTTATCGCATTTGGGTAATTCCCATTTGTGTGTCTATATATTGTCGCCGAAGCGACGGTTGCAGAACATTAGATTATTATTTTAAACTCCTTGATTATTTCGGAGAGTGATATGTATAGTGTAGGTGAAGTTATATAGTCATTAAAGTTATGGTAACCCATGCACGCGCATTCACCACTGCGCAAGGGAACCTAGAGTCGCTGGCGAAATGTATTGGCGCATTAAATAATATGTCAAAAATTGAATAAATGCACATATAATTTAGAGTGCATATGTGTGTGCGCAATTATCTGTGGACTCGAAAACGAAAAGTCTGTTAAATATTAAACTTTGTATTTAAGTTCAGGATGCGACGAAGATTTTCAAAAGAAAAAAAATTTCCCACATTTCAAACTAGCAGTTACATGAAAACTCTTCGAAACGTATTTTATTTAAAATAGTTCCAACCAGCTGAATTAAAATATGTTTAATATATGTTTATGAGAAATACGATGTGTAGGTATCTTGAATTTTCTAGGAATGGCCCTTTGAAGTGAGTTCTGCATAACTGGCAAACCCTAAGAGATAGGCGAACTTTTACGAAAAAGAATAAAATTGCAGATCTGTTGAAGCACACAAGTAATCTTCCTAGTAATGGGTTAGAATTTTCAAATATTTATATTTTTCTTAAATGGGAAGTAATTTATTTTTTTACCCTCTTGATCGTACAGACATTTTATAACTGCACAGAACTATCAGCTCTTAGACTTGACTGCCACTTAAGCCCAATGTATCCTCCCATATTTCCATTGTATCTGCAACGAAATAGGTAGTAAAATAACTTCTGCAAATACGCAGCGCAGTTGGTAGCGCGCTTGCCTCTTGCGCGGAGTACCCGGGTTCGATCCATGGTACCAGCACTTTATCCCCTCTGGGAGGTCTGGCACGGGGTGCACTCAGCCTCGTTAGAACCCGGGGGGACAAATTGTGGAGCTACTTGATAGAAAAGTAGTGGCCCCAGGTCATGAAGACTGCATAACTGGCCGGGAGGGATTGGGACGCTGACCACGTAACACCCTCCAATACTGCACCCCACGAATGACACCTGTAGTGGGCCAAGGTGGGGGACGCAGCGGCTGGGCGGTAAGGCTTGGCTGTTCATGGGTTGTAGTGCCGGGTGTTTTGAATATAGAAGAATACGTTTTATTAGAATAGTTAAGGAAAAATTATAAGAATGTAATTGGAGGTTCTCTGATCTTGGAGGAAAATGTAGGTGAAGTAAGGATACTTTAAATGCATCCATGATGCTCAGGAACTGGTCGATCACAGGTTTCTCGTTCTAGCTGGGTGTTTGTGTCTCCCGAAAGTGTAAACAGGAAAACTTAGCGAAGGAAAATCATTTGTTTGAATGTGGTCGATAATCCGCTTGGTAAACTAATGACTTTTATCTCGGGCTATTCATCACATGATCTTGAACAGCAGCGATCAATCACAGGAGATATGAAGGACGTTCACCGTTCACTTCCAGTTTTAAAACTGCCTTATTTTGATTTAAATTTTCAGGTAAGTATTGTATTTCTATGGTGTACCTACCTTATTGGGAAAACGCTAACAGTAGAATGGCAGTTTTTGTCTCAGTATTTAGTGTTAACGTGAAGGTAGGAAGGAGCCTTTGGCAGTCTACAAAGAACGTGTTGGACCTCTGTGTTCTGCGTGTATTTTCGATGAGCTGTCGAGTTTATCAGCGCGTATGATACACTTTAATGGCCATCTTCTTTGCATAGGAGGTGACTTTTCTGATATGGACTAACATGTGTCCTTATCAGAATGCAAAAGTAGGCCATCTAAGACATTAATAAACAGTATAGATAACCTTTACATTGATTGCTTATATTAGAACAAAGATGAAACCAAAATGTCTCTTGGATAAGTTATGAGGCAGTATTTCAAATGGGTCACATACACACTTGTATTATTTTGGTCGACAGTTTAAGTTGTATGATGACAGTTTTGGAGTGATATAGTATCAAGCCTAATTAAGAAAGGGGGTTGTGTATTCCAGGCACCCCAATATTTGCTATATTTCATTATGTTATAAAATGTTACCAAAATGTGATATTACTTCTTTCTGTTTTCCCCCTTCTCCCATGGAGGCCTCATACTCCTCCTCCAGGACTAAGTAGCGAGGCTGGGCGGAGCGGAGTAACTCTGGATCAGAGAGAATATGCACGATTGGTTATAAGCCCACACCCGGTATAAGAGTGAGCAAGAGGGGGCATGAAATAACGCTGAAATGTAATATCTAAGAACATACTTCCAAAACAAAAGTTGGATAAATTCCACAGTTGATATTTAAGTCCATTGTGACGATTTTGAACAACCCCCCCCCCCCCCCCCCCCCGTAGCAAACTACATTTCGCATTTAAATATGTATTCATTGTTCATTTTTAACTCTCAGTTCAAGGTTCTGATTAAATCACCATGTATTCCACATATTTACAACGGGTATTTATCTTGAGTTATCTGTGAAGCCCTTTTGATTTAATTGGACTTTATGTAAGGTATTGCTACTTCATAAATGATAGAGAAGAAAAGATATAGAGCTTATTAAAACAACTTCGTGTTTTATCCTGTTTTTCGTGTCGATATCCGTTTTCGTTCCTCGTTGCAAGTTTACACTTTTCCCATTACAAAGCTAGCAGAGCTCAAGGTTGTGAAAGTGCAGTAGTACTATATAAATGTCTTGTTTTGAATGATAGATCCTTAGATTCAATTAAACTTGTTATGTAAGGTATTATATTGCCAGGAAAAGGAGATAATGGATATGTATCGTGTTCAACACAAATTTATCTCGCAACACAAATACGTGTAATCCATTACACCTTATCTTCTTAATTCCTTGTCCTCAAAATAATCAAGTGCAATGGTCGACAACACGCTCGGATTCCTTCTGAGCTTGATAAATGTCTGTTGCTATGTCGTTCACCTGGTAAATTAATAGTGTCTAAGATTATTTATAACTAGGCTGAGGATTTCTTAAGCGGTAATGCCAAAACGAACGAAAATTAGGTTGCGCTGCAATTGAACTTTGCTTCCACCCTGTACTGTCTGTGCGCATATACATTGCAGCTTGTCTTCAAGTGCCGATTCCGTGTCGCTTTCTCTGGCCACATACGTGGTTATACACAAAAATAGGTACAATATGTCTAAATCACCAAAGAGAAAGTACAGGAATGCATTAAAAAATTCGATTCACAATATTGTACTATTAATGGTGACATAATAGAATGCAAACTGTATCATTTAGAAATATGATGGAACAAACGCTTTAACTGTGTGCATTGTCTTAGTAAGTGAATTGTTTTACATGATAAATAAAAAAAAATCGTTTCGAATTGTTAGGGAACCGTAATGGACAAAGTGGCGCCTGGATGGTTTACTCAGGGTTCTCCGGTTTCCACCGCCATTCATTCCTCCAACTGCTCATTTCTAATCAAATCCTTCCTCACTCATACCAGGCTTCGAGCTGATCACCCATTCTGACTACTCTCTGATCCAGAGTTTTTCTATTCGACAGGCATCTGACCCTAGGTACCCGCTTGTAATTCCTGGAGCTTTAAGCCCTCCATACGAGGAGGATAATTAGTGAAAGAAGAAGAAAAACCTTAAACAAATGCCAAGAAACAAATTTTACCAAAATAATAACTATGAAATGTTTTGTGATAAACTGCAAACTGCAAAGTTAAAAATATTGTTTCCATAATAATAGTAAACATGGCTTAGAATATTTGAAATGTTACATTAGTTATGTCTTGGAAGGGGTAATTTTCCATGGGTTTTGCCGTCAATCTAGCAAAATAACTTTTTAAAAATAGTGAATTGTTTTGCCCAATAAGGTCAGTGAGTCTCTTTCACTTATCAGACAGTGCGAAATGGCTAGACGTAGGTATCGACCTTGCGCCCTTTAAGATATCAAATAACGGGGTCCCAGGTTTAATGTGGCGGAGTCGCTGCTCGAACCGTTTAAGGTGAGAGCGGCTGATCGATGACCTCAGCGGTCCTAGAGTAACATACTCCGTCAGCTCGCATTAGTGTCAACACTTACGCCAAATTCGTATAATATGAGCAACCACTTAATGAACTGAACTTTGAAGATCTTATTTCCGTCGAAATGTATGGCCTTCGTGAAGTAAATACTGAGGTTAGTCGAGTATCGTACAAGACAGGCTTGGCAAAAATAGCTTTTTCATCAAATACCTCTCCAGTGATAAGAGACTTCCGTTAGAAGAAAGTGAAGTTACCCTAAATCAATGAAGGTGTACGAAATACACATACACAAGAAAATATTAGACACTCAAATCTGTAATGTTCGTGAATAATTAATAAAACTGATAGTTTAAATTCACATGTGTTTCGCTAGCCACTGTCCTTACTTTCGTATACGAGGGTACTCCAAAAAGTAAGTTACACATTCTGTTCTGCTACGGTACTAATATCAGGTACATCAGTGTACGAGCGAAGTGGTATGTCAACTGCAAAGTTGAAGTACATGGGACGGTACAATTCTTGTGGACAAAACGTCGAAATTGGACAGAGATTCACCGTGAAATACTACGCTATGAAGACCAAATGTAATGTTATATATAGTCATAGTGAAATTAAGGAAATACTTTTCGTCCTGCACAATTTCTAATGTTGAGGAACTGAACGGCATAAAATTCAATAAAAGTTACTTTGCATATCTTAGACATGTGTAACTTACTTCTTGAATTCCCCTCGTAGTTGCTATACTTATCTTACAAAAGCTTATTCTTTATCGATTTAATAAACTAAAGTAAACAGTTTCAGAAATGCTTTCATCTCATATTTCCTTCTTCGGTTTACTCTCTCTGTAGGGCTTACTAGGCAATACTTGAGTTAGTAGTCTGTCGAGAATCAAAGATACTGTGACAGGGCAGCTATTGCCAAGTTTATCGGCAGCTCGGCATCGGAGCCGTAAACAAGATAAGCCGCACGCTCGCCCAAGGTAATCACTATAATCGCTATTGCCAGAGAATTAGAACCTCCCACACCTCGAATGTTCTGGAATGCTCCTGCGGCCATATATGCGAACAGTCGCGAAGATAGTGACTGCGACAAAATGCGCTGTTCTTAGAGCTAGTTTATGACGACTGTGGTGACGTACGGTAACTGCTGTTAATGCATGTGGTTGGATACGTCTTGTGTTCGGCAACCCAGCGAGTGAACCATCCTGAAGAAGAAGCAACGTCGGGCGCATTTTCTGTTAAAGAGGAGTTGAGGTTTGGCTTTTCTTGAAAATCTTAGAGTCGTATTCTTGGAAGATACTGAATTTAATTGCCATTGATGTTTAAGCGACACTGTATTTACTGTGAAATCTCGATATAGAATTTATAGATGAAATACAATACATCCTCTGCCTATTAGGTACGTGGTAGAGAAATCGTGTAGTTCAACCTGGGAGAGCTTACTAAATGTGGCAAGGAATATATGGAGCACAATAATTTTATTTCTTGGGATTTACCTGTTACATAAATTCATTCAGAATAAAGAGGACTAATTACCAAAAGTGCAAGATGTACAGTCATGCAGGAATCCTAACCGCATGGTGTTTCAATCGAAATATTTTGTTTTGGCGAAATACAAAGGAGGCTGCCTCCGTAACGAAGTTAGTAGCCTCTGGCGCGTAGGACCCGGGTTTGATCCCCGGTACCAGCATGGGGATTTTATCCCCTCTGGGAGGTCTGGCACCAGGTTAGGTCCCGGGAGGCCAATTGAGGAGCCCCAAATCGAGACGCCTGTATAACTGGCCGGGAGGGATCGGGGCGCTGACGTCCCACCCTACAGTACTGCACCCCACCAATGACGCCTATAGTGGGCCAAGGTGGCAGACGCAGCGGCTGGGCGGTAAGCCTTGGCCCATCATAGGCTGTTGCGCTAGGGGTTTAGTTTTTTAGTTTTAGAATTGCAAAGGAGTAAAAACTTTCATTAAAAGCATAATTGCAGTGGAGGAATTTTAAATCTTAGCCTAGCATAGCGAAAGGGTGTCATACACAAATTTGAAGTGAGTTATTGTATTTACAGATTATCTCCTTCCCACCCTCCGTCTCTCCTTTCTCTAAACAAATGTACTCTTGGGTTCAGTGGGGCTCAGAACATGTATTTTCGATGAAGTTTAGATATACGTATTTCGGGTGTAATACAATATGCTTGACCCACTACAGGTAACCAGTAGAGAAACTAAATATGCTGTTCACTTCATGTTAATTCGCCTTACAAACCACGCCTCATTAGCAAGCAACTTGGAGTGACGTTTCAAATAGCACAGCAAGATTTGATACAATTTATTAAAGACCTTTAACCGCGCAGGTCAGAACGGAGTGAATGAATGCATCTCATAAACAGGGTTGCCAAAATAGCGATTTCTTCGCCAGATTTAGAGGACTAGGATACTAAAGTAGTAATAACACTGAAATACACTACAGTCTGCCGAGCTTAGGAAAAGTTTTTACCTTCTCTTCTGTTAAGTAGAAGTATTATATTCCACCCAAAAATTCGATATCGAGATTTCGCCGGAAATATATGTTTTGAGGCTTCCTGAATCTGCTGTCTGTGGACAGCATAGCTCAAAAACGAAAAGTCGGTTAAAAACCAAAGTTGGTATTTAAGTTAATGTATTTCAAGGATACGATAAGAAGATTTTGAAGAAAATAACCCCACCCTAAACTACCCTTTACATGGACAATTTTTCGAAAATTTGGTTTTCTTGAAAATGGTTCTAACGATTTTGATTAAAATACCACATGTTTAAGATAGTTGTATGACAAATGAAATGTATATTTTGAATTTTCTAACCATAGCCTATGTAGTCCTGCTTACTCTGGATGACTTTTGAATAACTCGTAAGCCGTAAGAGATAGACAAAATCTTAGTATACAAAAAATGTAGATCTCACCAAAACAAACAATTTATGTCCATTTTTTTGTAGAGTGAACCATTGTAGAGATATTCCTTGTTATCTGTGTCAGTTTCGGAAAACAAAACTTTTGTGAAACGAAACATCGTTCATTTTTTATGTGTTAAGCGTGCAAAGAGATTTGACTATCGCTCGGAGCCTACTGTATTCTAATATTCCCCTTGTACCTACAAGGAAATAAGCAATAAGATAATTTGTGCAAATGTTTATCTTAACTAACACGAAGATAATTAGGAGTAAGAGTTTGTAGGAATGGTTAGTACAAGAGTAGAGAAAGTCGTGTGAGTGCAACACATCAGAGTTTTAAGAGATATACTGGGTGTTTAAGAGCAGAACTTTAGAAATTTCAACATGTACAACTCGCGAATCGGTTACCATATGTTAATATGAACCAATATTTGCCATATAAATTAAAACCATTTTTGAACTATTAAAAATAAAATTTAAACAGTCTATTGTGTCCCATGGAGAGCAAATACTCCTATGAAGTAGAAAAAGCTAATTTCTCCTAACCTGGTGAGCTACTTCAGGTTGCACACGTTTATTTAGAGTAACTGTGTCTTGATTATTCCGTAGTGCATTGGTTATTCATTAATCAGGGTGGTAAACCTCTGTTAGATTTTGAAGCAATGGGAAAGTTTTTGCTTGTGAGTGTACGGAAAATTCTAAGAACTTTAACAGCTGGAAAGTCATGATATTTTAATGGGGAGTGTCTAATTGCAACAAAGATTACTCCGATATTTAAGACCTCCAAAGCTGATGCAATGAAAGGAAAAATAAAAGTTTAAAACAAGATAAAAGATGGTGTAGAGTGAGAAGACGGCGGCGTTACCGGAAGCGCCAGGTGTTTTAATGACAGTTCCCGCACACAAACCGTGTATTTACCGAGGCAATAAAATTGAGGTTGAACAAACGTCCAGTTATCTGCCGTTCGGAGATAAAGCCAATATTGTTCCAATGGAGTGATGAATGGAGCAGCGTCACTTTATCTGTTATCGCCACAGGCTCCTGCTTCCCATTCAACCCCCAAAAGAGCCGTTTGTTTCCATGGCAGGATGTATCGGCAGTAACATCGCCGTGCCTTGTCTTCAGCTCTTATTCGCCCCTCGGGTCACATATGTTCCATGCATTATGCTGCACCTTTGTTGAACCTTGTGTTTATGGCTCCCTGGATCCACACTTCTCCGTCAGTGCTTTTAGAAATGCGCAATACAGATTCATTATAATATACGGACCTCTCTACTGTACTGCGGAACTGCGAATGCCTGGGAAACGGTGACGGCAGAGGCGCACTAAATCCTTCCTTCCCTTATTGTAGATGCTGGAAATGTTGACTTGCTCTGAAACAGCCAGTATAGTGAAAATATTCGCTCATTCGCCTAAGTTGAGGCTACATCTTAAAGAATTATTTATTATAGGGGCTCAGATTGCAATGGTTTGGGTATGTAACCTGACTAGAAGAGGGAGGATTGCCAAAGGAGGTAATGAAAAGGGAGAAATAGCAAACGAAGGCCACATGGAAACTGGATAAATGCAGTAAGATGTATGGAAGTGAAGGGACTGGAGGAAACATGCGTTGGGTAGGGCACAATGGAGACAGACGATAGAATATGGACATCCTATGTACCAATCTTGTATTGTTATGTATACATTTTTATTTTGTTTCGTGTAGGAAACCTACAGTATTATAGAAATTCCTAAATAAAAAAAACTGATGTGTTGCACTCACATGACTTTCTCTACTCTTGCACTAACCATTCACACAAACTCTTACTCCTAATTATCTTCGTGTTAGTTAAGATAAACATTTGTACAAATTATCTTATTGCTTAACATACAACAAAATGAACAACGATGTTTCGTTTCACGAAAGTTTTGTTTTCCGAAACTGACACAAATAACAAGGAATATCTCTGAAATGATTCACTCTACCCAAAAAAAAAAAAAAAAAAAAAAAAAAAAACAGACATAAATTGTATGTTTTAACGAGATCTACATTTTTTGTACAGTAAGATTTTGTCCATTTCTTATGGTTTACCAGTTATGCAAAAGTCGTCCAGAGTAAATACGACTACAGTCAGACTATAGCAGTCAGAAAATTCAAGATATACATTTCATTTGACATAAAAATATCTCAAACATATGGCAGTTTAATCAAAATCGTTTGAGCCATTGAAGAAAATCAAAAGTTTTGAAAACATTTTCCATGTAAAGGGTAGTTTAGAGAGGCTATTTTCTTCAAAATCTTGGTGTCGCATCCTTCAAAAACATTAAACTTAAATACCAACTTTGGTTTTTAACCGACTTATCTTTTTTGAGTTTGCTGTCCACAGACTGGCAGACACACAAACGTACACGGACTTTTGTCTAAATTCTTTTTTTTCATTCGGGGGCCTCAAAATATATTTCCGGTGAAATCTCGACATCGAATTTTTGGGTGGAATTACATACTTCCTCTACTTCATGTAGTAGAGCAAGTAAAAATGTGGTTTTTTGCTATTTGATGCCAAAGATTTGCAAAATAAGCAATAAGTTCTATAAAATTAAAAGTTAGCTAGCTAGCATGATGACGAGGTGGAAAGAGAATGATGAATATGGAGTAAACATAAACAAACCTGAAGGAGAGAGCACGTGCATGTGAAACATTGTCCCAGTTTTGAAATATCCCTGCATATTCTCACTCCACCAGGCTGCGCGATGGAATCGCAACTAGTTTGTTTCCCTGTAGATCTTGGAAACAAGCTGATTAGTGTCTAAACAAATGAACCTCGCTGCTACTGGTGCTGTTATTGTTGTTGTTATTAGGAAACCAATCCTCCTCCCATCCAATTACGGCGTGGACGACCTTGATCGGTTCTCAAGTTCGGATGTTTGCCTCATTATGGCTCCTTTCGTGCAGGAATAGCATCGCCTTTGCAGGTTGAGAGATGTGCAAGCCGAGTTTAGGCACGTTCGCAACATGCAAATAGCAACCAGTTTTATTATTTGAGATGTTCATTACTTCCACTTCATACTTTCTTGTCATTCATTTTCAGTTTTGAGGAGAGCACTAGTCTAAAATTAATGCTTAAATACGTAAGTAAGAACGAATGCATGAATGTTTCCCCTTTCCAATCCTGTCCTACACACGGCTATTGTGTCGAAGAACATTAATTACATAGATTGACCTTATAGTTGGTCAAACTACAAGTCCGGGGCTTAAGTAGGATAATATTATAAGTCGCCATTAAGTTATAATTCAGATCTTGTGTGGTTTAACTGGAAAAATGCGAGTGAATTGGAGAATTTAAAGTGATGTCGGCATGTTGACCATGATACTTTGGTGATTACAGCAGCCGGACGGTAACCGGGAGGTCCATGGTTCAAATCCCGGTCATGGCATTGAATTTTTCAGTCTCACTCTACTCTTTCTAAATACATGAATAATTGAATTGTCAAAACTATTGACTTGAAAAGGAGAGTGAGGGAGATCATTTTTACGAGATACGCTGCCTGTTTGAGAGCAGGTCAACATTTTCAGCATGTAAAATAAGCAGGATTTCAGTGCACCTCTGAGGGCACAATTTTCCCGGCCACTCTCGGTTCTCTTACGCAGTGGAGAGAGGCCGCGGAGTGGGTTACCACATGTTTAAAAGACCCTATATAAAAGACATTTCTTGCAATTTCGTGAATATGCAAATAGAAACACGTTTACAACTAAGGTGTTTAGCTTAAATTTATAATTTTAATTAGTCTATCATCCATCTACAGGAACCTTCCTTATACACAAACCTATATAATATAATAAATAATATAATAATATAATATATATAATATAATAATATAACAAATATAATAAAATATTATCATGGCATGGGTAGAATGATACTGAAAAACCCAATGTCATAGCCCGGATCTGGCGGTTACCTACCGGCTGCTCTAACCACTAAGCTACCGTGGCTAACGTGCCGACAAAACATTAAATTCTCTAACTCGCGTTTTTTTTTTCCGGTAAACCAGACAAGTAGATCTCTATTTGTATGAGCTAAAGATTTTAATGTTAATTTAATGTTAAACTTATTGTTAACAAACACCATATCATATTTCAAACACCGGTTTGTGAAACCGGCTGTTCATCCAATCATTGATCCTGCCACCTTATACCAGATTCTTATAGTTTGTTCTAGAAATCTGATATAGATTTTGCTAGAACACACTTTTAGTTCTAAAAATAAACCAGCTGAGCCGCATGGGACCTGGCCTTTATTATCAAAGCAAATATATCTTTGATTTCTGCGCATTTTAAAATGGACATTCGGCAGCACTTGTTCTGTTTAACGCGCAGTGATGTGAACTACCAAATGTAACTAACTACCTTTGTTTTCTCGGGTTATATTGTTTAATCTTGTTTGTCAGTCAGTGACGTAACTTCAAGTGGACATAGTGACACCGAGCGCTGTTTGTTCGGCAAACCCAGAGAGCAAAATCTGAATCTGTGATAAAGTCCTCATGAGACAAAGACAAGGTTTTATTCATGTGGTATGTACTTTGTATCCATAGGAGTGTCCCTAGCCTTTGTTGATACAATGTTATTTGCGTGCTGCTATACGGAAGTTGAAAGACAATCGAACTAGTGAGATAAACCGTGAACTGTCTTTCACATGTTTGATTGCTTGGGTGTGGGAGCAGGCTGTACAAACAGCTCTGTGTAGTTTCCAAGAATAGTTCACAGGTATATAGGTTGTACAACAGAGGGGGACACCCCGCACACAGATATATTGTGGCTAACAACCCCCATGAGGAAGGGATGAGTGAAGGAACCACAAGAGCTACAGGTGTAAGCAGACAGACCACAGACACACGAGGAAGTGCCTAAAGGTGGCCGCTTAATTTTTGATCAGAGGCCCTTTTAATAGGTTTAGGGCTCTTATATATGACATAAATCTAGGCAACGGGACCACCTACTTCACTGCCCTTTCGAAGGATGGGGATTTTACGACCGGAAAAGTAAATAGCCCTTGGCCGGAGTGGAACCCGCGATCTCAGGCACTAGAGGATAGCATGTTATACGTAGAGCTAGACCATGAAAGACGACAAAAGGTACAGTGACATGACAGTATAACTAAAATCCATAGATTACAGCAATATTATGACCCAAGAGAGAGGTAGGCGTAGGTTATTTATGGAGAGAATTTTATACTGATCCAACTGTTGAGGCCATTGTATGTCAGACCCCCAGGGAAGGGGTGAAGTGAGAGCGCTCTGCGAACGTACTGGAACCCGGGCAAGTAGCGCGAGCCAGCGCTGGGGTTTCTTCATCTCGACACCAGGGTTCGGAAGCAGCCACGGTCAGGCGACTACAATGCCACCCATCCGCCGAGAATAGTCTCAGCTCGCGAAGTCCCCATATAGCAACACCAAACTTGTCCATCGCCAACAGTTCCAACCTTGAAAGACCGGATTGAAATAGAGTGACATGAAATTCGTGGGTTGTACTTTTGCTTCCCAAAGTTTACCTGGTGACCCGGGAAACCTCCCGTGGGTCAGGGACTGAACCAACGGCCTGCCAAATGCGAGCTTCACACGTTAGCACTGAGACATCTTCTCGGTTGACACAAAATGTCCGGCTCTCCAATTAAATCAACAATCAATGTGGCACAACTATGTAATTTTGTCAAAGACATTCGTTCCCTAGAGGTTTATCCCGTCACGATGGAAGATCACCAAGCCATTGGTGGCCTTGTGATGTCCGTTTCAATGGCACTCCTGTTCAAGATGTAATCAGAGACGTTTGGATAATATTTACATAGTTTGGCCATATAGTCCAAACACTGCTACCTAGTGATATATTAGTAACACATGGTTTTGCAAAACCTACGTAGTAACATCCAGCGCATGCGTACTGTCAAGAGAGGCTTGTCTGAAAAACAAATTTACTCTGCATGGTAAACAGGTCCATCCACGAGAGAGTGACTGTTTCTTTGACAGAAAGCGCAAGAGGAAGGTATTGTGTTTCGCTCATGAGACTGTGCAAATATTGGTTTCATTCATTGCACACCCTGCATTGTGCTCGGAATCGTCCACCATCATCCTCTTTCACTTCTCAGGTCTCAATGGAATGTATTGCCTCCGAAAATACGAAAAAAGCAACAAGGTTTATATTAAAGACTACTAGAAGAAGTGTTCACAGCGGGAAGCAATAGGTTCGACACTATTCTGCACACTCCATTATTTGCCTTCCACGTGAAACAGTCGAACTTGTGTAATGCAGATCCAGCCCCACGTTCAGGTGACAAATATGAAACAGTCGGAGGCTCCCGTCGATCGGCTAGCCTTATCTCATGGACCTATAGGTGCTGAGGAAACACGTGTCTGCTTTTAAATCACACTTTATTTTCTATTGATGTTCAATCTTATTTGTGATCTAGTGTAGCTATCGATTTTCAATAGCTCCTGAATGTAGACCCAAAACTCAACATTCTTTTCAAACTGTTCCTTCCCTTCGCTTGCATAACTCATCACATCTCCATTAGACTATTTTATAAATGTAAGTACTTATATGTCCATCGAAATTTGATGTCTGCCACAATAGTTACAATATGTAGTAGAGCAATTAAAACTATAACTCGACAAAGATTTCGAAGTTCCTTTTTACGAATTTTCATTCTTTTAGATAGTATGCGTGTCTTCCTTATTCTATTGTTTTGTAATGTAAAGATGTTGTTTTTAAAGTGCAAAGGAAGTAAATTAATTAATTAATTGGGAGCAGCCTTTTGTTTAGCAAACACCCGGTAATATTCAGTGCAGTCTCGATACATCTTGACAGCGTAAACACGAAAACAGAAGGAAAGCACTTAAAGAATCGGGAGTAAAAATCTCTTGAGGCCTCCCTAAACAATTTATACTCACAATAAACGCCACAGAGTATAGTCACAACACGCGATCTTCGCAGACAAGAAAGTAGGAGGTCAGGCGTTAATGTGATCTTGCTTGTATAAATCAAACCGCTAGCCGGCCGACCGCGGCGGCGCAGAGACCAACCTCCGGGAAAAACTATGTGACGAAAACTATAATGGCGCGTTCCTCAATTCGATCGAGTGATTAACTTTTAATTACCGAGACATACTACACCTACGTGATCCTAAACTGCGCTTAATTATCACCTTAATTTCTACGCCCCTAGCCTTGATAGGAACCTGATTACTTACTCTCTGTCCAGGGGATGGGAAGAGAATTAAAAAATTAATTGAACGAGTGAAATGCGCTCGAATCTTGCATTCTGTGCGTTCACGTGGTTAACAACCTCGTGGGAATATCACGTTTTCTTGGCGAGCAGCTTGATAAAAATAGCAGCATCGTTTCAGGGGCTTAGAGGTTTTATAGTGTGTTTACAAAGGTGTAGAAAACATCAATTTGTTCGTCCTTGAGATGCCTTGGGTTTCAGAAAATGCATGCAGGTGCACACATGACAGTGTACATTCTTGTGTGAATGGACAACTTTTTAGGGGTATTTACCGAAGCAGGAACCACTGCCAAATTATAAAATTCCAGCGTTTGGTAGGCTATAGCTTATTACTTTCTCTACTGTTAGTAGGGGACGCATTGTATTCGACCCAACATTTCAATGTCGAGATTTTACTGGAAATATGTATGTTGAGGCCACCTGAATCCAAAAAAGCATTTTTAGAAAAAGGTCCCGCGCGCGCCTGTAAACAGCATAACTCAAAAACGAAAAGTGAGTTAAAAACCAACTTTGGTTTTTACGTTTTGTGCAAAGTATGCAAAACGAAGATTTTTTAAAGAAAATTCCTCCACCTACCCTTCACACGCAACATTTTTCGAAAATTTTGATTTTCTCAAAATCATTCTAAGAATTCTGATTAAAATGCCTTATGTTTAAGATATTTGTATGACAAATTAAATGTATATTTTGAAGTTTCTGGCTATAGCCTATGTCGTCCTGTTTACTCTTGATGCCTTCTGCATAACTGGTAAACCGTAACAGACCATCAGATCTTACTATACACGCGAGTTACATATGTCCAAATTCAGTTTTTGTTTAGCGAACCATTTCGGAGATATTTCTAGTTTGTGTGAGTTTTTCAATACTTATATTTTTCTCATATGGAGGGTCGTTATTCATTTTTATAACGCTTGCCCTGCAAAGAGAACGGGATTTCAAAGCCTTCATCTAGGATCAGCTTTGAAACATTTGACTATCGCTCAAAGCCTGCTGTGTTCCCATATTCCCCTTGTACCTACAAGAACATCAGCTATAAGGTAATTTCAGCAAATGTTTTACTCGAGTTAGTGCAAGAGTAGAGAAAGTCATATGAGCCTCACACGTAACTGCGGCATAATCTTACTTCAATTGTAGCTAATAACAGAATTGAATGACCCTTAGACGATTTAGTCTTGGTGTATTGAACAGCGCCGCCAATAGGCCGGTGTAAGGCACTAAACGTTTGATGATGCTAGTGGAAGTGATGTAATGATAGTAATAATGTTTCTTTCTCAATTGCTCTTAAAATTTGATACGTGTTTCACAGTTTCACTCTCTGTTATTACTTTTGATCGAGCGGATTTTCCCCTCCCTGTTTATGCCACCTTTAATATTTCAGGTCATATTGGCGGCTTTTTACTTTCGCACAATGTTATCACAGTAAGTAGAAGTACTATATTGCACCTAAAATTAGATACCGGGATTGAAGGCTGAATAATAAATTCTTTTTTTAATATGAAGCGCCATTGTGACGAGCGTAACTCAAAAACGAAAAGTTGATCGCCATCTTCCAAAGATGCGACAGGAAAATTTTGAAGAAAATCTCCCACCTAGCATTACTCTTTACATGAGAAAGTTTTTAACATTTTCAGTTTCTCAAAAACAGCTCTAAGGATTTCTACAAATATTTATCTCGATTGGATAAGCGTCTTTAAGAATGGTTTGTGTAACTGAGTAGATGATGCAGTATTTTGTCTATCTGTATAACTTTTCTAGCTATAATTATACGAAAGCAAAGAAAACTCATATAATTTATTTTATTATTTAATTATATGGTACAGCACAGTCGGGTTCAGAGTAGATAAATCTGACTGACCTGTTCAGTACACCAAACTCGTTAAGATCTGTTTTTCTCGACTATATTTACGGTTCACAGAAACAGTAGGCACTTATGTAATGTGTAACACATTTGATTTAAACTCCCAAGTAGATACCCGACTCATTAACACTGCCGACAATTTACATGGTAGACATTAGTCTGTGTGGTAACGGGAACCTTGCTCACTTGGTGGACCGTAGACTCGGCTTGTCTTTCCATCCCATAAGAAATTGTTAAGAATTACGATGTTTTTATTATAATTTTGCTCCGAAGCGTGGATTTTTCATTTATCCGATCAATTAGTGCGAGTAGACAAAGTGAGTGAGCCGTGGTGCAGCTATTATGCTTACTAATTATCTGATTTACATAAGTGTAATGAACAAGCCGTTAATTATAGAGCTAACTCGAACGTTGCAGTTAACATTCTTTGTTAGGCCATCAGGTCCTTAAAGAGTCGTAAACTGAAATTCCCAGCTGAGATGATAGTTTTAGGATCTTCATTTACTCTCTGGGACAACAATAAATTGTCTAAAGGCTCGGGAAGGAGTTACCCTAACATTGTTGGAATGTGAAAGTGGTTGAAGAAGCAGACATCGCTTGCCACGCGGTATTCCAGATATCTTAAGTATCTCCAGAGATGAATAATATAAATTAGATCTACAATTATTGACTTGGAGCAAACACCTCTTTTTTGCTCTTTAGAACTTTTATGGGTCGTAAATCTTGCTGTGAATAAGGAGAGCTGATTATGGAAATGTATACAATTTGCCATACAGGACGACGCTGAGGCTTGTATCATCACAGAACGCAATACGTCAATGGCTTGGACTGAAACTAGTACCGAGTTGGCTCTGCAATAAGTGCGAGGCACTGGGTTCGATTCCCGGTCACTACCCATGCGACCTTGTTTCTTGGGTCGGTAGGCGAATACCGGATTGGTTTCTTAAATACTACGATTTTCTTTGTATCATTCCTGTTTCATACCTTTTCCTTCATATGTTTCTAGGTTTCGTGGTGTGTGGCGGTGCCACAAGATGACGCGAATATTTGCCCCAAGGAAAGAGTATTTGCCATTGACACTAGAGGACAGGTTTGTTGGCGGGTCACTCATCGCCCTCTCGGGCCTTTCAGCCAGAAACTGTTATAGCTCGCGCATTCGTTTTTGAACACTGACTTTCGCCTAGAGGACAGTTAGCGAGCCGGGATTTCGTCTCTTTACATCACCTGCGACCTTATCTCTCATATTGCTTGTTGCAATATGCTATGTGGATCGTTTGCCCCAAACCTGGACTTACCTGTATATGAAATAAACATCCAAGGATACTTGAGGGAGTGACGGTATCACAATGTTGCTACTTCCGGGAAGGTCGCGTCTTCTTTATAATGAATGTCGACGTTTCACCCCCCTATGTTGGGCTTCTTCAACTGTGCTGACCAGAGCATATCATGCACTTCCTCTCTCTCACAACAGGTTTCGGGCTGATCTTCCATCCTGGTTCCTCTGTGTGATCAACTCCGGTAACGAAGACCTCATATACTGACCGGGAGGGCTCGGGGCGCTGACCACGTCCCACTCTCCACCACTGGACCCCGCTCTGGCTGAGGTTCTAAGAGAATATCGGAATGCAGTAGGCTTGCGCAATAGTCTTTTAAGAGCTGATTGCTATGTGATGGCTTTGAAATTCCTATTTCTTTGCATGACCAGAACATAAAAAAGACCAACGACGTCTTATTGTGAAAAGTGAAAGTATTTGAAAATTAAGAATCACTAACTAGGTGAATCTTCTCAAAAACATTTGACACAAATTGTGCGCATTAACGTGATCTACATTTTCTGTTATTTTCTCTTACGGAATGAAGACGTATCTGCGGTATCTCACATATTAAAATTAACATTTCGTTTGTCATGAATATATCTTAAATATGTGGTGAAAAAGTTGACGCAATAAGTCGTCTTTTATCTTTCTTTCCCTAATCGTGAAACAACAAACTAATGAATGCTTCCAGCACTGAAACATGGAGCTCAGCGTTGCACAACTACTCCATGCCAACGCCACAATATGGTATTTTAATCAAAGTCGTGAGTCATTTTCGAGAAAATAAATGCTTACAAAAATTTGTGCAGATTAAGGGTAGTTCGGGGTCGGAGGATTTTCTGGAAAAAACATTTGGAAATTGCTGAACTTGCATAGCAAGTTTGGTATTTAATGGACTTTTCGTTTTTGAACGGTGCTACTCACTTATACGGACAGATTCAAACAGATCATTTTCTAAAACTGTTCATTTGTTCAGGGGATCTGAACACGTACATGTCCAGTAAAATATAATTATCAATTTTTGGGTGGCTAGCCATATATTCAGTAGAGAAAGTAAAAATAATACTCGGTGTTATTTTAATTTGAGGCGCTTCCCACAAAAAGCAATTTAATAAAGTCTCAATGCCAGGCCAATTTGATATAAAAGGCACCTGGTAATGGCCGTATTTTCATGACAAAGAAGCCGAACGTTAACAAGTAGAGGAACGCAAAGCTGAGCCGCTAGGGCACGGCCTGACAGGTCCCGGGGTCACGGCATTTGGTGGTCGCGGTCTAGTCAACTTTTAGTGCCTTTCGCGGTCGCCAGTTGGAGACACTGTTAACGATTTCACTTGCGGTCAAATAAAGTTTTAGTGGAGACGGCGGGCATAACTAACTGTAGCCCAAGTAATTACTCCGAGATTTTAAACCAGAGCACAAAGATGGCCTCTTACTGGAGGATCGGCAGCCATTATGTTCTGGAGTTTCATAGGAACTTACCTACAAGGAAATCTGATGTGATTTTGTCTACCCTTGTACAAACTATTACAAACTTTCAATCCTTTGTCTACGTTATGTTAATCAAGATAAACATTTGTGATAGTCAGGTCTTTTAAGAGCTGGTCTCTATGTGATGACTTTGACATTATTTCTATTTGCATGGTCAAGAAATAAAAAAATAGATAACGTATTCCTATTTGGAAGAGTATATGTATTGAAAAATAACGCTTAACATATCTTAAGTGTATGGTATTTTAACCCTAATCGTTTGAGCCAACTTTTAGGAAATCAATATTTTAGAAACATTTTCCATGTAAAGGATAGTTTTGGGCGGGGAATCCTTGGAATACGCTGAACTTAGGTACCAAGTTCGGTATTTAACCGGCTTTCACTTGTTATTCTCTCTCTGTCTCTCTCTCTCTCTCTCACACACACACACACACAGACACACACACACACACACACACACACACACAACATTCGAGGTTTCTTGGACACGATTTCTGCGGAACTCTCGATATCAAATTTTTGGGTGGAGCGTGATGCTTTTCCTACTTACTATCGTAGTACAGGAAACAACAATTGTTATAAATTTGCACTCCAAAATGTTCAGGTTTCCTTACGTGAAAAATAAATCTTTATCCATCCCACCATAAGTTTCTATGCTGTCGTTAACATCTAAGGTCATATCAGTGGCCTTGGAACAATTGCTCATCGACAGTTGTGTTCACTTGTTTATAGCTTCTGTTGTTCCGTGGCTTTTATGTCACTTGTAAACATTAAATTTCACCCACACACACACATTCCTCATATTGTACATACTTCCATAAGAACATAGGCAGCAATAATAATAGGGAACATAGGCAATAATCTTTACTTAAGAAAAATTCCCATCTTGCAAGCGGAAATCGAACCTAGGACGCCGGCTTGATGCTAATATTCCAGTCTCAAATTACTGATGTAGCTTTTTGAAGTAATAACAAGGAAATCGAGCGAAATAGTTACCTGGTAACACCAGGTGTCCTGGTTTCGTTTCCCATGGACAGTACATTCTGGCCATAGATGTTTCGTGGTTTCTCTGGATGGATAGTCGAATGCTGGGGTGGTTTCTCATCTATACGATTTACGTTTCGTAATATCTTTTTCATTCGGTTTCCTTCTCACTTTTTAAGTGTACTTCTAGGTTTCGTGCGCATGGCGATATCGGACAGATGACGTGGATGCTTGTTAAGAGGAAAGAGTGCTCCTCATAAATATCAGAGGTCTGCTTAGTCGACGGGTCGTTTATCTTTATGTTGGCAGAATCTCCTTATCTGTATTTCGCCCCATCTCTGGGTGAGGCAATCTCATTGGTTTGAATTTAAATGATGGCTGGAAGGCATTGTTTACATGGTCCACATCAGGCACGAGCAGGGTTTGTCCGATCGAGCCTTGATCTGGCTCGCTGCTAGCTTAGAGCCTCAGCGCGGCTCTGGTCAGCGACATGCTTTATTGATTGACATAACTAACCTTACTCCAGGTCAAACTAACCTCAAAGTCTCTTAACAGTGAACCAATATTTTATTTTAATAGCCTTATAAAGTGCACGTAAGAAATTACAGCAACATTTATTCCAATTTGACAAATTATCATACATAGTTCTGTATTACTCTTGCAGGAAAATTCGCGAATCAAGTTATCTAGCCTAGCATTCGCCTAGCTACTGAGGAAAACCTCGAAACAAAAACCCTACCCGGTACCTCGTTTCTTATAGTAGGGAAATTATTTTGGATCTTATTATTTTCTGCCAAAATGTTTATTTATATACAATATGTTTTACAGCTGCTTGATAAAAACATTATTTAAAAATAAAATACATTAAATAATTATTTTACAAAATTCACTTCAAATACTTTTTATGCTTTTCAACACACCCCAAACACTTCTGAGCTACGCAAATCTTTAATGTAAGTAATTTTATTATATTTTGTACATAGTTTATGATATTTAAAACATTAATTTATTTACCTTTCCAGTTTATTTGTTTCTTATATCAATCTTTTAATTTAAACAATTTTAAATATATTTTGTAATTTTGTATTAACATTTTTATAAATATTATATTGCATTTACTGCTCGTTTAACAAAAATAGTTCCACTATTCATATATTATTTTTAAAATAACTGACTGGTGTTCAGCCGCAACCTTAATAAATCTAATTACATTTATCTATAAGCTTGTCAGTCAATAAATATTCTTATTCTTACCTTTCACACCGATCTATTTACATCTCTATCTTTTTTCTTCTGTTATTTGCCAATTTTCTATCTATATTTTATACTTTTAATCGTATTTTATAATTATTAAATATTTTTTTCTAATTTTTCTTCACTTACTGCTATCCTTCATACCTATACCATTGTTATATCCTATACTCGCATATCTCTTATCCATTTGCAAGTTTACTTTTTCTTATACATAGGTAAATAATGTGGGTCATTGCGTATCTTTCTTTCAGAGAATGATTTTGCGTCTCTTCAGCGTATGAAATGCAAATCAGTACAGAGGTTGACGAGATAGCGCGGCTTTGCCATACTCGATCTGTTGTGCCACCCTCGCCTGTAATTCAATATTTTATACCCCACGCCGAAGTTTAACGCTACATGAACGTCATGCCCATATACAGGAGAGCTGGTTTGCCGAAAAGATCACTACTGGCGCCAGGTCGGTCATCTCCCAAGACCAACTATGACCCTAAAAATAAACTTGTTCGTTTTGGTTTGTACTACATTACCCAAACAACGTTCTGTTGCCCCCGGCCATAACGTTGAACGTATCTATGTTTTGTTCGCACCCAAAGAAGCACTTATATGCTCCTTGTATTACATCAGTTCAACCTGGAGGCCACGTCGCAACACTGATACACATGATTCATTGTGCGGCGGACAGCTGCTTGTACTGCCTGTCGTGCTAGACGGCACCAGTTGTATAGGAGCCTTTCTCTATTGCCTAGCGTTTGCTATTAGATGACTTGAGCTATGCTCTGTGGGTAGCAACAGGTACGCTGTTACTTGTGATTGACACTTGTGTGACGTTATCTTAGACTTGGCAGTGCCAGAGGCAATTTATTAGTTCCTTACCAACATAAACCACTGCTTGTTGTATTGGCAGGATTTCATGCACTCAACTGTCGTTATACACACGTGCGCGCACACACAGAGTGGAAGGGAAGTCATTACATTAACTTAAACCAGTGATAGTCTCTGCATTTGGATCAGATTTTGTTACTTAGGATTTTGCCTCTGGCCGTTTTCTACGAACACCTCAAAAAATTGCCTAATGTATTTTTTCACCGATAGTGTTTTAATACACCGTTTATCAATGCTGCTACGGTGGAAAGCTAAATTTCCTGCATGCAATGCTAGTAACCTAACCTACCTGAGCATATCTGCATGTACTAGATACAATTCTCTAATTTTTGTTGTATTTATTATAGCAGATAATACTGTAACCATATTTGATAGTTAAATATCATCTGGGATTTTACTTCATTTTTAGTTGTTAATATTTACTTAAGGTTTAATTCATGAGCTGCAAGTTAATCACTTTTTAAGGCGAACAACCATATATTACACAGTAATATAAATAATTTTATATTTCGTTTTTATGGGAGCAGGGTTTGTAAGACAATCGGAATGAGACGGTTGAGTAAAATCTGACTTAAAATTCATCTTTGCATAGTGATATAAAAACGTAAAATATACCGCTACTACCGAGATTGTTCCGTACGTTGTATTTTATAATTTAAAATGTTACAATTTTAGATTACCAACATAGTACAGATAATATATACTGAGGTGCAAAATTAGTTCCTCCACAGCATTTCAGCTTGTGTAAATTTGAACATTATGTGAAGGACATGCATAATTAAGTCTGAAAAGAAGACACTTAATTTTCGTTGCGGTTGTTTTCCAATGAAGTACTAAGAGACTCCAATCGTAGCCGTACTTACTCAGATAAGAGCTTAATTACATCGCTGCATGCTTCATTAACCGCCACGTATGCTGCACTTTTATACCAATCGCGTGTTAGAAGATATACCTCTAATCGATTAGGAGAAACAACGGCGAATCACACTTGTGATCCTCGGTGCATAGTGAAAACACGAAAAATTAGTGAATGATTCGTGGATTTTGCCGTCCAGTTTTAGCTGATCTGACGCACACCCGCATATCCTTCTGGCGATCGTCCGGCTGCATAGCCATGCAGGTGGGATCTAGCATGTAGGTATTACTGTAACGTAAATTGCGCAGGTGCCGCATAAGCACCCCTGTTAGTCCCGCTACGCTGTGAGATTTCAGGCTGCAACCACGAGTGAATCCTGAGCCAGCCAGGCGGTGGAGAAGCGAGTGATAGTGAAATGGCTCTTCTGGTTACAAATGGTGTACTAATGTTGGGCTTTTTAAACATGTTACGTGAGGCTTGTTAAGTACTATGTGAGGTAGCCTGCAGTTACGTTGTGAGGTGGTGGTGCTGTAGCACAGTTACATACCAGCAATGTTACTTAAATATAAAAACTTGTGGTCTCTAACTAGATGGTGGGAAACGCAGCCATCCCTAAATGTCCACTGGGCTTTCAAATAGGGATATCCCACACATACATCTCAAATATACTTGCAACTATGTTTCCTGAGATTTCGGGAAGGTCAGTCGGAATTCTGAGGATGATCGCAGTAAGATTTTAGTAAAACTGCTCTCTTAGAATCTTTGGGGGGCGCGCAAAACTTTTTGATATAGTTGAACACACTTATAGTAGTTTGCACCAGGAACAGAAAGCAACTTTCCGAGAGAAATTAAAAATTAATTACATTTGAAGGTGCTGTAGTTTATACAAGTTTACAACAGCTAGGCAAATGTACGTATTGTGTAGCTTTATTGCATTAGGCTTAACTTTGTATAATTATATGTTCGCACATTGACCGGAGGGAGTTAAACTAACGTTGAAAAAAAATTCACCCAGTCTAAAATCCTGGTTTCGACCAACCTAATAAGGCTTTCTATCAAATTTCTCCGGCCCACAGCATCTGATATGCCGGAGTGACAGTTAAACTCAAATTCCTGAGAACAGTACAGAAGAAAACTTAAAAAAAAGAAGCAATTCTTAGATTATCCGCTTAGCAAACTAATCTATAACTATACATGAGTATTAACAGAGGTACTTTATTATTATTATTATTATTATTATTATTATTATTATTATTATTATTATTATTATTATTATTATTATTATTATTATTATTATTATTATTATTATTATTATTATTACCGCCTCCGTAGCGCAGCGGTAGCGCGACTGCCTGTGGCGCGGAAGACCCGGGTTCGATCCCCGGTACCGGCATAGGATTTTTCCCCCGCTGGGAGGTCTGGTACAGGGTGCACTCAGCCTCGTTAGGTCCCTGGGGGGCCAATTGAGGAGCTATCCTGATAGAAAGGTAGCGTCCCTAAAAGGTCAAAGTAGTCGCCTTACGGTCGGGGGAGTCGGCGTGCTGACCCCCGCCACCCGCAACCTGCACTCCTCCGTGGCCTTGGCTGCGGCTGGAGGACGCAGCGGCCTGGCGATGAGGGTAACCTCTGAATAAAGGGAAGACGCCCTAGGGAAATTATTATTATTATTATTATTATTATTATTATTATTATTATTATTACAAAAATGAAAATAATTTTTGCACCGATCTATTCTCTTCTTTCTGTGCATAAAAGTAGATCGATAAAACTTCCTGTATTATATTAAGTTACATGAGGTAGGAAACATAGGAATTTGTGGAAATAAATGGTGAAGTGAATTATTGGTCATACTGTAGCGCCTGATGGGCGGCGTGGCGCCTGGAAAAATCAATCATGAGGAATAACGAGGGCCTAATGTACTTCCATTACGCTTTGATTACAGTGCATTTCATCAGTTAATATACAGTAAGTGAGGTGTTATGCATAGCAAGTATTTAAATGACCCTCTCCCAAAGAATACAAAATACACAAAATGCCTTCTCGGAAGCAGCCACGAAGCCTAGCTGAGTTAATATACTCCCCCCTTTCCCCCCTCTTCTGACATTCGTGTTACTAGGTTACCTTGAAACCGATATCATCCTTTTTTGCCTTTTTTAAAGCCGGATTCCTCCTGCAAGAAGCTCTTATTCAATCGCCTCTGTCAATCAGTACGCATGTATACTATAGAAATGTCGAACTCGCCGATTAGTCGTGAAAATGACTTCTTTACGGCTGAAATCATAATAAAAAGGTTTAAATCCCTTATTAACCTGTTTGTATTTAGCTAAAAGTTTCAAAGATAAGCTGTAACCTTAAACAAAATTAAAATTAAAGATAAACGTAAGAATCTTTTGGATTTCAAATATATTTATCAGTTAATAAGTGTCCGATATTTTGTCACAAAGATGTTTAGTCAGTTTTAGAATGGTGTACCAGCCTTTTTGATCATTTTTATATTATAGTGGCATTTAACAATTATTCAGCATTAGTGTAGTTTCTTTTTTCTTTTTCAAAAAGCACAATCCAAGCAATTGTGGTCTAATATAACTTCCTCGTCATCCACTCGTTCGATCTCACTATTTTACGTGGGCCCTCCCCATCCATTGCAGTCGCTGTGATTCAACTTACAAAAACGTTCTGCTTTGGTTTTTAACCGACTTTTCGTTTTTGAGTTATGCTGTCTACAGCCTCACACACACACACACACACACACACACACACACACACACACACACACACACACACACACACACGAGACCTGTAGAGCAAGTAACCCTCCTCCTGGTGTCCACGAGTAGTACCGTTTCCTTTGGGTAATGCCGCCCTCCATCGTCTAGGAATAACATGAAGGTCGCTGCGAAGGGTTAAAAATCCGTAGCATGCTGTTCTTCGGAAGGGAAATAAAGCCGGTGGTCCCGTATGGTATTTACGGCGCGTAAAAGATCGAGCCTGAGAGACCGCTGAGCAAAATTACAGTCTTTCATGCTCAATGTGGCATAGGAGGCTAAGAACCCCAATTTTCCACGCCATATGTACGGCGCCGCCATAGGCATGTCTGAAAGGCTAGAAGGGAAATGATGGGAAAAAACTTGTATATGAGAAAACCACCCGAGTGTGCGCCTACCGCCAGGAAAACCCTTGAAAAACCCCAAGGTTAACCCAACTGATGGAAATCGAACATGAAATCTGCGAATGTGAAGCCATCTGGCTGCGAAGTTCGGACTTTGTAGTTCTTTTTCAAATTTTCTGCATCAGTTTTCCTCCTCCTGAAGGTCATGCATAGTTAACGACTTGAAACTTGAACTTTGTTTGGATTGTCTGCAGGCTTCGCGGGCTGATGGCGTCCCCTCAGATAGGTAGGTGGGTATAAATAATCTTTGTTGAAGTCGCTAAGTACCTAAATAAGTAAGAAGACAAGTCGCTTGTGCAAATAATTACACAACTCCAGAGCATTACACTGTCAAACACTCCCGCCGGCCACTTAAGGGCAGTTTAACGGTGATCCTTTGCACTAATTGAAAAACCTTGCCAAGTTTATTTTAGAAGACAAGCAAATGATGCTAATATTAGCATACCCAAAATGTGGTAATACCGAACCATGAAAAGGAAGATAACTTAATTTTGTTCAATTCACATCTGCACTTTCAAGATAGGATGTCAGAATTAATATAAGACGTCTTATACAACCCGTAAATTCTGTAGACCCTATCTGGAAAGATCAGATCTTCGAAATATATTTTTCTGCACTATTTCATACATAGATTATAAATTTGTATACTATATGTCAAATATTTGACCAGAAAATGTTAATTCTATTAAAAAATCCTAAAATATATTCATTTCGATTAACATGCGCAGCCTTAGTTTACAAAAAATGTTCAGAAAATAAATTGCAAAAGGTTTTACACATGGTAGGCGAGGACTTGATCACTTAATAGGCAAATGAGAATAATGATATTAACAACAAATAACCCCTAGTTAACAGCCCTTCGTGAATAAAGGCTTACCGGCCGGCCGCTGCGTTCCCCACCCCTGTCCACTACAGGCATCATGAGTAGGGTGCACAACTGGAGGGTGGGACGCTGTGGACGCCCTGAGCTCTCCGGGCTGGTTATAAGGCCTTAGTGATCTGGGGTCGCTACTTCTTTATCACGTAGCTCCTCACTTGGCCGCTCCCTGACCTAACGAGGCTGAGTGCACCCAGTACCATACTTCCTAGCGGGGGAAAAATCCCCACACCGGTAGCAGGCGCGCTACCACTGCGCTGCGGAGTGGTCGATGTTGTCAATACTTGATATCAACATTTGGGTGTTATCAGTATAAATATTGTAATAAAATGACCCAAACCTTTTGTCATTTCTTTATTTCCTTTCTTAGATCAAAACTGGCCTCAATGGCCCAAAATAACACAAACAGAATTATTTTACACAGACTAACAAGAACTTAGTAGATCTCCCGACGACTCGTCAGCCAAAGAACAAGCTAACACAACAGTGGCAGTAGGCAACTCCGTCGCACGGTGCTTAGCGTTGCGAAGCAGTTGTTTTCCAACGCCATTTTACATTCTAGAGTTAAATATCATACATTGGCCAATTTAGAAACATCCATATACTGACCAATAACAATTCGTTAACGTACAGACGCGTGACGGGAGATCTGCTGTTCAAATCCCATGGTCAAAGACCATCCCATTGCCTGAGGTTTCTTAGTCCTCATATACTCCGGAGCTACCGTAAACCTAAGCGGAACATATATTTCGTAATTTTCCTTTCTCGTTATCAATTTTGTTCTTTTCATCTGTAACCGGTTTCATCGGCTGTGGTGCTGTATTTCACGCCCAATATACAATGGAAGGCTGAGAACCAAAGCATCAGAAAACACGTATAACAGATTGCGGGATTGCTTTACAGAAGCTGTGAAAGCACAGAGATCTCCAAGCGTTAAACCCAAGAGGTAAGAAATAAGGCTGAATTGTCGTTGGAGTAAAGACAGCAACGTCGCAGTTAACAAACCACCAGCATCCCTCCTCCCAAATGACGTAACTGTCGATGGACCCTTAAACTTCGGTCCATTCCAGCACACATCTTACAGTCTTTGTCTTTCGCAGACATCACTGGGATCGGGTTTTACCTATCAGCCAGTGACACCTGGAGTTTGTTTTGTTCCCTGTGGTGCTAATGGTTTAAATGTACACCTTTTGTTAAACGTATAATAGCATATATAACTAAATTTACTTAAAAATGGGTTAACTGAACATTACTTATCATTAAATTTAAACCAGATTATCTTCTCTTTTCGTCTATGCCTTGAAGTTCGAGTTTGAAACAGTTATGGAACTAAATTATGTAATAACCTCAAGATCTTAACTTATCTAAATATATTCGAAAACATAGGTATTTGCGGTTCCTTGGTCCCTAGAAGTAAATGCTCTCGAAAATAGTGAAAAATCGTATTTAGTTAAATTAGGATGCAGCGACTCAGTGAGGTTATGTTGACCTCATGAAACATCAGGCCCGGTTTTTGCTCTAAATTGGGATTAGTCAGATACTCAAATCATGCGATCAAGGTAAATAAGGAAAGAAAGCTCCTATAATAAAATTATGTAGTAGATGAATTAAAAAGGCGAAGAAGTACTTTACATCTGTGTGGAGTCTGGGACGCACAGAAGCCAGGAAGAGCTCTCGAAGTTGTTAGCCTTCAGACTGCTCCATTTTTATGTTCCACGTGTGTACGCCACACGGTAGCTTTGCGGTTTATGTAGGGACGCTAGCGGGGTGCCCTCTTCAACTCTGTAACGGGAGTAGTGCCAATAAACACGTGCAGGTTTTGGGTTGTGTACCTACTTACGGCCGATATCATAGGGCCATTTGTCCTCCCCGCAGGTGGGCCTCTTATATCGCACCACCCATTTCGTTCTTCAACAAAATAGGAAAGTATGACTGTCGATATACGACTCATGTTCCGACTGCGGCTACTACGGACGTGAGGCACATATCAACAGCTCTAACCAACCGCGCCTCTTGTCTTCTCAGATATATCCTCCAGTGGGAATTTGGGTCAGAACTAGGGGCGTGTATTCCATGAAACTAAGGGAAGCAGCTATCTACCTTCAATTGTTTGTAATACATTAATTTCTATATTTTTCATTAAAGTCGTTCTTGTTGAATATTTAACGATACAGCAGGCACTTCTGCAATTAGTTTTCAGGAACCCCAACAGATAACGTTAGTGTTTGCTGGTTGCCGATATAATCTCGTTTTGCGGAAGCAATGTAATGTTGGTCTCGGTGACTCAGTTGTTTACACGCTGGGTCAAGTTCGCGGATTCAGACCCGACCCAGATGGATGATGGGTTTTAACCCGGGGGGGGGGGGGGGGGGAGCTACTTTATGCCCACTTTCTGTAATTTTTAAATTCTGTCTTTTAATTTTTTTTATTAAAGGCGTGCTGGTAATAGTTATTTCCAATTCAGTAATAGAAACAAAGTTTTAATTTTGGATCTTTTCGAGAAACTATGAAATGTGAAGGGGGTCACAAAGTACCCCCTTGTGCATAATGTGATTCATGTGAAAAAAATACCTAGTTTAACTGTTATATATTACCTTTATAAACATGACAAGATATAATACCCAATTTTAAAATAAATTTGTTTTAAAAATTCCTCGACAGCCCAATGTCGGTAGATTTACTGCGATACACATTTACTGCGATGGCACACCGGCGACGCTGATATGATCTAACAATTGACAACGTCGTTAACAAAAAGAATATTTGTTATTTCCTATAGGCAACCCAGCTGATTGATTGTTAGAGGTTAGGAAAGAAACTGGGTCAATTTGTTTTCTTTAGTATTACGCGATGTTGCACATGTTTCTAATGGAAGTTGGTTTGACAAGCTTCGTTTCTAAAGAGAGAATTGTACATGTGATAATTAGGAGTAACATTTACTGGAAACAATTTTGAAACTGCAAACTGCTTGTGCAAGAGCATGAATGCAGTGGCCAGTAGTGAAACATTTGTGAGGGATGAGTGCTGTGATGGGTATGAAATTTTGAATTTAAGTTACCTATGCAAAGAAGGAAAAACTCATCGTAAAGGAGAACTCTAGCTTTAGATACTTTGAAAACAAAAATAAAAATTGTGTGCATATTTTAATAAGCATATATAGGCCCAGAATGCCCTACAGGTGGCAAAAGTAGAAACAAGTTATTTTGTTGGTTATGTCTACTCTTGTCAACATTATTGCTTGCATACCACACGCCACTGGGCAAAATATAAAGAGCATTGGGGAGACAGGTAAGATAATCAATATCAAGTCGTAGCTTTAGGCCTTTAATCTAAAATTTATCTTCTTTTGACCGTTTCCACATAAGCGTTCCGCTTTTCTCCAGTTTTTGTTGCCCGTTATATAACTCGTCTGTTTTCAAGCTAATGATCCAACTGATCGACTTGGATTTTGTTATGAAATGGTGTTGTCGCCGTTTATTTTCTTGTTTATAGTAACTAGATGAAGTGCTACATTATACAATAAAAATCCGATACCGATATTTCACTATAAGTAAATGTTTTGAGGCTTCTTGGTCGATTGTGCTAGGTACCAATCTAAGAATTTAAAAGAGTAAAGTTGAGGGGCATACAGCATAGTAGTGTTTAAAAGCTTACCTGCTACCAAAACGTGTGTAAAATATGCAGATACCACCAGAAATATATAAGAGAACGTATACTTTCATTTGGATGTGAATCTCCACAAGCATGGTGGAAATCTCGTTCCTAGGAACGTATAAGGCGTTGATTCCATCTTGATTGTGAAGGGTTTGAAATAGCATGTACGATAGATACTAAGTCACGCTGAGCATCCTCCGTAAGAACTCACTCCATTCTCAGTAGCTCCGGAAATTAATTTCATATGCTCTCAAATTGATTCCTGGAGTTAGTCAATAAAACTATTCAAGGTTTAGCCTCTGAATCTTCCTTTCGTAACGTCTGCACGTTACTTATGTTTTAATCGACATGCATCTATTCCTCGACTCAAATACTTGTTTCTGGGAGGTTGAGGGTCATTTTAATGGACTCCCCGTGGATACATTAATATTAATGTTATGGAATCTCCCAAATATGTGCGAAGACAGCAAACAAACTTGGTGTTTTCTTTCTTTCTCTCTCTCTCTGTCGCTCTCTTTCCGTATTTTCTTTATAGCTCGGGTGTGGGCTGCTGCCTTTATGCTAATTCTCCAGCTCTTTTCAGTCCGACTTAAACCTTTGTCCCGCATCAATAAAGCAAGCCGCTCCGTGAGAGAATCACGCAAATGGGGTAATCCGTGTAGGAGTTTTAGAGTCGTGATGAAATTCAGACATCAAATATCAAGTCCTTGGTTCATCTGCACATACTTGTTTTTTAGCTGCTACCGGCGTCTTTTAAATCCTTTTTTTTTTTCGCAAGGTCGGCCGGCTTCTCTTTTGGACGACATTCAAGGAATTTAAATGGTGTTTTGCTTTAAAATTCTTGATTTCTAGCAGAATTTCTAAGCAGCAGAACTGTTCATTTTGTGGCATGCGTCTCATGGTAAGGGCACATTGCCTTCTTAGAAATTATAAAGAAGGACTAGGTGTTCTATCTCTAAGTTGGATTTAATACATAACCTTCGTTATAGATGTGGCATCTATGGAAACTCTCAAGAGACCAGTTGAATTAGTTATAGATGATGCTATAATTGAACACGTGCCATCATTTATGCATTTGGGGTGTAACATTCTAGCAGATGAATACTGAATTAGAAACAAACATGTCATGCAAGTCAAAAAATAATAATAATGCACTATGCACACAAATCCAAATGAAGCTAGTGCACTCCTTCGACCTGCAATCTTTCGTTGCTATGTGAAATCTTTGCACCATGCAGGACATAGTTGGTTGACATATTTCCATAGTTATAGAGCGGACAAACTGTTGGGTTGTCATTAATATCAATGGGTCTTTTAGCATACACGTATTCTTTCACCTTCCTCATAGCTGAAATCACATGGACTCAAATCCGATAATCGTGGTGGCCAAGTCAAAGACCCTCCTCTTCCAATCCAGTGTATATCAAACGTTTCATCCAGACAATGTCGGCAATCCTTTATGAACGAAGAGAATCCAAGAGAGGATTGCCTGTACTCCAAATGGTGCAGTTGTGCGGAAAGTCTTTAATAATTTGGTTGGATACTTTCAGGATAATACCGTTTATTTACTTTACTGTGGAAAGCGTGAACGAACTGTATGGCGCAAAGACTTTATACATACATTGAGAACGAAGGAGTATTATATGAAGGAATGCACTAGCTTCATTTGTGTTAATTATATTATTTACATAAAATTCAATCCCATCTAAGTGGTAACATTTTGGACAACCTGTTATGCAATAAGGAAGTGAAACATGGGCGCTAAAAGAATTTAGCACATGTGCAGAGCTGCTTCTGGGCTGAGTAACTATAATTATAGATTGATTATAATCTTACATTTGTTTACATTTCGTGTGTAGATTGCAGTGCAGCAATATACACTTCAAATGTGAATTATTCAGGCTTGAATACAAAATTACGTGCAGTTTTTTATGGGATTCTTATGGTCTTGGGGAGTTGTGCAGTTCTCGTTGACGACAGCCTACTCCATGAACTCTGTCCCACAGGAGGAAAAACATGATTCCCCAAAGTTATTATGTTTGTATGGACTAATAAAATGTTAAATAAGACGTTTAGGATGCAAGAAATTTTTATTCTGTTTTTATTTCCCTCCCAGAGCCATATTTTCCGAGCTAGATGCATGTGAAGGCATGTGAACATAAAAAAAGAAAAGATTTAAAATTCCTCGTTGATCCAGAATGTGATAAAATAGCCGCCAACACGTCACTTAATACCCAGCATTCCGTGCACGATAAACAATCACCGTTTTATCTAATAATTACTTGGCTTTATATCTTGTAATATGTCTTCACTGTAAAAGGGAAAAGTGGGTGGGCACCCGGACCGTAACTTATATTGCGTTTGGATTGCGTTGATCGGTATTTCATTTCCATTTTAATCCCATTTCATGGCTCCGTGTTTTTTTATACTCATTCACTTATTGCGGTTTGTGCTGCGCTTTACATCAAAGGTCAAGTGATGCAAGTGGAATTTGTTAGAAATCATATGCTGCCACGCAAGAGATTTTATCTTCCAGTTAGCTACTGTTTTTTCTCTTTGACTTTCTCTTTCTCTTAAACTGCAATTTGGACATTAAAACAAATTCGTGAATAACTTACTGTGTCTAAAAATAGCTTGAATTTTTAGCTTCAATTACATACTTTAGCTTTTGTTCTCAGAACCTTTTAAAGCAGAGTTAAAGTCGCTTTTGTCGCTTTTTACTACTTGAGAGTCAAGAATGCAACTAACTATAAAACAGCATTCGCAAAAATACGACAACAATCTGCCTCAGAAACAAACGATAGTCTATAAACAAAAGCTTTTAACAAGCTGTAACAATGTTGTCACGGAAACAAGGGATATGCCACTTTCCCTCACAGCTAGTGGAGCTCATTTCTGATCTGGTCTGCGTGGTTCAAATGCGCACTGTGTATACGTGCACGTTTTAAGATGAAATGAATAAAGTCGTTTCAAGGAAGAATAGGAAACGAAGTCCAAGTCTCAGGGGAATTAAAATGGACATGCGAAAGAAAGAAATCCTGATACTAAAGTAGGCACTGGAGAAATTCCATTATACGTGTGAAGTTTGTGCGAGAACGTTTGGCAAGTAATGCAAATGATAATTATAAAGTAATCCTTTATATCTTGCACTCATTTATGTATAATTTATAGAACTTTCTACTGCAGAATTTTGCCCATACATCATATTTTGTACACAAGTGTAAATGTTGGTTTGTGCATTTTTGCGACTGTTGTATTTTCTAGCCTAAACCCTGCTTAGGCCTAATGATCTTCGTTTACTTCCAGTACCTTTAAGGTGATTGGCTTTGATATTCTCAAACGCTCAGGCAGAAACTCAAGGGAAACTGGCATACGATTTTTGCTATACTTTATGATTCGATCACTGAGGCTGCATGGTGGAGGATCTATGGTGCTGACCCTTAGGCATCCAGACAGTCATATTAGTTTTGCTGTATGTCTTGTTATGATGTAAAATTATTTTTCCTTTCGGACGTTTCTCATAACTTTTTCCATAATGTAAAGATATTCGTGTACCAAGCAGCAGCAATGGTCGTCGATCTTCTAATGGTATAGTAACTATATAGTAACTATAACCTTCTTGTTACCAGCATTGCAAATTCGTCAGAATCTTTTAGGCTTATATTACGTTTGAAAGACCCATTGACCCAATAGACTTTCTTTTCAGGATCATAGCAATAAATTACCATTAAAGCTTAAGCTGGAGTATAAATGGCACAAGAAATATAAAACAGTGGTGAGAAATTTGGAAATAACTACCTGAAAAGCGGACAGTATTATATCAAGGTAAAGGAATAGGCCAACATAAAACAGAACATTTAATATTTGAGACTGGGACAAGTAGAAGTGTCAAACTGTGCAAGGAAATGTACATTTCTATCAAACTAATAGTTGATGCAAATATAGATGTATTTACTTATACTGTGCTATTCGGTATGGTGAATGACACAAGTGCATATTCCTAAACCCCACACAGTCCGTCACGAGGGCAGCTGCCTGCCAGACTTGCAGAGCTCTTAGCGGACGACAAAACAGCGGTTGATAAAGTTTTTAAATTTTTTGCGGAGTGTAATATCAATTTGAGGATTTAAAATTTTAGATATTTTTATGCTTTTTGAGTATTTATCACCTTGTTTTATATGTGGCTATTGCCACTGTTTTTATATGAATTTCTTAAGGGCGCTAATGACCTGGAAGTTGACCGCCCTTAAACCCACAAACCACCACCTAAACCCCACAACAAAATCTCATGAGTACACTTTATGAACCACAGGTAGATATTGGAGATGAAAGTTTTTGTTAAATCTGCAGTTATTTATAAGATATGACTAAGCAAGAACACAGATACAGCATCTTCGATAATAAACTAAGATTTTATAGCACACTATACAGGAAAGCTTCTTTTCTCAGGGAATGGAATTCCAGTGAACGTCTGGAGACACATCGCAAGGCAATAAATAGCGGGGAGCGGATTTCCGGTGGAACTAAATAAACAAAGAACTGTATACTTACAGGGAAGGGGTGTCGCGGAATTAATGTTTTACAGCCGACGCGTCCTTGCAGGTGTTTAATGACCTAAAGTACCTACCTCATACCTACAACTTCTGCGACTCCATCGTGCAACAGGCATTCGGAAATGCCTATTAAGTCTCGAGAATGAGCAATAAAAGGTGTGCGTTACAGAATCGAACTTAATGGCATTCCTCCTGGTCATGAGGCATCTCATTTCAACCCTACACTTGGCTAAGTTTTATTTCCTTTGCGGAGTTCTTTCGCACCAGAGGACGAGTGGCCAGGGAAGAGAACAGTGATTCATTCATCATCTAGTTGAAATAAAGGTGCTGCTCAAATTGTGTAAAGTTTAGGTATGTGTCAAATTTATATAGATGATATAGGATACTATTTTGAACGCTTTGGTATTAGGAAGCAGTGGTGGAAATGAATAATTTGGGCGCCAAGCACTTGTTCACCGATGAGGCCGATGGTGTATTCAAGTGCCGCAATAACAACATCTGTAGTAACAGCATTCCACCTGTCGCACCGCTAGAATGGTTAGCGCTATCTCGTGCTTCTACGAGAGGATGTGGTTTCATCAGAACTGGACTCATGACGTCCGCAGAATATCTGCCGTAATCGCTGGATTGGAAGGGGAGGTCCTGTGCAATGGCCACCGCGATCGCCAGATCTGTTTTCTGGACTTTTTCGCATGGCGGTCATGCAAACATTGGTTTAGGAAACCGCAGTAGAAAATGAGGAGGAACTGCTTGCTGCCGCTATCAATATGCAACAGATTAAATTTCATCCCTCGGAATAAATGTATTACGATGACAAGGTCAAAACTGATTTTCATGTGCAATATACATTTCCGACTACCGGTTTCTTTTATCAAAATGCGCAGTTTAGAAATCTCTATCGTTAAAATAATTTCGACGCTAAAGTCTGAAGACTTGCACATCACCTGTCCCACACCCTTGTCAGCGAACGAAATGCAAAGCATTCACTATAATCATATGTTAAGGGCAATTGTGCTAGTTGGTATGATACAAGCTTTGTAATGAGTTCATCATTGGCCTAACCTAAATGTAATTATCTTTAACAATAAATACAGTAGACTCTCGTTAATCCGAGGTAATGGGAGTTGAGCGTGCCTCGAATTTGGCATAAGTCGGATTCTATGGAGTAAAAAATCATAAATGACAAACTGAAACGAATAACAACTCAAGTCGAAGTTTTTATTCTAAGTTTCTAAAATGTCTGTTTTATCCAGGTGGTCTGTTTGCGTTCATGTTTTTTTTTTTTTCGTTATTTCTTTCCTTTTTATCTTTAAACTTATTAGAAATCAATGTTTCCAGTGTTAATGTTATATGATATATGTTGTTTTAGATCCAGTAGAGTCCTCACATTTTTGGAAATTATTTACATTAATGGGTGAAGTTTCCCTGATATGTATTTGATGATAGGCATTATAGATTAACAGTGACTTACTCTTGCTAGTTTTGGTGAAGTCCATAAAATCAGATCTAAATTGAACTAAAATAGCTGCAAAACAAGAATGAACATGGGCCTAGCGAATACAGTGGTTGCTCTCTCGGCGTTACCGTTTGCCCAGCGCGTGGTAGTCGTGTTTTTTAAACAGATTTAACCTAGCGACATACGACTTTTAATGTTGCCTATAAATGCGATTACGGTAACATACCTTCATATTGGAATTGCATTTAAATTATTGTGTTGCAGGAGTGAATACACCCAACCTACCAACCGGTTCCCATTCATCGGCACCTCCCTGATTCCTATACATCGGCTTATTGTATACGATACGAGTATCTGAATTTATTTATTTATGCTAAGCTATACATTCAGCTCAGGTTGTCAGCCAGTGATATTTGAATATGCACAATAAACATGTCCTGCATTATTTGTAAATCCTTCTTGGATTTTTCTGTCTAATAATTTAATCTATTATTGATTTATTAGCTCGTTTCTACATACAGATTTTACATTCAAATATAGAACGATCCTGTAAAATTGAACACTTTTGAGGGTTTACAATTTCCCTCTGGAAGGTAACAATTCGAGTTTTATTACCTCTGATTATTATCTTTTAATAATTATTTAAATGAGTAGGTCATATCGGACGATGTATGAAGTATCTGAAATGATGAGCCCAGTTTCCATAGAGTTTAAATCAAGGTTTAAGCTTCAGTTACTTTTATCGCTATTTACCACTCGAGGTCGAAGAGAGAATGCGACGAGCTTTAAAACAGCATTCGCAAAAATACCACAACAATCTGGTCTGCGTGGTTCACTCATTCTTGTCAAATGTATATTGTGTATATGTGCGCTTTTTAAGAAGTGGTCGATAAATTTGTTTTAAGGATCTGCAGTGTGTGTATATATATGCATGCATTTATATGCGTAAAAGTTCATTTAAAGAATAAATTTCATTTAGGAGATTAGTGTTGGCTGCAATTCATTGTACACATTTCATTTTTAAAACTCTCATTAATAGTATAACTTATAAAATGTTATACTAACAAAATTGTGCACAAATGTTAATTTTGATTTGTGCCTGAAAGTTACCCAACAGTCAGGATAGTGAAAAATCCGGAGAAAAACCTAACCTAACCAAGATTTGAACTCGGGGTATCTTGAATGTGAGGCAGGACGCTACCCCCACATCGCAGAGGTGAACAATGTTGGTATCACTACCATTCATTGTTGTGTTTTACAGTCATAAACCATCATGCATTTCTAAATTTGGCAGTATGTTCTGTGGACCCCGGGCTCATTTGAGCATTCATTCATCGTCGGTACTATCTGGTCCGTTAAAACAGAGGAGATGTCGATTCTCCCAGGGGCATGGAAATAATGCAATATGATTTAAATTTATTACCTTCAGAGGGAAATTATTTCTGAAAGGTGATTCAGTATTATATAGATCATCCTGGGAAATATGCGTATTTGAGCAAAGTACGGATCGGTGGGGTTACAATCTGTATTGATTCTCAACTATATGTAGAAATAATTTATTTTCAATTATAATTAATTCAGACTGAAATACTGGATCAATCAGATTTGAGTTCACCCTCATCCGAGCTGAATAAAAACAAAGAAAATAACAAAACATAACCTCGGTAGCTTGGATATCGATTTCAGTCTATTTGAGGAAGAGAAAGCTTAGCAGGTTTATGGGCTTGAAATCCCCCCCCCCCCCAAATGCTACGCAGTCACCGTCGTTTTCACATCCGAAGAAAAAGGCAGGCATATGTGTTAAAAAGGAATGTAATATTGGAGACGCCCATAAAAATGTGGTGCAAGAATATTGCGCATGCCCAGTAGCAAAAGAATGAGATACGTTCATTGCCGATCCTAGTAGTAACAGTAAACAAGTTTGTTGTTTGTTGGGTTTCTGTTGGTTGTTTTTTGTTTGTTAGCGTAATGGTTATGCGGTTTCGTTCTCTGTATTAATTTCTGTCACATGGTATCGGATCCAGTAATAAAATACAGTTGTATACGTCCGTAGCTATCTGGAATCTGTGTGGACCGAAAGCCCGGCGACTCCACAATCTGATGGAAATGGAGGCAGCCAACCTCGGCCGATTAAATTTCTCTACTTTCGGACAAGCTCTTTAATTGTGGAGCTCTAGCTGTTATTTTACCTTACTTTACTTCTCCGGGAAGGCTTGAAATGAACCGCTCTTAAATGCCTGCATTAAATATGCGTAAGTTAGCTGTAGTCCTAACTTGTGAAGGGAATGAAGAGAGGTAAACTTATGTTAAGGATATTATGCACTCTATTTTATAAAACGCTTCAGCAAAGTGTAGGTGGTCCAGAAAGTCTAAATGGGTGCGTAGAAAGCGAAAGAAGAAAAGCTGTCCCGTAATACGTCGTTTTATTTTCTCTACCGCGTCCATTGCACGTCCAGAAGGTATCTATTGCATTGCATCCAAAAATTCGATACAGAGATTTCTCTGATAATATAGGTTTTGAGGTCCATAATTAAAAACCTTTTTAGAAAAAGGTTCGCGCGCGTTTGTGCAACAGTATAACGAGAAATCTCTCATCGAGGGAAATGATTTCGTTCACATTCGGGAGGCCATTAGTTCGATTCCTGACTCGTTTTTTTCGGTTGTTTCCCCGGATCAATAAACAAATGCTGGGAATGATAATTACATCCCAAAAATAACCTGTCCTTCCATTTCATTTCACCTTGATCCCAATGTGGTCTTTCACGGTCGGAAGTTTGGCGATGGGCGACTTTGGCGTTGCTGTGTGGAGACCTTATGAACTGTAAGTGCTGTCCGCGGCGGATGGGGTGGCGTTGTAATTTCCTAACCGGTGGCTACTTGGCGAGTCCTGTGTCGAGATGGATAATCTCTTCGCTACGCGCCCGTAGAGTGCTCTCATTTCATTCCTCCCTCCCGAGGTCTGAGATACAATAACCGCAATAGTTGGCTCAGTGCGGAGTTCCCTCCGTCTATACTCTACTTCTACTTGGCATCTTCAAAGGATGCGACACCAAGATTTTCAAGAAAATCCTCCCACCCCAAACTACCGTTTACATGGTTATATGTTTAAAATCTTTACTTTCTACGATTTTGATTAAAATTCCCTATGCATAAGATTGGTGGCGTGGTTAGACCACTTGCTTCTCACCAAGACGACCACAGGTTCGATCCTAGGCGACCACATGTGGGATTTGTGGTGAAAATGCATCAGGGTGGGTTTACCTCTCATATTACTTTCTCCGTTACGTATATTAGGCAAGACGAGGAAGTATTATATTGCATCCAAACATTTAATACCGAGATTTCACTGGAAATACATGTCTTAAGACTCCCTGAATTTAAAAAAAGGTAATTTTAAACCAAGGTTTTTTGCTTCTCCCAAAATATAATATTGTAGGTCATGTTCGTCCCACCCTGCATTTACCGAAAGGCAATGGAAGTCATGTAAACATTCAACAAAGGATATAGCTTTAATTCAACCCAAAAGAAACTAGCAATATATTTATAAAATACATTTAAACAATGACTTCCAAAATTCTATTTGTATAAAAAATAAAAACCGTCGTAAATGTGCGTAAATGTGATTGTATGTGTTGCATTCTGGAAATTTGGGCGAATTGAGCGAAACACTCCTGAAAATCCAAAGAGCAACCCTTGTTTTGTACTGATTTTTGTTATTGTATCTCAATAACTTCTTCAAACTCATATAGATAAAACTCCAACCCATAGACTAAGCATGTTAGCGAACTTATCTAAATATGTAAATGAGAAACAAGAATTATCTAAAAATGAAAAGAACCAAAATTTTACTAATATAATTATCATTATGACTATTAAATATTTAAGAGACAATGTTGGAAACAGTTTGTTGGTGTTTTAGCTTTCAGGGAAAAAACCTATGAGAAACAGCATTTTTCACTATGTTACTAATGATAAGCGATAAAGAAAAATCACTACAAAAAGTTGTATGCCTATAATTTTGGCTGTTTCTCTATACAATTTTAAGAAAATGGAACAGAAATTGCAACCTGTTAATAATTTGGAATGTGTTGAGTGTAGCAAAAATAAGCGAGAAAAACAGCGTACTTCTAATCAGCAGGAATCGACACCAAATGCAGATCAAGAAATGTGACTCATTCTTATAATATAAAAATAAAGTAAAAATGGACTTCTTGAAGGATTTCGCTCAGTAAATGTAATGTAATTAAATGGCTAACAGTCATCAATAATTAACTTATAACATTGAAGTAGCAGAGGAATGGACAATAACCCAAGAACTAAGGAAGAAGATTATGAGTTCTGTTCCAAACAAGCTCTTACTAAGCTGAATAGCGGATTGTGTGCTGTGTGGATTATTGCTTATTAGTTCTTCTAACATCCTATGCGAGGTGCTGAGGTATTTTCACCATATAGTCTGTAATCGTTACCGAGAGATGTCTCCGCGGTAACACGAGAAGCTCGATTCCCACGGCCACCTTCCTAATCCTTGGGTTATTTCGGGAGCTTTCCTGGGTCACCAGGCAAGTGCTGGGAACATAATTACATCCCTCGAATTTCCCGTTCCTCCATTTCATTTCACCATTTCAATCCGGTCCTTCAGGGTCGGAAGTGTTGGCGATGGGCGAGTTTAGCGCTGCTGTGTGGGAGCTTTGTGAACTGTAACTGCTGTTCTCGGCAGATGAGTGACGTAATCGCCTGCTTGGCGAACCCTGGTGTAGAGATGAATGTCCAGCACACGTTAGGGATTCTCACGCTAATCGTCCGGGGTTCAACATGCCTGTAGAACGCTGCCACTCCATCCCTTCCTTTCGGGGTCTGACATACAATAGCCTCAACAGTTGTCTCAGAGTTGAGTGCATTCCAGTGAATTTTTCCGCTGAAGTGACTGATGATTCTGAAAATCTTACATCAAGCGTATTTACGAGAATAATTACCTTTTCAATCACATTCATTGTGTTATAATTTATAGTTAATATTAGGAAAATGGAAACAGATCAACGTGAAGAGTTTCATTTAAATTTACATTTAAATCTAACCGTTATAGAAAGATATTTAGAAACTTAGTGTAAGCTGTTCTGCTGACCCTGCTTGCTGCTCGGAAAGAATAAATCTTAAACAGTGGAGTTCGGGGTTATAATGTAATTAATTTCTTTTTCGTGTTACATGCCCTTGCAAAATGTCCAGGATACGCCACTGCCGTGTGTACACTTTAAGGAACTCACTGAAAGATATGCTTAAGAAAATAGGAATGATAATTGTTTGGGCATTCTCTTAGAGCGTGTTGAAAGGGCACCTAAAGTTTTTGCTGTCCCACAAAGTGACAGACGACTGTTGTGTACACACAAGGCTCCGCGTGTTTGTTGGCATTAGAATGGCGCCTTCATTTCGTCCTTTCATGCAGTAATTAGACCATGAGTGTCAATTCGAAATGACGCATGCGTGTGGTCCGTCCGGTGACAAAACACAACGTCCTATGAATGACTATTGAATGTTGGCGGCACCGTCCATACTCGTGCAATTTACCAACTCAGACTTGCTGCTTGGTAGTGGACCTAGTAAATATTATTATCGTTGTGGAAGGCCTTGGGAAGGCAGACATGTAGTGTCGCGTTTCAGTCTTCACTTGTTCTTAATGGGTAAGTGCTGCCACTTAAAAGCCCAGTGCTACATTGTATCATCTGCATGCCAATGCCATGGGACCTAAATAATGGAACACATTCGAAGAAAAGTTTCAACGCACATGTCATTTGCTATTGAAAAAATCTGATGTGTTGCACTCACATGACTTTCCCTACTCTTGTACTAACCATTCTTACAAACTCTTATTCCTATATCTTCTTCATGATAGTTGAGAAAAACATTTGTATAAATTATCTCATTGCTTATTTCCTTGTAGGTACAAGGGGAATATTAGAATACAGCAGGCTTTGAGCGATAGTCAAATATTTTAAAGCTTTCAAATTCCGCTCTCTTTGGAAGGTTAACGTTCCATTCGACAGAAATATAAGTTCTTCAAAACTCTCACAAATGACAAGGCATATCTCCGAAATGGTTCATTCTACTAAAAAAATTATTTGGACATTAATTGTGTATTTCAGCAAGATCTAGAGTTTTTATTTATTAAGATTTACGGTTTACCAGTTATGCAAAAGTCATCCAAAGTAAACAGGACTACATGGGCTAGAGTCAAATAATTGAAGATGTACATTTCATTTGCCAGAAAAATATCTCCAACAATGGCATCGTAGTTAGGATCGTTAGAGCCATTTTGAAGAAAATCAAGGTATTCGAAAAAATTTCCATGTAAGGAGTAGTTTAGGGTGGAGCAAGTTCTTCAAAATCTTCGTGTCGCATCCTTGAAAGACACTAAACTTAAGTACAAATTTTGGTTGCTAACCGACTTCTCGTTTTTGAGTTATGCTGTCCACAGACACACTCACACACACACACACACACACACACACACACACACACACACACACACACACACACGGACCTTTTTTCTAAAAATGCCTTTTCTTTTTTATTCAGAGAGCCTCGAAACATATTTCCGGTGAAACCTCAAAATGGAATTTTTGGGTGGAATTCAATCGTTCATCTACTATACGTAGCATAGAAAGTAAAAATCAAAAATGAACCAATGAGGTAGTGAAAAAAATAATCGGATACAACTTCTCTTAATAAGATAAGTTGTACAAATGTTTATCTTAACACGAAGAGGATATAGGAATGCATAGTACAAGAGTAGAGAAAGTCATGTGAGTGCAACACAGATTTTTTCTTTCTTCATTTGCACTTTCGTGTTTGTGCAATGAGTACGGACCTTCAAAGCCATCGCATAGCTACCATGTTTGGAAAGATTTGACCATAGGTTTAGTTTAATGCACATGTACTATAATTGAATATATTTTAACAAAAAATAAAATCTTGTGGGAATGGTTTATAGTATACTGGATGAAGTATATGAATATGGCACGTCAGATTATTTGTGCTTTGTTCACAATAAAGCTAACCTCCCAAGAAGACATAGAACTTGCAATTTTATTTATGTTTTTCGCTCTCGGTGTGTTGGACAAATTTAGGATGTGGAGGAAACATGTTTGGAGCTATAAACATAACGGAAAATGGCTAATTTTGTTGATATTATCCGGTGATTTACTTCGAGAACAGCTTTTGAAGCTGTTAAGGCTGAATTTGTTGCAATGCCCTTTTTGATTCATAATAATTTGTGTCTGAAAGTCTTTTGAGTGACCATAAAAACTTCGCATCTCGGGTAATTGCTGTTATGGCAGACATTAAGAATGAAACAACAAAATTAATTTACATGTTTATCACCGGTTTGTTTTCTAAGAGGCACTCCAAAATATTAAGACGAACTAAATGCTATTAGTGTCAGAAATGTTCAGCAAAGAGCTGTAAAGTGGCTTCATTCAGTTGACGTCATGCTCTCGTGCAGAATATGTGATTTCCATATAACACATCACTAAAGCAGGTTACAAAACTTTGGTGAGTAGCGGGAGGTTGTGGACGACTCGACATTTCAGTGTTCCCTTGCCTTTGAATTTATATACACGTGTATATATCAGCAATCTTAGGGTCGTAAACACTGGGCTTTATATTCAGCGATGTGTGGAATCTTAATGCCTCTAGTATTAAAAGCTTTTGTGTTTTCACTTCGTCATGGTGGCAAAGCTATGACATGATTATGACTGGTTTAATAATTTTTATTGTTAGCTGTATTTTATTCTTGCGTGGTTGAACACTGTCAAGCAAATCTTGTGTTCGTTTTAGATAATATGTGCAGATAATTACCTAGTTATGTGTATGTACTTTGTGGAAAATAATTTTTTAGACAGTTGATAGTAAAAGTGGGCCTTTTAGTTGTACAAGACTGAGTTAAAAGTAGAGAATTCTTTCGCTTAGTGTTCAAAAGCTTTTAACACGCCGATAGTGCCAACTTTATTTTTTTGTGGAATATCACCAGGCCGCGAATCTGAGTTACACAATGCTTGTTTAATCAACATTTCAGTTTCCTCAAAAGATGAGTAAGTTTAGAAAAAATTGTAATATTAATTAATTAAATTTCCTTACGTTATTTTCGTCATTTTATTATTTCCACTGCCTCCCTTATGTAGAATATTATAGTTTTGTAAAAGTCAGGTTGCCAACACTGATGTTATGCAAGGCAAATGAACATCGCTACACGAAGACCATCATGAGAAAGGTAAAAAAATACCATATATTTATATATAATCTATAATATATCTATAAATATTCAGGACTGTCTAAAATAGTGTATGATGCACGGGTTAAAGGATTTTATTTTGTTCGTAGGTTTCCTCAACTCCTCGGCCTGCGGCCTCGTTTCGGAATCACACCAAATCACAAAATAAAATCTTCCTTTGAACCCTAGTATCATAAATGTCTATCAATCACAGACTCTCCAAAGTTGAAGTTTCACATTCACACTATTTTCTTCCTCAGCCAAAATCTTGTTTTTCCATCTACTTCCAATTAATCAAATTACATATTGGCAATTTACCTTTTTGCATCAGGTACCCAAGAAATTGCCAGAGGCCGATACACAGTAAACTGTCTTATGTCATTGATATTACGTGCAGAAGGAACAAAAAGACAGAAGGAAACCAGTGTACGATGTAGAGTCTAAATTTTAATTAAAGACGGATGGATTGTTCGTAATGTAAGAGATATTGAAATCATAAACATACCGAGCCATTTTATATGTACGTTGTGCCTTATTCTGAGTGATTTCGAGCCTTCGTGAGCTGTAAAACTACCATCCTAGGTATTATATAGCATATCTAGAATGTCCTACTACACGCTTCTGGCGTGTAAATGGATTCCTAGTCACGTTGGCTTGCCGGGTGATAAAAATGCCGAATTCGGCTGCAAAAGCGGCAACGACACAACCCAGTTTTACCATCTCTCATATTCGTAAGATACCTCAGGTTTGAAGTGTGCAAAGCCGTGCTGTCGTGCTGGCACGGAAATAAGCTTAGAGCAGTGAAGGAAATTCCGATAAACAGGGTAACCTCCTCTCGTGCATCTCGTGGCTCGGTTGCATATTGTCCGCTGCAGTTTTACGCATGGTCACGTGCTCCTCTTTGTCCACTGTGTCGATCCGTCACGTGCTGCTAGAATATGTTTCCGTGGCGCACCTTCGGGACTCTGTGCAACTGCCGGTCAATCTTTCATTGGTCCTGGCGGCTAATAATGAAGGATTTTGAAACTTATATAAAGGGCAAGCATGAATATAAGGATTTATAATTTTAAATATAATTCCTTTTGGAATTTTTATAGACTTATTTTAATTGTGGCTTTTGTCTCAGTTTCGTTTATTTATCTATGTTTGTTTTTTTAGCTAGTATTTTTATTTTATGAAGTTTATCTCTGTCTTTTGCCGTGATCCATTTTATAATTGCACTGATGACTTTAGATTGCATTATTATTATTATCATCATTATCATTATTATCATTATCATCATCATCATTATCATCATCACCCAGCCAACACAGGAATGCACTCGTAAAAACTCGCTCTTCAGTGGCGTAAACATTTATTTGTTAATTATTTTGTTTAGTGTTTGTCATTCAAATTCCTCCATGTGATGCAAGCTTTGTAATTCCATTAAATTTAAAATTTTACCAAGAAGTCTTAAAATCACAAAGTTTCTCTTTTAAAATGTTGAAGAAGCCTAAAAGGTAAGATGTCACTATACATAATTTTTAAATTTGTTTCTGAAGTAATTCGTGCTTTAATTGAAAATCACAAGATCCAACAATGAAATTTATTTCCAAAATGTTGAAAATCGCAAGGAGATTTTCCCTTAGCTCGTTGATAAGCCTGATGATGTTTCCTTTTTCTCTATAACTATTTGAACTTTACTGTAGAATATGTCACGTATGTGAAAAAGAAATCAAAGCAATGTAGAATTTCCAAATGTCAGTATAACTAATTTTACAGAGAATGACCAGAACTAGCCACATCTTTCGTAGATGTGCACCTTGACTCTGTCGATCTTGATAACTAATTGGGAAGATAGTGAAACATTAATAAAGATATCTACAACGCTGACTGCAATTGCAATTACTGGAGTTAATTTACGGAGGACTGCTATTGCAAATATCTACTTCAAGACGAAGTGTTAATGTTGGAGAAAGCCAAAGTAAGATGAGTAATTATTATGTCGAGATATTCCCCATCCGCCCACATAAGAGAAGGGTAAGCGTGCCCATTAAGAGGTTCGCTTATCTGATGGCAGTTACCGTCCCATTTACATAAGCCAATCGCTGCGACAGATAATTACCGGCCCAATATAATTACCAGGGCATCAAACAGTTCCTTATTTAGCAGCGAGTAATCACTTCACGATTACTTGTGTCCATAACGAGGTTTCACACCTTGCCTCGCCTCGCCTTGCTTTGCTTAGATTGCGAAAACTAATACGCCAGTTACTACGTGATTTCACCCCAAATTTCGGTGGCCACCGCGGTTGAATTTGTCCTTATCGCGTTCACATCACTTCCGTAAGATAACCTAGTCGTATGTGCAACCGTGAGTGTGTTCGCCAATACATACCTACCTGATGAAATGAACTTATTCGTTTAAGGGGAATAAGCACAGAGAATTTTGTCAAAAATGACAAAATGAGCCTTTGGTGTATAATCCTGAAATATAACATTTTTACTTTCTCTTCTGATAAGTAGAAGGAAGTATTGTATTCCACTCAAAAATTCAATGTGGAGCTTTCACCGGAAATATATGTTTTGAGACCCCCATGAATCCCCATGAATGTGTGTGTGTCAGTTTGTAGACCACATAATTCAAAAAATAAAAGCCGGTTAAAAACCAAAGTTGGTATTTAAGTTTTATGTTTTTCTAATTAACGAGGCCTGTAACTGGATTAAATTAATTAATAAGTAATAACTTCCATTCCACTCGACATAGTAATGAAATACAATTTTATTTGCTGTATAGGTATACTATTATGGGAAGATAGTTTGGAAAACGCATATATCGTGCATTGAAGAAAATGCACAATTTAACAGTCTCTCCACTTTGTCTATGCATTATCAATTATTTTAATATCTATTGTGTAAGTTATTACAATAGCATATTTTACAACTGTTTCAGTTCAAGATCAATAGCTTTAGTCATGTGATACTCTGCGATGTACGTATTGTTATACAGCGTGATTCAATGAAACTTGTTTTACTGTTTTACCTATATCAAATATGTTCTTTATGAGACTAGTGAAAATAACGCATCATTATATGTAACATAGAACAAATTTCAAATGAGACTTATATCCCCGAAATGGCCTCCATTCTGTTCTGCAAAGGAGCTGGCAAAATTGTGCCAGAGTTCACACTAGTAGAGTTTTTTTCTGTGACTAGGTATGTCAGCAAAGTTCATCCCAATCATGTACAAACCTTTTTACACCTTAAAGACAATAATTCACTGAGAAACTAATGATTCTGTTCCTATTCAAATGCTACAAAAGTACGACGAAATGCACAGAATATCTTTGCTGAAGTGAAGGCAATTTGCACGACCTAATCTTCAGGAAATTACATGTTTCCTGTCACGCAGGAAAATAAATATTTATTGATTCACATAAGTACTAAAATACATGTTTACTACACAATTGTGAAAAGTCACTGGTTTCCGGGCTCCCCCGTGGGACGGTACAAGCCCGAGAGGGACAGGGGATCTAAGGCAACCTCCGCCGGGATGCTTGCAACTGGGAAAATGTAGGGACAACATATTTAATTTATATTTTAAGGTAGTGGAAATGTCCTGCTGAAAAGGGCGGTGTATTAACGCACATTGCGCACTACTTTTAACGAAACTCGCCCAGTGAGCTTGGAACTGCAATGAAGGATTAATGCTTCCCAGAATTGCATATGTGACGGAAGAATGTGGCATTGAAGAGTTGATAAGGAGCGTGGTTACAACAGAGAAGCTGTCCTTATTGCGTTACCAGTGGCATGTGATTGCGTAGCAAACATGCACGGAACACATACTTCTCTATTGATTCGTTGCAGCAAAATGTATAAGGCGTAGTTTCTGGGTTCATCTCAATGTTAGCTTAAGTAAAAAGGAGTCTTTTTTCTGTCAAAAGCTTCTTTGTCAGTTTCACTTCGTGTATCACACAGAGCAGGATTGTGTTTCACGCAAAGACTGGGTTCATTTTAAGTGAGCTAAGCCCAAAACATTATCTTTTTAGAAAGAATATTTACGTCCACACTTCAATTTGTGAGCCGCATACATAGCTCAAAAACAAAAATTTAGAAGCATAGGTATTCTCAGTAAATTTACAGATATATCGATAGACATATCTTGAATATACAGGGGCCCTAATGACCAAGTTGTCGACGGGCCCTTAAACCCGACACATTCACTCACTCGAATATACAGTGTTTTAATCAAAAGCGTTACACCCACCCACATACACACATATACTTGTGGATCTTTTGGTAAAACTACTCTTTTTTGAATTAAGGGACCTTAAACGAGTTTTGCATTGTAATCAAATTTTTAAAAGGAATGTAACACTTTAACTGCAGTGTGTTCATAAAAATACTGTCATGCTTTAAATGAGAACTGGCATTATATCGCTTTGGATAATCGTATTTAAATAAAATTGCAGACATTCGAAAGAAAAGCTCAAATATTTTATATTTTTGTGCATGTCAACAATGGACAAGGGACACAGGAATCACGGGAATCAAACATAGAAACTAAATTAAATTAATTCACGTTTGTGATTGTTGATATGGGTTCATTGTTGGGTATTTAACAGGCAGGTTACACATGAATTTCTGCTTTTCAAATTGCATCATTGTTAAAGAAATTTTAAGAAGTGGGCAAATCCACTAGAACGTAGTTGGTGTGTTTTCGGATATCATAGCAAGCAGAGCATTTTGTGCATCGTGTATGCATATGTCATGAAAGGAAAGACCATTCAGGGAGACCATCCGTCAGTGCGGGAATTGTGGAAGAAGTGCGCGAGGCATTTGTACGTAGTCTTAAGAAGTCTGTCGTAGAACTAGTCGGTGGCCGAACATCGGTATCTAAGATCCTGCATCGATTGAAACTTCACCCACACAAACTGCAATTCCAGTTGAAAACCTGATGACAAAGCAATTAAACTTCTTTGACATTTATTGGCACTAATAGAGGATAATGGAAATCTCTCAGGGATGGGAATATCGCCTTTATGTCTCCAGCGTCACTCGTGGGAACCACTTCAATGTCTGTGAGGAATAGTAAAAAATATTAAATGATAAAGACTTACAAAAAATATTTGAGCAGTATAGATACGCAGTAATATGAAATGGAGAAAAAAAGAGGGGAATAACGAAAGTCGATTTTAATACACCTAGAACATAGTCAGCTCGTTGGTTGCAGAAAATGACAGAAAAACAGGAAGTATATAGTCATTTCTTCTGTCTTAAATTATTGAATTCTACTTGGATTCAGCAGTGATAAAGTGCTTTGTGACAGTATAAAATGCACTGACACGCAGAAGATATTCATATTAGGAAGTATGAAGTGCAAAAACAGCGCAGTCGTGATTTAACTCGCTTACTGGAGTAGCTGCCACGCTTGTTTCATATTTGGAACATGCAGAAAACACTTAATGGAATAGTGGATGTTGTTAATGCAAGATGTTCTCCCTACACAAGTTTGTAATGGGCGATGAGGAGGTCCGGCTAATCTTGCCTCTTAAGGACGATGTTGGGTGTCGCCTCCACGGGCGGTGGAAGAACAAAATGATACGTTTCGAATCGAAAATGAGGTGGGATTGGTTTGAGGCTTTTTTCCGCCCATCCAATTTCATGTAATCGGAAGAAGACAAGGATTTCAATTTCTCGTTTAGAAGAGATAACATTGCTTTTACACATGCCGCGAATGCAAAACCGTGTCAAACGTTAGGTAGATATAGTGGGTGTCATTTTGCTGCCTCCTTTCACACCACTGTCTGCATAGCAAATTTGCCGAAATGTTTATGTGTATTATGTACTCGCTTCTTCCTTAGTCGGTTCAGTCCTTGTGAATGGAGTCCTTCGCTATGGTAGGACATCAAATTGGAAGAGCGAGCTCTACTGGCATGCAAGTGCTGTTTCCAATTCATGTAAAATTCGACCTTAAATGCTCTGGCAGCTTCACGATTGCAACATATGACCAACATTTGGTGACTTCCTAATACTTTTTATATATGACTACAAACAAAAGTAACCTGGAATATGAAAAAATGATCAAGGGAGGTGGTTACGCGGTAAGGTGTGAGGCTCTGATTGGGGAGATCCGTGGTTTAGAACTCGCCGGCACTATCCTCTCTATTCAGGGTTTCCTCAGTCCAAAATGACATGCTGGAGTGATATTCTAGTCCTGACGAGTACTGTTACAGGTGCTGAAAGCTGGTTCCGTTATTATAAGCCTGAAATAAAATACCAGAGTATAGAATGGCACCATTTGTAACGCAGTTCTATCATAAGGGTATTTTCTAAGTTGCAGAATGTGAAAAATTGTGTGCAAGAAATGGAGACTATGTTGACAGAATAGTCCGTTGAACAATTCAACTAGCTAATTAAAAAGTAAATTAAAACAACTCCATCAACATTTTGCTGTAACAAAATAAGAATTGCACGAATAGCTTCATCAGCTTCTCCAGAACTCCATAAGTAACGAAAACCCATGTGCTGTTTGCTAGATTTCATTCTATTTCCTGGATTTGGTGCAGTTTCAGATTAATTTCCATTCAAGTTACTATAGTATTCGATGTATCAGCTTCTTTCCCTTGATACTGATATATTTTTGAACCTACTAAGTCTTCCCAGCTAAAAATAACCATTCTGATTGTTGTCCTGGACAAATAGTCATTACTCATATACTGAATATTGGGTTTTGAATCTAAATTAGTCTGATATACAGTATAAGCTAAATTATTTAATTTTTGGTTTACTATTGCTTCTGAATAGCCAATGTGCTAAAGTATCAATTAGAATAAAAAGGGACGGAATCAAGAAGTAAGCGCCTCTTTGAGAAATGAACTGTTTATTGATAATCATATGCAGTATGTTGGGATTTTAGGTCACGGTATGTTTAATCTCCTGATTATTTGGCGTGTTGTTTGGGGAAAACAGCCGGTGCTAGACATCGCGACAAACCATCGTCATAGTTATTCTAAATTTAACGAATTTGTGCCTTTCCATGTCAGAATACTAGGTGACTGAGGAGTTAGGTAGTTAAAAGGAACTTTCAGATAATATGTCACAAATTTGACCACCCTTGATTTTGAAAATCTAGGGTTAATTGATTTTTTAATATCTACTTAAGCACTAACCGTGCCCGAGCATAAAATGGCCATAGTGACAGATGACTAAGCCGATCAATTTTTTGAAAACAAAAGTGGGCTAGAAACTATTGAACCTTGTCGAACGGCGGTAGGTTGGTAATTAAACACAGAGGCTTGTTTGTAATCGCGAACGTGCTTTTGCATTATTAACTACCAATATATAATGAAATCAGAAGAGAAATTATATATATATTTTTTGTGCTTTCGCTACAAGTATCAGATTCTCTTGCCAAAGGCTTCCCATTTGAACATACACATTTATACGCAAATGAAGGTAATAAAATAAATATCGCGACAATATCTCGTTTCTGTGCACAGCAAATCCCACGGTGTGTGACACATTTTACGACCTCACAGGTTGTCCTGCAAGTAGCGGATAATATCGGAAAGGAAGCCGAAGTAGCAATTAATTTCAGGAACATTAGATATGTGTAATTTGTTTTGTAAACTTGCATATTATTTGGTATTAATATACTTGCAGGGTGGTCTTTTGTGCCTCCAGAAATGAATGTTTAAATCTGGGAAAGTTAAACAGGAATGGTACAAAAGCTATTGATTTAATGTGTGGGATGCAGTTTCTAACGGTATTAAAAATCTACGTTACCTAGGTTTTCCTGGAGTTCAAATTACATATGTTTTATTGTCCAGAAAAAAAAAAAAAAAAAAAAAAAATCACTATGAAATCCTTCATAAGCAGCAGCTCTTGGAATGTAAAAGTAGCATTTTGATAAGCTTTATCAAACGTTTTGTGAATGAGAATAGGAAGGATTATAGTGATGTAGATATCTGCAGGAAGTTTCTAGTTAAAATGGATGATAATATCATGTTAATCGAAGAACTGTGTTTCTTATTTCTTCCCCTTTTGTTTAATTATGGAAGCTTGCAAGGAGTAAAAGAAGCACATTGCACAATAGAAACAGTAGGCATTGCGGACCATTGGCAATATAAAGGGAGTCTCCGACACACTGCCGAAGAATCAATGGGATATCTGCGGCATTTCTGTTGTGTTCGGTTATTACGACTAAGTATTTTGATTCAAATGTGTTATTAAGTTACCTAATGTTGAAAGCATCAACGTCTGCTTTCGCAACTGCCTTTGTCAAATTTTGGGCAAGAGTACCAGAGTAATAACAGTTATCCAAAAATTCAACATAATATGTTCTAAAAATGTATTGTTTTGCCCTAACAGTTATATATCTCTTCATAGCTGTGGAAATAAGAGATTATAGTCAGTTTTTCTGAATGTATCATTCCTTACACATAAGTGTATACACCTTAAAATAAAGAGTTATGTGTAACAGTTACGAAAGCTGATAATTCATACAATTTTAACCACTTGCATCACTAAAAAAATAGTAAATAATCTTGTTTAACAAAACTTAAAGAATCTCTGAAAAAGAGGATACTTAAATTGTACACAAACTACTTTTATATTACTTTCATCTGTAAAGATACCGGATCACAAAGAAAGTTTTTGCAGAGTGAATACAAAGTATAAAGATAGAACATTACAAATCTACCAAAAATATTCATTTCTCACCGTTTGCTTACCTTTTCATCGTGTCAAGTTGAGCGATTGCAGGACAGACTTAGTGCATCGTGTTGAATGTATGAACTATTTAATTTATATTTTATCTTGCAGATCGTACGTGACCCAGGCAGTGAAATTTTAATTTTGTACTACAGGTTTCAATAAGAAAGCTCAGCACATTTGCCTCTTTTTGAACAATCTACTCTAGTTTGGAGTTTCTGAACTGATGTTCCAAAGCGTTCCTTTCAAGCTCACAGTAATTTGCCACTAGTTTCTCCCAAACGCTTGTAGTAAATTGATGTCTTGAGGCTCACAACTGCTGTTTCTCCGAAAATTACCTTTAAAGTGAGAATTGTAACTAATGAACATTGTAACATCGTATTGTCAGTCAAGTGACTTTGAATGACAAGGCCACAACTCGTATAACAGACAAAGAGTTGCCAAAATTGTAAGATGAGGAAGAAGCGTGTTTGGTAGCTTCGTGCATCATGCTTGCGCTCAAGAAGGACAAATGAATCAGTGGCCTGAGGGAGCAGAGCCAGAAGCGTGTATCCGAGTGAGAGAGGAGACATTGCACGAAAGAGCCATTACTTAAGACATCACCCGGAGGGTGGTTTTACCAAACCAGTGTTTAAGGCAGGCGCCAGCTTTGACGCGCACAACTCTTGCACGACACCTGCCGTGTGTGTGTGTGGCCATCAGGCATCACGGCGCCATTCATGAGTTACATCGCACCTACTACGGTTACCTACTACGCACAAGAAGCTTCAAGATTCCTCTGCTGGACCATACCGATCCTGAAACTATCACAAGTCTTCTTATAGGAGGAGAGGATCTCAGATTTGTACTTGGCAAGTGGATGTTTTATGAAGCCTGATGAGCAATATATTGTTAACCTTCACGAATTTGGAGTCAACTGCAAATTTATAATTTAAAACACAATTAGGGCAGCACGGAAATATCACACTTCAAGAATAGCTTCAGACTAACCAGCACAGGTCCATTCTTATAGTGAGGATGGAGGGGTAACGTTTTCTAATCTTGTCATTGGAACTGGCATTTTGTCCACCTTGATGCATAATATTATGTCTATATTTGTAGCCTTTACGACACGGTAGCTGAGGCATTCCAAATTCGTTTTAACAAAATAGATGCCATCTACCATGTTCAGATTGGTTTTACTGGAACCGCTTCCAGTGCAACGCAGCCGGCAAATTTATTTGTTATAAGTGGATAAAAAACCGGAGTTTAACTATATAGCAATGGATCATGTTTGTCAGTACCGCTTCCGAATAATATTTGTTGGTTGTGCACACCAAGAAACTGACAATGTTTTCTTTTTGATGCTGTTTGAGTAAGCTATCGTTCAGGAATTCTAAATCTAGTATAATTCCAAGTGCATTTGTAGTATAATAAAACAGTTTGAATATATATTCACCTATAGATTTCTTCAGCAGGAGCACGTGATTGGGAATTTCCTCTGTAAGTCATGAATTTGGTGAAATAAAACGCCTTCCACTGGAGCTCTGGAACTCCTCAAGCATGCTAAAGTCTTCAAAGATAGTCCATGATATTAGATCTTCAGTAGAAATTGTGGTCGACTTCGCAGCTGTTGCATTTAAACATATTCGTAATAGTGATTCAATACGGATTCTTCGTTTGACAACCTTCGCTATATCTAGGAAAAATATTATTAATAATAATAACGATAATAATAATAATAATAATAATAATAATAATAATAATAATAATAATAATAATAATAATAATAATAATAATAATAATAATAATAACGATAATAATGATAATAATAATAACGATGATAACAACAACAATAATAATAATAACAACAACAACAACAATAATAATAATAATAATAATAATAATAATAATAATAATAATAATGATAATAATAATAATGATAATAATAATAATAATAATGAATGCAACGTATAGCTTCTGGTTTCCACCTTATTACCCACGCAGAATCTTAGACAAATACTGGCTCTTTGGTTTGGGCTTAGGCTGATGTGAATATGTTAATGTCAAAATAACAATAAACAGAGGTAATAATGTATGTTCTAATTTGGCATTCGTTTCCAGTATTACGAGGAAACCGCTTGTGAATTTGTATTAATAAATATAATATTAATTGTTTGTTGGATGTAAAATCCGTAAAATAATTTGCTCAGAGACCCCATTCTAAGTGTATGAGGTTGAATTATGTAGGAAGTAACAACGGCCGTGACCAACAGCTTGATGTCCAAAGAAAGTATTAATGTATTTACACCCAAATCTATCCATTAATCACCCTTGATCCGTGGCCATGGGGACTAGGCGCTAGCTCGGTGAACAGTATAACACAGAGGAAGTCGAACTAGGAGTGGTAAAAGCTGGTAAATGACTCTCGAAAATGTTGCTACCTGGAAAAACATGGGTGTCAAGATCGCGTTTCTAATTTTAATTATGAAGAATGATTGTGAACTAAAGCTTAATCGACATGTACAATATTCCCAGTATTTCTGGAGAATAAATATTTGGTGGTCAACGTTTTCGACGTAAATGGTTGTCAGTTCCAGCTGACTGGGAATATTGGCGCCATTGCCAATTGCTAGTTTGCTGCAAACTTATCATTATGCTAAGTGAGATAATAACAGCACACATTGACTCACAGTGCAATTAGAATAACCTGTCGCCTGAGATAAGAGTAAGTGTGCAAGGGAATGGATGTATGACGAACACCCAGCACCGACTTCTATTAATGACGCAGTTTGGAATGTGAGCAAAACGATTCAAACGTGCATTTTTCTCAACTGAACTATCAGATAATGCGTTTTTCTTTAATGGAGCATTTGTTACTTTGAACCGGATGATGCGTCACAATGAATACCAATGCGTTTGCTCACATTATAATAGCAGAGTGAAATCATGTTTAACTGTAGTTATAATTTACACCTTGGTGAAGAAGATCAAATTGAATTGCGAAAATTAATATCTTACGGACAGTGAAATGAAGTGAAAAATGCCAATAAGCGTCTTTAACGTCATTTGTAAAGCGTATCAGACACTAAAATCAATCACAGATCATTAACGATTATGTGTTGATAACTTAGTCCGAGCAATTGCGTCACTTTCCAATGACGTAACGAATGCCATTTTTGTTACATCATCTGAACTGCAAGCAAGGAAGCAAAGGGACCATACCCACATTGAGAGCCCAAAAATTAAATGAAAAAATATACCAGATCAGAAATAAATGCCCTATATTGAATATTGGAGGTGTAGGAAGTGTTGTAGTTGGCAAAAGTTAAACAAATAAACCTCAGAAGAGCGGTTTCAACCAATAGTAATCAGCAGCGAGAGGTCTTCTTTATCTGATTACCCTCCCCGTATGGAGGACTGACACTTCCTAGGGCTGTGGCAGCCATAATTATCCGGAACCTATTGCTGGTAATGCAAACTTTTGATTAGCATTGTTTCTAGTTTGACGTATCTAAGTCAGCAAACGGTTGCTCTGTATTTCCACTGTTTGCAATGCACGTTTCGTATCAGCCGTCCGAACGGAATGATGCTCGCGGTAGCCGGGTATCGTGGCTGATGAGCCGGAAAAGAGGAAGCGATTTCGCTGCAGCAGAGAAAGTTAAGTCACGAATCGATACTCCAGCACACTCCTCTATACTTGCTGCATTGCAGGTGCAACTTACCTTGTTGCAGGGCTACAAGTGTTTCTAATGTTGGTCTTTCAAGGATGCCACACGAAGATTTCGAAGAAAATTCCTCCACCCTAAACTACCCTTTACATGGAAAATGTTTCGAAAATTTTGATTTTCTTGAAAATGCTCAAACGATTTTGATTAAAATGCCGTACCTTTGAGATATTTTTATCACAAATGAAATGTACATCTTGTACTTTCTGGCTATAGCCCATATAGTCCTGTTTATTCTGGATGACTTTTGCATAACTGGTAAACCGTAAGGTATAGACCAAATCCTACTACACAAAAATGTAGATCTTGTTAAAACATACAATTTATGTCGGAATACATTTTTTTGTAGAGTGAACCTTTTCGGAGATATTACTTGTTATGTGTGTGACCTTTGGAGAACCGTGTTAAGCGTTCAAAGAGAACAAAATTTGAAAGCTTTACAGCATTTTAAAACTGATTTTAAATATCTTACTTACCAACTTTACCAAAGGAGATGCTGAAACTGGCCACCGTTGTTGTCCATACATTTTTGGCACCTATTTGGAAAACTATGCATTACTTGCCGCAGTTCACTTGAGAAATGCCGGCAATTTCCTAGAGTGCAACACATGAGAGTTTTTAAATAGAATTTATTGGTCACATCCTTGCGATATATTTAAACTCATATTTTATTTATGAAATAGTACAGTAATGCGATGTAATTACTTTTCTTTCCTGCAGCTGCCTCTTTTTTTTGGATGTACCTAGAGAGTTACATTAAATGTGCATTAGATATACACATACTCTTTATTCCTTAATATTCTTTCCAGTCTCCTGTGGTTATGTACTTCTTTCGTCAAAGAAGAATCTAAAGTATAATGGTATTTCTTCCTAGAAAAACTCCTCCCCAGCATTTCTGGTATTTGATGTGAATGACGTGTTTGCTTTGTGGCAAAGCTTGCATGAGAAGATTACTCAAAACGCCACTCTGAGAATGTCGCTAATGCATTTCCGTTTTATGAGGTGTGAGGTATCCTTGGTGCAAATATATCGTGGAATACTTGAAGCGACTTCGATTTTGCCACACACGAAGTTTTCCTCGAGGCACTTCACGCAAACAGTTTAACTCCGTCCCGAAACATATTTTGTTAATGTCTCATTCTTCTGAAGGGATTACCTCAGTCAAATGGATTTCATTTCACCAATAATCAGGCTTTAGCTGCTAAGAAGTCCACGCGACCAACAAACAAAAGACCACTCCAAAATTGACAAAGCCCAGTTACTTTTAATGTTACTTTATTTCTCTTCTAAAATGGAATCACAAAAAACAGTTCTCTTTTTTATCCGTAACACAATTTACAATTCGTCGTGAGCTTGTAACCATAGCTGTTCTGTCCTAGCGTAACCTTGACACAAATTCTACTCTCTGTAAGAAACAGCTGCTTCCGACTATACACTCACTAAAGCTGCTTCACAGAATAAACAACTCGGACGCAGCTACTGTCTGTGACGATACACAAACTCTCTCAGCACTGACTGTACACATGCTTAAAAACAATCTGCTAATTTAATACTCAACCCTGAAAATCTGCTCTAACACTGACTCGCTCACTCGCATTTATAGTCCAGGCGAAGTGTCGGCGAATTCTCTGGAAATGAAACGTTTTCTCAAAACTTCTCGTATCAAGCCCGGCACGTGAACGGCATGGAATCGCTTTGTTCCGGTCCGACTGTTGCCCATGTTTATGGGCCATGCGTTCCCTAGCAACGTGATGGATTTTTTAGGGGGTCCGGGTCGCTAGATGAATGTTGGAAATATAGATACCTGTCCGAATTTTCTGGGTATTTCAATTCATTTCTTTCAGTTCACTTCCATCCTTGTCGGAATGAGTCTAGGCGTTGCATGACTGGGACTATGTTCTCTGTAAACCTTTATCCTCAGGATCTCCGAGACCCCAACACCGGTAAGCTTGCAAGACGGAGGGCCGACTGCCATCTGTAAACTGTAAGAACCCTGCCCTCAACTGCCATACCTCTTACCTCTGGCCACCCTCTATCTCTCACCACCCCCCTCTAGGGAGGGAGGGGGGGGGGCGCCCCCTTAGTGGCATAGGTACAAAGACCTTCTAAAGATTGAAATGCTGTTAGAAGCTTCCCATTTACTTTTCAGGATATTCTCAAAATTCTTGAGCAATTTCTTCAAGAGAAAAGTATTTGCAATTATTAGTTGTCTTTGCAAAGGTAAAGGGTTACTCTGTGGCCATCATTGGTGACCTTCAAGGATATTTTGTGACATGAAATCATAATGAAGTGGTTTAAAACCCTTATTATCTTATTTTACTTAGCTAAACCTTGAAATGAAAATCTCTAATCGGAAATAAAAATTAGCTATTTAATCACTTTCAAGCTTTTCGGTCCAACAGCCAAATTGAGAAGTGTAGAAATTATTTCACAATATTGCTTAAAGAATCTATTCACATCCCGCTTTCTATAATTGTAGAAAGTAGGCTCCATTATCATTAAGACGTTCTACAGCAATTATCTAATGGAATGGCTTCATGTGCGTGCTTTTAATAAAGATGAATATTCCAGGAAGTCTGTATTTGAACATTAAATTAATTTTGACACGAAATCGATGCCGCAGAGAAATTTTCTGCGGAGGAAGATATTTTCTCTCGTTCCAAGAAATTCTAGATGAAGTTTGAAAACTGGTTTTAAATCGCTAAAATTTGGCGTGTTAGCAATTCACACCTTTAAAAGGCGGGAGGCTATTTCTATTCTGAAACAGTTAGCAGACTTGCGAAACACATCTAATTACTTTTGTGTTCACCTGGTCCTATACACCTGCTTTTAGACATTCACGCGATAAATTGTTCTTCCGCACTAAGCATGTGTTACAAGTGGACAAGTTGAATCATGTCTAATCCTGTGGTAACGCATCTTGTGGTAGCTCAAGCTATAAGAGCGTCGGTATGGAAATATTAAATAAATATAAAATAAACCTTAACTGTAAAGCTCTGATATTAAAAGTACTGGTTTCCTTATAATTATGAAGCACATTTTTTTAAAATTCGAGATTGCCTTGAAGTTTACCGGGATCCTTATAGGCCCAATGATAGCTCAAGCGGCTAACGCATCGTCATGGTCGTGGTATTGCACTTTTTAAGGGAATACACAACTGAAAATGTGGTTTTATCAAATTTTTCAGCCAAATTAGCTGAAAATATATTTTCAATGTAGTCTTATTAGAGGGTTTTATATTTCAGTGTAATATGCGATTTAGTTTCCGAGTTAAATCTGGATGTTACTGCTCCATGCCAATTGCTCTACGCCCTATTTTAAAATTCTATTGCATTTATATAATTATAATGCACAAATATGTCATAATTTTGCTTTATTAGCTTTAAGTCAAATAATTTTTAAATTCTGCCATTTGAAATATGGGCATAGTTTCGTTTAGTTTTGTACACCTTTAAAAAAGTAGTAACTGAAAGCTCACTCGAAAGAAAAAAAAATATGACAGATTTAATTTCTTGTAATTTGGGCATCGTCATGACCAATCTCAGAAAAATTGTATGAAAGCTGCATCACGTGGAAATTTTTCAAAAAGTTCAAAATGAAGAACATTTTTACGTATTTAACGTACATTGTGTGAACATAGATATTTGTAATATAGAAAGTCAAGTATTTTTAATTTTGGCTGCTAAGTACCTATATTTAATGTCATGGAATAGAAAGCTGAATTTTTGCGCCATTTCTACTAAATGTTAGTAGTGTACTGTGTTACCTTTAAGTCTGATTAACACAGGTTAAAGTTTTCTTTTTATATTTTACTATTCCGTAAAACACTGCTGCAAACAGTAATTATAAGTATTTACAATACGATTTTATTCATGGTGGAAATTTATTGCGCTGAAAAGGGTGTGAAAATTTGTTATAAAACTGCGCTATGGACAACAATGGATTAGCCTCTGGGAGTTAAGCAATATGGAATGTTGGCGAAGGGTCAACTTATTTACTGTTAGAAAAATATTCTTAGATCCATAAAGAGAAATGGGATATTTTATTACAAGCATTAAACTTAGTGTTGGAATGGAATATTTAGAAAATGAACACTGGTAACGGTACCCAAATTAGGAAATATCCAGAAAAACTACAATTTGTTTAAATATATGAGAAAGGTAAAATTGATTACAGGAAAATTACTGCATTTATGAAAGAATTCTAGCAATATTTTATTTAGGAAGATTAAGATTAATTCCTTTAGAGTGAAGTCAAACTGAGGAAATAGTCATCTATCCCTCGGTCCAGCAGCAAATATAATGGTGATATAGCCTATGAAATGTTATTTAAATGTATATTCTAATTATTATCAACCTCTTTAAAGGAAGATAAAGTAGGCAATTGGAGTATCTACTCTGAATTTATAATTTCGTTCAATATGAAATTTATCAAACTGATTATAAACAGTTGTATTGTGGGTTCCGAGGGTTTCGTTTTCGAATTATTTCATCTGTTTTAGCATTAGATGCTTCACGAAGCGAGAGTCAGCCATTAGGTTCTGTTGCACCAAATTACGTAAGCTATTGCGCTTGAAGGCTGTCTGGTTGAAATTTCAAATTGTTATTGACGTGATTGGTTGTTCTCAACCAAAGCGCATATGAGTGAAAGTCAGGATGATGCAGACCTTCAGGGAGTATAGATCTACTTGGGCGATATTCTTGCAGTGGTTTAAATATTTGAACAAACCTTAATATATTCTCTATAATCTGCATCCAGGACAGATGTCAGTGAACTAGACTCGCCTCCACAGACTTTCATTCAGAAACCTGATTGGTAGATTTTTGTGGTTTTTGTAGAGGATGGGATGTTCCACGACGCACGCAATTTTCAGCAAGGAGAAAGTTACCGCATTCCATTGACACCTTATACGGCCTTGTTTTCACACATTTTTTTCTCTGACGAGTGTCTCTTAACGTGCGTCTCCAGGCAAGAACGGTACACGTGGAAATTTGGAAAGCACTGAGTTACAGGAAGAACATGTTTTCTCTCATTTCAGTTTATGAGGGCAATTGCATCACACGTGGTGTGAGACCTAAGAATATGCATGTATTAAAGCACTATCATTTCTCCAGATATGCTCAAAGAAGAGCAAAAAGTGCACTATCGAAATTCCACACTGTACTGCAATGAATTTTATTCCTTTTTTCAAACTATGGACAAGTGTTTCTTCAAATTCTGCTCAGTTGCGTTCGTCAGTAAAAACATTCATGAAAGCTGAAAATGATCTGTTTACTTCACAAGAAGTGACAGGTTCACACTTAGAAATCTGACTGAGGGTAAGATCAAATTCTAAGTGTTTTGTATCTTACCGACAGTTTTTCACCAATTTCAGATCATGCTCTGAACTGCTTTCTTAAGTTTTTCCATACTAGCCATACACTTTCTCCCAGAGTTTCCAGACTAAACAGCTCTTAACTCATTCTATTAGATATACAGTCAACGTGGTTTCGCCAACTCAAGCCAGATTGATCAATGACACGCAACTTAAATATTTGTGTACGTATTTAAACACTGCTTCTTTGGAGGAAACTGTTACTTAAGAACAAGGAGTAAGGTGTGCTCTATCTCCCAGTAATTAAGATAACGCTAAATATATTATTTCTATCCATAGCTAAGATAAGACAGTCTTATCAACTTGTGTATCTGTGTTGGAAACGACACATTTGCGTTTGGATCCGCTGATTACTGCTATGGCAAACAAATGTGCGCAGCAGTCGGAAGTTAATACAAAATACCAAAGGTGAAGTGAAACTTGTACATTTTATATCTCTGTGAATGAAAACATGAAGCCTGGATAATATGTAGTAATGAAAAGACTCGCTGGAAAGGAAACCGCATACAAATCCTGGAGATTGAAGAGAGAAAGGTCAAAGGTTTGTATGCCGTTATCCATTTTAATCTGGCTTGCTGCAGATCGATGCTCTTAGTGGGGTACGGGGTTCATTATTTCAGACTTAGTGAGGCTATCAGCAATACATGGACTGTCCATCATTAATATACTCTGCCCTTTAGCAATCGTTTGTATTTGTTGTGGCTACGGCCTTCCATCCAACTTATGATTCTTCCATTCATATGTCTTTCTCTCTATCTTTTTGTTAATCGAGATAAACAGATTTGTTGCGGGTATAGTCAGGTTCTCGAAAACTTTGATTTTCTTGAAAATAATTTTCATTAAAATGCCATATATTTAAGATATTTGCATGACAAATGAAATGTATATTTTGAATTTTCTGGCTATAGCCCCTGTAGTCATGTTTACTCTGGATGACTTTTGAATCACTCTTAAATTGTAAGAGAGACAAAATCTTAGTACACTAAAATGCAGATCTCGCTAAAACACACAATTTATTTCCGAATAAATATTTTTGTAGAGTGAACCTTTTCGGAGATATTTCTTATTTGTGTGAGTCTAGGGAAAAAAATTTCGTGAAATGCAACATCGTTGTTCATTTTTATATGTTAACCGTGCAAAGAGAACGGAATCCCAAAGCTTTAAAAGATTTGACTATCGCTCAAAGCCCAGTGTATTCTAATATTCCCCTTGTACCTACAAGGAAATAAGCGATAAGATATTTTGTACAAATGTTTATCTCAACTAACACGCAGAAGATGTAGGAATAAGAGTTTGTAAGAATGGTTAGTACAAGAGTAGAGAAAGTCGTGTGAGTGCAACAAATCAGATTTTTAAGAATAGCTAATGGAAGGGTAGACAGTCATTTAAGTGCAACCATAAAGGTTTTTTGTTCAGGTTGTCCTGTGAAGTTTCGGAGTCCATTTTTTCCGTGGAATATTAACTCCTCTACAAACTGTACCCGGATAAGCAGTAGGGAAGCGAAAGGGAGGTTTAGGCATATGGGTCATCTACTCTAACTCTCAAGTACCCTACATAACGCCTGTTACTATCACCGGAAGACATTTAACCACTTTAACGCTAGGATTAACGACCATTAAGTCTTCCCCGAGAGTTTGGATGCAATCTCGGTGCGAACCGCGACTGCCTTTGAGCGACGTTAATCGCCGATCATTTCCACAAAGCGGTACACCTGTTGGGGTGCGCCTAGACAATTATCCCGTATGTTGTGATGCCCGCAGCTTCCTGGGTGGTCCACCGTGCACTACTGTTACACCCAACTCGATATGAAATATCACCCAGTGTCCTGTCTGTCCCGAGCGCAAGGATCCTTCCTAAATTACGTCACATGCACTATCGCTTCCCCTGTTTGACCAGATTAAATTACTTTGGTTCGACCTCGTCACGAGATTTCAGCGCCGTGGGCCTTTTAACGGCGTCTCAAGTGATTCAACTACAAGGTCACGATGTTAAACTGTTTCGCTTACCTTCACCATAGTACTAGGACGTAAGGGGTTTTGGAATGCGGGTAACCAGTGGCGTATTCCCCATGATGCGTTGTGGGGTAATGAAATTTCTAAGATTCATCAAGAATTAAAATAAAACGGTTTAAATGACATCGGGATCGTTTTTTAGCGCGGTGATAGCGCTGCTGCTTACCAAGTGGGAGACCCGGGTTCGATGCCCGATACCGGCATGAGTCTTTTCTCCCGCTGGTAGACCTGGTCCAGGGTGCACTCTGAGGGGCCAATTGATTGAAAAGTAGCGGACCCTGAGAAGTGACCGAAGAGTTGATCAAGTCCCACCCTCCAGTACTGCACCCAGTTATGACGCCTGTGGTGGACAGCGATGGAGGACGCAGCGGCTGGGCTGTAGGCCTTGACCCGGAAAAGATGTTGTGCCGCGGGGGTTAGTTCCTGCCACCCCTATTAAATTTTGTGTCAGCGTTGCTTGGCCAACACAGTGATTTTTAATTTGTCTCAATAGAAATACAATAATTCTCTCAGGTTTGAGGTGACCGCTAAAAGAGGCTTTATAGCGACTGTGTTTCATCAGGTTTTCAATTATGCCGAAGCATGTGTTTCACGGCACTTAAAACGGTATAGATATCTTGAAAACTTGTGTATTGTCTTCCTTACAGAACACACTGAATCCATCCAAACATACGTATCTCCAATCATGGGAATTCTTAGCATTAAAGCAAAAGTTGAACTGTTTATGTAGTGGCATCATAGGTTACAAAGTAACCCACCCCTCGCACAATCTGGTGGTGTTCATGTAGACAGCAATCACAAGACCGCATTGACAACAGTTTGAACAATCGATTTGGTTGAGAAAAATCTATCTAGATAGTATCTACTAAGAATAGAGACTCCAAGATTACGCACAGCTTTCTTTTAAAACTAGACCAACCTCCGATCTGCCAACAGATAACAGATAAATGACGCTCAATCACATTATTGGCGAGTGTTACCTTTACAGCCGATGGCGGCAGCAGTACCTTATATCCAGTGAACTCCAGTTAGTGCTTAAGCACTCTTATGATTGTCTCAGTTTCACTAATTTCTTCAAAAGTACAACTATGTGAGCCCTGGGAGGAAGGGATCGAGGTAGACACCCAACCCTACATCGTCACCGGGTCCTATAACTCTGAAGGAGATATCAGTGAAGGAAATTATGGGCATCGCATAGTCGTAGTAGAAGAGGAACCCTCCCAGCATTCGCCTACTGAGCCGGGGAAACCAGGACAGATGTATGAATTAGAGCCAGAAGTTGGGGGATTGAACCTAGGACCTTCCGAATGTGAGTGGCACACTTCACTGAGGCGCCACCTTGTGCTGTAGAACTAGGAGTGGTACTGTAACCTTCCGAAAGTAAAAAACAACAAGCTTCACTGAAACATTTATGCTCTAAAAGGCAATGAGAATAATAAAGTGTATTAGGTGAACACCCTTCCACACACGTCATAAAAAGAAAGAACACATCTTGCTAGCTAGGTCCAAGACGTACGACAGGATGTTCTGTTAGCACCACCCAATCTAGTGAACCTGTGAATTCCATTTGTTTTATGGCGATTCCGCCGCAATAAATTACACCCGCGGCATTAGCATGGACCTACGGTAGCTGTAAATTAAAAAGGAACAAGGGTGGGGTCAAGGGACCCCCTCTGTGAGCTGCGCCCAACCTCGTTACACGTGTCATCGTACGTCGCGATGGTCATTGTGTGTGGTTTACTGGACAAGTGCCCGTTCTGTGAATATCTTGCATATGAACCTAATCTGTCAAATTCCGTGCTTCTCGAACGAGAGATTGCAGATTTTGTGGTATTGTTGTCAAGGAGGATGATGTGAATAGAAATTCTTACATTGCCGGCTCTACCCCTTGGTCATCAGGCTCCCTGCGCACCAGTCAAGCTGGGCTCTGAGGTGTGGAGTTCAATTTACTTCATTCTCAGTCTCTTGTTGCTTCTGAGGAGTGTCGTTTTAGTTAAAATATATGTTTCAAATAAGACTGGATGTTTTGCTACAATGAAAAATAACCTAGTTCCTTTTTTATTTTCTCAACTACCTATAGTAAACTAGAGGAAGTATTGTATTCCACCCAAAAATTCGAGAATCTCACCGGAAATACGTTTTGAGGCCCCCTCAATAAAAAGAAAGCATTTTTAGAAAAAGGTCCGTGTGTTTGCCTGTGTGTCAGTTTATGGACAGCATAACTTAAACACGAAAAGTGGGTTAAAAACCAAAGTTGTTACTTAAGTTCAATGTTTCCTGGTAAAATGCCTCTAAGCATAATAAGGATATTTCACGTCCAATATACTGGAATGGTACACTGAGGTAACAGTTAATGAGCGTCTAATTCATAAACCCCAAGTTATTTTTATAGATATTGAATGACATAGATGAAAGGCAGTAACTATGTCCTACACCTTGGTTTCTTGTTATGAATGATATCCAAGCATGTACCCCACCTCCTTCATTTTGTGCATGAAGCATTTTACCTTCACTCCCTCAGGTAACCAAGCATTAGAGAGGTTTGTTTTCGAGTCCCATGAATGCGCCATAGCTCGGCGAACAGAAGCTGAAGCCAAATTTGTCCTCCCCTCTTTCGCAAAAGACTAACGTCATTGGTTATTGCTTCCGATTAAATGTGCATAAGTTTATAAATAACATCCGTTTAATTACTTCTAAAACGTGCCGTTCTGTTCATAAAATCGGATGCTTTTTCAAGTGAATGTGGTACAGAGGATGTGGGAGGCTGTGGAATGAAGGAGGCTACCTGTAGAGCTGTTGTTAACATGTGATCGACATGAGATTATGTCAGCCAGGTTGTTGTAATCGCTTCACTAGTCCTCAGACGGGACGGGACGGGACGGGACGGGACGGGATGATAGCTAGCTCGACTTATCGGGGCGGGGGCCCGTTTACTAGACAGCGAAATGTAATTGGTTTTACAGAAAAACAAGCCCTGCTATGAAACCTTCATCTCGGCGGCGGATTTTACACCACATTAACATGCTTTTTTACCTCTAGTACAAGGGCAACTTGTAGTAATAATGTTTACTCAAATAGAAGTTGTGTGAGTTAGGTATCCAATGAAATATGATGAAACGTTTTTAACCTACCTTTTCGAAATAAGCTGCTGTTCTTTGCAGTATCGCTTTATTAGTTTATACGCGTTGTTGCTAATATACTATATGTATAAATTATATTACAAATCTGATGTGTTGCACTCACATGACTTTCTCTACTCTTGTACTAACCATTCATACAAACTCTTATTCCTAAATCTTCTTCGTGTTAGTTGAGATAAACATTTGTACAAATTATGTTATTGCTTATTTCCCTGTAGATACAAGGGGAATATTAGAATACAGTAGGCTTTGTGCGATAGTCAAATCTACCTTTGAGATCTCCTTCTCTTTGCACGCTTAACATATAAAAAGTGAACAACAATGTTGCATTTGACGAAAGTTTGTTTTCCGAAACCGACACAAATAACAAGAATACAAGGAAAATTTATTTGAACTTAAATTGTGTGTTTTAGCGAGATCTATATTTTCTGTACAGTAAGATTTTGTGTATCTCTTACGGTTTATGAGTTATTCAAAAGTCATCCAGAGTAAATAGGTCCACATAGGCTATAACTAGAAAATTCAAGATACACGTTTCGTTTGTCATAAAAATATCTTAAACATATGGCATTTTAATCAAAATCGTTAGGGCCATTTACAAGAAAATCAAAATTCTCCATGTAAAGGGTAGTTTAGGGTGGAGGGAGTTTCTTCAAAATCTTCGTGTCGCATCCTTGAAAGACATTAAATTTAAATGCCGACTTTGGTTTGTAACCGACTTTTCGTTTTTGAGTTATGCTGTCCAAAGATTGACAGATGCGCACGCGGATCTTTTTCTAAAAACGGTTTTTTTTTTTATTCAGGGGGCCTCAAAACATATTTCTGGTGAAATCTTGACATCAATTTTTTGCGTGGAATACAGCATTTCCTCTGCTTACTATACGTAGTAGAGAAAGTAAACATTGTTCACACATTTCGTGACGTTGTACTCAATATACTGAACAATTAAGGCAATCTCATTTTAATATATTATAGAGCAGCAATAAATGCTCATACCGTACTTATTCTAAAATATGTTCGCCTCTGTTAACACAATTAATGCCGAAAAATTGGGAAGATGTTACAATCGGGTGTTTCGGAAAATGAAAACAAGAAATGTACTATTGAAGTATGAAATGTATTCCTGTATTTTATAAAGCACGAACTATTGTTACTCCCATGTTGCTTTGCTACTTCGCACCCTTTCACTTTTACTAGTAAGAAGAAAGTAGGTAGAAGGATTGAAGCTACTAATCAGGGGGGGTCTACATCTAATTCTTCGCTCCTTTCTTCGCAAACATTGTTTTTTTACCAACCATCTATACGTAGAGCAACAAAGAAATTCTTTAAAAAAAACAGTTTTCTAGTAATTGCAGCCTATCTCAAATCGAGATAGTCTTATTTTCGAGTAAATACGATATATTGTTATTTCAATTTCTTCTAAATGCTCCACGTTTCGCCACAGTTTATCATTTGATGTGTGAAGAAGTATTTTACCTACATTTTAAGCAGTAATGAGTGGTTTGTTTCTAATTTCCATTAGTTCTTGTTACATAATGATAGATAATAGACTATCAAAAGAAATAATGAATTATCGGCCGATTGGAAAAAGATCTGGGTAGACCTTGTAAGACATGGATGGATGACAGACCGGAACAGATGATCCTAACACGTAATCCTTGAAAGAAGAAGAAGAAGAAGAAGAAGAAGAAGAAGAAGAAGAAGAAATGAAGAATCCTTATGTGGAAGGAACTGGTCAGAGTCTTAATCCGTGTGGATGTATGATGATAATGATAATGATGATGATAATAATAATAATAATAATAATAATAATAATAATAATAATAATAATAATAATAATAATAATAATAATAATAATAATAATAATAATAATAATAATAATAATAATAATAATAATAATAATAATAATAATAATAATAATAATAATAATAATAATAATAATGAAATCAGTCTTATAATCAATGCATATTCATATTTCGTGACTTAGTTTCTAGAGTTCGGCTTATTATTGAAGGGTTCCGAAACGGTGTGCACAAATCTGTACTCATCTTTATTAACAAAAGAATTTAGCTCGCCTTCAGTGGCACAGGGCACCTGCTTAAAGCCCCTCTAGGAGGGACCAGTTCTCTCCCACTTATCCAGTTGAACCTTTGACCCGTTAAAAAGCCGTCATTAAATTGGCAATGGTTTGTAGCCCACGTCTTATGAATGGCTGATAGGGCACCCGGAGGGCTGTGAAACAAGGGCCTAAGTGCCCAGCGCTTGTCATCTCACCAGTTGATTTCTTCATAGACATTTACCTTACAAACATTAATGTGATCATACTTTCTAACTTATTAGGTGCAGACAATTTCTGTTTCAGGTGGTTGGTTAGATACAATAAGGTTAAAGTGAAATGTAATTCAGGGTGTCTGGACAAAAAGAAGTTATCAGGAAATTCTAATTCCCCTACTTAGAGTACATTGCAAAGGATGTAAAAAGTTCAAATCTCATTTAACATCAATCATTTTCCCCCAAACTAGCAATAATTTCTAAAAATTGTCATACTGTTAAAGTGCTTCATTATAAAATATGAATTTAAAAAAATTAATACACCAAGTGGAGAAGCTTTTCAATCGAAAAAATAACAATATTAAAAGTTACAATTCCCTGGCAGTAATTTAAAAATACACATGAATTTTGGTGCATATTATGCATTGACCTCTTACTGCTGCATTAGAATTTCAGGTAGTTCAACTTGAAATTATGGATTTTTGAAATTTTACAGATGATTTTAAGTTGAGTATAAATAACTATTAAAAAACATATCTATGCAACTAATTTTAAATAATAATAATCTGTACTGTTGACTACTGTATTAAAATTCAAGAAAATCTACTTTAAATTGTGGATTTTTTTTAAAAATTTCTAAGAGACACGATTTAAAAGTGAGCTTTTATTTACGGACGCTCTTGAAGTGCAGTCCTATTCTGTATTGGGCTTAATTTGCTCCGAAGGAACTCATGCTAAGATTTAAAATGCTTTAAAAATGCTATATCGATATTTTGTGCTCTGAAGGTGGTTGTGTGACCGACTTCCCCTCCCCCCTCCCCCTCTCTCTCACTTTTACGAGATGGACGTATTTGAAACGCAATATTCCATCATTACTATGTCATCTGGAAGGTATATAAGTGACAAACATCTCCCAAGGAAGAAATACCTATTTGGGAATCACTGCTAAGTAAGGTCCACTTAGTTCAAGGTCAGTGGCGCCGACCTTGTGTGGATCAGAACTGAGAATGTGAACTGCTTCATCCACAATGTCTGTATGCAACAGCGAATCATGTTGGTGAATGTATTGTTGCAATACTATCCTCGGTTCATTTGGCTACTTTGGTTAATGCTGAGAATTGAATATAGAAGGAAAATATCAGCAGATAAATACAAAACGATATGAGGAATGAATCCCATTAGATCAAAAATAGTGATTGACCATGTATCACACTATTTAGGATGTAATGACTTGTACTAGGGAGAATCTGATGTCAAATATGTTAATTCAACTATATAACAGCCACGTTAAAGAGAGCATTGAAGACATTGTACAAACCTATGGCAGTATCAACTCTGATCTATGTTTGAGAAATATAGACATAAACAAAAATATACAGTACAAGAATACAACATCAGGAATGAAATTTGTAACAGTAACAGCTAGATGTATTAAAGAGGATAAAAACCGCAGTCAATATATCAGGAAAGGATTGAAAGTAGAGAAAATAACTCGTATTGCTAACAATAGAAGTCAATGGGGAAAACGTTCAATCACAGGATTCCCAAAATGGACATACGTTATAAAACCAAAGGCACAAGAAACCAAGGAAGACCAAGTGGGAGCTGGAACGATAGTCAAATCTTTAAACGCTTTGAGATCCCGTTCTCTTTGCACGCTTAACATATAAAAAAATGAAGAACAATGTTCCATTTCACAGAAAGTTATGAGTTTTCCGAAAGTAACACAAATAGCGAGGAATATCTCCGAAATGGTTCACTCTACAAACAAATGCATTTGAACATAAATTGTGTGTTTTAGCAAGAACTACATTTTTTTGTATAGTAAGATTTGATCGATCTCTTACGGTTTACCAGTTATGCAAAAGTCGTCCAGAGTAAACAGGACTTCATGGTTTATAACCAGAAAGTTTAAGATATACCAACATTTCAGTTGTCATAAAAATATCTGAAACATATGGCACTTTAATCAAAATCGTTACAGCCATTTTCAAGAAAATAAACATTTTCGAAAAGTTTTCCATGTAAAGGGTAGTTTAGGGCAGAGAAATTTTCTTAAAAATCTTCGCGTCGCATTTTTGAAATACATTAAACTTAAATAGCAACTTTGGTTTTTAACCGACTTTTCATTTTTCAGTTGTCCTGTCCAGACACACACACACACACACACACACACACACACACACACACACACACACACACATACACACACACCCGGACCTCTTTTCTAAAAATGCATTTTTTTGACTCAGAAGCCTCAAAACATATCTCGATATTGAATTTTTGGGTGGAACACAGTACTTCCTCTGCCTTACTAAACGTAGTAGAGAAAGTAAAAATATGTTTAGGAAACGATGGAGAATCGAAACAGGGATCTCCGGATCGTGAGCTTTACCCTTTAAAAAAGAATCATTCGTTCGTTTGAAGTGAAAGTAGCCTCATAGTCATGGTATAGCCCGTCGTTAAGAACTTCAACTATATTCATGAAGAAGAGCGATTCAGAGATTACGCAATGGCTTCTGCAGGAAATAGGTAGTGAATTTATTGGCTATACTTCCACGGAGAGGCATTGGAAGTCAAATTAGGGTAGGCGAGACAAATTTACTTCTCCCTTGTCGACATTTGAGTCGGGAGAGAGTCCGATTAACTGGTTTGACGTAAACCAGCTCACTTCTCGGACTGCCTGCCTGTCTGCAGATGAACTCCCAACAAATTTATACGTAGAAGCTTAATGAACCCGACAAGGAGACCGCGAGAAATCGGAACCTGGCAAGTCTCGTCTCGTCTCGTCTCGTTTCTTCTTTTTATGGAAGCTGCGTAACTCAGTTGTAATGAAGACAAGGAAATGGTGTAGAGAACGGTTTTATCTTTCACAGGAATTGTATTTCACGCATTCAGTTACTTCCAGCTATTTAGATGCTGGGAAGCTATTCATATTAAGACCCGTAACACTGTTGTGAGGTATTTCACTTAACCTTTAGGTGAAAATGAGTTCTCCGGAGCTACCAAAAGCGGGACCAAGGGTTAAGATTTACAAATGCAGGCAACCGCATCATCTGTCCACAGCTGCCCAAACTACCGTCCTGATAAGTAGGGGAATTAAATGAGGAAAGTAAGGGAACAAAACCGCGGAGTGAAAGTAACCACCCCAGCATTCGCACATGAAGAAACCACGGAAAACCTAAGTCAGGGTGCGCTGTTGCCGGGGATCGAACCCGGGACCTTGTCAGAACACCTAATTCAAGGGAATGCTACACTGAAATTTAGTATACATCCAGCAAAAAAAAAAAAAAAAAAAAAAAAAAAAAATGCACTTCATTACTTTAAAAATATAAGGGTGATACATTCAAAATGTATATTTACTTTTATATTATAAGTACTTGAATTTGTATATGTGAATTATAAATCCGTAATATTATTTTCATTTTGAAATTAGAGGTTTTTGAAAATTAGTTTTTTCAACACGTGTACTTTTTAATTTCTCTACTGCTAAGTAGGGGAAGTATTGTATTCCACCCAAAAATTCGATGTCAAGATTTCACGCGAAATATATGCTTTGAGGCCCCTGAATCCCAAAAAAAAAAAGGGCATTTTTAGAAAAAGGTCTGTGTGTGTGTGTGTGTGTGTGTGTCTGTCAGTCTGTGAACAGCATAACTCAAACACTAAAAGTAGGTTAAAAACCAAAGTTGCTATTTAAGTTTAATGTCTTTCAAGGATACGACACGAAGATTTTGAAGAAAATAGCCCCACCCTAAACTACCCTTTACATGGAAAATTTTTCAAACATTTTGATGATCTTTGAAATCGCTCTAACGATTTTAATTAAAATGTCATATGTATGAGATATTTTTATGACAAATGAAATGTATATGTTGAATTTTCTGGCTATTGCCCCTGTAGTCGCATTTACTTCCGACGACTTTTGCAGAACTGGTAAACCGTTACAGATAGACCAAATCATACTATACAAAAATGTAGATCTTACTAAAATACACAATTTTTGTCTGAATACATTTTCTTGTAGGGTGAACCATTTCAGAGATGTTCCTTGTTATGTGTGTGAGTTTCGGAAAACTCGTGAAATGGAATATCGCTGTTCATTTTTTTTATATGTTAAGTGTACAAAGAGAACGGAATCTCTAAGCTTTAAAACATTTGACTATCGCACAAAGCCTACTGTATTCTAATATTCCCCTTGTACCTACAAGGAAATAAGCAATAAGATAATTTCTACAAATGTTTATCTTAACTAACACGAAGAAGATATAGGAATAAGAGTTTGTAAGAATGGTTAGTACAAGAGTAGTGAAAGTCATGTGAGTGCAACACATCAGGCTTTTTTAAAAAATGTTTCATATGTTGCAGTTTACATCCAATTAATCTCAAATTGGTGATACAGATTTCAAGAAATGCAACGGCATGTGAGATATTCATTTTTAAATCAATATAACATTTCAGAACAAGTAGAAATTTCAAATGACACAAACATAAAAATTACTTTGTTTTGTACTAAGGCCATTGAAACAAATTATATGGTAGATTTATGGTTCAATCTAACAATAGTAGAGTTTTAAAAACTTTTTTTAAGTTGCACAACGTGGAGCATTGTCATTAAAATTTAATAACTCTGAAACTATAACAGATGTCGCACTGAGGTTAAAAACCGTCTAATTATCAAATAAACAGACCGAAAACTTTAAAATATAAGATTTTCATTGAAGCATTCCCTTAAAGTAAAAGTCTGGGTTCACTTCCCACAGAATATAGTGAACATAATATAGTTATTTCACTCCTATTACTGAATTACCTTAATAAAGATCTTGTAAATTAGCTAGGTAGCCAGAATGTATGCCATAAGCTTTCTGAAGATGACGTTATTTCATCTGGAACGTAACCTATAAAATAAAGAGGCCATTCCGCCACTGCACAGTGTTAAGTGTGTGGTATGTAGGATTCACTGATTCTGTCGCTCTCTTCTCTTTATTCCACACATTTCTAATTGTTTTTGTTCCTCTTAGCCTAAGATTAAATGCCAGCTCCAAGCATTTCTCACTCTCAAGTGTGCAGTCCACAAGTGTATTAGCTGGAGCTGATAGGAAAGTAACAAGCCATTGATTCTGCTCCCTTTTCAAGTACTTTTTACAAATCGCCACAAGCACATGATGTGGATGTAGCTGGTAGTGCTTATTCTGATCACTCGTTTCTAAACAACAAGCTTGTGACTGAAAATATGGGTGAAAATCTCGAGGAAATTTGAATATAAGCCGGCAACATTGGATCGGAGGTGCTGCCAGCAACAGGAACAGAAACAGGGGTTCCATGACCCAGGCCGCTCAAGTATCTACTATTTTTCTGTGTGTTTATGTAAGATGCGTAAAATAACTTATTTCTGACATAGGTACGGTAGTAATTAGGAGACATCACACAGAGTTTCGAAATAAGTGATCACCGACCAGCTTGATGACCTAGAAGTTGAGCGCCCTTAAACCAAATCCAAAACCGACCAGCTTTTTGAAACGTGAAATAACTCGACAACGTTGCGTTGAGGTTGGTCAGGGAATTGAACTGGTTTCTAGATATAAACACATCGGTCGCCTGCAGGGTGGAGTGATGTTTTGGGAGTTAACGATTGTGATATGCCTACACTCGCGCAGTAAACATGGAAGGAGGGGTATCAAATTTGTTTATGTTCACGAGAGGCGAGCAGTAGTGAAGCATCTTTATGTACTAACCTAGTGAAAGTGACACCCACACAAACTGCAGTGTTGCCATGTTGTTTTCGACGAAACTAAAATATCTCCATAGGAAATGGTCGGAGACAAAAACGTAAGATACAAAATGTGTTCCAAATACAGATCTATCACTGGTTTAAATTAATGTAATGACTTCCCTTCCACCGGCTATAAGTATTTGAAGATTCAAACCAATAACAGATTATCTCGGAATGGTTGACTCATCACACACGCACGCTTTAACGGGATATACATTTTTCTACAGTAAGATTTTGTCTTTCTTACAGTTTACGAATTATGCAAATGTAGTTTATAACGAAGAAGACAAGCTATTTCCAGAAAACTCAAGACATATTCTTCATTTGTCACGTAAATATCTTAAACTTGTGATAAGCTAATCATTGAGATAAATGCATTTGACATGCATAGGGTGGTTTTTGATGGGGAACTGTTTTCTAAGCTCTTCCTATAACTTCCTTGTAAGATGCCATAGCTAAACACCGAGTTTGCATTTAACCGATCCGTTATTTGTAGGTTATGTTGTTCTTAGAGAGATGTTTGGTTCAGGAAGTTTCAAAACACCATATCTGGATATCGAATTTTGGACGAAATAGACCATTTCCTCTATTTATTGTAAATATGTAGTAGAGAAAGTAATAGGTAACTGTAGCCTACTTGAAAAGCTCCTTTAGTAGTGCAGTATGAGAAACTTAGCGAAGCTTGATGGAGTTGCTTGAACGGTTCACTGAACGAGTATATACACCGTGGGATTGTCCTCTGTAGTACTTCTGGCTGGTCAGCTGGGAAAACTTTTATCGCCAGCATTGAATAACACACGCTCAAAAAAGAGCAATATTTCGTCTCGATGTCGCAATGTTGCCACAGTGAAATGATGAGCGCGGTTCACACCAAGCAAATATTCTCTTGGTTCTTCTCAGTAAAGTATACCGGCTGAGTCTGCCACCCCAAAAAGGCATTATTTTGTGCTTTTTTAATCTCTCTAAAATGATACCAATGTTTTGTTTAAAATGTAACTATGAAATGTTATGATGGATAGAATCGTATTTTAAATTTTCTGTAAGCACACTAAAGTCCTATTTATTAGTTATTATATTTGACATTTCTAGGAAGCCACGGACAACTTCTTACTGCATAAAATATGCTACATAGTCCATCTTGTGCCTCTTAACATTTCCAAATTATCAACAGGCATAAACCAGGTGGACTGGACGGCACCCTAATGCCACCTGCCTGTTCCGTATGGAAGCAGATGTAAGTACAGTTGCCTCTGGCACTAAGACCTGTGTGGGCACGTGGCGAAGCAGGATGATTTAGGAGTCAAACTGCCACACACCGAGCCACGTGGTATATCCTAGTAGATCCATCGCGATCACATACTTAAAGAGACCTAAAATAAATAGAAATGAAAAGAAGTTCCAAAGTATCAAAAAAGAAGGGCACTTGGGTAAATAGTTTATGCGACGTTCTAAATTGACTCTCTTCTCAGCCTCTAGTGGCTGCAAAAAGTATTGAGTGTGTATATCAAAATGACCAGGAGGTAGGTGCTAAGTTAAGGTTTTATACTAATTGCTTCTAGAAAAGTAATAGAAATAAATGGTAATGGTTAGAGAAACACATTTGAATGCTGGGTCCGTCTTATTAAAGTCAAAACGCATACACACTTCACACGATCGGCATTTACCAAAACGTGTTGGTGTGAACTCAGCTTTCAGTTTTATCGACAGTAGGGGTATCCTTGAGGCGAGGGGAAGTGTCAGTCAGTTGTGCGACTGCTTCTAATGTAACAAGACAAAGCCCGTAGTGACGCCGTCGATGGAAATGGAGTTGGGTTGCTAGTAGCAAAGTCGGGGTTCAAACCGGTGACAGCAGAACAACAACACCTTGTTCAAGGCCGGAAATGGATCGCATGCATGCTACGTCTGGCGTCACGGCGATAGGTGAGTGAAGACGACAGTGTTTTGCATCTAATTTAACTCTCTTAGAAATTCCATAATATAAAGCAGAACTAGGAAATCTTTCATGTGAACTAAATTTTTGAGGCTTTTTATACATTCTCAGTTTATAAAATTCAACAAGAATGAAGAGGAATTTAATGATATTTATAAAAGGTTCAGTATCTTCATTTTTTCATACGAATCAAAATTGAATCAAGACGCTAAGAATATGTAGCGTCTATCCATCATTTGTTTTAAGTTGTGTTTTTGATACACAAACAAACGCGAGAGCAGGTTTTTAATTCATGTATTGTTTGCCCGTGGTAGGTAGAAAGCGTATACGAGCAGCGAAAACTTTTACATCGAGATTTCAATACAAATAGGTTTTGGAGATCTTCAAACATTGGAAAACGAATGTGGAATGAATACCAAACTTCGCATTTAAGTCTAACAAGGTTGCATCAGGAATAATTTACTCCTCAGAAAATCAAAAAGTTCAAATAATTATGATTTGGAAGGAAAAAATATTACCACTGTGAAGAATAAACTGTGTATAATTTTTCTATAAATAGCACATAGCATTCAAAATTAAATTAATCTTCTTTGTATAATTTTACGTAACTGGGAAAGTAAATGTACATTTTTTTTTAAAATACACCAACTTGTTTGATATTCGTCTGTTTTATCTGCATTTTCTATAGATACCTTTCGCGAAGGAATATACGAAAGATTGATTCTTCTGTTTCCTTTTGCTTCAAGAGCTCCCAAAACTTCTAAAGTTATTCCTACAACCTACCGATATTTACCTTTAAGTGGTTATTGCAGTATGTTGCTATTAGGTATTTAATATTATGTACCCCCGTGGACACACACACACACACACACACACACACACACACACACACACACACACACACACACACACACACACACACACACACACAAAAGAAAATATCTAAGTTTTGACATCTCAGTAGTTATTATACAGGGTGATCCATATAAAACTGAAGACCGCTCAAGGCTTATCATTTGCCTAAGAGACCATAGAGCTTAAAATATCTTACATTCATCTTCTCAAGATAAGAAAAACACGCTGTCGAATTGAAAAATACATGTTCGTTTAAGGTTGCAAAACTAGACACTGAAAGCTAATTACTTATAGACAATAATAATCATAAGGCAACAATGACTGGTAGAGACACCAGCATCAATGCCCACATGCATCTTGTTTAGCATGAGTTAGCCAGATAAGGTTTATTTCCGGAGCTTTTTCTCATCCTGAAAACACGTGCTGTGTAATTTTAAGGTATATGTATCCCGGGTTTATTTGTGCATCATTTCAGAGATTTCATTCATTCGTCATCCGCTATGACTAGCCACTTAAGGGCACTTGTGGTTTCTGAGGTAAAAAAGAAATCGATTTTTCTTTTGCGTACTATTTATAAATGTCCATTCTTTTCCTGATTCATTGATATTGAATATATAGGTTATTGAATATTTTATCAAAATTACATATAAATAAAATGCTGCACCTGCCACGCCCTTTCGAGACTATCTTTTTTGGCATTTTCCCGTAACTAAGTACCATTTTGTCCAAAACGATTCCATCCATTAACCTCAAATTTTCTCAGGTCCTAAAACAGCAATTGACTGTAGCAATTTCGACATATTTTTCATACAATTTAGAAACTATAATTGAGGTAATTACATATAAACAGCAATTTTCACCATAAAATTACCATTTTGAAACACTAATCGTTCATTTTGTCAGAAATACTGTTTTCTGGGTTCATCTGATTGGAGCAGAATTCTTTAAATAAGTGAACATAAGCCTATCAACATTATTGTCCCTTAATTTACATGGACGTAACTGTTTAGGTTTACATGACTCGCCCTGTATAACAGTCTACTTTACAAAGGATTTCATAAGCTACAAATTAACTGCCGAATAGTTTGTAAGGTATTCATTTATCGGTGAAATATAATAGTTAAAGGAAGAGTTGCATTCGAAGAGCAGCAAGCTGGAAAGTTACAGCTGTGCTTTTAATATTTGCAACAAACTGTTATTCTGGTGGCAATGTACTTGAAGGCAGGTCCCTTGAATTACGAGACACTTGTGGTATTTTCAACTTTCATTCAGAGATAAGCAGCCAGCCGCAAGTATAGGCCATAACCTGGAGAGCAATTTGGAAGCCGGCCAAGGCCGGTCGATAATCTACCCTGATGTAACTGCATAGTAAATTTTGGAATGTTGTCAGCGATAGACCGCCCTATCGGCTCAATAAAATGAAACGTGCAAGAAGGTATAAGTGTATTTTTATTTCAGGCTGATTGTTGCAGTGGCAGGTTACTTTAGCAGTTGTTAGTTTGTGAAAACACCTGATAGAAAAGGTTTAGGGCTCTTTTAAGATATAACCCAGATTTATGAAGTGATTTTTTAAAATTGTTTTATTTTATAGCACCCATAAGCTTCCACGTTCATATCGAGGACTGGGGCTTAAAGGACAACTGATGGTGCTATAACAAGATAGGCAAATATATTGTAAATTTGTAAAATAGGTATGTATGTATGGGCGAGCTGCGTGTCACAGCCAGGAGCGAGAGCTCATGACGTAGCTACTCTGTAGGATAACTGGCTTAATGCTGGATAAGGCATGGGCAAAATGGCCACTCCACTGAAACGCGTGCTTCTCTCATCCCTCAGCGTTTAAATCAAACGATTTATTATGTTGATCAATTAGTTTCTAAATATTTTAAAGACTAAATTACAATGAAATTTACTGGTTTATTTATTGTGAAAAAGAAAAAAAAAATTAGCATGTTAATCATAAAACAGCGTAAGAATATGATGTGCATAAGATAAAGGTCATGAAAATTACTTATCAGATATACATGGAATTTGTTGTGCTTATATGCAATAATTCAAGAGAAATTACTGAGTTACACTTTTGCAATTTTAGTCACCTGCAGTTTCTGAGTAGAAAGTACACGTTCATCGTGAAGGACATAGGGAACGCATCTGAAAGTTTTGTGGGATATGGTGGTGGACAGCATTTAGAGGGATAATGCAAACGTCCGACAGTAACGTGAAATGCTGTTGACGTCACGAGCCCGTTAACTGCGCTGATAACGTCGATCACAAACTTTGGGTTGCTATACGGAGCACTTCCATCGGAACTCTTGACGTATCTGTTCGCATGTGAAACTGATAGCCACAACAGAGCTGCCAACATGCATTTGATTTCAGTAGCAACCATTCAAAGGAAACAGCAGATATGGGTGCATTTGATCTGTTCAAAACACGGCTTCACAGTTGGCTGAGTTTGAATACATTTCTGCACGAAGACCATCTACTATTGACTGCAATTTGATGTGTACACGTCAATGACTTGGTGCAGGACAATGGGGCACTTGACACATTTTCAGGCCGATACTGTTCATTTGAGTTTCTGAAGTATGCCAGATATTGTATTAGGTCGATAGATACCATCCTAAACAAATGCAAGTAAGTCATGTATTATGGAACTAACAAATCGAATAACTGAATAAGTACTGAGTAAAATAAGCATTAAACGAACCATTGAAATCACGTTAATTAAAGATGGTAATAAATATGACAACCGAAGTGTCATAACATGAACTACTATTGCATAGGTCATAAAAGTAGTTCTGGGTGCAGGATTCTATTTTTGTATTACTCTACTTGTCAATTAGTATCTATATATGTACGACACCGAAGTGAAAAATTAAAGTGGCAGTTTTATTTTGAGCAACTTTAAGCTTCTAAGATTATTTTGTCTTGTGTCTTAAGACACTTTGTTCATTACTTTTTGCACAGTTAAAATGACTTCGTAGCATTTCTAATGTGTGTCCATGCACAGAATGTTAATAAAATTGTTATTCAAACAGAAATCTTTGCCTTATTAGGCGATAACACTAACCTTCCCATTAGGATGAAACTTCCCATTTATAATTTGGTTACTTGTTAGATCAGATTTCTTTCATATTATAATTTATATGCATATAAATTATGGTTTAGTTAAAGGCTGAAACTTTAAAGGTACCAAAGTTGCGTATTCCAAAATATTCTTGACATCCTACCTAATAATTCTGCGTGTTAGAATAGCAACTTCCAGAAGTTCCAATATATGTGTGGAAATAAGGAAATACTGCTAGCATTAATCAGAGAAGTTATATTGTAACTTTTTAACGGCACCCTCCTGGAAGCAAAACTTGGAAGAGTGCTTACAAGGTGCAAAGCTGAAACGTCCTGGCTTCATACTGTTGAATAAAACAAGAGAATAACTCAAGCTACGTATGTGACATTTGATGCGCATCAAAAACTAAAACTAGATATAATGAATCTGTTTTCACCTTGTAAAGCTACATTCTTCAAGCTTTCTTTGATAACTCACAGATATTCAGTTTTCGTCACGTGGTATTAACCGTCAGCCAAACTGTCTTTCACAGAAAGGAATCGCAAGGTGTTTCCGCAGTGTCACTGGGTAATAGTACAATTTGATTGGAGGAACAAATGGGGAACATTTCGAGCTATCACCCGCGTCTCTGGGCGAAGGGCTAACATATAAAAAAGAGAATAACGACCTTCCACTTGAGAAAAGTGTAAGTATTGCAAAACTCACAAATATAACAAAGAATTACGAAATGGTTTACTCCTCAAAGAAAGTTATTTCGACATAAATTGTCTGTTTTAACGAGATTTACATTTTTGTATAACAAGATTTGCTTTATCACTTACGGTTTACCAGTTATGCAAAAGTCATCAAGAGTAAAGAGGACTACATGGACTAAGGCTAGAAAATTTAAAATATACATTTCACTTTCCAAAAAATATCTTAAACATATCTCGTTTTAATCAAAATCATCAGAGCCCTTTTCAAGAAAATCAAAACTTTTCGAACAATTTACCATATAAAGAATATCTAATTTAGAGTGGAGGAATTTTCTTCAAAATCTTCGTGTCGCATCCTTGAAATATATTAAACCAATTTTTCGCTTCTGAGTTATGCTGTTCACAGATAGACACGCGCACGTAAGTGGACCTTTTTCTAAAAATGCTTTTTTTTTTTATTTAGAGGACCTCAAAACATTTTCGGTGAATTGGGTGGAATAAAATACTTCCCTGCTCACTATACGTAATAGAGGAAGTAAAAATATTGTGATAACTAGAAAAGTTATTGTATAATGTTGCCGGTAGTGGTCATCCTAGGAAATGAGTGTGGTCATTTCTTGTGCTACGATATATGCGCTGACGAAGGAAGGCAGAAAGACTGGCTCCTGTACCTAATTTCCTCACAAGATTTATTTCCATATCGAGTTGGGCTACTAATTCTATTAAAGGAGTCTGGAGAAGGAAGGAAGAGTCGGTTGTTTTTCTTGCTTTCACGAAATGAGATTAGGCTTTAGAGTGCCGGTTTATCGACAACGACGACGACCAGGACGCTGCTGCATGCAAAGCTGCTTTCTACCACAGCCGCCGCTCACGCGAGGGCGCCATTAGGTGATAAGGACTGATGTCGCCGGCTTCATTACCCGGTCTGGAAGTGTTAATTGTGTTGAGAGAGTCGCGTGGCCGATAACTCTTCCTCGCACGGGTCACCTTTCGATCCCCGTGCTCATCATTAAACCTGTCTGGAACGGAATGGTTCGTTCCAGATACGCTTATTAAAAATAATGTTTAGTTACCGAGACCATCTTCCTCTATGGTCCGTTAATTAGCATGTTGGCTTTTTAATCCAGAGTCCTGGGTACGATTCCCGGGTGGAAATATTTTGAATTTTTCTTTAGCCAGGATTATTCTCAACCGCCCTGGACGCTGGAGAATAAATAAACTGTCAAATAAATAAGTGAATGATAAATCATTGAAAACGAAGAGAATATAATTTACCAACTGCTATAGTATTTATTGACACTTAAAAGGCTTTTGATGTGGTAAAACAAGAAAAACAGCTATGGTTGGAATGTCATGGAGAACAGGGGATTCCCTAAACGTGTAATAAATAATATTAAAATTGTATACAATACAAAAATAGTATTAAAGGGAAAATAATTTTACTATTTTGGTAAACAGAGGTGTAAGACAGGGGTGCATTTTAGCACCATCTCTAGCTAGGATATATATTGACCATGCCATAAGAACATGGAAAAATCATTGTAACGTAGAAGGAATACAATTAGAACCAAACATTAAAGTATTAAAAGAGTATGAACTGAACATTTCAGTAAACAACACGAAAGTAATGGCATTTTCAAGAAAACGGCCAGTAAAAGCGAAAACAACAGCGAAGGATCAAATAATCAAGCAGGTGAAAAATTGTAATTTTATCTTGGATGTGATGCAAGTTATGTATGTGATACTGATTTACACAATATAACAAGTACTAACATACGAGTATACGTGGAACTACCACAATAACTTCATAAAATCTGTGTTGCACTCACATGACTTTCTCTACTCTTGTACTACCATTCTTACAAACATTTATTACTATATTCTCTTCCTGTTAGTTGAGATAAACATTTGTACAAATTATGTTATTGCTTATTTCCTTGTAGGTACAAGGGGAATATGAGAATATACTAGACTTTGAGCGATAGTCAAATCTTTTAAAGCTTTGAGATTCCGTTCTCTTTGCACATTTAACACAAAAAGATGTTATATTTGACAGAAATATTTCTCCAAAACTGACAAATAAGAGGGAATATCTCCGAAATGGTTCACTGTACAAAAAAATTATTGAGACATAAGTTGTGTATTTTAGCAAGACATACATTTTTTCTGTAGTAAATTTGGTCTATCTCTTACGATTTACCAGTTATGCAAAAGTCATCCGGAGTAAACAGGACTACATAAGCTATAGCCAGAAAATTCAAAATATACATTTCATTTGTCATAAAATATCTCAAACACATCATTTTAATCAAAATCATTACAGCAATTTTCTTCAAAATCTTTTTGTCGCATCCTTGTAAGACATTGAGGTTAAATACCAACTTTGGTTTTTAACCAACTTTTCGTTTTTGAGCTATGCTGTCCACAGACTGACGCGTGCGTACACACACACATACGCGCGCGCGCAGACCTTTTTTCTAAGTGTTTTGTTATTCGGGTGTCTCAGGTGAAATTTCGATATCGAATTTTGGGGTGGAATACGCTTCCTCTACTTACTAGTAGAGAAAGTAAAAATGTGTAATTAAATTTTCAAAATAACTAATATGATTGGTATTTTAATAAAATAACATCAATATATTACCTATTTTTTTTAAAAATAATTGGTTTATCTCAGAATTTAGAGGTTATTTAATATGGTAAAAAAGCCCAATCATAAGGCCCGCAAACCAATTCACCTTAACGACAGTGATCCTTTTTCAGTAAAAGTTGGACGTGCCTGCGTTAGACCATGGCTTAAGTCTGTGCCCTGGAAATGTGAGTGAGAGAGTAAATGTATCAGAAGTGAATTTAATGTTAAGCAAAACCATAGTTAACAATAAGATTAATCCAACAATGAAGCGAGCAACAGCATTGTTAATGAGCAATTATACCTCCAAAGGTAAAGCCGCCAATGTGCTTTGATGTTAAAGGCGGCGTGTAAAGGGTGAGGGGGGAGGAAGAACATTATGACCATGTGTGATTAGAAACCGTAAATAAAATAACACTCGCTTATTTAATAGCAATTTTATTTTAGTCAGTGCAATACAACAAAGATTGAGTATAAACGCAATGCTTTGCTTCAGAGCCGCGACAATAACTTTCCTTCATGGCTGGGTAAAGTTATCCTCATGCCAGTTGTTTGTTACTGTCTTGTCAAGCTAAAGTTGGCCTTACTTGCCAAAGATGTGGTTACTTTTGGCAAATAAAACAACTTCTCTCCTAAGGAACTTAGGAATAGATTTGTTTACAAATGTTTAACCAAATTGCTGAAGATATTTTACTTAAGATGGTTTGTCCTATTTGGCTGCTGTGACGTAACAATAAGAGCAACAGAAAAACCAGTTAGGGTTTTAACTGGTATGTATTTTCACTTTCTCTACTGGTAAGTAGAGAAAGTATTGTATTTCACTCAAAAAATTCGATGCCGAGATTTCACCGGAAATATATGTTTTGAGGCCCCCTGAATAAAAAAAAAAAAGCCTCTGTATAACTCAAAAACGTAAAGTAGGCTAGAAACCAAAGTTGGTATTTAAGTTTAATGTCTCTCAAGGATGCGACACACAGATTTTGAAGAAAATGGCTCTAATGATTTTGATTAAAATGCCATATATTTCAGATATTTTTATGACAAATGAAATACGTATTTTGAATTTTCTGGCTCTAGTCCATGTTGTCCCATTTACTCTGGACGACTTTTGCATAATTAGTAGACCGTAAGGGATAGACCAAATATTACTATACAAAAAATGTAGATCTTGCTAAAATACACAATTTATCTCTAAACAAAGTTTTTTGTAGTGAGCCATTTCGGAGATATGGCTTGTTATTTGTGTAAGTTATGGCGAACTTATACTTCGGTCAAATGGAACATAGTAATTCATTCTTTCATAATAAAGAGAACGGAATTTGAAAGCGTTAAGTATATTTTCCCTGAGCTCGGTCCCGATAACCCTTTTATACATGAGCTCGTCCCCAATGCTTCCCTTATTTACATGAACTGGCCCCTGTATGCAAAGGCATAAATATTTTCTTTCCAATTTTAAACAGATTTAGGACTGTTGAGGGTATTATTCATGCTGTGGTTAAACATGTTTGTACTTAGCAGACCCACTTCGTTAAATGTTGAAATCTAAACAAGTGAAAATTTAAAAGCTACGCTTGTAACAAAATCGTATCTTATTATGGCATACGTTTTCTATTCCAGTATTTTATGTAAAATATACGTTTCTTTTTCGTGACTTTTGTTGTTTTGATAAATGTGTGGTTGCGGATGATTAAATGGTCCACTCAATTTAGAATGGACCGTTTCGCAATTATGCTTTTAAATGTACCGTGTACAGATATAGTATCCAATTTACGCAAGCATTGCAAATCACTTTTGGTTATGAACTCCCATCACGAATCTCCCTATCATTTACGAGTAGGTATACAACTTCATTGTTCGTCATGAATGCGTCATGAGTTTGTTGTAAAGTTTTAGGACATATGTAGCTCACCTGTTGCGTGATAGAGGTTTCTTATCAGAGTGACGTCATATGATGTCAGGGTTGGTACCATTACTTAAATCAGCTCTAGTTGTAACAACAGTTTTATAGGCTGCGGACATGGATCACCGATCATAGAGTTACTTATCTGAGTTCACTTTCACACGTTTTGTCATGATTATGTTGTGTGAAATTGTCTATCACTTCCTTCTTACTTTCTCTACTACGTGTAGTAAGTAGGGCAAGTACTGTATTTGAACCAAAACTTCTATGTCCAGATATCAATGAGAATATGTTTCGAGGTCCTCTGAAACCAAAAAGAGATACATTTTTAGCAAACAGTTCGTGTGTGTCTGTGAACTCAAATACGAAAAGTAGGTTAAACACCAAAATTGGTATTTGAGTTTAACATCTTTCAAGGATGCGACACAAATATTTTGAAGAAAATTGCTCCACCCTAAACTACCGTATACATGGTACATTTTTCGAAAATTTTGATTTTCTCAAAAATGGCTAATGATATTGATTAAAATGTCATATGTTTAAGATATTTAATGGCAAATTAAATGAATATTTTGAATTTTCTCGCTGTTTCCCAAACTTGACTTTTTTTCGGGGTTTTCCCGGGTCATCGGGCGAATGCTGGTACCTCTTCATTTCATTTCCTCCTGACTTTTCAGTTGTCTGTCGGCTGTCTTGCGAAGGTGGCTCCTCTCGGTCGGTGGTGACGGTGCTCTGTAAATACGATACTCGTGCCCAATAGGCGTTGCGTCGTGTGGGGGGGGGGGGGGGGGGGGGCACTACTCGAAACTCGATAGCACGCTGCGTGCGCGAACCTAGTTTACTGCCTGTAAACCTGTAGGGACCCGCCCTCGTTGGTTGCCTCCTTGTGGCTTGCCGGCCGTCCGTTGGGTACTGTCATCTCATCCCTCCCGCCCGGCATCTAACATACAATATCAGAAGCAATGTGATAAATGCGCAATCTTCTCGGGTATGTAATGAATCGATTTGAATAATTATTATGGTTTCAGGTTAGTTCATATACAACAGGATGGGTCAGATGGTAGCACTGGCCCACATTCTGGAGGTCGTGGATCGATTACCGTAGCCGACCTTTCTGGCGCATGGGTTTCTTCATGGGGTTTCGCGGGCAAATGTTAGGAAGTTTCCTGTCCCTTCATTTTACTTCATTTCTAATTTCACTTCACCTTTCATTCTGCTTGCCTATTTCAGGATTCGAAGTGCTGCGTGAGTTTTGACGTGCATGGCAGGAAATTTGCTCTCTGTAAATTGTCCTGCAGATAAGGAGAGGTCTTCCGGTCACCCACGGGAGGTGTTAGCCTCTGGGGAAGAATAGCCGTTTGTAGGAGCCGTCACCAGGGAGTTTATATATGAACTCTGCCTTCTTCTGTGTCTCTCCGCAGGCTTGGCTACCCTTAGTAACCGCTCATCTCACTCCCCTTCCAGAGGGCGTCCCGTCAGGGCTATAGGTACAAAAGGTATCCCATAGGTGGAGGCACTAAGTCGTGCCTCCGAAACTTGTCACAGGGTAAAAAGTTAGATCACAATATCTAATATTGTGGATAGGATATGAAATAATAAAAGTAATTCTTTTGAATATAAAAGATAAGAATATCACCATGAAAGAGAGTTAAAAATGACCCATTATCTCAACAAGGATACGGTATCTCTACGTTATCTGGCTAAATGTCGTCTTTTAGCTCTAAAATCTGCCGCCGATTTGGAACGAAAGGGGCTATAAAGAAAATTGTGTTTACAATGTTCTAAAAAGGCCGTAGTTGACGATCGTGTATCACAGCTTGTCGTCTCGCAGAATGGGATAGTTTACGAGGAAATAAAACAGAAAATGAGTGGGTACTTAAAAGTTGGTTGCGTCTCACTTGGGCAGCATTCCTTGTCAAGTCCAGAGTTACTTAAGACAGATTTACGGTTCGTTTATACCCTCCCCGGGGGCTGGGGACGTGCAGAATGAATACCTTTCACTGTGCGCTTCGCAACTATTGTCTAAATTGGAAGAGAACTTTATACAGATGTATCTACTGCAATTCGGTTCCCAATAATCTCTGCTGAAAATTATAACTTTCTGAAGATTTATAACCACTTGTTTGTTATTATGAGAAACGTGTTTTTTATTTTTGAAGGTTTTTATAATACTTGTGGAAATATGCACAGTTTTTATTCAATATACACATTTTGTATACACAAAAACCTCCTAGGAAATATAAAAAGTATTTCCAAAAATCCCAACTCCAGCTACTAGCGCGCCTGCTTCTGGCTCAGAGAACCTGGGTTCGATCCCCAGTACTGGCATGATATTTTCCCCACGCTGGGAGGTCTGGTACGGGGTGCACTCAGCCTCGTTAGGCACCTGAAGAACTTTGAGGAGCTATCCTGATAAAAGGTAGCGTCCCAAAAGGTCAAATAGTCGCCTCACGGTTGGAGGAGTCGGCGTGCTGACCCCCGACACCCCATCCTGCACTCCTCCGTGGCCTTGGTTGCTGGTGGAGAACGCAGTGGCCGGGCGACGAGGGTAAACTATGCATAGAGGAGACGAGTAAAAATTCCAATAATAACTTCTTCTATCATGAAAGCTAAAGGAGATAATTGAACATGCATTATCTGCAGAGTCAACAGAATAGGATTGAAGAAGCGGAAGCCAAGCGTGAGTTCACACATACGAGTGGAAGTCCAAACCAGGCCAGCCCTAGAAAACTGGTTTCACCACGTGTCTGTGTATTTGTTACCAGCTACTGCAAGAAACGAGGTGAGGGGTGGAATTCGTTCAAGCTTTCCGAGCAGTATTTACAAGACTCGAGCAGTACCAACATTCCTGACCTTCCGCTTGGCTTCTATTTCCAACCGTTTATATCACTTAGTCGTATTTTGACTATTTTCAACGCACTGTATCCGTTTTCATTACCACATTGCCAAATCTTCAGCAAACCAATATTTAATAATCTCCTTTATAGCTTCACCACCCACCATTTTGGTTGCTCTGTTACTCATATTGTGTTGCTCTCAGAGTTCTAGCTTCTTCACAAATGGATATAAATGACTTTTATTTCACCTCAGCTCAAACATACGCTTTTAACACAATTAGAATGAATTTAGCCATAATTTAAGGTTAAAATGCCATTCAAGTTTATATTTTTAAGAGAAATGTGGCAACATAAGGTCGCGTGTTATAAAAGTGAGCGTCAACTGAAGAGAGAGAGAGAGAGGGGGGGGCAGGTATATGAACTGTTGGTGGATGGCAGTCTTAGTTATCAAGAGAACATTAGTTTTATTTCATCCCAGTAATCTTAATTTAAAAAAAGCTGATCTGTTACACTCACACGATTTTCTCTACTCTTAGTACTCTTGTACTAACCATTTTTTACAAACTCTTATTTATATATCTATGTTAGTTGAGATAATCATTTGTGCAAATTATCTTATTATCTTATTATTTCCTTGTAGGTACAAGGGGAATATTAGAATACAGTAAGCTTTGAGCGATAGTCAAATCTTTGAAACCCTTAAGATCCCGTTCTCTTTGCACGCTTAACATATAAAAAATGAACAACGATGTTCCATTTCACGAAAGTTTTGTTTCCGAAACTGATACAAATAACAAGGAATATCTCCGAATTGGTTCTCCCTACAAAAAATTATTTAGACATAAATTGTGTATATTAGTGAGATCTACATTTTTTGTGTATTAAGAATTTGTCTATCTCTTAGGGTTTACGAGTTATACAAAAGTCATCCAGAGTAAATAGGACTACGTAGGCTATAGTCAGATAATTCAAAATATACCTACAGTTCATCTATCATACAAACATCTTAAACATTTGACATTTTAATCAAAATCGTTAGAGGCATTTTCAAGAAAATCAAAATTTTTAAAAAAGTTTCCATGTAAAGGGTAGTTTATGTTGGGGCTATTTTCTTCAAAATCTTCGTGTTGCATCCTTGAAAGACATTAAACTTAAATACCAACTTTGGTTTTTAACCGACTTTGCTTTTTTGAGTTATGCTGTCCACAGACTGACAGACACACACTCACACGGACCTTTTTCTAAAAATGCTTTTTTTTTTTTTTTTTGGATTCAGGGGTCTCAAAACATATATTTCCGGTGAAATCTCGACATAGAATTTTTGGGTGCAATACAATACTTCCTCTACTTGCCAGTAGAGAAAGTAAAAACGGGTAAATATTGAAGTAAGACAGCCAGATCCAGAAGCTTTCATAAAAAGTGTAATTGTGGTATTAAAGAGCCGTGGTGTGGCTGCTGTCAATGCGGGAGGTACATAGTTTAATGCACTTGAAAGTTCCCGCCAGTGTGTCGCCCCGACATGCGCACTGATGTCGCGGAAACAAAAAAGCATCGTGATGCGGCGAGAGGAGAGATCATAACGTCGCCGAAAATCGGTAAGAGTCGCGCACTTCATGCCTTATTGATGGAAAGATGTCGCGCCACAGTATCAGGCCGCTTGCTCTTCCTTTTTTGTCGACTCACTTCGCGAGGAAGACGTCACGGAGGATTTGGCGTCTGGGATCCGATGTTACTTACTTGCGTCTGTAGAATTTGAAGGATTCTCAACAGATAGTCGAGTGGGAGAGATGACGGGAGCGTGGAGGGATATAGTGTTGTCCAGGAGGCGGCGAGGATCGCGTCAACCTTCCGGACATGCTGCTTTGGTGAGTAGCTGCTAGCGTATCTCCTGGGTACCAGAACTTAGCAGACACTTCCCGATATCAGCCAGTTGCAAGTGTGTTAGCGATACCAGTTATGCTTCTGAATTTCACCCTGCCTCCAAATTTCGATTTCGAACTATTTAATTTTAGATACCTTCAAGATATGCTGGCTGGATGAAAACATAAGGGTGGTTGTATTTTAACCCCATTTAAGGGTGCTCATTGCTGAAATTTCATCTAAATTAACAAATTAAACAGTTTCCATATCCAAAAATACTTTGGACCTTTAACTTCGATGACAGATTTTTATATAAAAATACTTTGGATGTAACTTCAATGACAGCCAATTTTATACCCAAAAAATACTTTGGATATTTTCTATAACATATTGAGTTATATAACGAGGAGGAAAGACACACTTCTAATTTAATCCCGACTACGGCAATTATCATTAGAAGAAACAATTGTTTAGTTGAAAGCTCAATAAATAAAATCTAAGTAAATAATCGATTCTTTAATTTATTTTATAATGTGCATGTGAGTTAACCACGGCTATTTCTCAAGGACACCATCGTATTATTTTCGATGTGTAAAACGGAAGACAGTTGAATTCAAAATTCTCCATGTTCGCTAAGAACTCGTTTAGGTCGGTCTGGGTGCGTCAGTTGGTTAGACGCTGGCCTACTGATCCAAAGGTCGCGGGTTCAAGTCCGGCCCAGACCGATGGTTTTTAAGTTTGCCTAAAAACGACAGCTTCATGTCAGTAATGTAAAACAACTCCTGCGAAACAAAATTCGGGCATACCGGCGACGCTGATGTGTTCGTGGCAATTGACAGCGTCGTTAAAAGAACAAAATAATGTTAATTTAAGCCTTTGTCAGTTCGTCTTATGTTTGACGTTGCATATGCATATGTTGATTGAAAGTAAAAGCGAAACACTTGCAGCAATTTATAGACTTTCGTTTTATTTCTTTAATGTATTTATTTGTAACCTTCAAGGGTTTGCCCGTTAATGTTGCAAGGACATCAGTCAAATGTCTCCTTTGGAAGGTCACCTATAAAGTAGCAGTATTCACGTTTTAGTGCTTTGTTTATAGTTTGTCTATAAATATTTTATAGTGCACGGAGAACATCTGTCTCAAGGATGTATTGGTAAAAATTGCAGACTTACAACAGTAGAATTTATGTTTCCTGATTGCATCATGCTGTTTATGGCATGATTAACAGTCATATTGCCTACGTGCAAATCTCTGTGGATGAGTCCTTTATCCACACTTAGCGATTGTTAACACGAAATTATTTCCTTCACTTCGTATGTTTAGGTAATTAAAAAGTAACGTCTAGAGCAATACTTCGTTATCAAAACGGAAAATAAAATAAATGTTTTCTATCCTTGTTCTCGTTCTTCAATCATCATTGTCATTATCTTCATTATTTTATACTCATTCTCGAAGTTTTACAATTTTGCTTCACATGTTACATAAACATTTAGAATTTAAGGTCGAAACAGCTTAATCCTCTAATACACAGTGTTGCCATTTGGCAACAAAGATGTTTAGTCAAAGTGTTAGAATATTGTAATAGTGTTTTTGTTTTTTTCATATTATATTGGCATTTAACAATAAAATCAAAGTATTGGTAGTTATATTTTAAATGTATCAATCCATTTCAGTATTATTGCAGCCTTTTTTTCTTTTTCTTTTTAAAAAATCAAAACCTATATAATTGTAGTCTAATATAACCCCGCCAACATCCACGCGTACCATCTCACTGTTTATTTTATGTGGGCCCTCCCCATCCTTTACTGCGTCTCCATTTATTGCAGTCGCTGGGGTTATAACCTCAACGTTTGACTTCGATGGATCTCCAGTCCATTTTGTATGGCTTTTAACAATTATGTCCTTGGAATTAGTTCCAATAAGATGCCTGCAATAGGGATATCTAAACCGATTCAGGAATTAGGATAGTGGCGTATGCAGCAAAATAATTCATGCAATAGAGGGTTAACGTTTAATCAATATTGATCAGTTTTACTGTAGCATCTTCAGTTAGTAGATACTTTTCATGTATTTACTGTATCTACGATCTATTTGATGTTCTATACCTGACTGTATTTAAATAACTAAATTAAACTAAATATATGACATTTCCAATAAGGATAGGAGAAATCTGCCTAAAATTTTCAAAAAATTCAAAACTAGTTTTTGTCTCTGCGATTATATACTATTACTTGTGCCTCAACACGTGAGCTTTAAATATCTAATGACCTGTATTTATTCTCAATGCCTTTTACGTGTTAAAAATCTTACAATGTAATTTTTAACCAATCTGATTTAAATTTTCAGCACAAACTCAGAGAGAATGAACTTAAGAAACTGGTATATGGTTACACTTTTAAATTTATCAACATGCAACATTAATTTGAACACCCAACTAAAATGATTAAAAATCATGTTTAAAAAGTTAAACATTTCTGTTCCTACCAGAACAGTGAAAACAGTGTTGTGAAGGTATTAGTATTCAAATAATGGTTTCATTTTTTGACAATTACGATTTCTGCGTAGTAAAATTAGAGTGTTTTTCTAAAACACATTAAAGGTATCTGCATGGGATTTCAAACGTGAGTATAATTGTTTAACCGCTGCGTTCCCCACCTCTGACCACTACAGGAGTCATTGGTGAGGTGCAGTACTGGATGGTGGGACGTGGTCAGCGCCCCGATCCCTCCCGGCCAGTTATGTGGCCTTCGCGACCTGGAGCCGCTACTTCTCCATCACGTAGCTCCTCAATTGGTCCCCCCCCCCCCCCGGGACCTAACGAGGCTGAGTGCACCCCGTGCCAGACCTCTCATTGGGGGAAAATGCCCATACTGGTACCGGGGATCGAACCAGAGTCTTCCGCGCCAGAGGCAAGCGCGCTACCAACTGCGCTACCCTCATCATTTATCACACATGCTACTGAACCATTTTGTATACTCTCCCACTTAGATTCTCCGACATTGTCATTATAGTAAAATCCAGCATACAATGCGCGGTAGCTAATTAGATTGTTAATGTGGTTTAATGAACCGGGTGTTCCCGTATATGATATAGAACAATGATAGGCTTATTTTAGCGGAGTAGACTTACCTTTTATTTCTTTGCTTACCTGACCTGCTTCCAATACTTGTCATATTTCCGCCGCGTAGACTATGCTAAACAGCTGATTAATTTAAATGCCTAATAGACAAGTGACGTATTGAATTTTTCCAAACTAGTGGTGGTCCCTCTGATTTTGCGCCTTCCATATAGACAACCCACTGTGCTTTCTGTTTGCAGCCGACCCCACTGGTACTATCTGTCAAAACTGCCTGGCATATCGTAAACAATAATGTTTACGTCTTTCTTCCTCGGGGAGGAGCAAATCATTTGACGTATATTTACTGCAGATACAATACTTGCAATCATCTCATAAAGAGATTTATTATTTATTATTTCGTTTTATTATCGACAATGCAAGAGATGCCATATTATGTCATAGAATTTTGCAAATGAGAAGACAAAGTATTGCTGATGATTATTGTGAAAAAGATGGATTATTTGAACGAGAAGTTGAGTGGTTGATTAATTTCGATAAGATGACACTAAGGCATCCTTCAGTGACAGGGTACCGCCTTTACTACTTGAGTAAATCATCTACTCAGAATTTATTCCAGGAATACAGATTCTTCTCAAATCAAGGTCCTGCCATTGTTTCCTTGGACGTGGCAAGATATGTTCCTCTAGCTGACCTCTTGGAGATTCCATAGTTCTCCGATCTTTCACTATGTTCTTTCTATTATATTCTACTTTACGGTTTAATGAATATATTTTTAGCTCATTTCTCATGTCTTGATTTGGAATCCTGTTTAGCTCGTATATCCTTTTACTTTCCTAAAACAGTGGTACCCGGTAGGGGCCAGGTGCCATGATAGCTGAGGTGACTGATAGTAAAGAAGCTGTACATAATGGAAGATAAATAAAGTGAAATTTTGTAAACTTGGGTAAAAAGGTTTTGGAATAGCTGCTGGCTTCTGGTGCTCGAGATACATGTAGGAAATACTATTATATTTATTAGATGTATTATTTTTAGAAGCTTAAGATTGTATTGTTTTTGAGCACAAATAAAGAATAATTCAACAATCTTTCGAGTTAAGATTCAGAAATGGTTTACTTTTATATCCTCAAAGCTAATGACACTACATGAACTGGTAAACTTTGGAATGTGGAATATAATAACATTGTTATGGTGTCTTGACATGGTGTAAGTCGCACATTTATCAATCCAGGAAGCATATCTGAAGTAGGTATGTGCTGGAAAACGTGACGAGCAGTGAAAGAACATCTTTACACAACATTATGTCCATTCTTTACTACCATATGTGCATAAAAATGTGATATTTAATGTTCAGTAAACTGTTTTATACCTGCGCAACAGGCACTTGGGCACGCTTCACTTCTTTTATTAATCCGGTACTTAAGAAAGTCCGAGAAATATTGGTTTGCATCAGAATTCCTTACTGCCCTTCCGGGTATGACTCAAAACGCTTTTCTCTCCTGATACTGCGTGTCCATAACTTACACATAACACAAAGATGGTTTCAAAATCAAAACACTTTTCTATATTGATCTTGTTTAGAAAACGTAAATGTTGCACTCACATGACTTTCTCTACTCTTGTACTAACCATTCTTACAAACTCTTATTCCTATATCTTCTTCATGTTAGTTGAGATAAACATTTGTACAAATTATCTTATTGCTTATTTCCTTGTAGGTACAAGGGGAATATAAGAATACAGTAGGCTTTGAGCGATAGTCAAATCTTTTAAAGCTTTGAGATTCCTTTCTCTTTGCATACTTAACATGTAAAAAAATGAACAGCGATGTTCCATTTCACGAAAGTTTTAAGTTCTCCAAAACTCACACACACATAACAAGGAATATCTCCGAAATGGTCCACTGTACAAGAAAATTGTAGGTAACATGGAATAGTAAAATACTGTAGGCTTAAACAATAGTAACATTTTTTTTAAAGTTAGACGAATTTTAATATTCAGAGTTATCTAAAACTAGTATTTGACGTCACATGTTAAACTTGATCTTTTTTGACTCCTACTTTGTATCGTAACTACTCAAGCTTGGGGTTAGAGTTGTGGTTATGCAGTGAAAGGGGACACCTCGCACAGTTAGAGCAAATCCATTGCGGCTACTACACCTAGAAGGAAGAGCTGAAGTGAAGGAATCTACAGACCGCAGGCAGAAAGGCCACAGAGGTGCGCGGAAGTCCCTAACAATCCCAGGCTCGAGGACCCATTGCACTGCTAGAGCTCCCAAGAGAGGGCGATGAACGTCCTATCGACCAAGCAGTCCTCTAGAGTACTCCCTGCCGTTTGTCCGGCACGAAGCCTAGAAGCAAAAAAAACTAAGATGAGAGGGGAAATGGAATGAAGGAAAAATTATTGAAAGAACATTGTGGCAAATGAACCACTTCAGCATTCGCCTACCGACCACCAAAAAAAAAAAAAAAAAAAAAAAAAAGACATAAACCAAGATCAGAGTGAACGGTCGAGAGAAATCTAACCTCCCACATGCAAGCCTCGCGATTTCAAGAAGTCTAATATACGATATGTTGTTTATTGAAGAACTTATTTGCACTACTTCTTGTACTTCCGGCTCAAACAGATTTGCTGCACTCCACGTTAAAAAGGTAGTTTCTTCCAGCTACGTGGTCTGGTCTGCGTATCCCAATGATGAACCAGTATGGAATACCCACCACGTCTAGAACAGCTGATCGAAATCATAATGAATTATCTGAGAGTGTATGGATCCCTGCCGGGGGCCATCGTTGTGGACGACATTGACCTCTAGCCGTGGGGGTCCTTTAATACCATGCCTCTAACCCCCAAGGTCGCCCTAGGCGCGTACCTTCTGTGAAAGATAGTAGACCAAGTGCACAAGGTCTTTCCTGATATTCTAGAAGCCAGCAAGGGTCGTTGCTTGGTTTAATGACTCCCAGTATATTGAGTGGAACGCGTTGCTGTCGAGAGGTTACTGGCAATTGCACTAGATGAGATATGACTCCAGTAGTGCCGAGCTTATTTTCTTACTCCTCGTATAGATAGGATAGCTTGCAGGGGAATTTAGTGATATCATCCTAAACAATAAAATAACCATTGATAGAGGTAAACAGAGGCACACGGAGAGGAACTTTAGAATATTACACCAACTAAAAGTTCATTTTCATAACAATAGAGTTCACATTTTAAGATAATAGACCTTTTACAGTTTCATGCTCTTTTGATGAATGACATGCTCCTTTAAATTAGACACTGGATTTATATTGTTATCAATAGCAAGGAACACTTTGTATAAATCGTGTTGCTATAAGACTGTCTTGGTTTCATGGGGCAAAATTTGTTTTGCATAGAATATGAGAAAAAGACTATGGCTGACACAAAATTTAATAATGGGTAGTAGGAGGAGCAAAATCCAATCATACCCTGCCATGTTATGTGCTTAAATAAGATGTGAAATCACCGTGTAAAGTCGGTGATATAAATGTAACATGCAGTCGCCATTATATTTTGTGTCTGCTATAATTGATTGTATCTTATTTTATAGAATGAAAAAGGAGGCAACCAAATGTTGCTCTAATATGAACTAAGTCCTTGCTCTGGATGGATCAGAAATTTCCCTTACGACTTTTATTTGTATATACGCTGCTAGTATAGAGAGCCAGAAACGGTATTTGAGAGAACTAGACACTAACTCAAGGTAACGGGCTTTCTGACGACTATTTCATATTAAAGTACTTCGTGTAGACTACTGTCGTTACTAGCCTCGAGTGTTCAAAGCATAATTATTGCCATATCTTATCACTCCCGAATCATTTGCATTGTTGACTAACTGTTCATTTATTTTTCACTTGCTCCTGACTGACGCAGATTTGCACGTTGTATATTTGGCCACTCACGGAAGGAGCATATTTTCGCCAATTATTATATTGTGACAAATTGGCAACAGTCCAGTTATATCTTGTCACTTTAGATTTCTTTCCAAAACTGAAGCACAAAAACGAGTACTGTTTTGTCTTATGCGCGCGCGCACACACACATTCACTTTTGTCTTTAAGTTCTCTCTAACAAACTGCTGGCTTAGACGATCACACCCACTAAAACTATGTCTTACTACAATTCCTCCGACGTGACTTTAAATGTCCCAAAATGTTCCTGTCGACACATAGAGTTCTCTCTCGACGACTGTGCGCGCGCGATTCCATACAACTACTACTCTTCCCCTTTTCTCACAAAAACTGCCCCTCTCGACGTCCCGCAAGCCTTGATAGGCGAGAATAACATACCACAGGTTTTTTTTTTTTTTTTTTTTTTTAATTCACCATTTTCTCCGCGCTTACGCAAACAAGCCGCGCCAGTCGAAGCTTCCAGTAAGTTTGGAAACGTTTTGTTCTGCCATATTCATTGTTGGGTGTTTACTCGCCGCGAATTGTGTGAGGTAGTTTGATCTTGGCTATTTTTGGACAAAAGTGGTCGCCAAGGGGTGTGAGGTAGCTTGATCTTGCGCCTTTGAGGTTTGCACCCATAGCCGGAGTCTCAATAAGTATGGTTTTCCTATACCTAATGACTCAGGACTCTCTGAAGGGCGGACTCATAGCTACTGAATCGTAACAGTTCCAACGTTTTGAACAGAAGAACATTTTGAACATGTTTTTTGCCAACTTCCTGTAATTAGTGGATCTGCATTTGCTTCCTTATGTTGCAGAGTCTTCTGAACTGCTGTGGAGGAATATTATGAAGCCACCAAAGCAGGTTTACCTTTCAAAGGAGGTTGAACTTCTTAACTTGACTATTCAGACTGAATATAAGACATTTTATTTCATTTGTACCGGCCATTGAAGTGACAATTACAATCGTTCACGTCCGTGTGTACGCTGGACGCACCTGGCAAAGCTACCAGGTGTATTGACCTTGGTTGTCAGAACGCTGCATTCGCTTGTTATCTTTTTACTAGAATAGTGAAATACTAGTCAACTTGGCAGTAATGCAACACAAATGGTAATCTTTCTCACCTGCTGATATATAATACGAGTGCTGCTGTCCTGAAGACACGATTGCATCTGTGAGAGTGACACACATACACTGACTCTTCCTGTATTTGTGATAGGCTCGCGTAAACAACTCGGCAGTTTCACATTCTTTCTGATACGCCTCATGGGTTTGTCACCTAGTGTGCTCATTTACGTCGGATAAACCTCAACACAGTTGGATTTAGGTGTTCTAGTGCTACAATAAAACAGTTCTAGTTTTCTCTCTAGATTGTTTCAGGAGCTTGCCATTTTTGGACAAAACGAAAAATCCCTTGGTAACTTGACTATAAATGCGACAGTAGATTTTATCCCCAGATATCTTGGTTCTGGAAGAGAAAATATAATTTTGGGTTCAATCTTTTGTGGTAGACGATTATGCTGTGCGCAGATATAAATTGTTAAGATATTACAAGTCCTGTTTATCCTGACATCAGTCATATATCGTGCTAAGTGGCACACTGTTTGGATAGCTGAGCTTACGTATGTATGGTGATGGAGTACAAGTTTTCCAGTTGTGTTATAAAGTTGCAGGTCAATTACGCCAAGTCGGAGCACACATGCATCTTACCAACTGATTGCTAACAAATTTCCCTTGCTGCGTTACTCTGCTGTGACATGCAAAGGAAAGAATCTTGGCTCTACACCAAGCAATTACGCCGCGGCTGTCATCGGCAACAAAAGAACTGTTCTTTTAAAATAAATGACTTCGTTTTTAACTGAGTATCAAGCTCATTCGTCTTGGCCCTTGCATACCTCGCGAATAACCGACTTATTTTTCACGGCAACCACCCCTGTAAAGTTGTAAACGGGATGATGTTCCGGGTTCCATTGTCGATGCCCGAAGACAACCATCAAGCAAAGTGAAGTCCTTAAATTCTTGTCATTCTCTAAGAGGTGACTGATAGAGGCCATTTTAATGCACATCCGCTTTCTGCCTCACAAATGATTACGTTCATTAAAAGGGCTCCAGCATTGGTAAGAATTTCAAAATTAAATACATGTATTGAAATAATCATCATAGCCTCTAATGATTGTACCAGCCTGTCGTAGATCTGTTATCCGTTAAGCAAGTCCGGAATCAGGTTGCAGAAGTCACACCCAGAAATTTTGCAATGCCCCGTGTCTCCTTTGGAATATTGACAAGGAGCACTTCCATTGCTTTGAAACAGATATTTGGTTTGAGTTGTTTCAGACCAGGTGCTATGGTGTTGTGCTTCTCAGAGCATGAGAAAGTGATATTTAGGTCCACTTTCGAGCATTGCCTTTTTGAATTTTTGGCTAATGGAAGGTACGCAGTAAACAGGTTTAGCTTTTGATTCAGAGGGTTGTTGTGCAGCACTATTGTAAAATTCTCTCATATGAGGACAATTACTGGAGTCTTTTCATTAATGTGCCAAGGACTTTCCAGCTCGTAATTGAACTCTTGCAAAAACTGGATAAATCAGAGTTACAAGCTGTTATTTCATGGGTAAAAGCCTAATTCAAAACTGCCTTTGCAGATGTGCCCCATAAATGACGTATTGGATTGAAACAATGAATGCAAATCTATGATTCTCTGATGAACAATTCTTGTATCAGGCATCTGTCGCATTTGTGTGATGCAGAACAAAGCTTATCTAGATTCTAACTTATTTTAAGTGAAAACAGCAGGTGTTTTTCTTCCGAAAAATTGCGAATGCACCTTGTAATTCGGTGAAATGGTTTGTAAAGGATTGTGCTGTATTCATTTAAATTCAGTATGTGAGTATCTATAGTGCTTTTTTAAAATGTATTAAACGTTCATATTGGATATGAATGCCATATTGGATGATGAATGAATGAAAATGGGTGAAATGATGCTCAAATCAGCCCGAGATCCATAGAGCTCTAAGTTACATAACATTCGCCTTCTCAGAATAAACTGATAACTCACCCTAAGCGAGATTCGAACTCGGGACCCCTTGAATGTGAGGCAGAACGCTACTACCACACCACAGAGGTTGACTGAATCTATATAACGTAACTAATTTGTAAACAAAATGTATTTTATGATATACACGCCTGACTATGATCTGAAAATTGGGCACAGGTGTGCGACAAATGCCAGAAAAATAATGGGAACCATTTTGTTTAATTAAACAATGGCGTCTCTGCCGGCGCCATTTCCGCGGCGACTCTCGGTTGTCTCTCACAGTAGTCGGATGCCACGAATGGTTTACCGTGTTTTAATTACCCCCATACCTTTCGACCCTTATCCTACATGTGAGAGTGTGTGAGAGAATAATTATCTTTAACTCCTTATTACATTTTCCATGCGTTTAAACATGTAAAGTGGTTTTGCAGGGAAGTTTCCCATTTGTCACATTAGGTGAAAGAATGAGGGCAGATTAACTGATATTTCCCTGACCTTTTACTTCTCACCACTTGGCGTGATGATACGTGAAGTCAGAACGGAAGGTCATCTCTGGAGTGGTTCAAGTAGGCCAAGGTCTAGTTTAGATTGCGTGATAATCGGGCACGTAAATGTACTGCATGTCTGTCATTTATGCATGAGCACCTGTTAAATCTATGCCATAATTTTCAGGTTGATTCAAATTATACTTTTCGATAAAAGCTTTCAGTACACCCTTTTAAATGCTACCTTTCTTAATGAACGTTATTCGCCTTAGTTTAGAATTTGATATCTTTACGCCATAAATCATCTTGCGTGAGTTACATGCCATACATTACGTCACTTTTCACGTGGTATCAGCTGGTAGGTATTGCATTTACAATTTTCTAGCGTTTATACATTTGAAATTTAGCAGTTTAGAGAAAAGCACATAACTGAAATAGTCAATATCCTTTTGAAGTTAACGTTAAGGCTACACGGAGAAAACTCTGATGTGTTGTACTCACATGACTTTCTCTACTCTTGTACCTACTAACCATTCTTACAAACTCTTCAATATCTTCTTCGTGTTAGTTGAGGTAAACATATACGTAATAAAACATTTTACAGTTTTTTCCTTCCATCTGTAAACTTGTACGCGTATATAGGACCCTATATGTTCTTCCTTTCTATCAGTATTTACCTCTAATTCTAATCTCAGATGTTACAGTACTCATGACCTGAAAATCTAAAATCCACTTTTCATATCTCTGATGAACTTATTATATAGTCTGTCATATTTACACCATTTGAATTTTCAAGTATATAATCCTCTTCTAAATCTGTTTCCTTTAATACTTGTAACCTTATCTTTCCTAAGCCTATTCTCTATTTAATATTCCATATCATACTCCTCAATTAGGTTGCTGTTCTCCTACCCTATCGTTAAAATCTCCAACAATATATCCCTACTGATTTTCCTAGACGTGTTTGTGTCGTAGGCTTCTGATGTAGTACTACACAACTATAATCACTTTACCAGAAAATCGCAACCAGCTACTAAACTCCTGTCTAGAGGCACAAATACGCAATATAAACACATTATTACACCTAACAGGAGTCAAAATGACGGCTCTGATATCTTATCCTTCCACAGTGTTATAGAATGCCCTTTTTCCCCGCCCTTATCTTTGATAAAGTATGTTCGGAGTTCAGGATGAACGTGAAAACCGGTTGCCTAACAACTGAGGGGTACGTAACCATCCAACAAGACATTTCCTGCTGGACACTCATCTCTTCAGCAAATGTATACAATCTACTACAATGTATACATTAAATCTGATCTGTTTCACTCACACGACTTTCTCTACTGTTGTACAAACTATTATTAAAACGCTAATTCCTCTGTCTGCTACATGTTAACATTTCCAGAAATTATCTTTTTGCTAATTTTCATTTAGATGCAAGGGGAATATGGGAAAACCCCAAAACTCAAGCAATATTCAAAGATTTTAACAGCTGGTCGCTCTCTGATGACTTTTTATTTTATATTTTTATTTAATTTTTATTATTATTATTATTATTATTATTATTATTATTATTATTATTATTATTATTATTATTATTATTATTATTATTATTATTATTATTATTATTATTATTATTATTATTATTATTATTATTATTATTATTATTAAGTTTTGTCCCTTTGGTCGCCAAAGACCATTAGTCATCCGGAGGATGTGTATTTCTATTACATTCTCAAACATTTATTTATTCCTTCTTTCATACTTACACGCGCGCGCGCACCCGCGACTTTCTGCGCGGCAGAGCAAAAAAGAAAACACTCTAGCGACCACGGTTACGAGGGTCGGCTTTGGAATTCCGTTCTCTTTGTATAGCCAAGAGAGAAACAAGAATGAATAACCATCTCCAACTTGAGCAAATTAGCTGAAGTGCTGCAATTCCACGCAAATTAACAGAGGAAAGAACAAATGCATTGGACATACTTTGTGTTTTAGCAGGATTCATATGCTTAGTGCATTAAGATTTGGTGTATCTCTTACTGCTTACCACATGCAAAATTCACCGAGACTATGTAGGAGTTCTGAGGGCATTCCCAAAAAATTAAAGATATCTCATTTTCATAAAAATATGTTACACGTATGGTATTTTAATCGAGATCATTAGAGCCATTTTTGAGAAAGTCAAATTTTTGAAAAATGTTCTCAGCAAAGGGTGTCTAAGGTGAGAGGATTTTGTTGGAAACCTTGGTGTCGCATCCTTGTGCAAGATTGAGTTTCAGTGCCTGTTCTTGTTAGTGCGAAAATATATGTTTGTGTAGATTAGAGGTTTATAATTCATGTAGCTTGTTTCAGGATTATACAGATTTTCGTTTATCCGGATTACCTCCCACCTTGTCCGGATAAATGAGGTTTTACTGTTCCAATCCTGGTTAACTTCAAATTCTTCTGTACAAGCTGTATTACAAGGTGATGATAATTGAAACAAGCAAGATAACTGCGGTAACGTGGGGGGCTCGGATTTTGCAGGTTAGATTCCCGTCGACCGCCCACTCTACCTAAGGTTTTTCATATTTCTCCCTAGTCGGTAGGCGAATAAACCATCTGTCACATCTTCCGTGGTCTATGGATAATATGCTATTCTCTGGTACTCGAGCTCGCTGGTTCAAACCTAGCAGAGGACGATGGATTTTTTGGACGTAAAACCCTTAGCATAGTTTCCTTTGGAAGGGAAGTAAAGGTGGTGCTACTGTGTCTAGATTTATGACACACAAAAGAACCTCAAGCCTGATAAAGAGGGCTCTGAGCAAAATTAAGCGGTATTTTGCGCCTTACACTGAGAACCACAATAATTAAAGGGAGTCCATAAATAATAACAATCATGAAATTCATCTGTCAGGATTAAATTTCCATAATTTCTCCTTTATTTGTTTCCTTCTCATCTTTGAGGTGTACTTCTCGGTTTCACGGTGTGTGGTAGTGTCGAACAGATGGCCAGGAAAAATTATTTAACGTGAATACTAGGGAGCTCCTTGGTCGATAGATCGTTCATCGCCATCTATACACCTCCAGCAGTGGAACGGGTCTTCGGGTCTGCAAGTGTTAGGGACTCCCGCACTTCTCTGTGACCTGTTTAGCTGCGATCTGTGGTCTCATGATTTCTTCGCTTCGCCCCTTTCTTCTGGTGGGTAGTAGTCATATATAGGTCCAGCGTGCGAGATGTTCCACTTTTGTTGTTTAAACTATACCTGTAACACGAGGGTAGTTCTTAAAGTAAGGTCCGAATTGCAGTGTGCTGTTCACAGTATCGGTTCAAAATGTTTGCGAAATGCGGTCGGAATACAAAAGCCTTTAGAACGTGTTGACAAATTTATGGCAACTATGAAGAAAATAGAGGCAACATGTCAGAGATTAACTGAAATAACCGTTTTGGTTTGGTGTGTATTAAATATCGGACCTCACTTTAGGAATTACCCTCGTATTAATACAACTTAACGATTTTTTATTTGATAGTGAGCCTAGTTCTGAAGCTTGTTCCGAAGCAAGAGTGTAGAGAGTAAATTTCATACTCAGTTGGAAGATAAGTTCCACGTCACAGTGTGACATAGTCTGTGGTTTTTGAGACTGGCTGTTGTCGTGTTTTATTGCACGCACGTTATTGTGCACAAGGGACGAATAGTCAATAAGCACCTGTAATAACAGAAGAGAAGCGCGAGTGCGGACTTTGCTTTGTGAAAGTTTAATTGCTGCGCTGCACGGTAGGAGTATAGCAAAAGCCTCTCTGGAATAAATGTAACAGCCTGCACAAGTTACTGTCCACTAGACGCCATAGCGTCATAAAGGTATCCTTATCGCTTTGCATTCACGATAGATCGTTGATCCCAAAGGTCAATGAAACAATGAATCGCTAGCTCGAGATAAAACTCTGTTAATTATACCGGGTGGAAAAACGGCAGATGGAAGTTGTCCAAGAGACGCAATTAATGCAATACAATTGCAATTTTCTTCTTTCTGCTGGATAGAGAAGTTGTTGCATTCAAGCTTAAAATTTGGTATTGATAGTTCACCGGAAATATGTGTTTTGAGGTTCACTAAAACCTCTTCCCCTAAATTACAAGTATATCTGCGAGTGCGCATGCGTGACTGTCTGTCTGTGAACAGCATATATAATTAAAATACCTAATGTGCTATAAACACACACACACACACACACACACACACACACACACACACACACACACACACACACACACACACACACACACACACACACACACACTTTCAAACACTTTTCCTAAAACTTACTTTTTTACTTTCTCTACAATGCATAGTAAGTAGGGGAACTATTGCATTCCACCCAAAATTCTGATATCGAAATTTTACCGGAAATACTTGTTTTGGTTCCCGTACATCAAAAAGAAAAATAATTTTAAAAGGGTGTATTTGTGCGTTTCTTTTTACTTTCTCTGCTGGTAAATAGAGGAAGTATTGTATTCCACCCAAAAATTCGATGTCAAGATTTCACCGGAAATATGTTCTCAGACACCCTGTATCCAAAAAAACCGTTTTTAGAAAAAGGTCCATGTATGTCTGTCAGTCTGTGGACAACATAACTCAAAAACGAAAATTCGGTTAGAAACCAGAGTTGGTATTTAAGTCTTTCAAGGATGCAACACGAAGATTTTGAAGAAAATAGCCCCACCCTAATCTACCCTTTACATGGAAAATTTTTCGAAAATTATTTTCTTGAAAATGGCCCTAACGATTTTGATTAAAATACCATATGTTTAAGATATTTGTGTGACAAATGGAATGTATATTTTGAATTTTCTAGCTATAGCCTATGTAGTCATGTTTACTCTGAATGACTTTTGAATAACTCGTAAACCGTAAGAGATAGACAAATTCTTAATATACAGAAACTGTAGATCTCACTAAAACACACCATTTATGTCCGAATAAATTTTTGTAGGGTCAACCATTTTGGACATATTCCTGTTATTTGTGACAGATTCGGAAAACTTGAAACTTTCGTGAAATGGAATATCGTTGTTCAGTTTTTTTATGTCAAGTGTGCAAAGAGAACGGGATCTCAAAGCCTAAACGATTTGACTATCGCTCAAAGTCTACTGTATTCCCATATTCCCCTTGCATCTTCAAGGAAATAAGCAATAAGATAATTTGTACAAATGTTTATCTCAACTAACACGAAGAATATATTGGAATAAGAGTTTATAAGAATGGTTAGTACAAGAGTAGAGTGGATCACATAAGATTTTTTATATAAATTTAATAATACAGTTTAAATTTTTTGTATCATTTATAAGCCACACTTGAGCGGCTTTTCCTTATGGAACAATTGTTCATCGGCAATGATGTTTACTCGTTTACCTTGGTTTTGTTTACCTCGGTTTCCTTTACAAAGGTTAAATTCACCCCCATGCACACATTCACACTCTCAGTCATACTTTCGGACTCTAGGGATGGGAGATAGTCCTGACTAAAGAAAAAAGTCCCATCCTTCAGCCGGGAATCGAACACAGGACTTCTAGGATTTGGCAGGTAGAATGCTAGAGGCAGTTAGAACTTCTCTTGTAAGGCTGTTTTTTAATCCTTTATTTTTCATGACCTCCAAAAATGTTAAATAGGGTTTGTGCATGAGTTTAGAACATATAAATGAGTTTAAAGTTGATTTACACTGCAGTAAGTTTTGCTTTCCTTCACTTTGGCAGCTGTATCACAGCCTCCAGGAATTACCTCTCGTTTGGCGCCTTTCTAATGGTTCTTTTGTTTTGTTACAGGTTACCACAGCTTGCCGTCTCAGCGAAGTTGTTGTGTCTCCTGATGGTAAGTGTTTACTCATTGTTGACATTTCCTACATTCCAAGCAATTTGTTGACTTGCGCTTGCGCTTGGCATTGGGTGTTGCTCGCAGGTTTATTATCCTGTACCACGTCCTCTGGAATGGGGAAGTGTGGAGGGGGTTTGGTTACAGTCTAGTTCTAACACTTGCAACTATGTTTCAACAATGCAGACAAATATTGTGTGGAGGGGGTTTGGTTACAGTCTAGTTCTAACACTTGCAACTATGTTTCAACAATGCAGACAAATATTGTGTGGAGGGGGTTTGGTTACAGTCTAGTTCTAACACTTGCAACTATGTTTCAACAATGCAGACAAATATTGTGTGGAGGGGGTTTGGTTACAGTCTAGTTCTAACACTTGCAACTATGTTTGAATAATGTAGACAAATAGTACTATGTCAATTGCACCTCTCCTTGGTAAAATTGGAGAAACTGACATTCATGTTTTAAAGAATGTAAAATAATAATAATAATAATAATAATAATAATAATAATAATAATAATAATAATAATAATAATAATAATAATAATAATAATAATAATAATAATAATAATAATAATAATAACAATAATACTAATCATAATCATAATAATGATAATAATAATGATAATGATAATGATAATAATAATAATAATAATAATAATAATAATAATAATAATAATAATAATTAATAATTGGCCCTTTTCTTATCACTTGATGAAATATTTTATTAATGCCTTGCCCAATTTTTACTTTTTAAGCTCCATTGATGAGGTGACGAATTAATTGATCTAATTTATCTTTATCATTCTTTGTGGAAAATATCGTACAATGATCTAGTTTGTTTTCTTTCTAGAAAAACTTTTGTTACCCCTTATGATTGTAATTTCATACAATCCTATTCCGAATAACGGATGTAAAATACCGCGATATTTAAGCAAAAGGATGTGAATGCTTCCCCAGAGATAGAAATCGCCATTCGCCTGAAAATCTTTCTGCAAATCACTTTCACTTGGCGAGTTGACTGAGTTAATACATAGGAACCGTAAATAAATACACTTTGTCACTAAGTACAGGACAAAGCAATAAAGCACGCTGTAATAATTAAACCACATATTGTCACCTCTATACTGCACTTTTAGAGCAGAAACAAGTCAACCGCGTGACCTTGTGTACATCAGCAGCTGTTATCGTGTTTCCGTTTGCGCAGTGGAAAAACACCGCGTAGCGGTTCTCATGTTTTTGGGTCTCTCTGTATTTAATAACAGTAAAGCACACGTTTCCAAGGTCGTAGGTTCAAAACTGGTGGAGGGCGGTGCATTTTTTGGGGGCGTAAAATCCTTAGCAGGACTTCCTTGAAAGGGAAGTAAAACTGGTGGTTTAGTGTCGTAGATTTGCTGTGCGTAAAAATCTCAAGCCTGATAAAGAGACGTATAATCAAAATTGAGCGATTTTAATGCTCAATGTGGAATGAAACTTCGAGAACTATAGCAATTACAGAGCCTCCATACATAAAAGTCTTTACGTGTACATTTTCACGTCTATGCGCAGGCTAAAATAACGCAGAAATTAACAATCTTTTCACTAGCGCACTCGTTGCGCCAAAGTACAAACTTTGAAATTGATACGTGCCCTGGAAAACTAGTTGGGTAACCAGGTGTTTCTGAATTTAAGGTATTCGTCCACAAGGCAGTTTAAGAAACGTGCCACTTTTCAAATATGACGCTTATTGTTTACATACGACACACTAGTATACAGTTTTGTTTGTTGCGCCGCTCCAAAATTGGCACACCCCAAGAAATTTGCACTGGATGTTTACACTACTGCAACTGCATGAAGCACTTTTTCTCTGATAGTTGTTAAATATGCTCTGGAGCGCCTTTGATAATGAACCGTTATTCCCACACGTAAAGCCTGAAAAGCAATATTGCGTGAAGTAATGGATTTAAGTCGCAAATGTTGACTTGATTTGCCACAAGAGTTCGCTGACTATGTAAACCTGCTGAGAATCTGTGTTTCATAATGCCCAGTAATTTGACAACAATCCTCTCTTTAAAACCATCTGAGGTGTATTAATTGCAGTGTTACTGGGCTGAGTTAATACCGAAACCCAGAACAATGTTGGAGCCTTGTAATAATAAGAACATATCTTGAAATTTTCCAAGGAATCCCTTAAGAACTCTGTCGCAATGAGTTTGTTAATTGCGTGAAAATGCTGAGACAAAAACGACATAAACTTTTAAAACATTATAACTTCATCAGAACTGGTTGCAGCATAGGTTTCACTTTTTGACCTCTTTTCCTCTCCTGTGCTGACAATTTCAGCACTTTATAGGCTCTCCTTGCGTGTATTTTTTACCAAGCGTAAACAAATAATAAACAGTATGCGTTCCAAGTGTGACATAAGATGGTAATTATTGTGAAAAGGCAAACATCAAAGTGTTTGGAAATATAGTTAACAAAATCAAGCTTCTTGCAACATGCAATGTTTATTATTTATTTCTTTAAAATAAAATTGTGTTTATTGACAGAAATAGATGGATATTCAAATACATACATTGCATTTTTTGGTGGTAAGGAGATTTGTGTCCTTCCTGTCCCCTTGATTCAGGATATTTCTAACAAACTTTGGTTTTTCAAATGGTTGAAGCATTCTTATTGCATTGCACGATGCACTTTCAGTTATTATAATCGTGTGTTCTGAGCTACTGGAATGTATCAAAGAAGCAATCAACTATCGCTATATCTGCTGGAATTCACCCTTTAGTTTACCATGTAACTTAATCTGTGTGTTTTGTAGCTCCTGTAGTAACCAAAGGAAAATATCATGAGAACCAGTTGCACAATAGCGTTTATCTAATCTGCTCAAACCACTTTAAATTAAATGATGCAACTTTCCTGCCTTCATTTCCGAAGTAGTATGGACCTTAAAATTCCGTTAGATTCATCAAAATACACTAATGCGTAGGCGTGTACCTTTCTAATATGATGCCAAATGTATACAATATTTCTTTGACTTTGTCATAGCTTTCCAGGCAATTAATGAAATGGCAGTGAGAACTAATCTGAAGAAATCGACATCTTTTGCCTCCGATGGAAAAAACACCTCTAATGTAATTCCGGCGTAAGGAAGCGACTTAACATCAACACTGCTAATCAGGGTTGCCAACTCGTACGATAATGATGGGGGTATACGATAATTTTAATGTTTGTACACAGGGTTGCCAACTCGTACGATAATGATGGGGGTGCACGATAGTTTGAATGTATGATAGTTCGATACCGGCGAAATATCATTTTCACTGGTTTGTCACACCAGCGAAATGAAACTTATTATAAATAGCGACACCAGTTTTGCCCTCATGGCCTGTCTCCATCCCTCTAAGGCAACCATTTCATATCCTACTAATCCTCCTACCCTTTATCCTCTTGTTGCCAGTGTGCCCAGATCTGGTAATCTCATTGAAGGAGACACTCTTCAGAAAATTGAAGATTAATGGAGAAAACTCGGAACAAGTGATATTCCTTTGAACTAAAGAACATGCCTGAACCTGACAGTTTCTGGAGTGCTATTAAACATATGTCACCTTGGTGGAAATACTGATTTCAAAGAACGGGCGGAGTTTGCATAATCAGTGATTTCATTGCCCCACAGAAACGCTTCTTGTGAAAGAGTTTTATATTTCTATACTGGGTTTAATAAAAACCAAATTTAGAAACAAATTGGCGCTAGATACGGTAAATGGACTAATTCTGTCGTCTCAGCTTGTAAAAGAATGTGGTGGGGTTCGAAAATCTGTAAGCCACCGAGATGTTAAAGTTTATCTTAACAACAAATTTGTATAATGCTGCAGCGGTTGAGGAAGAAGATGAACTTTCAGATGAATACTCCGAGAAACATAAGTACTAAAGTTGTAATACTGATTGAGGTCATCAATCTTATAAGTGCATACCATAAACATCAATACCGCTACATTTTCATAAGTATTATGCTGATACATTTATTGTTGTAGCCTTTGGTTTATGATGTACGATAATTTTGAATCTAAATCGATAATTTTGAATCCAAATCTATAATTTTGAGTGGACCATACGATAATTTTACTTTCAAACATTGGCAACCCTGACGCGGAATAATCCGGCTTGCTTTGATAGCTTTTACAGGAGGAAAATAGAATAAGGCCACATTACTGTGTCATCACTTTGAAAATAAATGTAACGTAACATAATCGCACATGCTCAGGCCTGCGGAACAGTACTCTCAAGGTGTCAAGCCATCCCCCTACTTTTCCTCCCTTCGCGGCCAGCGAAGCTGAAAACCGGTCCCGCCTAATGTGTGTGTTTCTATGTGTGCTAGTAGCTATTGGAGGTAGGGAGGGGAGGGATTGTTCACACCTGCGGAGTACCCTTCCCCAGGCCTGTTATAGCTATTTCTATTTTCCCTATCCGAATGACAGTACATTTCAGAAGAGATCTGTGTTGCTTTAAGCTCTCTCCTGCTTGCCAGTAAGGCATCTATTCAATCTTGTGGAGGACTGGTAGATTCCCTCACCCATTTTGATGCCCATTTCGCCCCGCTTTTTGTTCATCAGTTGCCCGAGCCTAGGCTAAGCTTAGAAAGAAAATTGATTCAGTAGTTGCCTTGTGTGTTATCCAGTAGTGTTAGTTGACCCTTTTTAGGAGCATGCTGTATTTGCACGGTAGTTGAAAAGTATGCATGTTTGCTCGCCATTATTTGAAAGTGAGGTTATGTCGTGTTTGCAGGTGGTGATCTGCGGAGCGGTGCCGTCCATGGTCCGTTCCGTGCGTCTTTACAACGACTGCAGTAGCAGTGAGGTGCGGGTCGACATGGAAGGGCGCGTCTTCGCCGACGACGACCAAACCGATAAATCACACAAGCTAAGTAAGTGGCAGCTTTTTCATATCTGCACATTTACCATTACTTCCCAGTCCACAGTGAGCTGGTAGCCATTGGAAGACTAGGTGTCTTTGAAGTGCGGTTAGATGGGTAAGGATTTTCCAACATTCTATAATTGTTTGGTTTTTTGGTGACAACTTGGAAGTAATTGCTATAATTGCTGCCCTGGAATCTGAGAGAATAACTGCTTCCTGAAAATGTGAAATTCTGTACAAAAGATTTTGTAGGGCCATTCGAATTGCTTCAATTTCTCCATCAAAGTTTGTAGTTCCATAACTTAAATATTTGTAATAGGAAAAGAGGTGACACGTGACTCCAGCACCTGCTCCATCTCGGTTTGATATCAATGATCCATCAGTATAAATATGGAGCCATTCGTGTTCTGGAAATCTAGTATGGATTGTCTCTAATGCCAATAATTTTAGAGCACTAGTTGGAGTATCACTTTTTTTAACTTCTTCTGTCAGGTGTAAATAATATGTGATGTCTAATGTTTGTGTCGGATTGACTTTAGATATGAAGTTTTCCTTTGAATTAGGAAGGTATACATTCTTCTTGATGTCTTGAATTTTGGAAAGAAAGCTCTCCTGAGTCTTTAGTGTATGTGTAAAATTTCTCTTGTGCCATGTATTGATTGGGAGTCTGTCAACTTTTCGTTGCTGCTCTTGGTGTGATTTTGATAGCACCTGTAATTAGTCTCAGACTTTGATTTTGAAAGATTTGAATTTTTTGTGTTTGCTGGTACAAGAACTTCGTTCAATAAGTTGTATTGAATGGGAGTCTGTCAACTTTTCGTTGCTGCTCTTGGTGTGATTTTGATAGCACCTGTAATTAGTCTCAGACTTTGATTTTGAAAGATTTGAATTTTTTGTGTTTGCTGGTACAAGAACTTCGTTCAATAAGTTGTATTGAATGGGAGTCTGTCAACTTTTCGTTGCTGCTCTTGGTGTGATTTTGCTAGCACCTGTAATTAGTCTCAGACTTTGATTTTGAAAGATTTGAATTTTTTTTGTGTTTGTTGGTACAAGAACTTCGTTGCAATAAGTAAATAATGACTTTATATATACATTGTGTGTTGTGTTAATAGTTGCTCTGGAACATCCCCACTTCATTCCTGTTAGACGTTTTAACAGTGAAAGGCGCCTCTCTGCTCTTTGTATTTCATTTTCTATTTGTTTGGTCCATGTAAGTTTGGTATCAAATGTAACTCCTAAATACTTTGCTTACTTTGTTTCTGGTAGTTGTTGACCCTCAAAATTTATTTTTATTTTTAGTGGTTTTGTTGTATTAATAGTCATTAAATTTTCTTTGGTCCACTTTTGTAGGTTGTTTAAGGATTATTGCATGGTTTTTTTCTACTTCTGTAATTTAATTTTTTGGTTTGAAGTCCACATCACTAAGTCAACAGCAAATAGTGCACACTTCACACCTGATTCTTGTATTTGTTGTGGCAAATCGTTAATAAATATATTAAAAAGTGTAGTGCAGAGCACTGCGCCTTGTGGTAAGCCGTGGTGTAATTGTATATATTTAGATATATTTCTTCCATATCTGGTAGCAATAAAGCGTTGTGTTAGGAAATAACATTTCTTGACTGAGAAGTAAGACTTGTCCATTTGTAGAGTAGAACTCTCCGAATCCAACTTGACATGGAGAAATTAAATTTTGGGATTCTAGAAGCCAATTTAACATATTTGACAACATTCTTTCCAGCACTTTTGCTATTATGCTACTAAGAACTATTTGTCTATAACTTTTTATTTCTGATGCTGCTTTATCTTTCTTCAAGAGTGGGACAATTATTGCTTTTCGCCATTCGGCAGGTACAGTGGTGTTGCAGGATAGATTGTAGAGTTTTAGTAGTTGTTGTTTTGCTGTTTTTCCATGGTTTTTAATGAACTCTGGATGTATGTGATCTGGTCCAGGAGACTTTTTGTTTTTTAGATTATTAATTGCAATGTTCAGTTCTTGTATATTAAAATGTTGATAAAAGATACTGTATTGAGTGTTAGGACCACATACTCTTTCTTGTTTCAAATCTTTCTTAAATTATTTACGTTCTTTTTTATTATTTCTTGTTACTTTATGTGAATTAGCATAATATTTATTGAATGTTTCGGATATGGCTGCATCATTTATTAATATTTTATTATTGTGTATGATAGCTGTGCTGTTGCTTTCTCTCCTGATCTTGACACTTTTTATGAACTTATGGGCATTGTTGCCATCTGTCCTATAATCCAGTTTTTCTACTCACTAAAAAACGAAATTAATACAGCTTAAAAGAATCATTTTAATAATTTCTTAGGCTAGTATAGGTTCACATAGGCTACACCAGATCTGTATATAAATATAGACTGAGGAGATAGGCTAGTATAGGCTCACATTGGCTACACCAGATCTGCATATAAGTATAGACTGTGGAGATAGGCTAGTATAGGCTCACATAGGTTAGTATAGGCTCACATAGGCTACACCGGATCTATATATAAGTATAGGCTGGGTAGATAGGCTAGTATAGGCTCACATAGCCTACACCGGATCTGTATATAAGTATAGGCTGGAGAGATAGGCTAGTATAGGCTCACATAGCCTACACCAGATCTGTACATAAGTATAGGCTGGAGAGATAGGCTAGTATAGGCTCACATAGCCTACACCAAATCTGTATATAAGTATAGGCTGCGGAGATAGGCTAGTATAGGCTCACATAGCCTACACCAAATCTGTGTATCAGTATAGGCTGGGGAGATACACTAGTATAGGCTCACATAGCCTACACCTAATCTGTGTATAAGTATAGGCTGGGGAGATAGGCTAGTATAGGCTCACATAGCCTACACCGGATCTGTATACAAGTATAGGCTGGAGAGATAGGCTAGTATAGGCTCACATAGCCTACACCGGATCTGTATATAAGTATAGGCTGGGGAGATAGGCTAGTATAGGCTCACATAGGCTACACCAAATCTGTGTATAAGTATAGACTGAGGAGATAGGCTAGTATAGGCTCACATAGCCTACACCGGATCTGTATATAAGTATAGGCTGGGGAGATAGGCTAGTATAGGCTCACATAGGCTACACCGGATCTATATATATAAGTATAGGCTGGGTAAATAGGCTAGTATAGGCTCACATAGCCTACACCGGATCTGTATATAAGTATAGGCTGGAGAGATAGGCTCACATAGCCTACACCAAATCTGTATATAAGTATAGGCTGCGGAGATACAGTAGTATAGGCTCACATAGCCTACACCAAATCTGTGTATAAGTATAGGCTGCGGAGATACACTAGTATAGGCTCACATAGCCTACACCAAATCTGTGTATAAGTATAGGCTGGGGAGATAGGCTAGTATAGGCTCACATAGCCTACACCGGATCTGTATATAAGTATAGACTGAAGAGATAGGCTAGTATAGGCTCACATAGCCTACACCAGATCTGTATATAAGTATAGGCTGGAGAGATAGGCTAGTATAGGCTCACATAGCCTACACCAAATCTGTATATAAGTATAGGCTGCGGAGATAGGCTAGTATAGGCTCACATAGCCTACACCAAATCTGTGTATAAGTATAGGCTGGGAAGATAGGCTAGTATAGGCTCACATAGCCTACACCGGATCTGTATATAAGAATAGGCTGGGGAGATAGGCTAGTATAGCCTCACATAGCCTACACCGGATCTGTATATAAGCATAGGCTGGAGAGATAGGCTAGTATAGGCTCACATAGCCTACACCAAATCTGTATATAAGTATAGGCTGCGGAGATAGGCTAGTATAGGCTCACATAGCCTACACCAGATCTGTATATAAGTATAGGCTGGAGAGATAGGCTAGTATAGGCTCACATAGCCTACACCAAATCCGTATATAAGTATAGGCTAGTATAGGCTCACATAGCCTACACCAAATCTGTGTATAAGTATAGGCTGGGAAGATAGGCTAGTATAGGCTCACATAGCCTACACCAAATCTGTATATAAGTATAGGCTGCGGAGATACACTAGTATAGGCTCACATAGCCTACACCAAATCTGTGTATAAGTATAGGCTGCGGAGATACACTAGTATAGGCTCACATAGCCTACACCTAATCTGTGTATAAGTATAGGCTGGGGAGATAGGCTAGTATAGGCTCACATAGCCTGCACCGGATCTATATATAAGTATAGGCTGGGTAGATCGGCTAGTATAGGCTCACACAGCCTACACCGGATCTGTATATAAGTATAGGCTGGAGAGATAGGCTAGTATAGGCTCACATAGCCTACACCAAATCTGTATATAAGTATAGGCTGCGGAGATACACTAGTATAGGCTCACATAGCCTACACCAAATCTGTGTATAAGTATAGGCTGCGGAGATACACTAGTATAGGCTCCCATAGCCTACACCAAATCTGTGTATAAGTATAGGCTGGGGAGATAGGCTAGTATAGGCTCACATAGCCTACGCCGGATCTGTATATAAGTATAGGCTGGAGAGATAGGCTAGTATAGGCTCACATAGCCTACACCAAATCTGTATATAAGTATAGGCTGCGGAGATAGGCTAGTATAGGCACACATAGCCTACACCAAATCTGTGTATAAGTATAGGCTCACATAGCCTACACCGGATCTTTATATAAGTATAGGCTGGGGAGATAGGCTAGTATAGGCTCACATAGGCTACACCAGATCTGTGTATAAGTATAGACTGAAGAGATAGGCTAGTATAGGCTCACATAGCCTACACCAGATCTGTATATAAGTATAGGCTGGAGAGATAGGCTAGTATAGGCTCACATAGCCTACACCAAATCTGTATATAAGTATAGGCTGCGGAGATAGGCTAGTATAGACTCACATAGCCTACACCAAATCTGTGTATAAGTATAGGCTGGGAAGATAGGCTAGTATAGGCTCACATAGCCTACACCGGATCTGTATATAAGAATAGGCTGGGGAGATAGGCTAGTATAGGCTCACATAGGCTACACCGGATCTATATATAAGTATAGTCTGGGTAGATAGGCTAGTATAGGCTCACATAGCCTACACCGGATCTGTGTATAAGTATAGGCTGGGGAGATAGGCTAGTATAGGCTCACATAGCCTACACCGGATCTGTATATAAGTATAGGCTGGAGAGATAGGCTAGTATAGGCTCACATAGCCTACACCAGATCTGTATATAAGTATAGGCTGGAGAGATAGGCTAGTATAGGCTCACATAGCCTACACCAAATCTGTATATAAGTATAGGCTGCGGAGATAGGCTAGTATAGGCTCACATAGCCTACACCAAATCTGTGTATAAGTATAGGCTAGGAAGATAGGCTAGTATAGGCTCACATAGCCTACACCAAATCTGTGTATAAGTATAGGCTGCGGAGATACACTAGTATAGGCTCACATGGCCTACACCTAATCTGTGTATAAGTATAGGCTGGGGAGATAGGCTAGTATAGGCTCACATAGCCTACACCGGATCTGTATATAAGTATAGGCTGGAGAGATAGGCTAGTATAGGCTCACATAGCCTACACCAGATCTGTATATAAGTATAGGCTGGAGAGATAGGCTAGTATAGGCTCACATAGCCTACACCAAATCTGTATATAAGTATAGGCTGCGGAGATACACTAGTATAGGCTCCCATAGCCTACACCAAATCTGTGTATAAGTATAGGCTGGGGAGATAGGCTAGTATAGGCTCACATAGCCTACGCCGGATCTGTATATAAGTATAGGCTGGAGAGATAGGCTAGTATAGGCTCACATAGCCTACACCAAATCTGTATATAAGTATAGGCTGCGGAGATAGGCTAGTATAGGCTCACATAGCCTACACCAAATCTGTGTATAAGTATAGGCTCACATAGCCTACACCAAATCTTTATATAAGTATAGGCTGGGGAGATAGGCTAGTATAGGCTCACATAGGCTACACCAGATCTGTGTATAAATATAGACTGAAGAGATAGGCTAGTATAGGCTCACATAGCCTACACCGGATCGGTATATTAGTATAGACTGAGGAGATAGGCTACACCAGATCTGTACATAAGTATAGGGTGAGAAGATAGGCTAGTATAGGCTCATATAGGCTACACCAGATCTATATATAAGTATAGGCTGGGTACATAGGCTAGTATAGGCTACACCAGATCTGTATATAAGTATAGGCTGGGTAGATAGGCTAGTATAGGCTCACATAGCCTACACCAAATCTGTATATAAAAATAGGCTGCGGAGATAGGCTAGTATAGGCTCACATAGCCTACACCAAATCTGTGTATAAGTATAGGCTGGGAAGATAGGCTAGTATAGGCTCACATAGCCTACACCGGATCTGTATATAAGTATAGGCTGGGGAGATAGGCTAGTATAGGCTCACATAGGCTACACCGGATCTATATATAAGTATAGGCTGGGTAGATAGGCTAGTATAGGCTCACATAGCCTACACCGGATCTGTATATAAGTATAGGCTGGAGAGATAGGCTAGTATAGGCTCACATAGCCTACACCAAATCTGTATATAAGTATAGGCTGCGGAGATAGGCTAGTATAGGCTCACATAGCCTACACCGGATCTTTATATAAGTATAGGCTGGGGAGATAGGCTAGTATAGGCTCACATAGGCTACACCAGATCTGTGTATAAGTATAGGCTGGGTAGATAGGCTAGTATAGGCTCACATAGCCTACACCAAATCTGTATATAAAAATAGGCTTAGCCTACACCGGATCTGTATATAAGTATAGGCTGGAGAGATAGGCTAGTATAGGCTCACATAGCCTACACCAGATCTGTATATAAGTATAGGCTAGTATAGGCTCACATAGCCTACACCGGATCTGTATATAAGTATAGGCTGGAGAGATAGGCTAGTATAGGCTCACATAGCCTACACCAGATCTGTATATAAGTATAGGCTGGAGAGATAGGCTAGTATAGGCTCACATAGCCTACACCAAATCTGTATATAAGTACAGGCTGCGGAGATAGGCTAGTATAGGCTCACATAGCCTACACCAAATCTGTGTATAAGTATAGGCTGGGAAGATAGGCTAGTATAGGCTCACATAGCCTACACCAAATCTGTATATAAGTATAGGCTGCGGAGATACACTAGTATAGGCTCACATAGCCTACACCAAATCTGTGTATAAGTATAGGCTGGGAAGATAGGCTAGTATAGGCTCACATAGCCTACACCGGATCTGTATATAAGTATAGGCTGGGGAGATAGGCTAGTATAGGCTCACATAGGCTACACCGGATCTATATATAAGTATAGGCTGGGGAGATAGGCTAGTATAGGCTCACATAGGCTACACCGGATCTATATATAAGTATAGGCTGGGTAGATAGGCTAGTATAGGCTCACATAGCCTACACCGGATCTGTATATAAGTATAGGCTGGAGAGATAGGCTAGTATAGGCTCACATAGCCTGCACCAAATCTGTATATAAGTATAGGCTGCGGAGATAGGCTAGTATAGGCTCACATAGCCTACACCGGATCTTTATATAAGTATAGGCTGGGGAGATAGGCTAGTATAGGCTCACATAGGCTACACCAGATCTGTGTATAAGTATAGGCTGGGTAGATAGGCTAGTATAGGCTCACATAGCCTACACCAAATCTGTATATAAAAATAGGCTGCGGAGATAGGCTAGTATAGGCTCACATAGCCTACACCAAATCTGTGTATAAGTATAGGCTGGGAAGATAGGCTAGTATAGGCTCACATAGCCTACACCGGATCTGTATATAAGTATAGGCTGGGGAGATAGGCTAGTATAGGCTCACATAGGCTACACCGGATCTATATATAAGTATAGGCTGGGTAGATAGGCTAGTATAGGCTCACATAGCCTACACCGGATCTGTATATAAGTATAGGCTGGAGAGATAGGCTAGTATAGGCTCACATAGCCTACACCAGATCTGTATATAAGTATAGGCTAGTATAGGCTCACATAGCCTACACCGGATCTGTATATAAGTATAGGCTGGAGAGATAGGCTAGTATAGGCTCACATAGCCTACACCAGATCTGTATATAAGTATAGGCTGGAGAGATAGGCTAGTATAGGCTCACATAGCCTACACCAAATCTGTATATAAGTACAGGCTGCGGAGATAGGCTAGTATAGGCTCACATAGCCTACACCAAATCTGTGTATAAGTATAGGCTGGGAAGATAGGCTAGTATAGGCTCACATAGCCTACACCAAATCTGTATATAAGTATAGGCTGCGGAGATACACTAGTATAGGCTCACATAGCCTACACCAAATCTGTGTATAAGTATAGGCTGGGAAGATAGGCTAGTATAGGCTCACATAGCCTACACCGGATCTGTATATAAGTATAGGCTGGGGAGATAGGCTAGTATAGGCTCACATAGGCTACACCGGATCTATATATAAGTATAGGCTGGGGAGATAGGCTAGTATAGGCTCACATAGGCTACACCGGATCTATATATAAGTATAGGCTGGGTAGATAGGCTAGTATAGGCTCACATAGCCTACACCGGATCTGTATATAAGTATAGGCTGGAGAGATAGGCTAGTATAGGCTCACATAGCCTGCACCAAATCTGTATATAAGTATAGGCTGCGGAGATAGGCTAGTATAGGCTCACATAGCCTACACCGGATCTTTATATAAGTATAGGCTGGGGAGATAGGCTAGTATAGGCTCACATAGGCTACACCAGATCTGTGTATAAGTATAGGCTGGGTAGATAGGCTAGTATAGGCTCACATAGCCTACACCAAATCTGTATATAAAAATAGGCTGCGGAGATAGGCTAGTATAGGCTCACATAGCCTACACCAAATCTGTGTATAAGTATAGGCTGGGAAGATAGGCTAGTATAGGCTCACATAGCCTACACCGGATCTGTATATAAGTATAGGCTGGGGAGATAGGCTAGTATAGGCTCACATAGGCTACACCGGATCTATATATAAGTATAGGCTGGGTAGATAGGCTAGTATAGGCTCACATAGCCTACACCGGATCTGTATATAAGTATAGGCTGGAGAGATAGGCTAGTATAGGCTCACATAGCCTACACCGAATCTGTATATAAGTATAGGCTGCGGAGATAGGCTATTATAGGCTCACATAGCCTACACCGGATCTGTATATAAGTATAGGCTGGGGAGATAGGCTAGTATAGGCTCACATAGGCTACACCGGATCTATATATAAGTATAGGCTGGGTAGATAGGCTAGTATAGGCTCACATAGCCTACACCGGATCTGTATATAAGTATAGGCTGGAGAGATAGGCTGGTATAGGCTCACATAGCCTACACCAGATCTGTATATAAGTATAGGCCGGAGAGATAGGCTAGTATAGGCTCACATAGCCTACACCAAATCTGTATATAAGTATAGGCTCACATAGCCTACACCAAATCTGTGTATAAGTATAGGCTCACATAGCCTACACCGGATCTTTATATAAGTATAGGCTGGGGAGATAGGCTAGTATAGGCTCACATAGGCTACACCAGATCTGTGTATAAGTATAGACTGAAGAGATAGGCTAGTATAGGCTCACATAGCCTACACCAAATCTGTGTATCAGTATAGCCTGGGGAGATAGGCTAGTATAGGCTCACATAGCCTACACCGGATCTGTATATAAGTATAGGCTGGGGAGATAGGCTAGTATAGGCTCACATAGGCTACACCGGATCTATATATAAGTATAGGCTGAGTAGATAGGCTAGTATAGGCGCACATAGGCTACACCAGATCTCTGTATAAGTATAGACTGAAGAGATAGGCTAGTATAGGCTCACATAGCCTACACCGGATCGGTATATTAGTATAGACTGAGGAGATAGGCTAGTATAGGCTCACATAGACTACACCAGATCTGTACATAAGTATAGGCTGAGAAGATAGGCTAGTATAGGCTCATATAGGCTACACCAGATCTATATATAAGTATAGGCTGGGTACATAGGCTAGTATAGGCTCACATAGGCTACACCAGATCTGTACATAAGTATAGGCTGGGGAGATAGGCTAGTATAGGCTCACATAGGCTACACCAGATCTGTGTATAAGTATAGGCTGGGTAGATAGGCTAGTATAGGCTCACATAGCCTACACCAAATCTGTATATAAAAATAGGCTGCGGAGATAGGCTAGTATAGGCTCACATAGCCTACACCAAATCTCTGTATAAGTATAGGCTGGGAAGATAGGCTAGTATAGGCTCACATAGCCTACACCGGATCTGTATATAAGTATAGGCTGGGGAGATAGGCTAGTATAGGCTCACATAGGCTACACCGGATCTATATATAAGTATACGCTGGGTAGATAGGCTAGTATAGGCTCACATAGCCTACACCGGATCTGTATATAAGTATAGGCTGGAGAGATAGGCTAGTATAGGCTCACATAGCCTACACCAAATCTGTATATAAGTATAGGCTGCGGAGATAGGCTAGTATAGGCTCACATAGCCTACACCGGATCTTTATATAAGTATAGGCTGGGGAGATAGGCTAGTATAGGCTCACATAGGCTACACCAGATCTGTGTATAAGTATAGGCTGGGTAGATAGGCTAGTATAGGCTCACATAGCCTACACCAAATCTGTATATAAAAATAGGCTGCGGAGATAGGCTAGTATAGGCTCACATAGCCTACACCAAATCTGTGTATAAGTATAGGCTGGGAAGATAGGCTAGTATAGGCTCACATAGCCTACACCGGATCTGTATATAAGTATAGGCTGGGGAGATAGGCTAGTATAGGCTCACATAGGCTACACCGGATCTATATATAAGTATAGGCTGGGTAGATAGGCTAGTATAGGCTCACATAGCCTACACCGGATCTGTATATAAGTATAGGCTGGAGAGATAGGCTAGTATAGGCTCACATAGCCTACACCAAATCTGTATATAAGTATAGGCTGCGGAGATAGGCTAGTATAGGCTCACATAGGCTACACTAGATCTGTACATAAGTATAGGCTGAGAAGATAGGCTAGTATAGCCTCATATAGGCTACACCAGATCTATATATAAGTATAGGCTGGGTACATAGGCTAGTATAGGCTCACATAGCCTACACCAAAACTTTGTATAAGTATAGGCTGCGGAGATAGGCTAGTTTAGGCTCACATAGCCTACACCAAATCTGTGTATAAGTATAGGCTGCGGAGATAGGCTAGTATAGGCTCACATAGCCTACACCGGATCTTTATATAAGTATAGGCTGGGGAGATGGGCTAGTATAGGCTCACATAGGCTACAGCAAATCTGTATATAAGTATAGGCTGGAGAGATAGGCTAGTATAGGCTCACATAGCCTACAACAAATCTGTATATAAGTATAGGCTGGGGAAATAGGCTAGTACAGGCTCACATAGCCTATACCAGATCTGTATATAAGTATAGTATGCGGAGATAGGCTAGTATAGGCTCACATAGCCTACACCAGATCTGTATATAAGTATAGGCTACACCTGATCCATATATAAGTATAGGCTGGGGAGATAGGCTAGTATAGGCTCACATAGGCTACAGCAAATCTGTGTATAAGTATAGGCTGCGGAGATAGGCTAGTATAGGCTCACATAGCCTACACCAGATCTGTATATAAGTATAGGCTGGAGAGATAGGCTAGTATAGGCTCACATAGCCTACAACAAATCTGTATATAAGTATAGGCTGGGGAAATAGGCTAGTACAGGCTCACATAGCCTACACCAGATCTGTATATAAGTATAGTATGCGGAGATAGGCTAGTATAGGCTCACATAGCCTACACCAGATCTGTATATAAGTATAGGCTACACCTGATCTATATATAAGTATAGGCTGGGGAGATAGGCTAGTATAGGCTCACATAGGCTACAGCAAATCTGTGTATAAGTATAGGCTGCGGAGATAGGCTAGTAAGGCTCAGATAGGCTACACCAGATCTGTATATAAGTATAGGCTACACCTGATCTATATATAAGTATAGGCTGGAGAGATAGGCTAGTATAGGCTCACATAGGCTACAGCAAATCTGTGTATAAGTATAGGCTGCGGAGATAGGCTAGTATAGGCTCAGATAGGCTACACCAGATCTGTGTATAAGTATAGACTGAAGAGATAGGCTAGTGTAGGCTCATATAGGCTACAACAAGATCATTATATAAGTATAGACTGAGGAGATAGGCTAGTATAGGCTCACATAGGCTACACCAGATCTGTACATAGGTATAGGCTGAGGAGATAGGCTAGTATAGGCTCACATAGCCTACACCGGATCCGTATATTAGTATAGACTGAGGAGATAGGCTAGTATAGGCTCACATAGGCTACACTAGATCTGTATATAAGTACAGGCTGGGGAGATAGGCTAGTATAGGCTCACATAGCCTACACCGGATCCGTATATTAGTATAGACTGAGGAGATAGGCTAGTATAGGCTCACCGGATCGGCATATTAGTATAGACTGAGGACGTAGGCTTGTATAGGCTCACATAGGATACACCAGATCTGTATACTCTGTGGTCTCCGTCTAGGGGATATGTGAATGGCGACCACAAGGTACCCAAGCTGAGCAGAACATTACCTCCACTTACTGGTGTTTAGCTCCTCACTGTAGCGTTTCTATCTGACCTTACCTAGGTCTCTTGTTCTTTTCCGACCCCAATGCTATTAGGGTTCCTGAGGGCTAGGGAGTCTTTATTTTTCCAACCTCTCCATTTCTCTAGTTTCTCTATAAACTCTTAACCCCTAACATGCTGTCATGGCATGTAATACGTCATGAAATTGGTAATGAGGTGTGGTCCTCCAGACATTCTTGGGGTTGTGAGAGAGCGATGTAACCACCAAAACATAATAACATGTTTCTCTCTTAAAAGCGGTTACTATTACTGCTAAGTCTGTTCCTCAATTGTACTTTTCTGTATCCTGTTGAGCACGATACTATATTTACATCATTTTAAAAAGTTTTTTTGCTATAATGGTTTTAGGAGAGTCAGTAGATTGATCACAACAAAGGTAACTTTTCTATATGATATCAGGAGCATAGCAATACTTCAATTTTGTTTACTGTAGAAAGGAAACATTTTATTGAAATGTTTGCCTCTGCTATTAAATTAGGAAATATGGGCAAGCTGAGTTTCTGCAGTAAGTAGTTCATTTGTTCTGAGGAATATGCATTCTAATTCAACAGTACTAACATTAGAATCTTCATCCTTTCTTCTATGTGTAATATATAGTACCTGTTCATTGTATACAACAGATGCAAGAAACTCCAGCTGATTGAAATTCATATGGGCAAGGTCAGCGCACTAAATATTATAATGAAAGCTGGAGATAAACATGCAGCAATTCATGCACGAGATATGTGATGAAGTTATGCGCCGGCGCATTTTCAGTAGACTGAAGAGCCGGCGCTCTGTCAGACCATGTACCAGCCGGGTGGAATTGTTTCGGATCCAATGATCGTAGTGCAAACACTTTGAGGGAGAAACGTGACGGTGTAAAGAAAATGAAATTAGTTCCAGTGGCTCGGCCTAGCAGCGCCTAAGTCAGGGATGTACACACATCAAGGTATTCTTGAATACCACTTGACAGTTATTGTGCAGCCAGGACTATTTCTTAAGGCAAAACACTGGAGAACATTGCTAAACAACGATGAAAAATACCAGTTTTTATTTTTTACCCTTATTCCTTTACCTTCGATGCTCCGCATTTATTTCCTTTTTTGGCCTGCATATCTGGTGGGTCTATACTTATATACAGATCTTGTGTAGCCTATGTGAGCCTATACTAGCCTATCCCTTCAGTCTATACTTATACACAGACCTGGTGTAGCCTATGTGAGCCTATATCTTCAGCCTATACATATATACAGATCTGGTGTAGCCTATGTGAGCCTATACTAGCCTATCTCTTCAGTCTATACTTATACACAGATCTGGTGTAGCCTATGTGAGCATATACTAGCCTATATCTTCAGCCTATACATATATACAGATCCGGTGTAGCCTATGTGAGCCTATACTAGCCTATCTCCCCAGTCTATATTTATATACAGTTCTGGTGTAGCCTATGTGAGCCTATACTAGCCTATCTCTTCAGTCTATACTTATACACAGATCTGGTTTAGCCTATGTGAGCCTATACTAGCCTATATCTTCAGCCTATACATATATACAGATCTGGTGTAGCCTATGTGAGCCTATACTAGCCTATCTCTTCAGTCTATACTTATACACAGATCTGGTGTAGCCTATGTGAGCATATACTAGCCCATATCTTCAGCCTATACATATATACAGATCCGGTGTAGCCTATGTGAGCCTATACTAGCCTAACTCCTCAGTCTATATTTATATACAGTTCTGGTTTAGCCTATGTGAGCCTATACTAGCCTAACTCCTCAGTCTATACTTATGTACAGATCTGGTGCAACCTATGTGAGCCTATACTAGCTTATCTCCCCAGTCTATATTTATATAAAGATCTGGTGTAGGCTATGTGAACCTATACTAGCCTAACTCCTCAGCCTATACTTATGTACAGATCTGGTGTAGCCTATGTGAGCCTATACTAGCCTATATCTTCAGCCTATACATATATACAGATCTGGTGTAGCCTATGTGAGCCTATACTACCCTATCTCCGCAGTCTATACTTATATACAGATCTGGTGTAGGCTTTGTGAGCCTATACTTATACACAGATCTTGATTAGCCTGTGTGAGCATATACTAGTCTATTTTCTTTCTTTCTTCTTCTTCATCCGAAAGGGATATACATCGCCTCCCCTACCATGCACTATGTCTACTCTACGAGGATTGAAGGGAAAGTCGGGTAAAGTTATGTCCGGTACCGCCGAAGCAAACCTGATGGTAGTGGTTAACTCTAAAAAGGTACCTTGCATACAAGAGTGTATGCAGGCAGAGTGGGGTTAGGTACAGGTCTTGGCACGAGGCCCAGGCCTGGAACCTAAGGGTTATCTTGCAGAAGGCAGGAATTGAGGTGAGGTGTCATGCTTAGATAGAGGTGTACGTTACCTGCATTGGGGCTGCAGCCAGAGAGGGAGCTGCCTTGTCTCGGCACAGCGTTCGCAGTTTCTCCTGGAACATATGCACAATGCAGCAGATTAGTCCTTGTCAGTTTATGGTTACATACGGGTATATGTGGGGTTGTAAGCTAGGGGTATCTAATTTAGATATATTATTGTTAATTTATATATATATATAATATTTATTTATTTCCTTCGTTTATTTACAGTATTTACGGCGTTGAGGTTTGCCTGTGACTTTTGTAATGGTTAGGGGTCATCGTCTTTGGGGTTGCCCTGTTACCCCTGTCCGTCCCGGTAGGAGAGATCATCCCTCCGGGGACTTGAGAGCTGTCTAGCTGTTCAGTGTTATGGGGGTACTAGAGCGTTGAGGTGCCTGGCTATGTCTCTCTGTGTCTATGTGTTTATTGACAGGGATTGTCCTGTCAAAGAGCGATAGGGGCCTCTTATGCTTATTAGCATCTGCCTATACAGATCTGATGTAGGCTATGTGACCCCTACTACCCTACCTCCCCATTCTATACTTCTGTACAGTTCTGGTGCAGGCTATGTGAGCCTATACTACCCTGCCTCCTCATTCTATACTTATGTACAGATCTGGTGTAGGCTATGTGAGCCTATACTAGCCTATCTCTTCATTCTATACTTATGTACAGATCTGGTGTAGGCTATGTGAACCTATACTAGCCTATCTCCTCAGCCTATACTAGCCTATCTCGTCAGTCTATACTTATATATAGATCTGGTGTAGGCTATGTGAGCCTTTACTAGCCTATCTCCCCAGCCTATACTTATATACATTTCTGGTGTAGGCTATGTGAGCCTATACTAGCCTATCTCCTCAGTCTATACTGATATATAGATCTGGTGTCGCCTATCTCAGCCTATACTAGCCTATCTCCCCAGCCTATACTTATGTACAGATCTGGTGTAGCCTATGTGAGCCTATACTAGGTTATACTTATATACAGATCTGGTGTAGGCTATGTGAGCCTTTACTAGCCTATCTCCCCAGCCTATACTTATATACATTTCTGGTGTAGGCTATGTGAGCCTATACTAGCCTATCTCCTCAGTCTATACTGATATACAGATCTGGTGTAGGCTATGTGAGCCTATACTAGCCTATCTCCTCATTCTATACTTATGTACAGATCTGGTATAGCCTATGTGAGCCTATACTAGCCTATCTCCTCAGCCTATACCTATGTACAGATCTGGTGTAGGCTATGTGAGCCTATACTAGCCTACCTCCTCATTCTATACTTATGTACAGATCTGTTGTAGGCTATGTGAGCGTAGACTAGCCTATCTCATCAGCCCATACTAGCCTATCTCCCCAGCCTGTACTTATATATAGATCTGTAGTAGCCTATCTGAGCCTATACTAGCCTATCTCCCCAGCCTATACTTATATACACATCTGGTGTAGGCTATGTGAGCCTATACTAGCCTATCTCCTCAGTCTATACTTATATATAGATCTGGTGTCGCCTATCTCAGCCTATACTAGCCTATCTCCCCAGCCTATACTTATGTACAGATCTGGTGTAGCCTATGTGAGCCTATACTTATATACAGATCAGGTGTAGCCTATGTGAGCCTATACTAGGTTATGCTTATATACAGAATTGGTGTAGGCTATGTGAGCCTATACGAGCCTATCTCCTCAGTCTATACTTATATACAGTTCTGGTGTAGGCTATGTGAGCCTATACTAGCCTATCTCCTCAGTCTATACTTATATACAGATCTGGTGTAGGCTATGTGAGCCTATACTAGCCTATCTCCTCAGTCTATACTTATATACAGATCTGGTGTAGCCTATGTGAGCCTATACTAGCCTATCTCCTCAGTCTATACATATCTGGTGTAGCCTATGTGAGTCTATACGAGCCTATCTCCTTAGTCTATACTTATGTACAGATCTGGTGTAGCCTATGTGAGCCTATACTAGCCTATCTCCCCAGCCTATACTTATATACAGATCAGGTGTAGCCTATGTGAGCCTATACTAGCCTATCTCCTCAGTCTATACTTATATACAGATCTGGTGTAGCCTATGTGAGTCTATACGAGCCTATCTCCTCAGTCTATACTTATGTACAGATCTGGTGTAGCCTATGTGAGCCTATACTAGCCTATCTCCTCAGTCTATACTTATATACAGATCTGGTGTAGCCTATGTGAGCCTATACTAGCTTATACTTATATGCAGATCTGGTGTAGCCTATGTGAGCCTATACTAGCCTATCTCCTTAGTCTATACGTATATACAGATCTGGTGTAGCCTATGTGAGCCTATACTAGCCTTAGTCTATGCTTATATACAGTATAGGTATAATACTTATACTTAGCTTTGTGTCTTGAGCTAACGTACCATGCTACAGGGTGAACTGAATCGCCTATTTTCTGAAATGGTTGACATGATCCTGGTGTCAAAATTAGTGAAGTTTGGACTGTGAAATCCCTTTAGATATTCTTGGATGAGAATAAGCTTCTAGAAGTAGCATAAAAAGTATCAAGCAACAAAACTGTCAAATAGATATAAGTGGGACGCATTAAACAAGTAGTAGTAATCGAAAAATTATAGTAAATAAACGAAATATAGAAACAAATAATGTAAGCATAATGAAATTCCTTGTGTTAGTAGTGTTTTCGTAGCATGAATATGGATAATTGTATTGTAGTTTCTATTGCTTTTTTCAGACTGATGGAAATTAGAAAGCATGGCAGGTGCACCCACCATAAACTGAATGTTTATCATCTTTTGAGGTTTGTATTTACCCCAAAAAAGATGACGTAGGTTTATGAATGTTAGTATTTTCGTCAGTGTACCTGAAGAAATAAAAAAAAAAAAATTAATTGAACACCATGCAACAGCCCACGAAGGGTCAAGGCTTGCCGCGCAACCGCTGCGCACTACAGGCATCATTAATAGGGCGCAGTACTGGAGGGTGGGACGTGGTCAGCGCCCCCCGAGCCCTCCCGTCCAGATGCGGCCTTCGCGTTCTGGGGCCCCTACTTTTCCATCAAGTAGCTGCTCAATTGGTCCCCCCAGGACATAATGAGACTGAGTGCACTTCGTGCCAGATGGTCTAACTAGAGGTTTGTGAGCTTTGGGTCTCCAGCTAAGCTACCATGCTACAGGGTGAACTGAATCGCCTGTTTTCTGAAATGATTGACATGATCCTGATGTCAAAATTAGTGGAGTTTGGACTCTGAAATGCCTTTGGATATCCTTGGACGAGAATAAGCTTCTAACTCGACAGGAGTGAGTGAATGTAGGCTCAGAAGGTGCTAAAAGTATTCGGGTAGGTAGGTATATGAAGAGGTGATAATTTTGTCCCGTTCTCCATCTACTCCCTGCAATAGCTGAAGGAGGATACCGCTATCCGAAGCACCGTAACGAATTGTGCAGCTGCACTGTACAGCAGTTCTTAACATGGAACCGACAATGACGCAACGCTCCTTACATATTCAAAAAATTACCAGCAGTTTGCTCAAATTTATTGGCAGCTTATATTCACGAACCTCGAAGCAATACCTTGGTTTTTTGGTCCATAAATTTGGCTGAACTTCAAGAGCTTTTTGCAGTTTTTTTAACATAAAGCACAATAAACAAGAATGTATAATGAATATCAGTTATTGTAATCCATTATTTTACTTGTATATTACTGTACCTTAACTTGAAATTTTAATTAGTTTTATATCCGTAAAATCATCTAAACCTATGTTCTTAAGGCAACGTACCTATAAGATTGGATAACAATTTGGAAAAGGTGCATAGATTGCATTTTTTGCATTTTCTGTATTGATAATCCATACCTTCATTTGAGGCCTTCCATTTACTAAGTATCCTGTGGCACTACGACCCTTTGAGTGTCACCTTGGCCTACCGCCCGGCCGCTGAATCCCCCACCTCGGCCCACTACAGGCGTCATGAGAGTGGGACGTAGTCACTACCCTGAGCCGTCCCGGAGTTGATCATAAAGAGGAACCAGGCTGGGTGATCAGCCCGAAGAGTGATATGAAATGACGGCGAAACATGATAGGAAAGGTGATGATGGAGCAGTTGGGGGGAATAATGGCGGGAGAACCCGGAGAAAACCCGCCCTGCGCCTGTGTCCCCACCACACAACCCACATGCGGAAGCCTGGAATCGAATCCGGATTGCTTTAGTGAGAGTCAAGCGGTCTAACCACTCGGCCACGCCGCGGCCCCATTTAGTAATATTTACTAGGTCACTGTGTGGTCTTGACACACTCATGAACACTAGGGAAATGCACATACCAATTTTAAATGTCGTTTTCTCAAAACTTTCTTTTTTATTATTTTATATTTCATAAAATGTTTCTCCTGTTCAAATGCTGACCGATCAACTTGTAACATCCAGCAAACCTCAATGAATGAACACTAAAATCAGTCATCATAGCCATTTTTAATTGTTATAATTACATTATCTGTTATTAAATAGTTTCATAAGCTGATATCAATAAAATCGGAAATTATCAAAATGCTATTCTAGCTATTCTAGCTATTCTAGCTCACGTTCATTATAAAAAAAAAAAAAAAAAAAAAAAAAAAAAGAAAAGAAAAGAAAAAGGAAACAAACTGAGGATTGGTAAAGGCAAAACAAAAAATGGTTAATACGTGAGGCATTTTTAAATAACGCAGTTATATTAATTAAATCCAGGACAAAGGCAATATATGTGAAATATATGCACATTTGTGGTTGCATTTTTGCCTATTTCGTGACATGGATAAAGCGGTCACCCAAAAGGAAACTGTGTATTTTAAGGATTACCTGAAACAAATGTTTATTTTGCTGCTCTTCAATTGTATGAATATTATGAAGCACCATTTACTAGCACCCTCGTATTTATATTCTTTATATTACAACTTAGCGATTAACCTCCTCCTGGTCCTCTTTTTATTGAATATTGAGGGACCTATAAGGAATGTAATGTACTTTATAGAGAATTGAATATAGAACTGAACTAAGAATCAGCAATCCCAGGTTCGAATCTCTAGTGAGCAGTCCCTCGAGTGTAATCCTATTTGCATCCTTCCCAATCTTAGTGTGGATTTAAGACCTTATCCGCTCATTTCCTTATCTAATATGAACAACGATGTTCCATTTCACGAAAACTTTAAGTATTCCGAAACTGATACAAATAGCAAGGAATATCTCCGAAATAGTTCGCTCTACAAAAAAAAAAAAAAAAAAAAAAAAAAAAAAAATTCAGACATAATTTGTTGTTTTAGGAAGATCTACATATTTTGCATTCTAAGATTTGGTCTATCTCTTATAGTTTACCAGTTATACAAAAGTCATCCAGAGTAAACAGGACTACAGAGGCAGAAAATTCAAGATATACATTTAATTTTTCATAAAAGCATCTCAAACATATGACGTTTTAATCAAAATCTTTAGAGCCATTTTCAAGAAAATTAAAATGTTCGATACATTTTCCATGTAAAGGGTAGTTTAGGGTGGAGGAATTTTGTTCCAAGTCTTCGTCTCGCACCCTCAGATGATGTTAAACTTGAATTCCAACTTTCACTTTTAACCGACTTTTCGTTTTTGAGTTATGCTGCTCACAGACTGAGAGACACACAGGCGCGCGTGCGTTTTTCTAAAAATTGCCTTTTTTTTTTTTTTTTTTTTTTTTTTTTTTTTTTTTTTTTTCCTTCTCAAAACATATATTTCCTGTGGAATCTCGACATCGAATTTTTGGGTGGAATACAATACTTCCTCTACTTTACTATCCCTAGTAAAGCAAAAACACGTCAGATACTGCTTCAAGGAAATATGGGTCGAGTTTGAAAGCCTGAAGCTTTGGCAAATGTGACCCATACCGGTAGCCGAAGTCATTAAGGCACGAACTCCAGAACGAAGGGTTCAAATCCTGTTAGGACCTCCTCCATGAGAGAGCTTTTTGAAAGTTTTCCTCAGTCTTTATAACTGGTAAATGTCGGAGAAGTACCTAAACTTAACCTGGACTGTTTCCTTCTCAAATTTCCTTTTCCGATTATCTCTCATTGCATGCAACACAAGTAACACCACCTGTGGTGCCGTAAGAATGGACCTACACACTATTAAAAAGCAGCAAATGCAAGGATTAACGCTGGACGTTAGAAGGGTTGCTTTTGTTGTGATTGAATACATTTTGGAACAAGGCCGAGTGCCAGTATTTCACAGGCAATGTTGACACCCTGCATTGCGTGTCCAGATGTTTTCCTCTCTTTTCAATAGAAGGATGCCACCAGGGCAGTTTTTATGGCCCTGGGGAAAGAGTAGAGGTGAAGGAGGCCATGCTTTTTCCTTGTGTAAATAGCACGATTACTCGACTTTCGGCTCCCAAATATTCAACCTCACCTGCCTGGTACTGTTTACCTTTCGTCTCCCTGTACCTACAGCTGCCAGGGCTGGCTAGTTTTAGATTCCTGACGCCACGACACAGTTTGATATGAGAATAATGCACTTGGTGGCATCAGCACATGGCAGTATGTTTACCTTAAAAATCACTCTCAGTGACGAAATATGTTTTCAAAATGCGCTTATCCTGTAGCTATCTCCACCAGCGTATCAATTTTATTGTTACAAGGTTTATTTTCACAGTAGGTAGAGGAAGTATTGCACTACGCCCCAAAAATTAGATACCGATATTTTACAGCAAATACGTTTTCAGATTCCCTGAATAAAATAAATATATATATATATATATTTTTACGCAAGTGTGTGTGCTTGTGTGTGTTTATGAATATCCTAATTCAAAAAGAAACCACAAATATATTTCAATTGGTGAGCAATTCCGCGTGTGACTAACTGACATTTACACTACATTTTCTTCTTAAAATGTCTGTCTAATGGTCAATATAGGTGTAAAAATGTTATTTTAACGACATATGATGACAGAGAATACATTGGCGGTTGTGATAGGGAATATAAAAGCCTTAAAAAGTGAAACAATTATTTAATAATGAGCGCTAAACTTTTCGTGACTAACTGACCTACAGTTGACATAAATGTCAGCCACGAAAAGTTGAGCGCTCATTATTAAATAATTGTTTCACTTTTTAAGGTTTTTATATTCCCTGTCACAACCGCCAATGTATTCTCTGTCATCATATGTCGTTAAAATAACATTTTTACACCTATATTGACCATTAGACAGACATTTTAAGAAGAAATGTAGTGTAAATGTCAGTTAGTCACACGCGGAATTGCTCTGGTATACAAATATGTTATGCATATGGTATTTTAATCAAAATCGTTAGTTTTTGAGAAAATCAAACTTATCAAAAACTGTAGATTGAGGTTGGGGATTTTCTTGAAAAATCTGCGTGTCAAATTCGTGATGATGCTGAACAAAATTAAGCAATTTAGCTGATTTTTTATTTTTGAGTCATGCTGCATACACAAGCACACATACTCCTCACGCACTCAAACTCTCTCCTACACTGTCACACATTCGCCCACAGTCTCCCTCACATACTCTCTCAAAGACATTCTCTCACATACTCACACACAAAGTGTCACAAAATCTCTCACAGTCTCTCTCAAACACGTACTCTCACACACATACAAACTGTCACACAGACACGCTCTCACACTCTCACTGATGACTGCTATTTGTAAATATGCTTTCTTGGAGGTGGGATTTAGAGATTCCCGAAACATTTATGTCCGATGAAATCTTCTTATCGAATCATTGATTTGATAAATACTCCCCCTAGTTGCTGTAAGTACGCAGAAGAGAAAGTAAAGCGTTTGGGGGTAGTGTTTATGGAGACCTCCTCTTTTGCACGGCAACACCTTTGTCACTGTGTGAGAGAAAGTGGCCGGCAGCTTCATACACATCCTCCCAATTCCAAACCAGCAACGCAAATATGCTCAACGTATTTACGAGCTGCGCTAACAAAAAACAAGTTCCATATTTTTAACGATACCGAATGACAAACATCTTGGAGACTCTCGTATTTGCACTGAAATTCCTTCAGTATTTAATCTCCATTTTTCATGGAAGCCTCCTTTTAGCACCGCAATAATCGCTGGGAATTACTGTTTGGGGATGCTTCAATGGCGCCAGGTGATAAACACTTGAAAACAAAGTCTGAACAACGCAAAGATGTGTCTACCTCAAGTGGAAGCGGCGTCAAGTGCGTACTCGGAGACCGATCCGAACCGAACCGTTCAGGTAAACCGTTTAGCCTCAATCTTTCATGGTTCCTCTTCCAGTCAGTGGGCCTCCGCATTCAGGAGGTCGTGGGACTAATTCCCGTGGGTTCCCCGAGTAGCTAGTGCTGGGAAGCTTAATTACTATCCGTCCACCAGCTCATGACTTTAGGGCAGGCATGGGCACGAGAGGAGAGTTAGCGATTGAACTTGCCTCACCCACGCCGCATTCTCTTGCCAAGTGACGAAGGTCGTTTTGATACAAGCGCAGCGGTGGCTTGTTCCACCTGCGCGGTAGCAATAATTTATATACTGTTATTAACTATTTTGTATACAATAATTATTACAGCCAAGTAGCAAATTACATAATCAAGTTTATAACCATCCTTTATCATATGCGTTCTTTCATGATTAACATACTAAATCGTTTCTCTTTCACATTAAATAAAGCAGTAAAATTCCATTACTATTTAGCCTTAAATATTTTAAAACTATTTGATCATCAAAATTGTTTATTTTTAAACTCAATATTGTGCTCAAACTGAAACACGAAATACAGTAGCTTAGGTATATTAAATAAGCTAACAAGAAACTAAACCCCTAAAAAGTGGAATCATATCGTTTCTTTTATATGTTTACTAATACGAGTATTCAGAAAGTACTTTTAGAAATTGTAAATAAATAATTGTAAGATCACCAAAGTTTGCTTGATCGTACTGGTGTTTGATATTGTAACGGTTTATATTTGCAAATTGATATTAAACAGCGAACTTTCTTGTTTTGTAACTTAAAAAAAGCTTCTCTCTGCCTCTCTTCATGCGACAGACATATTCGCATTTGAAGAAAATTATTGCTTTATCAATTAGGTTTGATAAGAATGTTATCTTAGGATTTAATTAACTTTTTTGTTTCACTTTGAGGAAAGGCCTTTGTGGAATTTTACGTAAATTACTCAGAGTTTGATGGATCATTATTATATTTTATGGTCCACTGAATGAGGCGTGAAGGGGAGGGATGGACGGTGGAGCGAGGAAAGAACGCTTTTCAGTGGAGTGGCTCTTTTAAGCCAATATTGCCCATACTTCCCGTTAGGGGAATGAAGGGGAGAGGAGATACATTGCACTTAGTGTAGCCCAATAATTGTAAACATCCACGCAAACGTTCTGCTGAGCGTGCTGCTTACGTTGCCAACTTACTCTAATGTTTTACTCACTGCAAGTATTAGTATATAGATAAAAGAAAAAGTTAAGTAAGGAAAACTGGCAGGGTATGGAACACATCACCCACATTCATTATTAGAGGACCACTTGGTCAAGGGTAGTTTCTCCTCGCAACCCAAACAATGGGACTGCAATTTCTAGACTTCGGCACGTATCTGTGGCCTGTCCACCCGCGTCCTATAGCCTCCTGTGGTTCCTTCCTCCTGGAGGGCAATAGTCACAATGGTCGCGAAGTGTTCCCTTCTCGTTATGTAACCCATATACATAGGTGTGCGTTTTATATCGCCTTTAAAATATGTCTTGTAGATTAACGCCTCGCCATTAGTCACAGTTTAACGAGTTCAGCATTGCGCGTAATGGGTATTAAGTTGTCCTAATGCAGTAGAAGAGAACGAAACATTTGCATCCATTACAGCGTTAGGCTTGCTGGTTACATGGTCTATAAATTTTCAACTCAACTCTCAAATCCTTAAGCTCGCTGCGTGAAATTGCGTGTGTGTGTGTTTGTGTGTAGACTGCCGTAATTCGTTCTATTAGTCAAGTGGACTCTCTTACTTGTAGCCAGACTGAAAAGGTGGTAGTGTCTGCGTTATTAACATGGTCTTACAGCATGATTCGCATACAAACCATATGCCCCTGGCTGCAATTCATTTAAATATGTTATCAACTTTTAACCGGAGTTCCTAACTTTTTCCACGCAGCGGGAATCTTTCGCCGGGAATTTTTATTTATGTGAGGGAAAAGCCTAATGGCTATCAAGCAGTTTGTTTAAATCTCTACTCCAAAACTTTCGGCGACAGGTAGATGAAAGATGGCGATTCGGCTCAGTTTGCCTTGAGCTTTGCCATAAAGCACATTTCATGTTGTTGGTTTTTTGTATACTATTAAATACAAAATAAACAAACGTCAGCTAAAGGGATCTTGGGACTAAAATTTGAATTTTTGTGTATTTTATGGGAATGAAATCAATAATTTGGACACTTAAGGATGCTTGTGTTATACAGTACCACACACAATTCCTGGACAACCTGTTGCATAGCTCTTAGGGAATTAATTACTCAATTTATTCGCAATGCTAAAATATATTAATATTCAAAATATTCAATGCGCATCAAAAACTAAAATATTACAACAGTTTGCACAACAGACACTATAATCTCTAACAGGAAGAAAGAATAATTACTTTTAAAGTAATTAAATTCTTTGCTTCGAGGACATTGTATTATTTTTAAAACCTTTTGGGTATTTAATTTTTTAAAGTTAAACAAATCTACAGATTTTCTGAAACCAAAGAGTAAAGTTAAAATCGCATAAATGGAGCACATGCTGGAAAAATTCTAGGAGCATGGCACAAAATTCAATCCGATGGATCAGTTACTGTATTAAAAATGTAAAGTCGAGTAAAATTAATTTTTCTACGCATATGCATCATGATCATGGGTCAGATTACCTCCCCTCTTTTGTCTAGTAGTCTTTCTCCTCACATTCATAGCTTTTTCCCTTGCGACAAAAGCCGTTTAACCACTTCTTTCTGCTGAATTTACTTGTTTTTGAGCCCTTTTTAACCCATACTATATTCATATACTACCTAAAATTTAAGCAGAGGAAGGTCATTTACTACGTTTAAAAACGGTGTAATATAAAGAAATTCACTGCAACCGATGACTGAAGGTTAAGGGAACATTTATACGTGTACATCTAAAAAATATTAATTTGATAATTTTTCGGTAATTTTTCAGTCCAAGGGTCCCTTAAGAAATCGGCAATTAAAAGACAAAAACAGTTTGAATAACTGCATGAGCGATTCTCAAAATAGACCTAATTTCAAATCCAATAAAATCTCCGCAAAAGATTTCGGTGGAACCATTTGAAAAGAACGCTAGAAAAAATAGTAGAGGCCCCTATCAAGATAACCGAATAACTTATCCAACATGTCATATTTACAAGTGCAGTAAATGTATCTTTAGACTAATTTTGAATGTTTTTCTACCTCCGAGACTTCACTTTACGCTTTTTTGTACTGGTTTGAATGTATTTAATGTACTCAGTGCAGCGTGCTTTGATCTTCGCTTAGCCCAATTATTTTGCTGATTGGACTTACATTACTAGCTATGGCGTTTTCCTGTACATTTAGAGTAGCCTCATAGCCCATTTTGAATTCACTCATAGCTGGTCATTGAAATTTGCAATTTATTTTTTGAAACAAAAATTCTTATATAAATTTTAGAAAAACACGACCACGGTGTTATCACATGTATACATATAAAACTTTCGCCATACTCTCGCACTATTGTGAATGTTTACAGAATATCCCACAAGACGTCTCTGGCAGCACTAAATCTGACTACCTGATTTAAACTTCAAAATCGTGCACTTTCTGCAATGGAGTAATGGAATGCATTTCAAGAGCCACACCCACCCCCAAATGGGCGTTTAAATCATGACGTAACAGCCTTTGAAATTGCGATGCGGCGTAAGTGACAGTAGACTGAAAGTATAAAGCACACACATAATTTTAATGCAGATAAACGAAAAATGGGATTTTTCATCATTTTAGCCCAAATTTAACCTTAAATAAACACGTGAGGGGACCTTTTCCTAAAGAGTATTTTTGTATTAATGAGATTTGAAAACGGGTTAAGTCCGGTGAACTCTGTATCGAATTTTTGGGTGGAATATTTTTTGTCTTTCCTGCTGCAGGTGGGTGATAGAGGAACTAAAAATGAACGGTTGGAACTAACAGACTGAATGGACGCAAGCAGGCTAACAAGAAAGATGGTAGATTATAAACCGAAAGGGTTAGCTAGTGAGGCCCATCTTAAATTGGCCTAAACCATGTAAGCTAGAAGAAAAAGAAGTATTTTGTACGTATGCAGGAAGCATGTTGGTGTATTTGAACCCTGTTGCTCGCAACAAACACGTTGTTAACAATATCAGTTCCTCCCCCGCAATTTGAAACGTGCCGTTGCTGTCGGCATTCCCCCTTTGGGCCCATTAATCCACGTAGAGCTTCTTATTCAAGAGTAGGTACTTCTCTCTTTTCCAAACTGACCCGCCCATCTGTCCAACCCATCTCTATCCTTGCAGGCTATTATCTCTGGACGATGCTTTCTCATACTGACCACGGATATTTACATCCAAACCGTGTCTATAAAGAAACATTCTACCTCATCTGTTTCTTTAGCCTTCTCTTACGCTTACATAACGAAAAAATCATTGTTTTCGATTTAATGTTCCATTGTGGGATTTAAATCAATTCAGGGGTTCGATTCCCACTTCTAGGGTGGCGATTTTAAGTCAGCCCTCCAAATTGTTTTGTTTTGTTTGTTTAACGACGCTTGCAATTACCACGATCACATCAGCGTCGCCTGTCTGCCGAAATTTCGTCCCGCAGGGGTTCTTTTACATGCCAGTAAATCTACTGACATGAAGCTGTCGTTTTTAAGCACACTTAAAAACCATCCGTCTGGTTTGAACCCGCGACCTTGGGATCAGTAGGCCAGCATCTAACCAACTGAGTCACCCAGACCGACAGCCCTTTCCAAGCCTTCATCTCGACCAGCTCTTTTAACTATTCCACGGCTCAACGTAGTTCGGAGTCCAGGGTAAGTGCAGTATGGCATCCCCTACCATCCCAGGAGGTAGATCACACTAAATTAGGGAACACTGGAAAAAAAATTTAAAGCAGATTCCGCGTGCGCACCAATGTCTGAGCAGCATTGCTTAGTGGATAAAAATTACGTTTCATTTAATATGGGCAGCACATGTGGGGAAAGTGTAAGAAGCGTGAGGTTTTGGTAAAACAAATGAAATGCAGACCTGTTAGTGTCTCACCTAACGCAGAATAAGATCACTAGACGAGTTCTCTATATGTAATTGCAGTATTATGTAATGCATTTAGTATTTATACTAAAAGATCCCATATAAGAGAGAAACCCTAAGAGGCAGAAATAATATTGTCCCGGGGGCCGCGACTCGGAGAAATTAGCTCCCTGATATCACTGCTACCTTGGTAATTGTCGGTCGATAAAACAGCACGCGACAATGGACGCTCAGAACAAACGCCGTTGCACGCAGTTCTAGAAGCTTTGGATGTGCAGGGACTGGTGTACGATAGAAGCCGAGAAACTTCCATTTGAATAAAAGTTGCCCGAAATGCAGAGACCGTATAAAGCAGACTGGCTTGTGTAGTTAATAGTCAGTTGTGAGTGAAGTTAGTTGTTTGTGTTACCGTAACAGTGTCAAGATAACGTTACAAAAGCTGCGATTTGCAAAGTTACGAGTTGTAAATTGCATTCAGTTTTAAAAGAAATAAAATGACATTAAAACCGGAATTTCCTTTGCCACAGTGTTTACTACGACAAATATTATCTCAAATATAAAATATCTGTCAGTTGAAGGTTTTGTGGCCTTACTTTAAGCAGCAGTATCTGAATTTGAAAGTGGTTGTTCCTATATTCCGTTGCTGTCGCGGTCGCTCCGTATTATCCACCCGGGAACGTCCAATTGACTCGCCGGCGCGCCTTTTCATCCCTCTTCCCTCTTATCCTGGCTACTCCAGAGTCCAGAGTCCTTGAAACTCGGCTTGGAGTGGGAAGCTGCAGGTTCTCAACATCGCTATGTGATACTAGCTACAGCAAATAAAAATTTAATTAGTCGGCAAAGGTTTACAAAGGATAGCAACTGGTTTTTACCAGATCTCAGGAATAACCCACGTTTCTTTTGCACGTGTGTAACGGTATGAACTAAAGGATCTATCTCTTAGCTTTTCAGCCTGTTAATCGGACTCCTTTGAATTGCTTTTCCCCCCATAACTTTGTAACTGTTTAAAATTCAACAATTGCGTCGTTGAAACATCAAATTATTCATCTTCTGGTCCCATAAGGTTGACTCCTGAGTCAAATATATCACTCTATCTTCTTCGTTTTCCTAGTTGACGGTATTTTATAGGCATATAATTTAAAACAGTTTTGGTATACGTTCCTCTTTCAATGCCACTTTTAAAATTTAAAATCATATCGGAGGCTGTTTGCCTTTGGAACAATTGTTAACCTGAGCAAAACCATTACCTTGATATGTCAACTTGCTTTTTCCTGTTCTTGCCAATAGTACATCCTTTCCTTCCTCCTTATTTACTTTTTTTTTCTTTCAGCCTAACACAAAATATCAGTGATCCCTTCTCTGTTACATTACTAAGCAATATTTGTACCCCTATATAAGCCACGTCCAAACCAGTGTTTGATAGTTCCCGCATACCATGTTGTATTTGGAAGGAGAGAGAGGAGTAAATCAACCTTTGCACTGTCATGTTGCATTATATTAAATTACCACTGGACACTGTGCACAAGAAGGGCCTACTATGCATTCACCAGACCAAAGACATTTACCACATGTATAATAAACAGTCAATTAAGAATAAGATAGATTCTAGAACTTCCAAGATACAACTGTGACAGACTTAGCAATGGCATGCGCATTTCAATGTTTAACTCACATCTTGTAACAATACAAATGCTTTGTTTATATTTATCTTAAATCCATTTTTGCCATTTTTACACCAAATATGCTTCTTTTTTAATTTCCCTCGAAATTCCCTACCATTTCCCGTGCTTTTCTGTTTTTCCAGTTATCCGTTTTTGCACAAATACATAATCCACACAAACACATCTCCAAGACGGGACTCGAACCCGCGACCTTCTGCACGGCTGCACTCCGGCGTCCACGGCTACTAGTGCCGACAGATCTTGAAACTGTATAGGACGATGATTTACAAAAATAAAATGTCTACTATTTAAACACGAAAATCCGGCTAGGTAAGTAACACATAGCGTTCCCTTCTGACGCATGAAGGAAAACATTCCAGCGACATGTTTAAAAATACTCGTACAAACAAAACATTCCGGTTTCTAAGAAGAAAAACATAAACGTAGTGTCGCTGGTTGTCTTAATAACACACTATTTGCACAGGATTGACGTCCTGTTGGGCTGCGATAATGTCAAGGTCGCTTTCGGAAGCGTTTGGTTACATCTTCAGAATGTCTGTTTTCCGGTATCCGGGTAAGATGGGAGCTCCTGGTGCCAGTGACCCACAAGGTCGGGAATAGGTACTCGAAAAGTTCTGCAGAAGTAACATTTCAGTAGAAGTTTTGCTCTTGCTTTTTCCGGAAACATCTATTCTCTTCAGCTTCTTAATAAAACTGCTAAATGGATCAGTTAACATTTCTGGACGCTGAACCCTGATACTTAACAGTTAGGAACATCTTAGAAATGGGTTTAAACCAAGGCGCTAATGCTAAAACTACACCGTGGTTAACTTCTGCTAAGGTCTCCCCCCCCCCCCCCCCTCAAAGAAAAAACCCTAATACAGTTTCATTTAAGAATAATCAACCCCAGAAATATTTATAAACTAGGTGACTTAACCAACTTTTGGTGATTAGCTTTTCAAACTCGAAGCATGATGTAAATAATTTCATTTACATCCTCCTTTCTTTATTATAGCTGACACAAAAGTTAATGGCGGGTGGCAGGGGCAGCTGGCCAATACGAAAGCCAATCCACAAAATTTATTGTTTGTTGTTCCTGCCATAAGTTATTGTAGAATTATTTAGAGGCTCTTTATGGTGAATCAGTATAATTTTGTAGGTATACATCACCAGATATTCACGCAAAAAGTTATGAACCATAGATGCAACGTGTGACTTCTAACGTCAATGTATGAAAATGCTAACTTATAAATACACTTGGTGGTGGAAAGACTTTCGGACGAAATGGTCAAGTAATTTTTGCTTTCTCTGGTCTTACAGCAGTAAAGGAAATTTTGTGTTCCACTGAAAAATTCGACACCAAGAAATGCATATTTTGAGGCCTCCAGACCCTCCCCCTTTAAAAATAGTAGTTGTAAAAAAGGTTCGCATACAATATATGAATAGAGTAACTCAAGCGAAGAGTGACTTAGCAATCAAGACGAAGAATGCAACATGAATGCAACACGAAAATGTCATAGAACATCCCGCATCCCAAATTACCCTTCATAAATGTTTCTTAATTTTGATTTTCTGAAATATGGGTATGTTGATTAAAATACCATATGAAGGTTAAATCGATCACTTCAGTGCACATTTCAGCGTATACAATTGGTTTCCAAAGTGAGCTCAGCAAAATTGGATTTTTCCTGTATTTCACGTCAAATTATATATGGTGACGGACATGTTTGGGGATACCTCGTAGATTGGTATGTGGTGGACAGTTAACCTTCAAGCACTCATCCCTATACTATACCATCTTGCTTTGTCACGTGCACCTCTAGTTCCGTGACGGACATGTTTGGGGATACCTCGTGGATTGGTATGTGGTGGACAATTAACCTTCAAGGACTCATCCCTGTACTATACCATCTTGCTTTGTCACGTGCACCTCTTGTTCCGTGACGGACATGTTTGGGGATACCTCGTGGATTGGTATGTGGTGGACAGTTAACCTTCAAGGACTCATCCCTGTACTATACCATCTTGCTTTGTCACGTGCACCTCTAGTTCCGTGACGGACATGTTTGGGGATACCTCGTGGATTGGTATGTGGTGGACAATTAACCTTCAAGGACTCATCCCTGTACTATACCATCTTGCTTTGTCACGTGTACCTCTAGTTCCGTGACGAGCAGATTGTAGTTTCGGCACGTGTCCACAGGGTCTTAGTGTTAGACAACTGTATCTCTGCTTCTACACGTGCCGAACGTAAAGGACCTTTCAATCTACCTGCCTTTATTATCTTTGGATAGATAGTACAGCATTCGGTATTGCCACCTAGTTTCATATTTAGTATTGTTTTAGACTTGAGGTGCAGTTTTAGGTTATGGTCTTAAATAACCAATCCAGTATTTACCTTGGCAACTAAAGGGAAACACAAAAGCAAACAAAGCTCCCAGTCAGGTTGGTCAGCTCACGAGATTTGAACCCACCACCGCGTGGTGGGATTATTGGACAGACAAGAGAGAAAGAGAGTGGTTTGAGTGGAGCACACCAGATGCAGGGCCTACTGCTGCCATGTTTAGATCACGAAAGCCTTAAATTAAAAACAAAGTACTTGGAGAACCGGAGGAGCGGCTATGTGCATTTTCAATAGCATCTCCGGAGGAGGAAGAGGGATGCTGTAAGTGTGTGAAACAGCAAAATGGACCGATGTCCACTTGAGAGGATCTTTCCGGCGAGCCTGTTGCGGTTGTGCCGACTCACGCGGGTAAACATCTGTCAACTTTGTACACATGCGCCATTATCAGATGCACTGAAAGCTATTAAAATGCTAACACGTGTCACAGCGGCTTCTAGGACTCTTGCTGCGTTCTTTGCACCAGGTAGCCAAACAGTTCAGCGGAAGCGCTAAGTTAGCCGAATTTATACGTGTTACAAGAATTTCTTCCATTTGAATTTACCATTAAATACCCTTCTTAATTAAAAGCAAACACACAACAAACCTTTCTCTGCTCAGGTCAATACGTTCGCCGAATGTTGATGTAAGGCAATCTCCTGGAAACTTTTCTTTTAGATGGGATCACGTGTACTAGTAATGAGCATGGGGCTGTCAAAGGTAGTGAAATAATTTAATTAATGTAAACATGAAAATGGCCTAAAAGCTCCCGTGAAGGGCAAGGATCACCTAACAATAGGGAAGCTCATTTATTCTAACGTTGGGAGTTTATTGTTGCTTTCGACTGACTGTATGGTGCACTGTTTAGTCACTGGCATTGTTCTATCCTTACACTATTCACTATTTAGACTTCCCACAGGATTTGCAGTTGTTTCTTCCTCTCGCTACTCGTGACCACTGCTGTCCTGCGTGCTCCATCTGCGTCTCAAGTCTTCCTTACGGGGGTCCTGCAAGTCCACGTGTTGTCTTGTAATCTCGACACGTGGCCTCCCATTTCCATTTTAATCTTTTGGCTAATTGTGTCAAGTCTTGTCTCTGATAACTGGTTTAATATAGTAGAGATTCTGTTTTTCAAAGATAGCCCCAGGAGTTTGTGTTGCATCTTCTCTTCGTATGTTTGGATTTTATTTTTCTTATGTGTTACTAGTCACCATGTTATTAGTGAATATGCACTTAAGTATGAACTTTAATAAGGATATAAAGTATAATAACTTAACCACAAGGAGAAAAAGCGGACTTGGTTTTTCTTGACAAGCACTTTGATTGATCTACTAGTTGGTTAAAGTATCTACTGACATTAGCAAGTCACCAATTGAATTCCCAAAGTCAATTTAAGGCTCTTGTGTGTTATCTGTTTGAGCCTGGACCAGGCCGATTGCTTTTGAGTGCTTAAAAGCGACAGCTTCGTGTCAGTTTCACAACTGTGGAAGTATTCCTGAGGGACGGCATTCCGGCACACCGGCGGCGCTGATATGATTCTGGCAATCGGCAGCGTCACTAACAGACAGGCTTACCGGAAAATGTCAATCAATTGAGAAGTTTAAATGCCGTGCGAATATTACTAGGGTAGTTCGGTTGTTTGGAGTTGTGATATTCAGCGCGAAGTATTCTCAGGGGATACGTAACATTTAATTTAATACTTCCTTGCTTAGTATTAAATAAGCTATAGATATTATAATCTATTTTACATATGGTTATGTAAAATTTGAATCAAGGTACAGGCTGAAATGGAAAATTGTGTTTGGGGGTACGCAGAGAAAAAAGGTTGAATGCCACTGGTTTAGAGGAACTGGGCGGTGATTCAAATCCCAACTATGTTAATGAATTCTTCAGCCTGATTGTTCCTTTCCAAATGCTTCTTTATTAGTGGACAATTGCATTCATGCGTAGATTGGATCTTAGGCTCCAATTTTATTATGCATGCAGTTTCATGTGGTGCGAGAAGTAAACACGATCTGAAAGTAGCTACCCCTAGTTAAATGAAACCATTTCTACAATGCAATGAGACAGTCGTACAATATTCTGTCGTATGTTCTCGTATGGTCTTTCAGGTCGGAGGTGCTTATTTGAGAAACCCAGAGCTGCAGTTCTGATGTATTATTGTGCTTTCAGTGATGCGACATTGTACTGATTGTCTTCGCTTACACATTTAATATGGATACTCCACGTTTCATAGAAGAAATTCGAGTTAGAACTTCAATTTAGGATGTCGCTTCAGAGGATTACTGTATAAACAGAAATGGATACAGGTACTCGTAGCACTGATTTCCCAACAAGACACAGAATCCAATCAGGTGCTCGCCGTACCTTGCAGTGTTGTGTAGTTACGCATGCAGTGAATCACGCTGTAAAGCTGGTGATGTAAATATCATTTGCACCCACAAAACGTATTTGCACAACAGGAAAGAAAATAGCAGTGGTTAACCGCCATTGAATTTTGTGGCTGCCATAAAAATTCTAACGGGTAGCTACATAGCTGTCGTTCGATATGGAATCGCTTGCATAAATGTACAGCATACCTTGCAACACTACAACTCCAGACTGTTAAATAGTACTGTCAATCTAAGGCGAAGAAAACACCGGGCTACTCACACCACAACATAGTTCAGAATTATTGGGCTTGTTTTTCCGAAAGGAATGCGTCAAACAGTGAGGCGCCGCACAGTCTGGTATTTATAAAATGTTACCCTTCAAGCCATGTAAAGAGCGCACAAGAACCCCAACAGTGGGCCATTAGGATAGATGCAAGAAGACTAATTGGAACCTTAAATAATAGCACACAAAAGTGTCTGTTAAAATAATAAAAAAGAAAGCGACGCAAGAAGTTATTATGTCTGACAGACGTCTTAATGAAGGCAACATATGGCCCTATTGTTCAGCAAATGATGCCTTTTCATCAGCGCATTTTAGGGGTTAACGGGGGTTTGTTGTAAGTGCTCTTCCCTAAAGCTTCTATCAATAAGCTTATTTAATAGTGAATGATACAAAAGGTCCCCATTATCCTGGGCTTGATGCCTATCAACAGCTGCCTGCTGAGGGAGAATCCTGGCTGGCTAATAGCTAGCCGCACCCCATCACCCCATACCTACTCAAGGGTTACTCAATATACAGTATCTTCACAAACATTCGGCCTCACATAGCATTCAATGAATATATGTATATAAACGCATGATTTAAGTTATGATAAACACAATGTTTATTTACCACTGACCAAATATTTATAGCTGAATCGTCCAAAAACACGAGATGGTTAATTCCAAATCTGACTTGCCCTTCGTTGTGTTTTTACTTTCTCTACTGGTAAGTAGGGGAAGTATTGTATTCCACGCAGAAATTCGAAGTCAAGATTTCACCGGAAATATATGTTTTGCCTATGGACAGCATAACTCAAAAACGAAAAGTACGTTAAAAATCATAGTTGGTATTTAAGTTTAATGTCTTTCAAGGATGCGACACCAAGATTTTGAAAAAAATAGCCTCACCCTAAACTACCCTTTACATGGAATATTTTGATTTTCTTGAAAATGGCTCTAACGATTTTGATTAAAATGCCTTATATTTGAGATATTTTTATGACAAATGAAATGTATATCTTTAATTTTCTGGCTATATCCCATGTAGTCGTATTTACTCTGGACAACTTTTGCATAACTGGTAAACCATTAGAGATTGACCAAATCATACTTTACAAAAATGTAGAACTTGCTAAAATACACAATTTATGTCTTAATAAATTTTCTTGTAGGGTGAACCATTTCGGAGATATTTCTTGTGTGTGAGTTTCAGAAAACCTAAAACTTTCGTGAAATGGAACATCGTTGTTCATTTTTTTATATGTTAGTGTGCAAAGAGAGCAGAATCTCAAAGCTTTAAAAGATTTGACTATCGCTCAAAGCTTACTGTATTCTAATATTCCCTTTGTACCTACAAGGAAATAAGCAATAAGATAATTTGTACGTATGTTTGTCTCAAGTAACACAAAGAAGGTATAGGAATAAGAGTTTGTAAGAATGGTTAGTGGCCGCCTCCGTAGCGCAGCTGGCAGCGCGCTTGTCTGTGGCGCGGAGGACCCGGGTTCGATCCCCGGTACCAGCATGGGGATTTTATCCCCTCTGGGAGGTCTGGCACGGGGTGCACTCAGCCTCGTTAGGTCACGGGGGGACCAATTGAGGAGCTACTTGATGGAGAAGTAGTGGCCCCAGGTCGAGAAGACCGCATAACTGGCCGGGAGGGCTCGGGGCGCTGACCACGTCCCACCCTCCAGTACTGCACCTCACCAATGACGCCTGTAGTGGGCAGAGGTGGGGGACGCAGCGGCTGGGCGGTAGGCCCTGGCCCTTCGTGGGCTGTCGCGCGGGGTTTACATTTACAAGAATGGTTAGTAGAAGAGTAGAGAAAGTCATATGAGTGCAACACATCAGGTTTTTTACTTTATCGTATAGTTGCACTAAGGAGGGGAAGTATTGCATTCCTCCCAAAAATTCGGTACGACATTTCAATGGAAATACACATTTTGAGATCTCCTGAATCTAAAAAAGTAGAAAAAAAGTCTGTATTTGTTTAAACATCATAACTCCTAAACCAAAAGTTGGTTAAATACCACTCTTAGATACGACACAAAAAGTTTCAAGAAAATTCCCATATGCAGAGTATCCTTTATGTGGACATTTTTTTGAAAATGTTCATTTTCTCAAAAATGGTTTTAACGCTTTTGATTAAAACACTACATGTTTGAAGATATTTTGTGACATATGTGAAAGGGGTTCTTCTAAAAAGCATTAAACAAATAAAAATAAGAACTAAATATTAAAATAATACTTCTCAAAAAGAAATTTTCTTGGATCAAATTAAAGCATTGCAGAATGGAAATACATGCAACAATCGAATTTTGTGTGTTGTGTTGGGATAAATGGCTTAGTTAAATCCATATTTGTTTCATTTAATTCAAAACTAAAATGTTATATATACCGAAACAATATCAAAACGTTCAAAGTTAATGTAAGCCATGTTTTGTTTCCATCAAGAAAAGTAGACTTTAACCGCTAGCGGCCCTGGATCGACTCTGCGCGCAGTAACATTTAACCTTCGACATCGCCAACATAAAAGTACTAAGAAGTTGTAACAGCTTCGAGCGAAAAGCCATTAAGTGTCAATACCTGTGTATTTGTGGTCAGGTAATGAAATACGGGCAATGTAGGCTCGCTTTATACAGTAGTTGACTTATGTGCTTACCTCCCACTTAGTGGGGCCATAATCTTAGGTTAGGTACCTCCGTCTTGCAACCTTCTTAATGTGCTAGTATCTCTATCAGGTGCTTCTCTGTATTTGTACCACCATCACCATCACCACTGTAATGAGCCAAAGCATTGATGGGGACAAAGCAATACAGTTTTATTGTTATTAAATTTCAAACGGGATGTTTACGACTGCTCTCCTGGGTGCGTTTTGAAAACGGAATTGATCACGGTGAAATCATAAGTGAATGAGCGGAATAATATATTTATTAATCCTTGTAGTTACATTATGTTCTTCCAGTGCAAATCATGCCTCACGGAGCAATCATTCAAGTGTTAAACTCAAGCTTCAGACAGATGCCCCACCATGCTAAGGGCATGATTACTGGTGATCCGACAAAGGTAATTGAGCCGTTCAAATCAACTAAGTAGTTCATATGGATCATTATGCTCTTTTCCCTCTCCACTTATTTTGGCTTAGTTGCGTGGCCGCACAAGATAAAGGTGACTGGCAGTGGCCAGTGCGGTACGTCTGCAGCTCTCTGAGTTTCACAAAATAAGGAAGTCAATGTCAGGTGTTGGCATGTCACGTCTAACCGAAATCCTCGCAGCATTCTTCCTTGCCCTATACCTACATATCTATGACGTGATGTAACCCCACCCTCTTTCCCCTCAATGACACTAAATACTGTAGCATTTCAAGTACTCAACAGAGAAGACTGTTTAAAGTCTTCGAATATTGGAATCTCAGGACGTAAGATAAATATCGATATGATCAGTTGACTGAAAGTAAGTTTAATGAATAAATTCGTTCCTTTAGTGGAATTAGTTGAAATGCATGATGACTTTGTGTAATTCGCATGATATGAGGAAGAATAGCATCGTGTTCCCTAACGAAGGCCTCCTTAACTACATTACTCGGGCAAGTCGAAGCCATCTATTAAGGTCAACTGAATTCACCAAACCCCTAATTGCCTTAGCTACACTAACTTTCACTAATTGGCTTTTCCTTAACACAGAACTTGCTAATGACTTTTTCTAATGAAAAACACTTAACTCTCCTTCTTGCACCATATATTGATTTTAACACATGGAAATTATTTAGTACAATTATGCATCTATCTGCGACCACAGCTTTATACAATTATTAATCTTGCCCTCAACAATGCCAATATCATAATGCAACTTTTTGGCGCAGTAAAGAAAAAGTATTGCCGTATTACGTTCTAGGCGTACGTTGCTGAACAGCTCCTCCATTATTCAGAAGTGTGTCCCAAAGTTTGCCATTCCTGATGTAAAGTAGCAATTTTATTTTCTTCTTTGTTTCATTCAAGGACTGCGCGGGTAGCTGATCATTATCCCACGATGGTTTACTCAAATCACCAATAATGGCTGGCAAGTCTGTTCGTGGGTCTTGGAAGGCGTACTTCCTCTGCCCTCGGTCTGATTGCATCACACTTACTTTTGGGTCATAATAATTACATACTTCTTCACAATGAGACTACAGTTTATTTCGGGAATGTTCGATTCTGGCAACAGTCACTAATTACTCGGCTTGTTTCATTTATTCTCATAGGTGTTCTACGAATTCATGCAAAATATTATCATCCAAGAGTCATTTTATAAACTGAAATACTATCGAATATCTTAAACCAATATCTGATGGTATTGATCTGATTAGTGTTTCCCATTAGGTCCTGAGTAACAAAAGAAAGCCACTTAGCATATTAAATTCAATAACGAATGTGGAGAAAAAGTCCACAACACTAAATATTTTCATGTCAAAACCATGAGATGTATCGCAAACAATGTAACACCGCCGAGTTGTTTACGTGAGCTTATCGCACATACACGGCGAGGCAGTGTATGTACACTCTGTTCAGATGCAATCATATCTTCAAGACATCTCCCATATCGGTAGGCGCCAGATATCAATCGTTTGAATTGCGTTACTGACTACACCAAGTTACTGATATTTCACTGTGGTAGTAAACAAGATAAGAAGCGATCGTAGCGCTCGACAACAAAGGTCAATACGCCTCGTTGCTTTGCCAAGTAGTACAGCAATGGCCAATACAGGACGACGACGACCACGACGCTATCTGGCAGGCTGAGATCAGCCCGAGGTGTGTCATACGTGTACCTGCCCTTTTAGGGCTTAACCACTTTATGACGGGATGTAGGATTTTGCAGGGTGGCGGGTGAAGTTTGAGGTAGTAGGTTATAAGGAGGCAGCAAGATTTTGCTCCTCAGCGGCTGCTTAATCAGTGTGCAACTTCCGTTGGGCACTGCTGGTGTAAAGGTCCAAATATGGAGGTTTATTTAATTTTGAATTTAGAATCCAAGCTTATCTTGGAGGAATGTGATGTATTCAGCTTTCGCTGTTGAAGGGATGTCTCCTTCGTTACCGGGGATGCCCGCAAGCCATGCGGGGAACCCGGTGTCCCACACCCGTGCGTTCAGTGGGGTTGTAGTCCCCAAGAGACCTAATCAGGGGACTCCTATGTTGAGGAATTTGGTCGTAAAATTTGGTTGCCCGGCGCCTAATTTCGTCCTCCACATACGGAAGAGACGAGGCTTCGTGCAGTAGTCTCGAAGGGAATCCGCGGCATACAGAATAGATTATCCGAAGTCCTCTATTCTGTATACGCTGCAGACGCAGGAGATGGGAATCTGCGGCCATGCCCCAGATTTCGCAGGCGTATAGGAGGAGTGGGATTATGAGTGCCCGAAAAAGGCGCAGCTTTAGGGGAACTGGCATCCCCGACCGCAGCATGGGGTACAGAGAGGCAGTTGCCCCACCGGCCCGCGCCGACAAGTCGTTGATGTGTTCCCGAAAAGTAAGGCCCTTATCGAGCTTCACTCCCAGGTAGGAGATGGAGTTTACCCATTCAATCCTTCTTCGCAGATAGGTGAATGTGGGGAGATTGGCGGGGAATCGGCGCTTAGTAAAAAGTATGGCGCGGCTTTTCTCCGGGTTAATGGACAATCGCCAACGCCTGCACCATTCTTGGATAAGGCGGAGGTGTCGCTGTATTGGGAGGAAGGTTCTGTTAGGATGTTTGTTTGTTGTGTAGAGCAACACGTCGTCAGCATATTGAGCTATGTTGACGTTCGGCTCTGTAGGTAGGTCGGCCATGTAAGAGCCAAGAGCCAAGAGCCAAATCAGGTCGCTCGGGTTTACCCGAGCGGGATATATGCCCACGGTACCTATCCATTTAGTATGGATTTACCCGTGAGGTATGAAAGATGTAGTCATTGTACAAGCTATTTTTGTCAGTGTCAGCCAATGGTGATGATTGGTTACTCTCTCTTGCTATAGACTAGGGATATGAGTCCCAGTTAGAATGTCTACCCATCCTGGGGCACCCATGCCCCTCTGCTCACTTAGCAAAGGTCAGCTTTCGGCCATGTAGACGCTGAAGAGCGTGGGTGAAATGAGATCTATATGTTCTGCTGTAGCAAGCTCCTACCCTATAACCTTCTAGGTACATAACATGGTACGATAATCAAAAGAAATTTACAAGCAATTCATCCAAAATCCAAAATATAAATAAACTCTACAAAGCATTATCTGAAAACATTAGTACTTCTGCATTCGTTTATTCAGAAATAAGATATTTGGCTTTCCCATACAGGAGCTGCCATCTAGACAAAGCATAACAAACGACAGTGATTTTAAAAACAATCTCAACGCTAAAATAAGATAATTATATAATAATCTTATTGACATCAGTACAACAGAAAATAATGATAAGACGTTCTTGTTTTAATACATAGGTAAAACAATGGAGTTAATTTGAATATAGATGATTTTTCAAGATCTTGATTAAAACCTTTTAGGGTAAGAACTGTAATATTGTACATAAAATCGGTTCTCGATAAAAATGTTTTGCAAAACTTAGCAAAAAATCCCGGGTTGTTCCGTTAGTCCAACACCTTCAACAGATTTCAAATTGTACTTCTCAGCAAGCACCTCAGCTGGCTGACTGTTCGTTCTGCTCCATTATCACTGTTGGATAGATTATTATATATCCAGATGAGCCTTATAGGATGACGAGGATTTCAATCTAACGAAAGAAAATTTGTATTTTACTTAACACTGTAGTGTTCTTAAATCTGTGGTATTAGTAATATCGCCTAAAAGGCAGCCTATAAATCGAAAACGTTTCCAGAAGACATTCGCGTAGCATCTTCATAACACAAGCTGGGTTGAGTTCCAAATTTGTAACTGATGTTTCGTTTTACACTAGTGAGTGTTGTTCAAATATATGACGCTTTTTTAACATTCATTTTTTTCTCTAGTTAAAGCAAACGTTAGCGAAATAAACTGTACGATTAAAACTTGAGCAATCATTGAATCAATGAGTAATGAAATCCAGCGATACGAAGGGACTGATTGTATGTAGACTTCTGGGTGCACCTCTTCACCCTCCCATAATGCACCGCTTAGAGCAATAATTACAAGGCAGACCACGTGACGGACTGACACCTGTTTAAATACTGGACATGGTGTGCATAGAATACATCCCAACTTTCCTTTTCTTTTGATTGTTTCTCCTTAGTTTTTTAGTTTGTTCTGGCAACACATCTTGATAGCCTGCTTCTCCGTTGATGCAAATGAACTCAGGGCCAGCTATGAGTCACCCAGCGGTGCTCCCAATAAACAGTGTACGTACCTACACAAACAGTCACATGGTTGTAGTTAAAAAGAAATTTCATAAAAAGACAGTAAGCATGAAATTGTTTGAATTTTCGAAAACTTTGATCATCATATTTCTGTTTACTCTGGATGACTTTTGAACAACTCACAAACCGTGAAAGATAGACCAATCTTACTATACAAAATTGTAGATAATATAGCAGATAACTTTTTTGCAGATATTCCTTGCTGTTTGTGTGTGTTTCGGAAAACTTAAACTTTCGTCAAATGGAACGTCGTTAATTTTTTGTATGTTAGACGTGCAAACAAAATGGAATTTAAAAGCTTCAAAAGAGTTGACTATCTTTTTTTATTTATGCTGTCCATAGACACACAGACACACACACACACACACACACACACACACACACACACACACACACACACACACACACACACACACACACACACACACACACACACACCGACCTTTTTCTAACAATGCATTTTTTGGGTTCAGGGGGCCTCAAAACATCGAAGTTTTGGGTGGAATACAATACTTCCTCTACTTACCATACGTAGTAGAGAACGTAAAAACTATAAAAGTGCACTAAGTGCAGTATATTATTTGAATGCAATTTTGACAACTATGAAATACACCACATATATGTCAATGGAAGCCGAAAAGAAGGGAAATTTGAATAGTGAAAAGAAAAAATAGATTTTTTGACCTCAAAAACTACAATGTGCCCATAAGTTCTGATGGTTTATTACAAGACATTTATAATCCGAACTTAAAGAGGAGAACTCCGACATACTTTTCTTGCAGGTTATAGCAGTCACTTTCATTTTATTTTACTTTTCCTCTCTGTTATGTAATTCCTCCAAACGATGAGAGAGTGAGCGAGGATAAAACTCATGTCACTATGGCAAAGAGCCAAATTCTTTAATGTTGTACCACGAACAGAATAATAGGATGAAGAAGTGAAGCCTATTACTTGACGAATACCAACCTAAAGTTGAACAAACAAGCGCCGAGTTGCAAGCCATTTGCTCATCAAATACACTTATGTGAAGGTGATAAAATGGCACAATGGCGATGCCTTGTAGCAAAGCGCTTCGCTTTAACAGTTCAAATATTTAACAAAGAAGAAAGGCAGATGGAACGCTAATTATGTTATTCAGAAATATTTCCCTTTTTTTGTTTCCATGTGGAAGTTTCCGATATTACTACATTGGCTACCATCTCAATTGAAAACAGCCTGTGTGTAAAGGCGGCACAATTTGGTCTAACAAAAACAGCACCAGCTTTTGATGGTGTTCACTTGTAAGGGCCGAAACACATTTAAACAAGCAACAAATAGCGCTACGGCCGGAGTCAAATTGTTGCCATCAGTTTACCTGCTCAGCAGATAGAATGTGTACAATCAAGGACAAAGAAAATTTCACCCGCTCCTCCACAACATTTGTTTTCTAGGGGGACCCATCAGTGAAAATTGTACAAGAAATAACCAAATATTATGACATAGGTTTGATTTTATTATGTCCAAGCCTGTAGAAACATTTTCGTATAAATATTTTAGTTATCGGAGTGAAAATTAGAGTTACGCGGCGATATAAATTCCGATTCAGAGGATACGGTTCGATATTTCAGCCTTTTTCTATATTTCTTACAATTTTTTTCAACATTTCTAGAAGTATTTTGGCAAAATTTGCTGCAAAATCAGTTTATGTATTTTAAGTGAGCAATCCAATATTTAATAAAAGTACATAAACAAATTTTAGAAGACACGTTCAGGTATGACTGTGCATATGGACAGCGTAATTTGTTGGATACCAAACTTCGTATTTAATTTAACTATATCCCAAGGATGTCACATGAAGATTCTCAAGAAAATCCCTCCATCCAACCGTTAGAAGGAAAGTGTTTCGACGGTTTCGATTTTCTTAAAAATGCCTCAATGGACAATGATCAAAATACCATATGTTTGGGCTTTTTATGACTAATAAAATGCATATCTTAAATTTTCTTGGAAATTCCTCAGAACTCCTCTTCATTCTCGTTGACTTTTGCATAACTGGTAAACCATAAGAGACAGAAAATCTTAGTACACAAAAATATAGATCTTGGTAAAACGCACAATTTATGTCTGAATAACTTTTTTGTAGAGTGAACCATTTCGGAGATATTCCTTGTTATTTGTGTCAGTTTCGGAAAACTTAAAAATTTCATGAAATGGAACATCGTTCATTTTTTTATATCTTAAGCTTGCAAAGAGAATGGGATCCCAAAGCTTTATAATATTCCCCTTGTACCTACAAGGCAGTAAGATAATTTATACAAATGTTTATCTTAACACGAAGAAGATAGAGGAATAAGAGTTTGTAAGAATGGTTAGTACAAGAGTAGAGAAAGTCATGTGAGTGCAACACATCAGATTTTATCTCTTTATGCAACGGGTGGAATATCAAAGCCATCACATAGCAATCAGCCTTAAACGATTTGAACTATCGCTTAAAGCCTACTGTATTCCCATATTGCTCTAGCATGTACAAGAAAATTAGGAGTGAAATAAGTTGTGTAAATGTTCATCTTGATTAGCATGAAAAGGGATAGAGGAATAAAGCGTTTGTGAATTTTAAAGAACTGAAAACTTTTATTTCGCTGTAGTATACGCCACTACAGAAACTAACGTGCCAGTATGTATTAATGCTTGCGGATTTTGTCCTCTCTAAGTCCCTTTTATGCATTCTGATAGGGGGAGTCATTTTGAACCAGTAGCCTCTGATGGGGGAGAGGTCATTGCATTTCCCCTGTAGAGTAGCCTGCCAGCTCGCCGCCCGTGGCAAGATAACCATAGGGTTTTTACTTTTCAACCATGTGTTTGCATTATCATCCCAACCGCAAAGCGTTTGTTTTTAACGAAAAAGAATAAAGAAATGGGAGAGAAAAGGAAAAAGAAGCTCAAACACCGACCAGTGGGAAAAACAAAAGTCGCACGGACAGAAAGAGATATGTATAATGGTTTTAGAAGGCGGTGGGAGCTTACGACTCTAAGTGGCGCCTTCTAATAAACTGATAGACCGAACCCTCTCATAACAAAAACATTCTTCTTACCTCGTTTCTTTTATTTTCCTCCTCCGAAAGCTTTGTTTTTCTTTCTTGGAGAGCTGTGAGGGAATAAGGTGCATTCTGAACTGCCCCAACTAACTTTCTTTTGCGTGGAATAGCTTTCTGGCACGGCCTACTCATCATACGCATAACAAGACAACAGGCTGCACTTGTCTCTTTTCATACTCAGAAAATATCTGGTTTTGTCTTCACATAGGTACCTTCCTCCACTCACTCTTCTTAAAACTTTTCCTACATAAGCAAACCTACTTTATGTTGATACAGATAAATGTTCATTAAATATTTAAACATTTCCTTTTACAGTTAATAAATAAAGACAGTGAATATAGGTTTAACCAAATTTATACGTAACCCAATTCTAAGTAATTCGTATTTATATGTAAATTTTTGTAGATCCTAGCAAAAAGTAATTTAGAAATGTGTTAATAGAACCTTATTTATAGTTAATGCATTTGTATGTAATTTGTGTTATACGTATCAAATTTCAGTGAAATAATACTGAGGCTTACATAATTATAATGTACCAATAAATACTTCGCTTTCTGCGCACATTCCCATGCAGCTGAAAGCAAAACTATCGATTCCGGTAAATGGAATAAAGATGCTCTATTTAATAGTGTTAATATTGTTAATAGCATTCTAATAAATTCAATTTGTCTTCTGGTTTCTGAAAGTCTATTTTAAAGGTTATACTTAGTGTATATAATACATTCTCTGTATTACTGTGTCAAGGCCAACATAACAATAAAAGTTGAAGGTGCTACTATCGATTTTCGTATGCACAATCGAATGATTATAATGTCGTACACCAGTAACAGTATGCAGCGTAGAATATAAACATTTTATAAATGTTTTAAAATTGACTCATGGTCGAGCTTAAATACTCATATAAAACTTGAATATAATGGTAATTAAGATGCACGTATGAATATAATGAAACCTGCATCTTTTTGATGCCATCATACTCTCGTAGCATAATATACTATAACCATATGATATTTTAATGAAAATCGTTACACTTAAAAACCATCGGTCTGGGCGGGATTTGAACCCGCGACCTTGGGATCAGTAGGCCAGTGTCTAACCAACTGAGTTACCCAGACCGATGTTCTAATTCGGAGAACCTCAAAGCTATATTTACGAAAAATGTCGGTATAAAATGTTTTGGTGTAATGTATACTTGCTCTACTCACTAGAAGTAGCAGAGAAATTTGAATGTAAGGCTCCCCATTGCGCACACTAAGATGTATCAAATTTACCTTAAAATATTGGTTCTAGGTTTGTTGTGATTCTGAATAGATATTCCGCAGTATTTCTTCTCGCGTTGCTACTGATGGATTTGCCTGAGGCTGTAGTACTTAAAGGCTTGCTGTGAAGGTTTATATCAGTTTATATCTTGGTTTTATAGCTCGAGGGAGAGGCATAGGTAGATAAGAGGAATGGATCGCAAAAATAACGCGGAAGAGGTCAGTGACCTTAATGCAGCGTAGTAGTAACCGACATACGACGAGGGATAAGGGCGGCACCTCGTAAACGTTCTTTGCACATAGTTCCCAATAAGACTGCATAAGTCTTATACAGTGTAATGTGATGACAGTTCCCAGTGTGTGCTCAGCTTTGGCCCCGTCTCCAGTATCTGCCAGTTGCTACAGTGAGGTGTTCTTCTCAAGGTATGCGCGGGTGTTTGAGCACAGACAACACCAATTAGCTTGGCTGAGAAATGTAATGGAGACTAATGCTAAAGTATAGAAGTTGTCCACTATTTGTCAATACAGAATTGACAGTATCTAAATTTTAGAATTTCGGGGTATTTATCTGCTAAATTCTGGCATATCGCTACATCACTATTTAAAATCAACTGAAGGGCCCAGGAAAAGAATGAGCTAAGTCCACTTAGAACGCATATTTCTATTTAAATATTTCATGATCTTACAGTTACGTAACATTTACATTTCTGTAACATTACTGTTGATATTATAGCGAGTCCTTTCAGTAGATCAATCGTATCACTGACACCTTATTCGCCAATACGAATCGAATTTAATCGATACTTATAATATACTGTGCTAAAGTCGAGTAACAAAGTCGTTCCTCTTACATTCATTTTTTTAATTTCTGTGATGTGATTTAACTTATGATCTAAGAAGTCTATTCTCATGTTATTAAGAACATTTGAGGTTATGCCAGCGGTTTGTAATTAACTTATTCAACACGCAGTTCTGCTTTGAATAAAATTTAATAAAATGAACACATGTGTTCAAAAAATGAAACAAACCACATCGATAATTATACAACAAAAAATGGCGTTCTTGCATTTCAATTGTTACCAAAGCCCCCATTTGCCTATAATAATTCTTATTCAAATTCATGCTATCGTTAGATAAATAGGTTCCTTTGGTCTCCAAAGGTTATAATGACGAGCGTTCGTTAACTTCAATGATTTTCTCAAATGAAAAGTCGCTCCCTGTTTTTCACACACGAACCTACAACCATATACCTAACCACTGAAAGTTTATCTTGATTAACAAGAAGTCAATAGAAAAATAACGTTTTATAAGAATAGTTTATTGTCTGCAAGTAGAGAAAGTTGAATGGAACACATGAATTGTTTCCCCCTGTTCGCTTTTTTCTCATGGTCATACAAAAACAATGGAAGCTTAGACCTATTGTATTTCCCTTGTGCCTATGTGATAAAATCATATCTGCAAATTATTAACCTAAGCAGATAGAATAACAATCTTTAAGAATATGCTTGTAGAAAGTTAGCCATAGACCAGGTAACATCAGGTAATTTTTTATTATGAAATATTAATTCGGATAATGGTTTTGTGATTTTCTGCGACCTTATATACAAGGTTTTCAATAATTTATTGACTTTTCGATTAAAAACCCTTCATTACATTTGTAATAAAATGGTATATTTCAGAAATTATTCATGAGTGGCTGATCAATAAATCATCTTATAATGTTCATGGTAAAAAGCTAATATTTAAGGCGAGTGTATTGAAGGGTTAAACTTTATTTATTTATGTATGTATTTTTGTGATTCAGTTTGATACATGTGATTTAGCTTGAAAGTGATGCAAGGTTTGCTGTATTGAAATGGACCATTACTTATGATTGTTATTATTTTTACAGAAAATCTCACCATTCGCTCTCTGGACTTCAGCGTGAAGCTAACAATATTTGCAGTGGAGGCCCAGAGGTACCTGTGCTTCAACAAAAAATGGAAGCTCGTGGGATCGGTAAGTTCACCTAATAGAACGTAATTTCTCCTAATCAATGCATATCTTATCTTCGCTGTTTTTCATGAAAGCAAACTATTTTTCTATGTTCCCATAGACATTCATACTTGCAATTGTCTATAGCTATTTGCTATTATTGGACTCTACGAGTAGTAGTAATTGCATTAATTTTTGTACAAGTGTAGGCAAATGTCACCATGTACATAGCTAATGGAATCAACAAGAGATGGCAGGACCTACCTTGCTATAGTTGTCGCAAAATTTGATGGCGGGTGGCTCGACACTAAATTGAATCATAGGCTTGCTGCCATCCCCATCCTCCGTGGCCTTGGCTGCGGCTGGAAGTACCCTAGGGAAGACACCATAGGTGTTATTACTAATTATATTTTATGACACGATATTAAATAAATAACAATACCACCAAGAGTACTGTTAATTTAAAAAGTGTTGTGTTACAAATAATGGTATGAAGAAATGTATTCTTAACTTTATATATTACTAAGTATACGTACAGTTTGTTCACCAGTTCATGGTCCTTGGCAGAAATGCAACGAGCCAGTACATCAGTAAATAATTCTAGGTACACAGCGATATCTGAAGCTGGACTCATGCTTCTGGTTTCGATAACATTACGCATAACCAGAAATACAATTCCAGCTTCAGATATTGCTGTGTACCAAGAATTATTTACTGATGTGCTGACTCGTTTCATTTCTGCCAGGGACCATGAGCTGGTGAACAAACTGTACTTTGCCGTCAGAGGTGCAGTAAAGTCCTTATCTTAGGTCCATGTTGTGAGTGTTGGCCTGCACCATATCTTGTAAGAACGTCACTCCTCGTCTAACCTCAGTAGCAGTAATTCTTGTGATTTCTTGCATGATGAAGTTCCTTTAGTGTACGAGATTAGAACAAGAGTTCCTACTGCTGAGTGAGTGAGTGAGGACATTTTCACAAGATGTGCTTGCTATCTGTTTCAGAGCAGATTCTACAGTAAGGTAAGAATTTTAGTGGGTCTCTGACGGCAAAGTTTTCCCAGCGACTCTCGGTTATCTCGCGCAGTGGAGAAACCACGAGAAACTGGTTAACATATGTTTTAAAGACCCACTTTTTGTGCTATTGACTCTAATGCTTCACAAAATCTTAAAAGGGCGTACGATTTGGACTGTTGCAGAAAAAGTTTAAGGGAGAGATGTGCGAGTTCTACGAGGATATGGAGAAGAACGGGTACAACCGCTATCGGTCTGTGGCGAACGAGTCGCACTTCGTGGGGTTCAACAGGCGAGGGAAACCGCTGAGAGGCGGACAGTCGCGGCAACGGAGCAAATGTCTCAACTTTCTCAAATTCGACACCGAGTTCAGCATCAACAGCCACAATCAAAGGATCGCGGGAGGGAACTTCACGGCCGAGGTTCCTGCGCACGCGCACCAGCAGCTGCTCAAGAACAAGCAGCAGAAGACATCCTTCATCAACAGCAATAACAACTCTACGACAGCTCTCATCAGCCACAAACGTGGCAACAAGAACAAACTACCACAGAATAGGAAAAATAGCGTGAGGCAACGGTTTCGGCACGAGAAGCACCATCGGAACGGAAAGAAGATATCCTGATTCCTTGCGACTGGCGGCGCCTCGAGGACCGCTGCATGAGGTCCCACCGCTACAGGTAGATCCACCCGGAGAAGCAGCTTCTTAGCGCCCGTCCTATTTATATATACATATGTGTGCGTGTGTGTGTCTGTCTGTATATACATAGGTACCTATCGCTGCTTCTGTCCCTTACAGTGAACTCCGTTACACAACAAAGCTTTAAAACGAGGGTGAAACTTAGAGATAAGGACTCAACTGTAACACCCTCCGGATTTTTTTACGTTGCATTTTTAAGCCAAGAGCAAGAATGAACAAAGAGAAGGAAAGCATTTTAGTCTTGACTGTCTAATAATTATGATAATGCTAATAACACGCGGAACCAGAAAGTCCAGTTTGGACTTGAATGAATCAGTATTCTCTATGTTTTGCATAGTTCATGTTTCACGAAAACTATAGGGCATTAACGATATAGACGCTGTTACTTTTCGTTGCAAAGAAATTATTCCTTCCCCATAATCTAACTGTTTGAATATAACTTGAATATTATGACCAAACATTCCATTTAGTTAACCACACATATAAAATATATCTGTGAGCTTCCTTGTGCTTTCTGATCCATGGCTGCTCCCTTGAAGTTAAACTGTTAGACGTCGCTTCTGAACACTTATACACAAAATCCATAGACATCCTGCTCGTAAGACGTAGTCTGAAGTATATTCAAAGTTTAAAACCTCCCTGTGGTTGCTGCAATACAGTGTCTGTCGCCTGTCCCTGTTACAATTTTATATGTGTGGTTATAAAACATCCTACATTCATAGAAAATATAGCTGTGTTAGAATTTTTGTGATGTACTGTACTCGTGCCACAAGGTCCCTATTTATTCATTGTGTGTGGTTTCATAACAGCTGCCTCTCATCCCTGCAAAGAAAGGTAATACATTTCCCTGGAGCCTTCTGCTTTTGAAAACCACACTGTGGTCAGTAGCGATCAACTCGGATCCCTCTTGACCTCTTCAAAAGGTGTGTTATCGATGTCCCATCGCGCAGTAGATATATCGCACTCAAGAGACAATTTTGCAACAATGTTATTCATAAATCACTAGTCAAGTGGCGGACGTTGTAAGCCGTAAATTGATTGTCCTCTTGGGAACCTGGGCATACAAGTCAAGTATCTTTACTTTTCGGGTGTGAAACTAACCATGTTAACCATGACAAACTCATCTCTGTGAAGCTACCATTGAAAAAAACATAATGGGTGTCCTTAGACCTCCCTCAAAGGTTCACAACTTCATCCATAAGGATCACAAGAAGTAAAACGGTGCCTCCACACTGGGGAGAAATGTCACAGTTAGGGACAAATCCTTTGCTATCGCTTTAGAAACATTCTCTGTTTTGCGTGATCTTTAAACTTTTAGATTTCAGCAAAAGAAAAAGAAATAATTTACCTGAAGGATACTGCACTATAGCTTATTTGTATACAGGCATTTGAATCAGTTTATTTAGTAAACCTGTCAACGAAATGAAACCGATTCCTTAATCTGCCCAATATAATAACATCTTAAACTGGAAAGGTTATGTTGATTTTTTTAATGTTCCATTTCTATGCGGTCTTTAACATCGAAGGTCATGTCTTGGAACAATTGCAGTGCTGTTCACTCGCTTAACCGTGGTATTAAATATTGGGTTTCTATTACTTTGGTCTTTTTTAACTTATTACATTGAATTCATATTTCCAGAGGAGGATGGAGAATAACCCTAGTGGGAAAAACACCTATGGGGCCACCCTACCTTGATTTGTGAGCATTTTAGATACGAATAGGCTATATATGTATGTTATTGGGCTAGATAAAGGGAGACGAACAGACCAAAATGGTATTAACATTTTCATATATGAATTTACGTTGCTCAAAAATGTAAAAAATATGCTTTCACTAGACTTCTGATGACATGTGTTTTCCTATTAGTACCTTTAGATATATTCCTGTATTGCGCAATGAACCTTACAAGCATTATCTAACCTGAGAAGGTCTGACTGTCGAATGATATTTATCTGCACTATTTCACAACTTATATAGTGTATTGCAAAAGTTTGAACAGACCAAAAATAACCTAAAATAGATTTATTTTGATTAGTGTTGCTCGACTTACAGCACTGCGAACTGAGAAAAACAAACCTAAAAATTACAATGTTCTCTTGTTATAACAGAACATCTGTTTATAATTTCACTCAAATACCTTTTATTTCCAACATTAACAAACAACCTTTCTTCTAAAAAATACATTAACCATTGAAAGAACAATTGTTACAACCGCATTTGTCAAATTCAAATGGGGTTCTATTTTGATTTCTAATCTGCGTAATAAATTGTTTTTCGGCCATTTACGGGATATAGTTGGCGACACTTACTAAACAAAGGAATTGCCTAGTGATAATATGAAAATAAAGAATGGCCTCTATTTATTCACAACTGCGGAGTACATAAATTGAACATTATTTAATGCTTTATTATTGCATATCATAAACAAAAATATATGCAGTTATAGCGAGTCATTTCACGCTGATAATACCCGTCACACCAAAGCATCTTCACAGTTGACCATGCGTTGCCAACATTGGCACTCCAAATATAGCGGAATTATCGCAAGGCACGCTGTGATGTCAGTATTTGAAACTGAGACAAATAAAAAATACCAACAGCGAGTCGAATAATTAGGTCTACCTAACAATTTATTCTTCCCGTTTATTCTGGTGGTGCATAAAGGGCAGCTGCTGCTTTCGCATCTTTCTGAAGTATACATACATATTTGAAAATATGCTTCTTACGGCTGAAGGAGGGGATGGGGTACTTGTCAATGTTATTTCTGTGGACAGGAACAGCTGCTTGTCCCAATTGTTGCATAGCTCCTCCTTCAAGTAGACATACACAAATGCCAAAGAACGGTTAATTTTGAGGTTATCCAGTCTGGTGGGTATTCCAGCAATCGCTGACTTCCCATTACGGGCAATATCCAGTTCTTTATTATTTGCAGGAGGGCTTCCCGATTTCTTTGTGCCACAGGTACCAGAAAGAATCGTCCTTTATCGCCATCCTAACACTATCACAAACCGCCCTCTGTAGTACTTGCTGCGCCAAAATTTCCATTCAATTTTAAAAATTTTATTTCTGCCTCCAATTCTTCTAAGTTGAGTATCATCTAGTTGAACATCAGTCTGCAATTGTTCTTTCTTTGCTAAAGGTTGGTGACTGATTGTACAACAACTAATACAGGCAAACAAAACACCTGTTTATGGATAGTCGTTTTGCTGTCCCCATGAAAGTATTCACTCCAGTCACCTTCTTGAAAGTGCAGTTCCCGCCATTTCGTCTTTTCCCCCAAAATGTGGGGAAAAATGTGGACATAATTTAGTCGAGTTTTCGCAGGTTGACATCAACGACTTTAGCCACTTTTCGTCACTTCTTTTGGCGACTTCACATCCAGATAACCGTGGATTATGGTATATAAAGCAAGCGAGCTAAAGAACGGATGGTGGCCCTCACGACTTCGATTGCATAACATCTACTGCTTATTTAATTCCAGAATTACGAACGTTTAAAACAATACCACCCTGAGCTGTCTAGTGCAAGTATTTTTATGCATAAAGTTTGTTCCACAATACAGCATGAGATCTTACTTTACGACGTTCTTTCTATAAAAAGGAAAGGCAGCAATTGCTTTTCCCTTGGGCGATGGTCCGCAGACGTAATTCGAGTTTGCCGGAGTAAGAATTTTATTCGCTTTCCCTCGGACACATACATAAATACCAGATAGCTTGGTTGCTAATTTGCTAATTATGCACTTACAGTATATATGGCTGAAAATTCTCAAGATACGAGTAGAACATTTTCAATGTTACTAATCAACCAACTCAAAAATGTCAAATACAATAGAGTCACAATTCTAATCTTGTCTATAATAAACATCACATAAATTTAAATTAGAGGAGAGCTAAAAACGAAGCCGGGAAGAAGCCGCTTGTGGAATAGTCTAATTAAGATGTACCTACCAGACGTGATTTGTCTTCGGAACACGATGTTTAAGACCAGAATCTGTGCCAAAAAGCCACAGAATGTGAAAAGAGAAGTCACCAAATTAAATTTACTTTCCATGACTACTAATTCAAGCGTATAATGAAGATCGTGGAGACCACCAAGCATTTTTCCGAATCCCCTCCAAGCATTCCGCCGTTTTTTACCTTTATTTCTCCCGACCCTTAACATTCCCCCCACCCCTACCTAGTTTGTAGTATTTGCTCTTTCATTCTCAATTCCGTATCTCCCTCCCCCTTCCAAACCATTGAGTCGGTGAGCGTTTCACCCCCTCGTTCTTTAGCTATTCTGGTCTCACATACCAAAACCTTTTAGTCGAGCCCTCCCTCTCTGTAGGTGAAAAAGGTTCTTAGAACCACAGGTACCTCTCCATCAGATATTTAAAAACAAAACAACAACGCTCTGCGCGACACGTGGGAAAAGTCACCCCGAGTGTAACGTCCGTTTCATCCATAACGAATGTCGTTCAAACATGAGCTGCTGTAAGGTGCCTCGGGGAATAATGCCTGGAGAGGGAGGGCTTTGTTCACATATAACAATTGGACATGCTTACTAAACCCTGGGTTCCAGCTAGAAAATAACGCAATGTCGCTCAAACATGAGCTGCTGTAAGGTGCCTCGGGGAATAATGCCTGGAGAGGGAGGGCTTTGTTCACATATAACAATTGGACATGCTTACTAAACCCTGGGTTTCAGCTACAAAACAAGGCAATGTCGCTCTCTGGAGGATAAATGAGTTCAAGCATGAGCTGCTGTAAGGTGCCTCGGGGAATAATGCCTGGAGAGGGAGGGCATTGTTCACATATAACAATTGGACATGCTTACTAAACCCTGGGTTCCAGCTAGAAAACAAGGCAATGTCGCTCTCTGGAGGATAAATGAGTTCAAGCATGAGCTGCTGTAAGGTGCCTCGGGGAATAATGCCTGGAGAGGGAGGGCTTTGTTCACATATAACAATTGGACATGCTTACTAAACCCTGGGTTCCAGCTACAAAATAACGCAATGTCGCTCTCTGGAGGATAAATGAGTTCAAGCATGAGCTGCTGTAAGGTGCCTCGGGGAATAATGCCTGGAGAGGGAGGGCTTTGTTCACATATAACAATTGGACATGCTTACTAAACCCTGGGTTCCAGCTACAAAATAACGCAATGTCGCTCTCTGGAGGATAAATGACTTCAAACATGAGCTGCTGTAAGGTGCCTCGGGGAATAATGCCTGGAGAGGGAGGGCTTTGTTCACAGTCCAACAATTGGACATGCTTACTAAACCCTGGGTTCCAGCTACAAAATAACGCAATGTCGCTCTCTGGAGGATAAATGACTTCAAACATGAGCTGCTGTAAGGTGCCTCGGGGAATAATGCCTGGAGAGGGAGGGCTTTGTTCACATATAACAATTGGACATGCTTACTAAACCCTGGGTTCCAGCTAGAAAATAACGCAATGTCGCTCTCTGGAGGATAAATGAGTTCAAACATGAGCTGCTGTAAGGTGCCTCGGGGAATAATGCCTGGAGAGGGAGGGCTTTGTTCACATATAACAATTGGACATGCTTACTAAACCCTGGGTTTCAGCTACAAAATAACGCAATGTCGCTCTCTGGAGGATAAATGAGTTCAAACATGAGCTGCTGTAAGGTGCCTCGGGGAATAATGCCTGGAGAGGGAGGGCTTTGTTCACAGTCCAACAATTGGACATGCTTACTAAACCCTGGGTTCCAGCTAGAAAACAAGGCAATGTCGCTCTCTGGAGGATAAATGAGTTCAAACATGAGCTGCTGTAAGGTGCCTCGGGGAATAATGCCTGGAGAGGGAGGGCTTTGTTCACAGTCCAACAATTGGACATGCTTACTAAACCCTGGGTTCCAGCTAGAAAACAAGGCAATGTCGCTCTCTGGAGGATAAATGACTTCAAACATGAGCTGCTGTAAGGTGCCTCGGGGAATAATGCCTGGAGAGGGAGGGCTTTGTTCACATATAACAATTGGACATGCTTACTAAACCCTGGGTTCCAGCTACAAAATAACGCAATGTCGTTCTCTGGAGGATAAATGACTTCAAACATGAGCTGCTGTAAGGTGCCTCGGGGAATAATGCCTGGAGAGGGAGGGCTTTGTTCACATATAACAATTGGACATGCTTACTAAACCCTGGGTTCCAGCTACAAAATAACGCAATGTCGCTCTCTGGAGGATAAATGAGTTCAAGCATGAGCTGCTGTAAGGTGCCTCGGGGAATAATGCCTGGAGAGGGAGGGCTTTGTTCACATATAACAATTGGACATGCTTACTAAACCCTGGGTTTCAGCTACAAAATAACGCAATGTCGCTCTCTGGAGGATAAATGAGTTCAAGCATGAGCTGCTGTAAGGTGCCTCGGGGAATAATGCCTGGAGAGGGAGGGCTTTGTTCACAGTCCAACAATTGGACATGCTTACTAAACCCTGGGTTCCAGCTACAAAACAAGGCAATGTCGCTAAAGTGCACAAATCAAAATTTACATTTCTGCAAAATTCTGCTAGTAGAAAATATTATAAATTATACTATCAATGAATGTTTTAAAAATGAAATATGTCTATATTGAACTGAAACCAACAGTAATCTGCTAATGAAAGCTTATAATTTTTTAAACTTAACTTCTACACATATAGATCCACATATTCCAATAATTTACACCACAGTAAACTTTCTGTATTGATTTGTATATTTTGCACTCATTATAGCACATTGCAATACGTTAGTTTTTATACATACTTCACATACCGAATTTTTTAATGAAAGTCATTGCGAGACTACTTGTATATAATATATAGAATCCAAATTATTTATAATTTGAATCGGGGCATTTTTTTGCGTTACTGTCTATATCAAAACACTTGTTTTAAACTGCTACGTTTCTCGCGTATATTAATACCTATACTCCATCCATCCTTAGATCCATACCTTGTATCCTTCCGCGATAACCTGATGTTCGTATCAGCTGTTTCAAACACCACGTGGACTCGTGCCTTGTGTTTATGATGCAACAGAACGAGAGTTTTAGGAATAGCGCTGCTATCACGTTACATACCGGGGTTATCATATATTTTGAAAACTCAAGATAATCGCCAATATTTAAGGTACTATATTTTTGCGGTGTGATTTGGTTTCGGCGTTTCGTGGGCTTGTGTTTACATCAAGTGGGGACATAAGAGTGGATCGATTATAATGATGACGTCAAGCAGTTCTTTATCGTGTTCTCGCACAAATTGCACACAATAATTAAATTGCTTCAGAATATTGCACATTGCACCATTTATACACATGGTGTCGAGCACCCTGGAAATTCTGGAATATTCTGTAAATCACCTGGGATTTAAAATTGAACCATAAAAACCTGGAATTCGCCTTGATTTTCAGAAATTATCCTTGAATTCTTCCTGAAACACTTCACACTCGTGCACTTGAGATACGATGTTGCTCACGGGTACGAAAGTAGGATCATTGGTACTATAGGGTGTGACTTATGCTGGTCTTTCACTTGCGCCCTTTCTGAACAAGCTCAAAACAATGATGTCATTAAAGAGAACATATTCTGGAGTTCCTTTCTAAATTTTAGCTCCAAGTATATATACCATGTTACTTAGATTACTTTCGTTTACTATGTTTAGCTCTTACCCAGTACTGTTTATAAGTTTGCGTGTCTCCTTGAAAAGGAATGTTTTCACTTTGGGGAAAAAAAAAACAAAAAAAAAAAAAAAAAAAAACTGGAGATTATATTGAATTTGGCTCTCAAATTTTGCTGGACACCATGTCTTTCCACTTCACCACTAACTGTTTATTTTATATGTCCATTTTAGTATCAGTCCATTTTTTCCCTGATACTAGAACTTCGTTCCCCTTTTCTTCCTTGAAACAAATTTATCCATCACTTCCTAAAATGGACACAGACATACACAATATACATTTGACAAGAATGAATGAACTAAGCAGACCAAATCGGAAGTGAGCTCCATTATCTGGGAAAGAATGTGGCATATCGTTTGTTTCTGTGGCAGATTGTTGTCGCATTTTTCGACCTCCAGTAGCAAACAGCGACAAAACAAAAGCGACTGTAACTTAAACCTATAAGAATGCCGTGCAACAGGAAATTAAAATATTTCTGTTAGCTACTTCCCAGTGTTAACGTCCATGCTTATGGCTTTTTACACAACCCAGCAGGCTTAATGATGCCATAACTTTTATATCTAAATATAATGTACCGGCAGAAGGAAAATGGGTATTAAAAGCTTATGAAGTTATGCTCTGCACCCAGAGAATCATACCGCTGGTGTTTTCTGTCAAATTTAACTGCGCTATTCTTGGTTTCGGCTTCTGGGAGTAATTAACTCTATCCTCATCGTAATACTATGACACTGCCTGTATTATACAATTTACTTCGTTTACATGCCGCTTCTTTGTACTGGGAACGGATAACATCTAATGTAAATAAGGATGTGATGTCAGCAATAGCTTTGCGCCAGCACAGCGAGGTATGGATGGACTCGTGAACGGTAATTCTGCGATTCAGGCATCACCAGGACCGTCCTCATCACGGAAATTATTTTTTCCTCAGGTTTTACTCGTCCTGATTACCGGCAAATGCGCTGAGGTATCCTAGAATCAGCCCTTGGACGTTTCCTTCGCAAATTTCCTTTCCCAAGCATCAGTTTATTTCAAGTATTCTATCAGTATCCACCATCTATGATGCTGTATGCAGTAAGAACGGGCGTTAAACTCTACTTAAAAAAAAAAAAAAAAGGTTCATAGTTTTAGAAACCTTCAATTACACCGGTTGTTTAAATGACGTGCTATCCTTGGCGACAGGCGGTCGCCTTTACTTTCACATTTTGGCAGCGGTCTACTCGTACAATTTCCGCTCATTGGACTGGTTTCGCGAACAAATATTTCTATCTACTTCAGTTGGTTTTTAGTCCAATGCAAATTACAGGATTTGAACCTTTACACAGCTATCGGGAAATGAGGCGATCGTAAGTTATCTGCCACACGGACAGCGTGACGTCATTGCGCGCGTACAGTGACAGCACAAATAACTGGGCTTATATATACAACGTTGTTGCATTGACTTTACCTTTGTGTTGTTATGATGTGGCAGGCTGACCCTTCCATTTCCTATAGTCAAAACTCCGCAACCTTTTGTTTCCTGTATGAAAGTTCGCTCCGTAGGTATTACCCTGAAAAATAAAATAAACACTTATTGCGATTTATTTTGGCACTATCGCTCAGTATAGCCCCAAAGTAATATTTAATATTCTTTGATTACTACAGTGTTATTTTTATGCAATACTAATATTCTTGGTAAGCCACTCTGGCTTATAAGATCCTCAGGGTTACGAAACTATGATTAATAAATACTCAAATGCAGAACTACTAAAGAACCCAGAGCTACCCGGAATTTGCCTTCGCAGGATAGGGCCAAATACAAAAGAAAATCCTTATTTAGGTGATCGGCCCACTATGAGATTCGAACTGGGACATACTTCGACTTCCGCAGTAACGTCTATCCTACTATCCATATTTAGTTCTGAAAATATATTGAATGTCTGTATTTTCGGAAAAGGTGTTTGTACTATAATCTTCGACGCACACAAAAAGTTGCAGCTTCAACGCCGTGACATTAAAAACGAAAGCATTAGAATAACTTAGGGAGGGCTGTCGTGCCTTAATATTATAATTTGAGGTTAATTTTTTTGCAGCGCCATGTTTTTTCACTTTAGACTGTGTACAAATCCTAATTTTGATTTTAATTGCCTAAGGCTCCTTATTAATTTAATGGAGAAACCGCAAAATCTTCGAATGTGATCCAAAAGTTGGACAAATTACCTTCAGAATATCTACATAAATCAGCACAGAGATTTAAAGCCTGACTAACAGAATATCTGACGCAAAAGCAGAATGTTCCAGGGGTCATCTAGAAAAGTAGCTTAAAAGTATTTCATTTCCTTCCCAGTCTCAGAGTGGCATCAGGAGAATGTAAAATATTTCATACTGTTGTAACTATAAACATTAAATCAGCTGTTGTCAACACAGAGAAATGTTCGCTGTATATGTGAAAACAATTTTGTACATCTATATATACATATACTTATGTGTGTGAAACGTCATCTATGGATGAAAAATTATTAATGCAAATTGTGTATGCATTGTTAGTAACTTCTGAAACTGTAAATGTGTAAATCGTGCCGTAAAATGAAAGGACTTAACTGCACGTAAAAAAATAAAGCATACAGGTTATAAGATACTAAGCCTATCGAGCAATGGTTTCGAAGTGTGCGACTATTGCATTAATATTTGCAAGTGAAAGACTGACGTAATATGTAAATTAGATACAGAAACAGTGTATTGTATTTGTATAGCACCAAATTACCCACTATTCCCTGAGAGTAGCAGAATGTATGTCAACCCTTTCCGCTTTTGTGGAACAATCGCTGCAATTACTTCCCCTAACTAACGCCCAGCATATATATGTAGCTGTTGTGCTTAATAACATTCCAATTGTGTTAGTTCTTTAATGTGGATTATTAACGAAACTAAAAGGAAGGTTTTTGAAAAGTCACTATATACAGCTACAAGTATTCTGAAGGTGCTTTATATTTCTTCTCTGATAAGGTTTGTTCATAATTAAATTCAGGTATAAACTACAGAAGAGTGTAGAACAATATTACAAAGCATTCTGGGAAAGAAACCATGACGGTGTTATTGCCCACTATTCATTGTATTTACCGTTAAAAGAAGTTGATCGTTTTTATCTTTACCAATCCCATTCTTGCGTACTAGAGGACAGCAGAGTATTCGCGCCTCGTAGGAGTCCGCCATCAGCATGAAATACAGCTCGGCACTGGGGCCTGTTAGGTAACACTTTTCGTAGAAATTAAACGTGTATTCTCCTTTTTTTATATATGTGTTCAAAATATAGTAACAATTATCCTATTTTGCTCTAAATTAATAAATTATACTTACAAGGAATTTTAATATTTTATCAAAATTGTGAAATTTTATTATGAAAAATGGACCTTGCAAGAAATTACAGAAAAAGGTGTCTAATATGCGCGTTTCTTAAATTTTAGAAAGCACCATACGCCAACATGACATGGAATAAATACGATTTTTCCCAATGCAACACTCGCAAATAATTCTTAGATGTATCAATTTGTATAAATATTCAAACAAGGTAACCTGAAGCTCTTAAATTTATTGATCTTTTAAGTGAAAATTATGCTGTTGGCACTATCCATTCTTATTAATAACTAATCTATAGTATGATTTGATGCAGAATAAGAAAACCAGCCACAATTTTGAAGTATGTGCTTTGTAAAAGACCTCACAATTAATGTGACAAATGTAAGAGTGACATTTATACCATTTATTATATCTGTTTGCTTTAAGCTATTCGTAATGCTCTCTTATGGCATTCTAACCGCTCAGAAAGCCATAAAGCAATGTTCTTGTGGTGGACACTATATATGATACAATGGTTACTGAAATCGGGCTAAATGTGTCAGAAAAGTGGACCCTGACCATAAAATACCTTCTAAATTTGTATCACAAGACATGATTACCAGAAAATTACTCTTTAAATAAATAATAGTGAATTACAAGTGAAACATAATTTAATAAGCACCCTAGATGTATTTGCAGCGATTGATTGCATATAAAAATGGTTATAACTTTATTTGTGCCAAATATTATCCATAAAACGCTTACCAATAGGCTTCATATAGGGTACCACAGAGAGTAATGTAAAATGTTGTGGCACCCGCAAGTTTTGTTTGGCCTATCAGTGTAATAAGCTACATATGTCATCACTTTCTCTCTCTCTCCCATCACCAGTGTGTGTAAACGCTTTTATCATGTAATACATTCCAGTAACGTTCTAATTTATAGCATGTATACATCACTCTTTATGTATATTTAGTAGAAAGCCGTGAAAGATGTTCCTCAGAGCAAAGTGTGCAGAAATTTGTCAAAATCAACTAATCAGCTTTGTGAAACAGAGAATCAAAGTCATACATTTTCATCAAACACAATTATAGGACTATAATTTCAAAGAAGATGCATTACAAATTTAAGAAAATGTATTTTTAATTTCTATTAATATTTTACTTGTTTTATATCATTAAACCCCTTGGATGAAGTGAGATTGTGATTTTCGAAGATTTTAAAGTTGGTAACAGGAGTTTGTATAGCTGCAGCACTAGAAAAATAATTAGTCTTAAAAAATCAAATATTTAAACATTTTAGTGTGCATAATCAAAGAACTTTCTGCTTGATAAACTAGCATTAATGATAATCAAACAAGCAGAAGTTATGTCAGAAACGCAATTCAAATTTGATAGCATTTTTATCATACTATTAGCAATTTGAATTAAACATAATGTTTTCACTCAGGTGATTTAAATGCACACTAAGTAGAATCTAGAAAAGCTGATTATGATAGATTTTACATCCACAGCATTTTATTATTTGATGAAGAAAACTCAAAACTAAGAGTTCTCCATTCATTATTTTTGTCATAACATGTGAAAAATTATAAAAAAAATAAGGATATTATCTCACAATTATAGTAAATTTTACATGACGGCGCACAAATTTCTGCAAACTTTCCAGCTATAAAACTTGAAATATTGTTTAAATATCACCTGCAAAATGGATGGTTCGCATGTATTTCTGTTAAAATCTAGAAGAATTTGTAATTTTTGTAAAGTTCCAAATGGTATGCCCAGGCGATAACCCTTCGCCATGATGATCATGCAAATATAAATGATAAAACAGCAGAACATTAAATCTTGAGAAATTATTTTATAACCCTTAAGATAAGCGTTTGGAAATATACTTTGGACAAGTCAATATAAATTTTTGTATAATTAACATTTGTATTTTAATTTATACCATTTATTAATATTAACATTTACAATAAACATTGAGCTATTATTTGATTGATTATTAAGACCATTACGAAATTTGCTACATCCGGATGTATTTTGGATTGAGAATCTTAAGCTAAAAGTAAACAGAAAATTGTAAACGGATGTACACTTGAGTGAAGGTAATTATTTAATGTCAGCCTGTAAGAGATCTTCTCTTCACACATATAGCTCCATCGCTGCTGTATATATTTGTATATAAAAGTTTTAATACACTGCCTTATTTATTGAGATGTTTTTTGTATAATAAAACAGAAGGAGCACAAATTCCTGTGCGTACTTTTTATCCTTTCCCTACAACAATTAAATGAAAACTTGTGTGGTTTACAGGAATCATATAATACACTAAAATATTACTGGTACACGTCATTGGTTTTTCAGTTTAATAGTTAGGGGAGGTTGAAATCACCTCCTTCCACACGCTAGGACAGAATGACGTATTTATCCGCGCCACATTCTTACGTACAGGAAATCAAAGACGTACTCCTGATTAACCCACGATGTTTCTGAGAAATATTTTTGGCACGATTTACGTTTCAGGTGTTCAATATTTGGTGCAAAAGATGAAGTGCAGATATAAGTGGAGCCAAAGACTGCCATTAAACCAGATGCAAACAAACGTAATCTCGGATACCCACAGCAGGACAGAGGCCTAAATAATTCCCACCCTTCTTTTTCAGAACATTTACGGTCGTGGAATTCTGCAATGCAAGTTGTTTCATATTTTGTAGCTCGTGTGAAGTCTCACTACATGAAAACTCCAGAAGTGCAAAAGATTGGATTTTAGTTTCAAATGCTTTTAGTTCGTTGTATTTTTTCAGGAGAATAACATTTATCGTCTTCATCTCTAAGACAATAATATTTTCTTCCCATTGAATTATATGTACTACTATTACTCTGTGCCATCCGCCTCTGACTATAGGTCTGGTTCTACTTGCCTTGGTCAATGGAAGGTGCAAATAACATGTGTAGGGGAAGCGAGCGCGTGCTGGCTTGCTGAGCACTCCTGATCTATCAAACAACTGTTTGTTCGGATGCCCATAATGCAAAACATGCAATAACAGTTTGTACTTTTAGTCAGCATGTTCCTAAACTCGGGTCGATGAATATAGATGTCAAATCTTCCATTTTCTTCATGAGAGATAAAGAATTTCATGATTTTTATAATGAGCTATCAGCTCTAAAAAGATTTGACAACAGAAAACAAATATTTCTCATATATACTTTTAAATTTTGCATTATTTTCTTTTTCCTCGTGGTTAAAGGATCATAGAATGTCATTAGGGCCCCCAACACGTTGATTTTTAATACTTCATCACTTCATAAATGAGCGATACAAAGTAGAACTGTATTTAAAACCACATTTTTAGCAGTAAATCACTACTCGCTTTGTTCTTTCGTTTCTCATCACACAAAGATGATCGAATATCAGTGACGTCACATAGTGCCACTTTTAAAAGATTTAAACATCCCTTCAGTTTGGGTATTCTGTACCCACACCAGAATGTGTAACAAAAGCACTTTGCAAAGTTTAAGGTAACGTATAGGTGATATTTTAGTAAAAATTTTCAAAAAATCTTAAATTGGTTTTAATGTAAAAAATGTTTTGATGATAACTTTTGCTCTCAGCGCCCTTTAAACGTTTATCAGGTGATGAGTTAACATCCAAGAGCACACGGCCTAATTTACTTACAATGCCTTTTATTCGACCGTGTTGTCTTTTCTTTTTTATTCCTTTGCGCATTAAGGCCGTTCTACACTACGCAACTTGTAACCTATGGTGTTCAGATTTTCAGAGAGCAACTTAAAGCGAAAAGATAACGAAATGGCTATACATGCCGGTCCAGGTGAACCTACAGTAAACTGAGATGCAATTGTAACCAATAACTCTTCTGGACACCGATTTTATTTAAACTACACAAGTAATTAATTTTCGAAAGTGTAAAATAGAATACATTGGTATACTCTGGTTGTTTCACAATTGTATAGTGACCTCCTGCATAGATTCACCAACAAAATAAGCATGAAAGTATTAGAAATATGCAGTGACATAAGGTAGATGTCTCTTCGAAAGGCATATAGTTCTAGTGTAGTCTTAAACAATACTGTCACGATACACTGCACAATCAGAACGTATTTTATTTCATTTAAAATATACAAAGCATAATGCTTAGAAGTTACCTTTTTCAAATCAAGATTATAAGTAAATATCCAACAAAGATAGCATCAGCATTTTTTAGATTTGTGAAATACAATGCAGGAACTCTTAACGACGGAAGTGTATACAGATCTCACTTGTCTTCAGCAGTTGCATTTTTAAGACGAGTAATTTATACTTTGAAAGTGAACCAAGAATAACAATAGTAATTAGCTAAACACAATAAATGAAGCAGTATTGATATAAGTAAATTTAATAAATATAAAGAGGAACATCGGGGTACGAGAGTTATAGTTTAACAGACTTTCCAAATACATAGCTCATGTAGAAGATGGCTTGTGTAAGCCAGACTCACTCGCTCTCTGATTGTGGTAGTGCAGCGTTAATATGGACGTGCTGTAAAGTGAAGTTTATATTTAAGAATAAACCACAAAGGTTTATTAAAGTGCACACAGAGATTACTGAAGTTCATAGTATTAACAATAGTCAGTGAACGTTTGAAGTATTACAGGTCGGCACGTCTCGTCGAGAGTAACAAACGAGTTCAGATATTAAATATGGTCAAAAGGTCCTTTTTTGTTGGACCTACGCTCACCCAGAGATAAGATCCTTGATTAAATAACTATCCAGGGAACACACTACTTTTAGTACCAGAATTACAACCAATAATGTACCATTGTCTACTCAACAAAAGCAACAACGGATTTCGTTTGCCAGACACCGTAATTGTTGCAAGATTATTCTTGTAACAATCAGGAGATCAACTTGTGAAAGGATTCCGCAACCAAGGTAACCTGCAGTTAGTTTGGGACAAACTGCCATTTCTATGTGGAACTTCTAGAGGCCACGGTCGTCCTTGCAGGTAACAGTTACATTTGTTACAAATATTAAGTTATAAATAAGACTTAATAGCCTTTATTCAGCCTGAAGATTTGACACCAGAACATTTTAGAACGATCTAAACAATAAACATTGATCAAACTGCATTAGCACCTATGGACATTACAGTGAGAGAACATACGAAGCTGAAGATCTTATATAAAAACCTTTTTCCACTGTACAAATTAAAAAAGAAAAGCGCAACATAGTTGATCCATCATTATTTTACGTTATCTGTGTTATGACACTTTTATTCAACAGAGAGCAAAAATTATATAAAGTCCCAAATATTCACTGCTAGTAGAAGTACCTCGTCAAACAGAACTTCCAGATTACCTGCAGCTCCCTTTCGAGCACAAACGATTTAAATCGAACAAGACTATGTACTGAATAATTCTTAGTAGTGCGTATATCACTTAGATCTTCTAGAGCACAACTAAATCCAGGTAAGGAAAACTCTAGCTTAGAAATTGCAACGACAAAGTTTAGTTGCACCAATAATCACTTGCGGAAAGTATTGCAAAACAAACATTTGATATCGAGATTTCAACAAAGTACATGTTATGAGGCTGCCTTAGTGTCTCTAAACATCATAGCTCAAAAACGAAATGCGAGATTATTCTCAAACTTGGTATTAAAGTTTAATGCCTTCCAAAGATGCGACACGAAGTTCGAAAGAAATCTATCCTAAAATATACTTGATACGGGAATATTTTCAAATATGTTCAATTTCATTCAAATGCCATATTTGCTATTTACACGAAATACTTTATTTATTTTTTACTTATTAGGTGTTTACTCTGGGAATAAATGGACTGTGAAATCTTCTTCGTTTGGAAGAAGTAACTTGGATCAGTGGATTAACTTAATACGAGTACAGAGCCAGAACGTAAACTACACAAATATGGCAGTATCTTTAAAACATTTCTTTCAGATAGCATTCGGTGGCACCATCCATTCAAAAATAAGTTACTAATGATTTGAATTTTTCAATATACTTTTAATTTTTTAAGCACCATGGCCATTGTGTTGTTTCTGGCAGTGTCTTGGAAAGAGTTGAAGTCCAGCATAAGTTAGTCACATTTAGTGATTCTATTTTCTCTATCCATCTTACCTCTAACCTTATGTACTTGTACAAACCTTTATTTGGATTAACATGAAGCAAACAGAAATAATTTGTAGAGTAAACCATAGTGGGGAAAGTAACTTATATGAATCGAACAGCTCTTTTTTCTTTCCTTCCCATGCCTTTATAGTTAATGGCAGAGCAATTGATAGCATGGATAGAAAGGCATTTTCTTGAAAATCTTTGTATCCCATTCTTAAAAGAACTTAAACTTAAATACCAACTTTGGTTTTTAACTGAGCTTTCGTTCTTGAATTATGCTGTCCACAGACACACTTGACACATACATACGGACCTTTTTCTAAAAATACTTTTTTGGATTCAGGAGGCCTCAAAATATATTTTCAGTGAAATCTGAACATCGAATCTTTGGATGGAATAGAATACTTCCTTTAGTTACATACGTAATAAAGTAGAAATGCAAAAATCACGTTCCTTGCTTGTTAATTCTCTTGGAGGAGGGGGGGGGGGGGGAGCAAAATTGTATTCAAGTATGTCAACTGTTGACTCGAACAAAATTGGCCCTATAATTACAACCTAATATTGTTCATGAAGTGCCCCTTCATTACGAAAAAATTGGTGTGTGGTGTGCCATTAGTGGAAAACGTTTCTCAGAGCTTCAACAAGCAATTTCTATTTCTGAGTAATTTAAAACAAAGTGTGCAAGAGAAACCTACATACTGGAGGAATTAAAACAAAATATTCGCCAGGAAATTGCCAGCATTTCTCAACGTGTACTACGGCGAGTGATGGATAGTTTCCTAGAGGTACCAAAACGGTGTGGACAATGACGGTGCCCAGTTTCAGCATCTTTCATAATGTTGGTAAGTAAAGCCTTTAAAAGTGTTATGTGGTTTGATTTGGGCCCTTGTATGATAGCCGCAGACGGATAAGAGCGCCAAGGATGTGGACAAGCAAAACACCACGCCTGTGTAATAGATCCAAACATAGCACCCTGGCTTCAATACGCCTGGTCGATTTGCGAGATGCCAACTAAGAAATCGAATATCTGAGGAAAGAAAACTAAATAAATATATTCACTTTAAGTAAAACTAATGGGTATTTACAGAAGAAAAAGGTACAACCCACATTACGAAATGATGCTAAAAGATTAAGCATAAACATTAATGTTCAAATATACAAAGAAATTCGGCCTATGGTGATCATGGTGTCGTACAATGATCACTATAAATTTCCCTCTTATGGGAGAAGTGAATTACAGAGAGTCCCGAAGGTGCTCTAGAGGGGAACGCTTTAGCCATTTTATTGGACATAAACATTTGTGGTAATATATATATACACGTTTCGTTAAAGATAGAAACAGAATACCGACAGTCAAATGTTTAAAAAGTGAACGTCACATGTTGGTCTTAAAATTCCATATTGTTTCCATACAATCGCGAGAATCAAGTAGATATACAAAGAACTTTAAAAGAATGAAAGAATAATGAAGAGTTTAATAAGGAATATCTTGCGTATGGTTTATACCACGAAAAGTGTTGTTTAAATATAAGTATGTTTTCCTCTATAGCGTAATGTTTATATAAGATGACACAAAATTGCTCCTAAGGAAGATAAGTTTATGGGTTATTCCCCGAAAATTCAAGATCTACATTTTATTTGTCAGGGAGAAGTACAGTATTTAGGCAAGGGGTTCCACACAGAGCCAACTGTTGAGGGTATTGCTTGTCAGACCCCGTAAGGGGTGTTGGAACCCGGGTGAGTAGCGCGGGTGTCTCTAACTTCATCTCGGCATCTATCTACCGGTCAGGCGACTGCAACGCCATCCATGCGCCGAAGACAGCAATTACAGTTCACAAAGTTCTCACACAGCAGCGTGAAACTCGCCCATCGCCAACACTTGTGATCCGAAAGGCGAGTTCAAATGAGGGCGAAATGAAATAGAGGAACGAAAAATGTAGGGGATGCAATTATCCCTCCCAGCATTTGCCCGGTGACCCAAGAAAACCTTTCGAAAAAGCATGGGTCAGGAAGTTCGGTCACGGGAATTGAACCTACAACCTCCCAAATGCGAGCCTAATGCGTTACCGTGTAGCCATCTCGCTACATATTTGTCAGGTTTAATATGTGACGTCTTAATGAAAATTAGAAAAGTTATTTTGCAGAAAATAATGCGTTCGTTTATACAGACCTTTGAAGGATACTAAACTGAAATGTCAAGCTCGTCCGTATATCTTCTCTATGACTATTATGCAGTGCTAACTTACTCTGTGCACACAGTTCTGTATTTTACATGCCCTTCTGGATGCATGTTAATGGAATTATAGTTCAGGTGTGTCGCTGATATACATGTTCCGCACTGCAACAAGAGGAGTGCAAATATTGGATCCTATCTGCTTGCCATAGGTGCAAATCTACTAGCTTTGCTCTCTTCCCTTTCCACAGTCATTCTGCGTAATTCTGCTCTGGCAGTCAGGGCTTGTGCCCTTATCGCTGGAATGCACTTTGAGTCCAATAACATGCACATTGCACTGCAATGGTACGATAAATCAAGTTAATGGTCCGCAAGCTAGCTGCGCAGTGACGTACTGGCTCATTTCAAAAACCAGCAGATGAAAATATATCTGTTTGAATGTGCTACATATTTAATTTTTTCTTTCGAATGAAATATGGTGCTTAGATATAGCTTCTATTTCATTAGTTTCTGCTGCAAATTTCTTCCTTGTTCATTTCATTGGAGAATTCTCAAGTTTTTCTGCAAAAGAATATTTGGAGCTGTTTTACTCATTCCGTTTTTGTTTTACACGATATTGAAGTAAAACAAAGTAACATTTAAATCAAATTAATAATGGTATTATTACCATTCGCGCCTTTATTATAATTTTCTTCATTGTTTGCGCATTGTAATTAGTCAATTTGAAAATCAATACATCATACGAAAAAGTTAAATCGATAATCTGATTAGTATTTTCATTCTAACTTCGACAAAGAAAATGCAGAAAGAGAGACACTCAATTGTATTATTAACTATGATGTGCTTCTATTTTGGTTTCAATTAATAATATTAATTATATTTAAATTAAAACTATGTGAGAGTCTCATTTATTCTATCGGTGTATTGAAATACATAATATGAATTTTTTTCTTCTTGTCGAATATGAAAGATTTAATTGCAAATATTAGTTATTGTGTTACAAATATTGATAATTTTAGTCGTCTTCAAGCATGTCTAGTTTCCCTTCCTCTCCCTCTCCGTCTCCCCCCCCCTCTCTCTCTGCCCCTCTCAATAGCGAAACATATCAAGTAGCTTAAATCAAGACTATAATCACGATAACGGTTGCAAGATTTATTCTAAGTTTCTGCAATTCTGTGCGTTTTAATTAGAAACAAAACATGTATTAAATAAATCACATGGCATGATTAAAGGATCTCTTGTCAAATTAAAAGAGAATTTCTACAAATATTTCATAGCTCATCGTTTTACACAATTTTATGTTCCCATCTAGGAAGTACTGTTGTAATATATATGGTATATTTCAAATATTTGAATCAGTTTTACCAGAAATCACTTATTTATATCTGTATTTGTTGTTTTAATATTTTGTATCCTGGAAAACGTAGTGCACATCAGGAAAAAGTATAGTTGCGAACGAATAAAAGCAAAAACACTGACGCAGTATATCTAGTGGTCAGTTTTTCAGCGTCTCAACCTAAGGGTACCAGGGTCGATTCACAGACGGTGTAGCAAAAGAATAATAGTATGCACATGAATGTAAATACCATCTGTGTAATTATATACAATACGTATTTTACTGTCTGCAGCGTTCAGATGTTTTTAGGAAGCATGTAGGAATACATTCAGAGTAACAATCTCTTGAGAAGCAAAAGAAAACAGAAGAATCGAAAAATGAATACTTAATTTTTCTATTTAAATGATTATTTGGGATGGAGTTGTAAATTTTATGAAAATATTCATATCTAATCCTTGGAAGATGCTGGAAATGAACACCAAGTATCGTATGTATCCCATATTTCGTTTTTGTTGTACTATTTACACAGAAAAAGATTTTTTCCTAAGAATAATTTGGGAGGGAGAGTTCACGGGATTCCATAAACTTTAAATCCAGCGAGACTTCGATATAGAATTTTGGATGGAATACTACACTTCTGTTCCTATCTAAATAGCTTTTATTCTTACTTAATTTTACCATTGTCCTTCCATATTTTTGCCCAGTTCTTTCAACCTTCTCCTCCAAGTCGTTCGTAGTCTCCTACCTAACCTTACTTACACACTCATTTCCAAGACGTGCTTCACTTTTCTTTCTTCCTTCATGAGTCTTACGGGTCTGAAATATTTTACTTGTTTCTTCTTTATTATATCGGCCATTGCTTTCTTCTATCCTATCTTTATCGTAGCTGTTTCGTTTCGTCTTCTGTCTCTTCTGGCTTTTCTCGCTATTCCTCGCTACTCCACTACTGCCAACTTACCGAGCCTTTAATAAACAATGGTCAAACATTTGAAGTTTGGGTTCTGTCATAACATAATACCCCAATGCTTCTCCACGCGCTGATACAATTACTTTTTATGCCCGGCCTCATTAAAGGTGCTACACATATACTGCATGAGAATAGGTTACGTCCACTCATTGAAGCAATACAACAATGTATTTCATATTTTTAGGTTAGAGTTTCTTTCCTAACAGTGAACGCAGTCATGTATTAGGTGCTGCCATCTACCTAATTACAGAATAGGTTGCTAAAGCGGCATATTTTATAATTTATCGTGAAGTGGGGGATATTTGAGTAGGGGTAATACGGAATCAGTTTGAGTCCGCCACTACTGAGGTGCAGTATCGTGAATTATAGATACATCTAACGCCAGAGTAATCCGACAAGCAACATTCCCGCTGTGCTAGCGCTAGCTAAATTCCAAAATACACCCACTATCTGCAACCGCAAACCCAATTATGTACTTACTTACTTGCGGGGCTAATACCACAGTAAACATCACACCACACCACACCACAATGAATATTCTCTCTGCTACACTGCATTAACCATATTACTACAGAATTACATTTTGTCTATAAAAACAAAAGTGTTCTGTGTGTGTTGCATGACCTGATTAGATTTTGTACTGTTTTAAGCTACGCCCAAGGTAGAAACATTAAAAAGTTATAACAGCTAAACTATTGTGTGAATTTTGGAAAAAAGAAAAGAATTGACGTTTTAGTTTCTGAACTTGCAGTGTTGATTCCAAATTAGTTATTAGTTGCTTAAAAACCAAGATTAGTATTTAAGCTTAATATCTGTCAAGGATGCGACACAAAGATTTTGTAGAAAATTCCTCTAGCCTAAACACGGAAAAAATTTCGAAAATTTTTATTTTCTCGAAAATGCGTCTAACGATTTTCATTAAATTGAAATATATGTAAGATATTTTTATGAGAAATGAAACGTGTATTTTAAACTTTCTGACTATAGCTTATTTAGTCCTGTTATTCGCTACACATACGGCGACCAGCTTTAATAGATTTGACTATCGTTCAAAATCTAGCAATTTATATTTCTTACTATCCCTCGTTGGTGTTGTAATATCATGCTATTGTATTCCCTGGTCTAATTGCAATCGGTGAGTGTGTAGAATCTTTTTAAATTCTATCTATTCTATTGTATCTACGGATGAACTACTTTTATATAAAGTTAGAAGTTACTTTGATATTAATAAACACTTCTCAAACAGTAATCTTCACACTTTTCACTTCGCTAAATAATGCGCTAAATTATGGCGGATTCGCCGTTGTTATACAAACCAACTTACATCTGATCAATCCTTCCGATTAATCTCCAAATACTGTGCAGCAAGTTCATGGTGCAGTTCAAACTTCACGAATATCACTTAATTCGTCGGTAATCACACTTTTAAATACACTTACTCGCATTTAAAGGCACAAATAAATTTCAAACACTTCTTTCTACTTATTAACTGTAAGAAGACAAAAGAAAGGCAACATAGGCCAACCATATAGCAAATTATTACAGCAGGCTGTCTTGCTTCCTATGTTATGTATTCTAGATACAGGGGACTTATTAATGAAATAAATTGTTGTAGAGGACTTACTGAGAAATACTGCCTTAACCTATAAAAAATTAGCAATTCTGCAAATGTATATATGGATTAACATAAAGATATAGGAATAAAAGTTCACAAGAACCGTTAGTACAAGAGAGAGTGCAATACATCGGATCTGTTATATTCTGAGGTATTTTTAAAGGTCTTTTTAGACTAATGGATCTTCAACTTGCGAGTCCTAGTTAATGTTTCAATAGCTGCGTTCATTGTCAATTCTTATTGCTTACGTAGAATGATGGAGCAACTCTTGTGATTTCTGTCGCCAGTGTGTATTCCGGTTATGGAATGTTTTCGTTCCATCAGACATGTGTCCTTTTTACAGGCGAATAATAAAAAGGCATCATTTCCAGCATTTCACTTGGAAGAAACAGGACAGGTGGGAGAAGCCCCCCGCTCAGCGTGAAGAGCTTTAACATTTCGTCATCGCATTTCTCGGTCAAGGAGTTAAACATTAACAGCAGGTGTCTTTTATTGAGGGGACTTCTCTCCTCACAGAGCAACTTACAACTCACTCTTTATTAAATTATAAACGCTTCCTTTGTATGAGTACTGGTTCTTCACACCAGCGTCCTCAGCTGATAGCCACAGCGAAGTACCTAGCGCCTTCTTCACAAGACAAAGCAATGGAGTGAAAACACCAACAAGATTGAATACAACAGGTAAAGCATCATTCGATATCAATATTCCACCGTAAATATGCCCTATGTGGTCAATAAATAGTTTGAAGAAATACAGAACGAAATGCAGCCCGTTTTAAATAAACTAATTTGATATATTATATATAATTGATTATATCGTGTGGTCAGGGGATTACAAACCCGAGGTACCCTGGTTAGATTTCTTACTTAGTCTACTCGCACAAAGAATACCGTATTCTAATATTTCCCTTGCACCTACAAGGAAATAAGCAATAAGATAATTTGTACAAATGTTTATCTCAACTAACACGAAGATATAGGAATAAGAGTTTGTAAGGATAATTAGTACAAGAGTAGAGAAAGTCATGTGAGTGTAACACATCAGATTTCTTGAGACATTTCTCTCTGCCTAGTGTCCATACATAGTTCCGGTGAAATCTCGATATCAAATGATGGAGTCCGCGAAGGGCGGAAGAAGAAGCTTGTAGTTGCTAACCTCGGGAGCAAGCCAAATTTGACCTGGTGAATGCTAAGATGCGGTCTAGTTGTGGTAAGGTCAGTAAGCAATGGGAAACCCGATCTCAATCTCTGCAACAATATACGGTCCTCCGTCACATGATAAGGCGCCGTCTAGCCGTTAGTTTTGACACACGCGCGCCCAATGGCTGCACACCAGGTTCTGGAAATTTCCAGCAGACAGGATATTTCCTTCTAAACTAGGAATTTACTGAACCATACTGACAATTCTACAAACACATTATCCAAGCAGTGTCAACTTTTGTCACGAGGCCACTAGAGTGTTCCTTAGGTAAATGGAGTTCTGGAATTGACCAGCAAATCATTAGCTTAAAGGCCAGAACCCTGGAAAATCAGAGTGAAAAGTCATGGAAAATGAAATTCTTGGAATTTTAAAAAATCGCCCAATAAAAATCGCAATAATAATTTAAGGCCCGGTTGCACAAAAGTTAATATCAGTTTGACCACCTGAAAATGATCTTCAGTCAAACTGAACTTAGAATTTTGATTGTTTTCTTGATCTAAGATCTAATTTGACTGCGCACTTCATTGAACTTAGATCAGCAGAACTGTAGAAGGAGGAAATAAATAGAGCTTTAAATAAAATAAGGTTATGTTTGTTGCAGTTATTTGGATAATAGAAACATATCCAAAAAATAAAATTTTACAGGAAAAGCAAAAAATGCTTATTCCTAAACTAGAAAATGTTTCAAAAATGGTAAAATGTGAAGTTATTGTGTTTAAGGCTTACTTCAAGAAACATAAAAAAGTGAAATCGATGTGCAAGTTTGTTGTTCAAATTTAAGGAAACTAGAATGCGTCCTTAAATTGAATAAATATCATGTGTTGAAATATTTGGCAATAAGTGAACAACGAAATAAAGCGTACAAATAAAAAGCAGTTTCCAGGGACCACATGACAGGGGGTTAGAAGGGGGAGGGGGTGAAACAATCAAATAGCTACATACGTTTGCCAATAACGTAAGCAATCGAACGCCTCTGTTGACCATGCACTTGTTCACTGCAACTTCACATTTCATGTTACATTGTTGCTCGTAGTCTGGCAGCCATTTTAAGAACGGCGACGACACAAAAAATTAAAAACTATGGAACATGCTAGGGTAACATCGACAATAAATACAAGAGACAAAGGCGTTTTCATGAAGTGCCTGGTTTTTTATCATATTCCCTGGCGTTGTCTGTATGACAAATATTGCTTTTTTGTTGCTTAACCCTACTTCACCCTCCAGAACTTAGAGAGGGGTGGAGTAGGTACAACCTGATTAACGGCACTATTTTGTTTTGTCGTTGTTGTTGGCCTGATGACTGCTGGACAACATCTGAAAGTTTATAAACACTCTTTTCTTCTGCTTTATTAAGATGAATCATCGCAGAGACTTTCCTACTGCAAAGGAATTTATCATTTTTCATTCCTCAGTAGGTCACTCTCCCACGATACACATACTATATGAGTTTATCAACATTAACGGTATATTTTAATGACGAAACTTCTATTAATTTTCTTGTTAGAATATTCTTCGTCTGTTTACTTAAAGGGTAAAAGTTCTCTACTCTTGTACTAACCATTCTTACAAACTCTTATTCCTATATCTTCATGTTATTTGAGATAAACATTTGTACAAATTATCTTATTGCTTATTTCCTTGTAGGTACAAAGGGAATACGGGAATACAGTAGGCTTTGAGCGATAGTCAAATCTTTTAAAGCTTTGAGATTCGGCTCTCTTTGCACGCTTAACATATAAAAAAATGAACAACAATGTTCCATTTTGCCAAAGTTTTTCTTTTTTCCGAAACTGACACAAATAACAAGGAATGTCTCCGAAATGGTTCACTTTACTAAAAAAAAATGTCTTCAGACATAAATTGTGTATTTTAGCGAGATCTACATTTTTGTACAGTAATGTTTTCGTGCCTCTTACGGTTTATGAATTATTCAAAAGTCATTTAGGGTAGGGACCTCAAAGCATATCTTTCCGGTAAAATCTCGACAACGAATTTTTGGGTGAAATACAATGCTTCCCCTACATTTCAGTAGAGAAACTAAAACAGTTTATTTTCCTAGAACAAAATGGTGTCGGAGTCAGGCTTTCGCAATGTTTACCAATAGATAGGTACGTGTATAAAAGGAACCGGTAGGATTGACTTTTAAGATAAAAGCTTTGAGGTAAGTGGAACGTGGAGAATAACACCTTAATGCAGAACGTGCAGCACATTCAGAATACGTAAACAAACACTTGGTTCTGCTCGGCTGATATTTACGCAAACCCTTCACTTCGAACAACATATTAACACAGCATCGATCCCAGCCAGCCAGCCAGCCAGCGATAGATTACACAAATTGTAAATATGGACCTCCATAACAAGAAAGAAAATAGGAAAACGGATGGGACAAAAAATTTTAAAAGAATTATCTCACCCCAAACTACTGTTTACATATTCGAAAACTTGATTTTACCATGTTCCTCGAATGATTTTCAATCATTCATCGTATATTATATTCTAAATATTTTCATGGCATGAAATTTATACGTTGAATGTAGCCTTCTAAACCCTCCTTATTCTAAATGACTTTTGCATACTTGGTAAACCGTAAAAAATAGACAATCTCTTGTCATAACCTCACATGTGAAATACGACTTTTTATATAGGGTTAAGCAATTTTGAGCAAGTTTAGTTAATATGTAGTTATGACTTAAAGAATGCATCAGCAAGGTAAATATGAACTGCAAGTCTTTGCTTCTTTCTAAGGCCAGTAATCAGGTATGGATAACCTATACCAGTTTGTCACTAATGTTACAATTGCGTTCAACAGTTGTTACTAATTGGTTTTATTTCCGTATTTGTACTACTTCTATTATTCACTGTTTTCGAAAACATAATGTTCAATACTTATGAGTTACATTTCACAAACCCATAACAATTAAGAAATCATATTTTTAAAACTATAAAACTCTCATCCATCCCCTGTTTTGCTCACTGATTCTTTTAATTTATTTCTAACATTCCATAAAAATTTTCCCACACTTCTTAGCTCTGATTGGTCCCTGAGTGTCAGTTATTTATTCCCAGATCAATTGCTTCATGCGACTCTAATAATAAATGGAACTCATCTTACCTCGTATTGGATATCTTTCCTTTCACAACTCAATTTCTCCATTCAAAATCGCAACCTTCCCTTTCGTTCTTGTGGATTTCCATTCATTGTAGAAATAACGTGTTTTTAACCTTAATTTTGGAGTAAAAAGTTTGCATATCCATATTTCTAACCTTTGTTTTAGTATTTATTATTAACAGATCTTCAATTTTTCTAAACCATGTCCTACTATGGTTGTAGGTTTTTGGAAATTCAAACACACGTTAATAACTCATTTCCTGCCAACTGCTGAATTCTAAAGAAATGTTTTTAAATTCTTTCAGTTGCTAGTCCTGCCATTTCTCTAACTCCAACATAGTCTGAATTTGTAGTGTTCTATGAGAGCACCAAAATGAATTTTGAAAATATCCTGATTATTTGAGCTCCACTTATCTATTCATTACTAACTCCGCATAATTCGATTCCATTCGCTCAGATGATTCCACACAGGAAACAAAGTTTTCAACCCATTCAGCAGGTGATAAGTATGGATATTTTCTCACTGCTGCCAAGACCCACTATTTGACTCTTTCTTCCAATTTGCATCGTAACTTATCTCTCAGATAATTACATTGTTTAACCACCTCAGTTTCTGTGTTATTTACAAGAAATTAACTTTGTAAAACTAGGTCCATAATGTCCTTAACCTAGTATTTAAACTCAGTGTAATGTAAACATAACCTAAATATTATAGCTACACATTTTACACTACTTGGGGTACAATATATCTCTTGATGTTCATGTTAAGGGAGCATACTTTTATGAGACCTTAAGTAATTTATGGGAAAATACGTACCCGTGTAGAGGTGGGTGAAAGTGATATCTCAAGACAGCAGCCAGCCAGCCGGTCGGCCGGCCGGCTAAGTGAGACTGATAATAAAGACACCGAACAGTGAATAAGGAATCAAATACATTTGACCACCTACGAAGACTACTTCTCTAAACGAGTTAACTCTGCAATTCCAGTCTGGATACGAGATAAGTCCATTCCAGTATAATACATCTCACTGCCCTAGTGAAGCGATAAACAGCTTTATGCCATTCTTCTCTCCTCGTGCCAGACACAGGTAATCTACGCAAATTGAGGGATTTCATCAGCTGCGTGTACCCCCATAATTATAGTACGGGTTGGCAACCCTGGTTCCATGGTTTGTACAAGGTTAACTAACATTCATGCGGAGGGTAATTTTGAAACTGAATCCGATTCACAGTTACTGGTGACACCATTAAGTGGAATTTTAAAATGAAATGTTGTCGAAACAGAAACTTCACTTTCGAGAAGAATACCCATGGATCAATTTCCAAGCATTAAACGTGGAAGAAATAAACACGAGGCTCTCAATGCTGAGATAAATATGACTGGCACAAAGCTTAGTGCAAAATAGATCTCAACTGTGGCGACACAATTGTGTATACTTTAGTATTTTGTGTTTAATGTTTTAATTACATAAATTTTCTTCATTAATGACACTTCTTTGGTGACAGCGTTAATGCTTGCACTATTCTGTGTTACAGGGATCAAGCCAATCGGCCTGTTCCGACCTCAATCCATCATTGTCTGGGTCTTCCTGGATCTCTTCTGCCTGTTACTGTATAATATAGTATGGTTTTTTGGGCTCCTTGAGCTGTCCATTTTTTGGTTGGTGGCTTCAAAACAGGTGCAACTATTGTGTGGATATAACGAACACTGTTGCGATATGATGAAAATTCAGTCACTAACTTCATTACTCAATCCCTTGTGTTTGTGGCTGTAGTTTGTACGTAAGTAAGGTAATGTTAATTATTTCTCCCTGAAGCAAAGCGCATAATATGAAAACAGTCCAGCGACCCGCCCTAATAAGTGAAGTCAGGCGAATGCCATAGCGTGACATAATCTTGCTGAGAAGAATAATTAATTCTGCTGCTAATTTTCATCTGAAAGGAATGCTAAGTGCGCCCGCGCATTTGTTTTGCATTGGCCTTGTTGGCCTGAGTCACCCTAACAAACGACATGGCCTTCTGTAATGAATAATTATGTGGGGAAGGTGCGCTCTTCACTTTTCTTCTACTGCATACTCCAGAAACTTAGTGAATCTGCTGACTACACAGTTATTTGAATTTATCATGTTGGCCATAGAGCTGATGTGTTGCACTCTTACTACTTTCTCTACTCACTCATTGAAAGCTATTATTCTTCTTCTTTAAGCTACAAAATAAATTAATGTCGCAAAAATATTGAAATAAAAATTTACGTTTATGCAGAATTTAGGTTTTTGCAAAATTCTAAATTACACTACTAATGGGCATTTTAAAAGTGAAATATGTGTACAGTGACGCCGAGCGCGGCGCACAAAAAAGGACGGACGGGGCTAACCTTCCTCACAACACTCACGCAAGCGAACACGCAACTGTTAACAATCGAAGCGGCTATACAAAAGGGGTTTTGTTCGCAGCCTTTGAGAAAGATCCAGCTGTGTCACCGGCGGCGTGTTTGTGGAGATCGAGAAAGGTCCTTTTGACGTCATATCGTTTATATAAGGAGGTGAGGGAACAGTACAGCAGTTAGTTAACAGTAACAGGCACGAGACAGCTGTGTGTGTCGTCGTAAAAGATACATTTGTCGTCGTGAGGAAGATCTAACGATTGTCGAGCGATTGTATGGTCGTAGTTAGTGTACGAAAGACAGGAAAAGTGAGGAAAGACACTTAAAGGACTGAACAAGGTTACGTGAAGTAAAAGTATGTACTATGTGTGTGCTTTTTGAAGTTATGATGAAGAAATTTGTTTTAAAAAGGTAAAGGGAACGAAGCGCTAGTTCCAGTAAAACTAAAAATAGACATAAAAAAGAAAATTTGAGGAAAAAAGGTTTGGAATCATCATCAGGTAAACTGTAGTACTGACATTAACAATTTTAAAGCGTTTTAAAATAGACAGCAACGCAAATGAAGATTATAAACTCATCCCCTAAGATCACTGTTGGCTTCAACTCAATATACATATTAAATTACTTTTAATTACTTTTAAATCCCACATTAAGGATATAATTTCTAAAATGTTCTATTAGTAGTATTTTGTGCAAACTTGTCATAATGTAAATTTTGATAAGGAAGGAAACACTAAGGCTAAATTTAAAATTCCGGTATTCCCGTTGCACGTGCAAGAAAGCTAACAATAAAATAATTTGTACAAATGCTTATCTCAACTAACACGAAGAAGATATAGGAGTTAGAGTTTGTAAGAATCGTTAGTACAAGAGTAGAGAAAGTCATGTGAGTGGAACGATTCTACGCTGCCCACTTATACTCAATAGACGGACATTAAGTGTTTTACATTTATAATGGTATTTTATTACCTAATCTGGTGGTCTAACATAGGTTTATATTTCACAAGTCGCTTCAGGAGATATTGGATTCCCAATTCCACGAAGTTGGAGTTCCTAACAAAATAATTAAGGTTCCTCAAGTGGGATGGAAGCGAATATAATTGAGATGTGTGAGAGAGAGAGAGAGCACTTCCGCGAAGAAAGAGGGCAACTTCCCTGACAGTCTCAGGGGCGGAATATATACATCCATCATATTTCACTCAAAGGTCTTCACGTAATGATGCGGCCACGCTTCCTTTTAGAAACGCATTTTTTACCAACAACATCTAAATCACATTACAGCGGGCAATTTTGTTTTTTTCCTGCCGGTTTTCAACTATCTCACTTGCGAGATCCCTCTGTGGTAACGTAGTCGGGAGGTACCGGGTTCAGTTCCCGGTGAAACAGTTTTCACGAGTCAGTGTGCGAATTGGTTCGCCTTTATCCCCATCTTTAGTTGTATATGTTTCATACTTATAGTAGCAAGTGACGGCGGTTGGTGTGGTGCGGCTGGTCGGGGGAATTCTCCCTTATGTGCATTTTCTACTTAAAGCAGGGCCAAGTACTTGTCAATTCTATTATTACTTTCTCTTTATCCTCGACTTGACCATTGTTGCGTGGCATTGAGAATAACACATGATCGTTCAGTTTCTAACTTAAGGACTATTGGAAGATGATACTCCTTTAGCATTAGCGCATCAAAGAGATTATGTAGAAGAAAACTTTCACTCTAAATCATGCGTTTATCTCAAGGAAACCTTTAGCTATGGCATTTTAGGCTGTAAATAGTGGGAATAACGGTACAGAATTCGATAATTCCCTGACCAAACACTTAACAATAAATCAGTCAACACTAAACACCTTTCCCAGATGATGCAACGGACCTCCCAGATCGGACAGAAGAGTTCTGACTTTTGATGCTTCCGAGAGGGAAGATTTGTATCCCATCCGCTCTCCGGTTTCACGAGGGAGGTCTTGTTGGGGTGCCTCAAGCGACCCCAATTATATGTAAAAAAAGAACCAGAAAATTCACTATTCTTCCCCTACATCCACACTTCATCCCTTTCTCACACCTTAAATATTCGTATTGCAGGAATTTTGAGGTCCCCTTAAGGCCCTCTCACACTACATTGGTGACAAAAAGGGTGGTTTTTCTCTTATGTTGCTGATTACTGTTCTAATTGAATTAGTCAGTGCCCAACAAATGGAAACGCGGCAAATAGTTCATAAATATTTGCAATAATGAATAATTTAGTGTTTAATACAACTAAATATAGTAACAAAGCAAAGTTATTGATTGGGGTAATTTTTTTTTTTTTTCCCATATGCTGAAGTAATCCATATATCCTTAAAAACAAAACACGAAAAGTTACAAGGAAAAATCTGATGTGTTGCATTCACATGACTTTCTCTACTCATGTACTACCCATTCTTACAAACTCGTATTGCTATATCTTCTTCGTGTTAGTTGAAATAAAAATTTGTACAAATTATCGTATTGTTTTCTTCCTTGTAGGTATAAGGGGAATATTAGAATACAGAGGCTTTGAGCGATAGTCAAATCTTTTAAAACTTTGAGATTCCGTTCTCTTTGCACGCTTAACATATAACTAAATGAACAACGATGTTCCAATTCACAGAAGTTATGCTTAGTATGGCAATTGTAATATGTTTCAGTCTAGGAGATTGGGCGCAAGTTGTGAACGAGCCTTAACATGATGCGACAGTAGAAGGGATGTTAATTTGAAAGCTGGTCGCGGAGTGCAGCTAAGGGAAGATCCTAATTGGGAGGCGAGCCGCGACAAGGAAACGTCTTTATTGCGGGGAGGGGGTGCAGGGGTGAGAAATATTTGTCTTTCCTAGTAGTTGAGAAAACACTTAAGGGGATGCCTTGCATGGTGGTAACTTGGTCACGGGAGTTTATTATGGAAATTCTTCCCTCCAGAAATATGTCACTTCTCTTATTCCTTTTTCATGCTTTGTTCCTTTTATTTACCTGCTCTCCCTTTTCTCCTTGTCTACAAATCCCTCCCATTTGTATTGCTCCTTCATCTACGGTTTCCTTACGTTAGCTGTTTTTTGATTCGCTAATTTCTTTCCAAGTCCTTCATTGCTACGTTCACTCTCTATTTTATAAGAATAGTTTTTTATAGCAAGTACGAGAGGTATTGTATTGAAACTGTGTGTGTGTGTGTGTGTGTGTGTGTGTGTGTGTGTGTGTGTGTGTGTGTGTGTGTGTGTGTGTGTGTGTGTACAAACTATCTTGTTGTTTATTTCTATTTGGACATAAATTGTGTATTTTAGCAAGATCTACACTTTTTGTATAGTATGATTTGGTCTATTTGTTGCGGTTTATGAATTATTCAAAGGTCATTCACAGTAAATAGGATTTAATGGCCTATAGCCAGAAAATTCAAAATATACATTTCATTTGTCATAAAAATATCTCAAGCATATGGGATTTTAATCAAAATCGTTAGAGCCATTTTCAAGAAAATCAAAATTTTGGAAAAATTTTCCATGTAAAGGGTAGTTTAGGGTGGGGCTATTTTCTTCAAAACCTTCGTGTCGCATCCTTGAAAGACATTAAACTTAAATACCAACTTTGGTTTATAACCGACTTTCCGTTTTTGAGTTATGATGTCCACAGACTGACAGACAGACAGACACACACACACGCGCGCACCTTTTTCTAAACATCTTTCATTCATTGATGTTCTTATACTCAATTCCTATACAGTTTATAAGATTTAACAATAGTTGCATCTGAAGGAAAGAACGAACGAAGTGGAAAATACAGCATTTTGGATCCTGCGCAGAGGAGTTTCTGTGCTGGGGACGCGCGAAAAGCACACAAATTTATCACCAACGCTGTTTTCTCGGGACACGCGCCTATTACAGTGTTATGAAGACATTGCATCCCCTTTCACTACATATATCGGTGTGGTGTGTGGTACTAACCCCTACAAACCTGTTATTTCTTTCTTACCGATAGCCAATTACCTGCCTCCCCCCTCCACGCTTATTGGAAAACCTTTTAAAAGCGGCAATTATGCAGTTCGCGTACCGTGCTCTCTTTTGTTTTATGTTGCTCTTTTTCTCTCAATTCCAGCTGGAGTCTGGAAAGTGATAGTCAACTGAACTTTGCATCATGGAGCGAACATTATCTTCTTACTGAAGCCACCCATACCAACTTTTGTCTTGAACTTAGGGTTACAGTTAGAGCCTGCATTTGTACGTGGAATAAATCGTTATTTTAAGTTCTTGTGTGCTTAAAACGGGGGTTTTTTAAACTTCCTTTACTATGTCTGTAAGTCGATGAATTATTAAAATTTTTAAAAAATCTGATGTATTGTACTCACATGACTTTCTCTACTCTTGTACTAAACATTCTTTCAAACTCTTATTCCTGTATCTTCTTCGTGTTAGTTGAGATGAACATTTGTACAAATTATCTTATTGTTTATTTCCTTGGAGGTGAAACAGGAATTATTAGAATACAGTAGACTTAGAGCGATAGTCAAATCTTTTAAAGCTTTGAGATCCCGTTCTCTTTGCACTTAACATATAAAAAAATGAACAATGATGTTCCATTTTGCGAAATTTTTAAGTTTTCCGAAACTGTCACAAATAACAAGGAATATCTCCGAAATGGTTCACTCTACGAAAAAAAATTATTTGGACATAAATTGTGTGTTTTAGCGAGTTGTACATTTTTTGTATAGTAAGATTTGGTCTATCTTTAATGATTTGCCAGTTATTCAAAAGTCATCCAGAGTAAACACGACTGCCTAGGCTATAGTCAGGAAATTCAAAATATACATTTCATTTGTCATACAAATATCTTAAACATTTTAATCAAAACGTTAGAACCATTTTCAAGAAAATAAAAATTTTCGAAACATTTATCATGAAAAGAGTAGTTTAGGGTGGAGCTATTTGCTTGAAAATCTTCGTGTCGTCTCTTTGAAATACATTACACTTAAATACGAGCTTTGGTTTTTAAGGTTTTTGAGTTATGTTGTCCACAGACCGGCAGACAGACACACACACGGACTTTTTTCTAAAAATGCTTTTTCTTTTTGGATTCAGGGGGTCTCAAAGTATAATTTTCCGGTGAAATCTCGACATCGAATTTTTGGGTGGGAAAAAGTATATCTTGTTAAAACCTATAATTAATATCTGATGCATTTGTGTGTGCGTGAGTGTGTGTGTGTGAGTGTAGTGAAACTTTTCGGTGATACTCGTTATTGATCTAAAGTTTAGAATACTTGCACTTTTCTCAAAAATGGAAGGTCAACATTCATTTTTTTAGAAGCCCTTCTTTCAACACCACAGAAAAAGAGACACCATTTCAATTACTCCAAGAGGTTAAAAGTCGCCGATACGACCTCGGATGTTAAAGTTCACGTATATTAATAAAAAACAAAAGAACGGAATTTCAAAATAAAATTGTGTTTTCTCATAAGAAACCATACTAATTACTTCATATGCCAGATCCTTCCGTAGAAAGGCAAACCGCTCCATGTGTTAGTGATCAGTGGATCTCTCCAGGTGCTACAGGATTTATTGCCCCCTCCGCGGGTCACATTATTAAACAACAACCCCGGAGCAGGCAACACGGTTTTACAATTAATTTATAGAGGAAAAGGGTAGGCAAGTAGAACATATCATCATCATCTCATGCTTCGCATCCAGGGCGAGCTAAGGAAGTATCTTCAGCGCACAGATAACATCGTTCTTCCAAATGCCCATAACGTATGAGTTGGAAACACAATGTGAAGGTCAAGAAATGACCACTCGCCCAGTAATTTAGCAGTGTGCGCAACAGGTGCCTACATTTTTCTAAAAATGCCTTTTTTTATTCAGGGGCCTCGAAACATATACTTCCGGCGAAATCTGGACATCAAGTTTTTGGGTGGAATATAATACTTCCTTCTACTTACCAGTAGAGAAGGTAAAAATGGATGTAAAACAATGGAGATTTCAATGGTGGAAAGAAAAGAAAACGGTGTTTTTGACCGTATATATAAGCAGTTACAAGAATAATTCGTATAAGAGAGAGTATACTCTACATATATTTCGACCAGATTTTCTCTAGATTCATCCTTTGGGATATGTGATTCACACGCTCTTCTTTCTCAAAAAGTTTTGGAAATTCAACCAGATGGCAGCACGCACACGGAGTGGTGCGAAATTTGAAAAGAAAAGGCTGAAAACTGTAAATATTGCTAGATTTTCCTGCTGCTCTAATAAATGGTATGAACTTTTAAAAGGACATGCAAGCGTAATTTCAAAATCTCCCAGATACATTTACAAATGGCCGCAGAGCTAAAATAAAAGTGCACGTGGTTCACACAATACTGCAACTTATAATACAAAAGTCTCAATTTTGGTTCTTGGAGCAATTTGGTTTAAATTGAAGATTACATTTTCTAAAGTATTAAGATCGAAATGGTATGAAAGACAACTGAATGCTAGATAAACATACTGAGGTGATCTAAAGACCTCCGGAGTGGCGCTGTCAGAGACAGAGATTCCAGTGATACGTCATGATGCTATTATACCAGTCTTACAAGTATATAATTGTAAGAGAGATGTTATTGATCTGTCAATAGTGTTTGGACTAGTTCATTAGACCGTGTGATCTTCTGGAAACAAGAAGAAGTGAAGAAATGACGTCACAACTCATTCTGGAATGCTTTTTATAATTACCTGCCCAAACAAAGACTGCTACATCTTTTATTTGTTTATTTATTGTGATTATAAAATTTCAAAATATACCGCAAGTTATTTTTTTGGGTTTACGGTGCTTCAAACCATATATTTCCAGTCTGCACATCGAATTTTGAGTGGAAAACGATACTTCCCCTGCTTACTATACGAAGTAGAGAAAGTAAAAATAGTTTCCAAAACTCCCCTTTAACATATTTAAACTTAATCCTCGTGTACTATCATGTACGAACTTTATAAGCATATAGAAGTAGCAAGGCTGTATGAGTGAAGGTCACAAGTTGGCTCCCTTTGCAACTCGACTGCTGCTGGGGTCATTAAGCGAAGTCACCCTGTGAGTTATGGAACATTATGGTACGGTGGTTAAAGTGCTGGAGAATATGTACTGAGGCGGGGGGCCTTTTTTAACCAGTGTTTTGCCTTTATGAATAAAACATGTTCACTTGTTGACTTCCAATTTGCTTTGGTGATATATCAAACAAAATTATTTTGGATTACTTTACTGTAAAGAACGACCCTCCTTAATGCTACAAATAATAATATTTGTGAGTTATTGCGATGCTAGCAAGAAGTTAAATACATTTTTTTCATTTGTTATTCCTTTTAATGTTCGCCTAGTTACTCCAAAGTGCCACCATAACTGTCGCAGAAAATAACATTGGAGATATATTTTTACTTTCTCTACTGGTAAGTAGGGGGAGTGTAAAGACCAAAGTTGGTATTTAAGTTTAATGTCTTTCAAGGTTGCGGCACAAAGATTTTGAAGAAAATAGCCCCACCCTAAACTACCCTTTACATGGAAGATTTTTCGAAACTTTTGATTTTCTCGAAAATGGATCGAACGATTTTGATTAAAATGCCATATGTTTGAGATATTTTAATGACAAATGAAATGTATATTTTGAATTTTCTGTCTATAGCCCCTGTAGTCGTATTTACTCTGGACGACTTTTGCATAACTGGTAAACCGTTAGAGATAGACCAAATTATACTATACAAAAAATGTAGATCTTGCTAAAATACACAGCTTATGTCCAAATAAATTTTGCTGTAAAGTGAACCATTTCGGAGATATTCCTCGTTATATGTGTGAGTTTCGGAAAACTTAAATCTTTTGTGAAATGGAACATCGTTGTTCATTTTTTTATATGTTAAGTGTGCAAAGAGAACGAATGTCACAGTTTTAAAAGATTTGACTATCGCAGAAATGCTAGTGTATTCTAATATTCCCCTCGTATCTACAAGGAAATAAGCAAATAAGATAATTTCTGTAGATGTTTATCTCAACTAACACGAAGAAGATATAGGAATAAGAGTTTGTAAGAATGGTTAGTCCAAGAGTAGAGAAAGTCATGTGACTATAACACATCAGATTTTTAATGCTTAAAATACCTTTCTTGAGAATCAAAATAATAAATAATTAAATCATATACAATCCAATTTACCTATTATTTTTGGCACATATATTACTGGGTTAGAATCAAATTGTATAATTGCTCTTTTGTTTCTATGTTAGATATAAGTTTTTAAAAGAATGAATATATTTTATTATAGATAAATATAATTGTCTAGCGTTTTACATTATTCCGTTGTCCTTATAATCAGGAACATGAACATGATTCTTATGAAGAGAAATAGCTATGGTTATCTATGCGTTGGGTCTTGTGATGAAACTGAAGATAGCAATAGCTACATTACACGGTTCTATGGACCAAGTACGAGCACTTCAGTATCTTCGTCGTTTATCTGAACGCACTGTGTCCGTTAAGGCACGCACGCACGCATACACAAACACACAAATCTCCTCCTGGAGAATCTTCGGCGTTTTCGTGGAAACGAAAATGTTTTGTAAACGCGACATTAATTGACTATAAATTAATGAATTTACATTTCCACTGGTCACGTGAGGTGCTACAAGTTCGTTATTGGTAGGGTGGTCAGTCACACTGACTCGAGATAAGCGTTTGGGCCAAAAGGAAGAGTTCGTGTCTAACAGTTTAGGATGCTGCTAAATCATTATCTATCTATAGGGTGTGTACTAAAGGTGTGCTCACAACTGAACAAACAATCTACTATGAATTATAATTTAAGTCGATGTTGATTTACTAGTGTCATCTGTTTCTTCTCCCTGGACGGCGTTTAGCAGGCCCATAAAACAGCCCATGTGAATCAGCCCTTAGTCATTTTTAGCTATTTTTACTTTCTCTAAAACATAATATTCCTCCAAAAATGGGCTAACGAGGTGTTCAACCTCACCATTTTCCTAGAATACATCAATATTTATAAAAAAATCCCTCACCCAAACCAATATATGTATTTTTCTGTGGAGTGAATCTTTTGGCATATATTCCTTATTTGTCTGAATTATTTAATAATTGTAATTTTCTAAAATAGCAAAACATTGTTAAGCCGTTTACTGCTTGAACCTACAAGAAAATTACCAGTAAGATAATTTGTACAAATGTTTATCTCAATAGTCAGTACAAGAGAAGAGAAAGTCGTGTGAGTGCAACACATATTTTTCCTCTTATTTTTTCCCGGGTGAATTTAGTAATGCATTTTAGAAAATACCTTTACAGTTTGTATCATACACAAGAATCTCCGTTCTATAAGTAAATCGTTATAATTATCAGAAGCAATTAATTATAGAGCGGATAGTTCCAGGAAGCTTGGTTTCTAATAAAAGATGTTTCCTAACTTTCCCCAAATTGATTTTATCTTCTCAACAGGTACTTAGAAGGTGAGAGAAAATGAATAAATATACCACATGTCTATTTAATTCTAGAGCACAATGTAAATATATGGATATATTTCATTCCAATTATTTGGGTCAAAGATTCTTGTAATATATTTTCATTTTAAGCCTACTTTATGACTACATTTTCATTTACACTACAGGAAGGGTAAACTGCGTAAGGATTCTGAAGCACAGAATTCATACCCAAATTATGGATGCTTAAAAAATCATTTAAAAATAATAACAATAATGATAATAATTTTAAATAAACAGTGATGAACACACAAAACGAACAAAGGGGATAGATCCACTAGTTTGAATAGTGGAGTAAATTTTAACGGTTTTATGGCGTGGCATCAGTCAGAAGTACAAGGCTGGAGTCTGCGAGAGTACGGCAGAATAACGTACCGTCGATGCACTCTGTGTTAATCGCAATGGGCCTGTGTTCCAACAATGGTAAAGCTGTGAGAAATTGTAAACAATAAGATGTTTCTGTTTTGTTTATGTGTTTCTTGGATTAAGATTCTATGCCTTACTAAGATAAATGCAGTACCTACTCATTTGCAAACTCCAGCATTAAAGAATGGTTGTAAAATTATAGAGGCTCTCAAATTATTGCTTCCTTACCCTAGATTGTCAACACGTCACTATTCTAAATACAACCTTATCAAAAATACAAACTTTTTTGTTCACGAATGATTCTAATGTTATTAATTATATAAAGATAGGGCAGGTTTACACTTTGAAGTACATTTACAAGAATTTAAATTCCGCTAACACATCCGCCTCCAATTTATGTTTATTGTTCGATCTATTTTTCTCTCAAAATATGAATTTAATAAAGTAGGTCTTCCTGAAGTTTTGACCCAGATTCAGTGGACTGGACGCCATATTGCGCTCGGTAGCCCGTTTACCAATTCGACACGGCCGTTTAACAAAATGACATCGATTGCCCGGCGGTTTGAAATTAGAAGACACACTGGCGCCGCCTTTTGTGGTGGGTAATTGTTAAACTATGGCTCAAGGTATTTCCGCCGAACGAAAGGCGCGTGGACTTCTTAACCCTCGCCCCTCCAGCACTTCCAGGACAATCCGTGGCACGAGTTGGTCAAAACTGTTCAGGTCTTCACTTCCAGGTGTAAATATATGTAAGTTTGATACCAAGAACAGCATCGCAGTTTCACTTTCTCAACTATGTACAACTAAATAGAGGAAAAATTGTGTTCTATACAAAAATTCTATACCGAGATTTCACCGGAAATATATATTTTGAGACTGAATAAAAAAAAAAAAAAAAAAAAAAAAGAAGGGAAAACAACCTCTCATAGAAAAATGTGTGTGTGTGTGTGTGCGCGCGCACGCGCGTCTGTCTGTTAGTCTGTGGACACTATAACTCAAAAACAAAAAGCCGCTTAGAAACCAAAGTTTATATTTAAGTTTAATGTCTTTCAAGGATACGACACGAAGATTTTGAACAAAATAGTCCCACCCTAAACTACCGTTTAGATGCAAAATTTTTCGAAAATTTTGTTTTTCTTGAAAATGGCTCTAACGATTTTGATTAAAATGCCATACTTCTCCGTATTTTATTAAGATTATTTTAGTATTATTAATATGATCATTATTAGGATGAGTTTATTATTAATATTGTTATTTCTAGGTCGATTTGTTGCGTCACAATACTGATAGTTTAATGTTGGTATGATATGGAATGCGTGGACCTTTGTATACAATATGTATATAAATTAATTTTAAAAAAAATTCTTGAGCAGACTATCATTGGCTTCATTTCAATATATTATATTTCACTTTTAAAATCCCTTATTAATAGTATAATTTATAAAATTTTCTATTAGCAGAATTTTGTAAAAACTTATATTTTGCCATATGTAAATTTTTATTTGTGCATTTTTGCGATTTTTTTGTTTTTTAGCTTAAACCCTGCTAGTTGCGGTTCCTGAACATGAGCACCCGTAAACAAATGACGTCAATGAAAACAATGTATCAGAGAACTAAAAGAGGTACTCGACGCATCCTTATTGCGGGAATACGTACTGTTTGTTGTAAGAGGATAAAGGGGTTCCGTTCCGTTCCGTTCAGGGAGATAAGATATGTTGCACCTACTTCAGATGATAATAACAGCAGCTAAACATCCGTGTTTACGTAATTTTCAACATTCCTGTCTTGCGTGGGACTGTCTATTGCTGTTGTAATATTAACTCCAGTTCTTTGTCTCTAACCTTAATCTATTTTTAAACTGCTCTTCAGAACAGACATTTACGTCACAACTGCAATGCTTAGTTTCTGCACTTATCTAATACTCAGCTTAATTGAATTGAAATACCTGTCAGTGATAGTTATTGGACAAATAACTAAATGTATGTCATATCAAAGATTACATATGCACTTTTTATCATTCCAAAACCCTCCCTTCGTATGACCACTTTTTCTTTATGTACATCTTTTTTCTGTAGCGTCTGCATTTCTTTTGATATCCTCAGAACACCGCGTCACATAAATAATTAATTATCTAGATTGTTATTGTTATCATTGTCAGCCGGCCGCCGGCCGAAGAACCGCTCAAGGTGGAGTCACCTCATATCACGACAAAGACCGAATCTAGACTTCAAGAAGCTTTCGACTGCCGGTTTGTTTACGAGAAATTTCAAGAATAGCTGTATTTTCCAGAGAATTAAACGGTAATTCGCCTGGCCCAATAAGTGAGTCTCGACGGCGAGAGAAGCCAGTTTTTGACGTGAGTTTTTAAGTGTTGAGCGAGACGATTGTTGAAATAGCGTTTAGTGAGTGTATTGTCGAAGTCAGTTGTTTGTTAGACAGAGTAGTAAGACAGTGCAGTGTGTGTCAACGTTACGATAGGACAGAACAGCTTTGAGTTGTAATGTCACAACGAATTGAAAATTGTGTTCACGATAAAACAGAGAATACACTTTTGTGATTCGTTTTAAAAGAGAAATAAAGATACAAAGAGTAACTGAACTTGTTATTTAGTCATATTGTTCTTCTTCTTATTGTTATTATTATCATCAGCACTTATACTTCTACTATCATTGTTGGTCGTGAGGTGAGACATAAAGAATAGACGGACCAGCTTGCCATGAATGAATAAACACTACCACAACACTGTGCAGCTCAAACAATTGCAGTTCACATGAAAGTAATTGTTAGCACATAGTCAAGTCTTAGCGAAATCGCTTTGTTCGTTATAAACCTTCATCTCTTCGTCACAGAGATCACATTGCTTGCAAAAATAGCCTACTGTTGCCCAATTTTAAGGGGACACTCTGGTACCAAAATTACCAAAAAATGCTTTTTTTTTTTTTTCAGAAAACATTTTTTGACGAAATGTTGTCTTCAACATGCCCCAAATATGGCCATTAAATATTATGTATCAAATCCACCTGGAAATTGGTGTATTTCAAATTTATTTAGACTGTTTGCAATATTTCTAGTAAGTATTCCAAAACTATAAATAGCTTTTTCTCCATTTAACAATTTTTATGCTTTGGGGTAAACTTTTTTACAGTAAATATTGATGGACAAGGTTGAAATTTTCAGGATATGTAGAATTTAACTTTTTAAAGAAAACTGTGCATTGGTTTGTTGATCACACTCATACGTAAAAGTATATGCTTTTATTTCCCTTTGTAATTATTAGTAATATTTCTTATTATTCTATTCTAAATAGAAAAAAAAAATCACATTTTTAATAATTATTAATATTTTGGAAAACTAATGCACAGTTTTATTGCATAGACATAGAAAAACTATCGTACCAAATTTCAGGCCTCTAATTTAATTCTAAACTGCAAAAAGTATACCTTTTATTACTATTCAATTTAATTAAAATTGGTTAATTAGGGAAGAAAGTCCACTTGGTACCAGAGTGTCGCTTTAAGTTATTGACCGGTAAGGTTAGTAATTGTGTAAAGAAATGACATGGAGATAGATAAATAATTTCCATGTGTTAATATCAATGCATACTATAAGGTGAGTTTATCCGGAGAAAAAAGGGAAAAAGTGGAATCTACTGGATTTTAGATATAAATACTAATGTTTTGAGCTCAAGTTTAATTGCATTATGGGCAAAAATTTAATTTTTGCTGGAGGAGGGGCCATTAGCAAGGAAAGGCAATTAGTCGTAAGTCGTTGTGGCCAAGCAATTATACTTATACCGAAATAAGAAGCACACTTGAGGTAAACAAAGGCGAGAGGCGGCCCCAAGCACGTGACCGCAGTTAATGGCCTCTCACCACAACAATGAGCAGAAAATAGATCCCACCTTTTGTTTAAAATACCACGTTTCAAATATGCTAACGGATAGTTTTAATGCTTTCACTGTAATATGCTGCGTTTCACTTTTATTTGGAAATAAAAGCTAATTAATTTACATATGTTGCGCAAGGTTGCGCGGAGTAATACGAAAGTGCGTTTCTTAGAGCGAATCCAGATAGGAATTTGGTGAATCCTGTTGATAGGAAATCGTCGCTTAAAGACCAGGACAGTCAGAAATGCACGTAGAACTAGTTTTGAAAATTATAAACACAGAAGAATTGTTTGGATTTCCATATGCAAAATTTGTGATCATCAACATGAGAAAATAGGCAAAATATGAAACTATACCGATAGGTAACATCTTAGTAAAGTGCAGAGATTGTGCCAGGCTGATATAAGTCGCCCAGAATGTGAACTTTACAACGCTAAGGTATGCGGTGTGTGGGAAAAGCACGTTGTTTGCACAGCCCAGACACCTTCACCGCCATGTTTGAACAACTTCCCTCTCGGGGTCGTCATGGGAGGACGGAAGCGACCGTGGGATAACGGAAGTGCTTTCCTGACACCATTAAACAACTCTGCGACTTTATAATCGACTACCGAATATAGAACAAACACACGAATGAAAGTTCCCCGGAGTTCACTAGTTTCTGCGAAGCTGCAAATAATGCTGGTAAGTTAAAGAAGTTGGCGACGCCGTGGCCGAGTGGTTAGACCCTTCGCCCCCGCCACACATTCCAGCAACTGCTCCATCATAACCTTTCCATTTATCAATTTCGCCTGTATTTCATACCATCCTCTTCCTCATTCTCATACTAACCACTTCAGTCTGTCTGGTACATAGGTTCGTCTGCTCCCTGACAGACGTCTGACTCTAGGGTGTTTAAGTCCTACATAAGTGGAGCGTAATCAGGTAAAGAAGAAGAAGAAGATATTTTACACAATCTGCTGCAATTGTGCGTTACAAATTATCTTATTGCTTATTTCCTTGTAGGTACAAGGGGAATATCAGAATACAGTAGGCTTTGTGCGATAGTCAAATCTTTTAAAGTTTTGAGATTCCGTTCTCTTTGCACACTTAACATATAAAAAAATGAACAACGATGTTCCATTTCACGAAAGTTTAAAGTTTTGAAAACTCACACACACAGCAAGGAATATCTCAGAAATGGTTCACCCTGCAAGAAAATTTATTGAGACATAAATTGTGTATTTTAGCAAGATCTACATTTTTTGTACAGTATGATTTGGTCTATCTCTAACGGTTTACCAGTTATGCAAAAGTCGTTCAGAGTAAATACGACTACAGGGGCTATGGCCAGAAAATTCAAGATATACATTTCATTTGTCATCAAAATATCTCAAACATTTGGAATTTTAATCAAAATCGTACAAGTCATTTTCAAGAAAATCAAAAGTTCCGAAAAATCTTCCATGTAAAGTGTAGTTTAGGGTGGGGCTATTTTATTCAAAATCTTCGTGTCGCATCCTTGAAAGACATTAAACTTAAATACCAACTTTGGTTTTTAACCGACTTTTCGTTTTTGAGTTATACTGTTCACAGACTGACAGGCACACAGGGGGGCCTCAAAAGATATTTCCGGTGAAATCTGGACTTGGAATTTTTGGGTGGAATACAATACTTCCCCTACTTACCAGTAGAGAAAGTAAAAGGATACGAAATTACAACCTTGAAGTGTGTTATACCCTGTCTCCTGGGAAAAACATTCGTATGAACTACTTTTTAACAAACATGGCTGCCATCCGTCACGATTTATGTAGGAGAGGCGCATGCGCGTGGGCTGGCGCTTCAAGGTGAGCACATTAGGGAAAAGGTTATACCTTAATTAAAACGTCAAACGATACGCATCTGCACTTGAAGCCCTAATTCATGTTTATCTTCTCGATGGTTTATGACAACACTATTAATATTAAATGAATCGCAGTGCGGATCGGAATTAAAAGTTTTGCCTGCAGCCGGAAGACAAGGCGGTGCTGGCAAACAGTATCAAAGAAAAGAGCGAAGAAAAAACGCGGAGCGGCGCCACACCTCGCCTCGTACAACAAGGTGGCTGTGGAATTGCTTTTACGTCGAGAGATACCTCCATCTTGACCGTAATTGCTGACTCTTGGCCTACTGGCTTTCCAGACTAATCCAATCTCTGTTCCTGCCCGTTAGCGTCTAATTTCATTAATGTAGGCATTTTTACTTTTTCTACTACGTATACTAGAGGAAGTATTGTATTCCACCCAAAAACCCGATATCCAGATTTCATCGTAAATATATTTTGAGGCCCCCTGTGTGTCTGTCAGTCTGTGGACAGCATAACTCAAAAACGAAAAGTCGGTTAAAAACCAAAGTTGGTATTTAAGTTTAATGTCTTTCAAGGATGCGACACGAAGATTTTGAATAAAATAGCCCCACCCTAAACTACACTTTACATGGAAGATTTTTCGGAACTTTTGATTTTCTTGAAAATGACTTGTACGATTTTGATTAAAACTCCAAATGTTTGAGATATTTTGATTAAAAATGAAATGTATATCTTGAATTTTCTGGCTATAGCCCCTGTAGTCGTATTTACTCTGGACGACGTTTGCATAACTGGTAAACCGTTAGAGATAGACCAAATCATACTATACAAAAAATGTAGATCTTGGTAAAACACACAATTTATGTCTCAATAAACTTTTTTGTAGAGTGAACCATATTGGAGATATTCCTTGTTATTTGTATGAGTTTTGGAGAACTTATTCTTCTGTCAAATGGAACATAGCTATTCATTTTTGATATGTTAAGGGTGGAATGAGAACGGAATCTCAAAGCTTTAAAAGAGTTGACTATCGCTCAAAGCAAAGTCATTTAGGCTATTTATAGATCGTTGCGTGTTTCAAGTTCATGAATTATTTGGTATATAATAAATATGCAAAGGCATAGCTTCTATTTTTGTGAATACCTTTCAATGAACGATCGATGTGAGGGCAATATGATTGTCAAACCCGGTTAAACGAACAGAATTTCAGACGCAACAACGGAAACAAAGCAAAAAATAGTGCCTAGAATAAAAATTAAATAATAATAGTAGTAATAATAGGAATAATAATAACTTATCTAAAATATCCTTCAATTAAAAAATATCTAATGTATTGCACTCACCTATTTCGTATTAAGGATACCCGTAGTTGAAATTTGGTCAACATTTTAACAATTTTTAAAATTTTTTTGTTATATATAAGAACTACTTTCAATTCCAAAGTATAATTTTGCACTCAGAGCCATTTAAACTTTCAACACGTGAGGATTTAATTCCTCAACAGAACCAGGCCTAAATGGCTGTATTTACTTCCAATAACTTTTACTCGACTGATTTTCCTTACACTTTTGCACAATCTTGTTTACATTTTCAACAGAAAATTTGTCCGAATTCTTACAACAATTGTATTTTTCTGTCGTTGTACCCTTTCCAATCCTGTTCAACACACGGCTATTGTGTGGAAGAGCAATTAATCTCACTCACTGATCTTATATTTGGTTAAACTAAGTACATATAACATTGTATGTTGCCATTGAGGTTATGTTATCTCATATAAACCTTGAGATCACTTTGTGTGGTTTCTAGAGAAAACTGTGAGTGAGTTGGAGAATTTAATGTGACATTGGCGATGGTAGCTTAGTGGTTAAAGCAGCTGGACGGAAACCAGGAGATCCGTGGTTCATATCTCGGCTACGACATTGAATTTTTCAGTCTTCTACCTTTTTGCAACACCCGGCTATTGTGTGGGAGAGCAATTAATTGCAATTATATTAAAGTGTTTAATTTTCCTCTGAAACATTCACAACAGAGAAACAGATACCTATGTCAGTTTTTATGTTCGTGTTGAAATAATATGATAGTTTTTTATTTTCCAAAATTACAATTTGCGCATGACCTGAACACTAGGCATAATGCAATTAAAATAAAAGTTCTTAGTGAACGTTGAATAATTAATGAAATTTAGATTACAATTATAGTTATGAAAAAGCAACATGTAGCAAAATTTAGGAAACATTAGGATGAAAACTGCATAAAGAAATATTAGCTTTAGGTAGACATAAGAAAAAAAAAAAAAAAAGAAAAGAAAAAAAGAAAAAAGAAAGAACGAATCAAGGAAAGAAAGGACGAATCAAGGAAAGAAAGAACGAATCAAGGAAAGAAAGGACGAATCAAGTAAAGAAAGAACGAATCAAGGAAAGAAAGAACGAATCAAGGAAAGAAAGAACGAATCAAGGAAAGAAAGAACAAATCAAGGAAAGAAAGAACGAATCAAGGAAAGAAAGAACGAATCAAGGAAAGAAAGAACCAATCAAGGAAAGAAAGAACAAATCAAGGAAAGAAAGAACGAATCAAGGAAAGAGAGAACGAATCAAGGAAAGAAAGAACAAATCAAGGAAAGAAAGAACGAATCAAGGAAAGAGAGAACGAATCAAGGAAAGAAAGAACGAATCAAGGAAAGAAGCAAAGAAGAAAGAAAGGAAAGAAGGAACAAAGGAAAGAAGGAAAGAAAGAAAGAAAGAAATAGAGCTTGTATGGAACAGTTATAGAAGGAAGGATGGAAGGAAGGAAGGAGATTGAGACACCTCACTCTAGCGGCGGATCAGTGCAACAACACAAGCGCCACTCTCTCACCTCGTGTCGCGTGGTGGTGGTGGTTTGGAGAGAGTGCCTGCCTAGCCTGGATGGGCTGGGCTGTCATTGCACTTGCAAGGCGTGTTTAATTCAAGGAGCGTGGATAATCGCGAAAACGGCGCCGCTCCCAGCGGCTACATCTGATAACAGAAAGTGCTTCCGAGCTTACTGTAACAACCTTCCCTATAAAATGACATTGAAATCATTAAGAGCGCTTCTTTTTGCGCGTTTTTGTCACTTAATATGCCACAAGAAGAACCTGAAAAACAAAAGCCATTAGTATTTGGTAATAATAATGATCATTAGGTGCAGGTAGTATGTATTCTGGCTCAGTCCGGTTATTTCACAATATGCGTGTCAGTTTAAACTGGTCCTGCCCATATTCCATCTTTCTTCTGCCTTGGAATCACTCCTAGGTATATTATTTCCCTTCTAATAAGTGCAACCTGTAGCACTATGTTAGTAACCTGCTCAAATAAATCATATTCATCCAAGAATTGAAGCCTTGTTTGTTGGTAGTCTTACTCTTTTTCTGTGCACCACTAGAACGTCTGATTTCCTCAACTTTAAACAGACGCACACAACTATTTTGTTATCTTGTTGAACGTTAGGTACACATTCAAAGCCTGTATGCCAATTTACGTCATAGTAAATGCATTTTTCTCTACTACGATAAGAATAAAAGTTGAAGGTGCAACAATCGATTCTTGTATGCACAATCGAATATCACCGCTACATATTTAATTTATTTATTTGCACAAGCATTAATAACAATTAAAGAAGTATAAATATGAATGTCAGACAGTTAATTTATATTAATGCTTTAGGTATAATCAAAATGTATGTCCCTCAACGCATTTTCCTTAAAATGCGTAAAATGTAAAAAAGTTATAAAACAGAAGGTGTTTAAGATAGAATCTTTTTTTAACAAAGTATAACAGATATAAAAATTCTGATCAGTATTCTGAAATGCATTATGGAACATTTCAGATTTTTAGCTATACCTTTATGGAGAATATAAGTTTCGAAAAAGAGAAAATGAAGAAAAGACATGAAGTTTAGACAATGACGCTTTGTTTACCAGTAAAGAAATTAATTTAAATGGTGCAGTTTTAACCATCGAGAGATGATATGTCAGTTTTACCTCTGAGAACGCACACAACCGGTCATTATTGGGAAAATGTTGGATATAAAGAACAAGTTGAGAGGTTGGTAATTTCTACGCCTGTGCCACTTGAGTATATCAGCTTTTTAGACATGATTCCAAGTGTACAAATTGGTTACACTTCAGAAAATTAAATTTTACTTGTTATAATAATTATAGAAATTATTTAATCAGAAAGGTGCACTGACTAATTTATTTACTTTCCTTCTTTATTTCGTTCCTCCCTCCATCCTTGATCTCTCCCTTGTTTCCTTTCCCTCTACCTTCTCCCCCTGCTTTCTTTGTCTCTTTCGCTCCCTCTTTCTCTCTTTTTCGATCTTTTTCTCTTTTCCCCTGCTTTATTTCTTTTTCCGTAATAGAAATTGCAGAAGAAAGAATTTATAACCTCATTTCATTCTAAACAATTACGTACGTATGGCACATTTATCATCATTAATGTTACTTTTGGACCCGTGTGACTACAGTTACGCGTAATAATTAATAACCTAACCTTTCGTATCAGACACAGCCCACTCAAGTGTTCCATTTGTGTTGCATTACTTACTATTCGCTATTCTCGTAAAGAGATAACAAGTGAATGTCGTGTTCCGACGCTTAATCTCTTTCCCGGAAAGTACGCAGTGTATTTTCATTCCCAGACAAGAGTGAGCTACGAACAAAATCAGTTATATACATTGGTCTACAAGACAGCCAGAAATATAGGTACACTTACCAATCAGCCATATTGTTTACACTCCAGGTGCAGCTGCACTTGAAGATTGTGGAAGCCGCAAGTCCTGTAACAGAAACATTTAAAGAAATATAAGGTCATTCAGGACTAACATAACCACAACTACATTTGAAATTTTGGTGTGGTTACGCAATAAGTAAACTTATGTGGTTCTATCAGTAATAAGGAATAACCTTAGCTAAAGAAAAATAGCGAATTAAATGTTTTCATGTAAGTCTTTTGATCACCACAAGAGGATTTTTCGCTTAGTTTTGTCTTGTAGACAATGGAGGCATCTTGGTCATCTGAAAATGTACGAGGTTCTACATATCTCTTGGTGTGACGTAGTACATCTGCCCTCATATTCAAGTGTTTTTTAGTTCGCATCTCGATCACAGAAGATAAATATCCTATAAGCAATTCTGTGGACTCCGGACTCAATTGAGGCTCATTTTCCCTTTCCTGGCGTTTAGATAAAAAGGGGACAACATATTGTTGTCAGTTGAAGGGCAGTCACGATTCTCTTTCTGCTCCTAGGACAAACCCCATTATTAGTTGTTCGTTATGTCTCATTCATTCATCCATCCACTTCCAAGAAGGCACGGTGACCGCAACAATGACTTCAAGTGTTTTTGTTCAATTTTTCCCCATTTTCAACTGTTAGTGCTGGCTGACACGACAACGTACAGCGCAACAATGGCGTTATGTGGATGATTTACGCAGAGCTGGGCGTACTTGGGTACTGTCGATTGTAATTCATAGCTCCCGTATAGGTGCCTACTCCATGATTACGAGGTGCCAACCCTGACATAATGTTCCCACTAAAGAGATGGAGATTGGGCGCCCCAACAAGTCCCAGTTGTATTTCAACGAAAAAACGAGATACCGAAAGAAGTTCTAGCATAAAGTCACGTGACTGTACATTTGCTGCTATTATTCACACTCGCCACTTCCACAAGTTTACGGCAGTGGCCTGTAATTGGGACCAGGAAGAGCCGCAATGCTACCAACCTGAGTGTTGTGAACATCACCTGAGTAGGGCGAAATTTGGTTATATCTGCACAACATTTCCTTCCTACAGGTGTTTCATAATTCCTAGTACAAACAACCATTAATGGAGTTATCAGTTATTGCCTATTTCCTAAAAAAAATAAGTAATAATCTTGTGATACAGTGGCTTTGGCCTAAGTTCATAGAGAGATATGCGCCAACGAACCGAACAGTTGCATTCACTAATACAGATAAGTAGATGCGGTAGCGCTCTCACTCAGCTGACCACCATAATCAGAAACTTCCCTTCTCCCCGTCTCCGAAACATTCTGGAATGCTCTGTGGAAATCTCCAACTGCTATATAAGTGAGCGTTCTCGCGAATGAATACAGTTGTGGTGTGATAAAAAGTGCTGTTTTCCGAGAAAGTTTTGTGACGACTGTTGTAACGTTCTTGCTGATACTGCAAGAGATTAAGGAGGTATTGTGTTCGACCTCCAAGCAAGTGGATCGTCCGGAAGAAGAGGATGTGTCGTGCGATCTTTGCGCACGAACAAACTGAACTGACTGTAAAAGTTTAAACTGGGTCAGTGCGAACTATGTGATATGACAGTAACAACCTTGTGAATCAAGAACCTGATTACGGATATGCCAAAGTACTAAGTACTAAGTAACTAAGATTTCTAAAGGATTTGTCTAAGAAAAGGTATCACAATGCCGTACAAATGAAGTTATAGAATAAAAGAATACAATAGAATAGAAAGAACCAACGGAATAGAACTACTTTAAGTCTGTGTTTAAATCTGTCTTCTGAATTGGCATTTTTTAAACTAAATGTTTAGTATGTTATATAACTTAATGCTAAAGTAAATTAAATTCTTACTGAAAAGCGTAGCTCTGTATATATACGCATCGAATTGACACTATACCTAGTTATTTGAATCCTGTAGTCCTATTTACTCTGTATGACTTTTGAATAACTCGTAAACCGTAACAGATAGACAAAATCTTACTGTATAAAAATATAGATCTAGCCAAAACACACGAACTGTGTCCAAATAAATTTTTTGTAGAGTGAACCATTTCCGAGATATTCTTTATTTGTGTGAGTTTTGGAATACTTAACTTTCGTCAAATGGAAGATCATTACTAGTTTTTTTCAGATATTTATGTATACATTACTCCATTTTTTGTCATTATTTTAATGCTCTTGTCAACATATGTATTGGTCAAGAACGCACGTGTGTTAACACTGCAGTAATATGTTCTGATATAAATATGTTTTAGCAGTGGATCCTAACTTTGCACTAAATGGTGCGGGGCCCTAACAGGAAAAAGGGCTTTAACTCTTAACGACAACGAGTTGTTGTTCATGGGCTGTGGTTTATTACAGCCCGATTTTCCAGTTCGGGTAAGGAAATATAACCTCTCATCAATTTTCAGCCTTTAAAACAAGAAGAAATGTTATTTGGTTCCCTAATATACGAGGGATGGGCTTCGAAGTAAGTTAAATGCGATTAGTTATGGGTGTGTTGCGACTTGTTAAACACAGGGGCGCTTAGAGTCAAACTAATATATTGCTAAGGTAATTTGCAGAATCGAGGAAGAAGTTAAATAGAAAAAACAAAATATAGCCGTTTTACCCTCTATGTATTACTAAGTAGGGGAAATTACTGTATTCCACCCAAACACTGGATGTCGAGATTTTACCACAAATACATGTTTTGACCACCCAGCCTGCAAGTATGTGGACTGGATAATTCAAAAACGAAAAGTCGGATAAAAACCAAAGTTGGTATTTAAGTTTAACGTCTTTCAAGGATGCGACACGAAGATTTTGAAGAAAATAGCCCTATCCTAAAATAATCTTTACATGGGAAATTTTTATTTTCTTGAAAATGGCGCTACCTAATTTGATTAAAATGCCATATGTTTGAGATATTTTTATGACAAATGAAATGTATATTTTGAATTTTCTGGCTATAGCCAAATCATGCTATAGAAAAAATGCAGATCTCACTAAAACATACAATTTATATCCGAATAAATTTTTTTGTAGAGTGAACCATTTCGGAGATATTCCTGGTTATTTGTGTGGGTTTCGCAAAATTTAAAGTTTCGTGAAATGGAACATCGTTGTTCATTTTTTATATGTTAAGTGTGCAAAGAGAACGGAATCACAAAACTTTAAAATATTTGACTATCGCTGCAAGCCTACTGTATTCTAATATTCTAAGAAGATATAGGAATAAGAGTTTGTAAGTATGGTTAGTACAGGAGTAGAGAAAGTCATGTGAGAGCAACACATCAGTTTTTTTTTCTATCAGCGCTGGGAAAGTAGCTTGGAATATGATATTCTTATTTGGCCCGCCCGCAAATATCACGCCTCAGTGTAATTTCTGGTAAAAAGGCATTAATAACTTATTAAATATTTTGGTGTGAGGCTGAAACCTGCCAAGGTCACGTAGCATTGTTTCATAATAAGTTTCTTTCTCACAGAGGTAATTTGCATATGACAAACAGTAAGAAATGCCTTTCTCGTAGAAAAGCCAGCGTCAGTAGCGGAAAACTGCTTGAACATATACCTAGTATACTTTTTTGACAAATTGCCTGCCTATTTCCTCTCAGAGTTATTTGAAATATACTGGTTAGCACTTGTAAGTAAACGCCCATAATGAATTGCTGCTGGTTCTTGACGGATATTCTTCACGAGTTAGTCTCGAGTTCATAAAGGTGAGCTTCCTTAAGTGCAAGCTTGATCATTGACCCTTAACAACACTAAACATAACCTCTTCTTTTGAAGAAGAATTTTATTGTATTGTTACGGGGGTTTTACCTATATGATGCGATTCATTATATCTTGAAGGTTTTAAAACCATCTTATATCGCCCTTAGAATGGTATAACTTCAGAATATTGGGCAGTTAAGCGATTATTTAAATTACGAGGTGAATTGTCATCAATTAAATTTAAATTAATAGAGTTAGTTGAGATAAGCATTCGTGTTAATTATCTTATTACTTATTTCCTTGTAGGTACAAGGGGAATATTAGAATACAGTAGGCTTTGTGCGATAGTCAAATATTTTAAAGTTTTGTGATTCCGTTCTCTTTGCACACTTAACATATAAAAAATGAACAACGATGTTCCATTTCACGAAAGTTTTAAGTTTTCCAAACTCACACACGAAACAAAGAATATCTCCGAAATGGTTCACCCTAGAAGAAAATTTATTTGAACATAAATTGTGTATTTTGTAAGATCTACATTTTTTGTAGAGTATGATTTGGTTTATTTCTAACGGATTACCAGTTATGCAAAAGTCGTCCAGAGTAAATATGACAAGGGCTATAGCCAGAAGATTCAAGATATACATTTCATTTAGCATAAACATATCTCAAATATATGACATTTTAATCAAAACCGTTCGAGCCATTTTCAAGAAAATCAAAATTTTTTAAAAACTTTCCGTGTATAGGGTAGTTTACGGTAGAGCAATTTTCTTCAAAATATTCGTGTCGCATCCTTGAAAGACATTAAACTTAAATACCTACTTTGGTTTTAAACTACTTTTCGTTTTTGGGTTATGCTGTTCCCAGACTGACACACACACACACACACACACACACACACACACACACACACACGCGCGCGCGCGCGCGCACGCACGCACACAGACTGACCTTTTGTAATTTTTTTTTTAATTCAAGGGGCCTCAAAACATATTTCCGGTGTAATTTTGACATCGAATTTTTGGGTGGAATAGTTACTATACCAGTGACCTCCTCCGTAGCGCAGTTGATAGCGACTTGCCTCTGGCACGGCGGATCCGGGGTAGATCTCCGGTACCAGCACTGGGATTTTTCCCGCGCTGTAAGGTTTGACACGGGATGCACTCAACCTCCTTATGTCTCGGGGGGGGGGGGGGCAATTGAGATGGTACTTGGTGGAGAAGCACCGGCCCCAGGTCGAGAAGGCCGCATAACTGGCCGGGAGAGGTAGGGGGTGCTGACCACGTCCCACCCTCTAGTACTACACCCCACCAATGACGCCTGTATTGGGCAGAGGCGGGGGACGCAGCGTCTGGGCGGCATATATACTATACGTGGTAGAGAAAGTAAAAATGCACGTCTACTTCTTCATGTGCCGGACAGATGGCACTAGGATGGCGTGTAGTCTACCTACTTTCATTATCTGTGGATAGATGGCAGCAGGTTCGACATTAACGTCCACTTTCGTTTGTAGTATTATTTTAGACCTAAGGTTGAACTTTGGGTCGTGATACTGAAGATGTAATCTGGTATTTACCTCGGCGGCTGAGGGAAACCTCAAAGAACCCAAGAGACTGGGTTTAGGACCCCGGAATTCGGGCCATAGAGTTACTGCCTCAGCCATTCCGCTCTGTACTATATATCTGTGGGCAACGTTGCATCTCCCTGTAGACCGCCGCCTTCATTCGACGCTTTGATATTCGCTCAGCGGATTGCGTCTAGTACAGTTCGTCTTCTATGCTACTGGAGCTGGGAGTGCTTGATCTTTTCACCAGGGGGCAGCAGCAGGAGAACGACCGCAGCGACATGGTGGAGCAAAGAAGAACTACATACATAGCCAGGCGACAGCACAGTTCCGCGGCACGCTGCAAGAAATTTGACAGCAAACTGTAGCGTGTCGCATCAATCCTCGATTGCGCTTCTTCAACATCGATCCTGCTCTCGGAGGGGTGCGTGCTGGTACATAGAGTGAGCCAGGTAACTATACCCCTTCTCTCCCATCATCATCTTGATTCCCGACACAGAAACTGACTGACGGACCACGTGACTACCGGCTTGCTAGGCTGCAGCCAAAGGTGAGGACCTCTGGTCCAACACCTCAAGCCGTAATGGCTTGCCCAGGCGCCTCCTCCTCTAAGGAGGGAGTCCGGTCCCCTGCAAGCAGCCGGAGGGCAACCGTGCTGACCGACGGACCAACAACATCATCATCATGCACCTCTGTTCCCGAGGCGGTACCACCTGCGCGTAAAAAGCGCAAGTGCTCTGTCCCGCGACAGGTCATTGATAGGCAGTCACCACCACTGGTTTCCTATCATCCTCTCTCTTCCTCTGACTCAGAGGCAGATATGGAAACTGACACCGAGGGCTTCACTGTGGTGAAGGGACGCCGGAACAGGCGTAACTCCACGGGCTCTCAGCAGCAACCACAGGGTACAACCCAACCCCCAACCAAGGGGGGGAAGAAAATACCACCAATAGTAGCGGATGCTTTTAAGGAGCACAAAAACCATGCGGCTCCTAGCTTCGCGCCTGAAAGGGCGCTTTGAGGCAATTAGGAGGCCACGAAAAGTTAACATTAAGACCTCCTCACTCGAGGATTTTGAGGCAGCCAAGGCTGTACTTCGGGAATTAAATATCCCGTTTTACAGTTATTCGCCCACACGTCCTCACGTGGAAAGGCGAATAATCAGGGGCCTTGCCTCTGACTGCTCTACCGAGGATGTCAGGCTGGCACTCCTCGAAGAATATGACATCACAGCATCAGTGGCCCAGTTGAAGAAGACTATTGTCTCCGACAGCGGGTCTGAAAAGGTGCCCATGCCACTGTTTCTGGTCGTGGTGGACAAAGTGCGCGACCAACAAGTCCAGCCAATCGACACTGTGCGTCACTTGATCTACACTGCCGTAAAGGTGGAACGCTTCTACGGCAAGGAGGGTCCCGCGCAGTGTCGCAATTGGCTGGGATTTCACCATTCCAGCATGGCATGTGAGCGTCCGCTTGCATGTCTGCGATGTGGTGGAACCCACAGAGTGCAGGACTGCCCTAAGCCGGACACGGACAGGGAATGTGTCAACTGCAAAGGCGCGCACTGCAGTGTCTACAAAGGATGCGCGACGCGCCTGAAAATCATAGACAGCCGTCGTAAGGGACGCTCGGAAGCGGCAGAGGTCCGCCCCGGCGTCTCATTCTCTCACGCCCTTAATAGGGCAGAAAAGACACTGACCCAGGCCAAGGCCCAGGCAGTAGTACCTGCCCCTGCCACGACTGAAGTCGCGGCACCACCTCCAGGCCATACAGAGGAGTCTGTTGTGGCCAATGCTCCTCCTAAACCTAAGCGGCGAAGGAAACACAAGAGCAAGCGTCAAGCCGCGGAGAGAGTAAAAACAGCTCCTCAACAGCCACCCAAGGCGCCGGCAGAGCAGTCCACTGAGGCAGCTCTGGCACCAAGGGATACTGCTGTTACAGCCGGCCCACAGGTGGCACCTGTGGTACCCGCTGTACCCATGACCACCCCTGCATTAGGTGGAACGCTCTCGCAGGCGGACCTGGAGGAATTTCAGGACCTAACCCTGTGGTTTAACAACATCATAAACCAAATCTTGCCTGCACTTCGGAAATTCAAGCTGCAGTATGAAAGCCCTAACCTGAGCCCCATGCAGAAGCATGCCCTACTGGTCCAAACCTTGGCCCAGCTGTTCCCTAACTCAGCCAAGTAATGGCCTCCAGACTTGTCCGGAGACCATTCAGGGCTGCGTTCTGGAACGCAAATGGCATAAGGGGCCATTACCCAAGCCTCATTGAGTTTCTACAGTCGTATGGAATTGACATTCTGATGGTCTGCGAAACCCACTTGGATGCTGCAACCAACTTCTCGCTGCCGAGTTACGTCACCCATCGGTCTGATCGGGTCGGCCAACCGGGGGCCGGTACAGCCATTTTCATCAAGAACCACATCACTCACACATCCTTTCCTATCCCACCACTTCAACACGTGGAGGCCTGTGCCATTAGGCTTGCCATTGGCGGGGTGGACACGGTGTTGGTAGTGGCATACGACCCTCCTGATAACCGCTTCTACGAAGCTGATATCAATACCCTCCTGAACCTGCATCTTGCGGTATGCATCGCAGGCGACCTCAACGTTAAGCATGCACATTGGCATAGCCGCGTTAGTAATGCCAAGGGGCGAGGGCTCTACCCCCTGATCAGCGGTGACCCAAGCATACTTGCGCATGGACCGAGAGGACCTACGTTCCATCCGGCCCGAGGGAGACCAGATGTGCTCGATATCATGCTCACCAAGAACATTCCTTTCCACCTAGACCTCTCAGCGGTCAATGAATTGGACTCCGACCATGACCCTGGCTTGGTGGATTCCAACATTGACCTGCCAGCTCTGGTCACTCCAGACTGGACTTACGATGTCGACTGGGATGCAGCCAGCCTTGAACTTAACCAGTCTGTGGACCCGCGTCCGCGTGTCGATTCTATCGATACACTGGAGGCGGCAACCACGGCATTCTCCCAACACATCCGGGATGTGGTACGTGCCCACACGCACCGCATTCCATCCGACATACCTAACCCTCGTACCATCCCCATCGATCTCAGACAGTTGATCAAAGCCAAAGCAACTGTCAGAAGGCTCTGGCAGCGTTTCCGCCATCCCAGGATACAGGCAGTTTACCAGCGGTTCAAGTCCCTGACACGACGCCTGTTGCGTTTACACCGCAAAACAGCCTGGGAAAACACGATGGCAAATGTAGACCTCACTGAGAAGCAACCATGGCGGATAATCAGGTCCCTTAGAAAGGCCAAAAACACACATCAGCATCCTCTACATGGCACTCGCGGGAGACTCTCTTTTGAGCCCCAAGAGAAAGCCACGACTTTCGCAGACCATCTAGAATCCCAATTCGAACCCCGGGAAGATGTCCAGGACAAAGACTTTACTGAACTCGTGGAGGCGACGGTAGATTACCTCTATGAGGCACCTCCGCCGCCTCGCGCAGAGATCCAAATCCCCTTAGTCACCCCAAGACAGGTGGCTTCTGAAATCAGAAGGTTAAAACCTGGCAAATCCCCTGGGCATGATGGCGTCACGGCGCCTATGCTCCAGCACCTTCCCCGAAAGGCCGTAGTCCATCTGACGAGGATTTATAATGCATGTCTGCAGCTTCGTCACTTTCCAACTTGTTGGAAGGAGGCGAGGGTGGTCTGCATTTTGAAGCCCGGCAAGGACCCGGTTTTCCCTTCAAATTACCGCTCCATAAGCCTGTTACCCATCGTTTCAAAAATTTTTGAACGGTTATTCCTATCCCGCCTCACTCCTCTCTTCGAGGAAAGGCAACTTATCCCGGATCATCAGTTCGGTTTCCGTCATGGACATTCCACTACACTACAGATACTGCGGCTGATTGAGAAGGTTGCCCTGGATTTCCAGGAAAACTTGAAAACAGTCGCGATGCTTCTGGATGTAGAAAAAGCCTTTGCAACCACATGGCACCAGGGGTTACTGTATAAATTCAGAGAGGCAGAAATCCCTCCCCCCTACCTCACCCTGATTGGTAGCTTCTTTCGGGATCGGTCTTTTCGGGTGCGGGTGGAGGGGAAGTTGTCCTCGGTCAGACCCATAGTGGCTGGAGTTCCGGAAGGTAGCGTGCTATCGCCGTTGCTCTTTGCTGCCTACATGTCTGACCTACCCGTGGAACCGCATACTGTTACGTGTCAGTATGCAGACGATGTCCTCATACTGGCACAGAACAAAAATGTTCGGTACTGCTTCCCTCCACTACAGCGACAGCTCGATGCTATCGGCAGGTGGAGTGAACAGTGGAGAATGGCCATTAGCCCGCAGAAGAGCCAGGCTCTACTATTGGGCAAAGTTCGAAAGTGGCGGCCGGGTGTATCCCTGGCAATGCGGCGGAGAAGAATCCCATGGGTTAACTCTGCCAAATACCTGGGGGTACTACTTGACCGTGGTCTAACCTTCACTCCACATGTCAGAGCAAAGGTCGGTCAGGGACATGGCGCCCTGAGACAGCTATATCCCATACTCCACTCAACCATGCCTACACACCTGAAACTACGCTTGTACCGTGCGATCGTCTCGCCCCTGATTCTGTACGGGTGCGAGGTCTGAGGTACGGTGGCTCGTTCCACCATCCGCAGGCTCTAGGCCGTGCAGAACAGGGCGCTTAAGATGATCTACGATACCGACCGTAGGTTTCCATCACACATCCTTCACACTCATTCCGGCATCCCATACATTGTGGACGTCGTGCGGGACAGGACTCGCACAATGTATGCCAAACTCACACCTCACCCAAACCAGCTGGTCAACACCCTGGGGCAATACGACCATCGCCTCCCTAGGCGGAGACAGAGCTACCGTCTACCCAAGGACGCCCTTGGCTGGTAGGTACCGCTTTCCCTTCACCATCCGCCAAATGTAACCACAGTTGGCACCACCACACCTATCACCTATTCCTCTCGGTTTCCTGTCACTAGCACTGCATTGCTCGACGGCTCCACAAGCGGCTGACGAAGTAATCAGTAGGGCAATGGTCGCTTGGATGGCTAGACATCCAAGATCTGACAGATCTCGCCGCCAGTGACAATATAGGAACCCAACCTGCACCATCAGACATACAAAAACACAAAAGCTTGTAATACATTGACAACCTATACCACCTCACGGGTAAATCCGTAATTAAACGGATAGGTACCGTGGCCACCTTACCATCCGCCTGGGTTAACTCAGGCGACTCGTACTCACTCCTGGACTCCTCCCTGTAGACCAAACCATCATACTATCGCGCAGGTTAAGCCGTATAACGGCTAGGTACTGCGGTAAAGACACTCGGGTGGGGGAATAGCTTCCCCACTCAACTCGAACTGCCTCTGGCCTCTAAGGATATATCGTTATATTCTTTTTTCTTCTTTTTCTTGTAAGTCTCTTTTTCCTAATTTTTTCAAATTATGGTAATGCCCATGAGATGTTTTACATTCCTCTGTTCTTCAGAATATCATATTGGCACTTTGTGCTCCCTTATGGATCGTGCTCCTGCCAACCCCGTTTCTCATCCTTAGAGAACAGAGCAGCGGTTATTTTATAAAACCATAATTCTAGTATCATTTATTGTTTTGTCCCCTACGTGCCACGTAATGCCAAATATCTTAAATGTTCTTAGTTTGTTATTGCACCTCCGATGGCGCAGGTGGTCCGTTTCTATGCAAATATTTCTTCGTCCACCACTATATCTTTCTGTTAAAATTGACTCATAAGACTGAATCGAGTTACTGAACTGTTACCGCGGCCCTAAAACCGTTGCCAATGGGCGGTCCCCTTGAGGACAATAGTCGACCAACACAATGGTCATTCTGCGTCGGTGTGTGACTCGAGGAAGTTTCTTTAAATAGGGACCAGAACTTTCGTTTTCGAAAAATATCCACCGTGGAAGAGAGGCACTCTTCCCCAGACAGCAACAATGAATTGTGCCGAGTAGAGTTCATTGTGAGTTGTGATTGGTTAGGGACTGTTCAGCTGTGATTTGGTTTAGTTCCGTTGCGTGTGTAATGGGAACGCGCATCGTAGTTCCAATGTTTTTCGACATTATTCTCAACAGGGTTGCCTGTATGACTATATTTGATACATTTTGTACCGAAGTCACAGATTATAAAAGACAGCACCGCTTCTTCCAACAAGATGGGGCGACGTGCCACAGTCTAATGTACTCCTGGAAGGAGTCCAAGATGTTTTCTCTACGAAACGAACTGTTGGCAAACATTTGTTTCCCGAATGTATCTCTTGGGGCTGTATAGGTTTCAGGGACGTTACCAAGAAGTAACATTAGACGCGTTCGCATGCAAAGCATGCTAGCTTAGTTTCCACATACTAACCGAGGTGCTTATATGGGACCCGACTACTGCACGATGATCTACGAAAACACAGCAGTGCACAGAAATAACACGTGGATGGGTTTTTAGTGGGTACATCTGTTCCCCTCCGGGAACCCCCTGTTGGCTTTCACCTATAATCCGGGCTTTCTCACCCACGGTTTAAAAAAAAAAGTCGGAATCTAATTACATGGGATTTGAAGACCAAGGAACATAAAACAAATCCACACATAATACAGGAACTGAAAGACATCAGTGGTGAAGTTACTGTCGACATTGAAACTTTATGCCGGAAGTATCTGAATATGATTAGAGGTGCACACCTGTGTACTGAAATTGCAGTGGGCCTTTTTCAACTTGGTCAGTAACAAACCACACAGATCTACTCTTTAACCTTCTCAGCGATTCTTTCTTTTTTATCTTTGCACGTATTTGTGACCTTTCCCAGAATGCTAGTATATTAATTTTCTATTCAGGAATCTTAAAATTATATTAAAAGTATTGCTTAAACAATATAAATTTCATATAGTGACAAATCAATACGTGGGCACGGAAGTGCGTTGGTATAACAAACCATATCTTCTAGAACGAAGACGGGGAGTGCAACGTCCCACACTGTTGCGCCAAGGAAACTTACGTAAAGTCTCGCAGTATCCGCAGGACTCAATTGTTTTCTTTTTCCCTTTCTTTCCCCAACTGAGCACACGTGATATAGATTCAACAATGAAGTGCTCACTTTCTCATCTTCCCTAAACAACTGCAACTGTTGCCATGGCAATTCTTCCTTTCCCTCTTTGTCATAATCGCAATAAAAGGATTTCTCTCTCTAACTTATTACACTTTCTTTTCTTGTACAACGTCGAGGGTTATGTTGTTTTCAACTCCGCAGAAATCGTGGCGCTACTGTAGCCGTTATGAAACACGAGAGGCCTGGCCAGAAGGGCAAAAAGGTCTATCGAAGACCCCATTTCCACCGCCCTCACAGAACAACCCAGTAATAATTGAGCGTAATGGTTAATAGAAAAAGACGGGAAAGTTTCTTTGCCAACTATTGGAGCGCTGCCAGTAATTTCATGGAGTTGGAAAAGAACATAACTCCTTCGTGTCTTAATATATCATAAAGCACTTTGTATTAGCGCTCAGAAACACTGACAGCGTTGAATTAAAAATGTTACACGTGCACTCACATGACTTTCTCTCTTCGCTCGTGTACTAACCATTCTTACATATTCTTATATCTTCTTCCTGTTAGTTGAGATATACATCTGCAGAAATTAACTTATTGTTTATCTTCTTGTAGGTACAAGGGGAATATGGGAATACAGTAGACTTTGAGCGATAGTCAAATATTTTAAAGCTTTCAAATTCCGTTCTCTTTGCACGGTTTACATATAAAAATGAATAGCGATGTACTATTTGACAGAAGTAGAAGTTCTCCAAAACTCACACAAATAACAAGGAATATCTCGGAAATGGTTCACCCTACAAAAAATTTATTCAGACATAAATTGTGCATTTTAGCAAGATCTACATTTTTTGTAGAGCAACATTTCGTCTAACTCTTACGGTTGTGCACAAGTCATCCAGAGTAAATACGACTTCGTGAGGTATAGCCAAAAAATTCAAGATACACATTTCATTTGCTCAAACATACGGCATATTAATAAAAAATGTTAGTCATTTTCAAGAAAATAAAACATTTTCCAAAAATTTTCCGTGTAATGGGTAGTTTAGGGTGGAGAAATTTTCTTTCAAATTTTTGTGTCGCATCCTTGAAAGACACTAAACTTAAATGTCAATTTTGGTTTGTAACCGACTTCTCGTTTTTGAGTTATGCTGTTCGCAGACTCACATGCACACACACACACATACACACACACACACACACACACTCACTCACTCACCCATCCACACACATACACACACACACTCTCACTCACCCACCCACACACACTCTCACTCACCCACCCACACACACTCTCACTCACTCACTCACTCACCCACCCACCCACCCACACACACACACACACACACACAGACACACACACACACGCATGAGGCGTTGCAGACCGATGAAAAACTGTGTGACAACTCACTCTTTCTCCGGATCGGCGGAGATTTCTGAGATAGGCTTCAAAGTCTCATTCCTGTAGCTTCGTCATGGGGACGACAGATGGCACTATCAGCCGTATCTGCTTGTATTATCTCTACCTAGATGGCAGAGTATTCACCATTACCACATATATTTTATTTATACTGTTGTTAAGATTTAAACTTGAAATTTGGTCATGGTATTAAACATCCAATCCGGTAAATACCTTGGTGACTGAGGGAAGCCATGAAAAGAAAACAAAAGAACGTTAGATTAGCCAGTCCATGGATTTGAACACGGAACCTCCCGGCTCGGTGCTATTAGAATTACTGATATAGGTGAAAGTGCTAATTTCATTATAATGTTTCCCAACTTCTTAATGTTGGCGTTAACAAGCGTACAAACTGGAAAACACATGTGGTTCAGCCGTAATGTGTATAGGACCTGTGTCGGTAGATGTAAAAGAGTAGAGATGCCTGCAAGGTGCCTTACCAGCACCCAGACTGCTGATCTGTATCTGTCTCTCCATCCATCACCTTCCACAATTACACAAGTACTCCCCTCTACACCCTACTGAGTTTCCAAATACCTTCTTCAACCAACCACCCTGGCATAGGTATATCTAGTTCTTGTACAAAGTTAAATTTGCATCTTCAAATATCTATTGTGAAGCCGAGGACTCATTATAAGTGTCCAAATTTATGCTCGACCATGCCTTAAAGTGGCACTCATACACAATCTATATTTTCCCGTCTGCGCACATTCCCACGCAGCTGAAAGCATAGGACTATGTTCACCGAACAAAAACTATTTTGAGTTCAGAAGTGTCATGAGTGAAAATTATATGGAATTTGTCTTCTAGTGTTTGAAAATCTACTTTTCCAAACGTAGTAGGACATCTGCAGGGACATCTGCAGGGCTTCAGAAACACGATTTTTAAAAATTCATATCATGGCCAGAACCGGAACCATGGATCTTCGCCTTCTGTATCAACCATCCACAGCTGAGCTAACACAACGAGACACGTAAATCTGCTTATTGCTTCTTGTAAAAGAACAAGAAAGAATTCTCTTTTAGGTAAAATTATAGAAAAGTTAATGCAGCACAACTGATGGCTCAGGCTGTTTCATCTGTTGTCGCCCACTTGACCTATGGGTTTTTCGGTCGCCAGCCCAATTCTGGGGAGGTTCATTACATACCTCGAATTTCCTGTTCGTTTCACCCTTTTTTCAGGATCGTGGGGGTCTGTGAGTTGCATGGCAGGGAAAAAGGATGCACTCTGGTCACCTTCCTCATTCGGGGCTACGGTTGTATTAAGTTGTATTTGTTATGTTCTGATATACCTTATTGGCTATTTCTTTGTAATTTCACGTTATGCTAACCTAAATAACTAGATTTCAAGTATTTGTAGCTATATCTAAAAAAATATTAAATTTTCTAAAGAAGCAAAATCCATGCAACTTCAGTTAAATATAACCCCATTAGCTTCCAAGCGTGACATTACACCGATTATTTTACGTGGACTCTCCCCTTCCTTTACCACGCGACGTTCGGCTTTGGCAATCCATTACCTATCGCCTTAACCATCAAGGCTAATCAAATAGTTACAGCTAAGGTGCCTCCGAGAGGGATATGAAAACCGGTTAAGGAATCAGAGGAAGATTGTAAAAAATTCTTTCAATCGAGATTTTGTAAATGATCCACTGGGTTCGAAGTACACTTTTATGTAAATAAAATATGAAATGTGTTATTGAAGAACACAACACAAGATGTTTCATTCATATGAACTGTAGTCGTTATAAAGGACTATGAAGGAAGTCCGGAAATTATTTGACCTCGGAACAAACGACCGTGGTTTTCATGTCCTTGGACCGAATGTATAGACGGTATTATGATCTGGAAGTGCGGTTACCCACAGCAGAACACATGAAATACTGGAAGAAAGACTTAAAGTGGTAGCAAAGCTTTTTTTTTTTTTTTTTTTTAAGGATGGCCCCATCCGGCCGTCCTCGGTGGCGATAATCCAGAGGAGCTACATCGCCTCCCCATGCACAAGCAGGGGGACAGGGTGCTAGAGTAGTGATAAGTGTGTGTTCGGGTTTCGCGTAGCACCCCGGCAGTGTGGCGTATGTACTAGCATGCAATACATGCATCGTGTATGTGTTGTGCCGGCTGATACTCATACCTAGGTCTGAGTAGCACCATCGGGAAGTAAGTGTAGTAAAGCTTTCACAGTAACAAATTATCATATCCGAATATTTCCTAACCTGAAAGAAAATTCATTGAATCTACAAGATGGTATATTAACCTTACTGCTAGTCTTTCTCTTGAATTGTCTACTTTATAAGAAAAGAATGTGTATGTTGCACTCACATAACTTTTTCTACTCTTCTACCAACCATTCTTAAAAACTCTTATTCCTATATCTTCTTCGTGTTAGTTGAGATAAACATTTGTACAAATTATCTTATTGCTTATTTCCTTTGAGCGATAGGCAAATCTTTTAAAGCTTTGAGATTCCATTCTCTTTTCACGGTTAAGATACAAAAAAAACTAAGTTTTCCGAAACTCACAGAAATAACAAGGAATATCTCCGAAACGGTTCACTCTACAAACAAATTTATTTGGGCATAAATTATGTGTTTCAGCGTGATATATATTTTTTGTATAGTAAGATTTTGTCTATCTCTTGCAGTTTACCAGTTATGCAAAAGTCGTTCAAAGTAAATACGACTACAGGTGCTATAGCCAGAAAATTCAAGATATACATTTCATTTGTCATAAAAATAACTCAAATATATGGCATTTTAATAAAAAATGTTAAAGGCATTTTCAAGAAAATCAAAATTTTTGAAAAATTTTCCATTTAAAGGGTAGTTTAGGGTGGGGCTATTTTCTTCAAAATCTTAGTGTCGTATCCTTGCAAGACATTAAACTTAAATACCAACTTTGGTTTTTAACCGAGTCTCGGTTTTTGAATTACTTTGTCCACAGACTGACAGATACACACAGGGACCTTTTTCTAAAAATGCTTTTCTTGGATTCAGGGGGCTTCAAAACATATATTTCCGGTGAAATCTCGACATGAATTTTTGGGTGAAATACAAAACTTCCTCTACTTACTAGTAGAAGAGAGAAGTTTAGCCACTCTCCCGTCTTGAAATTCAGACGATCCAAGCAAATTATATATAAAATGGACGGAAATTTTGAAGGGAAGGCGTCGCAGTCCTTGAGGAGGCGTTGACCTCACTGTAATGCACTTAGTCGATTTTGTGTCATAAGTTTAATTTCTGATTTATTACAGTTATCTATAAGCGGTGTTTCTTCCTCGTGGTCCCAAGGTGAGGCAATATTTAAGCGTTAATGGACGCCGCCGCTTCTATTTTCGCGAGAATAATGCGTTCCATTCATCATCAGTCCGTTACTCGCAAGAGAACGCTGTCGTTACGACGCGTTAAAACTGTAAAATAAAATAAAATGATATTAAGCCTTATCTTTCACAGTATTAAAGGAAAGCAGTATGCATTAGAGAGATCGATAAGATCGATTTTGATCGCATTAGCGCCGGTATCAGCTGTCGCTCCAAGGCGAGGAGTAATTCCCGAAAAGCGAGCGATAGATTTCCGTGCGGCTGTCGCGCCGGCAAAAGGCCTGTTCCCCCTCAGGAGCAAGTTGATATGACGTAATAAGGCAGGATTTGCAGGTTCCTTGTTCGGACGGTGCCTCTCAAATTTATAGTTTGATAGCACGTGTGAGTTATGATACCAGTGTTTTCAGACTGACTCGCTGTACACGTGCTGGTGGTTTAACCTCAACATATGCCCTCTCTCAGAGGGCCTAACTCCATGTTGGGTCTCATTTGCTTCGTATGATCTGCTACTAATTTGACACATTTTTTATAACTTCTTGAACAGCTTCGAGAATTGTCTGCAGTTGTTTTGTTTTGCCATGCTCATTGTCTTGTTTACTCGCCGCGGAGTGGTGTGAGGTAGTCGACCTCAGCAACGGCTGCCGACCAGCGTCACACTGCATTACTGAAGATTGGGTATAAAAAATATATAAATATAAGACAGCCATGTCAACCCATGCTTAATTACGTGATTCTGAATAAATATGTGTAATGTGTAATATAGAGTTTAAATTAATACATATAATAAGACAGATAAATTTGCTTCATCCCTCGTCCAGTTCCTCCAAAAATGCCCAAATTTGCAATCCGACTATTGCTCCTTTGCTCCTTTCCAGTAAATAAACATAACACTTAAATAACGCAGGCGGCCTCACAATACAGTGCCCGCGACCCCGCTGTGGGTCGCGACCCACCGGTTGAGGAACCCTAACCCAAAGCTAAGCTTGCAATGACTGACGAATTCCTGTTCATTCTCCCTCAACATGCACCAATCGAATTTTACATTATTTGCTGTTACTTATTACCAATCTGAGAATTTCTTTGCAAACAAGGATCGCAGTAATTTTCCATTTATTTTGACAGGAAGGGGCTCCAGGGTTATGCCCATTGAGAATCTTTTATGAGTAAATAAAGATCCAACAAGGGAGCTTTCAGAACTGCACTTAGCACCTGTAATTGCCATATTGCTCACCAGACTTCGCCTGAAGCGTCCCCCATGGAAACTTCCTTTACTACGCTACGTAAATATTTGTTCAACTTCTTTCGTTCTTAAATTTCCTCCGTGAATGTATTTCTCATTGCGATTAGAAAGTCAATGAAACGTGGGTAAATAGCGATATCATCTTTTGGAGCAGCTGTGTCCAAACGCCGAGCCAGTATTTGATACTTCCCGTGCATTTGGAAGTAAATCGATCTCTGCACGGTTAAGTGAGGTTATGTTTAAACATTGTGCACAAGAAGGGCCTACTATAAGACCTATATGTTGTATAATAAAGGATAATCTTCAATAAATAGTAAATTAAGTATCAGATGGATCCTAGATCAGACATGGGCATGAAAGGAGAGCTGGCGATTGAACTTGCCTTGCTTACCGAGTAACGATGGTTGTTTTGATGCAACAAGTGCAGTGCTGGCTTCATAGTAACAATTTCTATACGTTATTAAGTATTTTATTTACGTTAAAACTGTTTTGCATAGAACAATTATTACAGTAGTTAGGAAAATGACATAATCTTCAAGTTTATAATCTTCCTTCATCTTATACACGCAATAGTCTTACACTGCCTTATCATTCACATACTAAATTGTCTCTCTTTCACAATAAATAAAGCATTGCTAAATAGCGTTAGAATTATTTGATTAACATAATACATTGTTTAGTTTTAACTCAATATTATGTTCAAAGTTTGAAACACGAAATACAATAGTTAATGTTAAATAAACTAATAAGGAACAAAATCCCTAAAAAGTGGAGTCATATCATCTCCCATATTAAACACCAAATTTTCGTATTTTTGTATCTTAAAAAAGTTCTCTGTCACTTCTCATGAACAAACACTCCGACGAAGTCATACTAGCCACTAAATGAGGCGTATCGGAATAAATCATAGTTTTAAAAAACTTAAAAACACGCTTTTATAGTAAACCAAACTAAAAATTAGAAAATAATTTTTAAGTCTGAAAAGTCTGTTGTATAGCGAAATAAAGTCTACTAGTTCATTATATTTTAAAACTTTGCAATACGTTTAAAATAAAAAAACTAATTTATGTTAACGAAATAATACGTTTTATTGTAAAAAATCTGATGTGTTGCACTCATATGACTTTCTCTACTCTTGTACTAACCATTCTTACAAACTCTTATTCCTATATCTTCTTCGTGTTAGTTGAAATAAACATTTGTACAAATTATCTTATTGCTTATTTCCTTGTAGGTACAAGGGGAATATTAGAATGACTTTGTGCGATAGTCAAATCTTTTAAAGCTTTGAGATAACGTTGTCTCTGCACACTTAATATATAAAAAAATGAACAACGATGATCCATTTCTTGAAAGTTTTAAATTTTCCGAAACTCATACACATAACAAGGAATATCTCCGAAATGGTTCATTCTACAAGAAAATTTATTTGCACATAAATTGTGTATTTTAGCAAGATTTACCTTTTTTTTCTATAGTATATATATATTTATATATATTTGGTCTATCTCTAGCGGCTTACCAGTTATGCAAAAGTCGTCCAGAGTAAATACGACTACAGGGGCTATAGCCAGAAAATTCAAGATATACATTTCATTTGCCATAAAAATATCTCAAACATAGGACATTTTAATCAAAATCGTTAGAGCCATTTTCAAGAAAATCAAAATTTTCGAAAAATTTTCCATGTAAAGGGTAGTTTAGGATGGAGGAATTTTCTTCAAAATCTTCGTGTGGCATCCTTGAAACACATTAAACTTAAATACCAACTTTGGTTTTTAACCGACTTTTCGTTTTTGAGTTATGCTGTCCACAGACTGACACACACACACACACACACACACACACACACACACACACACACACACACACACACAAACACGCGCGCGCGCATAAAGGTCGTATAAGCCGCATTCGAATTTAATGCCAGGAGAGTATTACAATAAATCTACTCGTGGTGGTCCGCGTAGAAATCCATATGCGTTAAGAAGAAATTCGTAGGGAAGGAATTCACGGTGCCTAATTATGTGTCACATGACATTCCTACTGCCCCTTGCTGTGATAAGATCGGATTTCGGAGCGTCACCTAGAACTCGGACCTCGTGTTGCTACACCCTGGTTAGTTTATTGCTCCTTGGTCCATCTTGAGGCTGGTATACTCTAAACAACAAACTGTCGATCTCATATCCACCTCCTTTATTTTTAAATGGGTAACTGGTAAACCGTAAGAGATAGACAAAATCTTACTCTACAAAAAATGTTTGTCTCGCTAAAACACAAAATTTATCTCCCGATAAGTTTTTTTTTGTAGATTGAACCATTTCCGAGATATTCCTTGTTATTTGTGTCAGTTTCAGAAAAATTAAATCTTTCGTGAAATGGAACATCGTTGTTCAGTTTTTTATATGTTACGTGTGCAAAGAGAACGGAATCTCAAAGCTTTAAAAGATTTGACTATCGCACGAAGCCTACTGTATTGTAATATTCCCCTTGCACCTACAAGGAAATAAGCAATTGGTTAGTGCAAGAGTAGAGAAAGTCATGTGAGTGCAGCACATCAGATTTTTTAATCAGTTATACTATTTTGATTTAGCAACTTTCTAGGGACCCTTAATTTAAGATTTGGCGAATCTTTGACTAACATAAGTTGGTAACACTGATTGGGGTGGTAGAAATGTGTACGTAGCACATTCTTCCACGTCGCCTTTTTCTGGTGGACAGGGAGCATGTATGTGTTGACTCGCAGACTGTTTTATTTGTAGATCAAGGTAATTGTTCAAGAACTAGTGCGCGTGTTATAGTCATGCCTGCTTACCACGGGCAACTTTCCCCCCGTATAAGTTATCAGCATGAGCAGGAGTTGCTGTTAGGTTAGGTTCGTAACAAGATTAATAACAAAAGCTTGTTATTAGTGACGTAGGGTTAGGCTACCAGTTCTGTCGTCACTGTGGGAAGCGTAGCGCCTTTACAGACCCCTTAATGGACCCGAAACGCGACTCCGCATAATGAAGAAGCTTGCCAGGAGTTAATAAACTACATAAACCTCTTTCTCGTCGGGTTTCTTTCCTTCTCCGAACTTTAATTTTATTTTCTCTTTACGAATGTTGACTCGGCGACACACAGACGCTGTGGAATGTCTTCTCTCGGAAGTCACCGTGCCTTCACTTGTTAACAGGTGAAGGAAGGAATTCCTATGTTGAGACAACCGCGACCAGCTAAACAACGCTCATTCGTCGCTCTTGCTTTATGACTCCTCCGGCAATAAAACTGTAACGTGCTTGTATACGCTCCACATCAAATCCATGGGACAAATATCGTTTATCGAAATTTACATTGAGGTTCATCCATGCGTATGCACTTTTATGTCAGTTTTATTGAAATAAATCTTTTACTACATTCTCTGCTACATAAAGTGGAATTCGATATCGAGTTTTCACCAGAAATGCATGACTTGAGACTCCTTGACGTGCTGCACTCACATGACTTTCTCTACTCTTGTACTAACCATTCTTACAAACCCTTATTCCTATATCTCCTTCGTGTTAGTTGAGATAAACATTTGTACAAATTATCTTATTGCTTATTTCCTTGTAGGTACAAGGGGAATATTACAATACAGTAGGCTTTGTGCGATAGTCAAATATTTTAAAGCTTGTTCTCTTTGCACGTTTAAAATATAAAAACAGAACAACGATGTCCCATTTCACGAAAGGTTTAAGTTTTCTGAAAGTCAACACACATAAAAGGGAATATCTCCGAAATAGTTCACCCTACACAAAAATTTATTAGGACATAAATTGTGTATTTTAGCAAGATCTACATTTTTTGTATAGTAAGATTTGGTCTATCTCTAACGGTTTATGAGTTATTCAAAAGTCATCCAGAGTAAACACGACTACATAGACTATAGCCAGAAAATTCAAGATATACATTTCATTTGTCATCAAAATATCTCAAACATATGACATTTTAATCAAAATCGTTAGAGCCATTTTCAAGAAAATCAAAATTTTCGAAAAATTTTCCATGTAAAGGGTAGTTTAGCTTAGGGCTATTTTCTTCAAAATCTTCATGTCGCATCCTTGAATGACATTAAACTTAAATACCAACTTTGGTTTTTAACCGACTTTCCGTTTTTGAGTTATGCTGTCCGGGGAAAAGTCGACATCAAATTTTTTAGTGGAATCAGATACTTCCTCTGCTTTACGTAGTGTAGAAACTAAAAATGTAAATTATAATTTAGACATTTTGCGACATTGTTTTATTTATTAGATTAAACCCTGCCTAATAGTCAGTCATGTTAGCGAATTATTTATCTTGTTTTCAAAGTTAGTGCAGATTTTTGCAAAAGGATTGCGATGAAACAAGATTTTTATGTAAAGTTACTTGGGTTTTCCAATACGCAGTTAGGATGCTATATAACGCTTAAGTGGAGAACACGATAGACAGTTATGACGTCACTCACTACGTCATGAGCTGGAGTTATCAGACTAGTGTTGTAGTTTCCTTGTATCAGATGTAATTGTGAAAAGTTTAAATGCTATGTTTATCTTCTAGAACCCCTTTTCTTCAACTTAACGGCGCCCCCACCCCACCCCGTATTTACAGCAGTGTAAGGAACGTGGTCCTTCATTGTTGATGACGCAATAATAGTGACATTTCACGGGATTTATAACCCATATTAGAAACTATAAGAACATTTTCCTTGCCATACGCAGGAAACTTGAAATGACAGTCTGAGTTTTACCTTTTCAGCCTCTAAAGAAGGAAAGGAAGGAAACTATAAAGTTCTGCTTTATAAATTTATGTTGGCTGCACTGATCGCAATTGTCTTTCAAGGATGTGACACGAAAATTTTGAAGAAAATAGCCCCACCCTAAACTACCCCTTACAGAAAAAATTCGAAACTTTTGCTTCATTTTACTCAATACACGGTAACTAATGACTTTAATGACGTCTAATTTGATAACACGATTAACGGGAATGTAATCCTGAGTAGAAGACACTGACAATATTACATTTACAATGCAGAATTGTTCCAAAATTAACTGGTACACTGGACACAAAAGAAGAACCAAGGAAATGCAGACGCCTGCGTTATCTATTTAATCTGGTTTACACGGCAGAGCTATCTAGCGGAGGAGCGTTGAACACTGTTATCAGGCATCTCTTTCGGCTACATCAATCCTTGGCTCATCAGGAATGCTGCCGATGATTAGTTTATGTGGAGTAAGTTTTGTACTATTTCTCACGCTTTACGAGTTATTTAAAAGTCATCTAGAGTAAACATGACTACATAGGCTATAGCCAAAGTATTCACGATGTACATTTTATTTGTCATAAAAATATCTCAAACATATGGCATTTTAATGAAAATGGTTAGTCATTTTCAAGAAAATAAAAATTTTCGAAATATTTTCCACGTTATTATTTTTTTATTCGTCACATAGGGTTTCGAAATAATTACTTAAAACACATGAAGGAGTACTCCAAACCAATTTTTTCGTCGCAACGTTATCGACATACCTCGCGTCTGAAAAAGTCCTTTGGAGTATTCTTTCACGTCTTTTAAGTGAGGTTGGTCAGGGAATTGACGTGGTTTCCGAATGTGAACACTTTAGCCTATGTTTGGCAGGTAACGGTTGTGATTGGCCTACGTTCATACAGTAAACATAGGAGACGCGTGGTAGCAGTAGTGTTTGTGTATGTACTGAACCAGTGAAAGTAAGAGAGAATGTGTAGTGTCACCAGCTTGTTTTCGATAAAACGATCTCCGTAGGAAATGGCCAGAGACTAAAACATAAGATACAAAATGTGTTGCAAATATCGAGTTATATCACTGGTTTAAATTGGTGTAATGATTTTCCTTCCACCCGGTATGAATCCTCTAGATTTTTTCTTCTGAGGAGACGTGAAAATCAGGAACTACAAAACAGCAACTGCTATGAAATGATATATACTCTGTTCATCAAGAGATTAGAGGAGACGTAAACAAAGCCACGTGCGTTTTGACCACAGCGCGCCCTCTTGACGCTTTCGCCGTGTAAATAGTCCCTTGAAGAAATACTGTTACTAAGGTCTGAGATGTCACTTAAAGTTTGCTAAAGTATGAACTAAGTGTACTAAGCATAGTTAAAGTGTAAGAATACACAGTTAAGTGAATCTGTAACCAACCTAATTCATTCTGCGCGCGCATTATTAAGTATAAAAGTAACATGGCGGAACAAGTGAGTGTGTGAAACATAAGCGCGGCAAACCGTTGCGAAGTGGTGAAAAGACAACAATATTGAATGTTTTTAACAAATTCTGCGACATATATCCCGAACTTGCTATCGAAGACGTGATGAAATTAACATCCGAGTTTACCGGTGTGTCAGTTGCAAGTATTTACAGCACACGCAAAGAAAAATCGTCAGTTGGTGAAGATCCCAGCAAAAAGAGACCACGTGCCAGATAAATGGTGGATGTAGTTTGCGACGAATTTGTGAGATCTGCAATCCGTCGAAAAGTTCACCAGTTCTTTGTTAACAATGAACCCCCACCTTAAACAAAGTGCTGTTGGCAGTTAACTCTGACCCCGATCTTCCAGATTTAAAACGAACTTCCCTCCACAATCTGCTTCTGGAGATTGGTTTCGAGTGTTGCGTCATTGTGAATGCACGTGGCCGCGGAGTGATACAAATCGGTGCTTTGTTTATATCTCCTCTAATCTCTTGATGAACAGAGTATAAGTTTGATGTTGAAGGAAATGATAGTCCTTTGTTCCTGATTGTTGCGTGGAGAGAATTTGTGATATCTGGGCTTGCGCAAGAATCCGGACAGTTCTGTTGACTTTTGGGTTGTAAATGTTTGTTTAGTAGTGATATAATTCAGTACAAAATATTCCTTTGTATGAATAATTTATACATCTATGGAAATAAACGCTCAAGTGTGGAGTTGAAAATCGTTTGACTGTTACATATAAGATCATATGAATGTAAAGTGACGAGGGGATCTAAAATCTTCACCTCCATTTTCTGCTCACATGAGTGGTCGGATAAAATAAGATACTTTGTGAAAAACACATTTTGTTTCTATTGTTGTTCTTGTCGCCTACACAATAGACCGTATAAGGCGCACGCGCAGTAACTACTGAATCATAGCCCACGTTTTCAGTCCGTCCGTCGACATATTAACATTTGAAATGTTGGTATTCTGTATTGCGGGAAAATAATGAACGTTTCTTATGCTTCTTTGTGGTTCATAATATTGTGAAAGTTTAAAATTTTACTGTAACGTTCACACCTTCGCGTCAGAAGAAGATGGAGATAAGTCCAGTGTTAGGAAAAGAAACACCCAGTTCTGCCAACTTTTATATTCAAATAAATAATATCAGCTATTCACAATTATAATGCATTAACGCTCGAAATAAGCTGAAAGTAATATTCATGTTTATAGTAGTTACATCGTCGATGATTACGTCACGTGTTTTTCAATCTACTCATCGAAAGTCCACCATGTTCATTCTGAAGCGTAGAAAACAAGGTAACAGTTAGGGAAGAGTAACAGTGACAGTTATAAAAGTGACGAATACAAAGCAACTGGTTACTCAGTACAAAAGTAACGAATAAAAAGTAACAGGTTACTCAGTAACAGTTACAAGACTAACGAATAAAAAGTAACTGGTTACTCAGAATAACACTGGATTAAACACCAGAAACAAATAACAAAGAATGTCTCATTGTTTAGTATGGTTGTGATTGTTAAAGCTGAAGACCATGGCTGAAATTCGCTGGGATAGTGAGTGAGCGAGGGAGCGAGGACGCGTTCTTCGTGAAGACGGAGCAGGTTCATCGCTGTGCTCGAGGGCAAGGGTATCTATCCTGCTGATGTGTTTATCACGCCATTCAGTTTTCGGGCGCCATATTTCAGATCTAAATGGTATGATGTTCTGCTGCTGTCGGAACCACACCCACCAAATATCCAGTGCCGCAATACACACCTTCCTTTCTATATCATTCCTATACCCAAGTCTCCACAACAGGTAGATTCAGTTCTCCTTGCCGATATAGCGAGGAAACCACTACCTGACTCCACCTGTTGCGTTCACTAGTGCTTCTTCAAACGATCCTTGTAAAACCTCGAAAGAGCACAAGGAAAGTAAGCAAGCAGCGTATATTTTGATTTTATATGCTAAGTACAACCAGAACAATACAAACTGTTTATATAGTGTTTAAAAGTAATCCTTATCATCTTTAAACCTAAATGTTTCCTTCAGGAAACACATGAAGGAGGCTATAATGTCCAACAATTAAAACAATGGCAGGTTTTAATGAGAGCCAGGCCGCGGAATGTGGCTGTTTTTGTGTACCTACGTGGCAGGCTTGCGTAACATCAATAAAGCAGTTTTATCGCGCACGTTTCAAAATAAACAATAAATTGGCGTGGTTCATCCTGCCTGACACGAGCACGTCGTGACTTTCGATATATATCGAGCATAAAGCAATAACCGTGCAAACTGCGTTCGATTCACTGGGTGGTTTTCACACGCTGAATGCGCAACATGGTTCCAGAGGTGAAAAAGGTGGAATTTGTGAAAGGAACCAACCAATGCCTTGTGCTAGTTATCCTTATATAGAGGAATGCTGAAATATGTGGATATAATTGCTTTTTCCAATACATCATGATTGAAGCTATTTCACTGTGTAGTAAGTAAACCAAACAAAATTGTCGACTTTAGTCAAACAAATATCCTAATTCATTGCTATGCAGGCTGCAGGATAAAGTTGGAAGAGTCCCAGGACCTAAAAACACGAGGTTATGAACAAACGAAAGCTACATCTATGTTGTATCATATAGGGCTAATAATTTGTATATTTCATGTGAAAACCTGCAGATGTACTGAAGAAATAAAATGAATTGAATCGCTTCTTAATGTTTACAACATTTCGAGTTGCACATTTCATATTTCAATCAATAAATAACTCATACGTTTGCATATTTTGCTTAGGATTCATTCATAACTTATTTTTAGGTTAGTATGCTGTAGGATGTGACGTCATTTCCCACTGGTACCAATCAATGAATTGTAGATTTAGATTACACTACCAAATATGTGTTAACAATGATTAACCTATACATAAAGTATTATAAAAATGAATTTGAGAATATTTTGTGCTTTGCAGAGAAAAATACTTCTGCCAGTTTCCATTTTCCAACTACGAATCATAATGGTTTGAGAAATTTGATAAATTGAATGCATAAGAAGTTGTAACAGTTCTTCATCACTGTTATTTGTATATCTAAAGGAAATTGTGTTCTTTGGGACAAATTATAAACATAGGACAGGCACAAGGTTGTGTGGTTGAAAGTTTTGCTTATGTTTTAATTTGTATTTAGACAACAGGAAAAGCAGTTTTATTATCGATTTTCCAAATATGACACATTAAAATTGCAGAAAGAAGGGAGAGAGAGGGGGGGGGGGGCGGAGGAGAGAAGAGACAAGACTTTCACTGCCGGTTTGTTTAAGAGAAGTTTCAGGAAAAGGTGTATTTTCCAGAAGATTCACCAGTAATTCGTTTGACCTATATCAGCGAATAGGGACGATAAGAGAGACCAGTTTTTGAGCGTTGAAGCACTTTCCGGATTGGATATTGAGAAAGTGCTTGGTGAGTATATCGTCGAAACCAGTTGTTTGGGAGACAGCTGTGAATTTGAAGGTCATGACGAATTTTAAATTGTCTCAACGATAAAACGGAGAAATGTACTCTTTTATGATTTAGTCTTACAACAAAAATAAGGTGAAATTAAAAGTAACTGAAAGTGTCTTTGGCACTCTGGTGTCAGAAGTGGGATTTGTCACTGTTATACATTGTCACTCCACATTACAACGTATATCGACCGCAGATAAGCAGTGATTTATTATTATGTTCTGGAATGAAGCAATACTGGGACTCCACAAAGAACATGTTCTTAACATTTATGTGTATAAATACCCTAGGGCGAGTAATTTGCCATTTAAATGACCAAATATTGCGCTTAGTTACAAAGAATGACAAATTATAGAATTTTCTGGAGTAGAGAAAGGAACGATTTTGAGAGTTTAAATTAATTCCTCGAAAATACTATAATCAGAAAGAAATGTGTTATAAACAACAATGATTTTGGGCTAATAATGTACGATTCATAAATGGTGACACTGGGTTATGAAGAATAAAAGTCAAAGAAGCCGAACGTTTTGCAATTTTGATTTAGTGGTGGAACTATTACTAGATAGAAAATTAATTGTACAGAGACAGTTTTATCACCTTAAAATTATGTTATTGCAGCTGTTTGTTTGGCTAATTTGTAAACGAAGTGTCCAAAACACGATATTGAGTGATTTTATGGCAAAGAAATTGCAGAAAATACATCGTTTTGCAGTAAAACCAGACATATTGGGTTCCCATTAAGTATTCGTCAATTAATTACTCTGCACTTACACTCCCTAGATACCTAAGGCAGCATAAAAGGGGACCGAGATGACTAGTCGAGCGGCGAGAGTGTGATCGCCTCACACTTTTTGGAAGAACTGAACCTAAGTATAACTTTGGTATTTAACAGATATTTCGTTACACACACACACACACACACACACACACACACACACACACACACACACACACACACACACACACAGACACACACACACACACACACACACACACACGTGTGACGTAGGTAAGCGAATACTCGGTGAAGTCATGCTGCAGTGATTAACTTCTTGCTGCCAACACCATTCACTTTCTTGTTCATGAATCGGAGAATGTCGGCAAATCTCAAAGGGATTTATGTGTTAATTAATTTCCTCTTTCTACTCCGCACATTATGTCTTTGCAAGTGTTCCTATTTTTCTTCGACCTCAAATGCCAAAAGAAATTCTCCTCAATGCTTTTTGCTTTGCAACTTCTTTCACGAATGTCATTAGTGGTAAACGGAAGCATGTAGATAGTGTTTTTCTTACATTCCTTTCCACATAAGGTGTTTTAAACATTTGCATCGCACAAGAAAAGAGCTTACCAATATTTGGTAGCACGGAAAACATCTGAGTAATATTATTATTAAAATGTAAAATAAATTAAACTGCAAAGCCCTTTTTATCATTCACTCCAACAGATCTCTTAATTCAGTCTGTATTCCCACTGTCTCTTACTTTACTTATACTCTCATGGTACCGGCCAGCCGAAAGTTTTGAAATTTTTATGGCATTCCTAGGTCGTGTACCTCATTTCTTCGTTGAATGATTCACCTTGAAGCCTCCAGTCAGGACCATAAAGATACCTGTGACCTTATAGCCAACCTGTACGCCTCCGCTCCCTATGCCCACTAACAGAGGTGCTTAAGCGGAGCCCCGCTAAGTCATGCCATATCCCTTACCCACGTTCACAATTCCCAACGCTCCTTCGTAGATTATCCAAAACCACTTACTGTAGAAAAGAGTTACTCTCAGAAGTTCGTATAGCTTAAACTACCTTTTGCATGAAAAGCTTTCCGATGTGCTTGATTTTCTAACAAATGACTAATATATATTTAAGATTTTAGTCATAATAGCCAACTTTGAAATTTTAGAGCCACATCATTTTTACTTTCTTACCACGTTTAGCAAAGTAGAGGAAGTACTGTATTCCACCCAAAAGTTCGATGTCGAGATTTCACTGGAAATATCTGTTTTGAGACCCCCTGAAGCTACCCTTTACATGGAAAATATTTCCAAAATGTTTATTTTATTTAAAATGGCTATAGCAATTTGATTAAAATGTCATATCAAAGATTTAAAAGATTTGACTATCTCACAAAGCCTACTGTATTCTAGTATTCCCCTTGTACCTACAAGGAAATAAGCAATAAGATAATTTCTGCTAATGTTTATCTCAACTAACATGAAGAATAAGAGTTTGTAAGAATGATTAGTACAAGAGTAGAGAAAGTCATGTGAGTGCAGCACATCAGATTTTTATATTTTCCATAACCGAAAAGTATCACGTTGTGCATCAACAATAGACATCATTCAAGAGTTACTAAAGTATACGAGAAGAGGAAGAAAGAAAGGTTTTAACACTTATTAAACCGTACTAATGTGTGTAGTTAATTACAGTTAAATGTCTGCCAAAGTCTTCCTGCTTGTTGACTGAACACTCGTGCAGTCATGCAGAGAACACATAAAAACTATCTGTTTGTCCGTCCGTCCGTACGCTTGTCTGACTTGGATTTATGTGGAACAAATTAACATGAAGGTGTTTCCGTGTTATAACTCGTATACTTGGCAGGCAGCTAACTTGCTGCGCATGCGCACAGCACACTCCTCACTGCTGCAAATTAGAGTAACCAGAGAAAATTACAACATTGCGCGAGGCAGTTCACCCGAGAAAGGAAAACTAAAGTTTATACGAAAATAACTACAATTCCTGTGGTTATAGGGTTTGGAGGGGCATTAACACCTTCACCTATGTCCTGACGGGGTCATCTGAAGCTTCTTGAAGTGTATGTACCAACCGTCGCCACTTCCTCTGGCAAATTTCAATTTCAACTACATTATACATCTGGGCCGGCCTGAAAAAAACGCACTGTATCACTTTTTTGAAGCGGCATAACATCTCAGCCTTTTCCAAATATTATGGCAGATTACGCACTTGAGAAAACCCCTTAGGAAATCCTTGGATCAAAAAGTTCGGCCAGGGGAAGCAAACCGATTGCGGGACACAGACCTACCGCCAGAGCCATCTGTTTCAGTTGTCTGCACTACTTGATCATTGTGTTTGGGAATATGTTTTCCACTTATTTTTCGATGTGACGTAATTGTTCATAACACGGTGTTATTCGATAAAGCAGGACGGTACAGCGTTTTATCCGTCAGACTGAAAATTAGGTTTTGAAACTTTGGAAATGCTTAACGAGTAATATCATAAGATGTTTGATCTAAGCGAGAAATTCTTTATCGCAAAGATATATCCAGCACATGTTAAATTCTCCAAAAATAACCTAAAATAGATTCATGTGATTGCTTGGAAGAGACAAGATTTAATGTGGTTTTTCTAATACTTCATATGTTATCACATATTAGGTAGTGTAGGCCAAATTTAGATTTATTTATCAATTCCCATGGCAAGAACATTAATATTATATTGAAACTATGCATAAAAATTAAACTGTATTTATAATATTTTGCCTTCCGACTGTTCAAAATGGCCGTGTGTGTTTTTGTTTGCGCTGTAAGTGCCATCTTTTCATCATTTATGATGCAAGAGTATTAAACATCGACGTTATCCGTTTGTTAACATACTATGTTGTCATTTTCGACCTATAGGTTTATTTCAGAGAACAGATAAGAGTTACATAATGTTTTCAAATGAGCTCTTATATATATCTAACACAGGGACTGTTTGTAACTGAAAGTGTTTTAGACAAGTCTAATTTTGTCGATGATAGTCGAGATAAGAATATCGCATCTTCCTCTGCTCGTTTGTTTTGTGGTGGAATTGGACGAATGATGATGATCCCGCTGGTAGTGACATCTTGGAGTGCCTGCAAGTGTTATTGCTCTGCTCCAACAAGGGAAATGCATTAGGAAATTATTTGTTTTAATTAACGCTCTCTCTTGGGCACGTGGGTTCAACAGCTACAAATAATTACCAAGAAGGACCATTTCTGTCATAATATCCTTAACAACACTAACTTTAGATACATCTTTTTAACCTACACTACTGTCACTCCTTTCCTATAAAAATCGGAAGCTGTGGTAAGTTCACTAGCGTTAACCACTAAATCCTTCGATTGTGCGTTAAATTCTATAGGAAGTTTAAACACGCATAAAATTCCGTGCGAACCTCATAGTAATCACCAATTAAGTACGTATGAATTAGCGAGCAAGTGTCTGTGCAAGGGTCCTCTTTCACTTTTGCTTTTCTAATTCTGAGAAATCCAGCCTAAGTGGCTTTACAATGTAATTGAGTGTCATAGGTTCCCTAGATCCTGCTGTGCAAGGGGTCTCGGGTTCGATTTCCTGTTGCACGGCGGGAGTGTTTGTTCAAATACTCTCCAAAGTAATGAAAATTTAAATTTCAAAAACCAATGAGCAATTGTTCCAAAAGTTTAAAAGTCACCAATATGATCTTCGATGTTAAAGGAGGCATATAAATGGAAAATAAGGCTTCCCAAAGTCATTAAGGTTAATGTTCACTACCTGGTTGCGTCTACTAATGGTTTCTCTCAACACAAATCTTGTACAATCCGTTAACCCTGGCTTCTTGCATAGTCATTGATTTCACTTATATATAATTCATTGCGGAAGGAAATTATTTTAAATGAAATTCACATTATGATAATTCATTTATATGTTGTCAAGCAATACGGCAAAGTTTTCAACCAAAGATTAATTTCAAAATACGGTGTAGAATACCTGGAACTATCATAAAGCAAAGGAAGTGTTGAGGAAGTAAGTGTAAATATTAAAACCAACGACGTAAATTGATTTATAAAGGCATGACATTCCAGAAGGAAGACGCGTGTGTGGAAATGAAATGACTAATAGGGTACATTTTCTTAAAGTGTCTAATACGTAAGGTACCTAATTAATAAAGTAGGCTTTGTGACAACGCCGTTGCCCGCCCTCACCCACTAAAGTGGCTTGTTTTCTAATTTGAAATGTAAATGGTGGTACATTGATGGCTGGAATCATCGACAAAGCTATGATACAACACAAGTTGATGTTGATAGCCGAATCGTGTTGAGAACTGGCACAAGGTGAGTTGGAAACGACTTCACGTGACCGGCTCTTTCTCCAACAAGGTACTTTTTATCAGATGTGCTTCCTACTGGAAGACAGTTAAACATCAGGACACCGTAATCACCACGTTCTGTTTATACAGCTATATGTTTATGAATAAAAAATTTACCGGAAATATGTTTTGAGACCCCCTGAATCCAAAAAACAGCATTTTTAGAAAAAGGTCAGTGTGTGTCTGTCAGTCTGTGGACAGCATAACTCAAAAACGAAAAGTCGGTTAAAAACCAAATTTGGTATTTAAGTTTAATGTCTTTCAAGGATGCTACACGAAGACTTTGAAGAAAATAGCCCCATCCTAAACTATCCTTTACATTGAAAAATTTTCAAAAAATTTGATTTTCTTGAAAATGGCTCTAACGATTTTGGTTAAAATGTTATATGTTTGAGATATTTTGATGACAAATGAAATGTATATCTGGAATTTTCTGGCTATAGCCCCTGTAATCGTGTTTACTCTGGACGACTTTTGCATAACTGGTAAACCGTTAGAGATAGACCAAATTTTACTGTACAAAAAATTTAGATCTTGATAAAATACACAATTTATGTCTGAACAAATTTTTTTGTAGAGTGAACCATTTCGGAGATATTTCTTTTTATTTGTGCCAGTTTCGGAAAACAAAACTTTCATGAAATGGAACATTGTTGTTCATTTTTTTATATGTTAAGCGTGCAAAGAGGACGGAATCTCAAAGTTTTAAAACATTTGACTATCGCACAAAGGAAATAAGCAATAAGATAATTTGTACAAATGTTTATCTCAACTAACACGAAGAAGATATAGGAATAGGAGATTGTAAGAATGGTTAGTACAAGAGTAGAGAAAGTCATGTGAGTGCAATACATGAGATGTTTGTTGGTTTAACTTCCTCCATTTCCGCAAAGAACGCGTCCAAACATGAAACGGGAGAAGGTTATATTTCTCTTGTGGGAATGTTATGCAAAGCAAGTTTTGCTTTACGAGGGTCGATGCACTGTTCACCCACAAAGGGGTAGGTGGCGTATTAATTACACCAGAGCCATTACGTTTAAGAGTTTTATTTCCTTGACTCATAAAATGGACTCAAATAAAACACGAGGAATGTAATCAAGACCAACAAAGATGTCAACCACAAGGCTCCACGCCAAGCCCTTAATATTCATAACTTTTTGTTTAGAACCCGACATCGTTTTTTTGCTTTTTGTTAATCATAAAGCACGATGTCTTGATTTTGATTCCCAGGTGAGTTACTGTTACATCAGCATGTTTATTGAGGCAAGTTGACGTAAATTACTTTCCAAAGTGACGGAGGACCTACCGCAGTAGATGACCTTTGCCCTTCTCTCACCAGGACTTTATCACCGGAAGCATAATGGTTTTAGGTGTCTGGGAGTGTCGCCGCGATACTCACAGATGGGGAGAAACTCTTTAAGATAGGCATTCACCTTGAAAATACAGATTTTGTATGAAAATGTCAATTTTCGAATATTTATATCATTTATGTACTTAATTATCCCAGTTTTCAAAAATGTCTGGACCCTGTACTTACTCCGTTGGGAAACACATCCTAATTCCATTCATTGTATCAGAAGTTTTCATTTTCGTTTCATTTTTCTGCAGATTTTATCAAAAACATTTTTTATGAGGTTAGACCAGCTTTAATTTTATTATCTTATATTTTTACTTTCTCTAATGGCAAGTAGCGGCAGTACTGTATTCCACTCAAAAATTCGATGTCAAGATTTCACCGGAAATATGTTTTGAAAACGTAAAACAAAAACAAAAACTCGGTTAAAAACCAAAGTTGAATATTTAAGTTTAATGTCTTTCAGGGATGTGACATGGAGATTTTGAAGAAAATAGCCCCACCCCAAACTACCTTTTACATCGAAAATTTTTGCAAAATTTTGACTTTCTTCAAAATAAAATATATATTTTGAATTTTCTGGCTATAGCCTATGTAGTCCTCTTTACTCTGGATGACTCTTAAATAACTCGTAAAGTATAAGAGACAGATAAAATCTTACTATACAAAAATATAGATCTCCCTAAAACAGACAATTTATATGCAAATAATTTTTTTTGTAGATTGAACCATTTCGGAGATATTCCTTGTTATTTGTGTGAGTTTCGGAAAACTTAAAACTTTGGTACAATGGAACATCGTTGTTCGTTTTTATAGGATCTCAAAGGTTTAAAATATTTGACTATCGCTCAAAGCGATATTCCAATATTCCCCTTGTATCTACAAAGAAATAAACAATAAGATAATTTCTTCAACTAACACGAAGAAGATATAGGAATAAGGGTTTGTAGGAATGGTTATGTCATCACATAGTGACTAGCTCTTAAAAGATTTGACTATCGCTTAAGCCCTTACTCCCCTATTACAAAAAAGTGTTTGTACAAGAGTGAGTATGGAAAGTAATATGAGTGCAACACATCAGATCTTGTAAACTAGATCCTTCATTTTGAGGAATAGATATAAGAAGGTACCTACACATTTTGTCCCGCTATGTGAGTTTTGAACACAGCCTTTTAAAGCAGCTTTTCATCAGCTTGCCGGTGTCAGATGTGGGTTTTCACGAATAACCGTGTTTATCCTCGCCGTGCCGTGTTTGCGTCTGTAGGGGACGTTAGATTGTTTTCTGAGCACGGTGATAATTGTAGTTATTGTCACGGTACTTAAGTTGGGGGACTTGGAAAATTACATGGTCATCGCTTCCTGCTTGGGGTTAGGTTTTATTGGACCGTCTTACTTCACCACAAATAACACATCTGTGACGTAATTGCCGTGCTTTTAAGGGCACCGCAAAGTGCCTTCGCTTACCAATATTAAAATTAGATATTTAATGTCGCATTGTCACAATATCTCTATGTCACAGCTTGTTGAAATTTTTATCTCATATTCACGGAACCTTAACAATACTAAGTTCCGGTTTTGAAAAACAAATCTGAATGTTGCACTCATACAAACTGGAAACTCTTATTCCTATATCTTCTTCGTGTTAGTTGAGATAAAAATTTGCAGAAATTATCTTATTGCTTATTTCGCTGTAGGTACAAGGGGAATATTAGAATACAGTACGCTTTGTGCGATAGTCAAATCTTTTGAAGCTTAGAGATCCCGTTCTCTTTGCACGCTTAACATATAAAAAATGAACAACGATGTTCCATTTGATAAAAGTTTGTTTTCCAAAACTCGCAGAAATAACAAGAAATATCTCAGAAATGGCTCTCTGCAAAAAAATTATTTGGAAATAAATTGTTTTAGGGAGATCTACATTTTTTGTATAGTAAGATTTCGTCTATGTCTTACTGTTTGCGAGTTATTCAAAAGTAATCCAGAGGAAACAGGACTACATAAACTGTAGCCAGAAAATTCAAAATGTACATTTTATTTGTCATCAAAAATATAAACATATGTGATTTTAATCAAAATCGTTGGAGCCATTGTCAAAAAACGCAAATTTTTCGAAAAATTTTTAATGTAAAGGGTAGTTTAGGGTGCGGCTATTTTCTTCAAAATCTTCGTGTCGCATCCTTTAAAGACATTAAACTTAAATAGCAAATTTGGTTTTTAACCGACTTTTCCTTTTTGAGTTATGCTGTCCTGAGGCAAAGTTCATTTTTAATGAAAATATATTAAACATTCACATAGTATATGTACCGTTATTAGCACAAGATTCAAGGGTTTGAGATAAAGTGTGCGTTTAGTACAGAACATGCAACAGTGATTAAACGGGAGAACATTAACCTTAAAGTAAATTCTATTATAGTGCTAATCTAGCGGTGGCGAATAGCATCGTAAACTCCCGCTAGAGTAAAGCACTGTAGACATGCCTACGGTGTGCCATCTGCGTGTGGAGAAATTAACTATTTCAACTCATGTTGGCCAAGAGATGGCAGCACAGGCTTTGTTTGCGTTTATTTCGCAAAACAGATACAATATCATAGTCTGTAACCACATACAGGATTACGGCTATCAGTTTTATAGACAAATTTAGAGCATTAAACACTTGAGTTAGTTTTAGTAAATAAAGGTAGGTGCAAGAACTGGAAGTGTCAACCCACGACAGGAAAGGGTAAGAAGGGGTTAAGTTCAAGGTCAGGAGCAGGTGTTGTCCCATATCATCCAGGAAGTTAACCTCTATCATCAGGGAACATTCCATAGACATAAAATAACTGATATCTGTCGAAAAATGGCACCTAACACTTCCTTATTGATTTCTTCCCAGGATAATACACCCTTTTGAAACAACCCTTGTAGAAGGGGATGTTACTGACGCTCCTTTTCTGTCCTGGAGCGTTATAGTTTCCAACAAAAACAGATTCCAATGTATCATTTTCTTAAAAGAAAGGCAGGTTCGTGTATTTCACTTCAAAAATATCTTACGATGTTTCCAGACAGATATTATTTCCAAACAAACATTATTTGAAATTAATTTAAGTTTATGGATACAGTTTATATCATTTCCTAAAGATATCCAATATACTACGCGAAACTCCGTTTTCTTTATATGAACACAAACAAGAAGGAAATAAATGAGTAGTAATTTTCAATTCAGGAAAGTATAAATACAAGTGACTTTGTTAGTTCAGCGAAGTTGAGCTAGATGGAGTTACTGTTAAAATTAGTAGCCACACATACACGTGCGGGCTCACGTAGGTAAATAATCAATGTACCTGTAGAGAAAATGTTAATATAATTACAAAAGTGGCTCATCAAGTTCAACTCATTGGAGATAGACCCTTTTAACTCCACATAAAGACAACAAGCAGTATTAAACACGAACTCTTTACGGAAAACAAAAGAACCTCATTAAGATTTACATGGAACCTAATCTCGAATATTCCCATTTTTTGTGAAAGTGTGAAGCAAACTACGAGAAAGGATTATTAATGCAGGTCAATAAACAAAATGCGTTAATGGCACAGTGACACAGTCGATAATGAAACATCCTACCTTGCCCACCCAAGTCGACTCTTATCGCCATATTTATGACGCAGACATTGTTGTATTTCCGTGTTACATTGGAACTATTTTCATACAGCGCGATAACCTGTAGTTACTAATTTCAAAAGTAGAGGGACACGCGGCGTTTTCTATCTTGCTGCAGTAAAGTGGCGTTCTGTGTAAACAGACATGCGCACGCAAGTAGATAATACGGCGCACAAACAAATGAAGTTAATGGATTGTTTATGAGCTACTCTACAGCCCGTCTCAATGAAATTAAAACATCTGAATCTTAAATACAAAGTGCTTCCAAGTTGGAAATATTCTAGGAGCTACTGCCTGTATATATCATCTATTGTGTGTCTACCTCACATACAAGAGGTCGCGACTTCGAGTCTCAGTTAGGGTGGGTTATCCGAATAGTGGTATTCCGAGCTTTTGGTTCTTCATAGAAGACAAATATCGGGTAGCTTTAAGCTCTATGGATGCCGGGTTCATTTGAACATTATTTCACCCATAAATTAATCTCCGATACGTCTTACCAGATTAAAAGTCCTTAACTTAGGAGGACATTTTCATGATTCTAACTATTAAAACAGAGTTAAAACTTAATATATAAAAATATATCTTCCTATACCTTCTTCGTGTTAGTTGAGAAAAACATTTGAAAAAATTATCTTATTGTTTATTTCCTTGTAGGTACAAGGGGAATATTGGAATACAGTAGCCTTTGAGTGATAGTCAACTCTTTTAAAGCTTTTAGATTTGAAACCGAAATTATAATGTCAATATATATTTAATAATGGAAAGAAACAAAAGAAGATTCTAGTCAATAGTTAAGGGGAAGACGTAATAAAGCTGAATATGTTAAAGTCTCAAGAATGGAAGCTTAGGCAGATTTAATTGAGTGATAAGGTTACAATTGTTGTATGTACAAAGCTCTAACGATCCCGCGGGCTGATTCCTATCTTACCATGACGTGCTCTAAAGTTAGTCAATGGAAATCGCTTCCTTCCTGTTGCTAGCGCAAAAACAAATGCAACGCAAGACTCACTCGTCTTGAATCGAGCCGAGAGTACACGTGCAACTTGGGAGTTGTACGTAAGCTAGCGCGTATACATAATTCGGCGGTTGCTAAATGGTGACAAAGTTAAAGTGTTATAACATTGTAGTTGAAGTTACAAAGTTACATTCTATTTAAATATCGTCGGAACTTGTCTACAAATCTGGAAATTTACAAATAAAGTGATATGTTGGTTGATTCTTCGTTTGGTTCCATTCCTACCATAACTCACGCATACCCTGTAGATTAGGACCTCTTGCTAGAGCTAGTCCGGACACCAAACACGAGATCTTATAGGTCTTAAAGGCGACGTCTTTGACGAAGAGGAACGTTTGCGTCAGATTCCATTCTCTTTGAACGGTTAACATAAAAACGAATGACGATGTTCCATTTTGACAATAGTATAAGTTCTCCAAAACTTACACACATAACAAGGAATATCTCCGAAATGGTTCACCTTACAAGAAAATTTATTTAGACATGAATTGTGTTTTATTAAGATCTACATTTTTGTGCAATAACATCTGCTCTGTCTCTTACTTATGCAAGTATTCCAGAGTAAATACGAACACAGGGGCTATAGCCAGAAAATTCAGGATATACATTTCATTTGGCATTAAAATATTTCAAAGATATGACATTAATCAAAATAGCGCCATTTTCAAGAAAATCAAATTTTTCGAAAACTTTTCCACGTAAACGGTAGTTTAGGCTGGGGTATTTTCTTCAAAATCTTTCTATCACATCTTTGAAATACATAACACACACACGCATGCACGCATGCACGCACGCACACGAGTACTTTTTGAAGTGGGAAGTTATTCGTTTTTCTTTTGTTTCTCTCCTGGCCATGCAAAGAGAAAGGAATTTCAAAGCTATCATATAGTGACTAGCTCTTAAAGTTTAATTATCGTGTAGAGCTAATGTATTCCATGCTTATGTCATTTAACCTTAAGAAGATAGAAGGACGAGCCGTTGTAGGAATAATGCGTACAAAGAGAAACCCATGTGAGTCTAAACACGTCAGATTTTCCTCGGTATATTTTCGTTGCTACTGCTTGTTCGGAGCTCATACCAAGGTGTGCTGCTGGATAATTTAATTTTCATATTTTGTTAGTACCTACTCTCCTGAGGGGGAAGCATTCACACACTATATACAGGTAATATGATCCTCAAGGAGGCTGCGTGTCATCTTAAATAACGTGTAATATACGAGTGGACGATGGTAAACATAAATACAGGGATATAAACGCCATCATCTGTCAGAAGCGCATTTCTATTGTAACTGACTTCCTACTGCCATACATATTGCTTCATCATGTAGATTCAATTATTTTAATTCATTATGTCTGATCCGCCAAGCTTTTTTACTTTCTCTATTGGTAAGATTTTGCAGAAAATTCCTCCACCCTAAACTACCCTTTACATGGAAAATTATTCGAAATTGATTTTCTTGAAAATGGCTCTAACGATTTTGACTAAAATGTCATATTTTTAAGATATTTATATGTTATAGTCTTAACTGTGCTTACGAGCTTATACATAAAGTACCTGGGCGACCGAGCTTCGCTCGGCGTTTTTCGCCCAGTATGAATATAATAGAGAAAGAGATGTAAATGTGATAGCTAAAAGTAAGTAGAGAAACCACTGTGAATGTAATATGTAGTAGGTAGGTATCTCTATTTCAAATATACAGAAAATTGCATGACTTATTTGTAGAAGAGTGAGTAGAGAAAGAGATGTGAATGTGTTACCTAAAAGTGAGAGGAAAAACAGTGTAAATGTAATAGTATTTCTATTTCAAACATACAGAACATGGTATGACTTATTTTAAAAGTGGGGATAAAAGTGTTTCTTGGTGCAAAATCACGTTTTTTATGGAAAATTGTTTAAAGAAGAGTGATTAGAGAAATAGATGTGAATGTGTTACCTAAAAGTGAGTAGAGATAACACTGTGAATGTAGTATGCAGCATCTCTATTTTAAACATACAGAAAATTGTGTATTTATTTGTAGAAGAGTGAGTAGAGAAAGAGATGTGAATGTGTTACCTAAAAGTGAGAGGAAAAACAGTGTAAATGTAATAGCATTTCTATTTCAAACATACAGAACATGGTATGACTTATTTTAAAAGTGGGGATAAAAGTGTTTCTTGGTGCAAAATCACGTTTTTTATGGAAAATTGTTTAAAGAAGAGTGATTAGAGAAATAGATGTGAATGTGTTACCTAAAAGTGAGTAGAGATAACACTGTGAATGTAGTATGCAGCATCTCTATTTTAAACATACAGAAAATTGTGTATTTATTTGTAGAAGAGTGAGTAGAGAAAGAGATGTGAATGTGTTACCTAAAAGTGAGAGGAAAAACAGTGTAAATGTAATAGCATTTCTATTTCAAACATACAGAACATGGTATGACTTATTTTAAAAGTGGAGATAAAAGTGTTTTTGGTGCAAAATCACGTTTTTTATGGAAAACTGTTTATAGAAGAGTGAGTAGAGAAAGAGATGTGAATGTGTTACCTAAAACTGAGTAGAGATAACACTGTGAATGTAGTATGCAGCATCTCTATTTTAAACATACAGAAAATTGTGTATTTATTTGTAGAAGAGTGAGTAGAGAAAGAGATGTGAATGTGTTACCTAAAAGTGAGAGGAAAAACAGTGTAAATGTAATAGCATTTCTATTTCAAACATACAGAACATGGTATGACTTATTTTAAAAGTGGAGATAAAAGTGTTTTTGGTGCAAAATCACGTTTTTTATGGAAAACTGTTTATAGAAGAGTGAGTAGAGAAAGAGATGTGAATGTGTTACCTAAAACTGAGTAGAGATAACACTGTGAATGTAGTATGCAGCATCTCTATTTTAAACATACAGAAAATTGTGTATTTATTTGTAGAAGAGTGAGTAGAGAAAGAGATGTGAATGTGTTACCTAAAAGTGAGAGGAAAAACAGTGTAAATGTAATAGCATTTCTATTTCAAACATACAGAACATGGTATGACTTATTTTAAAAGTGGGGATAAAAGTGTTTTTGGTGCAAAATCACGTTTTTTATGGAAAACTCTTTATAGAAGAGTGAGTAGAGAAAGAAATGTGAATGTGTTACCTAAAATTAAGTAGAGAAAACACTGTGAAGGTAATATGCATGTATACAAAAATTTAATTAAATCTTTAGAATCGTTTCTGAAATACCAAGAATTGCGCAGTAGAAGCGGGAATAAAAAATGCAATTTTTTTTATGCAAAATCGCGTTTTTTTTCGGAAATTATACCTATATAGCTGAACTTAAAAAGCAAGACCCTATCTGAATACAAAATTTGATCGAAATCGTTAGAGTCGTTTCCAAGTTGCTCGGAATAAATATACATATATACAAGAATTGCTCATTTAAATATATAAGATATATAAATAAGGGTTTATTTCGTGCCCTTGTCAGAAATGTAGCGATATAACACGAATGATTACTTTCTATTCACAATTTTGTGACGTAGGCTACTAATGCAACACCAGCTGCTCTGTTTGCACTAACACATACGAGTCTGCATCACGATTTTCTAATAGGTACCTAATTAACATTACACTTTCGCTAGTAAGCGGTTATGTTTTCAGGAATAACAAGGCACTGTGGTGTACAAACTCGGTTTGAGGAAGAAGAAGAAGGAGAACAAGCCCTTCAGACGATCACATCCATCATGATTACCTTAGCAACAAATGAGGACTTCTCTCTCTGCAACAGACCTTTAGGGTAAGTGTCCCAGTTACTGCCTACTGAAACCACGAGGTTAACCTGGAGTTACTTCCTTTTTGTGATATGTCAAAAGTATTCATATATCATACCTATATATCATATTTTGATATTTCGTTTAATCTATATACAATTTTTTGCAGTTCCTTCTGTTTATGCTTTTAAATTCTGCTCATCTGTGAAGGCTAGCGTTTTTATTATTAAATTTCCTAAGTTTAATCATCCCGTTGTCATTCGCTTCTACGATCTGATGTCGCCTAAATGTATATTAAAAATGATGGTTAAAGTAGACAACTTTGGTTATGATACAAAGGCTAAACGTAGCATTTCATTTTGCGAGCTGGAATGAACGAGGCCGTAGGCGCAGTTTGGCAATCCTATGAGCAAAGTATAATATGATGCTGTGAGGAGAAAACTGACAGATATAGACGCATAGAATTGGCCCAGTAAAGTGAATTCGAGTTGTATCCATATAAACGAATTAAACCCCACAGATTACGCGAAAAGAGTGCAGTATTGTGAATGTTTTCAGATGTTCATTGTGTGCAAAGGAATTGACGTATTAGATAGGATAAAGCTTGGTTTTTTATTGCTTTATTTATTGTCGTTTTAACAGCTCTCTTATCCCGACATCTTAAAGCTACATAGTATGGAGTTAAAATGTTACAACAGTTTTCACAAGTTAACAAGTAATTGAGGTTAATTTTAAATTCCAATAACCTATATTATACTCATTCTTGAAACAAGACAAATGACACGAGATGCAGCGTGAATGCAGAAGTTTTTATATTCTGTTCACTAACAGTGCTTACCTTAAACCAGTCAGTGATAGCGATTACGTATATGTTATTTCATACTGCTTTCTCGATTTTACTGCTAGCAGTAATTCCAATGCAGCTTCCATATTTCGTCCGACTCTTGGAATTCAATTTCATGCATATTCTACCTACCGCCATTTTATTATTCGAGTCATAAATAAACGAACGAGTTACATCAAAGAAAGTACAAGGCTGCCAATACACGGGACAGATTAAATAAACCACGCATTGCGACAAATTGTACCACAGTTTGAAATGTGAACAGATAATGGCAGCGTTAATAATAATAATAATAATAATAATAATAATAATAATAATAATAATAATAATAATAATAATAATAATAATAATAATAATAATAATAATAATAATAATAATAATAATAATAATAATAATAATAATAATAATAATAATAATAATAATAATAATAATAATAATAATAATAATAATAATAATAATAATAATAATAATAATAATAATAATAATAATAATAATAATAATAATAATAATAATAATAATAATAATAATAATAATAATAATAATAATAATAATAATAATAATAATAATAATAATAATAATAATAATAATAATAATAATAATGTAAAAATCTGATGTGTAGCACTCACATGACTTTCTCTACTCTTGTACTAACCATTCTTACAAACTCTTATTCCTATATCTTCTTCGTGTTAGTTGAGATAAACATTTGTACAAATTATCTTATTGCTTATTTCCTTGTAAGTACAAGGGGAATATTACAATGCAGTAAGCTTTCAGCGATAGTGAAATCTTTTAAAGCTTTCGGATTCCGTTCTCTTTGCACGCTTAACATATAAAAAAATGAACAACGATGTTCCATTTCACGAAAGTTTTCCGAAACTGACACAAATAACAAGAAATATCTCCGAAATCGTTCAGTCTACAAAAAAATTTTATTGAGACATAAATTGTGTATTTTAGCAAGATCTACATTTTTGGTGGAGTAAGATTTCGTGTTTACAAGTTATTCAAAAGTCATCCAGAATAAACAGGACTACATAGGCTATAGCCAGAATATTTAAAATATACATTTTATTAGTCATAAAAATATCTTAAACATATGCCATTTTAACGAAATCGTTAGAGGCATTTTCATGAAAATCAAAATTTGGTGAGAACTTAGAACATTCGTATACGCACTGCAGTTCAATATCTCTAGATATTTACGTAACTCAGGAAGACCGCATCAGCTGTATGTATTTTAGTGATCCCTTTAGACACATTGGGGCACTTACCCTAGAAGGTGGCTATCACAGAGCGATCACTAATTACATTGTACTGGACATGTTGTTCCCAGGGAACATTTCTACGCCCCTAATTCCAACTTTATTATTTCATGTTACTAGTAATTGACGTAGGCCACGTCACAGAAGGACATTTTTTTACAGTAAGTTGGTGTGAGGATAAGGTTATTAACCCTAGAGCAGGTGCCCCTAGCGCACAGTGCAGATAAATGCTTTAGGTTCTATTGCACTTAGATTACATCGATTATTCTGGAATGTTACGTATCTTGAAATTGGTAACGCCTGTTAACATCAGCTGGTAGTCTTGGCATCATAGATCTCTTTAAGGGCCCGGAAATACCTCCACAAGGTGGTATATGAAATGTTTTTAAGCATCAATTTTTTATACCTAGCAATTGACTTGAAATGAGATTCCTAAGATCGGTAAAAGAATGCACCCTCTTAGATAAAGTCTAAAATACACTTGGATTAATATTGCGAGACTTCGAACGCCCCTAAATTCGCTGTCATGTGTTCAAGTGAACATGTAGGCAGATGAAGTGTTGAGCTCGGCTGTTTGATGACAGATAACACGAATCCTAGGAAGGCATACATCGCTTCGTTTATTGCCTCTGATAGTCTCTGTATCCACTATCTGTCGATGAGTAGTATATGGCAATGACGATTAACAACGACGTCCCGCTCTTAGGAAGGAAACTTTATTGTTGAAGCTTCAAATATGCTCCACAATGCATGTGTCAGGCTTCAGTAAACCACTTGTTCCAACATAGAATTTCTTCTTCAAAGAAATGTCTGTAACTCACTGGGATTTGAAAGTCGTGATCCCAAGAGCATGGTTTAAAATATTTGGCACTTCATAATTAATTATAAAAGTAAGGAATTAAGAGAGGCCTACAAGTCCAGTTAATTTTTCTGTCATTTTATTTCCCTTAAAATTGAATTACAAGATCTACAATTCATCGTGACCTTCTAACTCACGGCTGTTCTGTCCTATCACAACCTTAGCAAGCGCTTCACTGACTTTCAGTTCTACTCCCTCTGTCTCATAAAACTGCTTCCGACGATACACTCACACTCAGTCAAATAGGCTTAAATAGAAACTACTTCACACCACAAACAACTCCGACGCGACGATTAAATGTCTACAACTCGCTAACGATACTCAACACTGGCTCTACACATACACACAGACACTTAAAATTAGCTGCCTTGTTCAATATTTAATGACTAACTCTCTTTTACGGCTCTGTTACTTTCATCTGCCAGGTGAATTCTCTAGAAAGTCCAACTTTCCTCGAACTTCTCCTAAATAAGCCGGCAGTTGAAAGTGTCTCGAACAGTCTAGAAACACCTTGTTATACCGCGCTCATAGCCGTCTTTGTTCCGGCCACTCCATTGTCATCGGGTCGCGAATTTACAAGCAGTGGTGTTGCAAAATTACCTTACCACTACTGCAAAGTTAACTACCTACACAGACTGCCATTTTATTTATCACTTTTAGAAATACAGTGCCCAGAAGAATGTGATTCTTTATCAAAATGTTTGTCAGATCTGTTTCCAAGTGTGTACCTTAATTTAATATAGTAAAAGTTACTTTCTGTGGAAATTTGAATGTCAGGGAAGCCTATGGAAGCGCAGAATACCGTAGAGGAAGTACAGGGTTTCTCTTAGGCGAGTTTGTAAAGGGTTCCTAAGTGACAGCACTTTCCCTGGTGGCAGAGATATTAGATTATTGCTTAACAAACTCTTTGCTGGAAGAAGTAAATAATTTAGCGATTATCAAGATCGTGTAAAGTTGTCAGGCCTGACAAATGTGGAGGGAGACCACAAACTATTAAGCATCGCCTTCTCCTGCGCGTGCGCGGTGCGGGGACATTCCACAAGTATGTCTACGTCACCGTAATGTCACATCGAACTATGAACAGTGGCGTGAGCTACATTCACTCACTCACTCACTCACTCACTCACTCACTCACTCACTCACCATTCACTCACCACTCACTCACTCACTCACTCACTCACCATTCACTCACCACTCACTCAGTCACTCACTCACTCACCATTCACTCACCACTCACTCACTCACTCACCATTTACTCACCATTCACTCACCACTCACTCACTCACCACTCACTCACTCACTCACCATTCACTCACTCACTCACCATTTACTCACCATTCACTCACCACTCACTCACTCACTCACTCACCATTCACTCACCACTCACTCACTCACTCACCATTTACTCACCATTCACTCACCACTCACTCACTCACCACTCACTCACTCACCATTCACTCACTCACTCACCATTTACTCACCATTCACTCACCACTCACTCACTCACCACTCACTCACTCACTCACCATTCACTCACTCACCATTTACTCACCACTCACTCACTCACTCACTCACTCACCATTCACTCACCACTCAGTTCGCTGTTATTCAAACACTGAAGTATTCGCTCCTTCAGGGATTCCCCGCCAAACGGTATTTAAATTGATTTTTAGCACAATACCACTTCAATTACGCACAGCGTTACCAGCTTTCAAGTATGAAACTATCGTACCAACATTTAAAAACTATAATTTGAGTTAATTATTGTAACTTTTAAAAATATTTTACTACTCGCGATATTACGATATACAAACGTTTGATATTGCTGCGTTGGATTGCATGTACTTCAAGAAAAACATAGTTTCAAAACTGACCAGGGCCCCATAGTTTTTAGTCGTGGATTTCTCGCCATGGAAAATGTAAGGAAAGTACTATTTTATCAAACGTGATTAAAATTATGCAATTCTAATGGGTCATATAAACTCATATTTTGACTTTTTAAGATCATTTTATTATAATTTTTCATATTATAGCCATATTTTCGTTTATATTTCTGTTCCAGTTCTGCCTATGTGCTTGCAGTCGTCCCAAACATCTAATTCTTATCTGTAATACTTCTTAGAATTATATTTCTTAGAAATATATATTTTCTGGAATTTTAAGGGTAGTGGTTAAGGTTTGACTCTGAGGAGAACTTCTAGTAGAGAAAAGAGGGGACGGTATCACAAACAGGTAATCTAATTCATAATCATAACGCATGTGTGTAGAAAAATTGGTTTTTCTAGACTTTATATGTTAAATTTGGTGTAACGCTTCTAGAATGTTTTCAGCATGTGCCCCATTTATGTGACTTCAAATTCAGTCGTTGGTTTCAAAATCTGAAAATTTGTTTAGTTCTAAAAAATTAATAATACACAAAAAAGGTTTAAACAATATTTTTAATGTCCATGAAAGCAAAGAAATTAATTACCTTAAAAGTAAGTATTTTTTTTTCTGTCAAAGATGGTCTTTGTTGTCTTAGCTAAGAAATAGAATAATTAATTTCCTCAAAACTATAAAACGGATTTTTCTGGAATTTTTTGTGTTAGTTTATAACATAACCTCTTTGAAGTGTGGAAAGTATTAATTTCGTACCTGTAAAACTGTAGAAAATTCAAGCTGCAGTCCCAGGAGTTCGAAATTCCGTTGCAACCCTGAAAAAAAAGAATAGGTACATAAGTACGTAATAGAGAAAGCAATAAGACGAATGTATCCGTGTTTATATCCAGAGAGAGAGAGAGAGAGAAAGAGACAGAGACGTACTTAAAGTAACTTAAGTTTGTCTTAATTCGAATTAAGTTGATGTATGGTATTATGTCATGTTTCAGCGTAACGCCACTGCTAAGAAGGAACCAATCGAGGTCATATGGCACAGCGATATGTTTGGTACTTGGGTTGACTAATTGGAGGGATGGCGGATCCTTAACACGTTCTTTCAGGCACTACATGAAACCAGTTCCTCATTTTGCTCCTTCCCTGTACACTCCGGGACATCAGAAGACCTACTTCTCCATCCACAAGTGAGTGAGTGTGTTTTATGGATTTTTTCTATGGATGACGAATAAAACATTCACAGCTGTTTACACTCTTATGCGTATATAAGGCAAAATGATCTGTAATGTGACATTTTATAAATGCGATTCATATTTAAATTATAATTTATATTAAAATAAACAACAGAAAATAGTGTAAGACACTTCGAAACAGACATAGCTGCACAAAGGTGTGGATAACACTCTCGTCCAGTGTAAACACCAGAAGAACTATCGTGAGATAAGAATCTCCTGCAAGTGTCCAGAACATTCTAGAAGTCTCTGGAAAATTCCAGCGACTATGTAAGAGAGCATTATCTCAAGTGAGAGTTAGGAGCTGGTGAGTACATTTCAGATGTGATATCAAGTGTGATTCTCTAAATGAGTTTGTGACGTCAGTCGTAACGTAAACGCAATGCTTCTACTGCGAGAGATTAGAGAGACCTCTTCTGTTCGATTTTTTGAGCACATGTTTTCTGCTCTTCTCAATTTGAAGATACAGATGAACGTAGCAATATAAAGATTATGACTGAAAGAAGAAGCATTTTATTCATGTTTTTCGCATGTTATGCTTCACACCACCAAGCATTCCTTGGGCCTAATGCAGGAGTGTGAACAGCCCGTCCCGCGTGCTCCAGAACTTTTGCCTCTGGCGTGGAATACGGCGCCTCTCTGCATCCGCGTGCTTGACCTCCATTATAATGAGTTGTGTCAGTGTGCTAAGCAAACCTAGCACCAAGGTCGCTCGGGGTTAGACCCTCGGATGACAGGGAAATTGTTTGTTTTGGTATCATAAAACCTCGACCATTGTTTCGTTTTGTTGGTCACCGGGTTGTCGATGACTCTCTCCAAATTTGCAGGTCCATAAAATGCACTTTCGTTTGTTGAGACGCGGCCCATAAAGTTGTTAGTTTCTTGCGCAGCATCGCCCCGTTTATGGGCCTTCAACAAAATCCCATTTCATTGGCACTTTCCCTTTTTTCCACATTCTCATCGGCGCCGTCGATCTCAAGTGCTGCCATCTTCACTCTCAAACCAGAGGTTCGGACTCACTTTCGTCCGGGCCGGCCAAGGTCAATCACTCTTACCAATCCCTTATGTCACAGCAAAATAAAATAATTAAATTACTTATTTAGTAATTAAAGTTAACTCACTGTTTGTTCTACTACTGCAGGTGGAAATTCAGTGATCATTCTACACATCTATTTAATCATCTTCATTATTATCATCATCATTATTAATTATCATCTTCATCTGTTTTATACGCTACGCCTAATTGGCACCGTTTTCGGCTAACCGAAATTTCTTTTTACTTTCTCTACTGGTAAGTAGAGGAAGTATTTTATTCCACCATAAAACTTCTATGTCCACATTTCACCCGAAATATATGTTTTGACTCCCTGAATAAAAAAAAAGGCATTTTTAGAAAAAGTTCCGTGTGTGTGTGTGTGTGTGTGTGTGTGTGTGTGTGTGTGTGTGTGTGTGTGTGTGTGTGTGTGTGTGTGTGTGGACAGCATAACTCAAAAACGAAAAATTGGATAAAAACCAAAGTTGGTATTTAAGTTTTGTCTTTTAATTGATGCGACACGAAGATTTTGAAGAAAATAGCCCCACCCTAAACTACCCTTTGCATGGGAAATTTTTCGAAAATTTTTATTTTCTTGAAAATGACTAACAATTTTGATTAAAATATTTGTATGAGAAATGAAATGTATATTTTGAATTTCCTGGCTATAGCCAATTTAGTCGCATTTACTCTGAATGACTTTTGAATAGCTCGTAAACCGTAAGAGATAGACAAAATCTTATTATACAAAAAGTGTAGGTCTTGCTAAAACACACAATTTACGTCTGAATAAAATTTTTATGGACTGAACAATTTCGGAGATATTCCTTCGGAAAACTTAAAACTTTCGTGAAATGGAACATCGTTGTTCATTTTTTTATATGTTAAGCGTGCACAGAGAACGGAATCTCAAAGCTTTAATACATTTGACTATCGCTCAAAGTCTACTGTATTCCCATATTCCCGTTGTACCTACAAGGAAATAAGCAAATGTTTCTCTCAACTAACACGAAGAAGATATAGGAATAAGAGTTTGTAAGAATGTGAGTGCAACATATCAGATTTTATCTCTGCTACGAGTAACATAATTTACTTTTTAAGCATGTGACAAAATCTTAGACAAGCTTGTTCTGCAGTGAGTTAAAATTAAATGTATGGGCTGTCCACACTAATTAGGAGTGTTTGGACAATGTCCAGGGGAAAGACTTGTCCATACCGCGACACTAATGAGGGGAAATATGCACCTGGTAAAAACAAAAGAAGGTAGAGGGAAGGGGCCTTCCTTAAGGCTAGAATATATCAACCCCTTATTTACATCGCAATGAAATTGAAAATGATTTTCTTGCTTCTCTTTTTTAAGTGAAGGAAGGGGTTGAGATTATAGTAGGGTTGAAAGCACGACGAATCAATTTGGAAGAGCGCATGCGCAGCCTGCGGGATGCCGGGATGCTGTGCGTGTGCCGGGAACATTCATTGACATAGTGCACACATGGGGGTTCCATGGTCCCGCCCTCTCTGTTAACTTCGCTTCTTCAAACAAACTTAAAATTACAAGCGTCCAAAAAATAATAAACGAAATAAAGAGGAGAAAATGGATGTCGTGGTTTTTTGTTACGTAAGTTTCACTGCGCAGTTGGTATGTTTGAAGAGTGCCTTAGGAATGCAGTATGGGTTCTTTACACTCGTTAGGAGGCGCACTGGCTTAGCGAGGCCCATGTCCAGAAGAATATGAACAATAACACTAGGTTGTGCCAATGGAATTGAACACAAGGAGAAAAAATCTGATACTTCACAAACAATTTATGTCTAAATACATTTTTCTGTAGAGTGAACCATTTCCGATATATTTATTGTTATTTGTGTAAGTTTTGGAGAACTTATACTTCTAATAGAACATCGCTATTCATTTTTATATATTAACAGTGCAAAGAGATCGGAATTTGAAAGCTTTAAAAGATTTGACTATCGCTCAAAACCTCTCAACTAACACGAAGAAGATATAGGAATAAGAGTTTGTAAGAATGTTTAGTACAAGAGTAGAGAAAGTCATGTGAGTGCAACACATCCGATTTTTGTCCTAGGTCCCCTTAAGCCAGAAAATAAAACAATGTGGCAAAAATGCATAAATCAAAATTTACACTTATGAAACTATAAGTTAGTGCAAAATTCTGTTATTACAAAAGTTATAAATTATACTGTTACTAAAGGTTTAAAAAAAATTATTAGTGTATAGTTTGTGCCTGGACACAAAAACTGACGTGATAATCAGGTAAGCTATATTGTTAATATTCACAACAAACGCGAGAACTTATACCCCCTAGCACTTACAAACCACTGTCTAGGACTTACAAGACAGTGTCTAGAGTCAGACGTATGTCAGGGAACACAGGAACCTATGTACCAGACAGAGTGAACACCTGCATGTATGAGAGTGAGGAAGTGATTACCCTCCCCTTATGTAGGACTTACAAGACAGTGTCTAGAGTCAGACGTCTGTCAGGGAACACAGGAACCTATGTACCAGACAGAGTGAACACCTGCAAGTATGAGAGTGAGGAAGTGATTACCCTCCCCTTATGTAGGACTTACAAGACAGTGTCTAGATTCAGACGTGTGTCAGGGAACACAGGAACCTATGTACCAGACAGAGTGAACACCTGCAAGTATGAGAGTGAGGAAGTGATTACCCTCCCCTTATGTAGGACTTACAAGACAGTGTCTAGAGTCAGACGTCTGTCAGGGAACACAGGAACCTATGTACCAGACAGAGTGAACACCTGCAAGTATGAGAGTGAGGAAGTGATTACCCTCCCCTTATGTAGGACTTACAAGACAGTGTCTAGAGTCAGACGTCTGTCAGGGAACACAGGAACCTATGTACCAGACAGAGTGAACACCTGCAAGTATGAGAGTGAGGAAGTGATTACCCTCCCCTTATGTAGGACTTACAAGACAGTGTCTAGATTCAGACGTGTGTCAGGGAACACAGGAACCTATGTACCAGACAGAGTGAACACCTGCAAGTATGAGAGTGAGGAAGTGATTACCCTCCCCTTATGTAGGACTTACAAGACAGTGTCTAGAGTCAGACGTCTGTCAGGGAACACAGGAACCTATGAACCAGACAGAGTGAACACCTGCAAGTATGAGAGTGAGGAAGTGATTACCCTCCCCTTATGTAGGACTTACAAGACAGTGTCTAGAGTCAGACGTGTGTCAGGGAACACAGGAACCTATGTACCAGACAGAGTGAACACCTGCAAGTATGAGAGTGAGGAAGTGATTACCCTCCCCTTATGTAGGACTTACAAGACAGTGTCTAGAGTCAGACGTCTGTCAGGGAACACAGGAACCTATGTACCAGACAGAGTGAACACCTGCATGTATGAGAGTGAGGAAGTGATTACCCTCCCCTTATGTAGGACTTACAAGACAGTGTCTAGAGTCAGACGTCTGTCAGGGAACACAGGAACCTATGTACCAGACAGAGTGAACACCTGCATGTATGAGAGTGAGAAAGTGATTACCCTCCCCTTATGTAGGACTTACAAGACAGTGTCTAGAGTCAGACGTCTGTCAGGGAACACAGGAACTTATGTACCAGACAGAGTGAACACCTGCATGTATGAGAGTGAGGAAGTGATTACCCTCCCCTTATGTAGGACTTACAAGGCAGTGTCTAGAGTCAGACGTCTGTCAGGGAACACAGGAACCTATGTACCAGACAGAGTGAACACCTGCAAGTATGAGACTGAGGAAGTGATTACCCTCCCCTTATGTAGGACTTACAAGGCAGTGTCTAGAGTCAGACGTCTGTCAGGGAACACAGGAACCTATGTACCAGACAGAGTGAACACCTGCAAGTATGAGAGTGAGGAAGTGATTACCCTCCCCTTATGTAGGACTTACAAGACAGTGTCTAGAGTCAGACGTCTGTCAGGGAACACAGGAACCTATGTACCAGACAGAGTGAACACCTGCAAGTATGAGAGTGAGGAAGTGATTACCCTCCCCTTATGTAGGACTTACAAGCGAGTGTCTAGGGTCAGACGTCTGTCAGGGAACACAGAAACCTATGTACCAGACAGAGTGAACACCTGCAAGTATGAGAGTGAGGAAGTGATTACCCTCCCCTTATGTAGGACTTACAAGACAGTGTCTAGAGTCAGACGTCTGTCAGGGAACACAGGAACCTATGTACCAGACAGAGTGAACACCTGCAAGTATGAGAGTGAGGAAGTGATTACCCTCCCCTTATGTAGGACTTACAAGACAGTGTCTAGAGTCAGACGTCTGTCAGGGAACACAGGAACCTATGTACCAGACAGAGTGAACACCTGCAAGTATGAGAGTGAGGAAGTGATTACCCTCCCCTTAAGTAGGACTTACAAGCCAGTGTCTAGAGTCAGACGTCTGTCAGGGAACACAGGAACCTATGTACCAGACAGAGTGAACACCTGCAAGTATGAGAGTGAGGAAGTGAATACCCTCCCCTTATGTAGGACTTACAAGACAGTGTCTAGGGTCAGACGACTGTCAGGGAGCACAGGAACCTATGTACCACACAGAATGAACACCTGCAAGTATGAGGGTGAGGAGGAGGATGATATGAAATGCAGGCAAATGGGAAGATGATGATGGAGCAGTTGAGGGAATAAGTGGCGGAGAACCCGGAGAACACCCGCCCAGACGCCGCTTCGTCCACCTTGAATACCTCATTCGGGCCCTAGGATCGAACTCGAGCCGCCTAGGCGGTAGGCGAACGGTCTAACCACTCGCCCCATTTCTACTCACTGTTACAAAAGTTTATTATTTCTGTTATATCTTGTTTTGTCTATAAAGTTTTAATTCACATTTGCACATTTCATTGTATCATTCAAATTTTAAGGAACGTGAACGGGCCCTTTTGACTTTCTCTACTCACTCTTGTATAATATATTCTTAAAATCCTTATTCAATTAAAAATTTTGTATTAATCGACATAAGAGTTTGTATAAAGCATTTTACACTCTCTCACTCACTCAGTCTCATTCACGCACACATTAGTTATGCTTTACCATTTGGTAATTTTCTAATATGTTTGAACACTTCCTGAGGTGTAATCAGTGTCAGTGGTGGCTGGTGCTTCTGCGCCACCTAGGCTTCTACCCAGTGTTTAATATCTTCCTGAACAGGGTTGGTGGTGGGATTGTCAGAGAAGCTCTCCGTTAGACAATCAGCAAACACCTCGAATTTGCCTCCAGAGCCTCCTCAGGCATCTTCGTGTGGCAATAAGGACCTCCACCTCGAGGTACGGGCACAAGCTGGGTGGACTTCTGGTGTATGTGGTAGCGCTTCGCTTGGCTGTCTGCAGCGATGCGGCGTCTATTTCCACCTCACTGGAGTATGATAGCCTGGGTTGTTCCATCTTGTGCACTTCTGTCAGTCTGTTTCCGTGCGATGGAACACCTTGGGCGCCTGTGCAGTGATGGTACCGCAGATCTCGAAATGCACTGGAAGATGGTCGGAGTCCAAGCTATGATACACATTATAGTTTCGTGAAATTGCCGAAGTCTAAAACATCAGGATCAAAATAACCTGAGCGGTGTCAAAAGAGGGGGGGGGGGGGGGCGTGTACCTCCACATTGACATGTTCTAAAATAAATTCTGCTATAAGATTTCCGGCCGCGTTTGCCCGGCATGACTGCCACCAAGGGTATAGGGCGTTGAAATCTCCTGCAATGATGGTATGCTCCCCTAAATCGAGGATTTTCTTTTAGGTCTCTTAAGAAAAAATTACATGGAAGAAACCAGGGAAGCAGAGGCTTATCTGTGCTTCTAGTGCAACGAACAAGAGAAAAGAGTGATTAATTAAACTATGTGTTTTGCAGGTCCATGTCGGTCAGAACGCACTGCGAGTTTCAGTAACGTCAAAATTGGTTGAATGGTTTTTCAGATTATCCTGCATAACCAACTAATTTTTATTATTTATCATGTTTAAATGGATATTAAATTGCATGGAACTCTTGAAGAAATGCTTCGATAATTTTCCCTCCCGAGTTAAAGGTTTTACTGCCATCTAGTGCATAGTTGAGCAGATGTTTTGGCTACGGTGGCTCATATAGTACGCAGTGAATGCATTGTGCTACGCTGGCTCGCTGCTGCAAGGGACGCTGCTGCTCCCTATTGGAAACTGAACGAAGTTCTACTAAAAGCTGTGCAGTTGCGCTACCTGGTGACAGAAGTTTGAAGCTTCTAGTGGATCACCTAGCTGAGCACACGCCGCCGATTTGCTTGTATTCCCTGCTGCCATGCGGCAATATTTTGGACTAAAATTGTGGTTATTCTTTAATGGTACAGTGCTACAACACACGTGGCATTCTTACAGCTCACTCAGAGAGTGAAAGAGAGCGAGAGAGAGTGAAAGAGAGAGTGAGAAAGAGTGTCATGGTTCCTGGAACACCTTTGGAATTTTTTCAAATACAGCACATGACACAATTACCCGAAACTGCAGTGAAAAATGTTGGATATTATAAACTACCGCGTTAAAAATTTAAGTTCTTCATTATATACAGATATCTAATATGTTAAATGGCCAATAGTTTGTGGTGTTTGTTAATGGTATATTCATTTTATTTTTCATTTTTTGTCTTGTGCTATTGTTATTTTTACTTTCTCTAGTCCGTATACTAAACTAGAGGAAGTATTGTATTCTACCCTAAAAATCGATGTCGAGATTTCACTGCAAATTGTTTTGAGGTCCCCTGAATTAAAAACAAAAAACGTATTTTTGGAAAAAGGTCCGTGTGAGTGTGTCTGTCAGTCTGTGGACAGCATAACTCAAAAACGAAAAGTCTGTTAAAAACCAAAGTTGGTATTTAAGTTTAATGTCTTTCAAGGATGCAACACGAAGATTTTGTAGAAAATTCCTCCACCATAAACTACCCTTTACATGGAAATGGCTCTAACGATTTTGATTAAAATGTCATATGTTTGAGTTATTGTTAAGGCAAATAACGTATATTTTGAATTTTCTCTCTATAGCCCATGTAGTGCTGTTTACTCTGGATGTCTTTTGCACAACTGGTAAGGCGTAAGAGACGGAGAAAGTCTTACTATACAAAGAAATGTGGATTTTGCAAGACACACAATTTATGTCTAAATATCTTTTTTTTTGTACGGCGAACCATTTCGGAGATATTCCTCGTTATTTGTGAGAGTTTTGGAAAACAAACTTTAATCAAATGGAAAATCGTGATTCATTTGTATGTTAGCAGTACAAAGAAAACGGAATCTCAAAGCTTTAAAAGATTTGACTATCGCTCAAAGTCTACTGTATTCCCACATTGCCCTTGCACCTACAAGGAAATAAGCAATAAGATAATTTGTACAAATATTTATCTCAACTAACACGAAGAAGATATAGCAATAAGAGTTTGTAGGAATGGTTAGTACAAGAGTAGAGAAAGTCGTGTGGTATTTCAAAATTCCTAACGCGGTTCATGTTTTTTTTAATTAATGCCTTTTCCCAAACCATTAAATATATAGCTCCAATTAATTGTTTTAATAATTTAACCTATGGATTAATTTTAGAAATATTAAATATAAATGCATTGATAAATCAGCTGTAGCAGATCATTTTGTCATTTAATCATTACATGCTGAAGTGAACTTAAACGTCATTAGAAGTATGGAACGTTATCATATGCAAGAGTGCCTTGGGTTCATGAAAAACCCACTTAAAGCTGTTCTGATAGTCTCATTATCTCGCAATTATAAACAACACAAGGTGTGCATTTTCTGATCTATATTAAAGGACATGATTAATTGCAGCGACAATATCTCAACGTGAAACCTCGTGAGTATTATTTTAATGTGTAGCAAAATGATTATTTTCTGTATGGTAGAGCACTTTTAACAGAAAGGAGGGACAGAATTATACGTCAAAATTCCGACAAATCTATTTTTTTTCGTGGTTTCCCTAAGTTGTCAAGGATTGGATAGTTAATACCACTACCCAAAGTTCCCCCTTAAGTCTAAAAAAGAAACGAAATAAAAAAAATGAAGATAAAAATAGAAAAATACAAAAATAAAAACAAAAAAGGTAGTATAAATTAAAAATAGCTGGTAATAGTGAATGTTGTGCCATCTATCCACAGATAATGTAAGCAGACAGACTAAATGGCACCCTAATGCCATCTGCCGTCACAGAGGTGGAGATACAGTCTGCTTCAAATGCTTTGCGATAGACGAGAAGGTGTAGGGGAAAGAGACGAAAATTTTCTCATGAATTACTTGCACCTGGGCCGGCCCAGCGATGGCTTCACCAGTTATTTACTTTTGTATGTGTTCCTCTGATGTGTGGTCAGCGGGGAGCAAACAAGAATCTAAATAATATATTTTATTCTATCCAAACAACACCCTTTTCTGCACGTATTTAAACAAGTAACATTCTTGTATTATGGTACCATCAACAGCGTTTAAGAAATATGTTTAAACAATTCTTAAACAAAGATAATGCATATGATGTATCCCTCGGTGATGATTAATAATAATAATAATAATAATAATAATAATAATAATAATAATAATAATAATAATAATAATAATAATAATAATAATAATAATAATAATAATAATAATAATAATAATAATAATAATAATAATAATAATAATAATAATAATAATAATAATAATAATAATAATAATAATAATAATAATAATAATAATAATAATAATAATAATAATAATAATAATAATAATAATTAGTTATAATAAACTTAAATTTCAATATGAAATTTCACGTCAAATGCACGATGTCATGTCGGTTGAATAAAAACAATTTGCGAATTTTACAGCAGGCATGCGTGTGTCACCACGAATAACTTAAAAAATGTGTAATATTAAAATTATTTAAACGTTTTAAATTTAAGTTCATGATAGAGTTATATGACGCCTCTAATTTCGAATATTTAGTTTCCATCCTCGCTGCGAGTTCCTTCTGGATTTATAACGTTAATGTTGTTTTCTTTACATTGAGATTGCTTTGTACTTACGACCAAGTGTAAGAGAAATGTTGGAATGATATTCTCTTAGGATTTACTGTACAAAAAATGTAGATCTTGCTAATACACATTTTATGTCCAAATAAACTTTTTTGTGGAGTGAAATATTTCTGAGATATTCTTTGTTATTTGTGTAACCTTTGGAATACTCGTTATTCACTTTTTTATATCTTAGCCGTGCAGAGAATGGAATATGAAACCTTTATAAGATTTGACTATCCCTCAAAGCCTACTGTATTCTAATATTCCCCTTGTACCTACAAGGAAATAAACAATAAGATAATTTGTTCAAATGTTTATCTTAACTAACACGAAGAAGATAAAGGAATAAGAGTTTGTAAGAATGGTTAGTACAAGAGTAGAGAAAGTCATGTGAGTGTAACACATCAGATTTTTAGAAATTTAGTTTCTTATTGATTTATTTAATATAAACCATTGTATTTTGTGTTTCAAAGTTTGAGCGCAATATTAAGTCAGAAACGAAACAATTTATGATGAACAAATAGTTTTAAAGTATTTTAAGGGTAAACAACAATGGAACTTTACTGCTTTATTTATTGCGAAGAGAAACAATTTAATATATTAATCACGCGACAGCGTAAAAATATTACGTGTATAAGATAAGGGAAGCTTATAAACTTGAAGATTTTGTAATTTGCTTATCTATCCAGAACAGAAATTATTACTACTGCGCAGTAGTTGTATCGAACAACCTTTGTCACTCGACACGAAAATGTGGGGTGAGCGAGGCAAGTTCAATCGTGCCCATGCTTGGTGCAGTTGTTAAATACAGAAGGCAGAGTGTCATGCTTAAAATTGAGCTATACGTCACCTGCCCAGTGCCCACAGCTGGAATTGTACCTGCGACCTTGAGATTAGTAGGCCAGCACAAGGAAAACAGTGAAACCTAACTGCGGCCGATTTTGTCTTCGTTACGTGCAACTCTGGTCGAGTAATATTCCACAAATACGCTTTTAGCCTCGGTATGGGGCACAGTTTATGTTCTGTCCTAGGCAACTAGTCAGAATAGAAGACAGAACTAAGTCGAGCGTTACAACTTAAACCTTTGTAATTTTTTTCGACCCTAAGGAAGAGGAAAATAAAGTTTTTGATTAATTTTCGCTATAAAAATCGCAGCTCAATCTGCGGCATCAATGTAACAATGGACCGTTGCAAGTATTTAATTTTTGTGTAGAGCTGTATTACTGAAACAGTGCAAAGATCACGCTAAAAATATACTGATGTGTTACATTCACATGATCTTCTACAGTAATTCTTATTCTTCTATCTGCTTCCCTTAAATCTTCCTTGGAGATACAATAAGACTACAGGAAGACAGCAGGCTTAAGTGATAGTTAAATATTTTAAGAGCTGACGCAATGTGACAGCTTTGAAATTCTGTATTGTTTGCATCACGAGAAAAAAAAAAAAAAAAAAAAAAACAATAATGGCCTTCCACTTGAGAAATGTTAAGTATTCGAAAATTGAAACCAATAACAAGGAATATCTTGGAAATGATTAACTCTACGAAAATTTATTTTACATAAATTTTGCATTTTGACGGGATCGGCATTTTTATGCAGTAAGAGTTGGCCTTTTACGGGTTAACACTTACGGTAAAATAATCTAGAAAGAAGAGGATTTCACAGGCTATTCCCAGAAAATACAAGATATATGTTTTATGTCATAAAGATCTCTTAAGCATATGGTATTTTAACCAAACTCGGAGTCATTTTTGAGAAAATCAATGTTTTCGAAATTAGTTCCATGTAAAGAGTAGTTTTGGTTGGGTATTTTCTTGCTTTCTTGAAAGTCGGTGAATTTATACTGTGTTTGGTATTTGATTGAATATTTATTATGAAGTTATGCTGTTCACACTCACAATTTTTCTATAAAAGGCGTACCTTGTGTACTTTCTATGTACAGAGGTATTTTTTAGACGTGGCGAATGACCTTTTCTAGGATTTGCGCAAGTGACATCACGCTGTTTCCTACTTGAAATAAACAATACACTGCTGATAATGGGAACATTGCTCCGCGATGTTGACTGCACGTAAGCCGGAGATATGCTAATCTGACACTAATATGGACTTATAAATACAAAAGCAAACTCCAGTATAACCCATTGCGCAGCTTCCAGCCACTCGCCACGTCTAAAATACCTCTGTACGTGGTAGAGAAAGTAACTAGTGAATAAACCACGTAAGCCGAATCGGTCGCAAAGATAATAAGGAGATATTATGATGTTGATAGTGCGTCATGAATGTCTTATCACAAGTACGTGGCTTCAAGAGCATCAACGACCTTGTGAAGGCCGCACATCCACTTATCTGAAGATTACTTCAATACAATGTAGCAGCTGCAAATGATACAGCACTCATACAACTGCTTACTGAGTTCTGAGTTACTTATGAAACTATTCAACTCTTTAACTATAACGAACAGTTGGAAATTTTCTAACAGAGGACATTTTTATAAGAAAGAAGAACCTTTAACATAAATGGAAGACACTTAAATCGTTAAGACCCGATATTATAAAGAAGGTTTAAACTCATGGCTAGGTTTAGACTATAGTTTTAAGTTTTACTTCGATATATAACGTTAATCTTCAGTTGAATCGCAGTTTAACTTCACTGGAACTCGTTTTTTCGGAATAATTTGAAATGAAAAGAGGAGTAAAACAAGGGGACAGCTTGAGCCCATTACTGTTTATTATATACATGGACCAAATACTTCAACAATGTAAAAATGAACCACACTCTAGTTCATGCACATAACATTGTCCTAATGCCCAGTGTTAAGAAGAACTGCAGAATTCAGTAATAGATTGGTCCAATAACTGTAAATATACAGACATGGAAGTAAATATACATAAAAGCAAAGTATTGCATGTAACAAAGTCTGATGTGTTGCATTCACATGACTTTCTCTACTCTTGTACTAACCATTCTTACAAACTCTTATTCCTATATCTTCTTCGTGTTAGTTAAGATAAACATTTGTACAAATTATCTTATTGCTTATTTCCTTGTAGGTGCAAGGGGAATATTAGAGTACAGTAGGCTTTGCGCGAAGCTTTGAGATTCTGTTGTCTTTGCACACTTAACATATAAAAAATGAACAACGATGATCCATTTCACGAAAGTTCTAAGTTTTCCGAAACTCACACACATAAGAAGGAATATCTCCGAAATGGTTCACCCTACAAGAAAATTTATTGAGACATAAATTGTGTATTTTAGCAAGATCTACATTTTTTGTGTAGTATGATTTGGTCTATCTCTAACGGTTTACCAGTTATGCAGAAGTCGTCCAGAGTAAATACGACTACAGAGGCTATGGCCAGAAAATTCAAGATATACATTTCGTTTGTCATCAAAATGTCTCAAACATATGACATTTTAATCAAAATCGTTAGTGCCATTTACAAGAAAATCAAAATTTTGGAAAAATTGTCCATGTAAAGGGTAGTTTAGGGTGGAGCTATTTTCTTCAAAATCTTCGTGTCGCATCCTTCAAAGACATTAAACTTAAATGCCAACTTTGGTTTTTAACCGACTTTTCGTTTTTGAGTTATGCTGTCCACAGACTGACACACGGACCTTTCTCTAAAAATGCCTTTTTTGGATTCAGGGGCCTCAAAACATATATTTCCGGTGAAATCTCGACATAGAATTTTTGGGTGGAATACAATACTTCCTCTACTTACCAGTAGAGAAAGTAAAAACGGTCGAATACCGCGTCATTACTTGGCTACATATAGGTACACACTTCCCGTGAAGCCTCCCGCTGATCTAGTGTACAACTCTTGTAATTCTAAGTTAGCAGAGCATACTATAGTAGTATAGCGTGCAGTAACTATATACACATTCGAGAGGTTCCGGGTTCACATCCCATAGGCCTACCAATCTGGCTGGGTTTTTTTCGTGGTTTCCCTCAGTTACCAAGGTAAATACCGGATTAGATATTTAATGTCACGGCCCAAAATTCTACCTTAAGCCTAAAACAATAGTGAAAATGAAAAATAGATGGTAATAGCGAATGCTGTGTCATCTATCCACAGATTATGAAAGCTGATCCCACTGTGAACTTGTCAAGAAGCAAGGTGGTATGGTATAGGGATGACATCTGAAGCCCAACTGTCCGTCACACAGCGATCAAGGAGGTATATGACTAGGTAGTTAAAACGAGGTATGAAAATCTGATATGTTGCACTCACATGACTTTCTCTATACTTGCACCAACAATTCTTACAAATTCTTATTCCTATATCTTCTTCATGTTAGTTGAGATAAACATTTGCACAAATTATCTTATTGCTTATTTCCTTGTAGGTACAAGGGGAATGTTAAAATTCAGTAAACTTTGAGCGATAGTCAAACCTTTTAAAGCTTTGAGATTCCGTTCTCTTTGCACGGTTAACATAAAGAATGAACAACGACGTTCCATTTGACAGAAGTGTAAGTTCTTGAAAAGTTACACAAATATCAAGGCATATCTCAGAAAGGGTTCACTCTACAAAAAAATGTATTTGGACATAAATTGTGTATTTTAGCAGGATCTAGACTTTTTGTATAGTAAGATTTGGCCTGTCTGTTACGGTTTGCTAGTTATACAAAAGTCATCGAGAGTAAATACTACTACAGGCGATATAGCCAGAAAATTCAAAATATATATGTCATTTGTCATAAAAATATCTTAAGCATTAGGCATTTTAATCAAAATCTTTAGAGCCTTTTTCAAGAAAATCAACATTTTCGAAAAATTTTCTATGTAAAGGGTAGTTTAGAGTGGAGAAATTTTCTTAAAAATCTTTGTGTTGTATCTTTAAAGGACGTTAAACTTATATATCAATTTTGGTTTGTAAGGAACTTTTCGTTTTTGCGTTATTCTGTACACAGAATGACGGACAGACAATCAGAGACACACAGACACACATAGAGCTTTTACATGTTTTTTTTTTTTTTTTTTTTTTTTTTTTGTATTCAGGGAGCCTCAAAACATATATTTCCGGTGAAATCTCGACGTCGAATTTTTGGGTGGAATGTACTACTTCCTGTACTTACCAGTAGAGAAAGTAAAAAATGTGTATAAGCAATGTCGTGACGTCACATATACATGCACCTCTCAGTTTTTGTGTTGAAGGAATCATACCCTCATAGTTTTGGTTCTTCTCCACAAGAAGAGCACATTTGTACTGATAAATGTGTGTAACTTTCAATTTAAAACTTAATTATGAAGCAAATTCGGTGTATTATTAGATAAGAGAACATGTTTCTCTGTTCGATTCAGGAATACATCTATTTCATAACATCCCTGGTACCAGCATGGGGATTTTATCCCCACCGGGAGGTCTGGCACGGGGTGCACTCAGCCTCGTTAGGTCCCGGAGGGAACAATTGAGGAGCTACTTGAAGCAGAAGTAGTGTCCCCAGGTCGAGAAGACCGGGAGGGCTCGGGGCACTGACCACGTCCCACACTCCAGTACTGCACCTCACCAATGACGCAGAGGTGGATGACGCAGCGGCTGGGCGGCAAGCCTTGGCTCTTCATGGGCTATTGCGCTAGGGCTTGAATTATGAAGTCTACAACATTTATTTCTTAACACTTAATATTTGTTTTAAGTGATGGAAGATTGAATATTGGTGCAGGTTAACTCCCTGAAAGTAATTGTGCAGTATTCCACAAGTAGCAGATATTAAACAGTTGTTGTTATTATATTAGGCAGACATCTTTGTCGATAAAAAGAAGAGCAGAGGCACTCCCTGGAGAGCAATATCACAAAATGAAGTAACCACAAACTTCTCTCCCCCTCCCTCCTGCTTCCTTCTTAAAAACGCTCCCAGTTTTCTTCGCGAACGTGTGTATGGAATTACAGACTTCATAGCCTATTGATCTTGGTTCCCCAAGAGACCACTTCATTCTACACTAGTTAAAAACCTGGGAGCCCAACCCATCTCCAGTTTAATGTGATTTAAACCACTCTTACAAAGTGATGTGCCCTCCCTCCCTCCCTCCTTGTATCGCCCCGCAGTTTAATGGGTATACTGTGACAAACGCTTTCGCTTCAGCAACTTCTTCTGCATTGCATTTGTAACTTTCTGGTTTAGCATAGAGATGCTGCGATACACCAACTCTACCCTGGCACATTCTCTCCATTTACAAAACGTAAAGCACATTTCCCCTTAAATCTATACTAAAGTTATGAACAGACAATTTAATTCGTACGTACATACAGTTTGTTCACCAGCTCATGCTACCTGGCAGCAATGCAGCCATCAGTAAACAATTCCACATAAATAATGATATCGCGAGCAACAGTTCTGCTTCTAATCGCGTTTACGATAATGTTGCCAACTTTGGAATGTGTATTCACGCTAGATTAAAGCAAAGAAATCGCTCAAAATAGCACAATTTAAATGTTATTTTCAGTTCATGCAGTATATTTATCTTATAAAACGTAAACAATGTTGTCTTTTTCCCACCGATCATTTTTTGCCTTTTATATATTTTTAAAAAACGCTACCAATGTGTTTCGGTCTTAAGTGAGCGTTAAATCGTGCAATTCCTGTAAGAATAAGTCAGCTGTTGCATTTCTTTAAGTATTCATGTTACCTTGGCCCAAACTACACATATGCATGGGGGCAAGTAAACGACAGTGTGGCCCAATAAAACCAAAATATCATAGCAGATTTCACAACACTCCTAGGTGGAGGATTATCTGCTTCTACATTACTTTTAGCATTTACTTTCGTCACAAAACTAGTGACCAGTACGATTTTACAACTGAAATTAAGAGAAATTAGCAGCGAGTAAACAGAGCGCGAATAATGTTGTAGGTAAGTTGGCAACATGAACGAATACGTGGATGTTTACAAAACTAAGGTTACATTGCTCTTCATTTCCCTTAGACTATGAACAAACAGTACATATGTAAGGAAATTTAAGTTCAAGCAATTTAATAAATACATGTGAACATGTGATACTATAAACAATAGTTATAAAATGGTTACAGAAGTATGCTTCTCAATAGCAGATAAATTTACAAATAAAATTTAATCCTAACCTAAAATTGCTCTAAAAAGATATGGCATTTTGCTGTTCTGTTACAGTATTTTTCACCTACTACTTTGGTACACGATCTAGGCGGAATAAGTGCAGATGTTATAATAAATGGCACCTTTAACAGTTTTCCCACGAACTAATTACATGGTTTACTAAGTGATGTTTCTTGCACGGTCGTAACTGCGCCGCGAAATGAATATATCTGTAAGACAGACGGACACAAAGGTTCCCAGCCGGAATCGAACTCAAGAGCGCTGACCACTCGACCAGAGGTTGTGTTTACTCTCAGGTTGTTTTGAGAAGCAACTGTGCTATTTGCGGTGGTTACTCTTTTGTACACACAAAAAAGTAATATAAAATCGGTTTAATTGTATAAATATGCGTCATATATAAATTATATAAATAACAAAGTTTGTTTCAGAAACACTGTTCTTTGAACAGTAACACTTAACACAATCTTGCGTATCTGATGGCAAAACCCAACAGTAGCTACGTCACGTAAATGTGATTGCACATTTTGGATAACAACTAAACACTTACAAAGGTTTCACATAACCACGTTACACTTTGATCACTATTCCCTTAGTACGAAAATCTTGTTGCAATGTAAACAAACCACGTGATTTTCCTGTTACAGCGCGTGCGCATTGGCAACCCAAGCAGAGGAACTAAAATCAGCTAAAACATGTCACCACTGATTTAGGAGCCTAGGTATGAGGGCCCTAAGCCGCAAAGTGTGACAGGGATGTTTTTGTACGAGGACGATGGGGCGTAGCCGTCAGATCTGTGAAGTTAAACCCCAAATATGGCAAGTTTCTCATGCATAGGTTTGGATGATCGCCGCACATCAGTCGACCTTAGCACCACCTACAATGTCTACGCGGAACTAATCATAACCATGAGATTTGCAAGTTTAAATAATGAAATTAAGTCAGATATTTAGATCCTTTATTTAGTCTCATTAAGGATACCCATCTGTGAAATTTTGAAAATCTACAGTTTTCATTGGATTGATTTCAAATTTTAACACAACAATAACTGTATAGTGAGGAGTAACTGTGCTAAATTTCATACATTTAGGCGGATTAGTTGCAAACATATTTTATTATTCTTTTTTTTTTTTTTTTAATATTTGTATAAATGGTTCCCCATGATGCAATTTTGATTTGAAAAAATTGATAGTTTTCAGTTATGTCCTGTAATAGAATGTTAGCAAATTGATGAGATAATTTCTTAATCTTGTTATTAGTTTGGATAAAAATAAATTTTAAAGTTTAAATACATTATTTTTTTCATTTAAATTTTGAAATGTAAACTTTAATATTTAATTACTCAGCAGTTATTCACGTTATGAAAAAATTATCTCATTTCTTTTTAATGTTATTTCTAAGCAGGTACACCAAATTTGATTCATAAGTACTGAAAATTGCATCGTGTGGAGCATTTTAAAGAGCAAACAGTGCTAAAAATAAAATCGTGGAAAAACTAAGTTTGAAGTCATAGCAAGGATAATGGAACTGTATGGATTTCAATGGACACGACCACTTACAGGCAATCAATTAGACGGCCACGTGACATAGTTAAAACGGCCGTAAGGCTGTAAAAAGCATATCAAAATAAATCAGACGATTTATACTATTTGATAAAACAAAAGTCCATTTTTGGCAATTTTGGAAATTTTTAGCCTTTTTTCACAGATGGGTATCCTTAAAACTCATTCCGCGCTTTGGAGAAAATACTAAGCTTTATTACACGAATTAGTTTGATACAAATGCCGCTGTTGCTGTTATTCGTAGCCCAGTGTTTATATCCCTGTCGCCCGCGGAGTGCCAAACCCAATAGAAGCAACTAGAACAGGCGTGAATGTCGGGAGTTAGAATCACAGCGACTGTAGTCAAATGCGCGTGTGGTAAAGAACAGGGCGGGTTGCACGCGTCGTTAATGACGGAGTCAATCTGACTGTACTTGTACGCATTTTGTTGTTTATTTTAGAAAAGCACTGCCATATTATAAAAAGTAATATTTTTATAACAGAAAATAGATAAAAATATTTATATTTATTCTTAAAGGTTATAATAGAAAAACAACAAAAGCTAATAATAAAATATCTAAAATGTGTAAATGTAATAGTGAGTTAAGATGCCATATTATATAGAAGTATCACAATGACCACATCTTTCATTCGAAACAAAAAACATACTACACGAGTATAAAAACAAAACCTATAAAAATGCCTTTTATGACTTTAAGACATTACTGTAAATGGAAGAATTTTATTGAATTATTATTGTTTTAATTCACTCAAGTATTATGGTGTTATTATTTTTTCTGAATGTATGCGATTTATACCTTTAATTTTCACAAGAGGTTACTTACGTGTTTATTATGTGTATGAATATTGATATTTTAAATTTGATTTGTACGAAATTTCACTGGAAAATGCTTTTTAAGAAATGTTTAGAAAAACACCCGCGTGTGTGTGTGTGTGTGTGTGTGTGTGTGTTTGTGTGTGTGTATGTGTTAGTGATTAGCATAACTCAAACAGAAAAGTAGGATAAATAAAAAACATTTTTTATCCCCAAATATCCGTTAGGCACGTATAAATATGTACCCAAAATTCAACTTCCAAAAATGGTTTTAAGAAATCGGTAAACTAATCTTTTGTAACAGGTTTGTTTACACACTAATAAAGCGATAGAGAGTAGGGAAACTAATATGAATGTAACGTAGATGTTTTAGTGTTAGGGCTTCGCTGTACAATACCTGCTGTTCAGCTTAAAAGTTTTCTATCACGTTGTACTCCTGAGATTGACTTGCTACAGTGTTTTGTTTAACCCAGTCGAACATTAACTATGTAGTAGTTCAACAAAATATAGAACACATTAATAGTTCATACCTTTCCAGTTGTATCCGTGCACGGACTGGGAAACACACTGCACCAATAAAACAGTCACGTTTATCCGTTTGCACAACAAAAACAGATCCACACCTTCGCTCACCAAGCCATAAGACGCACTGTTCCTTTTTACTAGCATTCTCGAACACAAGCGATATCTCGCGCGACTGCAATCGAATTCTCCTTCAGTTGTTCTAAACAGCTGACATTCTAGCCTCTTAGCAGAGTTACGATGTCCTTGTGGCGTCTTGTACAGAGCGGGTAAATGGTGCACGTGGCTTTGTTTTTACGCAAGTAGAGGACGTATAGAATTATTCTTCTTTTCCTGATCATCCTCCTCTTATGTAGGACCAGACAGAGTGAAGAATACGACACGTACAATTAAACAAAATCTTCCATTCCAACTGCACTTTACACGAAAAATGTTTCGAAATTTCTGACTTTTTCCAAAAAAAAAAAAAAAAAAAATGTTCTTAATGATTTTGGTTAAATTTCCATATATTTAAGACAAATTTTCTGGGGATGTACTCTGATGTCCAATTCATTCCGAATGAATTTTGCATAACTGGTATACCGCAAGAGAGGTCTACACAAAAATGGACATTTAATTAAAGAACCAATTTATTTAAAATACTTTTTTGTGGAGTTATCTATTTCAGAGATATTCATTAATACCGGTTTGCTTATTGAAACACTATCCTTTATTTCTTGGCCACGCAAAAGGATGGGATATCAAAGCTATCACACAGCGACCAGCTCTTAAAAGATTTGATTATCGCTTAAAGCTTACAGTACTTCCTTATTGCTGTTGTACCTATGAGGAAATATGCAATACGATAATTTCTACAAATGTTTGTCTCGCTAAACATGAAATAAAATTTGTATTTGTGCAAATATTTTGTACACGAGTAGACAAAGTAATCTGAGTGCAACACATCAATTAAGCTTCATATTACAACTTTATGGTAATCACACTGTCAAGAAAATACAGGAACTGCATTTATGCTGGTTATATTTAGAATTATTTGATTCAGTCACAACACTAACCTAATTCATTCGAGTGAAATAGATAGAAATAAACATGTGAAAGTAAGATTTTGACGTTCAGATAATTCACAGAAACTTAATAAAAGTAAGGTACATATATACATAGAGGAATAAATGAAAAGTTCTTAACTGCACTAGGATGCTATGGAGCGAAAACTAGCAGATGAAGACATACAAACATGACGTAGCACCTTATCACACTAACTGTAAAATCCAAGCAAGTTACCTGCGTGTGTCTGTATCCTAAAACAGAGATGATCTCATCCGAGATAAACCTAAGCATGGGCTCAGATAAACCAAGTACACATATATGTACATATGATTGCAAGTCTGTCTTCGACTCAGGTACATTAAATTGCAATAAAGACACTTTCGCCAGCTTTCCAGCATGGCTTGGTCCTCTTCAAACAAAATTACTGTAATTCATTTGTAAAATGAACTTGTGCTATACATATAGTGTTAAAACTGAAGACATGGGTTCGATTCCAGGTAGCGGCGTGGAGATTTTCTCCCTGATGATCTGGGGTGCACTCAGCCTCGTTAAATCCCAGAGTGGCCAATTGAAAGGCTACTGATTAAGAAGTAACGACCCCTGGTTCTGAAGATAGTTTAACCGGCCACAAGGGACGGGGGCGCTGACCACGTCCCACCCTTTAGTACTACACCCAATCATGACGCCTGTAGTGGACAGAGGTGGGGGACGCAGCGGCTAGGCGGTAGCCCGGAAGAGTCTGTTGCGCCGTGGTGTTAGTCTATATTATATAATAAATAATAATGAATTGTGTTTAGTTTCATTTTTTTGATCTGCTTTGTGACATTGTGTGTGTGTGAGTTTTGTGCGATAGTCAAACCTTTTAAAGCTTTCAAATTCCGTTCTCTTTGCTCGGTTAACATATAAAAAAATGAATAAAAATGTTCCATTTAACAGAAGTATAAGTTTTCCAAAACTCACACGAATAACCAGCAATATCTCCGAAATGGTTCACTCTACAAAAGAGCTACTTAGACACAAATTGTGTGTTTTAGCAAGATGTACATTTTTTGTATAGTAAGATTTTGTCTATCTCTTAGGGTTTAGTAGTTATGCAAAAATCATCCAGAGTAAATAGGACTACATGCGCTGTAGCCAGAAAATTCAAGATATACGTTTCATTTGCCATTTTAGTCAAAATCAATAGAAAATTTTTGAAAACTTTTCTTCGAAATTTTCTTGTCGTATCCTTGAAAGACATTAAAGTTAAAAACCAACTTTTCGTTTTGAGTTATGCTGTCCACAGACTGACAGACACACACACACGCACACACACACATGCACACACACACGCACACAAACGCACACACACACGCACACACACATACACACACACGCACACACACATGCACACACACATGCACACACACACACGCACACACACACGCACACACACACGCACACACACACGCACACACACATGCACACACACACGCACACACACACACACACACACACACACACACACACACACACACACACACACCTTTTTCTAAACACGCTTTTTGTTTTTATTCAGGTGCCTGAAAACAGATTTCCGCTGAAATCTCGACATCGAATTTTTGATGTGGAATACAACACTTCCTCTACATTCCTATACGTAGTAGAGAAACTAGAAACAACTACGCGATATTTCAGTTCACTTGCCTCAAACACAAAGTCGTAGATAAACTGCTGAGAAAAATATAGAAATAAAACATTTTTTGTAAGGTTTGTCACAATTGACATGACGTAGATGTAGGAATGAGCGTTTGTAAGAATGATGTGTATAAGAGTGACTAGAAAAAGTCAGGTGAGTGGAAGTGGATTTTTTTCTGTGGTGGAAGTTGAGTAAAATTTTAAAACAAAATATTAGTGATTAAAATATTTAATTCCCATCAAGTTTGTCGAACGGATGTTTGGAAAACAAAACGAGATGGAGAACAAAACCCCCAAACACAAGAGATTTTTTAACGAGAATGATTCAAATGAGTCGTTGTATTTGCTAATCGCTATAGAGACCAGGGGAAGAGTATCCCAAGGGGAGGTGCCATGTATTTATTTTTAAATTCCATCCTTTCCTTTCACCGCATCTCCCTTATTCTCGCTCGCAAATGGCGCTGGGGTAGTTTTGTTTTTTAATAAAACATATTGCCAACCTAAAATCTGAAACCGGTAATGTTTTCGGGAATTTTGTTCGGAGAGGAAGGGGAAAGGGGTTTTTGCCCTTTCCCGCCGCGAAGCGGGGGGAGGGGGGCTTATAGCGTCCAGATCAGGAAGTGACGTCTATGTCAAACTCATACAAATCTCTGAACGGACAGCCAACATCCGGTCCCGGAATACACTTACTTCCCTTTTCAATCCCATCTCCCCACCCATCCCACCCCTCAGTCCACTACATATTTTTCCCAGCTTCATCTATCTACTCTTTTTGTTTCCTATTTGCTCTGAAGCCCCTTGCAGAACAAAAAGGCTGCTGGCCATGGATTAGTATGTTATTATTGGAATTTTAAATTACATCAAGTTTCGCATTCGTTCGGATTCTCCCTCCCCCTCCTTTTTGCTACATCTGTGAACAGGGAACGGAAAAAAATATGAATGTTCTGCTCGCGGTCTCAGACCAGAGAAAAAAAGAATATTGATATGCATAAGCATAAATTACTTGTGGGACAAGCTTTATTCATTTGTTTCAGTTCTGGATTTGGGTTTTGTGAAGTTGGCTTGAAGAATTGAATGCATATCAAGGATTAGTAGGCTTCATTCTACTTCGCTGCTATACTTATGAGTATATTTTAATATGTTAATTATTGACTACTCAAAAGCTTTTGGTAAAATCATAAGACAAACTTTGAAAAACAATGAGTAAATGCGGATTTCTACTACATCTAAATGAAGTAATTAAACATATTAGGACTGCCTCTGTGGTCTGGTGGTTGGCATGATAACCTTCAAATCCAGAGGCCCCGAGTTCCATTCCCGGTTGGAATGTGGGAATATTTCTCTATCCAGGATTATTGCCCAGCATCCCTAGTGTCTGCAAGTATGAATGTGCGCGTGAATTTAATAATTAAAATCCCAATATATGCATGCATTCATGCACTATCAATAAAAAACACACTAAAATATGCACTATCATATAATATAACATAACCTAATACACAATATATAATTTACTAAAAATTATTTTTGAGGAGTTCTGTTCATCTTATTTACCAACTCTGGTATATAACCGACTTTTCGCGGACACACATACACACTAAAACACACACACATGCACACGCATGTGTTCGCTCAGGGCACACCTTTTATAACTTTTAATTTTTCAGTATAAGTTATCCGAAAGCGTGTGCCTCCGAAGAAATATTAACTTCAAGTTGTTTGGGTAGAATACAATATTTCCTCTATTTACCAAAGGCGATAGGTAAGGTAAAACGAAATTGTACGTTTGTATAAGAAGTAAATTTAATTTTAAGAAAACTTGTTATAAATATTCCTGACAACCAATTTGACTGGTTTAGAATTTTAAACCTAAATATATGTACGAGCAGTTCGTATATAACTTATTTTATAACATTTAAATTTATTTTTGTGACCATAGAATAATTATTAAAACAGCATATTATTCCATGATTTAACTACACATACATTCTTTAGCGCTGCATATCTGTTTACATACAGCTCACTTTAAGTAAAAAATATTGTAAGTCATGCCAATAATTATTCTCACTTTCAAGAGAGAACAAAAGAAGATAAGAGTTTATATTCAACTTTTCATTTGCGGTTCTAAAAATTTACTCGTTTCAGAATTAGAATATGTAGTATATTCAATTTTTCGATCTTAAAATTAAGACATATCTACTTTGGAAACGAATCTCACTGAACTTTCTCACGTGAAGAAGACAATTTTGTTGCAATATAAGATGCATTATACAGTTTCCCTTAAGTCGGAAGATGATAGTTTAGATGGGTCAGATGATGAGACTAAATTTGTACCTGATGCGTATACTTGCATAATTTGCAGGAAGTACTTCGTTGTGGCGAAGCAGTTATACTTCAGTTTGGATGAGGTGAGTAAAAAACTGTTTAGTGCGATAGATCAAAGGGTTATAAGCTTCAGAATTCTGGAATGCCAAGTCATACATGCACAGCACATGTCAGCCAGGTAAGATTCCACATAAGTTTTGGTACACCACGGGAGAAAACAAGTAATAAAAGCTAGTAATAGTAATGTTAGTATCTTTAAGAATTGCTTCTGGATATATTACAGCTTTGTAGTACTGTAACTACCCAGCATTCCTTTTAGGCGATAAACGACGCCATGTGTAGAATATTGCGCATGTTTGGATGCAAGTACCAACCTAAGCAAGGAGTAAAATCCGCTAGTTTTACGAGATTTAAGTGCTTCTTTCTCTTTCCTTTCGACAAAAGCCACAAGTAATTTATGTTTAAAAGTTAAAGGGTAAGTGTTATAATTAGGATGATAATTGTTGTGTTAATTCTCATAAATACGTGTTACATGCAGTTGTTTTTCTTCTTCTTATGAACGTAAATATTAAGAGTGCATTGTTGGTAGTTCATTACACGAAAAGATGAGTAAGATTCAGAAGTATCGCTAAGAAACACTGATATAGCCATTGGTTGTTAATTTATGTGAGCTTATAATAATAAAATAAATCTAAACCAACATCCCGTGAATCAGAAACTTAATATTAAATAGTGGGGCAGTCATAAGCATTGGTCTAGTCGCTAGTCTATAAATATATTCTGTTTTGGCCTTTTCCGCATCAAGAAATGGAATCTCTCCATCTAGTAAGTGGACGTCCCGCTCTTTTTCTGCCTTTTGGTTGGTATTGAAGTAAAATCTGTGTTGTGGCATTCATATGTTCTAGCCAGTTTGTACTTGTTTGGTTTATTCTGTCTTTTCAATTGGGCATTTGTGACTCTTTCCTGATTTCCGTGCTGTGTTTTTTATCTAAAAGTGTGTAGCCTGCTACTGAACGTAAGAATTTCATTTCGGCTGTCTCTAACTTTCTTGTATAGATCTGGTAAGTGTTCAATTATCACAAGCATATGTTAAATTGGAAACTGCCATTGTTTTAGAAAATTTTAATTGAGTTTTTTAACCTTTTATTTCTCAGTGTTCTTATTGTTCCACTCATACTGTATAACCTATTTAATGTTATATGAATGTCGTTCCTTTGGCAGTAGAATACATAAGATCCGAAACAATTAAAATTACTGTATTATTAAGTACTGTTTTACATTTTAAGTGGTTTTTCTCTTGGAACACCATCGCTTTTGTTTTTTTTTTTCTATGAAATTCTCATTTTGTAAATGCTAGCTATTTAATTTAATTTATGTACTGCCATTTGTAGTTTGTCATCTGTTTCCGATATACCTTTTAGATGAAACTTGGGCAATTACAGGGCTTATAATAGCATGGGAAAGAGTTTTTAGATGTTCGCTTTGCAACCCAGCTGATGACGTAGTGCTGCAGAGGGAGAAGTGGCGGGAAGAGCGCGGAGTAATACTTTACCTTATTCTTGACCTGCCGATGAGTATAGTGAAGTGTAGAAGGTAAGGAAGGGTACAGGCTGCTGATATTAAAGGAGGAATGTGTTACAGATATGTCCGGACTGCGGATCGGCAATGGTGGCGCGCATGCAGCAGATGATGACAGGGGAGGAACTGGATGTGACCATGGAAAGGACGAGCGAGGTGGTGCTGCATCTACAGGAGGTCGGCGCCACCAACTCCAACGCCTTCTTTGACGATCCCATTATCGTACAAGTCGTGGATAGTGACAACGTTTCAGAGGAAAATCAATCATTCCAGGAAGAAGAGGAACAGAATATATCGGTCGTTGACCTCGAGAACTTCTCGGAAACTTGGTGGGCCACTAGTTCATAATCGGAACTTACATTTGTAACAAAATTTCACAGTATATGTTCAGTTACTGAAATCAAGTCTTTGTATATTACTGGAAGTCTAAAGGCTTTTTCTTTAATTAACTAAACTAGTTTTAAAACAGAAAATTGCCTCACGTAAATATATGTGCTGTTTTCTGATTTGGAATTATAACCCTACCTATGGTGTTTAGTGCCCACGTTTATTGTTAAGCCAGCAATAAACGTGGCAAAACGTCACAGTAGGCCCAAACCAGAAAACAATCTGATATATTCAACAAACAGCTCTCTATAGTTTATTAGTGATGTACAAACTCTTCTTACAAAAATAAGTAAGAGCTGAAGCAATACACTGAAATTTATGTGTAAAATAGAAGATCAGTAAATTTTTATCATAACTCATTATATTGTAAAATTCTTGCGAAAAGTTACTTCTCTATCTACTTCATTTTAATTGAGAAAAACTTTACACATTTTTATAGGTGCTAAACGAACAGTGATAGTCGAATGTTTAAGGGGAAAGACTTATAAAAGGCACGTGCGATTCTATGTAGCTGGTAAACGTTAAGCGACAGAGAAAGCCTGCTTTAAAAAAAGGAAGTCTTTAAGACACAATTTATTTCAAATATCTACATGTTCAGGTACTAGCAATTGTATAGAAAGAGTTTGGAATTTTAACGCCAGAATATAGCGCCCAGTAATCACTTGACTATAATTCTAAAGGTTTTAACAAACCTTAGAAACTGCAAGCTTCACTTATCTGCTGAAAGTTCTTGAAATCCAACGCAGACCACGCAGTTTCACATTAATTCCAATGTATCATCAGAGCGAATCTTTTCACCATCGTCACAAGTTAAATCGCGTAAATTAACTTAAGAAAACAAAACAAATTTATAAACGGATTCAGACTGCGGTATTTCAAAGTTCATTACGCGATCTCTATTTTTCAAAATGAATATCTTTCCCCAAACCATTAAATCTATGGGTTCATTTAATTCTTTTAATAATTTAACCTCTGGATTTCAGAGAGAAGTGAAAATTGGGAGTTATTATATTGGACCACCAAGGAATACGGACATCAGAGAAAACCCTGGAGTACCAAGTTCAACTGTGGAGATACAAAAATACCAACGAGAATTGAAAAATCATTTGATGAGAATGGAAAGAACTAGACTCCCAAAATTGGCATTCCAGTACGCTCCAACTGGTCACAGGGACCAAGGAGGACCAAAATAGTGGTGGAAAGACCAAGACCAGCTTCGCTAGGTTTATCGTTACAGACCACATGGCCTAAAACGAACTTGTTCATGATGGTGATGGTGGTGGCGGCGGCGGCGGCGGTGGTGGTGGTGGCGGTGGTGATGGTGATGGTAGTGATGGTGATGGTGGTAGTGGTGGCGGTGGTGGTGGTGATGGTGGTGGTGATGGTGGTGGTGGTGGTGCTGGTGGTAGTGGTGGTGCTGGTGGTGCTGGTGGTGGTAGTGGTGGTGATGGTGGTGGTGGTGGTAGTGGTGGTAGTGGTGGTGGTGGTAGTGGTGGTGGTAGTGGTGGTGATGGTGGTGGTAGTGGTGGTGGTGGTAGTGGTGATGGTGATGGTGGTGGTGGTAGTGGTGGTGGTAGTGGTGGTGATGGTGATGATGATGATGATGATGGTGATGGTGATGATGGTGGTGGTGGTGATGGTGGTAGTGGTGGTGCTGGTGGTGCTGGTGGTGGTAGTGGTGGTGATGGTGGTGGTGGTGGTAGTGGTGGTAGTGGTGGTGGTGGTAGTGGTGGTGGTAGTGGTGGTGATGGTGGTGGTAGTGGTGGTGGTGGTAGTGGTGATGGTGATGGTGGTGGTGGTAGTGGTGGTGGTAGTGGTGGTGATGGTGGTGGTGGTGCTAGTGGTGGTGGTAGTGGTGGTGATGGTGGTGGTGGTGGTAGTGGTGGTGGTAGTGGTGGTGATGGTGATGGTGGTTTGGATTTATTGCATGGCTAAAGGACCAAAAATGGTCTGCCACAGCCAATTTATCAATTTGTTTATATTTAACATTTCTAAAACGTTCCTTTATTCTGGTTTCCAAATGACGTTTGGTTTTACCACTATAAACTTTGTCACAATCCAAACAACCAAATTGATAAATGCCATTTGGAAAACAGAATAAAGGAATATTTTAGAAATGTTAAATATAAACAAATTAATAAATCACCTGTGGCAGATCATTTAATCATGATATAAATTCAGAGGTTAAATTATTAAAACAATTAAATGGACCCACAGATTTAAAGGTCTGGGAAAAGATATTCGGTTTGAAAAATTGGTTTCACGTAAAACTTTTTGAAATACTGCCATCTAATTTCGTTTATAAATTTGTTTTGTTTTGATAGGTTGGTAACAGAAATTTAAGCGATTAGGTTGTTACGTTGGCGACCAATATAAACAAGATTCGTAGCGATGTTTTGAAACTACGTAATCTATGTTGGATTTCAGGGACGTTTAGCAGAAATGAAGGTGAGTGAAGTTTATAACCTCTAAGATTTGTTAAAACATTTAGAACTGTATTAATTCACTGTTGAAGCTTTGGTATTTTCATAATTTGTCTATGATATTCCCTCCCCCTTTTTCCATTTATATGCTGCATTTAACATCAAGGTCACATCGGCGGGGTCAGCTTTTGGGACAATTGCTTATGTTCACTCGTTTACTTGGCTTTGTTTACGTTGGGGTTTCTTTTTTTGTAAACGTTAAATTTATACACAAACCTTAACTCACTCACACTTCCAGTTCCTAGGGATAACGGTGAAGAATTCTGGCTAATCCAAATTTCCCATCGTCCAGCCGGGAATCGGAAACGAAAGTTCGGTTGCTTACCAAACTTTGGTATCTAAGTTCAGCATCTTGCAAGAACGTGACACGAAGGGTACAAAGTACCCTTTAAATGGGGGAAAAATGTTAGTTATTTTTTATGTTACCAAAACTGGCTCTAACGAATATGAATAAATGCCATACATTTAAGACACCTGCACAAAAAATAAAAGGTATATTTTGAATTTGCTGCGAATAGCCTGTGAATTCCTCCTCAGTCTTACTAATATCTGCAAAATTGGTAAGGCATAAGAAATAGAAACAATCTGATGTGTTGCACTCACATGACTTTCTCTACTCTTGTAATAACCATTCTTACAATCTCATGTTACTTTATCTTCTTGGTGTTAGTTGAGATAAACATTTTCAGAAAGCATCTTATTTCAAGAAAATTTGAAATTATTAACAGTGAAGCAACAAGATTCTAAAATAAGAACAAATTAGAGGCTAAAAACATCACTTATCTTAGTAATGTTGTATGTTCTTTTTGAACAAACTATTACATCCTTTTCTTTCAATGATTTAATAATCTGATTATTATAATTACTTTAAGGATGACTTTTATTTTTATCTTTCAAAATTTTAGTGCATTTCATTTTAACCAAAGATTTATTAATGTCATTTAAATCTTGACTGGCAATTTCAATTTCTGCAACAAAATCATCTGTGTTTTTTGAAAAAGTTATACAAGTTTTCATACCTTTATTTAGAAAATTTATTTCTTTCTCGTTAAAGTTACAATTTGATAAATTAATTACATTATTTGTTTGATTATTTGGTTTATTTATATTCAATTTCTGTTGCTTTTGGCATAATCTATTTAACTTGTTTTTTAACCTCTTAGTTTTTCTTTTCATGCTAAAATTTAGATACTCAAAATTAACCCAAATTAAGTTACCTAAAATACGTGCTAATTTTAAATGTTCTTACTTTAGAAACTAAAAGCTTTACTTATCTTAGTAATGTTGCAATTTATTCAAACGCTGACTAGTTTAAAGTTATATAAACTATTTTAAAAAAAATGTTGGATGCAACTTGAAATTAGTCAGTGTTTGAGAACTTGTAATATTACTAAGATAAGCGAAGCTTTTAGTTTCTAATATATTCTTATTTTAGAATCATGTTATTGTTTATTTTCCTGTAGGTACAAGGGGAATATGGGAATACAGTACGCTTTGAGCGATAGTCAAATGTTTTAAAACTTTCAAATTCCGTTCTCTTTGCACGGCTAACATAAAAAATGAACAACGACGTTGCATTTGACGAAAGCTTAAGTTCTTCGAAACTGACACAAATAACAAGGAGTATCCCTGAAATGGTTCACCCTACAAACAAATTTATTCCGACAAAAATCATGTTTTAGTAAGATCTACATTTTTTGTATAGTAAGATTTGGTCTATCTCTTACGGTTTATCAGTAAGAGATAGATCAAATAGACAGAAAATTCAAGATATACATTTTATTTTCCATAAAATGTCTCAAACATGTGGCATTTTAATCAAAATCGTTAGAGGCATTTTAAAGAAAATCAAAATGTTCCATGTAAAGGGTATTTTAGGATGGAGGGATTGTCTTCAAAATCTTCGTGACGCATCCCTGAAAGACATTAAAGTTAAATACAAACTTTGGTTTATAACTGAATTTTCGTTTTTGAGTTATGCTGTCTGTAGTGTGACAGATACACACCCGGACTTTTTTCTAAAATGCTCTTTTTTATTCAGGGGGCCTCAAAACATATATTTCCGGTGAAATCTCGACATGGAATTTTTGGGTGGAATACAATACTTCCTCTATTTACTATACGTAGTGGAGAAAGCAAAAAAGAATATCTTCACTGAATTTTTGCCATTTTGTCGCAGTATTTCAAATACATGTATCAATATTTCATATGTCTGCATGCCAATTTGCGTATGCCAACTGACTTGAAAGGGTGAATTTAACACATCTGACTCTTTGTGGGGAGAGTAGTATATTTGCAATTGTGGATGCAAGTCCGTTCTTCCCCAAATCCACCCTTCTTAATATTCAGTGTGTAGAGGAAGATGCCACTTCCAATAGTGGGGACCAGCACTTTGTATTGATGCAACTTTATCACTTGGCTGCTTGAAACCAAATCAGTGGTAGTCGCTATCAAATATTTCCTGTGTATTGAGCACACTAATCTCCTTGTGGGGTTGTCGAGAGGGTGGCGACAAGACACGAGTGTGTGCCAAATATAATTGCTTCCCTCCTCAGACGCATTAATGTATTAGAAGCAACAGGGGCGGGTGCTTTATTTTTATATCAGGGCGGGGGGGGGGGGGGGGTTGAGGGAAAGGGTGTTCACTGGACCAGTCACTTGTTAATAATGACAACAACAAAGTGAAGTGACATACTAGATAGCAGTCTTAGCGCTTTGCGTCCCCTTTCTTTTCTGAGTCACCTCTGATTTGTTGGAAACCATCACTGCAAAAATCTGAATATGAACATAACATAATCTAAGATAATTGAATAACCTAACTATTCATATAAATACTTGTCCATATCCTAGAACCTTCGGGGTAACGTTTGAGGAGGTTGTGGGCTCGATTCCCATATCGATTCACCTTCCCATCTATATTTTTTTCGGGGGTTTCCCCAGGGTGCTAGGCGAATACTTGGAAGGATTACATTTACCGAATTTCCGAATGTCCTTCCATTTCGCTTCATTAATCATTTCATCAACGTTCATCCCGTTGGTTCTTTCAAGGGCGCAAGTGTCAACAAGAAGTTAGGTGCAGTTTGGCACCTCCGTCGCTGTCCGTGGGATCTGAGTAGGGGCGTTGTATCCGAGGTCCTAAGTGGTCCTGGAAGACCTAAGAACATCGAGGTGTCCAACTTGGGAAGCCTTAGGGACCAATGTCAATGTCTGCGCCGCTTTTTAGCCTCCCGCTGTCTCCTCTCACCTCATCCTTCCTTCTGGGGGTGCTCCCTTGGGGGCATAGGCACAATAAACCTGGCTTCGGTGCCGAACCCCCTCCATATCTCTCCTATTCCTATTCGGGGCTAATATACATGCGCATCTTTTTCGAAATCTTTGATACCTGATAGAAACGGATATGAATTTCAGCGGAAAAAAAGATGGTTAGACCCATTTTCAAAATATAAACAATACTGAATACGTTTCCATTTAAAGAGTAGCTTCGGGTGGCAGGATTTTTTGAAATCTTCGCATCGTGTTTTTGGAAGACCGAAAACTTAAATACCAACTTTGGTACTTATCGGACTTTCCGTTTTTGAGCTATGGTGCTCACAAACACAGAGCTATAAAACAGTAATGAAATCTTTATAAAATTACAATTGTTAAATTCACCTTCAAATAATATTCCAATAGCAATCCATAAAAGATAAAAGGTGCTCCAATAGCTATTGGTAAAGCAACATTTCCAACTCAACTTGATAAGCCGGTTCATATTCGGTCATTTTATTGAAAATAGAGGCCTCCCACCAAGGCGACCCGGATTCGATTCCAGGGGATCGCATTTGGGATTTATTGTAGACGAAGCGGCGTCTGGGCAGGTTTTCTCCGGGTTCTCTGGTTCAAATCCAGAGGTTCAGGGTTCGATTTCCGGGCTGGAGAATAGGACTTTTTTTTTTTTTAGCAAGGGCTATTTTCCAACCTCCCTAGAATCTGGAAGCATTAAAGAGTGTGTGACTGTGTGGGGCGTACACATTCATATTCCACTCCTGATTAACCCACGATGTTTCTGAGGATACTTTAGAACGATTTACGTTTCAGAAGGTCTTCAACATTTGGTGCAGAAGATGAAGTTCACAGTCTTAAAAGATAAACAAAATAATTTTCACTTATCTTGCTGCGATACTCACTTTAGTTCATTTTTGAAAATGTTCGCAGATAAAAGTGGAGCCAAAAACTGCCATTAAATTAGATGAAAACAAGCGTAATCTCAGATACTCATAGCAGGTTAGAAACAAATAATTCCCTCCCTTCTTTCTCAGACAATTTTACGGTCGTGGAATTCTGCAATGCAAGTAGTTTCAGATTTTGTAACTCGTGTGACGCCTCACTACATAGAAACTTTAGTGCAATATAATTGGATTTTTGTTTCAAATGTTTTTAGTCTTCAAATTGTGAAGAGAATGAGTCGTAAAATTGCTTCAAAGGTTCACTTTATTTTCCCAGGAGAATAACATTTATCGTGAACACGGAACGTAAGCAAGGGAAATGGTATAAATCTGCAACTACCAGTCTTACAAATCAAACACTTAGTTTTTCATCTTCATCTCGAAAACAAAACTATTTGTCCTCCCATTGAATTGTATGTACTACTATATATACCCCGCACCATCCCCTCTGACTAGCAGATCTGGTTCTGCTTGCGTTGGTCATTGGTGGGGGGGGGGGGGATAAGATGTGTAGGGGAAGGGAGCGTGTGCTCGCTTGTTGAGCACCCCTGGCCCAGCCTATTCCCTATACCAACCATTTTCAACAATTTGAATTTCAACAATGTGCAATGTTATACGTGTTTAACCGTCATTATTGTCAACTGTGACACTATAACCAAAATGTTTTGAGTTCTGCTTTCGGTTAATACTAGTTTCATGATTTTATATTTTATTAAAGACAAGTTCATGTTTTCGAACCCCAAAAGGTCATTTGTGGTAACTGATAGTTGTTTATACTGACGTTATGGAGGTAATGGATTTAAAAACACGCCCTGTTTGTGCTTCGTTAGAAAACGAATTTTGCTCGTGAGAAAAGCAATACATACAGAAGCCATGCAAGGAAGGGGGTTGGGAAACCAATGGGCGGGATGAGCAAATTAGCATTCAGCTTTGATACCTTATTTCCGACATGCGTTGTTACAATATAACGTTTTCTTTGTAGCTGCCAAAGGGCAAACACGGAGGGGTGCGGCTAGAGATAGGTTTGTAACAAGCGTGCCACGTGGCAGATTGACAGGTCACGTGGACGGCAAATATCTCGTATTACAGGCATCCAGCAGATTACTGTTGCATCAAAACACTGTTTCTCTTGTCATTTGTATTTGGGAGATAATGGCACGTGATGTAACAGCATGAACAAAACCTGTTGGAATAAATAGAACACTGAGTCTGAAGTTGTTAGCGACCCCAAAAATTCCAACTTTGTACTTTCACTACCAATAAGCATAGAAAGTATTATATTCCATCCAAAAAATGGAACTTTCCCTAAGAGAGATTCGAACTCGCGACCTCTTGAACGCGAGGCAGACACGCTAATCATCACTTAGTAGTGAACATTTTTGACTAAAATATAATATATTTACGATATTTTCATGCCAAATGAAATTTATATCTTGAATTTTCTGGGAATGTCCACAGTAGTTCTCAATATGGATGACTTTTGCATAATTGTAAACTATAAGAGATAGACAAACTCTTACTGCACAAAATATATGGATGTCGTTAAAACACTCAATTTATATCAAACAATTTTTTTGTGGAGTGAACCATATTCGACGTTGTTTGAAGTTTGCAATACTTATACCTTACACAAACAGGAATTGGTTATTCGTTTTGTCATCTCTTGGCCATCAGCAACGGAATTTCAAAGCGACCACATAGTGACCAGCTATCGCTATCGCTTAAAACTCACTGTAATCGGATACTTCCCTTTTACCTGTAAGAAAGCTAGCATATGCAGTGGAACACTTTCAAATGACCAAAGCACGCCTTATCTTGCAGGCCTGAGCGAATAGGGGATACCTTGAGCAAACTTCATGTTTATCTGTTAAACATACAGTTATCAGTACAAGGCACTCACTGAGAACTAGTTCTCCAGCACCGTTATACAATTTTTTGAAAATGCTCGCGTGACTTTCTCACAAATTATTGTTACATCTCTATCTAGTTCATGTTAATCAAGATAAATATTTGCAGAAATTATCTTATTAGTATGCGAATAAAGGAAGCTTTAAGTGACAGTCTGATCATTTAAGAGACGGTGTTATGTGATGGCTTTAAAATTATGTTCTCTCTGCATAGCCAACAGATAAAAATGAATAACGACTTGCCATTGCAGTTATCGTCACTAAACTGAATCTTGATAAAGTTTGCAATCTATCTAGGTTATAGGTCAGAGATAAACTTTTGCACAACTACTTTTGCACACTGAAGTGATGTTCAAATTTTGCCAATTTAGTGCTTTTGGTACCAGATCTGGTGCTTTTTAAATGTATCTGCTGCCAGATTACTTAGCACGTAATCTGGCGCTTTTGGAAATAACAGATACGATCAAATAAATAATTTCAATCTAGATGGCAAGCAAATGGAACCAATGGCTAATTAGTGTTTATAGAAATCCTTAATGCCATTCCCCACATGTATTGCTTATAATTCTTACAATAACTATAACCATAACATGATTTAATGGCCACCCCACTTTCCTAACTAGGAAGACAAGGTTAGTGGCGTTTGTATGATCAAGTATGGTACATTTGTGATGTGCTTTTTACGCACTGCGGGGATTCCCCGACATTGTTTGGTCAGTTTTAATATCAATAGATTCCTTACTTTGTCAAAATACTTTGTATGGGGGGAGAGATATCGATTTTTCACCGTGCTTATTAGTTCTAGTACTTTCCTGGTGCTTTTAAAGAAAGGATTCGGTGCGTTTTAATTCCCCGGGTTGGCAACACTGGTTGCTCGTTGCTTACGATGGCTTTGAAACTCATGTGGGGGAAACAAAAGCTTAGCACTTTTAAAAGTATGTGTGCTATGAAATTTAAGTCACTAAGAGGTATATCGAAAATAATTAAATTCACCACATTTGATACAAGTTGTGTAATAAGATTTTGGCTATCTCTAATAGTTTCAGTTGTGCAAAGGCCTTACAGAATGAAGAGGACATCATAAGATACTTCAAGAGAATTTACAATGAAAGTATTTTCAACATATTATGGCAATTTAATTAAACAAGTTAGCTATGTTTGAGAAAATAAAAGTTTTGAAAAATTATGCACAAGAAGTGTGGTTTAGACTGAGGGAAGTTTCTAACATCTTTTGTTCAGTACTGGAAGACGAACTTAAATACCAACTTCGATACATAAGCGACTTCTTGTTTTTGAGTTATTTTGTACTTAAACCGACAAACGTGCGCGCGCACATACAGAAAAAAATCTTTTTCTAAAAGTCGTGTTTTGTTCTTTAGTGTATCAAAATAGGTTTTTCGTCTATATTCTACTGTCGTATTTTTGGCGTAATTTAATTCATTCCTTTACTTCCTGTAAGTAATCGAGTGAGATGGCACCGCGGCAACTGTGAGACTCGCATTCGGGAAGTCCTGGGTTCGATTCCCGACGCCAGAACTTCCTGTCCCATTTTTTTTGGGGGGGGGGTGGGTTTCTGAGTCGCTAGGCGAATGCTGAGGACAATTATATTTCCCCATTTTTTCTTTCCCTCCATTTCATCTCACTTCTTATGTCCCTCCTCAAGTCCGGTCACCCTTTGTATCCTTTCTCCTCACTCCTCCCTTTTGGGAGACACTGCCAGGGGCAGAGGCATTTTTACAGGTAGAAGTGCTAATCCCCCCCGAACGTACTTATCTTCTCTATCTATAAGTACGTATGTATTAGAGAGAGAGAGAAAAAAAAAAAAAGAAAAACGAAATACGCCGAAAACATTTCAAACTATTCACCATTTTTGCACATCACTGTACAGAAAAGTTTGACTGTAAAATAAACGGGTATAATTTCGTAAAATGTTGCATTATATTGCAATTTATTTTCGATTATTCTTTTCTTCTTGTGTTTTTGTTTCTTTTCATTACAACTTACAATGTATGTCAAACAGCTGTATCGTAGCATTAGCTGTTTCCGAAATACTCTCGCATATTTCAAGTAAATGTTGATCTCCGTCTAAAGTGAACATTCTTGTTTATTTTCGTATTAAGCACATATGCTAATGAACTTAAAATGCATAAGGAATAAACGTGTTTCGATAATGGATGGGAAAAATCGTGTGAATGTTTCATATAAGATTCTTTTAATTTAAGAATAAGTTTTCTTGGTTAGGATTCGTTCAAATTTAAGGACTTTGAAAACTTTTATTTTTAGTGAACTCATTGATATCTAATTTATTGATTCAATGCAGTTGTTCCTCTGCGCCAAGTAGAGGGAAAATATACTAATTTTACAAAGAAGAAAGAAAAAGGAAAGAAATTAGCGAGAGACTCGTTTAGAGTGACAGCATGAAGGGGACTTGTCGTGTACAATAAAACAGACAAATCAAGCTGAAAAACTGCATCAGCTTGTGTCTGGCCTTCTCAAAGCATCTTCATTTATAATTCACACCGCAGGAGCACTTGAAAGGTCCTCGGCAGGGTCCTGACAAGGACATGGGGCCATCTTCGCCCGACCTCGTTATCGGCTCTTGCGTCTCCTAATGTAAATCAATTCAAAAAGGGGGTAAACAAAGGATCACCCCTTGTAGTCTTTTGTATATACAAATGGTTTCTGTATTTTTGATGGCCTTATCCCCAACCCCCTCTTCCCGCGAATCACCATATGTCACGGGGAAGCCAATGCTAATAGCCACTAGCAATGAGCACCCCTTGGCATTTGAATCCCGCGCAGAAAAAAAAAAAAAAAAAAAAAAAAAACAGAGCTTCATAGGAACAAAGACTTGCCGCAGTACAAGTCCAGAGCGGCGTTCACAATGGCTCGAAAATGTGGTCGTTTCGCTTTCCGAGTTTTCGTTTTTATGGTTGTTACAGCATTGCAAACTGGGTCACTTAAGTTTAGTTGAAAAATCAGCGTTAGTACCTTGCAGTTAAGCTTTCGGATCTACTCTTGGCTTGTATGAATAGTGTCGCAATTGGGTGCTTAGATAAGCTATGACTTCATTTTCACAGGTCAATTAAACTTGTAAATTAAATTGTAAAATTTATGTGCCAATTATACGATCACCTGAACTTCCCCAAAAAAATGTGTGTGCGTGCGTGCGTGCGTGTGATTTTTAACTTTGCCATTAGTTTTATTTTTTTATTTTGGGTTAACGCACTTCTTTTAGAGGTTGAGACGAGCATATAAATTTCATGATAAAAATAATAGAATATCTAATCCTAGCGTATATTTTTAAATTAATAACAATCTACCATAATAATGTATCAGTGTGTGGTTTTTAAATTTTATTTTTAAACCATTTTTCAACCGTAGGGTCGACTGCAGGAATTATACGAAAATGAGCTTCGAATTGTTCATGTTTAGAGCAGTTTTAGATAAGCAGAGGTGAAATGCTGTAATTCCTATTCATTTTTCAGAAATTTACGTTGAATTTTTTGTTTATACTATGTAGACATTTACTAACTTTAATGTTATTAGTTATATTTAATTTTAATTTAATTAATACCAATTTTAGTTTTAAAATAATTACAGTTCCACTTAAGTTTGCTCATGTACGAAATATTCTACATAGAAATGTCATTTTAACTTTTCATTATTTTTGTGTTCATATATATTAATCTATAGTCATACTTTGGTTTAGCGGTATAAAATAAGTAATTTTTAAATGTTGTTTATACAGTAACATTGTCTGGTATAAAATGTCAATAAATAAGAAACTGATATGTTAAAACTTCTATTCAAAATCAAACAGAAATGCTTCTACGCTGGATGTATCCTAGACCAATAAAACCCTTAGCTTAACAGCCCATGAAGGGCCAAGGCTTGCCGCCTAGCCACTGCGTCCCCTACCTCTACCCACTAAAGGCGTCGTTGATGGGGTCTCAGACCAATAACAATTCTAAATAGAGCTTTAAATGGACTAGGATAAATTTCAGAATTAATTTTGAAGTTAAAAAGTCTGCACCAGCAGTAGTTTTAGTCAAAATTTCAGCATGTTTTAAAATTTCAGCTTTGATGATTAAATAAAGCGTTGCTCTTTATCCTCTTAATTTCATAGTACCTGGGGACCGAGCTCGGGGTATTGTGTGAATTGTTTGTTGAAGTGCGAATAGAGAAGGAAAGGCATTGTCTCGTAAAAGAAGAAAGAGTAGAGAAAACAGTGTGAATGTAATACATTGTATTTTTATTTCAATCATAGGAAATTGTATGCGTTGTATGTACTGTAGCAGGGCGAATAGAGAATGGTATATGAATGTTATGTGAAAAACGTGAGTAGAGAAAACCATGTGAAGGTAATATATTTTACAGTAAAAACATAGCATAAAAACCTTCTTCGTGAATATATGTTATATATTATGATGAATTGTTTGTAGAAGAGTGAGTAGAGAAAGAGATATGAATATGTTACCTAAAAGTGAACAGAGAAAACAGTGTGAATGTCATAAGTAGCATTTTCTATTTCTATTCTATTACAGTAAAGGCATGACTTATTTGTAGCAGAGCAAATTGATGCAAAAGTGCGGTTTTTTTTTTAGGAAAATTGTAGACGAATGAGTAGAGAAAGAAATGTGAATGTGTACCCTAAAAGTGAGGGGAGAAAACGATATGAATGCAATACGTAGCATTTCTATTTTAAACATAATATAAACAATATATATATATATATATACATACAAGAGTTGCTCATTTAAAGATATTAGAATAACGTTTTGTTATTCACAGTAAAACCAGAGAAGCAGTATATATCGTATGCAAATACTTCCTGATTAAGATGGGAAACAGTTGGAACAGGCTTTGTGCCATAGTAAAATCTTTTAAAGCTTTGAGATTCCGTTCTCTTTGCACAGTTAACATATAAAAAATGAACAACGATGTTCCATTTCGCGAAAGTTTTGTTTTCCGACACTCACACACATAACAAAGAATATCTCCGAAATGGTTCAACCTACAAGAAAATTTATTTGGACATAAATTGTGTATTTTAGCAAGATCTACATTTTTGGTGCTGTATGATTTGATCCATCTCTAACGGTTTACCAGTTATGCAAAAGTCGTCCAGAGTAAATACGACTACAGGGGCCATAGCCAGAAAATTCAAGATATACATTTCATTTGTCATAAAAATATCTCAAACATTTGACATTTTATTCAAAATCGTTAGAGCCATTTTCAGGGAAATAAAAATTTTCGAAAATTTTCCATGTAAAGGGTAGTTTAGGGTGGGGCTATTTTCTTCAAAATCTTCGTGTCACATCCTTGAAAGACATTAAACTTAAATACCAACTTTGGTTTTTAACCGACTTTTCGTTTTTGAGTTATGCTGTCCACAGACTGAGAGACTGACACACAGATTGACACATACACACACACACACACACACACACACACACACACACACACACACACACACACACACACACACACACACTGACCTTTTTCTAAAACTGCTGTTTTTGGATTCAGGGGGTCTCAAAACATATATCTCCGGTGAAATCTCGACATCGAATTTTTGGATGTAATGCAATACTTCTACTTACAAGTAGAGAAAGTAAAAAAGTATATCTCGTAAAAGTACACACAATCTATGAGAAATACTTTATTCTTATAAAGTTGAACCTTTTAGAGATACAACTTGTTCTTGGTTTAAATTTTCCAATACTTCTACTTTTCTCAGATGGACAGTCCTTAAGTTACTGTTTTCCTCCTGTTTATGCAAATAAAACGAAATTTCAATGTTATATGTTATAGATGAGCTCTTATGGAGATTTGACTATCGCTTAAGGCTTATCTACTACATTCCCCTAATCCCATTGTATCTACAAATTAACACGAGGCAGATAGAAGAATAAGGTTTGTAAGAGTAATTTATACCTAGAAGAGTGAATAGAGAAAGTTATGCGAGTGCAGCACAATTTTTTCTTCTCTGTTTCCCCTGATGACACAGTGACATCATGTGTTGTCCCAAACAGCAAGATAACGGCTTGTACACTCACGCGCCCATTGTGAATGAAGCTAGCACAGCCGCATCAAATGTCGCACTATTGTAAACGGGGCTTCACAATCAAGTTGCATAATGACGTCACTTGATCTACACGACGACCATCTGTTGTGTTGGCTGGTGGCAGAATTCAAAAGGGCGTGTGCCAGAGAGGAACAGGGGAGGGGTGGGGGTGAGTGGTTAGGGGGTGACAGTAACTATGCAATGATAGGGTACTGCCCCAACTTGAAGTGCCTCTGCTTTGCGGCAAGACAAGTAGTAGCAAAGGTGCAATGACGTTTCAGCGCCAGTTTAAGAAGGTTCACGAGTTATCTATGCATAGGTGCGTTAAACACTGTTTTTCTATTTCACACCAAATAAAGTGATTTGTAATATTTCGTATCGTAAGTAGATCGCCAAATGAAGTCAACTAAAGTTATAAAGGGAAGTTTTATTTTATCACTAGCTGGCTTGTTGGTCTGGTTAGGCACTGGCCTACTGGTCCCAATGTCGTGGGTTCAAACCCAGCCTAGACCAACGGTTTCTATGTGTCCTTGAAAGCGACAGCACCATACCAGTAATTTCATGGGATATAAAATAACTTTGCGGGGCGAAATTCGGCACACCGGTGGCGCTGATATGCTTCACACAATGCCTTTTTATAAATATTAACATAAAAATTAAGTTGACAAAAATGTTTATCTTAGAGTGTTTATGTCGATCTCCAGCGAGTGAAATAAGTTTATATTTTCGTAAAGTTCATGTCATTATACGAAACATGTATTTTGTAATTTTTCGGAACTTTTTGTCAAATTTTATGATTTATTTATTATCTTAAGAATATAAATACGCAAGGAAAGTAGTATTTTGGCACTCTTGTAGTTACAGTTTTGTTTCCAACAGCCCAGGAATCGTCATCACTATCTTAGATGGTGTACAACATTGACTCAATTCAGCATAGACTTCGTCGATTTTACCCCCCCCCCCCCCACAGGTGTTTACTCTTAACTGCATTACTTAAACCACCACTTTTATTTATACCGTAGGGCGTAGATCACTCGATTACTTGCCGTATTTCTCATTAGACTGTTTACCTCTCCGTAACTACAGAAATTATATAATCATTTTGGTTATTCGTAAAATTTAAAAACTCTTATATCAACCTAATTTATTGAGTCGTATATCCTGTCATTTGACACAACACGTGCTTTTAAGTAATAATTTAGTAGCTTTTTGCAGCATGCGTCAAATTGCCGTCACAGAATCTGATATTATAAATTTAACCAATTTTTATAGAAAGAATTGTCACACAAAGCTCATCTTAGACCACTCTTCTTTTAACTAAGTGGTGTTTGTATGGGAATGTTTCCGCACCACTACCTGGTTTAGCACTCACGCTGGTAGAGCCAAGGACACCTGCACTCTTACGAGAGCTTCAAGGTTCCTTTCAAACACACCTTTGATAAAAGCTTTATTTTATTTAAAATATATATTTGGTCACAACAAATGAACGACGCATCTTGAATCATTACTTTTTCGGCTGCTTACTGTATTGTATTCTATTAAAAAAATCGATATAGAACTATCGATATTGACACTCTATAAATGATAAAAAAGCTTTTTTGAACATTTTACTGTATATGTGTGTATGTGCGTGCACTATAACACAACGAAAAATCGGTTAAATACCACAATTTGTATATCAGTTTTCTCATAAAAGATCAATATTTTATTTAAAATATCACATGTTTAAGATATTTTTATGATAAATTACCTCTGAAATGATAATTTTAAATGATTTGCATCACTGTTAAACAGTAGAGATGGATCATATCTTACCGATTAAAAATATAGCTCTCACTAAAGCACACAATTTATTACAAATAACTTTCTTGTACGTTGAACTTTCAGATACTTAATCTTCTCTGAAATAGGAAGTCGTAATTAATGTTATCTCTTGGCTATGTAAAGAGAGTGGGATTTCAAAGCCATCATATAACGACCAGCTCCTGAGTGGTTGTATTATTCCTTAAGCCTACTGTATTCCTATATTCCCTATGTGCCTTCTTGGAAATATGTATTACAACGTTTCTGAAACCTTGTTTTTCGGGTAACTAAGCTTTAGTGTTGCTTTCTATGGACTCTCAGCACACTGTTAATGCTTTGCAGATGCAAAACAATAATTTATTGGGGCATTGTGGTAGTCTTTGAGATGTTGTGAAAATATTATATCACTGGCATTTCTCCAGCTACTGCGTCCATTTTCCTTTCACCCCAAGAGCTTGCCTTTGCTTCCGTGGCCTCAAGAAACTACAATTTGAGAAGTTATTTAGAAAAGTGAGCCAAGTGCCAAGGTTATACAATTTTGAGAAGAGCACAAAGAACCATTCTGTTTCAAAAACCTAAGATTAAAATATGTAGAAATGCATAATGTAGTTTATATTTGGCGTTTTAGGTTTATATTACGAATATAACTTTTGTGTCATAAATATTAAACTGCATTACAAGGCGTATGGGAAACTATGTATTACAACACATAGGTATTTCATGGTTCACAATATTTAATTTCATCTTCTTTTGTTTAAAACAACTCTGCCTTTTTCAGGTTATCCTTTCTTTTCCAATATTTGTTTCAGTAAGTACACAAGAATATCATCCGTATCGGTGTGTAGCTCCTCAGCTGTTTATTCGATTTCATTTATTACATTAGCAATTTTTTCTTATCTGATTACCCTCTCCTTATGTAAGACTTACAAGCCAGTGACTAGGGTCATACGCCTGTCGGGGAGCACAGGAACCAGACAGAGTGAAGACCTGAAAGTGGGTGGTCAGCCAAGCACCAGGTATGATAGTGAGCAAGAGGATGATATGAAATTCAGGCTTAAATGGATGAAGGGAAAGGTGATGATGGAGCAATTATTGGAATGAGTGGTAGGGAAAACATGAGAACCCGGAGAAAACCCGCCAAGACACCACTTCTTCCACCACGAATACCACATGCGGCTCCCTGGGATCGAACCCAAGCCGCCTAGTTGGTAGGCGAACTGTCTAACCGCTCGGCCACGGCATTGGCAAATTCACTTGGCTTAAATAACTGACAGAAAACGCATTTTTTCATAAACAATCGTCCCTAAGTGAATATATCTACATATAAATTTGCACTCTATCAAAATGTTATGCATGATTTTTACTTCCTGCCGTATATTTATAGTAAGTAGAGGAAATATGAAGTATTGCATTTTACCCAAAAATTCAAAATACACCGGAAATAAGAGTTTTGAGACTTCATGAATCTCAAAAAAAAAAAAAAAAAAAAAAAAAAAAAAATCGTATTTTCAGAAAAAGTTCTCCCTCTGTGTTTCTGTTGTGTGCCTCCCTGTCTGTCTGTCTGTCTGTCTTTCTGTCTGTGAACAGCATAATTCAGAGAAAAAAATACAACTAAATGCCAAACTTAATTTGAGAGGTAGAGCCAAGACTGACAAATTCAATACCATAGAAGGATTTGAACCACGATCTTCCGCTCTACACTCTAACCACTGTGCTACCATGGCAACTTGCCAGTATGATACTAAATTCCCCAATTGACTCGTATTTTCCCGGTAAATCACAAGGGAATCTCAATTCTGAAATACATACTCCAAGACTGAGTTACAAAAGTTAGTATTTCAGTTCAGCGTCTTTCAACTTTTCACCCACTACACAATGTAAGATTCAGATACATTAATATACTAAAGATTAATTAAATACAATATGCCATTATAGTAAAATCAAGTGAACTATTAATGCGTGGATGTTTTGACAACTGGTAAAGGTGTCGAACTTATGTATTCGCATGAATCTAACAATTGAAGCATTTCTGCAGCAGCCAATAAAATTTTACAAACTGCAGACATTATGGCCTTGGCTAGACGTGGCCTTGGAGTGACGGCTCATCCTCGGAATTGTAAATAAACAACCTGTAAGTGATGGGCAGCTGAACTGATATTCACATAAAAGTAATACAAACATACATACCTGGGTTATTTTTCCCATGTTGAATGACTGTTACAACTCGGCCGAAAGGCGATGTTTTGTGCCTATGTCCCTGACGGGAGTACGGATGAGACGAATGGATCTTAAGGACGGCTGGAGCTTGAATTACAGAGTGGGTGTCAATGTTCATACATTTTCCCAGTTAGAAGCACCCCGATGGAGGGTGGCTCAGCCCGGTTCCTCTCCCACCCCTTCGGGTTCGTACTCCCAAATGGGACGCGGGACTCGGAAACCGGCTCTCCTCCCCCTTCGGACTTGTATCATACCGTGGAGGTCTCGGAAACCAGTAGGCTCGCCTTCCACTCCGGTGGACGAGATTCCCAGAGCGCCTTCGTTCCTTCTGACCTGCTGCTCTCGCGACGCTCGCCGACGCTTTCAACCCTGAAAGAAACCTAACGAGATGAAGGGTGAAATGAAATGATCAATGTAACGAAATGGAAGAACAGGAATTTCGGAGAATTCCCAGTATTCGCCTGGCGACCCGTGGAAACCTCCGGAAAAACCCATGGGTCAGGAAGCTCGGCCACGGTGACCGAACCCGCGACCTCTCGAATACGGGCCACAGACGTTACTGCCTGAATCATCTCGCTCTGTACTCATATTGAAAGTGATAACATTAATTATGAATGAGTTCCTTTAATTCAGCCATAAAGGAAACATTTTGACTTACCGATTAGCAAATTTTCGTTTCGTGCAACTACCAGAGCTTAACTGGGGGAAAAAAAAAACACCATGCTGTTGTGTTGAGTTTGATAATAAATCTAGGATTATATGCGCAGGTTGCCACCCCCCCCCCCCTCCCAGTCCAGTGCAGCTGGTTAGTTTGTCTAGTTTAACTCTACACTGGCTGAATAATAGTGATTTTAGTTAACTCTGAATTGAGTCACTGCAAACTATTTTGAATTCAAGGTAAAAACGAAGGAGGCAATTTAAGTATAATGCCAATTGTAAGTTTGTTAGTCTAAAACCTTGCTTTCCTCCAATCTGACAACTGAACTCAACTAAAACTAAAACTGGAAAGTGAAGGACCTTTCAGTTCAGTTTTCAATTATGCTTTCCTGGAAAACAACTGAAAAACTTAAAATTGAGCTAAAAATATCAGACCATTAAGTAAAATGGCTGAAATGTGGTTGGAAAAGCTGCATGGCAGTGATGAAAGTGAGTTGGGATTGGATACTTTGTTGTTTATTTTGGTCAATGAATTAACGGACGATACTGGTAATGAGCAAAGTGTGGAAAACGCTGTCATGTATGCTAATCGTAGTTCAGAAGGTGCCTGAGAGGTTTTGGTTCTGAGATACCTGCAGGACAATGACACTAGTTCGTGGAGTACTTCAGATGAACACCAAAATTAAACCAATCTTAATATTACTACGGCTAGATATAGATACACGAACTCCAACCACTTTCAGAATTCACTGACATAACCTAGCATTTTTTTTTGTATTACAACAGATGTCTATATTTGTATTAGTACACCATCGTTTACTGCCCACATGTAGCATTATATTGCACAACTCGTAGTAATACACATAAATAACAATAATTCACACTGGGGAACTTCACACCTCCCAGGTAAAGTATTTCTGACGAATCCGGAATCTTAACCAAACGATCAAGTGAGGTTAGGTTACCACCTACACACATGACGAGGTTATACCTGCCAAGTCTACTGTGTTGTGTATTACAGAATCTTTGCACGCCTTTTTCAGAGCAGAACAAACTAAAAACTATTAAACGTTACACAGAAACAGTAAATTTATTTACTTATGTACTTGATTCTCCAAATTCCTCTACTCCTTCCAAAGACTCTGTTTCCCTATATTTCTATACTGCAAGTTGTGTTTAAATTCGTTCTGACGAATAAAATTAATAATTGCACTCCCTTAACTGTGTGAAAAGTTTCATTTTCCACTCATTATGTCCAATTTTCAAATTAAACAAACCAATACCGCAACTATAACCTCACTTTAGATCGCCCAAGCTCAACTGAACGAGTCACCGCAATTTTCGGCGCCTATATTTGTGGTGAAAAACTTAAAAATCTAGTGACAAACGAATAAGAAGAGATTCAGCGTCAATCCAGTTCAGTTCTTGGCCGGAGGAGAGCACTTCCATAATAAACAAGTCACCCATTCATGACTACCAACTGAAAAGTTTAAGTTTAGTTCAGATTGGAGGAAAGTATGACTTAAGGACGGATCAAGGAGAGGCTGGTAAGGTCTAATTCAAAGATTCATCCATAAGTCCCAAGGAGATTCAAGAAAAATAACACAATACTCAATGAAGAAATTTTTTAATAATTTACATCGATAATGTTAATAAACTTTTAAGAAAACACTTATTTTAACAAACGTAAGGAATAATAATTTATGATTATGTAATGCGACTCAATAAATTACACAAGAGGTATAATACGATAATATAACAACAAAAACATCAGCAATCTGTCTACTAAATGAATGTCCATGTCGGTGACCTTGAAACACATTCAAAATAATATGATACAAGCAGAGAGAGCAGAAGCCACAGATTTTACATATATTACATAAAAATACAAAACGAAGATGTAAAATAGTTCTTCTAATCACTCTCGAGAGAGATTTACATTAAATAAAACAAAACTATGACAACTGACGTCTATTAAGCGTTTAGTTCAAAATTAAATAATTTATACACGTAAATATCAACATTATTTTCATTTTGAAAATACGTGGCCAAGACATTTTGTATATATAAAAATGTTCTTCAGATGGACTTTTATGTCATAGAATATCCACGAAAGAATTTCGTTGAAGGATTGATTTTTTTGAACATTCGATGTATGTGCCAACTTCAATTCTGAAATATAAGTTGGGAAGAAGGGCTTATGCGATATAAAAACAATGTTTACGAAATTGATGACTGGCTAAACCAGATGGGGCAGTTAATCAAGCAATATGAACAGAAAATTTGTTTTGTTTTCCTGCCAGGTGAAGTTTACAGTGAAATATGTATAATAAAACTTACAACCTTGTTAAAATCTCATTTACACTACTACTTGTAAGTTGTTATACTTGAATGATGCAAAATTGTTAAGTAGTTAGAAAGAATACCATAATATCGTATACATGTTACTGTATGATTTGTTTTCACTTGTTTGCCACGTTGCCGGTTTTCCGTCGCTTTTCGACCTCCAAGTGTCAAAAGAGCTCCCAGGAAAAGTATCTTTGTTAATATAATGCGTTACTATGCTCTTCAAAGACACCTGACGATCACAATCTAAACAAAACCCACGCCTATTTCGATTACATTATGTACAACATGGTCGAGTATTTTACAATACTTGTAAATTATAATACAAGCCTGTACTTGGTGGAAAGAAACTTCCTATCTTATATGTATGTATACATAAGGTAGATGCTAAAAAAGGTCACAAAGTATTCTTTTTTGAATCGTTCGTTCATCTCTGCATGTTCGTTCGTTTTATACACTAAATATTCCACCTCTTTAAGTTCTCACACTTGGCAAGCTATTCACAATTGTACAAAACTAGTACAGCTATGTTATTTAAACGAAGTTTCTCTCATCCGAATGAATTACCATCACATTGTAGTCCTTAAATCAATATAGATTTATTTTTCTTCCTTCATACAAGAAGGAAGCGATATGTATATTTTGCTGCGTTTAAATAGGCCATTTTGAAAAATAAAGCTTGTAGAGTTCCAGTATTAACAATGTTTTGTTTTAAACAAATAAAGTAGGATATGAAACATTTTGATTGGCCGCGTGTTTATGAAACAACTCCACAGGAGTGACAAAAGTTCTTTAAAAGGTAAATGCTCCCTGTGGGCTCATATTAATCTTACCAACCCTCCTTTTTGCTTTGAAAAAATAAATAAAGGAAAAGAGCTCTTCTTAGAGAAATCTTGCCATTCCTGGTGACATTTTCGAGAAGAGTTCTATGATCACTGGCTAAGATGGGTTGATATAAAATCGTATACTGACTGCCGTTGGTTAGAGCGTGGAATGAAAACTATGTTACCTAAAATCTGAGGTCATATCGACGACTTTGCTTTCAGAACAATTGCCCATCTGCAATGATGCTCACTCGTTTGTTATTGTATATCTTTAACTTTGTTTACGTTGGGTTTTCTCTATAAACACTAAATTTATACACACATTTACACTTTAACTCATACTTCCAGACTCTATGGAGGATTCCAGTGGGGAATCGAACCCAGTACCTCAGGATTTGGAAGCTACCCTGCTGATCACAGATGCAAGCACGTTACTCGTAATATTCGAAGTTTCATACATTTTGCTCAAATAGTTGAGCAATTATGATGAAGTTTATTAATTTATTATTAAGTCAGTAAAAGTACCTCGCTATAGAAAATTTTAAATATTTTTCTAATATTTTTACTCAAGGTTCAAAATACAACAGATGTTTTAAAAATATTGTCCTAGGTTTCTCTGTGTTTCCTTCAACTTTGGCTCCAAAAGCTATGGATAAGCTATTATGTACCTCGTTCTTCCTGGACTGACCGAATAGACAACTTTTGGCAATTAAATTCATTTTAAATTACTAGAACAGTAGAAATGTAGTTTTAAAATTGAAGTATCAACACAGAAAAGCCCCCGAATTAATTTACTTCTTCCAAGGCCAATTTTCGATTAAAACCAAATGTATGTTTGATTATAACAATTATATCCACAGAAACCCCTGTTATTACAAGCTGTAATGACTGTGTTGTAGATTTATATCCATGTCATTGGAAATAACAGCCCAGATAATTTCTGTTTTGAATATTGTGCAATATGAAATTGCCCTTTGAAAAAGTAACTGTCATAAAAAGGAAATGGGATTCTGTTAGCACTTTCAGTGCCCAGTACAGGCACCGGTATCTAAGGTGGCTCGATGTAAACAAACACAACGTCACCATCCTGCTTCATGGGGCGGAATTACCGCATTCGCATATTCGTACAAGTTGAATGGACGGGAATGGGGGCTGTACTGCATTCTAAAGCAGTCGCTTAGTCCCTTTGTTGCCCTGAGAATGTCTTGCGTAAAGTAATATTACATATAACAATATTATTATACAATATGAACTTCTTATACACAATGAAAGTAAGATTTAAAAGTCTAAACTATTTAGTTTGTGATATGTTTTAAGTTAGATTGAAATGTATCTTTATTGTAAAGATCTTACGTATTTAGATGTTTTAAGTTTGGTTTGTTCCATCATAATAAGACAATTATAACATATACTGTCTAATGTAACAGTAAACATAGCTAATGCATTTTTGTTCACTTGTGTTTCGTAATTAATATGAATGTGGTTTTTTATTTGACAATAGATATACTTATGTGTATTCATTTTTAAATGTCCGGAAAAATGAGGGAAATATAAACCAGCAGAAATGTAGGACCTACATGGACAATCATAACGAAAACTATCAATAAGAAAAATCGCACCCTTTGTTAATTAACACAGAAAAATAACAACAAATAACACCTAAGCTGGCGCGTGTTAATTTATGGAAATATTTACAAAACGCTATTGTTAATATTATGCAACATATTTGGAATAATTAAATAAAACGACAAAATTTAAAAATGAGGTAGTTTTACTCTAAAACAGGCTTCCCTACACCAAAAGGGACTTTACTACCTTATTAAAAATAATTTAAATTTATGAAACAACGCTTCAACTCAGACTTGAACCCGGAATTTCAATAAAAACCTTAGCGACATTAATATATTTTTGTTTGGACAGTTCAGGTTCCTAAAACGTAATACTTTTACTGCACAAATCGCTATTCTCATTAAGCGAATCGCTCGTGTCATGGCTTTAATGTTAAACCGGTCTGCTAAATTATTTATCCATCACTATGCAAGATACCTCAACCTACCTATTTACTCTTTAAACCCAGGCAAGTTAAGTCTATCTCTTGTTTTATTTACATCGAGCCACCATCTCTGTCAATATCCATAGATCTTCAGACATTCATTTATAAATTGGTTTGTTTCAGCATAAGAGGGTTGCAATAAATAGAATAATTACATTCCTATTTAGGTAGTTCGATTTGAACGTAGCTGTTTTCTTTGAAGGCGAGTCACCACTTATTGTACGTGGGCCCACATGCTCTTTTGCTATAGATTCGCTCAAACTAGAGAATATAAAACAGGTTAGTATCAAAATCGAATAGGGAATTTAAGAATTTTCTTTGTAACATTATTTCGCTTGCTATTTGTGTGTTGCTTGATTTCATGATATTATTAATTATTAATGCCCTTGTTTTTAAGTTTCTCTTTCTAACGTAACGGAAGTATGAGTATGGTGAGTGATGCTTATTGTTTCCAGACACAAAGAGAATCTCTGGAATATTTCGACTTTCTTGCTACCTTGCACTTAGACAGGTAAATATGGAGTTATATATTCAATAGCAGATCTAGATTTGAGCATTTATCAATTGTTGTATTGTTTAGTAAAACTGAAAATTAAATAGGCATGTTTAGATATGTTTTAGAAGGATAGATAAATGCACATAAATTTAAAATGCAAATTAACAGAAGCAATCTTCATAACTGAAACTACTATTATGATGTAATATTGGCTAATACGAGTATTGGAAAACATTAATTGTTTGTATTACACGGTGATACGACACAAATGCTATTTCCTAAGAATATTGTGCAAGCAGCATTGCAAAAGCAAGTTTTAAGAGATCACTCTATATTATTATGTGATGTAATGTATTTAATGTTTAGTTTTATATGTCGAAGTATTATTTTCTCTGGCTAGTTTTCATTCCACTACCAACAGGCAGTTGAGCACAAAGTTCAGTAATGTTACGAGAGAATTTTAGGCCAGACAGACATGGTTATTTGAAAATGAGAAATTTCTAGTTGCGAACTGAAGTTGCTGCATCATAGTGTCAACTTTTAGCGATAAGGAGTCTCCCAAAACAGAAATCTAGCAGTGATCATAAAACAGTTCATCTGCAGTAATTCTTTAAAATAATCACCATCATTCCGATATGCATTTATTTCGAAGGCAAATGACATAAGAGGAAAATGGGGAACATTTCCCAGCATTTCATGGAATTTGAAAGCGTTATGAAATGCTGGGAATGTTAGAAAGGAGGACTTTGTGACGGCCGATTCCCAGATAAAGCGATTTGTCCTTATCTGAGTGATCGCTAATGTTCTCGATGTATTCACAGTGAAAAGAGAGTTAAGGGGGAAAAATAGAGTACTACACTCGCACGTAATGTCACGTCACAAAGCTTTTCTTGTTTGTATCACAACTGGCTTCGTTTTTCTTTGGACAACCCTCGAAGAAAACGCACACGCTCACACACTCACAAACTGTTTCTTCCCGGCAGGCGATTACAGCGCATCCTCGTGTTACTTGCCGGAACTAAGTAACGGGCTTGTCCCATAAGATTGCGAATTGCAGGTCGGAAGGGCGAAGGGGTTCATCGTTGCGAAGGGGGAGGACACCAAGCTGCCAACACCTGAAAATGAAAATACAAATCATAACCGTGGCAAGGAATAAACATCCAACAAGTGTAATACTCTGTACTGAGGTACACAAAATGTAATAGCGGCTGACCACTTCATGATCAGATCTTGCCTGTTGTGCAAATAGATCAGCTTTGGAACGTGATTTCACCGCAAGGCGTGGCAAGCCTCTGATTGCATTTTGTGTTGACAAGTTCCTCAAGCCACCCGCCATTAAATTTTGTGTCAGCTAGAGCTGAACCTTGTGGATGCCTCAAATTTATATTCAGCACTGCAAAACTATACTCTTATAGGTCGCACTGTGACCTATTGCGATTACTTCATAAACGTAAGCAGCACCAAAGAAGTCAGTAATGAACAGGTGTTTATTGCATAAGATTTGAAAGTGCCTTTGTAAACCAAACGCATAACCAAACCGCCACTGTAACACAATTGTGTGTTAAAAGGGTGGTATACTTTACATAAAGTGGAAGGAGGTAAACCCAACCTCCCCTCTTTCACGAACGTTGGACATCGCTAATTTCAACCGACTGGTGGTAAAGGACCAATAACCATTATAGGCCTTGTTCCCATTCATGTTGGCAACTCCGCGATTCTTTCTAAAGCCGGCGTCCCATGGGCTAACTTTTTTGACCAAACGTTTTGTATCCAATGGAGTTGTAGACACAAATGAAACAGTGTCTGTCTGTCACACTATGATTCATTTTGGTCCAATACAAATGACAGTTCACGAAGCAAGCGTGAGAAATGAACATGGCGGACTCAAATGTTAATTTAGTGATTGCTATATTAAGTATAGATTTGGGATATATTTTCACAAGGCTGTCTCAGTAGGAAGAAAAGGTGTATTAGAAGTAAAAGACGTTGGTGGATACGATCATAGCTACAAAAAAGAGAACACAACACGGACCGAGCTATGCTGGGCCTATTCAAAATGAATTGAGGTTAGGTGATCCGGAAAACTATCGCAATTTTCTACGAATTGGCGAAGATTTATATCTCAACCTTTTACATCCTGTCGAAGGCAAAATTACACACCAGGACACAAATATGAGACAAGCACGAAAGAGATAAAAACGCTTGTAATTGTTTTAATCTTAGTATGGATGGACAGGAGTTTGAACTCATTTCATAACATACAATTTAAACATACTGTTAACTGGATTTCTTATTGTTTATTAAATAACCACCTCAGTAATATTTGTTAATGATCACGAAAAATCGTTAATGAATCTGCCAGAAAAAACTAAATGTTTTATTAAAATACCCATTACATTACAAGTGTCACGAGCTGTACATACAGAACAGTTGACATGTTACCTGCGCAGTCCGCCATATTGTTACGTTACAGACGCTGATTGGCTATTTGCAAGTTGTTGGATTAAAGAATTAGATGCAACTCAATCGCATTGTATACGAACACGTTGGATACAAAAAATAGGATAGAAATTGTGTCCAACTGTGGATGTCTCACGATACGCTTTGGTTGTAGGAACATGCTCACCTCGTGGTCACGTGATCTAAGTAGGGGGAGAACTAACTAACCTGAGCCATGGAGACCGGCGCCTGGGCTGAAGGGCGACTTGCTCGACGAGGAGTTGAACAACCCAGAAGTTGCCGGAGATCCCATGTTGGTGAGCTGGGAGGCGGCGGAGGATACGACAGCTGCTGCTCCCGCCGCCGCCGCCGCTGCCGAGCTGGTCGGGGTTGACGAAGTTCCCGTCCCACCGCCCCCGCTGTAACTGCCGTTCATTGTGACGCCTCCTCCGGCGTTGGACGTGACGTAGGAGCCGCCTCCGTTGGAAGAGTGAGGTGTGGAAGCTGAGGAGCCGTAGCCGCCCCCACGTGGAGACACGCTACTGCTCTGTCCACGGCCGTACTCCTCTAGAAGAGAAACCCTACCAGTAAGACAAACATGGGCACGTTACTAAGGTGGTGCCGCCCCCAAAACTACCTTCTCTCTCTTACCTCCCCTTATTGTGCCATAATATTCAACAGATCCAAAGTCTTAAACCAACTTAAGTTTCCAAGAAATAGAGTCTTTTGAAATTAGATGCAACAATGTGAAACATTTCCACTAATAGTATTATTAATTACGTATTTTAGACAAGTGAAAGTAGTTTAAACTCAATTGTTTCTTAAAACACAGAGTAACACCCAAAAATTGCAACGCATGTACGAGGTTCATACTAATAGTTGGGAGCAGCCAATTGTTATACTTCAAATTGCAACAATGTAACAAAAATTAGATAAATAAGAAATAAAAAAGACTGCAAGATCGTAATCAACAGATTTTACACCACGTTGTCATATTGTGACATGTAAACAAAACTATGAATTTACAAACAGGCAGACATGAGTGTTTCGTTTCGAAGCTTGCTGTCACTGAATTCCTTGCTAAAGAAAAAAAAAATTGTTTCTGCAATTATTCATCTTGGACTTGCGCGAGATGTGTCCATGGAGATGTTTGTATGGGAGCCAGCAGGGTTAGGAGATTGGCGAAAAACATTTCAAATATGGAAACACAAGTATGAAAGACTAGCCGAACTGCGTTAGAAAAGCGTTAGAGAAGATAGGCATATCGCTGTGGATGAAATAGCCGGAAGATAGTGCGGCTTACGTTATAGAGACGTTTGTTCAAGTGAATCCCACCTTTATTGACTGAAGACTCAAACTTCAGAGAAAAACCTTCACCCAAGACCTTCTTCAGATATTTCAAACTGAAGGAGATGAATTATAATACAAATTGAGTCGGTGTTGAAACTCTTAACATCACTTACATGTAATTAATCTTGACCGACTTCAAGAGCTTAAATTGCTCCCATCATCAGAATTGCCCGAGTGGTTCTTATAGATGTTTGATGCGTGGTTGCTTGGGCTGACATCTAGTGGGGGCTTATGTACTTCCATAAAGGGTTTGGTGGCGGCAAATCAAACTTCATTACGCGGAGTTTGTTTTCTATGATATGAATTTTCTCCCGGATATCCAACTCTGCAGTGTGAATTGTAGCTTTTAAAAGTTTTATGTTTGGCGTAATGTTGTAGTTGGATGTCCAAAATGATGCACAACTGCAGATTTATCCATCTGTTTGTATTTGATGCATCTCATGTGTTGTTTTAGTCTGGTACTGGGCAACTGATTTGATAGATTTCTGCTTTTTTTTCTGTGGTATCTGCTCTTTTGACTTGTTGCACAAATTATTTTGTGGGGCCAAGTTAATGTTACATTTATTGAAGATGTGGAATTTGCAGCGTTTACTTAGATGGTAACTAAGTTTTTTGAAAATCACATTGCTTTTTTGTTGAGAGAGTTTGGTGATCTATCTTAAGTGTTTCTGTTTTTTGAATTGCATATTTTCTTGTCAATGAATCCATTATTAATTGCTGCGCTGACTATGTGTTTGTATTCTCCTTCTGATAATGGGGTGAAAACCAATGTGTGAGATAACCTGTTTAGGACTGCAAGTTTGTGTGGAACTGGGTGGAAGATATTGTTTTTTATGTAGTTTCAATACCAACTCAATTTTCATCATAATTTAGTTTCAAATGACTTATTCAAAGATACGTGAATGAGGGACCAGTAGTGTGACAGACGATGAGCCTAAAACAAAACGCCATGGGAGTTATATCGTAAGGAAATTTGCAGAAAATTTGGGAAAATATGTGCAAAGAAATGAGGCTATGTTGAAAAGAGACAGAAAGGTCTGTAGACTAAGATAGTTACTAGTTTTGTTTGAAAATAAAAACTGTTGCTCTCGACCTTCAGTGTGAACCTCGAACATGAACCCCTGGACAAACACTACAGTTCCGTAATAAAAGTGCTCAAACTGCCCTTAGAGAAGGTAGCTAATGTGGCTATTTTGTTTATATTATAATTTACTTTAAATAAAGTTAGCGTGAATGAAGTTAGCGATTAAATGTCTTGTCACCCTTCTTCTACAGGAACTGATTAAAGCTAAGGTTGGAAAGTTATACCATAACTGAAACACTCATTGGAAATCTAGTCAAGCACATAGTTTTATTGTAAAAAACTATAAGAACCTCTTATAATATTAAAGTAAGAGCTTGTGTGTTTATGTAGAATGCATTGTAAACTAAAATGGCTGAATTTAGTATTACGTTGCTACGAAAAGGGACTATCACCCTGCACTATAAAACACTATTTTGGAGGTGATAAACCAGGCCAGGGAACATTGCTCCGAAGGCGTGAAGAGAGTAGCCCCTCTCCTCCTTAACGCATTCTTTGGTGGAGCCGGTTTTCCCTTTGGTTTTCCGTCCTCGCAGTCGCAAAGAGGAATGTGTTGATACTTGGCGAGTAGTTCCCCAGGCCTGGTAAAGGACGTGTTAACACAGAAGGATGTACTATTTGCTAAGTTGTATATAGGAAGGATATGCACCTTCAGTCCACTGACCGTTTCCATTCTCCTGGACACTGACGGCCAACTGTCCCGTGTAGGTGTTGAATCCCGCCGACATTCCATTATTACTCATGGCCGTCGGAGAACGGGGCGCCGAAAGGGCGAGCTGGTTGTTTCGGGGCATGCTGTACAGGGCTTCCGCAAGGTCAGCTGCGCGTTTCAATATTATCTCCTGCAATAAAGAAAATGTCAGTATGAGCTCAGAAGAACGCTGAATGCGGTCAGGCCTCCTAGCTTTCACTTAGGGACCGAAGGACCAGAACCACACTTTTCACACATGTCTAATACTTTCATAGGATACAATAATAAAAGAACTCTGACGTGTTATATTCACATACTCTCTCCACCCATACTTCAGCTATTCTGAAAAAAAGACTTATTCTTGTATCTACTTTGTATTACCCGAAATAGACATTTATAAAAACGTTTTACTATAAAATTCGTTATAGGTACAATCGGAATAGGAAAATAATTTTTAAGAGCTGATCGCATATGATAGTTTGATATTCCGTTCTCTTTGCACGTGCTAACGTGCTTCCCATTAAAGAATAGTACACGTATATGAACGTTGAAACCAATAACAAGAAATATCTCGGAAATGGTTAACTACACAAGAAAAGTGTATCAGGCATAAATAGTGTGATTTAACGAGATCTACATTTTTGTGCAGTATGGCTGTCTATCGCTTACGGTTTACCAGTTATGCAAAAGTCATCTAGAGTAAATAGGACTTCATGGGCTACAGCCAGAAAATTCAAGATATACGTACATTTTATGTCATCTCAAACATTTTAATCAAAATCGTTATACAATGCACAATCACATTGTGCACATTGATTTGTGTATATTTGCGACACTGTTTACTTTCTAGTCTAAATCCTGCCTTAGATGTTAAAGGTGATATAAAAGTAGAAAAATAATGATAAATATCATCCTCAAGAAAAGCTATGAACAAGTGACCTATCTAATACTTCTATGTGAATCATTTAAAATCAGTAAATGTAAGCAAATATTGCTACAATGCTGATCTAAAACATGGGCAAACACTTGAGAAACAAAGATTTTTTTTTCAGGTGGAGGTTGTACATTTAGTTCTGTTCCTGATTTTTGTGGGTAGTATTTTCTCATTAATTAAAGGCAAACACCGCAGGAGGTACAAGTCTCAAGGGTAAAGAGGCAGTAATTTTGGCAATTGGAATGTAAAACGGAGGGTTCCTGAGAGAGCTGGTAAATACCCACCTGCTTGAGGTAAGGCACTTTACGAAAATGGACACGAGTCCTTCTTTTGTACGAGGTTAATTTCAGAGGTGTCAGCAGTTTTACTCCAATCTTAGCACTGCCCCAATCTGCAACCCCTTCCTAGAGAGGTGAGGTGTAAAAATGAGGAAATTAAAATGAAATAAACGAGCCGTGCACAGATTTAAAAAGGGCAAAGTCTGCATTTCATTAACGGATAAGGGAAGCTTGGCTAAAGAAACACGGGGAAAGAAATGATGTATGCATTCTACTTCATTTAAGACGAGAAAATATTATCCTTAAAATCACCACGGATTGTGATACAAGATTACCGGGATGTCTCAGGTGATGTAAAAAGTCCTATAAATGTTGCTTTAACGTGTTCATTTAATTGAACATATCACGATTTAGTTTAATAAATAACATGAATGGGCGATATTCCTGATCGCAATACATTTGAGAATTACATTTTTTGCAAAAGTTTACGCTTATGGACGTTTGTAGTAAATAATTACTCCGATATATGTAAAGTAGAACAAAAATCTGGGCCAGATTTGAACGCGCGACCTTGGGATCGGTAGGCCAGCGTCTAACCTACCGAGCTACCCAGACCGACAGTAGGCTTTGAGCGATAGTCAAATATTCTAAACCTTTCAAATTCCATTTTCTTTTCACGGTTAACATATAAAAGAATGAATAACGATGCTCCTTTTGATAGAACTTGAAGTTCTCCAAAACCCATAGAAATAACAAGCAATATCTCAGAAATGGTTCACTCTACAACAAATTTATTTTGACATAATTGTGTTTTAGCAAGATCTACATTTTTTGTATAGTAAGATTAGATCTATCTCTTACGGTTTACCAGTTATACAAAAGTCATCGAGATTAAATAGGACTACATGGGCTATAGCCAGAAAATTCAAGATGTACATTTCATTTGTCATCAAAATATTTCAAACATATGTCATTTTAATCAAAATCGCTGGAGCCATTTTCTAGAAAATAACAATTTTCGAAATATTTTCCATGTAAAGGGTAGTTTAGGGTGGAGAAACTTTCTTCAAAATCTTCGTGTTGCATCCTTGAGAAGACATTAAACTTAAATATCAACTTAGGTTTTTAACACACCTTTTGTTTTTGAGTTGTGTTGCCCACAGACAGACACACACAAACACACACACACAGAGAGAGAGAGAGAGAGAGAGAGAGAGAGAGACAGACATACACACACGGACCTTTTTCTAAAAATTCAGGGATTCAGGGGTTCTCAAAACATATTTCTGATGAAATCTTGATATCGAATTTTTGGGTGGAATACAATACTTCGTCTACTTTACTATACGTAGTAGAGCATAATGTAGCAGTTATAGTTCACTGTAATGCATTTCATTATATCCACCTCTTCATAGCCATACTACTGTCCACCAATCAAAGGTGCACTTGTTCATAACGATACTATTATCCACCAATCAAAAGATCCGCATGTAGCAATGAATACTTAGCTCTCTGCGCGCATTCCCACTTAGCTGAAAGCGAAACTACCGATGACACGAATAATTTATCGCCATAAAAATCAACAAACGCGTAGGAAAAGGAAATCAATAATTTTGCAGTTGAAGGTGCAACCGTCGATTAACAAATACATGATTACAATGTCGGACACCATACCAATAACATACAGCGTAGATTATTAAAACCATTTTGTAGATATTTAAAAGTTGACTACGAGATCGCTGAGAATAGTCTTTTGAGACTTGAGAACCTGTAATGGCATTAGATGCTGGTACAATTATGATCTTGTCGCATAATTTCCTACATATTCCCTTCTGCGTCATCTGTCTTCGATGAAGTATATTAAATCACACGTGATTGTTCAAGATACGCGATTGACAAGAACTTACTGCATAAAAATGTACTTCTGTGTAAAACTGGATTTTATTTCAAATGGACTTTTTGTGATGTTAGTCATTTCAGATGCATTCGTTATTAGTAGATTGCATTTTTCAATACTTTGTTACTTTGAAGGTGCTGTTGCTATTCAGTTGTTTTTTCATGAAGTAAGGGAGAGAACATGGAATTTTAGAGCTAAAATACAGCGATCAGCTTCTCCATTTGTGTCTATAACGAAATGCATAATAGATTGTAGGAGCTAATAAAAATAAACAATAGTGGGTAGAGAAATTTATGTGAATGTATGGCAGATACAACAGGGGCGGCAGGAAGAGCTGGTCAATGCAAAGTTCAATAAGAGGCTTGCCACACGTTGCGGTGTTGTACAGTGAAAGACACTGAAATCAGGCTGTAGAGCCAGTGATATATCATTTTCGCCCACAAGATTTATTTACACAACAGGAAACAGAATAGTAGTCACCATTAAATTTTGTGTCTGCCATAATACTATGTTTTGCTTATATGATTATGGGTGTGGAGTGATGAGTAAAATGAGGGTACTGTACCTTAGGCAGTTTCTCAGGATCCCCCGGATGCCTGGGTATGAGCTTTTGGAGACGTTGGAAGCCGTAGTCTATTGTAGGCTCGTTCAGGGCTGAAACACAATACATCTACCTTTAATACTGCATACCTACACATCATATTAATATCATTAATTCTAACACTCCCTGCGACTGTATGTAGGAAATTAGCATTTCTCTTGTGTATTTCTGGGAACACAAGTTCATATTAGTACCACTCTCAAAAGCAAAGTGTAGTAATCACATGCCTAATATTGTGAGGTGTGAAAACCACGTAAATTATTTAGTTATTGTAAATACCTGGGTTAAATAATCGAAGTAATTAATTAGTTAAGTCCAAAACTCCAAGTGCCTTGCAAGATCACAACCTAACATGCAGTCTTCGATTCAAAATTTTCCAGACATTACTAAAGAAAAATAAAGCAAAAAGTGTCGGAAAATGTCCACGAAATATTTTTGTGTATGGCTCTCCTCTAATTTACAAAGGAACATGCTCTGTTTAGTTTATAAGATGACTGTCCTTCACATAAACTAGAATTGTTATATATTTTGTCATAGCATAGAGCTGAAATGTAATTTATTATAATCTGTGACCAAGGGTCTAATTAAAACGATCAGCATTGACATTATAACACTCAAGACGTTAGTTGTGTTATTAACAACAGATATATTCCTGCCTTTTCTATATTGTTGTATACGGAATGGTTCGAGCTAGGTTTTTTCCCCTGTGTCAGCAGTGCAGTGTGCGGTGACGTCACACGCTGAACACGTCTTCAGTACGAGCATGTTCAGGGGCGCAGCTGACATCACCCCAACCTTTTATTGGTACTAAACCCAGATTTGAGTTTTCCTAGGCTTTGCCAAGGAGGTAGTCCAACAATTGATCCACAAAGAACATAATGAACTCTGGATGTTTTTCCTGGGACATAAGTATCTAAGGTCCTCATCAAGGACACAAAAATGAGCACACAATTACTGCTAAGTATGAAGATAAAGAGAAACAAATCAATGTGACCGTGAGGCTCTTAGAAATTAGGGTTGAATACTTTAACCAGGAAAGCATGCGATTGCAAGGATTTTAAAACGTCTACTGAAAAGCTAGAAGCCTTTGCGGAAGAGGCAAGAACTTTGAATTAAGTCTGATCTTAGTCCTTTGGGGCATCTCTCTTTCTTTATATATACCTCGAAAACTCGAAAATTATAAGTACTTGCAACTTGCAAGACGCCATTAAGAATGAATATTTTGTAGTACTTATTGATTTGGTGGTTCACTGTAATGTGCGAATTGGATGAAAAAGTATTGGGCATCTCTCCGTCGTAGACCATTGATATGAAAAGCCTAAGATCTGTGGTTTCACTCCCGCCATGGCATTGCACTTTTAACATCTAATTTAAGTTTCCGATATTCAGAAAATTTAAAGGATTAAATTTTATCAAAGGATTTCATTAAGAAGATTCGAAATATAACTCTTAATCTCCTTTAAGGACTTAGCTTCAAATTTATCCATTCATCAGAAGTAATAGACAATAGTTATTAGACAAGTTACGCGAAAATCTCACTGCTTTCGAAAGCTTGAAAAAAGATCAGTTTCAAACTGGCTTCTAGATTTATTTAGGAGATTGTCATGTTAGGTAAACGTTATTGTATTTTATAGGATTGGGAATTAAACAAAATTACCAGCCTTTTTCAGGCGTATATTTGTAAATTTGTCGTACTTTAACACACACACACGCACACACACACACACAGAATAATTTGGACAGCGCTGATAATAAACTGTAAGTAGGATTTGAGGTATCTCCAACATCTATTTTAATAATTTCTCATTTGAGCTACGCCTCTGGTAACGTTGGAATTTCGTTACCTTTTATATAAACATTAAAATAACATTAGAACTAGATTTGACTCAATGGTTTTAAATGTGGACACATATTTCAAACACGATTATTCAGAAAATTAATGTAATCATACTTTGAAAACAACTATTTAACAACGAATTGCATACTATAACCTAACAAATCTTTACATTGTTATGGGACAATGTATAGCATTAAGAAGCAACTAATCTTAGGTAATTTTACCCTCAACAACGTGAATGTGTTGAGCCAAATTCACCAAAAGCCTCAGTTAGAATTAAAATATATACTAACCTTAATATTTAATTTAAAAAATATGCTTTGTCGAATCACAGTTAAGAACTCTAGAGGAAACAAAAAAATACTTTGGCTTCTAATTAATATTTGTTTGTGTAGAACTAACACATCCTGGTATATTACAACACTAAATACTCGATTGTACATATGAAAACACTGTGTATTTGTCCCAGACGTTTGTGTGTATTATGAGCGTAATCTTTTATTACACATACAACTACTTGTATATAAATCATAAGTGTGATAAGTTTGTCTTATTTTGGATCTGTTGAGCCCATCGAGATAAATGCTCAGAGGATGGAACACCTCACGTTATGTAATCAGTTACACATGGAACAATAAAATGATTTGGTTCATGTGCTTCACAAATATACATCCCACACAATCGATGCAGTCATAGAAATCATTAATCCCTGCATAGCAGGGAATTTGCTCCGCTCTGTGTTGACTATCCTCCGGATTGGGAGCGGCCTCGGAGCTCCGCTCCCTAGTGGTATGAGCTAGCCTGTCATCGAGGAGTCTCAAATCTGTAAATTGTAGGGCCCTTGTTCTCTGCTGTTGTGCCTCCTAAGTTCGGCTGCCCTCTGTATTCCCTCCCTCAGTCCTCTCTCCCGAGGGGTGTCCTATCAGAGACATAGGTGCAAAAGATCCTCCGTAAGTGGAGGTGCTAAGTGTCCCCCCCCCCCCGAACCATATATAAACACAGCAACCAGCGCTACCATAACCAGGAGCACTTACAGGTGTGGAACCGTGATCCCTACTTCGTAAATTAAAATTAAAGTATTATACGAAAAAACAAACGCATACCTCTATCTAATGAAGCGATAACGCCCTTGCCTGAGCCCTACAGCTTAGGGATGGATTCTCGGTAGGTATAAATGAATTGCGAAGGTATTTTCTGGTAAATTTCAGTGCCAACGATTCCTGGAAAATCTGCGACATTATTGATCATCTAAATCCTTTCATCTGCTGCAGTGCATTAGTCACAAAACTGAGTGTTAGAGTGGTATTAAAACCTGGCTTCAGAATTGCAACATTATTTTATAGAGATGAATCTCAATTCTTACTACAAAACAGTATAGTAGTACGTTAAGGAATAGTGTATTATTGCATAATTTGCTTACATTTGTGATTGACTAGAAAGGAATAGGCAGCCACAGTGTTGTACGAAGTATAAATACATTCTGAAAACGTTTCCGTTTTTACTCTCTCTACTACGTATAGTAAACTAGAGGAAGTATTGTGAATCCAAGAAACTCCTTATTCCTTTGTGCCTCCAATATTACGTTTCAGAGTTACCAACTGCACAAACATACTGACATGATCAAGTCTAGACAAACTTGTGACAAAGGCTGGAAGCTTCATGAACAGACATTCAATAATTCTAACTGCAGATAATAACATCTGTGAGGCAATGCACTTTGGGAAAGTTTTATCTCGTTATCTTTTCGTCGCATTTGTTGATAACTGCAGTAAACATGATAAATAATCAATCCTCTTTCACGACCCTGTCGTTATTAGCTATCCATCTGCAGAGCATATTAACTATCGTTTTCCTTATGCATTTTGTAGTTTAAATAGTACTGTCGTGCTTATATGTGCATTTAGGAGGCAAGAAAGTAAGTTTTGCAGTATAAAGTTTGATATTTACTTCTTTCAATCATTGTTTTATAGTGTTCGCTTTGATTAGATAGTTTTCACATTTGCTTTGTTTTGAGATTATCGCCATGTTAATTACTTCTCACTTCGAGAGAAGAGAAATAGTAGGGTAGCTTGTGTACCTTATATTCATTATGTTTTATTAACTATTTTGTAACTTTTGTATAAGTGTTCTTTTGTCTTTTTGGCAGCCTGTAACTGTAACAGGAATATATTAAAATAAACAAATAAAAACAGTGATAATAAAGCAGCACCACCTTGCGGCAAGGTTAACTATCCATCACACATCGACCTAGGAGTATCTCCTAACGGACCCGTCACCACATAACTGCGTAGTTAAAAGCAACATAAAATAGAGAGAAAGAAAAAATACTTTCTCTAGTTATATTTGGTAAGCAATAGAGAAAGCAACGGCTAACAAAGAAGCAGTTGGAACTTCAAATGATTACAAATGATTTCGGTTTTTTTACAAGATACAATGTTTTAACCTTCAAGGTCTCGTCTCTATAGCTTACTATCTTGCTTGTTCACGAGCCCACAGAGCGAGAGGTGCAGGGCAACTGTACCTCCACCTCTGTAACGGACAGATGGCATTAGGCTGCCATCAAGGCTACCTGCTTTCATTACCTGTGGATAGATGGCACAGCATTCACAATTACCATGCACTTTTCATTTTTACTATTGTTCTAGACTTAAGATGGAACTTTGGGTTGTGATGTTAAATATCCAAACCGGTATTTACCTTAGTGACTGAGGGAAACCATGAAATAACTCAGTAAGATTGGTCCGTACTGGGATTTGAACGGGGATCTGCCGAGTGCGGACCACAGGCGTTATAGAGAGAATATTGTATTCCATCCAAAACTTTGACATCGAGATTTCACCGTAAATTATGTTCCATAACCATCTGTCTCTGCAGTATTTGTATGAAAACATAATGTCGGTCTGGGTGGCTCAGTTGGTTAGACGCTGGCCTACGGATCCCAAGGTCGCGGGCTCAAACCAGGCCCAGGCCGATGGTTTTTAAGTCTGCTTAAAAACGACAGCTCCATGTCAGTAGATTTACTGGCATATAAAAGAACTCCTGCGGGACAAAATTCCGGCACACCGGCGACGCTGATGTGATCCTGGCAATTGACAGCGTCGTTAAACAACAAAATAATTTAATTTAATGAAAACATAACCTATATAAAATGAAGGGTTGGTTCATTACCTAACTTCATATATTCAGCATTTTATAATGATTGTGACACAACAAAATCCAGTTTGATGAAAATATGTTTAAAATATTTCCACGATGAATTAAATGTATAACTTGAATTTTCTGGAAATAGCCAGTGGAGTCCTCTTCAATCTGGATAAATTTTATTTAACTCATAAGCCGTAGACCGCCTCTGTAGCGCAGGGTTAGCGCGATTGTCTCTGGCGCGGAGGACCCAGCTTCGATCCCTGGTACCGGCGTGGGGATTCTTTCTCCGCTAGGAGTTCTGGTACGGGGTGCACTCAGCCTCGTTAGATCCCGGAGGGCTTACTTGAATAAAGAAGTAGCGATCCCTGGTCACGAAGTCCAGATAACCGGCCAGGAGGGCTCGGGGCGCTGCCCACGTCACATTATTATCTAGTACTGAACCTCATTCATGACTCAGAGGTGGGGGACACAGCGGCCGCGCGGTAAGCCTTAGCCCGCGAAGGGCTGTTGCTCTAGGCTCTCATAAGCCGTAAGATATATTTGAGAACTTACCTCCTAAAATATCTTATGTGTTGCACTCACATGACTTTCTCTACTGTTGTACTAACTATTCTTACAAACTCTTATTCCTTTCACGAGAGATCGTATTATTATTCCCTTATCTTCCTTACATATTGCTTATGCTTGTATATTCCTTCCTTATACATTCCTTTATACTCCTTTATCTTCATGTTAGTCGAGATAAACATTTGCAGAAATTACCTTATTGGTAATATTCCTCTAGGTACAATGGGAATATGGGAAAACAGTAGGTTTTGTGCAATAGTCAAATCTTTTGAAACTGGTTCCTCTGAAATTCCATTCTCTTTGCACAGCCAAGGGATAAAAAGTGACTAACGACCTTCCATTTCAGAAAAGTTTTAAGTATTGAAAACTCACAAACAACAAGGAATACTTCAGAAAATGTATTTGGACATAAATTGTATGTTTCATGATATTTACGTTTTTTGTATAGTATGATTTGGTCTATCTCTTACCATTTATCAGTTGTGCAAAAGTCATCAGGAGTAAACAGGACTGCATGGGCCATATCCACAAAATTCAAAATATGCATTTTATTTGCCATAAAAGTATCTCAAACGTATGACATTTTAATCAAAATCGTTGGAGCCAATTTTTGAGAAAATTAAAGTTTTTCAACTTTTTTCCATGTAAAGGGTAGTTTAGGGTGGAAGAACTTTCTTCAAAATCGCGTCACATCCACATACGCCCGCGCGCGGACCTTTTTCTAAAACTGCCTTTTTTGGACCCTGTCAATTGCCAGGATCACATCAGCGTCGCCGGTGTGCTGGAATTTCGTCCCGCAGGAGTTCTTTTACATGCAAGTATATCTACTGACATGGAGCTGTTCTTTTTAAGTACACTTAAAAACAATCGGTCTGGGCCGGGTTTGAACCCGCGACCTTGGGATCAGTAAGCCAGAATCTAACCAACTGAGCCACCCAGACCGACATTGCATTGAGGTCGTATGACTTCCATGACATCTCATCATCAAACTTTTGGGTGGAATGGAATAAAAATGTGCATACAGCTAAAACAGAAAAATTATGTCAAGTATATTTGTTGACGCTGTTTCCAAGATAGTGTTTATTATTGGTTTGAATTATCCCTTGCTTGTGGTCATGCAAAGACAACGGGATTTCTAAGTCATCACATGGCAATAGATTCGACTATCCTTAAATCTACAGTATTCCACTCGAATGTGCAACAAAATGTGCATGAAAACCATTTCTGAAAATGTTTATTTCGATTAACATGAACCGGGGAAAGAAATAGGCTTTTGTAGGAATATTTGGTACAAGAATGGGTAGAGATAATCACGTGAAAGTAATCATATTTTTGTATTTCTCATTTTTACCGCTCTGTAATGAAGAGGAGTCATACAATTTGAAGATAGCATTAGCAAACTCGCTTTTGAAACGCATGGTCGAGAAGCGAGTGACACAGTTAGCGAAACGCCGAGAAAGTAAGCCCGCCGTTAGTAGAACCATTACAAGCAAGCAAGCCCAAATGTTGATGTGAAGACACATTTTCCCTGAAAGTGACGGCGAGGAAACAAGGACGCCTGCGCCAAAGCCACGACGGAATCAACACGTGCCCACCTCGTTTCCAATCGCTTTAACAAAATCCACCACCTGCACAAGTACGAGCTTCACGTAGCTGCCAAGAGATGGCAGGTGTAGTGGAGCCACGCTAGCGCCGGCTGTGAAATAGGGATAAATACAGAGTGGACTTAATTATAATGCCCTTTCATTCAACAACAATTTCAACGTAATACTGTATTTAACTCAGGAGTTTAGCTAGGACCTTGTGGTTGACACAAGTTCACCTGAGATAGCGTGCTACTGTTTATTCCTCTTACACCCTGCTCCAAAAGTGACTTATCCTTTCTTTACCGGTACAATGAATAATACGCAAAATAACATCACTAATACATTACATTACTGCATCAAACAAAGCAATTATGATCTTACTTTGAATATGATTACATGAGGCAGTATTTTTGTGTAAGCCCTCTAAAATGATCCAAATTGTAAATATAGAGGCTACAGTAAGCCCAGCCGCCTGAAATAACCATGTTAAATTCTAGGCAGGGTAGGCTGAGTTCTTCTGTTCATGTGTGATACAACGAAGCAGGAAAAAGTGATTATCATCGACATTATAACAACGAGAAATGATAACCATGCATCGAAAAGTGAATAATTAATTGTCAAATTGTGTGACATTCATAAAAAGGAACTATATTAATAATTGATTGAGATCAATCGAGTGCGGCGAGATTAGAAAAGAACATTGAGTTTTCACAATCATTGTGCCCTACCACTTTGTTTGTTAGCGAAGAAGTCCACCATATTTAGTGAGAAAACTGTAAAAGTGTTTCATGAGATGGACAATAATTTTTAAGTGTTAATAAATTGTTCAAAACATTCATTGATACAATATTGATTGTTTCATCTATAAAATAGAACACTGTGACAACAGTAATAGAATCTTACAGCCCTCAGACTGATGCTAGGTGCCAGTAATAAAACTTCGTAAAGACTAATTCCAACGAAGATTAATAAAATCTAAATAACACATCTACATTCGTCTTACTTTAACACCAACATTATATTAAATCATTACACAGTCCAAGTGCATTGTAGACAGTAATTTTGAGCTGCTGGTGTCACTCAATTTACATCGTACCAAAAACTTCCCCGCTTCACAGCGCGATTGCGCGTTCAAGAACCAAGCCATTCTCCTTAGTTAATGACAGTACTTCATTATTATTAATTTATTTCTGTTTGAAATGTGACTTTACTTGTATGCGTATTTGTATGTGTGCCTACTGTTTAAGAACCCAAAGGAAAGCAAGAAGTGCATTTTACGCAAAACTTAGGCCTTCATACAAGTTTAGCCCAAATCATTACGAATGAAGGCAGAGTATTGCCAGAAACCTTTCCCTCACTAATGTCCTCAGGATTTTAATAAAAAGTGAAGTGAGTTAGTTAACTTTATATCATACAGCATTTATAATAATTTGTGACATTCGTTCATTCTGAAATATTGACTGTTCTTAGTAATTTTGTCCGCATTTCAAGCAATATGCTTTGAAATGTGAAGGGGTTTCGTTTTGTCTCATGAATGTATTGAAATAATAAGTAATGGATCCTTATGAAACTTCGGTTCCGGCTTCATGTTTGCAGGGATATTTTGTGACTTAGCACACATTGGGTAGAGGCGCTACCGTCACGTCGCCTTGTAGTGGTATGTCACTCTCCAGTCGGTCTGATTAGACACTAGCTTACTAATCCCAAAGTCGCGGGTTCAAATCTGGCCCAGACCGATGGTTTTTAAGTGTGCTCCATGTCAGTAGATTTACTGGCGTGTAAAAGAACTCCTGCAGAACAAAATTCCGGCACACAGGCGACGCTGATGTGATCCCGGCAATTGACAGCGTCGTTAAACAACAAAATAATTTAAAAAAAATAAAGGTATGCCACTTTCCACTTCCATACCTCCAACAAACAGAATACAGTAAGATACATAGCTCTCTACGTAATGCCATTTACAACACGGACCGCAGCCTAGTGATTGTGTTACAAGCAGAGCTCGACCCAGGGCACCAAGGCCCTTGAAATCACAAGTGTACGAATGACTGCGTTGTTTAGTTCGGGAGGGAATGGAAGAAGACGCCTGAAAATATATTTCCTAAAATTAATGGCACCCTATACATCTCATAAATACTTCTACACTAAAATAAGTAAATGAATACACTATACTCATTAAGAAATCATTGCACCGTATTCGCAATGTAATGAAAGAAAATACTTCCCTCTTTTCACTTAAGATAATTCGAACCAGGGAACCTTCGTTCTGCGTCACATAATCCAATAAAACGTCCTTTATGGTGCACAGATGTGCAAAAAGTAATTCATTCATTTGTTGCAGTAGCCCAATTACGAAAAGAAGAACCCTTAGGTACATATTTCTACATCTGACGCCTGCGGACACCATATTGGTCGTTTAAAATGAGATATTTTATAATAAGCACTGCGCTACATTTCTCTGAATTGATTAGATCGATGACTTATTGGGCAGCAGTATGGATAACGACTGTGGCCTTTGCTACGTAACAACCTGTGTTTTTTGAAGTGCTATCCCAACCCACGGGTCAGGTTATCAACTGAACTCCTTGCGTCCCCAACACCAGTCTGCTGCCTCTGTCACCTAACACCGAGGCCTGATTGAAGGTAACCCTCTCGTGGTCTTTGTCTCCTCCGCTCTTTCCTCGGTGTCTGCCGGGCCTTCAGGACGCCAATTCCCGTTCAAAGGTGTATGACTGCTATTGCTGCCTCATAGTCCACTCAATCAGGCATTTTCTTGGTGCAGAAAGCATTGTGCTTCAATGTATTGACGCACAATACATATTTATTTTCAAAGTGTGCTTTAAACATAAATCTGCTTGCTGTGTTTGTTGAAATGTTCCAAAAACTGTACTATACATGCTATCGTGCATAAATTTGAAGCTTCTTATTCCATGTTAGTCAAGAAAAAGTTTTAACTAGATGAAATGGATGTTGGTTTTGAGTGATCGTCTCAAAAATCACAACAGTTGGTATAGCCTTTAGAAATCCCAGTGCCTCACTCCGACCTGAAAATTGTAGTGTTGTGTGCAATAAATAGTAGAAGAATAACAGGGCCTATCCCCTGGTACTTGCTTTCCGGACCACAGGGGTGGAATATAATTAATTTTCATAGCACTGGCTCAAATTTTTGCCATAAGTTTACATTTTTCCAACTTGCAGCAGGCAGTTAATACAATACTAATTGCCCATTCTTTTGTTTCCAAAAGCCAAAACACATATTTTAGAGGTTTTGAAGCTGCTGGAGAAGAGTAGCTCTACACACATTTCCTAGAATGCATTTTCGTTATTCTTATGACTTCGTTTTATTTTCAATAAACCTTTATCTGAGCCATAGCAATTGTAATAGCTTTTGATAAATAATGAATTAATAAATGAATAAATCATTCAATAAATGAATAAATAATTAAATATATAAATAATAAATGAATAAATAAATATATACATACACACTATACCGAAATACTTCTCATCAACGTAAAATGCCAAAGGAATGCAAGAGAGCCCTGGTGGCTATATCAACAACGTTGTCCCAACAGGTGTCACCCAGCCCACCACATGCTTCCATGCTTAATAAAAGTAGTCAATTTACGTCTTTAAATATCCCCATGGACAAACATACTCCAGACTTTCAGAGTTCAACATCACATAATGAGATACGAAGCAGCTGGATGAGAAGTAAACAGAATGAAAGGGAGATTATGGAAAGCAAATTGTGGTAGATGAGAAACCAAACCAGCATTCGGCTAGCGACCCTGGGAAACCATATTACATTCGACGATACCTCCTGAATGTCAGCCTCACACGTTACCACGGAGCCATCTTGCTAATGTCACCAAGTTGAACTTTCAGTTCACTTCACAGTTCCGTCACTTCACTTGGTTTTACTGTCACTTCACTAATGTCACCTAGTTGAACTTTCAGTTCACTTCACAGTTCCTCACTTCACTTGGTTTTATTGTTACTTCACTAATGTCACCTAGTTGAACTTTCAGTTCACTTCACAGTTCGTCACTTCACTTGGTTTTACTGTTACTTCACTAATGTCACCTAGTTGAACTTTCAGTTCACTTCACAGTTCCGTCACTTCACTTGGTTTTACTGTCACTTCACTAATGTCACCTAGTTGAACTTTCAGTTCACTTCACAGTTCCGTCACTTCACTTCGTTTTACTGTTACTTTACTAATGTCACCTAGTTGAACTTTCAGTTCACTTCACAGTTCGTCACTTCACTTGGTTTTACTGTTACTTCACTAATGTCACCTAGCTGAACTTTCAGTTCGCTTCACAGTTCCGTCACTTCACTTGGTCTTACTATCACTTCACTTCAGTGTTACTTCAGTAAGTTTTCACTGTCTAGTCTCTATGTGATCTAATTCGATTTCCAATATTATTTCACTTAGTTTACTCTTACTTCACTAAGTTTTCATAGTCGCCTCATTAATATAATCTAGTTCAACTAGCAATGTCACTTGACTTACAAGGGAATTAGCACAAGTTGCGATCACAATTGCCAACAAGTTTTGGTTTGCATGTGGGAGTTTTACATGTACATTACAAATATGCGCACAATATTTGCCATTGACAATTACATTACTGCACTTCATAACACTGCGCATGTTCAGTCACCGAGTTAAAAATGGGTTGCCGGTAGCTCTTGGCAAAAGATTACGAAGATGAACACGTCCACAGAGTATAAAATGCCGAACACAGTTATTTCTATATAGCTCCTGTTTCTGTCGTTTGTATACCGTAACAATGCAATGGTGATCATTTTAGAGATTTGGTATATTCTAAGATTAAGTTAAAGATTTAAGTTTGAGCTTACAACTGGATCTTCTGGAAAATCAAGAAGCTTTAAGCTAATTTTGGAGGTAGGTTATAAACGGATATAAGCAACTTCTAAGGGGCTGGTGAACCATCAGGAATATTATAAAAGTCTGGTGTACATAGCAATACACCTATTAAAATGTAATATTATTAGTGAAACATACCTCACTTTCATAAGTGCCATGGTGTATTAGGGAATTACACGTAGGTGCAATTAAGTGTCATACTAAGGAGAACATAAGTGCTAACGTTTCCATTTATGGTACTGTATTCACATACTTAAAGACAAGTGTGTGTATCCTTGGGGACCTGGCCCCCCGCCCCCACTGGCAAGTCTTGTCACCGGATTAATCGCGTCTGTCGTCCTCGTGACGGATGTGCGGTGTTGCCAGGTTTATCTGTGCCCCTGTAACCCTCACCCCCTCCCCTCGAAGGGGCTGTAAACCCTACGACGTGCTCACGCGTCGACGTTTTCCTTTTTACTACTTCCTCAAATCCTCAAAACGAGTCCCTCAAGGAACGTTGACACAGAAGAAGGTGGGGTAAGAAACAGTAAAAAAAGGAAAGAAAACCCCGTCGGGCGTGTTTAAAAAATTAACCCACTCTTCACACCTTAATATTTTTCCCAGACATTCCCCTGAAAGGGTTCGTCTGTTAAGTATTTAATTTTGCCTCAAGAATAAGTTTCGTGAGTCTCTTGTAAGAAGTTTCAGGTAAGTTTTCCACACCATCATCCCGTTTTACGGGACAGAAATATTGGCAATCGATTCTTTAACGCTTGTGCTGCAATATAGAATCTTTGGCAAACACTTATAGCGACTTACTGATTCGGTCTCCCCGACTTTGTCCGAATGCATGCCATTTCAGACCGGATGTTAGTATTAATCTTTTCATGAAATTTGCCGTATATATACGGTATTTTCGAAGTATGTTCAAACCTCGAACAGCTATAAGTATTATTTTAGATAGCGAAAAAACAAAACGAGGACACTATTGGACATGTTTGGTGTTTGGTTTTCATTTGTTTCTGCATTTAACAGTTGGTATCATTTGGTTGATTTAATGCAGGAATTTGTAAGTTTCCAACTTAATGATGGAGTCAATGCGCATAATTGCAGACTTTGGTCAGGAAATGACGCCCAGCCTTCAATTCAACACTTCACAATTTATCATTGGCTCATATTTCTTCGAAGAAGACAGTAATGGAATAGGACAATCTGTTACAGTAAACGTAGAACCGTACTACAGGGCGTTACAGAATTCCGGCATCCTTAGACTGAGGAATCATGATATGCAAAGGTAATCTTCATGCAAGATGACACCTACATATCTAGCTGACATCTAAAACCTTGCAAAACAATAAATTACGCAAATGTTTGGTAATCGTGTCATCAGTGGTCTCTTCCAACAATATGGCCTCCGCGATATCCAGATCTTAATCTGCGGACTTTCGCTTGTGCAATTACGTTTTAGAACGAGTTTTCCTGAGACAGCCTCTAAGTTCAATGAAGTGTATTAACTTAACAGCACCAATTAAACAAAAACTTAGTGTTGCAGAAATTATAATACCAGAAAATAAAACTAACCGCAACTAACCAAACTGAATACTTGGTATTATGTATCATGCAAGAATGTAAGTTAACAACAGCGACTACCACATTTCTAGGGATATTCGTTGCTGAATTTCCATAACATTTTGAAAGCTTTTTATGTAGAAGAATCAGAATGGATTCGCAGTTTAGTCTTTCTGTCATTTGAATTTCCCAATGCGAAGTTTAAAATAGACAGGAGTAGGCATGGAATTTTACATCTTGATTTTCTTGTTGTTTTTCTACAACTTTAACAACTTTAAAATCTTCCCTATGATGCGATGTGTCTTCTATGTTTTTCTTTTCCCTTCAGATTTTCAATATATGTTCTTTAAAATCTGAAGATAACTAAAGAGTCTTTTGTTAATAGTATTTGATTTGGGTTTCAAAAAATTAATAAATGACCAAGCATTAAAAAATTAAGATTTAAATATAAATTATTTTTGTCAATGCTGAGGGAGCGTGGTTCGATTCCCGGCTCTGGGGGTAATTTTCTTTTCTATCTGCTGTTCAGCATACAATTCATGCAATTTTCTATGATTGAAATAGAAGTGCAACGTATTGCATTCACGCGGTTTTCTCACTTTTCCCTTATGAAACACACATTTCTTTCCCTACTGCCTCTTCTACAAGCAATTCATACAATTTTCTATGTGACTGAAATAGAAATGCAACGTATTACATTCACATGGTTTTCTTTGTTTGCTTTTCTTCCAGTGTTGTTTGTGATTGTTCAACAGTGCTTTTGTATGTTCCAGGTGTTTTTATTTGTTCATTTTGTTTATTTTTTGTTTATAGTATCCTAAGGGTTTAATTGTTTGTTTAAATATATTAGGTACTATTTTCAAATGTCACCAAAGAAGCACAAGGCTATTGGGTGAGTACAACCAAAGCTTAAACACTGTAGGGATATATCGTTAAACCACGGGTAACGCCGTTATTATACAAAACAGGTTACATAAATCAAGAAAACGAAGTTACCATGGACTGTCAGTGGCGTGTTTAAACATTTAGTTGTATGTGTGGAAGATTGTCGCTCGCCGGAGTGCCGCCACTGAAGTGCTTAACGTATCGGCCCCACAAAGTGGCCGCTGTCCTAATAAAGGAGACAAAGTGAGTGAGCTATCTAAACACGGCGCGCGGTCGGAGCGTTTAACGATTCCCGCCGACACGCGGCGCCACCGCTGTTTTCAAATATACTGGCCCGCCCACGTAACAAGGTCTCCTTATGCGATATTAATGGCGTAAAGCGGAAAGGCTATCCTACATGGGACAGTTTTTGTGAAACATAGGCTAAGAGGTGCTGTTCGTGCGGAAAGAAGGTAACTCAGGTGCAAAAACAAAATGACGAACGCGTAGCGCTAAATGAGTAGCTGCAGCTTAAATGGAAGAGCTCTATAAACTTCATGGTATAATTAGTTGTTTTTGGAATCGTTCGTTTCATTCATCGGTACAATTAAAAACTGATGTATATATTCATACCACTTTCTCTGCCTTTCTTACACAAACTAAGATTTTACTAAACTTATTGTTCTATTTTCTTTATATTAAGAGAGATAAATACTTGCAGAAATTGTTTTATTACGTATGTCTTGTACAAAGCAATTCCGGGAATGCAGTCGACTTAAACAATAGCGAAATGATTTACGAGAGAATGAGCGAGAAAGTGAGTGAGTGAGGGAGTGAGCGAGAGTGAGTGAGAGAGTGAGTGAGGGAGAGTGAGTGCGGGAGAGAGTGAGTGAGAGAGTGAGTGAGAGAGTGAGTGAGGGAGTGAGCGAGAGTGAGTGAAGGAGAGAGTGAGTGAGAGAGTGAGTGAGAGAGTGAGTGCGGGAGTGAGTGAGAGAGTGAGTGAGGAGTAAGTGAGTGAGAGAGTGAGTGAGTGAGGAGTAAGTGAGTGAGAGAGTGAGTGAGTGAGTGAGGAGTAAGTGAGTGAGAGAGTGAGTGAGTGAGGGAGTGAGCGAGAGTGAGTGAAGGAGAGAGTGAGTGAGAGAGTGAGTGAGAGAGTGAGTGCGGGAGTGAGTGAGAGAGTGAGTGAGGAGTAAGTGAGTGAGAGAGTGAGTGAGTGAGTGAGGAGTAAGTGAGTGAGAGAGTGAGTGAGTGAGGGAGTGAGCGAGAGTGAGTGAAGGAGAGAGTGAGTGAGAGAGTGAGTGAGAGAGTGAGTGCGGGAGTGAGTGAGAGAGTGAGTGAGGAGTAAGTGAGTGAGAGAGTGAGTGAGTGAGGAGTAAGTGAGTGAGAGAGTGAGAGAGTGAGTGAGGAGTAAGTGAGTGAGAGAGTGAGTGAGTGAGGGAGTGAGCGAGAGTGAGTGAAGGAGAGAGTGAGTGAGAGAGTGAGTGAGAGAGTGAGTGAGAGGGTGAGTGCGGGAGTGAGTGAGAGAGTGAGTGAGAGAGTGAGTGAGAGAGTGAGTGCGGGAGTGAGTGAGAGAGTGAGTGAAGGAGAGAGTGAGTGAGAGAGTGAGTGAGAGAGTGAGTGAGGGAGTGAGCGAGAGTGAGTGAAGGAGAGAGTGAGTGAGAGAGTGAGTGAGAGAGTGAGTGCGGGAGTGAGTGAGAGAGTGAGTGAGGAGTAAGTGAGTGAGGGATTGAGTGAGTGAGAGAGTGAGTGAGGGAGTGAGTGAGGGAGTGAGTGAGGGAGAGAGTGAGTGAGGGAGAGAGTGAGTGAGGGAGAGAGTGAGTGAGGGATTGAATGAGTGAGAGAGTGAGTGAGAGAGGGAGTGAGTGAGGGAGAGAGAGTGAGTGAGTGAGGGAGAGAGTGAGTGAAGGAGAGAGTGAGTGAGGGAGAGAGTGAGTGAGGGAGTGAGCGAGAGTGAGTGAGAGAGTGAGTGAGGGAGAGAGTGAGTGAGGGATTGAATGAGTGAGAGAGTGAGTGAGAGAGGGAGTGAGTGAGTGAGAGAGGGAGTGAGTGAGGGAGAGAGTGAGTGAGGGAGTGAGTGAGGGAGTGAGCGAGAGTGAGTGAGAGAGTGAGTGAGGGAGAGAGTGAGTGAGGGATTGAATGAGTGAGAGAGTGAGTGAGAGAGGGAGTGAGTGAGGGAGAGAGAGTGAGTGAGTGAGGGAGAGAGTGAGTGAAGGAGAGAGTGAGTGAGGGAGAGAGTGAGTGAGGGAGTGAGCGAGAGTGAGTGAGAGAGTGAGTGAGGGAGAGAGTGAGTGAGGGATTGAATGAGTGAGAGAGTGAGTGAGAGAGGGAGTGAGTGAGTGAGAGAGGGAGTGAGTGAGGGAGAGAGTGAGTGAGGGAGTGAGTGAGGGAGTGAGCGAGAGTGAGTGAGAGAGTGAGTGAGGGAGAGAGTGAGTGAGGGATTGAATGAGTGAGAGAGTGAGTGAGAGAGGGAGTGAGTGAGGGAGGGAGAGAGTGAGTGAGGGAGTGGGATTTAAGGGCTCGTCATTTGAGTGTGATGATGGTTTTGAAAAAAAAAAGCAGACGAATACTGAATTTCCTCTTGAAGTAAGCTAAGCATTTGATATTCAATCTAGTAACAAAAAATATCTCGGAAATTATTAACACCACGAAAACTTTCTTCTTCTTCCTGTTATGAATTATGCCTTAGGGCTGTTCCGGTCTCACACTATCTTTCCTTCTCTTCCTCGTTCAACCTAGTCCCATTGGTGATATTTCAGTGTTAGTTTAGGAATTGTATTATCTGGCATTCGTTCCAAATGATTTAACCAAGTATCTGTATAACGTGTTGTTTATTACAGGCATGGGGAAGAGGGGTGACAGGATTGTAGTAGAGTATTTACCCTCTTCACTTCCTGACAACATTTGAAGGACTGACCGGTTCTCTGAGGTAGACAGAGAATAACGGGAGGCGTGGCCTGGTAGCTAATCGCTGTGAAGTAGTGGAAGGGGTTAAAACTGCCATGTAGGGGAAGTGACTCATTGAGTCATTTCTCCCCATCTAAGATTTATTAGATATACATTCATTTTGTAGCTTACTTCCCTTTACTGATCTTAAATATCCCATCTCTGTGGATCCAATTCTTTTTAAGGTCCTTTTGTTCACAGTCCATTGTTTGCTACCGTATAATAGAACAGGCAACGCCATCATATTTTACAGTTTCATTAGTGCTTCTCTCCTCGTTTGTTTTTTCATGGTCTTATTTAACATTTCACAAATATTTACAAATTTAGGAAGTTTATTGTCCATATGTTACCTTTAGCATATGAAACTGTCGTACCTAAATAATTAAACATCTAAATCCGTTCTATTCTGTTATGTTCTGTTATTATTTTAGTTATGATTGGGCGTTTCTTCATAAAAAATAGGATCTTTCTTTTTTAAACGATATACAAAAAGTGCATTTCTCGTAAATTATATGCTCTAATAAAATGTACGATATCTGTGAAGTTTGTTCTTATTTATCCTTTACGGTTTACCAGTTATTCAAAACTTTTTAAAATGAAATGGACTTCATTGACTATTCCCATGGAAATTCAAGATATAATTTTTTTTTGTATGTAAATATCTTAAACATCAGCATTTTAATGTAAGTAATTTGAGCCAGTTTTTAAAAATAAAAAGATAACCAAAGATTTTCCACGTAAAGGGTAGTTAGGGGTAGAGGGATTTTCTTGGGAATCTTAGGAACTGAAGCTGAGTAACAAGTTTGGTATTTATAGGACTTTTTATTCTTATCTGTGCTGTTCACAATCACACATGCACACACGCGCACACGGGTGTAACTTTTTCTAAAGCACTTCTCTGGGTTCAAGGGGAGTCAAAATAACTATTTTCGGTTAAAACTCCATATAGAACTATTGGGTGGAATGTAGTGCTCTATTTACTGTAACTACGAAGCACATGTGCTTATGAAGGCAATTCAAATATTTCTATAATTCGCTCTCAGTTTTGAAACTAATTATTTACCTTCCTTTATTTAGACTAGGAGATCAATCAGACATACCTTTTTTAACACTCTACGGAATCTTAAGCTTTATTTCTTTATGTCAAATTTTTTACTGCTCGATCGACACAATAATTGATTATTGAAGCTTAGAGCTTGAATATCAGATTAGACTTTTTCACACCTCAATTTTTAAAAATTGCTGCAGTTCAGGATAAGGGACACTGGGAGTGAAATTTTGGTCAAAATTGTCAAAAAATTGAAAATTGTTCTTTTACCTTAAAATGTTGCTGGAGCACCTGTGCATTTGGATCAGGTAACATTTTTCATATCCCTCACTCCATGTGGTCATTACGGCCCAATGCTCTTCCCTTAACGTACACAGGATGTTTCTATATAAAAGCCTGTTTTTCTCAAAACTACATTTCTGTATATTCCAAAAGAAGGTTGCGCCTGAGTTTTGCTTCAAATTCAATGAACATTTCCAAAAGTATTCATAAATAGCAGATAAACAAAACTATGATTCAATATTGATGTTATCATTAACATGAATTCCAAAAACATTTTTTTTGTATGAAAAAAATCAATAATTTTTAAGATTAAATTTTCTTTGTTATTAAAAAAAATATGTGCAGCATAATCAGCAAACGTATTTGAAATATCTCTTCATACAATTGTTACCCATGTTTTGGAGTACCAGTTCTGCCAATATAAATGAATTTTGAAAAGTCAATAGACGCGAGCTAGATTTTGAAAATGTGGCTATTAAATTCATAAAATAATTTATATATCCTAAACGAATTATCCAATTTTAATGAAATTTGCTGTAACTCCTATTCTCATATAAATATAAACACAGTAAAATTTTCAGAAAAATATATAAAAAAAATGTGGAACTTTCAAATTTCACTCCCAGTGTCCCGTAAGTTATTTTATCCTCTGAATTCTTTGTTTTGCAATGTTAAAAATAGAACATGAACGTTGAGAAACATATTTAAAAATATTTCCAGAACCATTAATTATGAGGTAAGCAAATGTATTAGGATTTCTAATAAAAGTATATTTAAAGAATTTTAACACTGAGTTTACTTAATAATTTTTAAATGTATCACTATGGTTCCGATGGGAGGTTTATTAAAATTATTTCTATTCATTTGATATACAGAAGGTGTACTTTAAACGTTACCAATGCTACCGTATACCAATGAAGGGGCCGAAAAATAAGAAGCAAATGACATGCGCATGCCCAGAATAACAAATTTACGTCTCGAAACTCAAGCACAATGGAAGGTTAATTATCGTTAAACTCTATAGAAATAATCCTTCATGGTTGACATTTCGGGCTGGCCAGAGCCGCAAGCATTTCTCCGCCACCAGCTGCATAAGATATAATTAGCTGAAGATCATGTGACCAGGAGAAAAGGCTCTCAATCGGCGAGGTTTTTCAGATATTTACCCATTGTTAGTATATTTTTAACACATTTTGTACCGCTATTTTGTTCTTAGAGATTAATCCATATTTTTTAAATATTTCACAGACAATTTCTTAAAACTGATTAACATTTCTGTTACCACATTAAGGAAATAATTAATTACTTATCTGAGGCCTGATTTCAAATATTTAAGAGTACAATTTTTATTTACTTTTTCCCCTCCGTATGTGCTAAGTATCTTTTTTAAATGATATGGTATTTTATGCTACTAATAAGTTGAAATGTATGTACTGAATTTAGTCACTTTTGAACCAGTACTTATTACTTCATATCGTTAAACCATAGATTACAGTTGACCTTGTAAATAATTTACCATAATACATTTATGCTCTTCTAATAGAACACACAAGAAAAAATACTGAAATGAAAATGCTCTACCCATCTAGTGACAAATACATCAGTGCTTTCTCAAGTGTGAAGTGATATCTTACATTAGGGCTGGGCTGGAAAGATGCGCTCTGGAGGTGTCGGAATGACTTCCACACGTTTACATGCCGGTCAAGTAAAGCCGTGCAGAGCGAATATGTCCACCCTTGCACTACGTACATTTTAGGAAGCAATAACGATGGTACTTACAGACGTAGACAAATCGCCCCGGCGCTCCTTTGCAGAACTGTTTCGACTTGTACGACAGTGTGACTTCCACGACTCCGGGAATATGCCTGGGTGGAGTTTGAACTCGAATCGCGTGTGACGTTATTAACTGCATCAAACAAAAGATAGTTCCTACAGGTTTGTATTTACAAAATATACAATAAAATAACCATAAAGACACAACTAATAACTAACATAAATTTATTGATCTTCTAGGAACACTATACTTATGTTTCTAATGCAAGTTCAAAAGCGTTTAAAGTACAGAAGCATAGCATTAGATTACTTTCATTCTAGTGGCATAGATCCCATCATTTTAACTTACTTTAAATCGCAAATATTACATAAACTCCCTGCGACACAATCCTGGCTTAGTATTGACGAAACATTAGTGCATATCACAGGCATTCTTGCATCACAGACAATGATTTCTTAAAATATATTATGTGAAAAATAAATATATAAGTATGAACTTAAAACATCTTATTGAAATATGAAAAACAGCGAACTATTTTTGTTGTCTTAATAGATAATGACTCAATAATCGCAGACTCAATATGTTAGAACTATAGTCAATAGAACTGGAATTTAGTACTAAATATATATTAAAGCCAACAAGTGCTATATTCGTTTGGTGTGTAGTTTGGACTTCATGTACAGCTGGTTGAAGTAGCGTACTTCTCATAAATATGAATAATTTTGACTCAATATTTAGTGTATTTTTATCATTGAAGGTTTGAGTCTTCCTTGGCGCACGAGAGCATCAGTATTCAGTTCTGTATCATGTTGCAAGCTTGTCATATTGTTACGATTCTTCCACATGCCGTGTACAAGTCCGACCGCTCAAAACTTCAAGTCCTCAAATTGCACTTACTACCAACATGAACCAAAATTTCTTACAAGTGACAAAAATAGCTTCGACGGAGTGGAAAGTTCTTGGTTAGTAGTATTTTAAAGATACGCAATTGAGTATGAGAATATCTTCACTGCTCCTTTAAAATCGAAGCTTACGAAGAGACACTAAAGTATTTTTGCTATTTAAAGCTTAAAGAAATGATGTGCAAAATGTTTCTCTTTTTGGAGCGCAAACATTTCACCGTTTGTCTTTAACACCTGTAGGTATAAACATACTATATTGTGGGTTCCACGTTATTCGACTTAACAATACTACATAACTGTGAGGATAAAATAAATACAATTTGTTAAATAAAAAATAGTATTATCTATGTTATACTTATTACTATTTCAATCCTGTGAAATTTTCTGGAAGTTTGAGGAAACACCAAATTTTGCAATATTTTTCAGATAAAAAATTCTATGTCACTTGTTCTCGTAAAGAGAGATCTGGCATGAGTTAACCAGTACTGGTGTTAAATAATGACTAACTCACTTGTTCCCCTTGGATAATCTAGACAGATGTCTTACAAACTAGGCCTTTTCACATTGTTTTGAGATTAAACGTTTAGTTCTTGGAATGCTACACATTCTGGAAGAAATAATATTAATGTTCTTGTTGGTTTCATTATTTTAGATCATCAAGTTTACCTACGCACTCGAGTCCCGTTGCTTCTGTACTCCATACGCTTTCTAGTATTTTAGGAAACATACGTCTTATCAATGTGAGAGTGTTGTTCTGTTCCTACCCTGCTCATCAGGTGGGAAACTATTAGATACTACTCCACTTACACTTTCCTCTGATAAGCACAAGAGTAATAGTGCAGTTCTTACCTCACTCCACACTAGCATGGTGCCGAAGACGACCTGGAGGCCGTCGAAGAAGTTGTCCCCGATGATGATGACCGTGGATCCCCCCGACGTCCAGCCCTCGCTGGGGCTGATGGCCTTGATGCATGGGGTCGCTACGGGAAGGGGAGGGTACAAGCCTATATGAGACAGTGGTGTTCTTGCATCAGAGTCGCTCGCTCGCAATCTTAGCACATTTCATTTAACACACATTCACAGGCATGGACACTTCTTAGGCTGGAATCCCTCAGCCTAACTAACTTCCCCTATCAATATTAGCCTTCGCTAACACCTTGAGAACACAATTCTCCACTTACATTACAATCTTAAAATAACCGCGAGAAGCTAGGTTACTGGCATTAGTTTGCATGCTGACATCTAGCGGAAAATGTATCCTACCAAAAACTGAAAATATTAAATAGATGCTAAAATATAAAAACAGATGAAAACTTGAGGACACACAGAGGTCGACTTCTGTTTTCTTTAGACCACTTTTATATTTATTTACAAACAGCTAAAAAAAGCATTTTCCAGCGTATTTTGGGTAATCCTAAACTAATATGTTGCAGACGAAAATTTAATTATGGCATTCGAAGAAAAAGGCCCATTAAAAGGTCATGGCGGTCATTTGCATGCAAATATAATCTGGAACTATAATTTCAAAGAACAAATGATGAAGATATTCTGTAAGAAATAAATATAAAAATTTGTAAGAAATCTTAAACGGTTAACCATCTCCAGAATTTATTTTTTTTCCTAGGGCGTCTCCTCTATACAGAGGTTACCCTCATCCCTCGGCCGCTGTGTCCTCTAGTCGCAGCCAAGGCCACGGAGGAGTGCAGGTTGTGGCGGCCGACTCCCTCGACCGTAAGGCCCTTAGACACGCTACGTTTCTATCAGGTTAGCTCCTCAATTGGCCCCTCAGGGACCTCATGAGGCTGAGTACACCCCGTATTAGACCACCCAGCGGGGGGAAAATACCATGTTGCTACCGGGGACCGACCCGGATCCTCCGCGCCAGAGGCAGGCGTGTTGCCAGCTGCGCTATGCAGGTACTCTCCAGAATTTTTAAAATACTAATTAATAACTTTCCATTTGGCTTTACTCTTATTATCAGATTGATTAAGTAAGCGTTACTTTTTACCAACTTCAATTTCATTTATATGCTTTATTCACTTTCACATAGTTAGCTCAGAACATATTGAATTTTGTGTCTTTATATAATACATAATGAAACCTAATCTGATTTTAAGGGCCTTAAGCTCTTCACTGAACCACATTATTTTATATACATGGTCTTTCTTGACTAATTTCAGGGGAAATGATGTATTAAAACGTTCACTTCATATGTCCATACAATATGTAAACATTGTATTAATATCACTTACAAAATTATTCAGAAGGTTCCAATTGATTGTTGTAATAAAGTTAAAAATGATTGATAACTGCAGTCACTGTAATGTCTAATTAATTTTTTCTCATATTTTCCTTTAAAGTAGTAGTAATTTTTAAAATCTGAACAATCTACTTCTAAAGGCATTACAAATGATTATGATGAATTTACACAGTTCTTGTACTATTTGTTGTTTTCACCGTCTGCGGTTTATCAGAATTTTACTGTACTACCAGCCTAAGACTTGTCCAAGCCCTACAAGATTCGGACACATAGAAAAGCATTGGTCCGTTCAGAAATGTATACACTCTCTTAAATAACATCCTTGGAAGCTTTTCATCTAGATGAGATTACACAATAATATTTTTAGTAAGTAATAACAATTTTAGCAGTCAAAAGAGCCTAAATAGTGACAAATATATTTATCAGTAGATTTTAAGTGTTTCATTCAAAATTAACAAATTAACTGAGGGCTTCACACATAAATCTTTTTACCTCCAAGTAGTTTTAACATATGAGAGGTACATGATAATTTTTAAATAATCTATAACTAAAAATCATAAAAAAGACATCAAGATAAAAGCTAATCTAAACACATAATTCACATAAATTCCTTCTTTATTACAAATAGCCGAAAGCTGAAGGATAGAAATTAATACAAATGCAGTGAATGATGCACATAAAACTGAATACACAATACGTAACAGAAATTTAGTGATAATCTGTGTTACAGATCATGCATATATTAGGTATTCAACACAGCATTACTGTGGGGTCCTACAGAGGGCTTAAGGGTATAAATAACCCAGAAATGTAACTTCAAGAATTAGTAGGCACTTTTCTCTACCTGGTACTCATGGGACCTTACAGATTTAATGCCAACAAGAACTCATTCCACTTTGACAGCGTGCAATATTCCGTTATAAGCTTCAACATTCATTCGTGTTCTGGGATATTTTAGCTTATGAAAACCCAGCATTAGATATTCTGTAAGTAGATTGTCACCAGAATATGCGTCATTCAGGTATAACGAAAGCCTAACAAGATGTAAATGGATCTTTTGGAGAGTTAGGTAAATTTCTTGGTATATTTTAACTTCGACTATAGTATTTACAAGAACATCTGTAGTGTTTCAATTACATTGTGTACACGGAATTCTTTCTACTCACATAAAATACGAATTTGAGTTTCCCAAATCTTGCATCTCAATTCCTTGCTCTTGAATTATTTCTGGCATTTTCAATGTTTAACAGAAACGTATTAAAATTGTGAATTATTACAATAACATGACCTTCCCTACAAAGTCTTTTACAAATCAACCTAATAAAAGCTTATTCTTTTATTTGCTTTATGTTAATCGAGGTAAAGAGTTCCAAAATGCAGGTTCTATCGTTGTATATGTAATACCTTTGAAATTACATTTTCTTTGCATGATAGCAAGTTAAAATGGTTGAAAATTCACCTCAATAAAAAGAGATCTCTGCAATGTGAAACAGAAAGTTTATATAACAATTGTGTGCTTTAACGAGACCTTTTCCCCAACAATACTTTGTCTATCTCTTATGGATAAGCAGTTTATAAAGCCGTTCAGGATAAGGGTTTAAAGGCTTCAAAAGAGTGTTTCCAGAAAATTCAGGAAATGTATTTTATATATCGTGAAAATAACTTAAAGATATGGTATTTTAATCAAAATCATTACAGCCATTTTTGAAAAAATAAAAAAGTGGACAAATATTACATTTAAGGGTAGTTTGAGGTGTTGATTTTCTTCAAACTTTTTCTGTCACATCCTTGGAAGGTCAGAACAAAATACCAAGTTTTGTCGATTTTTCAGTTTTTGACACGCACATTCCAGATAGACACGCAATCATGCACTCGCACATACACCGACCTCTTCTAAAAAATCTGATGTGTTGCACTCACATGACTTTCTCTACTCTTGTACTAACCATTGTTACAAACTCTTATTCCTCTATCTTCTTCATGTTAGTTGACATTTGTAGAAATTATCTTATTACAGATTTTCTTGTAGGTCCAAGGGGAATATGTAGGCTTTGAGCGATAGTTAAATATTTTAACGCTTTGATATTCCTTGCACGGCTAACAGATAAATTTTTTTGTGTATCTCTTACGGTTTACCAGTTATACAAAAGTCGTCAAGAGTAAACGGGACTACATAGGTTATAGTCAGAAAACTCAAAATATAATTTCATTTGCCATAAACGCATCTTAAACATGTGGCATTATAAGCAAAAACGTTGGAGACATTTCCACTTAAAAGGTAGCTTAGTGTAGAGGAGTTTTCTTCAAAATATACGCGTCGCATCCTTGAAAGATATTAAATGTAAATGCCAACTTTGGCTTTTAACCGACTTTTCATTTTTGAGTTATGTTCACAGACACACACAGACCTTTTTCTAAAAATGCTGGTTTTTTATTCAGGGGACTCAGAACATACATTTTCGGTGAAATCTCGGCATTGAAATTCTGGGTCGAATACAATATTTGCCTACTCACTGTTCGTAGTAGAGAAGGTAAAAATGCTTGTTTTGGGTTCAGTGGGCTTCAAAATATTTATTTCTGGTGAAAGCTCAACATGGACGTTTTGCTGCGTGGAATACAATATTTCCTCTACCTACTGTATTTATGTGGTAGAGAAAGTCAAAATACTACCGTAGTGACGAATTTAGGGAGCCTAGTTTTCTTTGTTCGTCCATTTATGCTGATTCTTTCTGGTTTTTATTTTAACTCTTATCCCTCTCTGAGCCTTGTGCTGTTTCCATGGCGACCAGAACATAGCATATAGAGGGGATGAACATTTGGGAATGAAAAAGCGGGCAAGATCTTAAATCAGAATCATGTGGGGTGGAGGGGAAGGGAAAGGAAGGTTAACTCTACTAGCGTCTGAACAGTGAGGTGCCTCAAGCGGGTGAGAAAAATATAAGTAGTTCACGAAAAAAGGACCATATCTCTTATCGCAGGAGATGCAATCAGGATTTCTTTATTCAAGCAGAGTAGCTGTTGTATTGAAGTTAAATAAGTAGTATAAATAATAAGTTAAAATGACAAGTTAGGCTCTGAGCTTGCAACCACTTTATGATCTCTGTGAGGCTCGCATTCGGAGGGTGCGGGGTTCGGTTTCCGGTGGGTGCCCATTCTCATCATGGTGGTTCTTCACAATTTCCCTGGATAGGTATACGAATGCTAAGGAGATTCTCTTCTAACATGACTTTCCTGTGCGCATTATTTCTTTCATCATCGAGCCGGGGTTCGGCGCGTTGCGGTTGGGCGGTGGAGCCGCGTTTTGTAGATATTGTGACAAATGACAAGTGCAGTTATTTCTTCTGTCTCCTTGGTTCCCTTCTTGGCTACATGTTGCACTCTGCTCCCATTGCGGGAGTACCTCCGTTAATAATATACTTTTTTTTAACCTTTGAATTTCTTTGCTACAAATCTATTATGAGATGAAATATATTTCACGATGAAGTTTTGACGTCGAATTTCACCGGAAGTGCTTCTTTTAAGGCTTCTAAATCTTTAAAAGAACTTCGAGAAACAAAAGGGTGCGTACGTGCATCTGTGATCAGCATAACAACAAAAACGAATACTTTGTCTTGCATACCAAACTTGGTGTTTAAGTTCAACGTCTTTCAAGGAAACTATACTGATATTTTCTCGAAAATTCTCCCACCACAGACAAAGCTTTACATGGAAAAGTTTCATTTTATCAAAACTAGTTCTAATGATTTTGATTAAAATACCACATGTTTAAGATATTTTCATGCTAAATAAAATGTGTATCTTGAATTTTCTGCTCAGAAGTCCTCTTCATTGTGAATTTCTTTTTCATAAGTGGTAAACCGTAACAGAGATAAAAAATGTAAATCTCGTGATACCACCTTTAAAAGGTTTGACTATCACTCAAAGTCTACTGTATTCTAATATTCCCCTTGTACCTACAAGGAAATAAGCAATAAGATAATTTCTGTAAATGTTTATCTCAACTAGCACGAAGAAGATATAGGAATAACAGTTCGCAAGAATGGTCAGTGCAAGAGTAGAGAAAATCATGTGAGTGCAACACATAAAATTTTTTTCAGAAGTATGTGAACCTTGCTGCAATATTGGATAAATGCTTCTTTGCTTCAAGGAGGGTCCATGCCCAATGATGATTGCAGAATGCAGTGAACGGCGGTTGGATAAGATAGTTTCCCAAATACATAATACATTGCGCATGTAACGCAAAATGCTGAAGACAGAAGAGAAGCGTTATCTTATCATACTGCTAACCTATCAGATACCAATGGCTTCCTCCAAGGTTCACCCAAACCCTTGGATTGAATCCCAAAATGCGTACATAAGTTGGCCACACTGCAGCCAACATCTTATCGCACAACACATGGTGGTGACGTCACGGAGGTCAAGAAATTGTTGGCTGGGAAGAAGGAAAGGAAGTGAAGAGGGGTGGAGCAGAGGTCCACCGAACCAATCCATCGAGTAGCGAAAAGAGAGAGCAGAAAGGGGAAAAATAAGTTGAATCAGCAGGAAAAGAATAAAAAAGGAGCAGGAGAAAAAGATGGAGAAGGTGGAAGAAAGTAAGGGGCGAGATCAATAAGAAAGCGGCTATGTAGGCAATGTGTTCGCGGCGAACGACACTTTCGATTTTGTTTTTATGTGAAGCTTAACGTCGTAATGTCACATTTCCGCTCAGCAGCCTCTCTTCTTTCCGAGTGGCTCCAATTTTAATTTACACGTGTTTTACATCTGCTACAGCCACTGTTCAGGTTCTCTCATTTAAAACCTTTCACTACAGAAATAATCAAACTGACTACATACGAGTATCCCAGATTTCATGACAAAAGTATACCAATGTATTCCTGAGGCTGCATAAAAGTAGCGATTTATGTTTACCATGGAAAACCTTGCATAGATTAGCTTGAATAAGTAACTAGTGTATTACTGTGATTGGCCACTTCTTACTGTCACTTCACTACGTTTTCACTGTGAACTCACTAACCTGATCTAGTTCAATTTTCAACGTCACTTCACTAATGTATTATTTCTATTTCCAATGTCACCACGTGGTTTACTTTGATTTTACTGTCACTACACCTATGTCTTCAAGTTGAACTTTCAGTTCACTTCACAGTTCCGTCACTTCACTAATTCTATTTCCAATGTCACCACGTGGTTTACTTTGACTTTACTGTCACTACACCTATGTCTTCAAGTTGAACTTTCAGTTCACTTCACAGTTCCGTCACTTCACTTGGTTTTGCTGTCACTACACTTATGTCATCAAGTTGAACTTTCAGTTCACTTCACAGTTCCGTCACTTCACTTGGTTTTACTGTCACTACACCTATGTCTTCAAGTTGAACTTTCAGTTCACTTCACAGTTCCGTCACTTCACTTGGTTTTGCTGTCACTACACTTATGTCATCAAGTTGAACTTTCAGTTCACTTCACAGTTCCGTCACTTCACTTGGTTTTTCTGTCACTACACTTATGTCATCAAGTTGAACTTTCAGTTCACTTCACAGTCCCGTCACTTCACTTGGCTTTACTGTCACTACACTTGTCTTCAAGTTGAACTTTCAGTTCACTTCACAGTTCCGTCACTTCACTTGGTTTTTCTGTCACTACACTTATGTCATCAAGTTAAACTTTCAGTTCACTTCACAGTTCCGTCACTTCACTAATTCTATTTCCAATGTCACCACGCGGTTTACTTTGGCTTTACTGTCACTACACTTATGTCATCAAGTTAAACTTTCAGTTCACTTCACAGTTCCGTCACTTCACTTGGTTTTTCTGTCACTACACTTATGTCACCAAGTTGAATTTTCAATTCACTTCACAGTTCCGTCACTTCACTTGGTTTTACTGTCGCTTCACTAATGTCACCAAGTTGAATTTTCAATTCACTTCACAGTTCCGTCACTTCACTTACTTGAGTATTACTTCACTAAGTTCTCATTGTCATCTCATTAATATGATCTAGTTCAATTTCTAATGACACTTCACTTATAAGGGAGTTACTGCACGTTGCGATCGTAGTTGCCAACAAGTTGTGGTTTACATGTGGGAGTTTTACATGTACATTACAAATATGCGCACAATATTTGCCATTCACAATCACAATACTGCACATGTTCAGTCACCGAGTTCAAAAAATGGGTTGTTGATAGTTCTTGGCAAAAGATTACGAAGATGAAGATGTTTACAGAGTATACAAAGATACAAGATTGTTTGTCACAATAGGAGCACTTCATGAATGCCTGCATTGTCACATTGCTTTTCAACATCTAAAATACGCTCTCTGGTCTGAAGTTATCATATCCAAAGTCTGCGAACACTGGAGAACAGAACTGATTGAATTCCTCAACGAGGGTGTCAAGTGATGGTCGTTTAGGATACTACGATCTTCAGCACCGCCTTCAACTGTCGGAAGAATAGCACATAAAGTGGTTGAATGAAAGAAGTGCACCCAGGAAGTATAGTTTTGACGTATACACCGTATTTTGAGGTTCGATAGCATCGATATGGCTATCATATTTTACCTGATGGCAAACATTTGAACTAATTATTTTTGGACATAATTTGCAAGATGTTGCCCTTACTGCCATTTTGACCATAGTATATACCGCAAATAACTAGATTAGCTAGAGATATCATGTTAGTTATGTCATTGTGAGTGGAATATCGAATCTTCGTACCTTACAGTGTTATAGGCGATGGCAGTTTGTAATCAGCACCTCGAACATGTTCATACAAACCTACCCTGAAAGCAAAGAGAATAATGGAACTTCTTTCCTATTTTCCTGGAGTTCTAAATTGCTTATAAACACGAAAGGTGTTTATTGCTTGAGTGTCCAGAATAGTAACAATGTGCACGTAATTGTTCATTTAGCTGCTTGATAAAAGAAATGGAATACCGAGATTTGAATTCTCACTTTATATGAGGCGTGGGGTGAGCCAGTGATCCCTATCTCTGAGGCCAGTAAATTACACTGGCGGCAGAGCCACTGCGGTGTTGCTGAGAACTTTAAAATAATACAAATGATTCATGTCCGGGCTATATAATTGGTTATTGCTGCCCTAGAACCTTAAGAGTGACGCTCAACGAAACTTTTAAAGCCAACGGACAAAATCTGATACGAGTTTCTCTTCACATAACCCGTTACATAATGTTATATTCTCATGTTGCTTAAACTGCTGGTCAAATTGTCCATTCTCAAACCCACACAGGCATACCCTGAGCAAGTGGCAGCAGATTCATTGAGATATTGGTGACTGCATCAAAAGTTTCCTACACTGAGACAAAATGAACCTCGAAACGTATATTTCCAATGAAGTCTCGAAATCTAAGTATTCCACCCAAAAATTCGAAGTCGAGATTTTACCGGAAATATATGTTTCGGGGCCCCCTAAATAAAAAAAAAGTATTCTTAGAAAAAGGCCCGTGTATGTGTGTGTCTCTCTCTCTCTCTCTCTCTCTCTCTCTCTGTGTTTGTGTGTGTGTGTGTGTGTGTGTGTGTGTGTGTGTGTCAGTCTGTGGACAGCATAACTCGAAAACGAAAAGTCGGTTAAAAACGAAAGTTTAATGTCTTTCAAAGGTGCTACATAAAGATTTTTAAGAAAATTGCTCCATCCCAAACTACCCTTTGCATTGCAAAGTATTCGAAAATTTTGATTATCTTAAAAATGACTAACGATTTTGATTAAATTTTCGTATGTTTGAGATATAATTTTTTGGCTGTAGCCCATGTAGAACTATTTACTCTAGATGACTTGTGCATAACCGGTAAACCGTAAGAGATAGATCAAATCTTACGTTACAAGAAATGTAGATCTAGCTAAAATACACAATTTATGTCCAAATAAATTTTGTTGTAGAGTGAACCATTTCGTAGATATTCCGTGTTATTTGTGTGGGTTTTGGAGCACTGTTCCTGTCAAATAGAACATCATTATTCATTTGTTTATATGTTAGCCGTGCAAACAATGAAATTTGAAACCTTTAAAAGATTTTACTATCGCTCAAAGCCTACTGTATTCCCATATTCCACTTGTACCTACAAGGAAATAAACAATAAGATAATTGCTGCAAGTGTTTATCTCAACTAACATGAAGATATAGGAAGGAAGGATTAGTGCAAGAGTAGAGAAAGTCATGTGAGTGCAACACACTAGATTTTTTATAAAAGAGGACACTATATCTCTTCCTGGGACTGTGTTACGCTGGTGAACATGCATCTTAAGAAGACTTGCTACATCTGCACTGGGTTTATTGTTGGGATGAGCAGTGCGGGTTGCCTGGTTATTGTTGCCCATGCAATATATTGTAGCTGGTTAGTAATTAACCAAATTTTACTTCCAAAGTCAAGTTTCCGGAGGGAGGTGCGTGGGTAAATTATGTATTAAATGACACGGCATTGTTAATGTAATTAACAAGGACACAATGTGGGAGCGGTCCGCCCGAGCAAATTGTTCCCCACAGGGCAAGTCTATTGTGCCGCATGCCGCTTGCTTTCTCTCTCACTGCGTTCTGTTTTTCATGTTTTATTTTTTGTAGGTACACTCCATTTCGCTGTTTTGATTTTCTTTTAATTTTTAAACATCAATTACGACGCCCTTCGCCGGTTTGTACAGTTCGGTTCTGCTGACAAAGGCTACCTGGGCAGTTTGGGAATTCGCTATCACAAACACTGCGAGAAAAGCACACGCTGTTGAAAAACATGGCCTTGGGTTCAACCCTCGAACGCACTATTCTACCTTTCGCAGTGTTTTCCCTTACCGCAATGTACAGTATGTGGATAAAACTATACAGTATCCAGTTCAACATTTAACTATACTTTAATCTCTAACAGACACGATTACAAGATACCATTAACACATTAATATGACAGATCGAACTGGGGTTTCTTTTAGTGAAAGTAAACCGAAAAGGAAAACAATACTGTCTTCCTTTCCCCTTCGTATGCTTAGGTTTGGCAAGAAAACAAAAGCATTGTCGCATTGGTATAGAACAGCTATACGACGCCGTGCGACTGAGTTAACTCGAAGTATACAACATTCCTTATAGCTGTAGTCACGTTGTTAAGGTTCCTGTTAGTTTTGACAGCACAGAGATAAAATAATCGTGTTTGTGTTTCTTGTGTTATTTGAAGCCAGTTCTGATGTAGGTAAAGTACAGGAAATAAAGAAGTGATAAAAAGGTGGCGAATTGATTAATTTGTCACAGTATTTACAAATTAGAACGAGTCACTAATTATATCTAATCCCTTCTATATATGTATGTGTGTTTAAAACATTTAACGAGAGAATTTAGAAGGATATGCAATTGTTATCTCTTCCAGTTTTTTTTTTTTTATTTTGGAGGCACCCATTTCTGGGGAGGAGGGCAGAAGAAACGCAATTGTGGTAGATTTTCTATTCGCTACATGCAATCTTAATAATCTTAAGTGTGGTTTTCCGTGCAGACACCTATTACCCCGGTGCGGGGCAAAGTTTAGTATCCCACTCCAGGTAGTTGTTGATCGTTGAGCGTAACAAGTTAAATATTTATTACTTTTACACACAATAATTTATTAATTTACCATGAACCAGTTTAGATATCCTTGTTACAGACAACTTGAAGGAAGTAATGCCAATACACATGATTGTTAAAGGCCATCCGTTCAAAGCTGAACGTCATGAGGTTAACCACAGCGACTGCTGTCAGCTGAGATTGAGCTGTAGTGCAGGATGGGGAGGACCCACGTAAAACAATCAGTGAGTTGGTACGCTTATATAATGACGGGGTCATGTTACACTAAAATTATATTTTTATATACACAAAAATCCAAAATCGATGTTTTCAAGCATTTTCATCAAATTTTACAGGTTGTTCCCCTTAATAAATAACACTAAATATAGCCTTCACTTTCAGAAATAATTAAGTTACAGTAGGGTAAATCTTGATAAAGTTTACATTTTAAAAAAAGGCGTATAACAGCACCTTAAGCCACAAAAATACACGTATTATTAAAAAAGCCACTATAAGCACCATAAGGTTAGTATATTGTATTCCTAGGAGCATGGACAACATTACTCATATTGTGACGCTGGCCGGCAGTCGTCACTCAAAAGGAGACTTGGTGTTAGCTACCCTACACCACTGCTCGTAAACACACACGGCCCAATGACAATGGAGCGGTCAGAAGAGAGGGCTTCTATACTCCATCCAGCCTTAGATCCGCACCTTGTATCCATCCGCGATAACCTGGTGTTCATATTACCTGCGACTAATACAACCAAACTCCACGTGGACTCATACCTCGTGTTTATGACGCAACAGAACGATATTTACTCAGGAGCTTCAGGAATATCGCTGCTATCACGTTACATTCAGGTAGTCTTCACCAGAGTTATCATATATTTTGAAAACTCACATAATTGCCAATATTTCAGGTACTATATGTTGTGGTGTGCTTCGGTTTTGGCGTACCGCGAGTTAGTTGTGTTTACTTCAAGTGCGGATCTAAGGGTGCAGCGATTATAGACGGTTCAAGAGGCCTTCGACTACCAACTCGTTTACGAGATGTTGGGAGAAAAGGTGTATTTTCTAGAGAATTCGCCGGCACTTCACCTGGACTATAAAAGTGACAACAGAAAATGCACAAAAGAGAGCTAGTTTACTTTTTAATTGTTGGAGCAGGTTCTGAGTTGAGTGCTGAGAAAATTCAAGGTATGACTTAGAAAGTTCCATGGAATTACATGATTGCGTCACACCCCTGGTATAGTTTAAGACAGAGGAAGCAGAAAGGCAGTAAAGTGTGCCAAAGTTACGGTAAGACAGAACAGCTGTGGGTTGCAAGGTCACGAGAAATTATAGATTGTCCTAATGATAAAACAAGGACTGTATTTTTGTGATTCAGTTCTAGAACAGAAATAAAGTGACATTCAACTGACACTGATGTCAGAAGTGAGATTTGTCATTTGTCACAATATAGACAAAGCCTACGATACTAAAGAAAGGAGCAAAATAGTTAAATAGGCAAATGCCGATACGCAATCATTACATATAATAATAATATAAACAAGTCTATTTTACCGACAAATAAATTCTGTGTTGGCAGTTCGCTTTAATTATCTCATTTATTTATTTTTTTGAATCGTTTCTTTAATTTGCTAGAGTATTGTAAATGTTATTGGCAAACAGTTATTCTTGACAATGCTACAGCCTCACGTGCCACAAATCCTCCTAATATTGTGTAGGCACGGATTCCAGTAACCAAACAAAATTAATAAATTTTATACATGCACAGAGTAGCTAATGGTATCAACAACAACAAGCACAGTAAATATATTTTAGGTTTATCTCTAGTATATGGAGGGCATGATTACTTATGTTTATTCATGCTTATCGATTGTGCTCATCTCTCTCCATGGGCTAATCGACAGTACATTGTATTTCATTAGCTCCGACATGGAAGCTCAGGTAAACAAAACACTGCCGACCACTGCGGCCCAATCAAAATCCGACCTGCGCACCTTGCAACTTCCTGAAGCTGAGACAGTCATTCACAAGTAAGAATGCACTGTGCTTTACCCAGCTGATACAAATATGTGCAATTAGAAAAGGTGATAAAGAAGGTGAAGTAAAGACAATTTATCGTATTTTAGCTTTTAAAGATGACCTTAAAACAATATGCCTTTCTTATGAAGGGACCCTGGGACTAAAAAATTTAGATTTATGCATATACATGTTTCCCAGAGCTGCAATCATCAGTTGGCAGTGAAAGTTTTTAGATTTCACCATTTTTTAAGGTCTGGAGCAGGTTTTAAGTGACATGTGTGCTACATTTAAATGCCCCTTTTCTGCTTAAATTTTCAGCAGAATTTGAGGAAAGTATGAACCAAACAGGGCTGAAAAACAACAGTCAGGGGAAAGGAGTGGTTAAACGGCATCTAGCTATAGGAAAAAGTGGTGTGACGAACACGTAATCCGACTTGGTCTCAAAATGTGAATATTTATTTACCTTTAAAAAAGTTAAATACACAAAAAAGTTTAAAAATATATTTTCAATGTCCACCAAAGCAAAGAAATTACTTTAAAAGTAATTTTTTTTCCTTTCTGCCAGAGATTGAGGATGTTTATTGAGCAATTATATGTATAGAATAACAGAACTGTTGTGACATTTTAGTTTTTGATACAGATGGAATATTTTGAATATTAAGGTATTTTTGCATTGTGAATAAATTGAGTAATTTTTTCCTCAAAACTATAAAACAGATTGTGCTGGAACTTTGTGCGGTAGTTTATTATATAAACACCCTTAAGTTCATAAAATATTGATTTCATGGTTATTATATATTCGCTTAATGGGACCACTGGTACTTCTATTAATTGAACATCATTACTTTTAGCAGTTTGTCCTATTTTTTTCCGTTTTTTAGTGAAACATTAACTGTAGTTTTACTTTCTATACAAGTACTTACAGTAATCGGAGCAAGTATTGCATTCCACTCAAAAATTCGGAAAGTATAGTATTGTATGTTTACTATAAATTTGCTTGTATAGCAATTAGGTCTAAAACGAACATTGATCGGAAACATTGGCTTTTAAAAGTACATTTATAAAAGCAGACCTGTGTTTCTCTGAGAAGAGCATTTCAAAAGAAATCGCTTATATATTGTAACAAAACCACCAACTCCAGTCGTGTTGTACCGACTTCCATATAACTGTATGTTTAAGTATACATTTCGTTTCAGCCTCTTGGTACCAACATTACGCCTGATAGTTAGGCAACTTCTCTGGCTTCGGTGTGCTGTGGCTATGCAGCCCTGCCAGGTGTATTTACTGTTTGAATATGAGGGAAGTGAATACATTTATATGGATATATGTATAGGAATGTCTATGTATAGACTTTTGGGTGAAATGCAATGGTTCCTCCCACTTATCATACTCAGTAGAGAAAGTAAAAGGTAGACAGGAGAATAAACTTTGTAAGAACAATTTCTACAAGAGTAAGGAGGAAAAGACATAGGGATGTAAGACAACATATTTTAACCAAGTTGTTGATAGTAAAGAAAGTCTAAAGTGCATCACGTTTTTGCATCTAGAGTGATCTTAGGGCATACTTAACTGCTAACAAGAGGCAGCTACTTTTGTTTCCAGTTGAATTATATTCTCCTCATATAGGTTACTTTTTCCCCTCTACTCGTATCTTGGTTTACCCCTTCTCGAATGTGTAGCACCAATCAGATTGTAGTTGGTGAAGTTAATCAGTTTGAGGGAGGAGGTTGGGGGAATTAAACCGCGCGGGAGCCGAGCGGAGCGGCAGTACCACCGCACCACGGTACGCTGGCTCGACGCCGCCGAGCAGAAAATCATCCTGAAGACACTCCCCTCCCCTACCCCACCTTTTCTCAATTACATCCGCCGCTTCTTTTCTTCGCATTGTGAGTCGGAGGAAAAGTCAACACACAGAGGCGCTATAGGATATAAAACTCATGTTCCCTGTATCAAATGCCTTAAATCCTTTCCTTATTTTATTTAGAAATTACTTTTATTTCCTTATAGACATCCTACCAATTTCTTGCACGTGAACCCGATACAAAAATTCATACTTTGAGCATTTTCTCAAGTCATCCTTCAACAACCAGTTATTACACAAATTGTCTTCTATCTATTTCATGTTAGTCCAGATAAACGTATTCAGAAGATACTTTATTAAATGTTTTCTTATATATCATAGAGAATTAGAGAAATGCGGTAGGCTTAAATGATAGTCAAGTATTTTAAACCGGTTAGGTTTTGATGCCTTTTTAACTGAATTCTTCTTCTATGACCACGAGAGAAAAAATCTAATGTCGATTTTCCTATTTAGAAAATTATTACTACTTGAAAATTTAAACCAATAACAAGCAATATCTTGGAAATGGTTAACGCCACAACTTATATGCTATAAACTGAGTGCTTTAACGAGCTATAGATTTATTGTAAATTATTTTTGTACGGTTTATCAATTATACAAAAGTAATTCTCCGTGTATGGGGCATCAGTTTAGATATGCATTTTAATTCTCATGAAATTATTTTAAACTTAGCCACTTTAATCAAAATTATAAGTCATTTTTGAGAGAATAAAATGTTTGAAAAAAAATATTCCATGAAAAGGGTAGGTTGTGATGAGAATTTCGTTGTGGCATCTTTGGAAAATGTTGAACTTAAATATCTACTTTGGTATCGATGTTTTGGGTGCAACATGCTTCCTCTACTTACTGCTAGTAAATATCTAGTAGAAAACATGGTACAGGGTCCTAAAGTTATATGTACTTCTCGCGAAACCTCAACATCAAATTTTTGATTTATACAATAAACTATATCATAAATAAAATTAAAGCTGAAAGACATTGTCAATTGTGTATAAACATAGTTTTCAATAGTAATATCTTGATTTTATATAAATCTTATGAAAGTCAAATGGCAGCAAGAAAGATGCTTTGAATACTCTGTACATCAGAATATTTATTCTGAAAAGTTTAATTTGATACTAATACTGTTCTATAATAACACCAAAAATAATTGTTTCAACTATACACCTTAAATTTTTTATGTGTATTTTGCCAATTATTAAATCAAAGCACATTTAAGTCCAACACTTTCCCTTAAATTTGAAGAACGAATTGATCTAAATTTTTCGTGTTTCTATAAATAAGCCTCAAACACAACAACTTCACTTTTTACCATTTGCGAAAGATTTCCTAGGTTTATCTTCTCTTGTTTGTCTCTAGACATACTGCAGTTTGAAACAATGTTCCTATTATCCAAAAACCACAAAAATTCGTTATTTATCTTTTATTATTTAATTTAAAGCTGTGCTATTTATTTATATTTATGCAGTTCTGTTGATCAAAGTCCAAGCATGTCAAATTTGATCTAAGATCACGATGCCACGAACTTAGGTCAAGATTTATACCACAAAACTTTTAAGTTGAGCTTGTCTGAAGATCATTTCAAGTGATTGAACTGAGATTAACTTTTATCCAACCGAACCTTGGTGTACTAAATAAAATTTCAATATCCTATAACTGCAAGTTTTAGTTTTATAAAAAAGGGATTTGTACAAAAGTCTCTTAAGTTATTAGGAACTATGAGACTATCTAAACTGTATATGATGTTTGTATTTAAAATTCTGAAGTCCCCCTAACCTCACTTAGTACCCACTGAGGAACTGCCCCTTATCTATTTGGAGAATCTCTACCTCGTATGAGAATAAAAAGTCAACACCAAACTTTATTAATGTACTTAAAAGTTATGGTTCATAATTCACATTCTTATTCAGCCTGCATAAAAAACAAAACAAAGAGGGGCATGATCGTAAAAAACACCGAAATCTTAGTGAAGAAATGTTGTGTCTATATACTTCTCGCTCTGAAACGTTTAGTGCAGAGCCATTACCCACAACCCCAGGAATCCGAAAGCTGCCCTCTATTTTATACTAATTAAATCACAAATGAATCCAGTCTCGTTTCTTTAACTCCCTTGTCTACAGAGTGGAAATTATCAAGCAAAATTGCAGTCTTCCCTTTAAACAAATGAAGATTGCTTGTCTAAACAAATGACTCGCCATACACTCTCTTTTATTACCGGCAATTACACGGTAGAAGGACGAGAGCGCTTTTTGATCTCCAAGCGAGCACGAGAAACACTACTTAAAATTTACGATACACTCCCATAACAGCGCCTTTCTGAAATTTAAGCATTTTCATGTCGTGTTGTGCAGCTCAAGAACTTTAACGACGAGTTTGTAAGAGTGAAGAGAGAAGCCTGCCTCATTTATTGGACGAAAACTGAGGAATTAGAGTTTATGGTATTACTTGCAAACACAAACACTTAAGAAACTAAGTTTATCCAAAACCGAACTGTAAAAAATGCTTTATCTGCAAGTACGAAACAATCGCATACGAAATTAACAGTATTTTCTAGCATTTGTATATATAAAAGTAGAACAAACACGTAAGAGGACACTGTTAATGGTCCTATAGCTCATCGGATTAGCGAGAGGGGTCCCAGGTTCGATTCCTGGCTGAGGAGTGGGAATTTTCCTGTTGTAAAGATCCTACCCAGATTGTGGAAGTGCGAATGAATCTGACTGTGTATCTGTGTGTGTGTGTATGTGTGTGTGTGTGTGTGTGTGTGTGTGTGTGTGTGTGTGTGTGTGTGTGTGTGTGTGTGTGTGTGTGTGTGTAAACTTTAAAAATCCCAAAGACCCAAAATCAACTGCGGTACGAGTTAACACCAATGCTTATAGATAATATGTTCAAGGAAAAACCTCTGATATAAACGTTGAAATTAAAGGTGGGGTACAAATAAAAAAAATTCTGTTGAACGAAAATGAGAAAAAAATCGAAACAGGGTTTATAGCTACTAGTAGATAATAATAAACCTTTTGCTTTATTTTAAGCTTGAAATTTAAATGATGATATAACATTTATTGTAATGCCATCTGTGCATTAAGCTTAGAACTCGATGCATTTCTGGCTGTTTGTAACTTCAAATACCATTTTTCACATTTAACAGCACTCTAATGAATTTTAAATAAATATGTTATTGTATTTTGATCTTTTATTAATAATTTCTTTATACCTTACACCTTTCTCGTTATCTTTTCTGTGAAATATCAAGTATTTTTCGAATGGTCCAGTTTATTAAGGTTATGTCATTGTCTCTCATATGTACACATGCTTTTCTTTCCTAATTTTAATGTTTTCATTTTCACACGATGGCAACTCCGTATTTTGGCCATCCTGAATTACGTTTCCTATATGTTTAACCGTTTATATTAATACACAAAAGGCACACGTTATTTACTTGATAAAGTTTAACAAGTAAGAAAAATCGTAGCTAATAATTCCAAGGACAGAAAAGGAATTGCAGCGTCAGAGAGAGAGAGAGATAGAGGCGAGAAAAAAGTCCCCACGCGGATACCAGGGATCGAACTTGGGTCTTCCGCTAGATAAACAGCAGCGCTAACACCGCGCTAAGGAGATTAATATACACGTGGTAGAACAAGTAAATATGCGCGAGTTTATCATGATTAGAGAAAGCGTTTATGTAGCATTTTGATGATTTTAATTCAAAATACTATAACCTGAAAAAACAAAGCAATATCTTTATTTTAAAGTTATGTTAAGAATATTATTTACTGAGGGTATTTGTATGTATACTATAGCTATGGGTGTAAGTTTGTACACATTAGCCTCGTTCTTACAACAATGGAACACTCGAGACTTTTCATTGTTGCGCATCTTTTCCCCTACAATAATTGCAGCCTTTGTCGAGCTGCGCTCAACATTTCCATGTAATTAAAAGACGCAGCGGGATGGGGGAAGGAGGGGTGGGGAAATTGAGTAGGAAAAATTAGTGTCTTCCGCAAATAGGAATTGCAATGAGGGTGTGTAGCAGGGGAGGGAAATTGGTATTCTTGGGACGGAGCTGCAAGATGATTCTTGCTCCACCCGCTGCTTCTGATTTCGGATCGCCATAAAAAGAAAAAGGGAGGAGAATGTGAGAACAAGGGAAGACTGGGCAATTGCCCTCGGGGCCTAAACCTGGGGTAAGGAATAAAGATTCACCTCGCAGCTTCCTAAAGAAATGCATTTAACGCCCTGGGCAAAGTGCGCAGAGCTTCACGCTGGGATGCCCTGGATGCGCTGCATGATACGTTTGTATTAAGAAAGGAATCTTGGATCAAACGCCTATACTAAGAAAATGATGCGTGCAAGTTTGTACACATTATGTACGTAACTAGTACGGGGTAAGTACTGTATTCCACCCAAAAATTCGATATTTAAAATTCACTAGAAGTGCATGTTTTGAGGCCCCATACATAAAAAGCGTGTTTAGGAAAATGTTCTCGTGTGTGTTTGTGATTATCTTGGTCTATGTTAATAGTGGGTTCCTTTACTTGGTTACAAACACTGCAACAGCCAACTGATTGTATGCTGTGCTTACCAGCTGAGGGATGGAAAACGTTCCAACAATATCGAACAGCATCATTCAAGCCTTAGATATTTAAAATATAACAACTTTCTTTCATTATCTGATTACCCTCCCCTTTTGTAGGACTTACAAGCCAGTACCTAGGGTCAGACGTCTGTCGGGGAGCACAGAAACCTATGGACAGAACAGAGTGAAGACCTCGAAGCGGGTGGTCAGCCAAGCACCAGGCGGCGCCGTGGCCGAGCGGTTAGTGCGCTCGCCTACCACCTAGGCGGCCCGGGTTCGATCCCAGGGACCCGCATGTGGTATTCGTGGTGGACGAAGCGGCGTCAGGGCGGGTTTTCTCCGGGTGCTCCGGTTTCCCCCGCCATCTCATTCCACCGGTGCTCCATCTTCACTCCATGTATCATCAGTGTCACCGCCTGCGGTGCCGTTGTAGTAAAAGCGGGCGTTAAACACTACAACAACAAGCCAAGCACCAGGTATGATAGTGAGGAAGAGGGTAATACGAAACGCAGACGAAATGGATGATTTTAAACCAATTGGTGGCATAAGTGATGGGAAAACCGGAAGACCCGGAGAAAGCCCGCCCAGACGCCGCTTCTTCCACCACATAGAACTCGGACAGCCTAGGTGGTAGACGGACGGTCTAACTGCTCGGCCACGGTGCCGCCTAAAATATAACATCTTAATAGATAAAAAAAATTAAAAACTACCTCTGTGTTTACTTATGTGCGAAAGCTAATTTACAATTTAGAAGAAATAAAAATAAAGAAATAAAATTAAGAAAAAACCCAAATGTAGACTAGCTAGATAAAATTCACTACTTTTGGTTAATTAATTTACCTACAAAAAGAGAGAAAAAGAGAAAACCTAATAAACACTTTCGACTTGAAAATGCAGAGTATTTTAAAACTGAAATACCAAAGAACAAGAAAACAAAGAAACAGCATGCCTCGAACACGAAAACTCAGATAAATATCAATGTAATATTCCCCAATTTGGGATTGAAAGTTTTCAACAAAATCTCCCACATCATACTACCCTTTACATGGAACATTTTTAGAAACTTTTTTTTTTCTGAAGAGTAGTTCTAATGGTTTTGATTAAAACACCGGATATTTAAGATATTTACATGAAAAATGAAATGTATGTATTGGATTTTCGGCGGATAGCTTGTGAAGTCCCGCTCATTTGAAAGGCATTTTCATAATATTGTATAAGAAGAATGAAAGGGAAGGGATTTCTTGGTTTAATTTTGAAATTTGGATATTGAGGAATGAAAGGGAGAACGTGTTGCAGGACACATGTCCAGTATGTAATGGTAGGAAAGGTAAAATACATGTGTTATATTACAATGTACAGTCACAGACCGTTAGAGGAAACAATTTATCTATAAGAAACAACTTAATCGAAATAAAGATCTGACAGTGAGTAAAACTGATATTTAACCGAATTTCCACTTTTAGGTTTTGCTATTACGCAGACACACACTTATTTGTCGAATGTTTGCGTGGAACTATAAAAATAAAACAAATATAAATACACAAGTGTTACATTCACGTGACCTTTTATTACACATTTTTCGACAAACAGTTTTTAAATAAGCTTATTCTTTTATCTGCTTCAGGTTAATTGAGACAAACCTTGTAGAAATGGATTTATATCATATTTTCTTCCAGGCATAAATATAATAGCGAAATAGAATAGACTTAAGGGATATCATGTGCTTTAAGAACTAGTCCCTTTATGGTGGCTTTGAAATTTTATTCTGTTTGCATGGTCAGGAGAAATACAGAGAGAGAAGAGAAACAAATAAGGACTTCTCATTTAAGAAAAGTATATTATTGGAAAAATTAAACTAATAACAAGGAATATCTCGGAGAAAGTTAAATCCATAAAAATACATCTGACATAAGCTATATGTTTCAACAACACCTACACCTTCTGTGTCATAAGATTTTGTCTCTCTCTTACGGTTTACCAGTTTTGCAAAAGTTATTCAGAATGAAGAGCAGTTTTGGATCAGGGAATTTTCTTGAAAATTTGGAAGATCCAAGTTTGGTACTTAATTAAGATTTCGTTTTGTTTTATGCTTCATAGACACAGTGACCTTTTTCTAAAAGTGCTTTAATTCAAGGCACCTCATAGGTAATTCGAGAGAAATCTTGGTTGGAATACAATGGCTTCTTGTCGTGCTATGAACATGGGAGAGAGAGGGAGTAATAATATTAAAATATTGTTTTAGAAACAAATGTTGTCTACGCAAACCTACGCCTAAGTCTAAATAATCTTTTATACAACCTTCATGCCATGTGCAAGAATAAGACAGAGGTATCTGAGGCGAATAGCTCTCGTAAAGTATCAGCATAGGTATCCTTGCCTGCAGGCCAGTCTCAGTGGCAATAGCGAAATACTTTTGGAGATTGGGGGCTAAAAGAAAGGGTGCGGATAAGAGAGTTTTGGAAGAGGAATGGGGATAGGTAGAAGAGGGTAAGTTGAGATTCGTGGAAAACGCTGGACAAAATTAGAAAGGCGAAAAACGAGAAAATATGTGAGAGATGTGAGAAAAGGGATGCTGCGAAGAGAATAAAAGGAGCAGAACCAAGACCTCTGTAAAGAAGTTTAAACATGATCTTGCAAAACATGGAATATTCACACGATGTTGTAAATTAATGTTTCTATGTTAATAAGTTAAAATAAAACCAAGAGTCTGTTGGCAGCTTACGTAAGAAGTGTAGTGCACATTTAAGTGAATGGAACTCTTGAATAATACAGTTTTCGTTACGTGTCTCGGAGAATGCTAACCAACAGTTAAATAAAATTTAATGTTTACCATAATACTACCTTCGAAATTCAACATTCATCTTAATAAAAATCATTAGATCTCTTTTGAAAAAAATGAAAAATAATAAACACTCATCCATGTAAAATGTAGTTTACTTTATAACGCCTATCAGTATCTTTCTCAAGTCCAGTTTACTATTTAACAGTTCCTTTGTTTTTTGCGCTATACTGGATAAAGGTACACATACGTATTTTCTAAAAACGTTCATTGGTAATTCATGAGATCTCCAAATGCCTATTGTTATGGACGGTTTGGAAAAAAAGCACAACTTTCACAGGTAGAAAAAGTAAATCTAAGTAATGTGAACCTAAATAAACCTAAAATGGAGCAGTCATTCGAGTGAATCAGATGGTTAAGCGCTGATCTATTTATCCCAAAGTCGCTGGTTCAAACCCAGCCCAGACCGATGACTTTTAAGTGTATTTAAAAGGAACAGACCCATGTATGGCATGTACATGAACTGCGGAACAAAATTCCGGCGGACCGGCGGCACTGATACGATCCTGGCATAATTAACAAACAAAATATATATTGGTTCTAAAATAGATCACTGAGTTCTGGAATGGAATTTTCAGGAAATTCCATTTCATTTAATATAATTAAATAAGTACACAACATATTTGAAGGTGTTTAAAGTAACACAAATTCCAAACTAACTAGAAGATGTATAAAACATCTATATGAACCTTTAACATGGTAAACATTTCTAAGCCAAGTATTTCCACTTAAATACCCTCAAGCATATTGCAATCCTAGTGTATCTTTGCCGAACGGGACGTTTGAAAATAGGATATGTATTCCATACTATGTTTTCAACAACAGTGTATAATAAAAATATTTACGCAAAAATAAAATTAACTGTTGTCAGCTATTCAAAGTCAGTATCAAGATTGACCGCGCTAGTCTCTTGGAGCTCATAATCCTGGTGGTATTGACAAACTGTAATTAAGATGGCTGCTTGCGCCGAAATAGTTATTCTTACATGCTGAATGAATTAAGTTGTAAGCAAATGTTAAGAAATAAAGGGAAGTATAGAGGGGAAGTATGGTTATATTGTATGTATGTGGCAATAATCAACATATCAATAAATAGGTTTTAATAACATCTGAGAAAAGATGCATAGCACACATATTGCAGGAATTTGAACATTCGATAGCATGAGTCAAACTAAATAAGCAAAACCTAATGTCGAATAGTTGTTTTTTTTCGGAAGTAAGGTAGGAGTTAAAAGAAACAAAGCTATAACAGTGTCGATTGATTTAATCTAAGGTAAAGTTGCAAGACGCAAAAGTGGGCGCTGTAGGGGATTCCCTGCTAGCATATTCCCGTCATGTGACGCACTTTAGCTTTGATTAACGGTGCATAGATGGAGTTGCCGCTCGTTATCCGTCACTTTTCTCCTGCGGGAGCTGTTCAAGAAGGAAGAGAGCGGGGTCAGATACAGCCACTACTGCATAACTTTTTAACAGCGTAGATAAAGGGAAGGAAAACGTGCGTGCTATAGGAGGTGGAGGGGGAGGGGGGGGGGGAGCTCCTCCACTGAACTGAATCGGGAGCCAATTTCACAAAGTTTTGGATTCGGTGTCGGTCCGCATACAAACGAGATGGCGTCGTCTTATATGGAGCAGCCACAGTGGCGTGACGGCGCGGCGCGGCGAGGGGGGGGGGGGGGCGAGAAGGTGTGTAATTTATGGGGTTGGTAACCGCGGGGGCCCTGCGGAAATGATGTAGCTGCGGAGAAAAGTAACAATTAAGTATTCGCCGAATACATAACTCATTTTCCAATAATCTTACGGAAAAGACTCCTGAAAGTTTTCTGCAATAGTCCAAGTTAAGATTCTGGAAAACTGAATTCCCTGCTGTTATCATACTGCGCCAGTTTCATCTGCACATTTTGTAATTAGAGTATCAATGAGTACACGCAGTATTACAATTAGGACTTCTGCTCTTCCCATGCTTCGATTGATGGGTTTGCTTGTTGACGTCACTAGCACCTCCCTGTCGCGTATCACTGGATTGTGTGTTTCAAAGACTAACATTACAAGCAGTGTTATTTACAACATTTCGAAAGACACTTTCATATTAATTTGCAAGGCAAGAACTTGGGCACGCTGTAGTTTTGGGCCTCCTTATACATTTGCGCAACTTTGTTCGCGAATGAAGCAAATTAAATGTAGAAATAGAACTAGAATATCAGATTTCCATCTCTCGACAGTTAAACATATCTATAACAGATATATGCCGATTTTGGAATTTTAATTTGGTGTTTTGTTGAAGATTGTTGTTTATTATAGATGTCTTAAGTTTTTTTTAATGGTTTTGTGAATTTATAGTAGTCCTTTCTTATGCACAGTGTTTAGTCGTAACTTAAGATACCACCAATTGACAGTGAAAAGGTAATTTACCTACTCCTACTCCAAATACCGGGTGGCCCAGTCCAGCCAGCCTTCGAATAACTACATAACCCTTCGTGCGTTAAAAGAGTTGCAGAAATAACAGGCGTAAATCCAGTCAGTGGCGTGCATGAACTTTGTTCTCCTTGTAAGAGAAATAAAGTCTTGCAAGTGAAGTGGAAAATATTCTAAGACTGTTCTTGTCTATTATCACGTGCTGCATACTCCAGTTGAAGTCTGGGCATTTCCTCTGCCGCTCCACTCGCACTCTTACAAGCAGAGCAAAGTTCACTCACGCCACTGACTGGATTTACGCCTGTTATTTCTGCAACTATTTTAACGCACGAAGGGTTGTCTACTTATCCGAAGGCCGGCTGCATTGGGCCACCTGGTACATGTAATTGTAGGAGGTATCAAAGACTTGCTTGGCGTTTGCACATGACGGATTTAATTCCATTTTGTTCTGATTGCACAGGTAGTTGGCTCATGTAGTGCAATTCTTTTCAGGCACTAAGTCGGTTTCGCACCGTTTTGAAGCAAAGTTTTGGCCTTGTGTTTTGTACATGGAGTGAACATGGAAACAGAAGGCGGGCAACGTAAGAGCGAGCGAAAGGCTAGCGCGCTGCCGAATGGCTTCACGGTTGGAGTCTGGATCAAAACTCTTACCTTACGCATACAACCGTAAGAAAAGCCCAGTTTTGAGCAAGAGAATTCCTTGTCAAACCTTAAAGTTTTTGAGCTCACAACATTAAAGTTTTGTATGCAACCACACATATAGGAGAGGTTCTCAGACACCTATTTTCCACTGTATTTTCATCCAATGTTTTTGCTATGAAACACCATAGGTGCGAAAAGGTCCTCTTAGGGCTTGTATATGATAGAAAGATAAACAGAAAATATTTTGTGAAGGTTGCACATTAATGAGTATTTTAATCTTAAACACAATTTTTCTATGAAAATAAAAGATTTTGTTTATTGAATGTGTTACGTATACACTGGGGAACATTTTGGAAGCCAGCGATTTGCTACTTTTAAAATCTGTTTGCGACGCAAATGAAACACACATCATTTATTCAAGCGGCCATTAATTCTACTTGGCTGCAAAAACCAATGTTTTCTAAGCAAACATTATTTTGTAAAGTAGTGCATTGTAAAAATTGTCTCTATGCCAAAGGGGCATAGAGTCAACGCTCTTCAAGCATATACTCATCGCCTTCAACTGGAAGCATTAGCACTGTAGCATCTTTCTTTTGTTTTGCGGATATGTTGGCTACCCGAGGGTCGAAAAGCGCGCAATACGAGGTCAGAGAGGCACATACATTTTACATATTCTCGTAATCTAAAACTGATGTCCCAAGCGCAAATAAATAGCACAATCAACAAATACGTTTTATTCTATCTACTGCGTAAAGTTAAGGAAGGGAAATATTGCATTCCACAAAAAAGTCTGAAGTTGAGATTTCATTACAAATGTAACCTGTAAGGTCAACTGTATCCCAAACATTAATAAAACATGTGTGGGTTTGTGCATATTTTTATAAACAGAAAAATTAAAAAATGAAAACTCTGATAAATATTGTGACGCCGGCCGCGGTGCAAAACAAAGGACGCTCGGGGCTATGCTACTTCACACCACATACCGGGCTGGCGAACAAACAAAGGTGCCCAAGTTCAGGCTGCCACACGCGACTGTTTTTGTGTACTTGACTACCAAGAATTAGAGCGGCAGAACCAAAAGTGGCTTTCTCCAGAGCCTTCGAGAAAGATCTGCTACGTCAAGGTCCATGTGACGTCATCCCCGCTATACAAGGAGGCGAGGAAACAGCAGAGTTAGAGTGACAGACCTGTGGTCAGAGTGCCAGTGAGTACGAGACAGCTGTGGGTGTGTGTTACGTGGCGTCGAGTGATTGTATCGTCATAGGGTATTAGAGACAGAGAAAGTGAAGAAATACACTGAAAGGATTGAGTCAAGGCTACGAGAAGTAAACAGTTGTGAGTTGAGATAGCACGGAAGATTCTAGATTGTGTTAGTGAGGAGAGGAAAACTATATTTGTACAAAAGTTTAGAAAAAACATTAAGTGTGTAAAAAGTAATTGGACTTTTTGTCGCCTTTATTACAATACTAAACTTAGTATTCAAGATCAGTACTATCTAAATACAGCATGTTATATTTTCTTAACACTTAACGGTTTTGATTAAAGTATCACATATTTAAGATATTCACGCGAGAAACAAAATGCAAGTTTTTAATTTTCTGGGGATGACTTAGTATAATTGGGAAATCCTAGATCAACAAAATCTTACTATACAAAACATGCAAATCCCATTAAAGCAAGTACTATATGTGAAATACAAAGTTTTGTAGAATGTTCTTTATCATTGATTGGAGTTCTGAAATACCTTTCACTTTTTCAACTGCAAAGTCACTCTTTGTTTTTACTCGTGGTCACGTAAAGAGAACCGAATTTCAAAGTCGTCACATAGCGACTCATTCTTAAAATATTTTACTGTCGCTAAAGCCTATGTCTTATTCCCCTTGTGCCTATAAGGAAATATTGAGCAAGTCTATTTTTTCAAATCTTTGCCTGGATTAAAATGAAGTAGAAAAATAAGATTTTGTGTGGATTCAGGGCTGCCTTAAGGTGATTTAAGTTTGGATTCGTTCTCAATTTAAGTACCATTCTTCATTAGGCTGTAACTGTATATTGCAATTTTTGTGCATAATTTCGCTTTCCTGGTAGCTACATATAGACATTTGGTGTAACAGGGATTCTAAGCGTTGACCAGTCATATTTTCCAGGTCAACGTTCAACTACAATTTTAACTTGAATCCAAAGATATATGCACCTAGCCACAGACAGTTAATATGCAATATTAATGAATATGAATATTTTTCAAGCTCGATAACACGCAATCGCTTTTTGTGAGGTTTGAAAATTCAACTAAAAAATCCCTGTCCCCACTTACGATAAAATTGGATTGTATCGAACGTTTGTAATATTTAAAAGGTTAGACCGCGAAGCCATTGTGCGAATCAATCCCACTGCAATTCTGTGTTCCCCAGTCCGTTAAATAATTTCTCGCAAAAATACCGCTCAAATAAATATAATAGCTTCGGGGTTATTCTTTCCCGGTTTTTTGGCTTTTTTTTGTGCAGCGGACTGAGTTTATGAATATTGTTTAAGCTGTCGCGGTTAATCCTTCATCGAATTTCCCTCACACCAACATCTAACAATTATTTACCTTCGACTGCTATGCACTCGCTAAAGTGTGATTATTTCAAAGCAAAACAAAAGCTGGCCTCCATGTCAAATTTCTTTTCCTGTTAACATTTTAAAATCTGATATTTTACATCCACATGACTTGCTCTATTGTTTGTTTTTATTTAGGTTCTACAAACTACACATAAGAAGATTCATTTTGCTATCTACGTCATGTTAATCGAGACAAGTAATTACAGGAATAATTCCATTACAGATTTCGTTGAACGCAAAAGGTAAATAGAGGAAACCGAATCGACATTCAGATATATAACAATCGTATGACTGTGAACTGCACTAGCATATGGTACCGCGAGAAACAAGCAAATAGCACCACCACTTCTAAAACCTTAAAAGAGTTGACAAATTGAAGTCAATTCGCCACCTATGGTAAAAGACAAATTATTTTAAATAAATGTTTTGTTTTAAACAGATATACAGTTCTTGTACACCACGTTTTTTATCTGTCTCTTGTAGTTTACCACTTATACAACATTCCTTTCTATATATGCATTATAGATATCTTAAACACGCTATTTTAATCAAAATAGGTACATTTTTTTTGAGCAATGTTCCACATTAAAGGGTAGTTTGAAGTGGCTGTGTTGTCTTGAAGTTCTTGTCACCTCCTAGGAAGATGGAAAGCCTAAATACAAACTTTCATAGTTGTCTTAATTTCCGTTTGTTTTTGAGTTTTACTGTTCACACATACACGCACACACGCGCGCATGCGCGCACCCATACACATTCGGAGATACATACAGACCTTTTACTAAAAATGATTTTTATTTTCTCCAATGTATAGTAAGCATGGAAAATTTTTCACCGGAAATGCATGTCTTGTAATCCCCTGAATCTAAAAAAAAACCCTGTATGTGTTCAAGTTTATGTTTGGGTGTGTACAGCATAGCTCGAAAACGAAAAGTCGATTAAATACCTGACTTAGTATACAATAATTTATGGAAATTAGTTGAATGGTATACCTGTTGGTGAACACAAACTAACAGATGGAAGGGAATAATAAATATTCCCATATGCTGCATTATCTCACGCCTTAGGTTCTGATTAGTTTCTGCTGGATTCAAAGATTTTGATAAATGTAATGGCCGAGAGCGAGTCACCAAGCCATGCTGTCACAGTAACGTGACTTAGTACGTCAGCTAAATCAGCTTTATTCAGAACTCAGTTAGCACTGCATGTGATATACATAAATAACTCTCTAAACTGCACGATTACTAATACACAACAGCCTATTGGAATAACACATTCATTCATTCATTCATTCACAGAAAACGTATCAAGGTCCATCAGAAACTTTTTGGAGCCGCATGCGAGGCAATAACGTGAGATCTCGACTCCTTTCATGTCTTATTCATCATAAAGTTAAGTACAACAACTTCCAATAATGCAAAACTTAAAGTTTAAGTGTTGAAAAATTATCCAAGGTTTATCTGACATATTTCGATGCCACCGAATAAGGAGAATATCGGGGTATTCAGGATATTGACCTCCCATTGTAACCAAAAGAAAAATACTGTTTATAAAGCACATAAATTGGGGATAGCTATAATTACCAGACGATCATTAAGGTCCCATGAGTAAAATAAAATAACTTAAACATTCTTGTGAGATCTTTACATAAATATGAAATAGCTTCAACAGTTTCATCATTTACAGGTTCTAGTTAATATGAGCATCATCGAAGGTAAACTTAATTTCCAATACTTAAGTTTCAAATGGTGATACAATAGTTAATGTTTACCCTCTGTAAGCCTGAACTAACTGCCTACAATTTGGAAATCCTTAGGAACTTGATTATGAATAGCAATGATTTGACAGTGATTAGATAAAATAGAGGAAAACAACAGTAATAAATAGATATAAATGTTTACATTTCACGTACAGTACATACCTTCAGCCGGGTCCAGACGCTTCGCACGGCGGCCATGTTTGGAATTGTTGTGGACGAACATGTTGTCCGAAATGGCCAATAGAGGGCCGTCCACGCCGACCTGCGTGGATATCACAACCTGCAACAAAAAGACGGTGGTTAAGCTTTGCCTTATAACAATACGTATTTTCATTGTAGATTGTATAACAATGCTGTATTCAAATAATAATGATAATAATAATAATAATAATAATAATAATAATAATAATAATAATAATAATAATAATAATAATAATAATAATAATAATAATAATAATAATAATAATAATAATGTACAAACGTTTAAGTACAAGTGCATTGGAATATAAAAAATCTGCTGTGTTGCAGTTACATGACTTTCTCTACTCTTGTACTAACCATTCTAACAAACTCTTATTCCTATATCTCCATATTAGTTGAGATAAACATTCGTACAAATTATCTTATTGCTTATTTCCTTGTAGGTACAAGGGGGATATTAGAATACAGTAGGCTTTGTGCGCCAGTCAAATCTTCTTAAGCTTTGAAATCCCGTTGTCTTTGCACGCTTAACATATAAAAAACTGAACGATGTTCTATTTCACGAAATTTTTAAGTTTCCCGAAACTGACACAAATAATGAGGAACATCTCCGAAATGGTTCACTGTACAAAAAAAAAAAAAAAAAAAAAAAAAAAAAAAAAAAAAAAAAATTATTCAGACATAAATGGTTTGTTTCAGCGGGACCTACATTTTTTGTACAGTAAGATTTTGTCTATCTCTTAGGGTTTAAGAGTTATTCAAAAGTCATACAGAGTAATCAGGACTACATGGGTTATAGCCAGAAAATTCAAGATACACATTTCATTTGTCATAAAAATATTGAAACATGTGACATTTTAATCAAAATCGTTACAGCCATTTTCAAGAAAATGAAAATTTTCGAAAAATTTTCCATGTAAAGGGTAGTTTAGAGTGAGGCTATTTTCTTCAAAATCTTCGTGTCGCATCCTTGAAAGACATTAAACTCAAATAATAACCTTGGTTTTTAACCGACTTTTCGTTTTTGAGTTATACTGTCCACAGACTGACACACACACACACACACACACACACACACACACACACACACACACACACACACACACACATACACACACACACATACACACACAGACACACACACACGGACCTTATTCTAAAAGTGCTTTTTTTGGATTCAGGGGGCCTCAAAACATATATTTCCGGTGAAATCTCGACATCGAACTTTTGGGTGGAATACAATACTTCCCCTAGTTACCAGTAGAGAAAGTATAAAGGAAAGAGATGAATTTATAGCTGCAACTAGATCTTACACCATACAGCGGAGTTCTCTCTCTCTCTCTCTCTGATTAAGTATCCTGCTGGTATACAGTCTGTGTACAGAGAAACTTCTTAGTTTGAATAAAAGTTAAAACACAACGATGTAATTTATAAGCATTAAGATGGTTTATTAAGAACCATTCTAATCATCATAGTCTACATTTGTTAGGCAATAACAATTTTCTCAGCTTCTAGCAAATGTTTAACTTACCCTGAATTTGTATATTTTCAAGTATTGTGTTTACCAAAATATATTGTAAGATTTATGATTCCTAACAGGAAATATTGTTTGCCAACCTCTATTAATGTTAAACTTTTGCCAGGGACGTTAGTAAAATCTCCATTAAGTTCAGTAAAGATAAGATTTGTATTGGTTAATCAACCAACGGCTGGTTTAAACATACTTTTATGGCTCTTTTTGCTTTAATAATAGCGGATTACGTTGATATATGAGCTGTTCTACCTCATAACTCAATATTAGAGTCCGAATTGGAAAAAGAAAATTAATATGTGTACCAAATACAAACATTCCCACGTTATGAATCCCCACAAAAAACTGATTATTTTTTGAAGTACTTTACTAGCAGTTGGTGTGTTATGTGTTTGCCCCGCTTTAAGTGGTCTACGGGTCAAATGTTAGGCCACCTGCAGAGATGTTCACATTAACGTCAATCTCATAATGATTTACAGGAAAAGGGGTGTACGAGTGGCATATTGCTGCCTATGGGGGAATGGGGCGGAGTGAGGGAATCACAGGAGACTATGGGTGAAGGCAGACAGCAGAGATGCTCGGAAGTCTCTAACAGTCCCTTTCAAAGATCCGTGGCAGTACTAGACGATAAACGACCCATAAACCAAGCAGCCCTCTAGAGTTGTGCAATTTTGAAACTGTTTATGCTCTGTGGCGTAATGATTAAGCAGGCTGTAAGATGGTTCTTATATTCCTCAATTCCTTACCTTTTTACTGCCTATTGTGCTTGTGTTATTTGTTTTAGTAAAAAATGAAAAAAATAAAAAAAATAGCTTCCAAAGCCGCCATGTTTTTCAAAGGAGACTGTTTCAGATCAATGGGATATATTCTTTGCTCTGAGGAAGCATCTACACCAGGGGTGTCAAACAGCACTCACCAGGCGTGAAAAATTTTCCCCTATTTTCCCTCCCTCCGTGATGATCAAATCGGAAAACGGGAAAAACAAAGCGAAAACCGGTTCTACTAGCGCGTGCTACTGCAGTTAAGGAGGGGTAGACCCCTCTCTTCACACCCTGGGAGTGATGTTTGACATGCCTGATCTACACCATATATAGGGGCACCACCATATCCACGAGAGCTAGTATGAAATGAAAACAAAATGAATGGAAAGGAAGCCATAGCAGATGAGAAAACACCCCAGAGTTCGCCTATGTAGCACGATAAACCACGAAAAACCAAATCCTAACAATTCTATATTTCCTTAACTATAGTTCAAATCAGTGTTCCAATCGCCCTGTTTTGTTCTTCGGTCCAGGGAGCTTCTATTCTCTTTGTACTGTGTCGCCGTGAAGTCCGACAGGCTGTGGAGGGGAAAAGTAGGAGAATGACACCGCAAGTGACAAATTTGCATTTCTATTTACATCCTTTCATTATTAAAACTTGAAGGAGCAGAAGATGAAATAAACTCTACTTTAAATCTAATATTATAGCTAGCTGTATGCTCCATATTTATATTGCTAGTTGAATGTCTAGGTAGGAACAAATAACAAATGTATACCATCCATTAGTATGTTGAGGAATAAAGTAAATATTGTGACGCCGACTTGGAGCCAGGCTGCCGCGCGCCACTGCTTGTGACCACCTGACAATCGGAACAAACGTAAAAGCGATTTTCGAGATTATTCCAGAAGGGTGCGACAGCTGGCGTATTTCTAGAGGCTCCAGAAAAGTGAAATTTGAGAAGGACTCGTGTTACGACATCCGCGTTATATAAAGAGGCGAGGCAACGAGAGTGGAGTCAGTCAATTTCTATTTTTATTGTGTGTGTCAGCTGCGTCTGTACGTCGCGTCTAAAGGAACATAGCGAAGCAATTAGTGAGTGTCGAATGATTGTATCGTCCAAGTCAGCTGTTTGAGGGATAGAGAAAGTGAAGAAAGACATAAAGGAGTAAGTCAAGGTTACGAGAAGAAAGCAGTTTGTGTTGTAATATCACGAAAGACTGTAGATTGTGTTAACGTTAGTAAGAGAGAACTGTATAGTGCATTCAGTTAGAAGAAAATAAAGTAAGGTAAAGTAATTGGACTCTGATTTTGTCATTTTGTCACAGTGGTGTCAGAGGTGGGACTTGTCAAATGGTCGTTTTTGTCACAATATGACAACTCTTTTGTTGTTTTGTGAGTTGAACCATAAGATAATTATTGCTATAGGGCAGAGTGGGTGATCAACGAGAATCAAACCCGGGTCCTCTGAAACGCGAGCTCCATATATTACCATGGAGGTACCTCACTAGGTACTCAATCATTTTAAATACCCTTTGTTTCCTACACAATGCACCAAAAGCATGTGAACTGCGATTTTGTGGCGTTTATAAAAAGGCAGAAGCTTTATGTACAGATTACACAACACCATTCGACACTTGCGTTTCCATCCAGTGACACGGACATCACTGCGTCAGCAAAGGACTAAACCCTATTTTAAATAAGCCACATATAATTGCAAAAGGATTACGCACCGTTGTGAACTTCTGCATGCAGTGCATTTTGTTGGTCTTTACGCAGTTAATGCCTTCATTTGTTAACGATTTGACAAAACGAGCGCGCGCCAATCCGTTTCATTTGTTGCACAAGGTTAATTTCAAAACGATTTTCATTTCTCCGAGATAATTATGTCAACATCGGTTATCGTAATTTCGAGTGTAGGTGAGTGAGTCTGTGCATCATTTTGTTTCAATTTCGAATCCCGGCAGGGTTCAGGAATAATGCGGATTATTTACAAGTTTCGAGGTTTACCATGAAATTTCGAGTTTGACAGTCGTGTCGTGACAAATTAACTCCACTGCCATAAAGATTAGCTTCGCTTGTTATCTTTTATATTTTGTTAATTTTGTGCGAATGATCAGTCATTTTAATTAACAAACGCTGTTTTGTTTTTATTACTTACACACGGTGTCCGTCACTCATTTGTGAATTATCCCCAGTCAATTATTACCACTTAAACACTGGGACTTATATGTGGTTACAACACTGTCAATCTTACAGAAATACTCAATGACAGCAAAAAACAAAGCGCAGAGTGATATGTATCAGTGAATACAGAGAAATGGATGCATTTTATTGATCTTTTATTTGTGTGATGCCCAAGGTAATCATATGTTAAAATCTGTATTAATTTATTAGCGTTAGCTATTACATTTGATTACTGAGTTACTATTAAAATGTTTCAAATTACAGCAGTTTAATAAATATGCGATGTGTTGCACTCTCGTAAAGTTTTTCTACTCTTTTATGTACAAATCATGCTTTAAAACGCTCACTCTTTATACACGTTATGTTAAAGGACATAAAAGTTTGCAGAAATTGTCTTATTGCATAGATATTTCCATATAAATACAATAGAAATATGAGACTACAAAATCTGATGTGTTGCACTCACATGACTTTCTCTACTCTTGTACTAATCATGATTAAAAACTCTTATTTCTATAGACATCTTGTTCGTGTTAGTTGAAATAAACATTTATTGGTTATTTCCTTGTAGGTACAAGGGGAATATTAGAATACAGCAGGCTTTGTGCGATAGTGAAATCTTTTAAAGCTTTGAGATTCTGTTCTCTTTGCACGCTTCACATATAAAAAATCAACAACGCTTTTCCATTTCGCGAAAGTTGTTTTCAGAAACTTACACCCATAACAAGGAATATCTCCGAAATGGTTCACCCTACCAAAAAGTTTATTTACACATAAGTGGTGAGTATTAGTGAGATCTACATTTGTTATATTAACAATTTGTCTATCTCTTACGGTTTACGAGTTATTCAAAAGTCATCCAGAGTAAACAGGACTACACAGGCTATAGCCAGAAAATTTAAAATATACATTTCATTATTATTTATTTATGCCAACAAACTTACTGTTGGTGTTTTTAAACACACAAGCCGTGTGTGGGCAAACTTTAAGAGGTAGAACTGGAACTTAAAAATTCAATGCCACAACTGGGATTTGAACCACAGACCTTCCAGTTCTACCTCTTATACATTTCATTTTTCATACAAATATCTTAAAAATTTCACATTTTAATCAAAATCTTTAGAGCCATTTTCAAGAAAATAAAAATTTTCCAAAATTTTTCCATGTAAAGGGTAGTTTAGGGTGGGGATATTTTGTTCAAAATCTTCGCGTCGTATCCTTGAAAGACATAAAATTTAAATATCAAGTTTGGTTTTTAACCGACTTTTCGTTTTTGAGTTATGCTGTCCACAGACTGACAAACTGACACATGAACAATATATAAACTTAGGCTTTAACGGCCGGTGTCTTGACTATTACAGATGTTTAGTTCTTCCGTGCTTGTAGGCCGTGGTCTAGAACGCATGGTAGATACCAACGTTTGAACTCTGACCAGTGCACACGGAGGATCGTGTTACCCTGATGATGCCAAGCGCAGTACTTGGTGAAACGTTGGTATCTACAATGCCTTTTTAACGATTACCTTGATAGTCTTTGTGTGGCATCCTTGAAAGACGATTAACTTAAACACCAAGTCTGGTTTTGAACCTTCTTTTACTTTTTGAGCTGCTCACACACATACACATGCGCATATTTTGGGGAAATCTGGACCACGAACTTTAGTGCAGTGCAATACTTCTAGTTACTGTACGCAGCGAAGTAAAAATACTTGTGACAAATACTTGTATAACCTTCTCAACTTTTTATGAATTCACGGCTGTTTCTTTATACTGAATTGTTCAAATGAAAAGAGATTGTATCATCTGATTATAATTACCGAAAATATTTCCTCAGAAATTGTCTCAAATGAGATTTCTTTAATACAACTTATATCTGCAATTATCCTGTCATGAGAAATAAAGGCAATGATCTCAAAAGTTCAAAGCAAATAGTATGGAATTAAATTTCGCTTCTGGAAAACTTAATGGAAACTAATAATTGTAACTAACGCTGCGGGAAAAAAAGAAAAAAAAAACACTTTTGGACATACATTTTTTATTTTGATGAGCTTTACTAACAGTTTGGTTTCGAACATACTTTATGATATATAAGGTTCAAAAAGAAAGAAGTTAATAAATTGTTAACAAGGTAATTCGAATATGCCAGGCCAATGTTTCCAAAGTCGTCAATTCTTAGAAAAAGGCTTTAAATAAAACAGAATTCACTTTAGGTCCAAATTTGAAGTGCTTAAACAGAACCTGAAGGTTAAAATTAGCATATGTAACAGTTTGAGGTTGTTTAATGCACAGAGGTGGGCACTAGATACATTAATGTATTTAGAAGTGAAATATATACCTGTGTAATTAATTATTTTTTCTGTATCTTATACGAAAGTTTGCATTAATGATAATCAATATATCCTAATAGGTTTAAAAAGTGTAACAATGTAAACATAAAGCTGATTGTAACATTTGCAATGTGTCTAGTAATGCAAAACTTAATGAATAATACTTCTTGAGTAACACTGCCGCTTATTTTCTAAATAAACGCACATAAGAAACTGTTGTCCTGCAGTAGAACCATCGCAATTAAAGTAAATAAAACATAAGCACAACATAAAAGCTCGTGTATGTTTACGTATGGCTGGTGACATGGCCAGCAGTACACGTCTGTCAGTTGGGTAGTATAGCTGCAAGGGGAACTGCTCCCGACAAGAAGAAGACTACTTGGGGGGCGGAGCCAGTTCCCAAGGGACCTCCAGGGCAGAGAGGGAAGAAACCAACCGCTAAACAATAAACGCCCACGAATCCACCCCCAATCTACCGCCTAGCAACGAAGGTGCCTTCTATACAAGCATTTGTATGGCATTGCTTATGGTCAGCATTAGTGACATAGTGTTTACGAGCCTCATACTTAGAAATGAGAAAGCAAATGGGTAAATAATATAAGGACATGTACAGGAGGGTTACACTTTACCCCTGCGTCACTTTTAGCTCAGCATAATGCCCCTTCTGGTTGCTCAATAGTAGAAGAATCTTATTACAACATAGTTAAACAACATATAGAAGAAATAAAGGGCACATAGAAATGAATAACTAAATGCCAGTATTTTTATACACAATACAGTCCATAAAATGACTTTACATACAAATACTTTTTTAGCTGAGGATCAGAAGAAGTGGAAATTTAAGTCAAAATTAATACGTTAATTTTCTTGTGAAGCACCTACTTATAGCAACTAGAGAAAGTATTGCGTTCCATTCACACAGATTTCACCATTAATATTTGTTTTGATGTATTATCCTGAATCCAAGACAATAAGCACTTTTAGTAAAATGCTCCTATCTTCTTCTTCTACATGGTTTAGGCTATCTATGTAAGAGATATTCCCTCCCCCCACCCCCTCTCTCTCCCCCTCTGTCTGTTTGAGTCTTCTAGAGATGAGGAAAGATTATAAAGAAAACCCCCTTACACCAAATTTCCCTTAACATGCAAAAAACAATTCGGCTTTTACGATTTTGATCCACATGTTTCAGATATTTACACGACTGATAACAAAGTATCCGTTAATTTTTTTTTGCGAATAGCTGGCAAATTTTAGGAATAAATTCTGTATAATTGGTAAACCATAAGAGATACAAAAAACTTACTACATAAAAATGTAGATCTCTTTCAAACACAAAATATATTTTAAATAACTTAAAATTTGTTTTCAGCCATTCAGCAATTTAAAGTATTTTAGGATTTTACATTCCTTGTATGCAGACATGGAAAATAGATAAGTTTTAGATGTCTATCTCATGGATATAAATGATCAATGTAAATGCTCATTTAATTAAAATATATAATCGAATAATTTATATTTTTAAAATAACCTACCATTTTACGGAATTTAAAACGGTTGTACATAATTTTTTTCAAATCTGTATTAACTTCTTACATTTATAACTTCTATGTTCAACATATAGTTTTGTCTATTGCATTTGTTTATTCCTAAAATTTGAAATTTCTTATACATTTACGTAGCATTTGATATGTTTAGTATATTGGTGCGTATTTTTGTGTACTTCTGATTTTGAAATTTCGATATATATATATGTATATCAATATGTATTCAGTGTGCTGTTTTTTCTCTTCGATCTAGCAGTTTTTCCACAACCAATCACAAAGCTTATTATCTGATTTTTTTGTATGGTAGTAACTGCGCTGCGGAATGAACAACGCCTGTCGTATAGAGCATCCGTTTCACTTTACACTTGAATGCGACGCCTACTGGTCATAATCATATGGAACATTCTCAAAGTACATGTATAATACAATCATGATTCTAATATTACTAATACAAGTAATCATCATAGACATCATGACCATAATACTTATCATAATCACACCACCACCACCACAACTACTGCCACCATCACCAGCATTACCACACCACCACCGTACAACTACTAATCATACTGATGCTAATCAGCTTAATATAGCAGACACAAAATGTAACGGCGGGTAACAGGGAGAGCTGATCAACACAACATCCAATCAGAGGTTTGCCACGTCTTACAGTGTTCTGTAGTTAAACATGCTGTGAAATCACTCTGTAGAACCGGTGATATAAATATGGCCCATAAGTTTACTTGCGCAACAAGCAAGAAAATATGGTCCTGAAGTGGTCAACTATCAGCTGCCATTGTGTCTGTGAATGTAATAGCACTTCTATTTCAAACATACAGAAAATTGTATGATATTATAGAACAGGAAATACAAAATGTTTTTCTGGGGCGTGGGGTGTAAAATGGCGTTTTTTAGGAAAAATCTACATAGATAAACTTAAAATGCAAAACCTTATCTGAATACAAAACTTGATCCAAGTCGTTTGAACCATTTCCAGGATATGCCGAACATAGATAAGTCCTACATACATACAAGAATTGCTCATATAAAGATATTAGATTATGATGATGGTCATATGAAGTAGAATGAGAGGGAATGTAAGCAATGGGAAAGGAACTGCTGTAGATGAACAAATCACTCCAGCATTGAACTACCGACCAAACAAAACCACAGAAGCTTGGTCTCAAACTCGAGACCTCCCTTGTGCGAGTCTCATACGTTACCTTGCAGCCAACTCCCTTGGTGTCGTACTTCATAAAGACAACATCATCGTAACGCTAAGTAAGCCATGGGTTGATGATCGTGTGATGTTGAATTGGGTTATCCGAGATGAGGCGACGGCGACGGCGAACGCCACTAAACGCGACATAACGTGCCGGTCGGTCGGTGGGTCGGTTCGGCCCGGCCCACGAACCTCCTGCCATTAAAGGGTAACGTCCTATAGGAGCTGCTGCTGCTGCTTCAAAGGGAAGGGAGCAACGTGACCATGAGAGACACCCGGTTTGGGCTCTCAAGGGACTCGGCGCTAGAAGACGCCAGTCCTGACTTTGCTAATTAGCAACTCGTGGACATGAGTAATTAGCCCTTAGACTAGGGTCACTCTTTCCTCATTCCCCATTCATACACACGCACCGACAAACCTCTCTCAGTAATGGACCAAGATTTCTGCCCTAAGATTTCTCCCTCCCTGTAAGATCGCCAGTCATATTTAACCTCCCTCCAAACAGCCATTAGAACACCATCCACAAACCTCTTCAGCTCTTTCAGTCACATATTCTAGAACTGAAAAGTATTCATTCATCAAAATATTTATGTTGAAAACTGAGAGGCAAAAAGTAATGTAAGTCTGTTATTATTTATATTAGTATTACTATTACTATCATCCACTGTCATTATTAAGTACTTTAGGGTTCAGTCTTCAAAGTTAACATAAATTAGTTTTTAGGAACGTCCAATAAAAGTCCTTGTGTTATATATGTCCTGAAAACCCCTTTAAAATTAGCAGAAGGACAAAAATGTATTATAAATCATACGAGTTGCACTATTTAGTGCCGTGTATTTATTTTATTTATAAATTCTGTCAACATTTAGCGAGGAAAAGCCTAAAGGGTATTTTTGTGCAAAACATCTGATGTGTTACACTCACATGACTTTCTCTACTCCTGTACTAACCATTCTTACAAACTCTTACCTTCTTCGTGTTAGTTAACATTAAAATTTCTAGAAATTATCTTATCTCCTTATAAGTACAAGGGGAATATGGCTTTCAGCGATAGTCAAAACTTTTAAAGCTTTCAAATTTCGTTCTCTTTGCACGGTTAACATATAAAAATGAATAACGATGTTCCACTTGACAGAAGTACAAGATCTCCAAATCTCACACAAATAACAAGGAATATCTCCGAAATAGTTCACTCTACAAAAACATTATTCAGCCATAAATTGTGTGTTTTAGCAAGATTTACATTTTTGTATAGTAAGATTTGCTCTATTTCTTACTGTTTACGAGTTATGCAAAAGTAATCCAGAGTAAATAGAACTACACGGGCTATAGCCAGAAAATTCAAGATAAATATTTTATTTGTCACATAAATATCTTAAAACATTAGGAATTTTAATCAATATTGTTAGAGCCATTTTAGAGAAAATCAAAATTCTCTAAACATTTTCCATGTAAAGGATAATTTATGGTGGAGGAATTTTCTTGAAAATCTTCGTGTCGCATCCTTAAAGGATATAAAGCTTTAATACCAACTTTGGTTTTAACCGACTTTTCGTTTTAGAGTTATGCTACCCACAGAGTGACATTCACACATGGACCTTTATCTAAAGTGCTTTTTCTGTATTCAAGGGGCGTCAAAACATATATTTCCGGTGATATCTCGAATTTTTGGGTGGAATACAATACTTCCTCTATTCATTACGTGGCAAGTAAAGCGTAAAATATTTCTAAAACCAATTATGTAATTCACATAAACCTATTTAAAGACCTTAGTTTAGACTTAGAACACAGTTAAAATGTTATGACTTCCAAACTATTCGTGAAATAGAGCTAAAGGTTTACTCACAACTACATGATGGTACAGTTAAGCTCTGTAGGAAATTTTATCCTAGTGTCCGTTAATGTTGCTAAGAAAGCATATTTTTCTATGTAGTTGATATACATGAAAGTAAAAACATTCAGACATAGTTTAATAGCATTGAATAATTAAATATAGAATAAGATATCCTGGAAATTACTAGTGTCATATTAAAATGTTATCTATCTTCCAGATAGAGGTCTTCTTAGCTTATTCCAAGAATATTGAAGATACCTATACGCTTTATCATACAAATATTTTAAAGTAGTTTAATCGAATTTCCCAGTCACTTTTTACGATTTCAAAAATAACGAAATATGTGGCTTATAAAGGATAGTTTAAGGTGCAAGGATATTCTTGAAGATCTTCGTGTCGCATCCTGGAAACATGTTGAACTATACTGTCCACAACAATCACACACACACACCTCTATTTTTTTAGAATGACGTTTTTTTTTTTTTTTAATTCAGGGGACCTGAAAGTGACATTTACACTGAAATTACGCTCTCAAAGTTTTGGGTTGATGGAATATCTTCTTTGCCTTCAAGTATATAGTAGAAATAAATAAAACAACTAAAATAATGGCATATCTTGGTGATTTGGGAAGAGCCGTTAAGTTTATAGAGGTTAAATGAAGCTCGACCTGTAGTAAAACCGTTCATAGATATTAATATAATTTTGAGAAGCAAAGCTAATTAATTACAAGTATGTTATCAGTTAGTTTCTATTTGGACGTGGAAATAAGCTAACTTGGCTATTTCTCTTATATTCACCTTGTAGAATAGAGTACCCGCAGTACAGCAGAAACGGTGAAGTTGCCTGTATATAAGGAGTAAGCCAGTCGAGCGGTGTCCATTCTTGGTATGTGGGATTGCTGTATTCATTTATTTGATCATGTACATTTAATATGCTTAATCCCTTTAATACGTGCTCTATTTTAGATGTGTTATTGCGCTTTTGTTTTCTCCGTAGCACGAATGTATCATGCCCATAGACAATGTTAGTACTCACATAAGTTCCTACCATCTGTCCTGACACCGTCTCACTTCTTTCACCATACTGTTTTGTATCTTCAATTCTTCTCTGATTTCTTGTCTTGTTTGGTCTCTAAGACTCACTCCTAATACCGACCTTAAAAATCCCATTTCAGCTGCTTCAATACGCCTTTTATCACTTGCTCTTAGCACCCATGTTTACTTCCATACATCAAGGCTGCTTTTGAGGCGATGTTATGTACTTGAACCTGGATTTCTTTATTCATGCTTTTTCCCAAATACATCCATTTATATTATTATGTTTTTGCATAGTCTCCATTTGTTTTATATATTGATATTTCACGTCCCAAATAACTTTAGTTACTTGTTCTGTTACATTATTGTCCATAACTATCATACCTCTAATGTTATTTTTACCTGTCATTGCCATTACTTATGTTTTTGGGATGGACATTTTCACATTATACTTTTGTTACATTAACTGGGAGATGGTCTTCCCAATCCGCTAAGAGAACTTTGTCATCTGCAAGGAGTATATTATCTATTTGATTACAATTTCCAATGTATGCATATGAAATGTTCTCTTGTTTCCATTCCTGTATGATTTTATTCATGTATAAATAAAAAGTAATGTTTTAGCCCTCGATTTGTTTATATCGTCGTTCTATTTATTTCTATTTCCATAGCATCATTTGGAGATTTGCAGTCAATGGGGGAAATGTTCTTCATTCAGTTTTAGTATCATAGTCACCTCTGTCTTCAGCCATGGCTATCTGATCATCCGCGTGATATTTCCTTCCTTGATTTTTACTTTCTTTACTACTTATGTATATAGTACGTAGAGGAAGTATTGTATTCCACCCAAAAATTCCATGTCGAGGTCTAACCGGAAATACGTGTTTCGAAGTTCTCTGAATCCTAAAATAGCATTTTTAGAAAAACGTCCGTGTATGTGTGTCTGTTTGTGTCAGTCGTGGTAGGCATAACTCAAAAACTAAAATTCGCTTAAAAACCAAAGTGGGTATTTAAGTTTAAAGTCTTTCAAGGATGTGATTTTGAAGAAAATTGCTCTACACTAAAATACCCTTTACAATCAAAATATATAGAAAATTTTAATTTTCTTGAATTTATAACGATTTTGCTTCATTTGTCATGCGTTTTAGGTATTTTATGACAAATTAAATGTATATCTTGAACTTTCTGGCTATAGTCCCTGTAGTCGTATTTACTCTAGGTGACTTTTGTATAGTTGGTAAACCATAAGAGGTAGACCAAATCTTACTATACAAAAAGTAGATCTTGCTAAAATACACAGTTTATGTTTAAATAATTTTTGTTTGTGGAGTGAAGCATTTCGGAGTATTCCTTGTTATTTTTGTCAGTTTCGGAGAACTTTTATTTCTGTCAAATCATTGTTATTCAATTTTTATATGTTACGTGTGCAAAGAGAACGGAATCTCAAAGCTTTAAAAGATTTGACTGTCGCACAAAGCCTACTGTATTCTAATATCTCCCTTGCACCTACAAGGAAATAAGCAATAAGATGATTTGAACAAATGTTTATCTCAACTAACACGAAGAAGATATAGGAATAAGAGTTTGTAAGAATGGTTAGTACAAGAGTAGAGAAAGTCATGTGAATGCTTGTATGAATGTTATGAATATTGCAGAGAAAATAAAAATTAGAGAATGTTACGGACAGGTCCTTATCGAAATGCCTCTTATGGGAGGGATATGACATTAAAGATGTAGGCTGATGAAAGTTTAAGGTAGGTAGGAAAGGCTGTGGGTTAGGTAAAACAAAAGTGTACAGCACTGCGATGAGTCGCATCATCGAATCGAACATACTCTTTTCTTGCTCTCGCCTGCTCGTCATCGCAGTCGGTGGGTCGGTCGGTCGGTCGGTCGGTCGGCCGGACGGTTGGTTCCCATGGGAACGGGGGCCGAGTTCCCCAGGGACGGTCTCCCTATCCCCAGAGGGAGGAGTCTGTAGAAACATCGCCAGTGTCTGTCTGTCTGTCTGTCTCCCCACAACATGGCGCCTCGCCACCATCCTAATTGTAGCTGCTAATCTCTGCATTATTCATTGTTTGCTTTACTCAGCAGTAAATGTACTTACACCTATTTCTTTCACTCTCTTTCCTTTCCTTTTGTTTCATTTGTAGCCGGTACGATGTCATATTTACATGTGCTTTACAATTTACCGACTTTCGTTTGTTTTCTTAGCACTCTGTTAATTCTACTCATTTCATTTTTACTAAATTTTCCTCATTAAAGCATTATTTTAACTTCGCTGGTATATATTTGCAATTCTAGGAAATGCCTTACAGCTAAAAATTCATCAGAAGAGTCAAAAAGTTAATTTAATCTGTAGTTAATTAGAGTAAATGCCTCGATATGGCATTATTTGCATATTCCTTTATTTGTATGTTTTTATTAAAGGTCCGTGTATGTTTGTCTCTGTCAGTTTGTGGACAGCATAACTCAAAAACGAAAAGTCGGTTAAAAACCAAAGTTGGTATTTAATTTTAATGTTGTGATGCAACACAAAGATTTTGAAGAAAATTCCTCCACTCCAAACTCCCTTTACATGGAAAATTTTTCGAAACTTTTGATTTTCTTGGAAATGGCTCTAACGATTTTGATTAAAATGACATGTTTAAGATATTTTTATGATAAATGAAATGTACATCTTAAATTTTCTGGCTATCACCTGTGTAGTCCTGTTTACTCTGGATTACTTTTGCATAACTGGTCAACTGTAAGATATAGACCAAATCTTATTATACAAGAAATGTAAATCTTGCTGAAACACACAATTTATGCCCTAATCATTTTTGTAGAGTAGACCATTTCGGAGAATTCCTTGTTATTTGTGAGTTTTGGAAAACTTAAACTTTCGTCAAATTCAGTTTTTTATTTTAGTCGCGCAAAGAAGCTTTAAAATATTTGACTATCGCTCAAAGCCTACTGTATTCCCATATTCCCCTTTAATCTACAAGGAAATAACCAACAAGGTAATTTTTGCACATGTTTATCTCAACTAACACAAAGAAGATAGTGCGAGAAAGTCATGTGAGTGCAGCATACTTGGTTTTTTCCTTTACATCCCACCTTTAACTAAAATGGACATATCGGCGTTTAACCTTTGGAAGATTTTGCCAATTTGGCAAGTATGGGAACTTATATAGACTGGTTTGTCCTTGAGTTTTGTAAGTTAGATCATTCATACTTCCAGGCACTGAGGAGTCGAGAGCAGCCTTGGCTTGAGAAAACGTCCCTTTCCCAGCCGAGAATCGAACCCGGGGCCTCTCGCACAGCAAGCAGGTGTTCTACCACTGAGCTACGTTATTATAACTCTGGTTCGTATAGAATTTTGACTTGATAAACAACTATTTGTCCGACTGCCTCTGCGTTCCAGTGATTAGCATCCTATCTTCTCAACCCAGAGGTCCGGAGTTCGATTCCTGGATGGGGTTTGGAAGTTTTCTTTAACCAGAATAATTCCATTTCCCCAGTCTGGAATCGTGACTGTGATAAAAATTGCGAAAACCAACGTTCAAAACCCCAACAGTTCAGCAACCAAAAACACCATCAATTGTTTTGAAGTCAAAGTCCTTGATATGACCAAAGAAGTTATGCGGAGCTATACGAATTGACAAAAAAAGTTAAACTCGTTGACTGTAGGTTAATTATTATGTTGATCTGTGATCATTTATAATATTAAACATAAACTCGCTCTCATATAGTCAATTCCGGACCTTATGAATGATAAAGATTCTATTTGAATCCAAATTTGTCCTACCCAGTCGGGAATCTAACTCAGGACTTCTGGACTAAGAAATCAAAACGTTGAGTTCTCGACCAACTGGTATACCGCCAGAGATATTCAAGCTTTTGTCCTTGTGTACGTTATCTTCTTTGTTTTGGTATTAATGAGTCTTTCGACCTATTTTTAAAAATCAAAATTTCACAAATATTTTCCATTTAAATGCCAGTTTTGGGGTTGGAGATTTTCTTGAAAAGTTTCGTGTGGCGTCCTTGGAAGACGTTGAACTAAAATATCAAGTTTGATATTTAACCAATTTTTTGTTTTCCAGTTATGCTGTTTTTCTAAAATAGTGGTATAGCATGTTTGAATGAAGTACAATACCTTATCTATCTCATATATATGTAGTAGAGAAAGTAAAAATTGCGTTTCTGTCTCATTTGGTTGCCGAGAGATAGCGTTTCAAAGAGTGTGTACATAACAAGAAAGGGAAGATCGAACGCGCCCATGAGATAGATGCCTTCGAGCGGAAGGATGTGATGTATCGGAATGATTCGCTGCGGACCGCAGTTAATTGGCACGTCACTCTGCCTCTGCCTCTGCCGTAGCAATTTCATTACAATTTGAAAAGGTGAAGAGTAAACAGCGGCGTGATATTGGGACCATGAATTATTCGCCGGAGAGGGCAGCCTACTCAATAATTGTTTGGCGCATTCTACATTCCGACTCAGGTTATCGATAATTGATAACATAACGAAATGTGAAGAAAGCCTCGCAACATGAGTTCTCCCTTCTATACCTTGGGGCCGATCAGTGGCGTGTTGACTTTATATCAGGCAACACATATATGATATCCCTCTTTCAAAGAGGAACATTGAAGAATAAATCATTAATTCTTCACACAAGCCCTGTGCAGATTTAACCCTCTATTGCACAAATTACTTTGCTACATATGCCACTCTTCTTCTAATTGCTGAACCGGTTTAGATACCCCTTAAAGGAAACAAATTAAGTAGATACGATTGTTAAAGGCGAGACGAAATGGACTGGTGATCCACTAAGAGTCATGAATTTAATTCCAGTGACTGCAATAAAATATGACTGTAGTAAAGGATGGGGAGGACCCACGTAAAATAATCAGTGAGATGGTACGTGTGGATGATGAGGTTGCACAATTGCTATGGATTTAATTTTTTAAATCTAAAAAGATGAAGCCGAAATTATAATCCGAAGATAAATAATTAATTATAGAAAAAACAAATTGGAGATTGGAATTAATATTCAAAGGGAGGAACATTGAGATTAAAGTTGAATGTATATTGTAGGCTCAAGGATGAAAGCCCGGGCAGATTAGAGAAATTATAAAATTGCAGTAGTTATGCGAGCAAGTCTAGATGGAGCTTGGCGGGTTTATATTTATCTTAAAGAATTTTAAAGAATTAGGAGATTCACATGGAAAGAAGAAACCGCATAATTCTGTGGCAGTGCAACAAACCTCCGGTGCTGCTCCGTGCTTGCAGTGCATTCAAGCCAATCTTGTAGCACCAACGACTGGTCTCACAGCAGTCTCTCGACTACTGGCTGAGTGAGAGGGCTATATGTCACAGTACTCTCTCTAGCCTTCATCGTGCAAGCGCCGCTCGGACAGTTCTGACAAACTAGAGGTATTGGGATTGGGTTGGACTCGGTAGAAGCGTGATTTCCGTTGGTCTTGGGGAGTTGAGTCAATAGTGGGGCGTAACTGCCACGATGACGTGATTCAAGCAAAAGTTTCACGTACAGACTGAGAGAAATTTCAAATGCCTAAGCTAATGGTTGCATTTTTATAACGTATTTTACTGCTTTATTACATAGGTATTTTTAAACACACTCAAAGCTTTCTACAGATAAGTTAAATATTTTGTCAAACAATAGCTAAGTATAGTTTATCTTACGACTGAATATTTTATTCCAAGTACTTTTATTTGCATGTGAAAACCTGGGCTAATGTGTAGAAAAAATTTAAGGGACAATTTCCATGCAAAACTGTGATTAAACTGCAAAAAAGCGCACGAAGGCTTAGTATTTAAAAAGTTATAGAACTTAATTTTAGCTCAATTGTCGTTAACACGACATTACAGAAATTCACGGAAAATGTGGCAGTCAGTTAACAAAAAGTCTACAAATTTAAGAATAAAGCTGATATTTATTTTAACCATAAAGAAACATTTCCAGGCACAAAGCAACTATAAGCTGTACCTTTCTCCCACAGAATAGTTTGGTCTTATAAGCAATTATCTTTGCAGCCAGCACGTTTAAGACACGCGCGTGCGCACAAGTCACTTCACGGCTGTTGTTACTGAGTGTTGAGATGTCACTTTTAGATACACGCCACTGACTCAAGGCATCACGCCTCAACTGGCCTGCCGCACAACCGAGTAATTTGCTCGTGATGCATATGAAATAGCTATGTAATAACATTAATTAGAGCACGGTTAAGATGAAATCTGCACGCCACTGATGCAATGCACCATCTCTTCACTTCGTTTCCCGCTCTATTAATCCGTTATATCTAACTTACTTGCAATCTCGCCTTTACCAGCACGAGCTGCAACATTTCATATCTCCTGCCACCAGTTTAACGTTACAGGAAAATAGATCCTCACGTAGTCTTGTGATTGTTCAAATAGTGTAATTTAATTTTAAATTGCGGCATAATTTAAGCACTTAGGAGAAACCTTATGTGAAATATCGTATAATAATAATAATAATAATAATAATAATAATAATAATAATAATAATAATAATAATAATAATAATAATAATAATAATAATAATAATAATAATAATAATAATAATAATAATAATAATAATAATAATAATAATAATAATAATAATAATAATAATAATAATAATAATAATAATAATAATAATAATAATAATAATAATAATAATAATAATAATAATAATAATAATAATAATAATAATAATAATAATAATAATAATAATAATAACAATAATAACAATAATAACAATAATAACAATAATAACAATAACAATAACAATAACAATAACAATAATAATAACAATAATAATAATAATAATAATAATAATAATAATAATAATAATAATAATAATAATAATAATAATAATAATAATAATAATAATAATAATAATAATAATAATAATAATAATAATAATAATAATAATAATAATGACAATAAAACTGATAGCCAATTTTCTATACAGCTGATTCCTTGTGATACATTCTCTTTCATGGCCAGGACATAAAAGAACAAATTACTTCTATTTGGAAAAACTTCAAGTATTTGTAATTAAAAGCAATAAGTATATCTCAAAACGTTCTTTTTTTTTTAGAATCATGTGCTTTCTCAATTTTACTTAGAATTAAGTCAGTAAGATCACATTTGTTTAAACTGCATATATATTTTCAATTAATTTTAACCAGCATGTTTTTTACCTACCACTATATTGTAAACTCATTATTTAAATGATGGATTTATTTAGTCACTAACAATTTATCTTAAGGTTCAAGTGAGCGCTTTGAATCAGAAACATTTAGGTTATTAATTCAGTTATGGAGCTTTCATACAAATATAACAAATACAGCTTTATTTTTGACATGGTTTTCCATTTAAAATGAGTTCACAGTTTCCGTGCCATTCGTCAAGATGCTTTTCCAATTGAATATGTAATTTTTTATTGTAAGTTAAATATATTCATCTCATAGACGCATTTTAATGCCGTGTTTTGTAACGGGTATAAAAATTGCGATCGCCTAAGACAAAATGTGGAGCTAGCTCAGCTCTGAAACACTTATAATTCAAAACGCATAACAAAGGTGCGTTTATCGTGCACAAGCAAAGCAAACACTTTTCCCTGGTGGTAACATTTTGCTTTCCTCCGCATGACACCGAACCCTAAATTTTCCTGGTCCTTTCATTTACTGCCGCAATGATTACCGCGTATTTTATACTCCAGAAAAAAAAGGAAGACATGGCAACGGTGCAATTTATTATCCTCTACAACGTCGTATCTTCAACTTCAGTGCTGCCAACGCACACAAATCTGTGTCGTCCACTTTCTGGTGTTCTTTTGTTTTGTTTTTCGCTTTTTTTATTTCGGACCGTTATTCATCTGTCATTATCTGGATCTCTATAAACTATTGTGGCTTAGTAAACGTGTTGGTGTTGGGAGATGGTATATTTCATGTGGCCATGGGGATAGGGAGGGATGGACAGGGCTTTCTAAGCCTCCTGGAGTCTAGGGAGCCCGTGTGTCCGTGAGATCATCACCCTTGTTCCAGGCTAAAACAGAACTCTAGTACTTCACCTTTCAGTAGAACATTATTTTAAATATCTGATGTGCTGAACTCCCAAGACTCTCTCTATTCTTATACTAACTATTCTTACAATCTCTTATTACCTTATCTTCTTTATGCTAATCGAGATAAACATTAGCAAAAATTATCTTACTGCTGATTTTCTTATATGTGCAGGGGCTAGGGCGATTGTCAAATCTTTTAAAGCTTTGAAATTCCATTCTCTTTTCACGACCAAGAAATAAACAAGTGCATAACGGCCTTCCATGTGACAAACGTTTACGTACTGCAAAACCAACAAAAATAACAAGGTATATCTCCGAAATGGTTCACTAAACAAAAAATTCATTTGGGCATAAATTATGTTTTAACGAAGTCTACTGTATACCAGTTATGCAAAAGTTATCAAGAGTAAACAGGACTACAGAGGTTATAGACTGAAAATTCAAAATATACATTTCATTTGCATAAAATATATTGAAACTATGGTATTTTAATCAAAAAAAGAAAATAAAAACTTTCCAAATATTTTCCAAATAAAGGGTAGCTTAAGTCAGAGGAATTTTTCTTCAAATTCTTCGTGTCGCATCCTTAAAAGACATTCACTTAAATACCAATGTTGGTACTGAACCAAATTTTCGTTTTTGAGTTATGCTGTTCACAGACACATACACTCACACACATACACACACTTGCAACTAACTGCTGACAGGCAACCGCTTAACGACTCACTGATCTCAAAACTGTATTCCCTTATACAGACGAGAGTGACGTAGCACGGATTTTTCTCGACATCCACCTTTTGTAAAGAAGTCCGCCACGTGAAAACTTTCTTAAAACTGTGGAATAACTTCGTTCTGCTTCACCATTGTCGCCGAACCGCGTATTTACAAGCAGTGGTGTGATGTAGCTTGATCTTGAGCGTCTCTTTGAATTGCGGAACAAATTTCTTAATTTGTGAGGTCGAAGAAGAATGCAACATTGACATATGCATTTTACACCAGCATTGCAAGTAATTACTTCTAAGAAATGGTTATTAAAAATGTCCAATTGAATAAAAATTGGTTTCCTGCATAATCAAGCACTGCATCCGTACATAATAATTACAAGAGTCAAATCACTGCATCATTAAAGACGATTCTGCTTTACTTTTATAGGTAGCTAATACTAATTATTTTATTTAGAGAAGTTTGATAACAAACTTAGGTGGAATACTTTTCATTCTGAAAACCTGAAGAATACGAACTATTCTTACAAATCCTTGCTGTTCTGTACAGAAGGCTCAACACAGTACGCTTAAGCGATACTCAAATGTTTAGGAGCTGCTTGACTGCAATAGCTTTGAAACTCCAACCTATTTGCATGACTAGCAGAAAAGCAAACGAATCAAGACTTCTTAACTTCTTATATGAAACAAGTATACGCAATGGGAAATTCAAACAACAATAAATAATATCTCAGAAATGGTTAACTCAAAAAAAAAAATCATTTAACAAACTCTGTACTTTAAGGGATCTACACTTTTTGTGTAAAGACCTTAATTATCTGTTATGCAAGTCATTCAGAATGAAGAGAAATTAGAGGATATTCATAAAAAATTCAAGATATACATTTTAACTTCATTTTTAAAGAAAATACCTTAAACATATGCTAATCAAACTCGTTAGATATATTAGAGGAAATGAAAATTTTAAAATTTTGCGTGTAAACCAATACATCTACTGTAAGACGAATATCTTGAAAATTCTTTTCGTATGAATTACCATTCCTACAAATATAAATATTCTTAAAACAGAAATTACTAATATAAAACTTAATAATCAATTTGGAAAAGCCTTAGTAAATCCAATTAATAAAATTTAGATTAATAAAAATTATAACTATTGCGATAGAAGGAATAATTATGATTATTGGCATTTAACCAAGAATTTGAATGATTTATTCTAAAAATATTAAGATCAAGAAAAAAGTTGTCCTTTTGAATGTCGATTTGAGCTTATAGATCTTCATGATCACCTTTTCTTTATGTTTTTCCGTAAATGGGGTTTTTGAATACCTTCGTGTTGCATCTTGTGAACTTGCTGGAGTTTATCATGTAATGCAATTCGTTTTTGAGTTATGTTGTGCACTGGCGGAGTCTCAAAATGTGTTTTCGGTGAATACTTGCTACCAACTTTTTGAGTAGAATACTGTGCATTGGGTCCTACAACAATGTACAACGACTTGCCGGTCGTTTACGTGTAACTTTGGCGGAGAACGCACCGGTCCGGTGCAGCCACGGGGCGGTCCGACCGATCTACGAATGTCCTGTATAAGGGATGCCTTTGGATTATTATGGTTAGAGAAAATCGTGTGGCTATCATGTACAATATTTTTAAAAGTATCCACTTGGTTATAAAATTAGCAGTTTTTAAGTGGTAACTTACATACGAGTATTTTTATTTGAAATTGATAAAGAGTGTCACAACAGGGAGAGGACCTGTTGCAGGTTTCCTGAGACGAATTACTTATGTTGAAGTTTACAACATTATGAGCTACTCATGCACAGCGAACAGCAAGAGTGAACTTAATCTCCCTAGCACACTCGAGGCGGGCAATACGCTCTAGATTTATTTGCACTATTTTTATTCACGAAATGGAGATGCCTTTCTGCCCCTTCTATCTTTTTCTTGTACCTACCCCTTCCTTGTTCTTCTTCTATATTTTAATGCAATTTTTATTTTATTTTCCTGATATTTGCCAGTCTCCCGCAATGCACCAGAGCTCACGTTTCCCTGCCGTGGGAAGAAAGCGCAAACCGACCTAAAGGGAACGCTCACCAAAACAAAAAATATCATGGGCGGTCTCTTCAAGTATACACGAGCTCTGGCCTCTTGGCTGTGCAAAAGGAGCAAATCGGCTTAAGGGGAACGCTAACCACGTTAAAGAGATCAGTGGTGTACTGGCCAGTCTCTTCAAGTATACACGAGCTCTGGCCTCTTGGCTGTGCAAAAGGAGCAAATCGGCTTAAGGAGAACGCTAACCACGTTAAAGAGACAGTGGTGTACTGGCCAGTCTCTTCAAGTATACACGAGCTCTGGCCTCTCTGCTGTGCAAAAGGAGCAAATCGGCTTAAGGAGAACGCTAACCATGTTAAAGAGATCAGTGGTGTACTGGCCAGTCTCTTCAAGTATACACGAGCTCTGGCCTCTCTGCTGTGCAAAAGGAGCAAATCGGCTTAAGGAGAACGCTAACCACGTTAAAGAGACAGTGGTGTACTGGTCAGTCTCTTCAAGTATACACGAGCTCTGGCCTCTTGGCTGTGCAAAAGGAGCAAATCGGCTTAAGGAGAACGCTAACCACGTTAAAGAGACAGTGGTGTACTGGTCAGTCTCTTCAAGTATACACGAGCTCTGGCCTCTTGGCTGTGCAAAAGGAGCAAATCGGCTTAAGCAGAACGCTAATCACGTTAAAGAGATCAGTGGCGTACTGGCCAGTCTCTTCAAGTATACACGAGCTCTGGCCTCTTGGCTGTGCAAAAGGAGCAAATCGGCTTAAGGGAAACGCTAACCATGTTCAAGAGACAGTGGTGTACTGGCCAGTCTCTTCAAGTATACACGAGCTCTGGCCTCTTGGTTGTGCAAAAGGAGCAAATCGGCTTAAGGGAAACGCTAACCACGTTAAAGAGACAGTGGTGTACTGGTCACTTTCTTCAAGTATACACGAGCACACGAGCTCTGGCCTCTTGGCTGTGCAAAAGGAGCAAATCGGCTTAAGGGGAACGCTAACCATGTTAAAGAGACAGTGGTGTACTGGTCATTCTCTTCAAGTATACACGACCACTGGCCTCTTGGCTGTGCAAAAGGAGCAAATCGGCTTAAGGGGAACGCTAACCATGTTAAAGAGACAGTGGTGTACTGGTCAGTCTCTTCAAGTATAAGGGCTCTCTACAGGTTATATAAAAGCGGTAGATTAGGCTAAGGAGAACGCTCACCCCATTAAAGAGACAGTGGCGTACTGGTCAGCCCCTTCAACTACATTCAGAGCTCTCGTTTCCAGGTCACAGTAAAGACCAGATAAATCGGTCTAAACATAACGCTCACCATATTAAATAGATCAGTGGCGTACTGGCCAATCTCTTGGAGTACACAACAGCTCTCGTCTTCTGGCATGGAAAACAAAGACCAAGTCTGTCTAAGGAGAACACTGACTACATTAAATAGATCAGTGGCGTACTGGCCAATCTCGTGGAGTACACAAGAGCTCTCGTCTTCTGGCATGGAAAACAAAGACCAAGCCTGTCTAAGAACACTGATTACATCAAATAGATCAGTGGCGTACTGGCCAGTCTCTTGAACTACATTAAGACTCTCGTCTCCTAGCAGGGAAGAAAGTGCAAACTGCCTTTAGCAGAACATTGGCATCCTGGTGAGTCTTTCGTAATGCACTACAGCTCGGGCCTCTGTCTAGGAGGAAGGTTCAGTCTCTGCCGCTGATTTGATGATGAGCAGAGGTAAATATTGTATTCTATCCACCTTGGGAAATGAGTGCCTCTAGGTCTCCTGAACCCCACAGAAAGGCATTTTGGTAAAACTTCAATATGTTGTATAACTTATCAAATAAAAGCCAAACGAATACCAAATCTGTATTTAGTCCAGCATTTTTAAGTTTGCAATACAAATATTTTTGCTACATTCCCCCACATCAAATTAGATTTTACATGACGAACCTTGCATTATTTTTATTTTCTAAAGACATAATTTTGTCATATTATATGTTTCAATTGTGAAATTAAGAATAAAATGTGCATGTTGAATTTTCATGGTCACTCTGACTGAATTGTTATTTTGCTTAACTGGGAAAGATAGGAGTTGATAATAGCTCACTAAAGTGAAATGTAAAACCCTTTAAAACAGACACAAATGTTCATTTTGTTTGCTGCGTTGGCCATTTAAGAAACTTTATCTGTCTTTGTAATTTTCAATATAGTGCATGATCTTTCTTTACAAACCAAAGGGCGTGCGTTGTCAGAGGGGGGTTCATGATTCCTTTAGAAAGAGGTAACATATTTTCAAACATACCTTATAAGTTATAGAGCATTTTAATTTCTTAATGACTCAAGCTTAATATTAACTGTACGCGAACTATCCTGTAACTCCAAATATTACTTTACAATTTTGAGAAAGCTTATGAAATTGTTTATTAAATAAATATGTACTTTAAACGTAATATTTCAGTAGCTTGCTTGCACATCAACTATTCATTTCCATTGTTGAAGGCCTTAATTCGTGTTTAAGTTATTTAATAGTAATTATTAAAGAGTATTTTATTCTGTCTTTTTTCTTTCATTTCGAGTTATTGGAACATTTTTCAGATATCATTCATAGCTGTTATAAATTCATGCATTCAACAGAACGAACAGGTGGTTTTAGTATACAAAATAAAGCTGATTTTGTTTCAGCAAAGCAAAACGTACATTAATTGTCACCTCTTTTCTATAATTATTCTGCGTAATAATTATTCTCTTAGCACCTTCCTGGTCCCGCTTATATACTGGATGTCTGGGAAGCATACTGAGCAGTAGCAAACCAAAAACTTATGTTTCACTGTAATATCCATTTCATAGGTTATGTATGTCCAACAATATTGATGACAATGTCCAGAATAAGCAACAGATTACACAATTTTTGCATATGTCATCTGATGAACAACTAGAAGGACATGGCCATGAAATAGATCAGTGCTGCAAACCTGCACCAACTAACTAGGGTGTGTATAGAAGACATGGCAACAATTTAATAGTGGGCCGTTGATAATTAACTAAATGGTGCAACTGCTATCTCATTCGTTTATCTTACTTGCTCTCTGTCTCACAACAGTACAGCTGTCAACACGAGACAGAGACTTTAGTCTTGCTGTGAGGTTCAGATCCCTAAGTTGGCAAGTGTAGCCGAGATTGAGGGTCCACAGTTAGCGGATTTTACTCCCTGCCTTGCTATTCTAGTAGGAAATTTCTAAGGTAATATCATTAATTTTAATCACCTTTATTGCACTTCGATTTCAATGTTCAACTATTAAATCTTCACCATTACTAATGAAGCTAAATTACATACAGAAACTAATTTAGGAATACAAACTCTCATTGCAGTATTTCTTGTCACTAGATGAATATCACAAGAAGACGTTTCTTGTAGGCAAAGTAACAAAAATATTTGTTGGTGTGCCAGAATTTCATCCCCAGGAGTTCTTTTACATGCTAGTAGATCTACGGACAAGAAACTGAGAAACCATTGGTCTGGACGAGGTTTGAACCTGTGACCTTGGTATCAGTAGTCAGATACATCTGGACCAACATGCATGCAAACAGAAGCTAGTTGATTCCAGTGCATCCTGCGTATACAACGTTATTTACTGTTTACCAATGAAAAAGGTTCAAATTGCCAACAACTGTGCTCAACTCTTATATCAAGCAGGTACTAGTACCTGAGGACTAAACCACCCCATCAGATCATTGCTCTTCGTTCAACTGGTGCACTTGTGCCGCATTCAGTGTTTTAAGTCTTTGAAACTGAATGCGCCTGAACAGTTTAATTTCTGGGATGGAAAACTGAGGAGACAACATAGGCAAAAGGACAAATTTAAATTTAAAACAAACTTAATGTTCTGGGAGCTAACGCATGTAATTGGCCTACACTCGCGCAGTAAACACGGAAGGGCATGGCAGGGTATGTATTTATGTTCTCAAGAAGCACCATTACTGTGTTTGTTTATGTACTGAGCTAGGGAAAGTGACACACACGCAATCTGCAGTGTTGCCATCTTTTTTTCGAGAAAACTAAAATATTTCTGTAGGAAATGGTCAGAGACAAAAACCTGAGATACAAAATATGTTCCAAATAGCGAGATCTATCACTGGTTTAAATTAATGTAATGACTTCTCTTCTACTCGGTATTATTTTATTGTAGTACGTTTACTACACAATAATACAAAGCATAGTTACGCATTTCGTCCTCAACAGCTCATTACTTGTTATTTTTATAACTTTCGTGGAGCACACTCGGTGGGAAAAAAATATTGTACGTATATGAAGACATCCTATTAGAGTACCAGTTATTTAAGCCCTTCATCATCACAGTAAAGCTCAAGTAATGTTTTTCCTGCTGAGGCAGGGCAGATATTTCAAATGAACCACAAACTGCATTCAGCAGAATCAGAGTGTAACAATAATTTTGTGACAATGGAGCATATCCATTGCGTAGGAGAGTTTCTTTTAATTAGGATGTTGCATTCAATTAGCAGAATGCACAGTGCTTGACCTTGAGGATAATGTTTCATGCGATAATGAAGGGGATGTCAGGCGATCCTCAGGCATTAATCATGGTCATCAAACCTGTCAAACCATGTTAGGATTTAGCGACGTTGAGGGCCGCCCAGTGGCACGGGGTCAGCAGTCAATATCTCCTCCATGTTGGAACCCTGATATTCTCTCTACGTATCTTCAGCCTGCCTCAGAGTTTAGCCCCACTTTTACACTATCTGGATTGTAGCAAAGGATTTGCATTTTATTTAGAAATACTGCTGGATTCCTCAGTTTTCCCTCAAGATTCTTGTCTTCTCTCTCTCTCTTTTCTATCCTTTTCTACACTTCCCTCTTCACATTTGACTCCTTCTCATCCTCTACCAATCTTTCTCTGTACATCCCGTTTTTCAACCCTCTCGCTTTCTTTTCGTTATATCACCCCTCACTCCTGCTGTGTGTGCAGCTTAGATGTAATGAGATGTTCTAAAACCGGCAATAAACCTACCGTTTCTGGGGGTTAATAAAAATTAAAAATCTGATGTGTTGCACTCATATGACTTTCTCTACTCTTATACTAATCATTCTTGCAAACTCTTATTCCTATATCTTCTTCGTATTAGTTGAGATAAACATTTGCAGAAATTATCTTATTATCTTCTTGTAGGTACAAGGGGAATGTTAGAACACAATAGGCTTTGAGCGATAGTCAAATCTTTTAAAGCTTGAGATTCGTTCTCTTTGCACGGTTAGCATATAAAAAATGAACAACGATGTTGCATTTGACGAAAGGTTATTTTTGAAGCTGACACAAAAAACAAGGAATATCTCTGAAACGGTTCAGTCTACAAAAAATTTATATGGACATACGATGTGTGTTTCAGCAAGAATTACATTTTTATATAGTAAGATTTGTTCTACCTCTTACGGTTTACGATTTATTGAAAAGTCATTCAGGACTATATAGTCTATAGTCAGAAAATTCAAAATATAATTTCATTTGTCACAAAAATAACTTAAACATATGGCATTTTAATTAAAACCATTAGAGACATTTTCGAAAAAAATTCCATGTAAAGGATGGAGCAATTTTCTTCAAAATCCTCGTGTCGCATCCTTAGAAGCCAATAAACTTCAGTACCAACTTTGGTTTTTAACCGACTTTTCTTTTTTGAGTTATGCTGTCCACAGACTGACACACACATGGATTTTTTTTTCTAAAAAGCTTGCTTTGGATTTAGGGTTCCTCAAAACATATTTCCAGTGAAATCCCGACACCGAACTTTTTGTTGGAATACAATACTTCCTTCTACTTACCAGTGGAGAAAGTAAAAATACCCAATAGTTGTTTACGATTGCAGTATTTTGATCCCTACATTTTAAAAAGAAAATGATACAATTTAATTTCTCTGTGCTTGGAATAGTAACTGAAAAACATATATTAATTAATTCGTGCTACAGTGGTGGTGGCGCTTTTATAGATATCATTGTCTTCAAAACAAACGACTGTTTTGACCATGTAAATCGTTTTAATCAGTTTGATTGATAGTGACTAAGTCTAGACAGGCTGTATAAAACATAATTGCATATGAAATAATAGATATTCTCTGCCTATTTTCTCTCATTTTGTAGTCTTCCCTCTTTCTCTCCATCTGACCCTTCCTCTACATCCATCTTTCTCATCCTCTGCTATTATACCCTTTCTGTCGGTCACCCTCTTGACCCTTTCCTCCGCTCTCTATGCAACTTACATATAAAGGGATGTTTTAAAAACCGGTGATAGAGCTGCGTTTCTGGGAGTTAACAAAACTAAAACATATTCAACAGTTTTTATGATTATATCGTAGTATCTTGAACCCTACATTTTAAAACGAAAATAATATTGTGTCCTTGTGTTAAGAAAAATATTAGAAAACACACTTTAAGTCTAGTAGTGGAATGTAGCTTAACCTGGATGTTTTTGTAAGTAACATTGTGTTTAAAACAGTATTGAATTATTTTGATTATTTAAATCCTTTTTAATTACGTTGATTGATGGCTAACGACCGAGTCTAAGCAGACCGTGTAATAAAATAATTGCATATACAATAACTTAAGCATACATTCACCGGAAAATGTGAGTGGGGGAATTTAATGTCAGGGTCGCTCAGTTAGAGCAGCGGTACTGTGGTTCAAACCTCCCTATGACACTGAACTGTTCAGCGTGCGTATCCGACCAACAAAATTCATCAAGTATTATTTTTCAAATGTCTTTAAGTTTGAGCACCCTTTGCTAAATGTGTCTACATTTTTTAAATTATAGAACAACTGTATTCACAAATGTTTACGATCTATTCTGGTCTAAAGGATGTCTTCTACGCCCTTTCCATATGGCATACCTTTTTTAATTAGAACAGCTTAATTTCTACTGGAGTGAAGAGACAACACACTCACATAATTAAAAAAGTGTGGTGTGTTAAATTCACATTACTTTCTCTTACCACTATGATTTGTTTTAATTAGGTTTTGAGACTATTCTTACAAAACATTATTTTTCTATTTTATGTATGTTAACTGAACTAAAAGTTTGCAGAAATAATTTTAATTCACATTTCGTTGTAGGTACAGGGAATAAAGGACTCGGAATCGACAGTCACATGTCAGCGCATGCTGGCCTTGAAATTTCATTATATTTCCACGACATTATGGGAAACAGCAGTGTTTTGATAAAATGATAGTTTTGAAAAATGCATACTAAGAATAACGGATATCTTGGAAATGGCTGATGCTATAGAAACAGTTATTAGAAATAATGCTTTTGTTTTAAAGAGGTTATGTACATTTATTGAAAGAGCGATTTTGAGGAAATAAAATCTTCAGAAAGTTTGTCCATATAAAGGTAATTTCTTGAAAATCTCTTTCATTTTGGAAGATATCTACTGAATATAAACACAAACTTGGTATTTATTGACTTTTCCTTTTTGTATTACGTTGCTCAAATATATACCTACACATACACACACGGACATTTTCTTTATCTAAAAAGGCCATTTGAAAGGTTCAGAAGAGCTCAAACCATGTATTTCCAGTTAAATTTGATATCGATTTTTTTTTGGATAGAATGGAATGTACTTCTTTACCTTAAGTGCACGGCAGAGAAATTAAATTATTTTTAGCTCAACATGTACATATTGTAACTGAAAATCACAAAGACTATGTTTAGATGTTGACATATGAATGGTTTCTGAGACAATTAATTCTGATAGTGATGCAATACATGTTCGAGGATCATCTTAAGCTATTATGTTAGATGTTTAGATTTGACTTGTCACCTGAAGCACAAATAAGCATGTGGGTAATAAAATAAACACAAACAGCTTTCCTGAGCTGGAAGTATCACTCCGCCTGGCCGGGAAGTTTAGTTCAGCAAGGAAGGAAAATTGAGTGCACGGATGAGATCACAGGGAAATAAATGACGCTCAAAAGGAAAAACCCACGTCCCCTTTTGTTTCCCTTACCCTCATCCCCCGCGACAAAGGGGGTGAAGAAGGGACGACAAAATAGAAATATTTCAGGAACTAAATCCAAGAGCGGAGGAAGGGCTACTTTCTAGACGAAGGAAAAGGATTCAGAGGGTTGGAATTGAAACAAACTGAGCTTCTCAGAAGATACCGAGGGAGCTGACACTTAGTATTAGTAGGGATCTCTTGTTGTCAGCCAGAACCTTTGTTTTCTGTTGCACCACCCAACTGATAAGGTTCACTTTACTTTAATAAAATATTCACATTCATATGCACAAATAGAACTTACCCGCACTCGAAGCATACACATAACAAGTAATTATTGAAGATTTTCATATAACTAAGCAGTGTCCTAAGGTGCAACACTTTAACCATTTTACAACAGTAAATACAGTTCCATTACGTATATAAGAAAGTACTATTTATTGTGTTTTGGACGGGCAGGAAATTTCATTAATATATTTTTATTTAATCTCATTACACCATTTCTCGCATTTTGATCTTTTGTAACTTTATTCAGAGCACCACTTCAATTACTTTTCCAGAAGATGGACAGCAATATTGTCCTCCGCTCAAACTTAATTAGCTAGTAGTTTAGCACATTCGAAAGAAAAAAGAATACAAAATCTACTGTATTTACTCTTAATGGCTTCATTTTTACTTTCTGTACTACAGAAATTGAGTAATTATTGTGTTATACCCAAAAATTGGATGTCTAGAATTCAGCGGAATATATTTTGAGGCCCCCTGAATCCAAAACAAACATTTTTAGAGACAAGTCCGTGTTCTTGTGCCTGTCTGTCAATCTTTGGACAGTATAACTCAAAAACGAAAAGCCAGTTAAAAACCAAAGTTGGTATTTAAGTATAATGTCTTTCAAGGATACAACACGAAGATTTTGAAGAAAATTCCTCTACCCTAAACTACCCCTTTTGATGAATTTTCTGGCTATAGCCCCTCTAGTCCTGTTTACTTTGTATGACTTTTGCATAACTGGTAAACCGTAAGAGATAGACCAAATCTTACTCTACAAAAAATGTAGATCTCGGTAAAACACAGAATTTATGAACAAATACATTTTTTTTTGTAGAGTGAACCATTTCGGAGATATTCCTAGTTCTTTGTGTGGGTTCTGGAGAACATACACTTCTGTAAAATGGAACATCGTTATTTATCTTTTATATGTTAACCATGTAAACATAAAAAAATTTGAAACCTTTAAAAGATTTGACTATCGCTCAAAGTCTACTGTAGTCCCATATTCCCCTTGTACCTACAAGGAAATAAGTAACAAGATAATTTGTACAAATGTTTATCTCAACTAACACGAAGAAGATATAGGAATAAGAGTTTGTAAGAATGGTTAGTACAGGAGTAGAGAAATTCATGTGAGTGCAACACATCAATTTTTTATACTTCAATTCTAAGTAAATACGTTTAAAATGAAAGAATACCTACTATTACTTATAGAGGAACAGCAGTTTAAACCAAACAAAAATAAATGAAGTAACAAATATTTAAAAAATCTCTTAGAGAAAGAGCAGTTAAACACTAGAATTAGCAACAAGAAACAAAAATATAGCTTTGAGCGTGTTTAATGAAAATGTTGAGGATTCAAGCGTTAACTGAATTAATCACCACCACAAATCACAACGCAAAACATTATCAGTAAAGAAATGAAACTACAGCTTGAATCCTTAAGGGAGTATTAATCTGTCTGTTAAAAGAAATATTATATGGATAAAGCATTTCACAGATGGATCAACTTCGATTGAGCGTGAAATAGTTTTATGCATTGCACCCTAAAGCAATTGCTCTTTTCTCAAAGGTCTAGAGTAGATCTAGACAATGAAGGAGCAGATCAGCAAACGGATGTGACGTCAGGTTCCGCTGTGCTGATCTTGTCACAACGAAGCTGGCTTTCTTAAAGGCTAATACATTGTTTTCAGAATGTCAAGGTTCTTATCGGTTTCATCCTGCAACCTTAGCTATTTGATATATTTGTTTTGTTTTTTTACCGAAAGTGAACCAAATGACTTTTAGAAACTTTTAGTCAGAAAACTTCAGACAACATCAACAACAATTACTGGGTTCCGGTGTGTATTTTGTGTTCAACAATTTTCTTAATATCGTCGTCATGATCATCATCACTCAAGGTTTGAACCCATGTTTCCATTTCGTCCTCATCAATCAATAGCATCTCATCTCATCCTCGGTCTTCTTATCTCTTTTACCAATTGGACCGTAGTCGGACACTATTCTGGGGAATCTGACCTTGTTCATCCTCGTTCTTGATGTAGACACAATTTTACATTGTAGGCGACCGAAATGCTAGACTTGTGCCTTTGCGTCAGCACGTATTACCGTATTTGATCCTATTTTGTAATTAGCTTCTAAAGCAGAGGATAACCATTAAAGAACAAAAGTTGTTTATCTTTCAGAACCTCCCGCGTTCGAATCTCGGGAAAGGGCAAGGTATTAAATGAAGCTTTTTCTGCAGTTTTCCCTTATCCTAAGAACAGAAATGCGGCCCAGGATCATTTGAGTATCACTTCACGTATTTCACTCATTCATCTTCCGATGTGACCTACTAGATTAAAGAATGTTAATTTTTATGACACTTATTATTGCGGATTTAGAAATAATTTTTCCAAGTTCCATTTTATAGAACTTTGAGTTACTAACAAAATGTATTATTTTAATTTTCACTCAAGCAACGGAACCTTAGGAAACATAGAGGTGAGAGAAAATGCAATAATTGAGAACTGTCGTATTCTAGGATTATCACACACACATAGGCTACTAATAAATGTGCAGAAAAAGAAATTTTAAAAATAAATAAGAAAGGTTGAAGAATGTGCAAGTGTAGAATGCGGGAATATTTGGCAAAGTGCAATAATGTACAACATTATTATACAAATTCAATAATCTTATTTTACTTCAATTTAACCTATACATACCTAAAATTGTGTTTATCTATCAGGAATTTAAATGAATAACCACTCAAACAATTTAATAAAGTATTTTAGAGCTGCATCTTTCTAATATGCAAGTATTATGAAAATATAGTATATAGGTATAAATACATATAAGGCTTAATGTTTCCAACCGAAGTTTAAGAAAGGGAATGATTGACAATTTAAAATTCAAAATTTGAAGCTGATGTTTCTAAATGTTTACTGTAAGCTCATATAGCTTTACAGTACTTTCATAGAAATCTTTCTCATTTTTCACAAAGTAGGTGCTATTTCTTTAAAAAATTCTAAAAAGGCTTTACACAATAAATGTATTTTTAAATTACAAAAAGTAGAATTATTAAAAGTTGTGCAGATCAGTAAACGTTTTAACGCACTACACGTAGTAAAAATAATGCATTAAACTTAGGTTTAAAATAGTATAGAATGTAGTATGTTACTTTGTGAGTAAACAAATTTGAATGTGTTGGAATAATCTAATTGTATTGTACTTTTAGTAAACAGTTAAAAGTATGTTTAATGATTAAACATGTATATTTAAAGAATTATGTTTACAAAACTGAACCGTATTGTAGAAGTAAAACCTTTGTGATATATATTTAGAGATACGTATAAACAAATAATCACTTAACATAAATCCAGCGGCATGTATTCTTTGGTAATGGGTAAGCAATTTCAAGTGAATGTTACAAATAACATTTTTCTTTTTATAAGGTGTATAAATATAGTTCACGGTACATCACTTCACGTAGTGGGACCGACTATAGAGAAAAACAACACGAAATCCTTTCAGACTCAGGAGCGAAGGAAAAGGGGAGAGTAAGGCAAACTTTAAAAGTGATAGACCAGGTAAGCGATGGGACTGGGAGTGGCGGAGGCGGTATAGTATTTCTTTAACAATTGAAACCCTTCCACATTATGTCAGCTCGATTCCATACACTTGACTGTAAGTGTCTACGCAGTCAGAACAGCTGATACGCGCACATGAAGCCAGACCTTGAGTTAGTGAGCTAGAAGCTTTTTTATTTGTATCTCCATTCTTCAATAAGAATAATGATGATTGCCATATTAAACAGAAGCTGCCATTCTCGTGCTCGCTTCGCAAAAACCTGCAATGACAGCTTATTTGTATTCGTACCCTTGACACAGTGTTGGAGAGAAGCGCCGAAATATCGCAGCCATTCATCGACAAACGTCATTCCTTTAAGAAAAACAGACGCATATCACGGACACTTAATTCATCATAGCCACTTGCAGTGTTTGTTTTTTCGTGCGCCATCAGTAAGATATCTGACTGCAATGGCACTGAGTTTCTCTTCCATAGGACGCAAAAAGAGAACTTCCTGACCACCCTAAGGTTCTACATTAAAACAATATAATTGTTTAACAAAGGAAACGTCATAAAACAACATTTTAGCACTGTTGGTGTGCATGTATACCTACTTAAACTTCCAGCAGTAAGCCATTGCAAGTACTGCAACCAAGAAATAAAAGAAAAATTTCCAATACCCAGAATCCGAAGAAATGTTTAATTTTTTGTGAGCAGCATTACTCAAACACAAAAGCTTGTTTGAATAAGAAACTTAGTATCCTCCTATCCTAAACTACCCTTTATATAGAAATTTCTTGGTTATTTTTTATTTTCTCAAAAATTACTATAACGATTTTATTAGAATAATATTATGTTTATAATATGTGCAAGCCAAATGTGTATCTTGGGATTTTTAGAAATAGCCTATGAAATGCTATTTGCGCTGCATAATTATATTTTCTAACTTCTGACGCATCAATAGCTTTACATTTAAAATAACTTTCAGTAATAACAATGCAAAGGTAAGTTGAAGTTGGCTGTTGGAATGTTACTCGGAGAAGTCTCTTGAGGTGACTGCTAAGTATGTATAACCCGAGCGCGGTCTTTGGGCGCATAGAGCTGCGATAGTCGACAGTTGTAAACACTTCTGTAAGATTGTAAAACACGAAAGAAAAGACACGCAATTTAGAAGCTTTGAATGAAACTACCAACTCGCATCTGAAGCACTACGCGACTCTGTGACGTTAAATTACAAGAATTTGATTGTCTTTTTAAGTTATTTAGTGCTGTTTTGAACGTCCTGGCTTCTGAACGTAATTGAGTTCCAGGTAATCGACCCTTAATCGCCTTAGCTATAGTGACTTATGCTAATTGCTTTTCCTTAACACGAAACATTGCTTGCTAATAACTCGTCAGTCACGTTTCTAACTATAAGAAATTACTTATTGCAAGTATTTATTTATATCCCTAGTCTGTTATAACATTTAAAATATGACATGTAATCGTGTTTATAATCTTTTCTGTGCTGTTTATGCGAATTTGTAAGGTACCTTTCCACACATACTGTAGGTACTTCTTAATATATCAATATTTCTGAGAAAGCAATTTGCCAGTAATTCGCGCCACATTCTTCTCCGGCTGGTATGATTATCTGGTTTACCAATCGCCATTCCCAGGGATATGTTAACGTTGACCATAAAGCGCTGCAGATTTGCTCGTACACAGTGGGCAAACGAGCGCATTTCGACTCCCCGTGTCGAGGGAAATCCATTGCAAACGGTTCGAAATTGGCCCAAAATGTGCGTCGGATGAGCTGATTGTGTGACTGTTAATGAGGCGCGATAATTAGAGAGAGCTATAGCCAATTTGAAGCGCCATAATTGTCATAATGAATGACATTTCCCCTTGCCGGCTGAAAAATTACGTCCTGATGGAAGTTTAAAAGGGCTTAATGAGTGTGACTTTGGCCAACTCACTGCTACTAATGGCTGGGCGGTTATTTGATGAAGCGCTGACCTTATCGGGTTCGAATCCCATCCTATGTTCCGAGCTCTGCGATAGTTTATTGATCCCATGGTATACATTACTTCAGAGCATTTTGATTGGAAATTTTACACAGAGGGTGTATTTGTAAGCACGGATCATACCCTAGATCCTCCAACTGCTGACATCTGATGTCGTTTGTCCCTCTGCCATCTTGATTGTCCTTTCGTTAAGATACTATATTTCAGAAAGTAAATACCCAACTTCAGGGAGACCTGCGCTAGGGTTTACCTAACTCACAGGTGCTCTTGACAGGTGATATAAGAATTAAAATTATCGTCTACTTCCCTTTCTGTACAGAGGCCATTGCAGCCATTGACTCACCTTGCAGTTTTGAAAGACAATATTTCAGTGATCATCGTAAACAAAGAGCAACTATTGCAAAGTCAACGCCTGTAGGGAAAATGTTGGTATTATGTTTCGATTAAACTAGTGGACACTTAAAAACGATTACAGTGTTGGGTGTTTTTCTTACAAAGATGATCTTATGATCAGCACCCCATTTTTGCTGTGTTTAGAACAGCTGAGTTCATTAAAACGTGTTACTGCTGATTAGTAGTAGTGTTAATATTTATCCCACCAATAAATAGCATTATTTCATATTATAATTGGCTTTATCCGAATGTCTTCAAGAGAATTTGGTGAACAGAATTTTACGCTTCTGTACTTCTTACGCCACTCAGTTACTGCAAATATAAAATTATAAACATTTTCAACACATGGTTACATTTATGCAAGAGATGGATGCACTGCGTCGTAAGTGTCCATTTCTACTACTTACATTGGGAAGTGTCCCAGTGATATTATCTTTGAAAGGCCCAGAAATGGGCGCAATATAACTTTACAAAAGCTTCAACACCTTCCACATTCATCATATAAATTGAAATACCATATTGTATAAATTGTTTCTCTTGTTTTCTAGTAATATATATATTAATATATATTTATAAAAATCATTTATGCCTGACTTGCATCTGTTATAAATATTTCCAGCACTTTGCAGTTGATATATTGATATATGGAATCACCACATAGACAACAAACTTAACCTTATATAGAACGTATTAGTTAATTGACAATTTATAGGTTTTTTTTTTTTAATTTTCAAAATTTTCTTCTCAGTTTTCTCATACTTTCCCCAGTAATTCACTGATCCTTTTGTTCTCCATAATATTTCAAAACTCTCATTTGCAATATTTCACTCGGCAACTGCAGCCATCTCGAAGATGCAAATTAGTTCGTTCATAATTTACTTTCTTCACATTCTAAAACATAATGGAAATAAATCATTTTCTGTAGCTCCACAGAATGGGCAGTTTTTTCTTCATATCTCTTAATTCAGTTACTCTAGTTCTAAAGCACGCCCCGCCCCTCTCTGCGTAATTTATTATATATTTCTTTGTATTTTTCTCTCCCTCAACCATGTTTGGTTTCTCTGTATCACACCAGCAGGACTTCTTATCCTTAACACTTATAAAAATGTCGTGTTTAGCAATTCCTCAATTCTTTGCATAATCTCTTTATACAACTCACCCTCACGTTTCCCTCTCCTTCTAAAAATTACATTACCAATTTTCTCTAGGATAGTTTGTGATTACGTTGACCAGTTACTAAACTTTTAGACTTCTCCTGCATAATCAAACAGTGTCTAACAATGTTTTATTCTTCCATTGTTCTAACCCATACCGACATACATCACACCTATGCAATATACAATTATTAGACCTTTACTTCCTATTCTACTCAACTACAAGAAACTTATTCTTTGCTGTGATGCTATTGGTAGACCCATAATAATTAGCCTGCAAAACATTCTATACATGCATCACTAGGGAATAGTTCCTGGAATGTCAATCACGAAGAACTGTAGATTGTGCTAGCGACGGTAAAATAAAACTGTGTTTGCACTCCAGTTTACAAGAAAATAAAGTGACAAAAAATTATTGGACTTTGTCCTTTTTGTCACACTGGTGTCAGGAGTGGGATTATCAAATTATCGATTGTTACAATATTGTCCAGTGAATTGTGTTCTCTGAACTCATCATATTTTATTTAGTGTGCACTTTTAAACACAAATAACGAAATGCAACTTTATATAAAATAAAGAAACGCACAAGGGCAAAAACACTTTGCGTATTCGTTTTGAAGTTCATGTGAGTTTACAAGTGAAATCTCATGAACTGACTATTATCATGTGTCAGTCTTTCGTCCATTTCCTAGATTTCCCTGCAGGCCCCCGCATTATTCAGTCAGCTGAAAGACTGCTGTTGTTTGTATACATGATGGAAACCAACAGCTGTCTGTGTTAAGGAAATTTATAATCTAATCTGAGTGATTTCAACGCAAATGATTGAATTCACTAGTGGATAAGGTATGTGTTCTTATGCAAATAATGGTTTATTATAATATTATTTATTTCTACCTGAATGTTCTGATTTATTGAAGTGTTTAGGTTGTTACATCAAGTGGAAAATTTTCTTATTCCTGCATATGACTTACACGCGCTTTGTTTTACTATAGAAACAAGAGATTAGGTGTGATAATAAACATTTCTGGAAAAATTGTACACATGACTTAATCCCATGAAACAACACATACTTGCACAAATGCTGATAAATTTGACTATGAATCACATTGATAGCTAAAGAAATGATGCACGTAATACGATAAAATACTTAATGTCTAACCTTTTGTGTAACTAATTCAACAACAGTTAAAGTATTTCCATACAAAATGTAATAATTCTTACAGTAGTTTATTCCTAAACGCCTCACTTAAATATACCCCATAAGAAGCCCATATTCTATGCTGTCCACACAAAATGTGACGATGTTTCAAAGCCTAGACCTATATACTGGATTTAGAGATACTCGATATTGAATTTTTCATTAAAGAAACGTATACTTTTTATTTAAAATTTTGTAGATCCAATATTCTTATGGGCAGAAGAAATATGATCCACCTTTAAGGCAGTAGAAGAGCTCGAAAAGATCTTGATATGAAGTGTTTGAGTTTAGGGTTACAATTTGGGAAGTTCAGGGTGTTTCATACTTTTATTATTTTTCTAGTAAAAGACTCAGAATAAACCTTAATTAAAAAGAGAATGGCAATATTAAGAAATTAAATACATTTCAACTTTTATATTTTCAAAATATAGCAGTTGCTGCTAAACCCATTCTATGTATCACTTAGGAGCTTTAGCCTAGCACTAACGTTACATTCGAGACACCGTTGTGCTCAGTTAGAAGAACACAACTGATTCTTTGAATCAAATCGCAAGGGAACTACAATATAGAACCGAACTAAACTAAATTCAACAGCCAACTGTGCACCCAACTCAACGTCCCTATGCGTTGGAAGTTGGTCAGCTCGTTATAAACACCAACTGAGCCACCCAGACCGACCCCCTAAACAAAGGGAACGTTCTAGAAAAGGAACCTACTTGAAACGGCCAAAATCAATCCTTTTTAACTGATAGAGGCGACACATAATGTGTTGTTTTGCGGGCTTATTCTGAAAGGTATTGACTATTAGATTAATATATATGGCGTACTAAGTAGTTAATCAGATCTTTTTAATTTAGTACTTATAATTCTGAAATATAGATGTATTCTTTTAAATAAAATACATTATAAATTATTTTTATAATGAAATTTATATAAAATAACTCCGAATTAGTACATTTTTTCATGAAGGTAATCATAAAAGGTACACGTGCTATTTTTTGTTGAAACAAAATGCAATATTGGTTCATTTACTTTTGGACTATAATTGTAAGAGAATTAGAAGCTTGTTTTAGTAACTGATACTGGAATTATTAACTCGTAAGATCAATAACTTTATAAAGAGATTCCAACGCCAAATAGATCATTTACAAGAATAAACTTGCATGTCATTAAGGTCTATCAATTGACTGTTGTAATACACACAGTCCATGTGTGAAAGAATATTTGCAAGTTGACAAATAGCTCAAGGAGAATTGCCAGTTCTGTTTGTGTAAAGACATAAGGCAGTTGGAGGAGCATACCACCCATTATATCCACTATCTAGATATTAATTCATAGCTCACATGTCTGAGTGAAAGCAGAATTGGCTTGGCAAAGGCTTCATTAACAGCGACGCCTAAACAAGGACCTCTCTGTAAGACCTGATGATATGCAGAATGCAATGATGTTAATGCCAGTTATCACTTGCTAATTCGCGCATCTTCTAGTGGCGCCAATCTACACGACTCCGTGCAAAAGTGTACCATTTTCAAACCATCCCTAACTTGAAACAAATGAACAGCGCAGCTAGATGTTTCTATGGTTTCAGTACCACCATGTATGTATGTATACAAAATGTACAACTGTGAGCTCCATACACTTAGGACATAGGTAAGAAAACAGTACTAACAACTTCAAATAACGAGGCTGGCTTACTCAAAGAAAAATCTGATGTGTTGCACTCACATGGCTTTCTCTACTCTTGTACTAACCATTCTTACAAACTCTTATTCCTATATCTTCTTCGTGTTAGTTGAGATAAACATTTGTACAAATTATCTTATTGCTTATTTCCTTGTAGGTACAAGGGGAATATTAGATACACTAGGCTTTGAGCAATAGTCAAATCTTTTAAAGCTTTGAGATTCCGTGCTCTTTGCGCGCTTAACATAAACAAAATGAACAACGATGTTCCATTTCACCAAAGTTTTAAGTTTTTCGAAACTAATACAAATAACAAGGAATACGAGTTATTCAAAAGTCATCCAGAGTAAACAGGACTACATAAGCTATAGTCAGAAAATTCAAGATACACATTTCATTTGTCATAAAAATATCTCCAACATATGGCATTTTAATCAAAATCGTTAGAGCCATTTTCAAGAAAAACAAAATTTTTCAAAAATGTTCCATGTAAAGGGTAGTTTAGGGTGGGGCTGTTTTCTTCAAAATCTTCGTGTCACATCCTTGAAAGACATTGAACTTAAATACCAACTGACAAGGACAGAGATACGAAGAGGTGTAGGAAGACCAAGATTGTGTGAAAGGTGGCAGCCAGTTGTGGGAAGACACAGAGAAATACATGCAATGGCGCAGGACAGGAATGAATTCAGGAAGTGACTAAAGAAATCCGATGTCTAAAGACAAAAGGGACAATAAAAGAGGAAGGACCAGGGAAAATGCTCAGAAACTTGGTAAAATATGTAAGTAGTTGTAAATACAGGCGACGCAATAAACAGTACCCAAAAGGAGACAAATGAAGAAAATTGTGTTAAGAAAATAGAATTAAACAAATAATAGCAACTGATCTGTGTGCGTTTTGCCATGCCACACATTAAATCTGAGCATCGGCATGAATACCTCTAAGTCGGTCGTGTTGAGCAGAGGTGTAATGACAGTCGGTGCTCGAACCAGTGTCTGAGAGGGGAGGGATCGATTGAGACGGGAGGCTTATGCTTCTGATTGACTGATTAGCCGCTTGGCTGCGCTGCTGTCTGACGGATTGCTCTATTACGTTGATTAGCATGACAAGGGGAAGGAGAGGGAGGGGGGGGGGGGGGTAAGGCGATCAAAAGTTGTCAAGACAAGTCAACAAATTAATACACGACGTCTTGTCTGTCGTCAAATTACAAGTCACAATCCCCTTTCTGCTCCGCCGCGACTTGTTCCCTAATAAATTAGAATATGTCATTTCGAATGTGATAGTTCGAGTTGATATCGAGTTATTGTGTCAAAACTCTTACTCAGACTCCAGTTGTGTTAAAATTATTGTAATACGAGTAGGTTCGATGATCCAAAAACCTAAATGTTGCTAAACAACCAAAAACCAATTTGTATTGGTTTAACTCAATTTCCATTTGGGTGGAAGCTATTAATATGTAAAATTATGCCTAAATATTACGAATAGGCTTTCAAATTGTGTTTATTTGTGAAATAATACATATTATTGAGCTTTAAATAATGGATCATGAGAGTTTTGTTGGACCATGTGAGTTTAGAAAATGACTATTTTGGAACCTGTGAGTTTTGATGGTAAACACTTGAATGTCAACTAAAGGAGCTAGCTGACCACTGAAATAAATTAAAATTAATTAAACAACTGTTTAGGGACGTTAAAGGTTATTTTATCTTTGCGACTAGATAAATAGCAACTTCCATTGGCAACCTTGCTAATTTGGCTCTGTTTCTTGTCCACATTTCTGGAGCAGCTGTACGTTTCCGTAGTGCAATAGCTGACTATTGATATAGCCAGAAAATTCAAGATATACATTTTATTTGTCATAAACATATCTCAAACATATAGCATTTTAATCAAAATCGTTAGAGCCATTTTCAAGAAAATAAAAATTTTCCACGTAAAGGTTACAGTGTAGGGTGGAGAAATTTTCTTGAAAATCTTCGTGTTGCATTCTGGAAAGACGTTAAACTTAAATACCAACTTTGGTTTTTAACCGAGTTCTCATTTTTGAATTATGCTGTACACATAATCCGACACACACTGACCTTTTTCTAAAAACGTTTTTTTTTTAAATTCAGTGGACCTCAAAACATGTATTTCCGGTGAAATCTCGACATGGAATTTTTGGGTGGAATACAGTACGTCCTCTGCTTTGATAAACGTAGTAGCATTTGAACTATTTTGAATGAACCTGGCCTTATTGATAGCCGTTGTAATTTCTTAGCATAAACTTGCTGCTTAGTCCGTTTAGATGTTCCGCTCTGCAATGTCGTCTCGGTGCATTTAATCCTTTTTATAAACCGCCAATTAGCTAATATTTTATTTTCAGTGAGAGGGAGGGATACGCAGGAGTTAGATGATAAGGGAAGATTAGAGTCCGGAGTTGGAGGAATACTTGTTCCAACCCTCCATAGCCTCTTTTAACGTTTTTAATCAGTCTGCAAGTTCCTGACACCGCCGCCATCTCGCCTTACCTAGGCTGGGCGACTAATTTCACACGCTCAAAGTTTTCACAGCAGCTGAAGCTAATTGCCGGACCCATGGGACGCTATTAAGGCAACATGCTCTTCCGAGACAATTTATTCTTACAGAACTGCTCTTAATTTCTTCTTCCTCCCACTCTTTTTTTAACTCCATTTCTTCCTTACTCCTTACACTTTTTTTTTTTCAGCGCTACCCTCCCCTTTCGTTCCTTCTTCCACCCTTGCAGACAAGAATCCTACCTCCTTGCTCGTTCACAATCTTTGGTTTAAAAACTGACTCCTTTTGTCCCACCCTCCCTCTTACAAAGAGAACTTCTTGTAAAATTAGCAAACATATACAGGGTGCTCAACGTTCTGCTATACTCTGAAATTTTATAAGCGCATTGGCAGCACTGGCAGTTGGCTACTGAAGGTGTATTAAACCAACTTCGTACTCTCCCTCTCTATTCTCCCCCATCTCTCTCCACCCTCTCTCTATCACCCCAAGTTCTCCCTCTCTCTCTCACGCTCTACTTACAGCCTATGATTCATTTTAAAAAATTATTTTTCGTAGCATCAGAATATAAATATAGGTTTAACCCTTAAATGGTAATGTCCGCTTCTCAGACTGATATTATAAAAATTCTCGACGCATAGTGGGCATATGTCCAGTGTTGGTTTGATCTAATATTTCAGTTATACTTCAGTTGAGAGTTAAACTTAATATTATGTGGAAGTCATTGTTTTAGTTCCTCAACAGCGTAAAGTGTTAGTGCAACGGTAACATACACATTAATATTTGACTTTGTAAATTTTTATATAATTTCTTGCTACATATGATGTAAACGGAATCAAAATATTAGTATTAATAATTAAGATTTTAAATTGTTGAATTCAGTAAACTGGATATAAAATGCAACTTTTTGTCATCTTAGTCTCCCAGACGGATGTTACTGTTAGCACCATTTACTCACGAAGGCAAAGTATTTAAAACAATTGTACTGAATTAAACGTAGTCTTAGTCCCAGAGAAACTGATTATGAGGCCATATAAACAGTTAGTAGCAACCACTTCAGTTATTCTTAAGTGATATCAAAAGTGAACATTCTTAACCCACAAACCCCACATCCCGTCATATTAGTGCTCAAGCCCTGACAAGCGCAGGCACACCTCGGCCAATCCTCGGTCTACTAACATGCCTTATAGTATAATACATATTACCAGAGAATACTGCTTGTACTTTTATTATTTATGCAAGTTCCGAGGCATAAATCATTGATACCAAAAATAGGCACATATATAGGAACGAATAATAATTTTCGCTGGGAATTTAAACACGATTAATCTTGGTTAACGCTGTCCCCATCTTTTGTGTGGGTCTACTTAGGAATATGCAAGCAATTAGAAATTATTCAGTTTGATATTTTATCTCTGGGAACTATTGCTTATAATAGGGAGCGTTCCCTTTTTTCTCTAGTTGTTAGAAGAGCAATATGTAATTAAGTAAACACTGACCATATATACAAAAGAGTAACAGTCTAGGCTTCATGGTCTTACCTGAAACCTTCTCATATCCCTTGGATTACCCGCATTCTTCAGGCAGTTCTGATTGCACTTCAGGAAAAATTTCAGGAAGAACCTGCAAAAGAAATGTTATAATTAGTAATAACAATAATTATGCCATCATTTGTGTGTCAAATTGCTTATATATTAATGATTTACTTCTGATTCGACGCAAGTATCAACCCACAAGTCTGCTAAAATAAATCACATATTTGGAGTAATTATCATCTTATTATGTACGCAAACTAACTGGAAACTGTTAAAGTTAGAAATAATTTTTATATAAATACTGTAAAATTGTCCTTTTTATAACTTAGCGATGTCCTCCCCATAGTAACGACATAAAATGCTGCAGATATAATCCATGAATATTACATGCCTAAAAGTAACTGTACTTATAATTTTTCAAAATTTCACGTTGCTTTATTTCTTCTAAAACTGTTCATGAAGCAATAACGCTATTAAAAAGCCACTATGTGCATACAAAGTCACAATTCACAGCTGTTCAGTTCGTTGTATCGTAACCTTGCAGCTCAAAGGTGTTCCACTGTCCTTGACACTGCTACGGTTAGAAACTTCTCAACGGTTTGCAACTCTGACAATTAACTAACACCTGTTGGTCTGTGCAAACTACTTATATCAGGGGAGGATAGGTAATGCCTGTGTGACGTCGGCTCAAAGTCTAAAAATACACTGAAGAAGATGCAGCGTATGACGCCACTGAGCTCGGTATTTCTGCCGCAGGAGAAGAGAATATAGTGCCAGGCATGTGGAATGTAACAATGTAGAAAAGACAGGAAACATCTGGTGTTAATAACACATCTGAGTCTTGGACGTTGTAATATTAATTCTGACTGTTTTAATTGCACAATTAATACACATATTATAAACAATTACATTTCGGCTGTATGCTATGAGAAATATATAACAATAATTCTAGTTTATATGAAGGACAGTCATGTTACAAAGTAAATAGAATGGAACAGGATGTTATTTCCTCTGCGAAGTAGAAGAGAGTCATAGAAAACAAAATTACGTGTATATTTTTGACACTTTCTATTTCAGTTTTCTTTAACTAGTTTATCAGCGTTAGAACGTAATGTCTGGGAAATTTATAATAGAAGACTGCATGTTAGATAATTCGGGATTTAGACTTAGCTAATTTTATAACAGAAGCACGTTTTGCTTCTACTGGCCATGTTATTCTCATCGAGAGCACTACACCTGATTCAACCCTGCAGTTCCGTACTCAGCGCCATTTATCTAGGCAACATGGTATTACACGGCTCCCGCCTAATGTCACACAAACTGATAGGCTTGCAACAAGTCATACCACTTGAAGCTGTTTTCCTCTGGCATGACATGTGTTTTAAAATAAAAGCAATATTCAAAGTTACTTTTACATACAGCTGTAGTGGTAAAACTGCAATTCTAACTCTAATTTTAAGGAATGGCTAGAAATTCGTAAAAGACTAGTCCTGTGCACCCAATGAAACGAGGTAGTGCGCTGTGTCCCATTCTACATTCAAGGGGAGCATTTAGTAGTGATGTAAATAGTGTGTAAACATTCAGTAGAGCTAGTAGACTTATCGGAGAGTTAAATCTGACATTAACATGTGCATAAATACAAGTGTGTAAATAAAAAAATACACAACTGTGCAAGTGTGTGAAATAAACGCCAGGAAAAGGACCAAAGGAATAAACACAAAATCCTGAGATGATGGAAAAAAACATCTACATCTACCATGAGCTCGCTGCAGCGAAGCTAAGCCGAACGGCCAAAGAAGACGGCTTAATTTCGTATAAAATATCTATTGTTAACACTTAAATGAATAAACCTATATATTCTACCGAAACAGGGGCTGCAGGACATTCCAGGCATTTTTTCTACTAATAAATTCAAACGAAAGCTGCCAACTTTAAATATAATATAAAGTTAAACATAGCTAGTGCCACTTACGCAGGAAGTGTGAGATAATACGCGGAGATCTAACCCAGGACTATGTGTCTTAGGCCCGTCAATAATATGTAGCAACGCTTCACAGCGCCGCGTAGCCGCCTCCCCCAATTACCATACCTCGTGCGTCCCCTACAGTCCAAGGCAGGCTGGTTAAATAATCCAAGAGGAGAGAGGGTGCCCGTATTGTGCGCCTTCCCTCGGGAACTCCTGTAGTACTCCGGGGAAGAAAGAGAGGTGATTGGCACGCGCAATATATACACCAGAGATACAAAGGTATAAAAACTAATTCATTTATTCTTTCTGCCCTTACGCGGCGCGAATGGGAATAGTTAAAGATTAAGTCATGCTATCTCCCTCTCCCCCGCCCCCTTCCTCCTCTCTCTTTCTCTTAAGTCTTAATGAGAGTTGGACGGCGCGGGGATTGAAGACCTCCTATTGGAAACTATGATTTGATAGCATGAAATGACCAGAACATATTCCGTTCTCCTTTCCAAATTAAAGTATATTTTCCAAACGACTGGTCCTTGCGGAAAAACGACACTACTTTTGGTAATGAGGTAGAAGCATTATTTAGATTATGCAGGCTGAATATTGGTGTAATAATCTGTGAAACAAATATGAAAATAAAGAAAGAATGAATGGAATATGTGAACAAATTAGTGTAGTCTAATGGTTAGCATTCAAATCTACAAATCCAAACGTCCTGGGTTCGATTCCTGGCTGGAGAGTGGAAATGTTTCTTTGCCCAGAATTATTCCCCCATTACCTCTAGATATGGAAGTGTCAATTACAGTGTATGTGTGTGTGTGTGTGTGTGTGTGTGTGTATGCGCGTGTATGTGTGTGTATGTGTGTGTGCGTGTGTGTATGTGTGTGTATGTGTGTGTGTGTGTGCGTGTGTGTATTTAATGTAATAACCAAAATATTCAACCCACAGCGCTGTAAGTGAGTGAACATCATTGCTGTTGGGCAATTGTTGCAAAGGTAAAAAGATTTCGATATGTTAAAGGCAAGGTATAAATGGAACAACAAAAATGAAATAATTAAGAGATGGAATCAGGGCTGAAAAACTCAATGCCATACCCGGGATTTGAACCACGGATCTTCCACTTATCGAGCGGTTGCTTAACCACTAAGCTACCATGGCCAACTTGCCAGTACAACATTAAATTGCCCAGGCGATTCGTGCTCTTCCCGATTAGCCCACAAGGGAATCTCACATCAGACATAAATACCCCAAGGGCGACTTACAATTGTAAGTCCCGGGTTTAAGCAATCTTAGATGATAATTATAATTTATTTATGCCAACAAACTTACTGCTGGTGTTATTGTTTCACTTGAACAGACTAAATTGTCTGATAAACTATTAGTGCTGCAGGTAAATATAATTCACGATATTACGTACTCTTTGCAGGAGTTTATAAGAAACATTAGATCAACCAAGTTATAGTCAAAAGATTTAATGTGGAAACATTCAAATAGAGACCAAATATCTCAGAAATGGGCAATGCCACGAATATGCGATTTCACATAGATAGTACATTTTATTCCTCATTTCTACATCTCCGATATATATTTACGTTGCATTCTGAAAATTCCACCTTTTAGGACTTGATTTATTCTGTGCTCTCTCACTCTCACGTATTATCACATACTCACAGATCAGTTTCTAAGAAGAAGCTGGGCTTCTGCAACTTTAAAATAAGAATTTTCAAGGAAATCTCCATACTACGAGTTGAATCCCAGCATTGTAGACCTTCCTGAAGTTTATCCTTGTCATTGAGACACGCTGTATATTCCGGCTTCTGATCAGAAGTGCTACTCCATGTCACAAATATATTATCCCAAGGTTTTCACTCCGGTTAATACATCTCAATCCACCCACACCCTCATTCAATATTCGTGAGGTCTCCAGAAGGGATGCTGATGGGCCACGATGTCGGCTTCTTTATCTTTTAATGTCATATCTTTGACTCACCCCTCGTGACCCTCTCTGGCAACCCCCTCAAGTGATTCATGCATTACCCTCGCCGTCGAGCAGTTACTTATATTATTTATTTATATATTAAGAAATGCCCTTAGTCCTATCAAAACTTCACTCGCGTATCCTAACTATTCTAAGCCTCAAAATAGTGACGTAGGGTAAGCTCATTGTATTCAGTATAAAACACAACAATGGAAGTAAGGAGGACAACTATGCCTTTATGTTATATAAAACACCTGATATGTTACACTCCTGTGAGTTTCACTATCCACCACAGATTCAGAAAATACCTGATACTGAATTAAGAAGAGATTCATTTCTAACTAAAAAAATTCTCAGCTCTTGTAATACAGGCTTGGCGGCTGCGTATCTATTACAAATAAAATACCATGCCCATATTTCTAATACAGTTTTTGCTTCTAGTGAACTACGTGGTTTCATTAGAAATGTTTTATAGATGTACTTGACGTTTGAACCAGGAAAAACATAGAATTTAACAAAGCATATTTCTAAAGAGAACAGCAAATTGACATAAATTTTAATAAGTCTTATGAGTGGTACGAGAACATTCGCTCAAAATGAAGAGATATTTACAGAATATTCACACGACTTTTAAAATATTCATTTAATCCGGGCCCAAATAACCTTGTGGTCGGCCGGCCTTTAAGGATACCAATCTGTGTAATTAGGCTAAAAATGTAAAAAAGTGACAAACATGGATTTTTGCTTTATCAAATAGTATAAAACTTCTGCTCTATTTTGATATGTTTTTTATAGCCTTACGGCCTTTTTAACTATGTCACGTGGCCGTTTAACTGATTGCATGGATGACGTCCATTTAAATCAATACAGTTTCATTATCCTTGCTGTCCCTTCAAACTTAGTTTTCTCGTGTTTTGTTTTTAGCACTGTTTGCCCTTACATGCTCCACACGATGCATTTTCAGTACATATGCATGAAATTTGGAGTAGGTACTTACTTAGAAATAACATTAGAAAGAAATGGTAAGATAATTTTTTCATAATATAAATAACGTGTGAGTAATTAAATATTAAAATTTACATTTCGAAATTTAAATGAAAAAAATAATGAATTTAAAATTTATTTTTATGCAAACTAAAAACAAAATTAAGAAATTATCTCATCAATTTACTAACATTCTATTAAAGAACATAAATAAAAATTATTAATTTTTTCAAATCAAAATTGTATTGTGGAGAACCATTTATAAATATATTAAAAATTATTACAAAATATTACTATCCTAGCAACTAATTGAACTAAATGTATGAAATTTGGCAGCTTTACTCCACACTATAGTCATTGTTATGTTAAACTTCCAAATCAATATACTAAAAACCGTAAATTTTCAAAATTTCCCAGATGGGTATCTTTGAGCCCCACACACCCAGCCATCCACTCCCTCACTCACTCCCCATCGACTCACTCACTCATCCACTCCCTCACTCACTCCCCCATCGACTCACTAACTCACTCATGCACTCCCTGACTCACCCATCGACTCACTCACTCATCCACTCCCTCACTCACTCCCCCATCGACTCACTAACTCACTCATGCACTCCCTGACTCACCCATCGACTCACTCACTCATCCACTCCCTCACTCACTAAAACATCGACTCACTCTATCACTCACTCATCCACTCCCTCACTCACTCCCCCATCGACTCACTAACTCACTCATGCACTCCCTGACTCACCCATCGACTCACTCACTCATCCACTCCCTCACTCACTCCCCCATCGACTCACTAACTCACTCATGCACTCCCTGACTCACCCATCGACTCACTCACTCATCCACTCCCTCACTCACTAAAACATCGACTCACTCTATCACTCACTCATCCACTCCCTCACTCACTCCCCATCGACTCACTAACTCACTCATGCACTCCCTGACTCACCCATCGACTCACTCACTCATCCACTCCCTCACTCACTAAAACATCGACTCACTCTATCACTCACTCATCCACTCCCTCACTCACTCCCCATCGACTCACTAACTCACTCATGCACTCCCTGACTCACCCATCGACTCACTCACTCATCCACTCCCTCACTCACTAAAACATCGACTCACTAACTCACTCATGCACTCCCTGACTCACCCATCGACTCACTCACTCATCCACTCCCTCACTCACTCCCCATCGACTCACTAACTCACTCATGCACTCCCTGACTCACCCATCGACTCACTCACTCATCCACTCCCTCACTCACTAAAACATCGACTCACTCTATCACTCACTCATCCACTCCCTCACTCACTCCCCCATCGACTCACTAACTCACTCATGCACTCCCTGACTCACCCATCGACTCACTCACTCATCCACTCCCTCACTCACTAAAACATCGACTCACTCTATCACTCACTCATCCACTCCCTCACTCACTCCCCCATCGACTCACTAACTCACTCATGCACTCCCTGACTCACCCATCGACTCACTCACTCATCCACTCCCTCACTCCTAAAACATCGACTCACTCTATCACTCACTCATCCACTCCCTCACTCACTCCCCCATCGACTCACTAACTCACTCATGCACTCCCTGACTCACCCATCGACTCACTCACTCATCCACTCCCTCACTCACTAAAACATCGACTCACTCTATCACTCACTCATCCACTCCCTCACTCACTCCCCCATCGACTCACTAACTCACTCATGCACTCCCTGACTCACCCATCGACTCACTCATTCATCCACTCCCTCACTGACCCATCCATCGACTCACTCTATCACTCACTCATCCACTCCCTCACTCACTCACTCCCCCATCGACTCACTAACTCACCCATCGAGTCACTCACTCACTCATCCACTCCCTCAGTCACTCACCCATCGACTCCCTCACTCACTCATCCACTCCCTCACTCACTCATCCACTCCCTCACTCACTCATCCACTCCCTCACTCACTCACCCATCGACTCACTCACTCCATTTGATTGTCATAGAAATGTGCTAAAGGTATGGTGTTTTAAACATTAGGGCCATTTATGTGAAAATGAAAATAACGAAATACTTCTAAATAAGACTAGTTAGGAATGAGGAGGGTTTTGTTAAGAATCCTATTGCCCTGGTTAAACAGTGTCTAAAGCACATGGTAACTCAGAGTGACCGCGCGATAAGTCGATGATCCCTGGTTCAAATGCCGGCTTTGGCATTTATTTTTTCAGTCCAATTCAAAGCTGGTTATTTCCTATAAAATAATGCGACATTTACAAATTGACCTCGTATTTGCCAACTGCAGTTCACTATAAACAAGCATTTTAAACCCCGAAAATGAAGCGTTTTGGAGTTAATCCCTTTTGCAGTTTTAGACTTTAACTGATAATGCTTTATGTGCCTTTGATGTTGCGTAAATGTTATTTTTTATTTTGTATAAAATGATTTACTTTGATGTGTCAGATCCCACATTCAAATAAATACCTGAAGGGAGCATACAGTCCCATGGATAGCTAAGCTAATTATGTTCCCTTTTCAACATTTACCACCATCATCCCAGTGGACTGCACTGGCATTTTTAAAAGCGCTGCCTACTTTTCATTAATCGAACAATAAGTTTCTGTTTCCACAGAATTCATTTGGTCCACAGTTGCTAGCTTAATGTCTATTCTTTCACAATACTGGCGCGTACAAGCGGACTGACAAGCTAATATTTGAAACCATTATGCAGGTGAATGCATGTAACATTTTTTCTTTCCATTTTTCCTCCCCGTCCCCCCCCCCCTTCTCCAGAGCGCTGTATATGTATATTTATCAATTATGGCACAACAAGGGCGGGGCTCCGGATTGTTTTCCTGTAACTGCTGTATTGGGAAAAGGGTTTGAAGCTGGCTGTTTCATGTTTGCCTAAGAGAGAGGGGGACGTGCATACCGATGTGACAATAGAAGTGTTTGCTGAATCTGGCAAACCAATCACAGAGGTTTTCATTCCCAATAAAGTTAACTACGCCTGCTAAAACAGCGGCGGAATCGTTGTTACAATTTTTTCCACTCGTTTTAGCAAGGCAACAATACACGAGAGGGGGTAATCAGTTCGTACAGAGATATGGCTTGTTGGTTATCATGAGAAGAACTCTTACTCATGTACTCTATAGACGTAGCGAACAGGGCTACTAGGACCTGGCAAATTGATGGTGGGGGTAACGTCTCGGTTTCCTACTTGAAATAAAGAAGAGACTAATGATAATGCGAACGAGCGTACAAAATGAGGTGGTGCCCCGTCATGTATAAACCACATGCGTCGTTTTTCCACAAGCACAACTCCTCCAAAAGCACGGGCAGCTCATCATGCAGGAATTGATGATGCATAACACTTGTTAATCCATTCGGTAAAATGTATGATCCTAGGAGTCTGTCCGCCAAGTTTCCTGCCTACTAAATCGATTCTGACACTTAAAACCAAACATTTAATGGACGATGGATAGGTCGAGGAGGTCCAGTAGCATGGCCTCCGCGTTCACCGGACAACAATCCATTGTATTTCTGACTATGGGGACATTTAAAGACATTGCTGCATGCCAAACCCATAAAAATGTGGATAGGTTGGACATTTTTCTAAAATTACTCATTTCTCAACACGTATTTGCTTTCGGACATATGTTTATGGGAACATTTATTATAGCTTTAACCAACTTCAACCCCTGTTGCAAAATCGGACACCTATTTGAACACCCTGTATAACAACCAGTCTATTTTCTTTTGCTTATTTATTTATTTATTTATTTATTCAGTTCCTCGCGAATGTTTCTACCCCTTTTTAGTTTCTGTAGTAAGTACAGAAAGTATTGTATTCTACCAAAAAGTTCGATACCAAGATTTTACCGGGAATGCATTATTTAAACCTCCATGAATCCAGAAAAATGGCATTTTTAGAAAAAAAAAATATATAGGTATGTATGGCAGCTACGACTAGCTTCACTCAAAGGCCAAAATGCAGTTAAATACCAAACTTGCTATTTTAAATTCTCTATTTCCCAGGGTTTCAAAAAAAAATATCCCAATAGGAATTACCCTTTACGCAGAACGTATTACAAGTATTTCGATTTCGTCAAAAAACATTTTCGCGACAAATGGAACGTATATCTTTAATTTTCTGATCATAGCCTCTGAAATATTCTTTATTCTGGTTAACTTTTGTGTAACTGGTAAACCGTAAGAGATAGACAATGTAGATGTCATTAAAGTAAACAATTTAAGACAATTTGTGGTGTAAAATTGATCATTTCCGAGATGTTCCTCGTTAATGGTTTGAGTTTTCCAAACACTTATAGATTTCTAAATGGAAAATTGTTATTCGTCTTTTCTCCTAGTCATGCGAATATAACAAATCTCAAAGCTACTCCATAGTGACCAGCTCTTAAAAGACTTAACTATCGCTTAAAGCTGCTGTATTCTATTTCCATTATAAATACAAGGAAATATGTTATAAAGCCATTTCCACAAATGTTTATCTTGATTAACATCATCATCATCAGCATAATCATTATATCATTAACATGATATTCACGGATCCACTTACTTTTGCCCATAGCCTGGGAGACCCTGATTGCTTGCTCTAAGTTCGTGGTGGGAGAGCAATAGCCAAATGAAACATAAGAAAGTGCCATTTCAGCTCTTTTCCGCTTCAACAGGGATATGCACGCTGTGATGGGTTATTAAGACTTCTGGCTTCTATTTCGTTCAACCTGGCAGGCAAGTTTTAATTTTTCTACAAATCAGTAAGTTCTTGATTGACTTCGTCAGCTTTACATTATTTTTGAGTGATACTCTAGTATTTTTCCCAGCGTGCAGATGTGTCCCATTCCTTCTGCAGGTTGAAGAAGGAATAGGTCGATATACACTTCAGCGTTATTTATTACAATCATTATTTCTCTTGCATACTTTCTTTTATTTTTTGGACACAATGACTTAAACAAATACACTACAACAGTTTGTACAGTTCTGAAACTCCAGACGTTCTTGGTGTTCAAACCAGGTGAATTTTTGGTGAAACCAAAGTTTCTGGTAGCACTCCCAGAAACTGCCGTTTCACCATAAATTCACCTGGTTTGAAGGTCGAAACTTCTCGAGTATGTCTGTTTGTATAGTTGGCACCTATTGGACACCACAATTGGAATTCAGCCATCAGGACATGGAAGAACTAATGAGAGGTTTGGAAACAGTGTCAAGCAAAGTCTTTTTCAGAAAAATTCATCTAGTGCGCATGATAAAGGAAACTGTCATTTCTGAAAAATAAGCACAGTTGTTTTAGAAGCTGTCAGCAGATGTTCACTTGGTTGCATAGATACTCTCTCCACTTCGGCGGTTCTAGGTCCCTCAGCGGAGGTCAATAGGTTTCTTCGGGGTGAAAATCCTTATAATGACTTCTTTCAAAAGAAAGTAAAACCGGTTGTCGCATGTCGTAGATGTGCGGGACGTAAAAGAATCTCAATCCTCAGAGAGGCATCTGAGCAAAATTAAGCAGTTTTCACGAGCAACATAGAACAGGACGCTGAGAACCCTAATAGTTAAAGGTTGTTATTTTATTTAAACTTTTATACAGCCTCTGTATCTAAAGTGTATCTAAGAACTTATGAATTCTATTGGGTTGTCGCATTTCATGCATCTGCTGATAAAACTGCTTGATCCAGCCTGCGTTGTCGGTGCTGGGTTATTTACTCGGAGAACTTTCTCAGCGTGCCTGCTGATCTAGTGCAACATTCATTCCCCAGACATAGTGGTTTTGGGAATGTTGATTGACATTGACCGTCGTTGTCAAACCATGGTTTTTCGACTCTTCATGCCGATACTCTTATTATTCATCTACCTAGCAAGATGTCTATGGTTCCTACAGAAACTGAGCAATAGGTTGTGTTGTGTCTAGTCTCTGGTTGCTGCAGAAGCTACTATTGTGATATATTGCAACCTCAAAGATGCAGTTCATAGTACGATCCATCCTATTCACGCACAACAGCTCTGTAGTTTGTGATAACGGCTTCTCTCAGGGAGATGACGGGTTCGATTCCTGGCAACCGCCCACTCCGACCATGGGTATTTCGTGGTTTCCACGGGTTGGTAGGAGAGTTCTGGGTAGACTCCTTTTCTTCCCTGCCCATAATTTCCTCCATCATCATCGTCATTTGTCTCACACACACACACACACACACACACACACACACACACACACACACACACACACACACACAAACACGCGTATTTATATAAACATTCAGTCATCCATGCCCGAGGTGGGACTGGAACCCGCGGCCCTCTGCCAAAGACAGGCTCCAGCGACCACGGCTACGAGGACTGGCAGTGATTCAAGGGTCTAAAATATGTTTTCCGGTGAAATCTTGGTATCGAAGTTTTGAGTGGAATACAGTACTCCCACTCTTACTATATAAGTACTAGAGAATGTAAAAAAAGAAGTGCCTTTAACATGTGTGCCAGTCCATCACTGACTGTAGCTGCCCTTAGTGGCACACAGCTCAGAGAGATAGCGACAGAGAGCGAGAGAGAGAATATGAAATGGTCAAACCGACACCAGTTGTTAGTTAGTCGTGCTTTTTGTGGTTGGACAATCAGAAGTTAACACACACACACACTCATACACACGCACACATACGGCCGCTCTGATTTAATTGCATGTGACACAAAACATAGCCGCATGCTGCAGCGTATACATAACGGGAGGCTATGAAAAATTCAGCCTCACCACCCACTCCCCCCTTACTCCCATACGTGCACACATGGAAAAAACACGGCAACAGAAAAACAACAAAAATACTTCCTCGAAAACACAACATTTTCTGCCTACACCGTTAATTGGAACATGGTTTTTATAAAAAAAAATTACAGGTCCATAAAAATGTGAAAGCACGTTTCGTGAAATAATTATAACAGGTTGGCGATTGTTGTGGTGGCAGCACTGTCGCAGTGCCCCTTTCTCCTTCCACTTGTAGAGAAAGAGAAAAGAGATGAAGGAAAAAGTGTTACACTCGTAGAAAACACCTCCTTTAACTGCAGCAATGACAGCAAGGTAGCAGCACTTGTGCTTCGAAATTTAGTGCAAATGTAAAAGGCCTTATGCTTCATATAGCCATCTTACACAAAGCACTCGAATCACAGTAATGATCATAAAAGAAGTAAGCGGCATGTTCCTTCTGCTTGCTGGAACATAGACAGGATAGGACGTCGCGCAGATGATTTGCCACGTCGACCTTGAAGATCTTTTGTACTATACCATTACGCGGTACCCTTGGGAGGAACAATGAGACGAGAGGAGACAACGGGATGGCTTTACCCAAGGAGTCACGACAGAACAGAGGGTAGAGTATCCGGCGGTAGCTGCTAACCGCCCTCCCGCTGATCTTAGACATGCTACAGGGGGATTTGGACCTGAGACCGCCCCACCAACGCCGAGTTCCTCACTACTCTGAAAGAGACCAACCAAATGAAGGGTGAAATGGAGGGACAGCAGATTTGCAGGATGTAATGCACCTGCCCAGTATTGGATTGGAAGCCCCCGAAAAAGTCAATCGATCGAAACCATGACCTTCCAAATACTACAGAGTAAATCGCCTCTCGGGTTGCTAGCAAATACTCGCACCTTTTTTCAAGAAGTAGACATAACATGAGCATCTACTTGTTAAGGAGGAATGTAACTCAGAAGTTACTAGTATGTTTAAAAAAATTGTCATTAGCTCATTATGAAAGATGGTTTTTTTTTTTTTTTTTTTTTTTTTTTTTTTTTTTTTTTTTTTTTTTAAATTTTGCACATATGTTGTCTATAAAATATAGAATGGAAAAAAATTAATGGTAAATTTTTCTTACACAGCTTGGGCAAGACACTAAAACTAAAAAAACCTGATGTGTTGCACTCCCATGACTTTCTCTACTCTTGTACTAACCATTCTTATAAACTCTTATTCCTATATCTTCTTCGTGTTAGTTGAAAACCAAGGTTGGTAAACTACCCTTTACGTGGAAAATATTTCGAAAATTTTGATTTTCTTCAAAATGACTCTTAACGATTTTGATTAGAATGGCATATGTTTGAGATATTTTTATGACAAATGAAATGTATATCTTGAATTTTCGGGCTATAGTTCATGAAGTCCTATTTACTCCGGATGAGTTTTGCATAAGTGGTAAACCGTAAGAGATGGACCAAACCTTACTATATACAGAAAAGTAGATCTTGCTAAAATACACAATTAATTAATTACTAAATAATTATTTTGTAGACTGAACCATTTCAGAGATATACCTTGTTATTTGTGTGAGTTTTGGATAACAAACGCCCGTCAAATGGAAGATCAAGAGTCATTTTTATATCTTAACCGTTCGAAGAGAACGGAAGCTCAAAGCTTTAAATGATTTGACTATCACTCAAAGCCTACTGTATTCTCATATTCCCCTTGTACCTACAAGGAAATAAGCAATAAGATAATTTGTACAAATGTTTATCTCAACTAACACGAAGAACATATAGCAATAAGAGTTTGCAAGAATTGTTAGTACACCAGTAGAGAAAGTCATGTGAGTGCAACACATGAGATCTTTTTTACTGCCTTAAGAGTTGGAATATCACGTTAAAATTTACGGAAACATAATAAATGTTCAAAAATAAACAAATTTAAACAATCGAAAATTTTGACCTTACCCATTTTTTGTACAGAAACTTTAAAATAATCCTACTATCGCACATTTTCTTTGAATTGTGAACCATACTCATAGAATAGGTTACTCTCCCGATCCCATTTTATGATTCTAGGTGTTGAAGTGAATGTATGGTGAAACATTCCGTTAGCCAGAGTCTCCAAAAAGTTCATGTTGAAGTGAGAATGTCCACACATGTAGCAAATGTAGTGAACGAATTATGTATGTGAGAGAAAGAGAGAGAGAGAGAATGAGTGAAGGGATCCATAATAATGATTCCTGGCTCGACTCCGGAAACTGTGCTTGGGTATCATATGCGATGATATGATTAAACAGCTAACCAATCAATCAATCGCCCACCCACTTTCGTACCTCATCGAAGTAATCAGTTAATTCCATGGGAGCCTTTCCCTTCTGTAACACAAACGTTGTTTGCGCTCATTACTTGCCACATGCATTATCCACGAATACAATTATTTCCCTGTCGAGAAGGCAATCACAGTAAACAGGATTAAGGTTGAAATCCGAAATTTCCGAATCGGATTTTCTTGATACCGGATCTTCTCGTGCGAAGCAGCGAGCATTGCGTCAAATTGCTTAATGAGAGTGGCAGCGATGCAGCAATACCGCCCGTTAAACATTTCTTACAACTGTAAGCGAGTACGTCCATATTAATAAGTTCAAAATCGTAACTTATTTATTAGTGAAAATCGATCCAAAGCTCCATGTACTGCAAATCTTTGGCAGAATACACAGGCCATAATGGAGACGAAGCTTACATTATATACCATAACCTAAAGTTTCAATTGCGAAAACTTAATTAGAATTATTATAATTATGTAATCAATGTTCTTCCACACAATAGGCGAATGTAGGACAGAATTGGAAAGGGTAGAATGAGGCAGAAAAACTCGATGGAAAGATCGGGATTTGAACCATGGATCTACTGGTTACCGTCCGGCTGCTCTAACCACTAATCTATTATGGCCAACATGCCGACGCGATACTAAATTCTCCAACTCACTCGCATTTAGTTAAACTAGTTTACTTTTGAGTCTCACTCTACCCTTTCCTATTATAATTATGATCATCCATAGGTTAGATAGATGGCATAGGTAAACTTCGGAAAGGGACTTAGCACTCAACCAATGAAATCTTTTATGCTTATGCCCCCGACGGGCGCCCCCGGGAGGAAGGGATGAGGTGAGGGCATACCTGAGGAGAGACGACAGCAGAAGGCTGGAGCATAAAGACTACCCGATGGATGATCTACCATAAACATCAGGATAACCAAGGGCTCCGCTACTTTTGTGGTTTTCATTCTGGAGGTCCTGTGTTCGATCCGTCAACCTCCATTCTGACCTGGTCTTTTTCGTGGTGTGCGCTGGGATGGTTTCTCATGTATCACGATTTCCTTTCCCTTATATTCTTTTTATTTCGCTTCCTTCCCATCTTTGAGGCATAAGCCGAGTTCTTTATGAGATACTTATAGAAACCTTAAGCGATAATTGCAGGAAAGTGTTTTCAATATAATGCGTGACGAAGCTTTGCTAGAATGATAGGTTCTACTCTGGCATATAGCGACTTTTAACCCAAAAAGCTGAAGTTACCGTTTCATAAATATCATTACATGTAACGTCGTTAGAACCCACGGTTCAATTGATGCCCTGTTTATGGCTTTATAAAATCATTAAAACGAGTAAGCTGACAGATTGAACAGTGTTATCTACTCCGCTCAGAAAGGCACGCTGTTTAAATAAAAATTGACGCAGGAAAAAGCAAAAATGTCATTGGGAAAAAGGAGCAGGGGATGAAATGAGTACATAAGTTATGTGTGTTGCCTATCTAGTCAGGAGTCGTCTCATATTGCACAAGCAATCAAGCTGTTTTGTCTGTCAGTGGAGACTCATACACATTTAAACGTCGAGAGCAGTTTCAATTTGCTGGTAGGATTCGTGATACATGGTGACTGCACGTGATTGAAAACGTGTACTTGCATGAGGAGGGGGGGGGGGGGGGGAGACATGTAGCATCTGATTGACGTCACAGTAAAAAGCTCATATATAACGTCGCCACTGTTGTTTGCTTGTTTGTCCACGAGGTCGCGTCGGTCGGTCGGGCTCTCCCAATTATAACTGTTGCAAATAAGCGGCACAATGCAAATTTCTTCCTACAGGGGGAAGCAAAAATTTCGGGAGGTGCTCTCTTGAAGCCCACAGAGACGGTACGGGCTTTCATTTCTCCCAGAGGATCTGCATTCAGAATATAAATACTGCAATAGCTGAAGAATCATTCGCTTGTCCCTGCCCCTTCTGCTCCAAGCATGCGAACAATCATCTTGAAGCGGCTTTAGATGGCAGAATTGTATGATAAAATCTTTTTGTCTGATACAATACATTGTTCTCAAATTAAATAGTACAAAATGAACAAATTTAGTAAAACAGCACCCATGTTTTTAATTAGAAAATAAGCGTCATATGTAATTTTATGAAGTACTAGATATACGCAACATTTTTGTACAACCATTGCTTCCATTTGTAGAAGTAGGGTTACAAGGTTTCATTTATACAGATTTTATTGATTAAAATAGAAAGTCACTTTCTTCCATAGATACTAACAGAGCGAACGCCATTTCATAATAAACCTTGCGATGAATCAAATGGACCAAAACGACGAAAGTATTGAGATGTGAGAAAATGAAAGTTGATCCACTTGAAATGAATGCAGGACGGGATCCATTATGAGTAAACTGATATCAGATAGTGGCTTTCCCATTCCAGAGGCGCAAGGATGAAGAAACTGGCTCGCAGGTAGCCAGGAGCCTTGAAGAGAACGTTTTTTAAAAAGCTATCTGTGCTGCATCGGGCGAGTGAGTAAGTGGAGTTTACGGTACCGTTGACAACTAATTCATTTGAGTCAGTTGGTGAGCCATCTAGTGTAAACACAGGGTGTTAGGGGTATATGAGTGTATAGACTTCACGTGATAGTAAATTCAAACATGACGAATAAAAAAATTACAAAACAAACTCATCTATTGTGAAAGTAAAGGCGCAACCTAACATTATTAAATACATTATCTGTACAGTCTGGCAACAGCAGGATTGAACAGGCAAATGGTTTCTCTACTAATGCAACTTCCGTTAGTATGCATGCGTTCATACCTACGACAGGTGATGTCCAAACCAGGGCTGTACGACTCGCAAGATACCTTCATTTTTTACCTGTTAAACATACACGGCCGTGAGCACTCTGCACCCTCAGTCCTGGTCCAAGCTAAGCCAGCCTTCAAAACTGGCTCCGCCACGTGTGTGTTTGTTATAAGCTACTGCAAGCAAACGAGGGATCGAGTGGTTTCAATTCAAGCTTTCCGAGTAGGTATTTTTTACTGTCAACATTCCTGACCTTCCACTCTATATATACTATTGTATCCAAGCGTATGTGCATTCAGTAGTCACATTGGAATCCAATTATTTAATATTTTGTGGCTAAACGACTCATTTCAGCAACAAATGATAAATTCATCTTCTGAAGCTCTACCCCTGTATGCTAATTCCTCAACGATAAAGGATTGGTAATATATTTTCAATCAAACATTCCAACAATTTTATTTTTGATTTACGTAACCATGTGCTATAGAGGAAGATGTTTCAGTTGAATGCCAAGAAGTCGCCGTTAAAGTCATAGCGTTAATACTCTGTATATCTTCAAGAAAAGGCGCTGGGTTTGACGTTTAAGTTTCTAAATGTGGGTTGTTTTATTGCCGTTCTTGTGCGGTGCCATCGACAGCGACAAAGAATGTCCCGTAAGCAACTAGACAGCCATTGCAGTTCCTGCTCAGAGCTTTGCAATTTTTCCCCCCAATCTGTTTGCTTATTACATTATTTATGTCTGTGCGAGCAGCCCTACGGCGGTATGAGGACGAGGTCATTGTGATTTTTATTTACACGTGGCGCTATTTGTTTTAGGCGGAGTGCACCATTGTTAGGCGAACCAGGCCATTCGTACTGCAGTGAATATTCGCGTCACCATTAGTATTTTAGCACATAGAGTTTCGCTAGATTGCAAGTTTCATATGTCTGAATGCGTCAAAAACTATTACTGTGCAATTAGTCCCATTCTCGTATTTCGAGTAAAGGTTAATAGGTTGGAGCTCTCCAGAGGCTTGTTTAAATAAAAAGGCATGCATTTACTAAAATGAGAAAACATTTTAAATGCCTTGTCTCAGTTTTCTTTTAAGTAGACAGAATGCGAAGCAACCAATAGCAAGAAATTTAGTTTTACCCTTCTAGATCTGACGCTCTGAAACACTGATGAAACTATGGATTAGTCTTTTGGGATCGCTTTCTTTTGAAAGAAGTCTAATTAATAAGCGAGGCATTATAGAGATAGGCAAGGTTCGAAGGAGAGATATAGCATACTCGTATATTTGGTGCATATGCCCCTCGGGAGGGAGCGATGAGGTAAGAGGATAGGAAGGGTGGTCAGATCTCAAAAGAGAGGACAGCAGAGCATAGGTTCCCTAACAACTACAGATAGAACTCCCATCTGGGGGTTCGTATTCCGCCCCGCCCCCCCCCCCCCTGCGTGCTCTCGGTCCCCTGGGGACCTAGGACTAGGAGACCTCCCCCAATACGGCGGATAAGCATTTACCGAGAGCAAGCACCTGCAATTCACGTATATACTCTCGTCAACACTTATAAGCCTGAAACAACCAAGCAGAAGAAAGTTGAAGTGAAATGAAAAGTGACGGGAAATGGAGGCCAGGAAATTCTGGTGACGTAATAATCCTTCTGTACATTCGCCTAGGAACTTGGTGAAACCTCTGAAAAGATCCACAGGCCAGGAACATTGTTCACTAGGATCTAACCCACGACTTCCCGAATGAAAGTCACTTAGCTCACTTAAATCATGTGAAAGTAATATATAACATGTTTGTTATCAATACAGCCACTCTCCCGCTTGTAAAAAAAGCGAACGAGGTTAGACTTGAGGCTTCTGTATCAGCCCCGCGGAGAAATATTATGGAAAGAAGGAAGGGGAACCTGGAAATATTTTAAAAGAGAATTATTCAAGGAGGTCCTTTAACAGCGTTAGAGAACTCTGTAACACAATCACAGTGCGTCACACATACACACACACACACACACACACACTCACTCACACACACACACATACACACTCACTCACACACATACACACACACTCACTCACACACACACACACACACACACACACACACACACACACACATGCTTTCGATAGCGATAATGCCCCTATACTTGCATCTCCCCATCTTCACATCTTAGTCATTTATTTAATCGCGAAACGAAATTTGGGAAGACTGAATGCAACGGTAATAGTTTTTTTCTTCCCTTATCCTCTATTTCGGCCCCTGCTATATCTTTATTCCACCCTCTCTCCCATACACACACGTTCAGCTGTAGGGGGAGGGGTCAAAGTGTAAATAATGGATCTCTTTCTTCGCCATTGTCAAGGTGGGAATTGGATTTGGTAGGATACGAGAGGCAGAAGACAGTTGTTAGCTTAGTGTATGTGATCCCAATCTATTCGCTCACCCTGCTGTTTTCTGATCTTAATGCATGTTCAAGATACAGGGCGGGCGAGTACTGCATTGTTCTCTTCTTGTTGCATCTAAATCCATGTGTCAGGAAAACTGCTCCTTTCAAGCAGAGATAAGATAGGCAACATTGCAAATACCTACTCTTTTCTGCAGAAATCCTGATTTAGTCGGAACTAATACAAAAACGCTTCATTGCTTATACATTCTTAAATACAGTTCGTCTGATACGTGAATCCAAAGACCTTACATTTCGGTGTGGAAGTGTAGAATTTACAATAGATAACTACTGTTATCCGGTTCAAATCTCCTGAATATAGTGTTCTTGTGCGTGAAAGCGAGAGAAATAGGTTTAAGGGCGCTCAACTACATGGTCATCAGCGCCCTTAACAATTCATGGCAAAAGCCAGATATAAACTTCAATCAAAAATGTAATTACTACTAAAAAGGATAATATATACATACATATACAAAACAGAGTTGCTAAAGCTAGAATTAAAACAAACTGATAAAAGGCATCAAAAACAGATATCTAAAGTTTAAAATCATCAAACTCATGTTATACTCCTCTAAAAACTTAAAAACTCTATCAACCGCAGTTTTGTCGTCCGCCAAGACCTGCGCAAGTCTGGCAGGCAGCTGCAGAGAGTCTCGAAGGTGCGCTAGAGAGGAACACTGTAGCAGCACGTGATCGACTGACAAAAGGTTGTTGCACAGTGGACAAGGAGGAGCAGGGTAGAGGGGCTTTTACACTGAAGTTAGGCTTATTGTACCTATGACTCCGAAGGGGGCAGCCCATTGGAGGAAGGATGAGGTGAGAGGAGAGACCAGGTGGCAAGATCTGGACTAATGGTAGACATTTACAGAGATCCCTATGGTTTCCCAAGTTTCATGTCACCTGGAGGTCTTCCGGGGTCTTCCAGGCTCCTCCTCAGTCCAGCAAACCTCCTCATCAGTCATCGTCACCGTCACTTGCCGCTCTGATTGTGTCCTTGTGTCCCTGTTCTTTTAAATGTATCACAATTAGATCTAAATTTCTTCTTTACTGTTCATTTAATAAGATCGCTTTTTTGTAGTTCTCCTGCGGTTTTAACACAGGTGCCCTACTGTTCCATGTCACCTTGTCTAGTTCTCCATTGATAAAACTTTCACGCTGCCGCGGCGCTATCTCGCTCGTTGACAAATTGGTATTTGATCGAGATCTACATATTTTGTCTATCTCTTGTGCAAAAGTCATGCAGACATTCCCAAAAGCTTAAGATATACATTCGTCATGAAAATATCTTAAACAATTATGGTGTTTTTATGAAAATCGTTAGAACCTTTGTTTAGAAAACCTAAAAAAGGATAGCTTGGATAGTTTGGGGAAAGATATTTTTAGGGGGAATCAACGTGTAGAATCCTTGGAAGATTTTAACTTAAATATTAAGTTTATATTTAACCAACATTTCCTATTTTTTCGTTCTCTGGCAGTGAAATAGATATAATTATTTTCTTGGAATAATCTCCCAAGTGTTTTTGACTTAATGAGATTTGGATGGACATACACCCGGATTTGTTTTCCAAAAGTTATTATTACTTTCTTTACTGGTAAGTAGAAGAAGCATTGTAATCCACCCAAAAATTCAATGCCAAGATTTCACCACAAATATGTTTTGAGACCCCCCAAATCAGAAAACGCATTTTTAAAAAAAGGTCTGTCTGTCTGTAAGTCTGTGGACAGCATAACTCAAAAGCGAAGTGTCGGTTAAAAACCAAAGTTGGTATTTAGGTTTAATGTCTTTCAAGGATGGGACACGAAGATTTTGCAGAAAATCTCTAGACCCTAATGTACCCTTTACTTGGAAAATTTTTTGAAAATTTTGATTTTCTTGAAAATGCTCTAACGATTTTGATTAAATGTCATATGTTTGAGATATTTTTATGACAAATGAAATGCACATTTTGAATTTTCTATAGCCAATGTAGTCCTGCTTACTTTGGATAACTTTTGCTTAACTGGTAAACCGTAAGAGATAGACCAACTCTTGCTTGAGAAAAACTGTAGACCTTGCTAAAATACACAATTTGCGTGCAAATAAACTTGTAGAGTGAACAATTTCGGAGATATTCCTCGTTATTTGTGTAAGTTTAGGAGAACTTATACTTCTATCAAATGGAACATCGTTATTCAATGTTTTGTGTTCACCACGCAAAGGGAATGAATTTGAAAACTTTAAAAGATTTAACTGTCGCTCAAAGCCTATTATATTCTAATATTCTTCTTACACCTACAAGGAGATAATAAGATACATATTTCCGGTGCAATCTCGCCATCGAAATTTTGGGTTGAAGCAATACTTACTTTACGTAGTAGAGAAAGTAAAAACTAATGGAATGTTATTGGTATCTTGTTAATACGTTCCGTCTTGCATAGTAACCTATGAGTAAGAAGTATCTGTGGCTACTTTTAAGGCCAATTAAGACGTAGGAAACAATTAGACGTACAGAAACATATGCAAATACTTCATTTCTGTTTCATGTAAAGGCAGTTGATGAAATGAGGTATTAGCAACATACGGCAGAGACAGACAGAGACAGAGCTCTGCGGAAGAAGAGGAATGAAAACAGAGTTATTAATTACTCCAACAGGGCCGGGATTAGCAAGGATTGCTGACGTGAAGGTTAACTGTCTCCATTATAATACGGGAGGGATGTGTAATTTAGCGGGGTGGGGTTGAAGGCTCGACCTTCCTCAAAAAGCAAACAGAGGTACACACAGACAGACAGACAGACTCGCGCAAAACCGGAACTTTGACTCCAAACCACATACACAAAGTACGAAAGGAAAACGAGTGAGACAACTGAAGAGGTTCCTCGTGCTCGCCGGAAGCCATTGCGCGGTTTCTCAAGGAGCAACTTTGGAGTTGTAGTATTCCCAGTTCGATTCCCCACCACAGGTCCTCTCAAACAAAAGCTTTCCAGTGTTTTGCTAGATACACACAGTAACTGCCTAAAAGGAATGAATTAAGCAATTGAATCCTTAATGCTGCGACAACCACTCTTTCACCTTCTCTACTACATGTTTATTGAAAGTACAGAAATTTTTGTATTCCAGCCAAACTCTCACTATGTTGGTTTAAATGCGATTTAAATCCTTCTGAATAAAAAATCTGATGTGTTGCACTCACATGACTTTCTCTACTCTTGTACTAATCATTCTTAAAAACTCTTATTCCTATATCTTCTTCGTGTTAGTTGAGATAAACATTTGTACAAACTATCTTATTGCTTATTTCCTTGTAGGTGCAAGGGGAATGTTAGAATACACTAGGCTTTGAGCGATAGTCAAATCTTTTAAAGCTTTGAGATTTCGTTCTCTTTGCACACTTAACATAACAATGATGTTCCATTTCACGAAAGTTTTAAGTTTTCCGAAACTCACATACATATCAAGGAATATCTCCGAAATGGTTCACCCTACAAGAAAATTTATTCGCACATAAATTGTGTATTTTAGCAAGATCTAAATTTTTCGTATAGTATGATTTGGTCTATCTCTAACGGTTTACCAGTTATGCAAAAGTCGTCCAGAGTAAATACGACTACAGGAGCCATAAACAGAAAATTCAAGATATACAGTTCATTCGTCATAAAAATATCTGAAATATATGACATTTTAATCAAAATCGTTTGAGCCATTATCAAGAAAATCAAAATTTTCGAAAGATTTTCCATGTAAAGGGCAGTTTAGGGTGGGGCTATTTTCTTCAAAATCTTCGTGTCGCATCTTTGAAGAACATTAAACTTATATACCAACTTTGGTTTTTAATCAACTTTTCGTTTTTGAGTTATGCTGTCCACAGACTGACAGACTCACACACAGACACACACACACACACACACACACACACACACACACACACACACACACGCGCGCGCGCGCGCGCGCGCGCACACAATCTTTTTCTATTTTTTTCTAATTTTCTTATTCACAAAATTAGCACTAATTAAATATACAGAAATTTTTCATACACCAAGTAGTTTATTCGATTGCACAGCACATTCCCAGCTGCGTAGGAATGTGTGCGAGTGGCAAAGTATTGATTTCTACACGCGCATCTTTTTATTGGTGGATAGCAGAATCGTTATGAACAGCTGCATCTTTGATTGGTGGATAGCAGAATCGTTATGAACAAGTGCAACTTCGATTGGTGGATAGTAGAATCATTATGAACAGGTGCAACTTCGATTGGTGGATAGGAGTATCGTTATGAACAGGTGCATCTTTGATTGGTGGATAGCAGAATCGTTATGAACAGGTGCAACTTCGATTGGTGGATAGCAGAATCGTTATGAACAGGTGCAACTTCGATTGGTGGATAGCAGAATCGTTATGAACAGGTGCAACTTCGATTGGTGGATAGGAGTATCGTTATGAACAGCTGCATCTTTGATTGGTGGATAGCAGAATCGTTATGAGCAGCTGCATCTTCGATTGGTGGATAGCAGAATCGTTATGAAGAGGTAGATTTAAGGTTGATATACCTAAGGTCCATTACAATGGCACGTACTACATTATGCCATGCTCGAGCATAAATTCTTTACGAATGTGAAGTGGTCCATAGCTGAGGGGATTCCCATAACTGAAATGCGAATGTGATGCAGTTTCAGCAAAATCTTGCTCTTGTAGCTCCCTTGGTTCACCAAAACACACACACACACACATGACGGAACTACTAAGAGATGTCTCTTTTTAAATTACCCCACCCCCTCAATTGTAGTTCCTTGGGCCAAGGGTGGGAGGGGAGGGAGTTGGTATTTTATCAAGTTAAGCCAAGCGTGTAATGAATGTTAAACATAGACATGTGGAGCGCCAATAAGAAAACCTCCCCACCCCATTCTAATCTCAATAACTCTCTCTCTCTCTCTCCAGCTCTTTATCTTTCTCCCTCGCTCGTAGTTTCTAATGTTTTCATACATAGCAAATATTACCTTCTACTCTTTACCCTTATAAAGGGCCTTTCTTCCGTATTTTCCACCCCCTCATGAAATAATAGCAGCGCTCCATGTTTTTGCCCACTTTCCACCCCCTTCAGCACGGCAAAGAAAGAAATTTTCTGAGGGACTACACGCAAAGAGGAAGAGGGGGAAACCGAATGACAATATTTGAACAGCGTTTGTCCTTACCAGAAGCTGCGAAGGGGTGCTTTTTTATTGTGGGGGTTGGACTTGACCATAAGCCAACCTCATTCGTTACTCTGAGTGTGAAAATACTGCCGACATGTTTGCATTTCCTGCTTGTCTCAGATGGTGTAAAATGATGCTAATAGGTTTACGTCATTGCTTTCTGTTTGCAAGAATGTAACAATTTTAATTTGATATTGCACAGATTTAATAAAACACTATTTTAGGATTCCTATACCTGAAGAAACGATCAAAGAGGAGGCATTCCCAAGGTGCATAGAATTTAGAATTACACATCTTCTCAGAATTAGGGGAAACACACACACACACACACACACACACACACACACACACACACACACACACACACACACACACACACAAAATATATATCCTTATCTAAGTAACTCATACCAACCGCGATTCAAACTAGAGACCTCTTTAATGTAAGGCAGTCGCGTTAAAATCATTCCACAAAGGAGGATCTGATAAACGTATTAAGAACAGCTTTTAAGTGAGTCGAGAAAGTCATATAAATGCCACCCATCAGATAGTTTTTACTCTGTCTACTTAGATAGCAAGTAGAGGAAGTATTGCATTCCACCCTAACATTTGACATGCAGGGTTTATGAGAAATGTATGTTTTCAGGCCCCTTGATCCCAGAAAACATTTTAAAAAATGGCTGTTACCACAAATCTCGATTAACGTGAAGTGTGAAAATTGGCGAAACTTCTTGAAAATATCGATTTTGGATTTTCGCGCATATAAAAATTTTGGCTCTTTCTAGATTAATATTAAGTCATTCAAGCTGAAGAGGACTTCAGTCTGTTCCCATAAAATTTTAGCTTTGGTGTTTATCCAAGTTAAATTATGTATAAATTTTAACAAGATTGTAACAATATCTAAGATATAATAAAAACAATTAGCGAGCTATCTAACTTTGTTTCTGTAATAATGCTTATTTGATATGAATCTTATGTGATAAGTTTTATAAAGTGACATTCCTGAAATGTAAATCTGAAGCTTTTTTACAAAATTTTGAACTGAGCCGTAAAGGGCTTTTACTGTAGCGCAGTTATAGACAAAGCATTTTTATTCAAAAACCATTTCATGGATTTTACGCAAATTTTGGAAATACTTATGTATTTTTAGTACGAGATAAAAGATGAAGGCTATAAAAGATAGGATTTGAACTTTTTACAGTTTTGGTCCCCTTAAAAAGGGTTGTAAGCTGGTTGAGGTCAAAAATATAAATTGAGATTTTTGCATATATGTAAAGTTAAAACTCTAATTTGTGAGAATACATTGTTATTTTTCATGTAGCACATTCCAAATGGACACAAAATACATTTAAGCTCAGTTAAAATACCCGGAGGACTTTGTGCCACGTCCCCTTCTTGGTGCACGTATCCTTGATGCAGATCAAATTCTTCGTGCTTATCAAATGATGGGCTTCGTGTTGAAAAGTTTGTTTCTATGATCACAAAAGGATCCTGAGTTCTCTTTTAATGAGCATAATTCAGGCCAGGCGAAAGTCCTGGATATAACTCGATTGAAATTTTTCAAGATATTGACAATATGAGAGAGCAAAGTAAAAGTGAAGAGTAAAACTAACCCCAAGGAAACTATGGTGTTGCGAAGGAACCACAAGTGTTCCAGAGAGCACGAGAATTGCCCTGATCCAGAATATGTTTCACATTTTTGTTACTTTCCTCTAAGTTGATCTTTCAGACACATTGGTCCCTATTTCTCAGGAACCCCTAGCGTTATGAAACTTTTACCACTTGTTTATTCATTATTTAGGAATATACATTTTACTTTCTCTACTGGTAAGTAGAGGAAGTATTGTATTCCACCCAAAAATTTGATGTCGAGATTTCACAGGAAATATATGTTTTGAGGACCCCTGAATTAAAAAAAAAAAAAAAAAAAAAAAAAAACACACATTTCTAAAAGAAGGCCCGTGTGGATCTGTCGATCTGTCTATCTGTCTGTCTGTCTGTCTGTCTGTCTGTCTGTGTATCTGTCAGTCTGTGGACAGAATAACTCAAAACGAAAAGCCGGTTAAAAACCAAAGTTGGTATTTAAGTTTAATGTCTGTCAACGATGACACACAAAGATTTTGAAGAAAATTGTTCTACCCTAAACTACACTTTACATTGAACAATTTTCGAACATTTTGATTTTCTAGAAAATGGCTCTAACGATTTTGGTTAAAATACCATATGTATGAGTTAGTTTTGTGACAAATGAAATGTATATCTTGAATTTTCTGGCCATAGCCTATGTAGTCCTGTTTACTTTAGCATAAATGGTAAAGCGTAAGAGATAGACAAAATCTTACGATACAAAAATGTAGATCTTGCTAAAATTCACAATTTATGTCTCAATGATTTTTTTGTAGAGTGAACCATTTCGGAGATATTCCATGTTATTTGTGTAAGTTTCGGGGAACTTATACTTCTGTCAAATGGAACATCGTTATGCATGTTTTACATGTTAACTGTGCAAAGAGCACGGAATTTGAAAGTTTTAAAAGATTTGACTATCGCTCAAAGTCTACTGTATTTCCATATTCTCCTTGTACCTAAGTAGATTAACAATAAGATCATTTCTGCAATTGTTTATCTCAACTAACACGAAGAAGATATAGGAATAAGAAGGGACAACTTTTTGAAAATATGTTATTTAGGGAAACAATCAGAAAGTGTATTAATTAATGGTAATTAGTAAGAAAATGTCACTAAATTTACAAAGAATCAATTGTTATGCAAAGTTTCATTGCTGTAGAATTGGTGGTTACCAACAATGGGATAGAATTTTGGTAAAATTAACATTGCAGGGGATAGGTTTACAAGCTCCCCATAAGAAGGGATGTCAAGAAACAAGTAACTTCTTGTAGTGTAATATGCGTTAGCTGTGAAAGGGTCACACAGTAAGGCAAGCTGAGGAGAATCCAGAGTGAAATGCTGCTCAATATTGGAAGGGTTATTGCGATGAACTATTGCCTGATTAGAATCTTAAAGGGGAATGATTTTCCTGAGCTCGACGGCGGCCGAGGACTATACCAGGTGTTGAGGTTAGGAATCCAATTCCAAGTCGCTGTTACAAGGGCGGCGAAAAAAGGGAAGAGAGATTGAGAGTTGTTAATTGGAAGGAAAGAGGGTGAAGAAACAAGACTGGGGCTATCTGTTCGTCCGGTGGCATTAACTTGGACACGTGTTGGGGTGGAGATCCTGGCAATCAAGATAAAAGGGAAAGGAAGAAGTCGCTTAGATGCTAATAAAGTGCACTCCCTCAGGATAATAGCTGCAGTTTATGCTCTCCACTCGCCAACCATTTCCAGCTTTCTCTATAGAAACAGCTCAATGTGTTAATTATTTACAATTTGCTGCTGTACAAATACGATTAAATGAGCTCTTCTTGCTTTAGGTGAGGCCACAGGAAAAAGATAAACTTTACATCTGTGAGGAACAATACTTCATGGAAATGCCAATTCTGGTAAAGCACTTTCTTCATACTTCATACACATTTATCCCAACAATTCATAGCCCAGATTGACCGGAAATCCATGTGCTGACGCCCCTTGAAACACAAAAAATGTATTTTTACTTTCTCTACTAGTAAGTAGAGGAAGTATTGTATTCCACCCACAAATTCGATGTTGACATTTCACCGGAAATATCTGTTTTGAGGCCCCCTGATTCCAAAAAAAGCACTTTTACCAAACGTTCCTTGTGTTAGTATGTCGGTCTGTGGACAGCATAACTCCAAAACGAAAAGTCGGTTAAAAACCAAAGTTGATATTTAAGTTTAATGTATTTCAAAGATGCGACACGAAGATTTTGAAGAAAATAGCCCCACCCTAAACTACGCTTTACATGGAGAATTTTTAAAAATTCTGATTTTCCTGAAAATGTCTAACGATTTTGATTAAAACGATATATGTTTAAGATATTTGTATGACAAATGAAATGTATATTTTGAATTTTCTGACTATGTAGCCCTATTTACTCTGGATGGCTTTTGAATGACTCGTAAGGAGTAAGAGATAGACAAAATCTTAAAAATGTAGAGTGAACCATTTTGGAGATATTTCTTTTTATTTGTGTCAGATTTGGAAAACTTGAAACTTTCCTGAATGGAACATCGTTGTTCATTTTTTTATATGTTAAGCGTGCAAAGAGATCAGAATCTCAAAGCTTTAAAAGATCTGACTATCACTCAAAGTCTACTGTATTTTTCGTTTTCAACAGAATGATAAAAGGGTATAGTTTTGGTGACATCTCAAACTGGAAATTTTGAGTAGACTGAAATATATCCTTTATATAATTAAGCTACAAACAAAAGCAAAACTTTACTATTATTCGAAGCTGCCCTTAGGCACGAGTAATTTAATTTGTAATTGTTGTTCTGTGTACAAATGTTATCGGAGAGAGTTAAGTGAATCACCCTGTATAGTAAAGGATAATGATTCGTTAAGGCATGGTGCCCTTTTACCGACAGTAAGGTGGAGGCGTGAAGGCCCGCACCCACCTGTCCTTCACCGTGATGACGGAAGTTGTGTGTGTGTGTGCGCGCGTGTGTGTGTGCGCGCGCGCGCGCGTGAGTCAGGCTCAGTAATTACAACAAGAAGACGGTGATGGTACCTTGTGGTAGGCCATACATTATGCAGATCGGCTTTCCAACACACTGCCTTCTCCCCATCAATTAATAAGAGGCATATCACGGGACGTTCCATAATTGATGCAGACTCCATTACGGTCCATGAGGAGAAGCGAGTACCGGGGAGAGGAGAGGAGAGGAGAGGAGAAAAAATGACATGATGGCAAGACGAGTGATAGACTTTAATTGGAGAAGGTGCTGCTGCCACGCTGCCACGCTGCTACAGGGGATTGGGTGCGAAAACACTTTACAAGTGCAAAACACCTTCATGTCTTACGTAAGTTGCAAGTAACGGAAATCTCTCATGTTAGAAATGGGACAATTTTAACGTTTACATATTTTACATTTACAATGGACAGGTTTATTTCTTTGATTCATTTTATACTTACAAAAAATTAAAATTAAGTATACTTCCAAAACTTAATACCGAGATTTCACTGGAAATACAGGTTTTGAGATCCCTCGAATAAAGTGGTTAGAAAAAGGTGTGTGTCTATCAATAGAATAACTCAAGAACGAAAACTCAGTTAAATACTAATAAATCTTACCACACGGAATTTGAAGGCCATAAACAGCGATTGACTCTTAAATATTTGACTATCACTTAATCACTCACCACGGACAATGACCTACATATTGCATCAGCTGATATTTGGAGTTCTGCGCAGGCGCTAAACGATCGATTCATTTCCAGCACGTCACAGCTGCATGATGAAAATAATGATATTGGAATGCTACGCAACATTGAAAAACAGAAGACAAATTGAATACATTGATTTTCAGACGAAACTTTATTTCCTGTATAAGTTATTTATTGTACAATTAGTAAAATTAATTTGCGGGATTGTGCTTAGTGCAATATTCTTGGAAGTTGATGCTGTGTTGAGGTTAATTTGTGTGTTTTGTGTAAGTTGCATCTTACTTAGGCGGGTGGAGTAAGTTGCATCTCACTGTCAGTAGTGTCTGACATTTTAGCGTTTTCTAAACTTCGAGAATTAATCGATATTGCGCTTTGCCATTGCTGCATGGGAATTCTCTGATTGATAGAACACCTGTCCTTTAATGAAAGTTTGAATTTAAGGAGGACCATTATAGCATAGCTATCAGACTTGTAATTAATAAATTTGGGTATGGTCCAGCATAAACGTCTTTAAGAAGAGTTGTGTAAGAGTAGAGAAAGTCATGTGAACACAACCCATCAGATTTCTCTATAATGTTTTCTGGGATGTAGTGAGTGTATAAATGCGTATTTACGGTTAAATATAGTTATGGAGTTTTTATGTGGATTGCAGTACTTCTACTGACTATAGAAGATGAGTAAAGGAAGTAAAAATGAAGCGAAAATCAACACTCTAGCGACTCAGCCAAGTATTGAGAATAGTGGCACCTTGGCCGAGAAACAACAAACCCAAGCAGACAACAGTGATTATCCCGAAACGTTTACGATGATGCTGTGCGGTGCTGTGCGGTGCTGTGGGGTGCGGGGCGGCAGGGGAAATTTAGTACCACCGTAGTAGAAACGACAAGTGTCTCCAGCAAGACTGAAAACAGCGCCATCACGAGGTAATTAAGGCGTTTTATGGAACGTAAAATTCCCTTTTCTCCGGTCAAGGTGCAGGGGGAAAACAATCAATAGACTTCCGTCTTCCCAACTGTTAGTTTAGTTACACCGTGTTTATCAAACTTAGTTACGACGTTTCTAATGTTTAGGTGACATTAACAGTATTTTAAATAATATTTACATTTGTTAATGTATTCAAATTTGTTTCTCTGAAACAAGAATTAATTTCCTATTGCGAAAATCCTCGTAAACTCATCAGTTCATATCTACCTGAAGTTCAAACATTCTTCATTAAATATTGCTTGGAAAGATCTTAAGAATGCTCTTCCAAAATATTCATCCCTCAAAGGAACCTACAGACGTTTGCTTCGGAAAAGTGTCTTGTGAAAACGAGATACTAGTATGACTTTTGGTAGTATGATTTTAGGACATTGTTGTTTACTTTCTCAACTACGTATACTAAGTAGGGGAAGTATTGTATTCCACCCAAAACTTAGATGTCGAGATTTTGCCGTAAGTGTATGTTTTGATATTCCCTGAATCCACAAAACAATGCTTAACAAGGTCCGTGTATGTCTTTGAACAGCATAACACAAAACAGAATAGTCAGTTAAAAACCAGAGTAGGTATTTAAGTTTGACATCTTTCAAGGATGCGACACGAGGATTTAAAAAAAAAAATTCCATCACCCTAAACTACCCTTTACATGGAAAACTATTCGAAAATTTTGATGTTCTCGAAAAGCGTTCTAATGACTTCTTAAAATGCCATATATTTAAGATATTTATATGACAAATGAAACGTATATTTTGAATTTTCAGGCTATAGACCATGTAGCCCTGTTTATTCTTGATGACTTTTGTATAACTGGAAAACCGTGAGAAATAGACCAAATCTTACTATACAAACAATGTAGATCTCGTTAAAACACACAGTTTATGTCCAAATGAATTTTTTGTGGAGTGAATCATCTCGCACATATTCCTTGTTATTTGTGTGAGTTTTGCAAGACTGACACCTTTCTGAAATGGAAGGTCGCTATTCGTTTTTTATCTGTTCACCGTGCAAAGCGAACGGAATTTCATATAACGATCGGCTTTAAAAATTTTGACTATCGCTCAAAGCCTACTGGATTCCCATATTCCCCTTGTACCTACAAACAAATCAGCAATAAGATAATTTCTGCAAATGTTTATCTCAACTAACATGAAGAAGATAGAGGAATTATAGTTTGTAAGAATAGTTAGTGAAAGGGTAGAGAAAGTCGTGTGAGTGCAACACATTTATTTAGCGTTGCACAGGTTGTAAGGCACAAGAAACATGGTATGTGTTTTAGTTATCTGACTGGTGATGGAGTTTGAATGAGCCTATCACCTAGGTGGCTCGGGTTCGATCTCAGGGACCCACATGTCGTATTCGTGGTGGACAAAGCGGCTTCTGGGCAGGTTTTTTCTGGGTTCTCCGGTTTTCCCACCTTTCATTCCTCCAATTGCTCCATCATCACCTTTTCCTTTCCCTTGTATTTCATATCATCCTCTTTCTCACTATCATATCTGGTGCTGGGCTGACCACCCGCTTCAAGGTCTTCACTCTGTCCGGTCTATAGGTTCCTCTACTCCCCGACAGGTGTCTGAGCTTAGGCAATGGATTGTAAGTCCTAGGGGATGTAATTCCTACATAAGGGGAAGATAAACAATACAGAAGAATTTTGGGCTACCCTCTGTAGCACTTAGTGCCTTCTGGAAGGTTTGGTAACTTGTAAGTGGCTGTAATTGTACTGAAACTAAACAAGCCTTATTTATACTGCCTTCTTGCATTTATGTACAACATGTATCGTTTCTTCTGTGGCATTGCATCTGGAAAAGAAGCGATTAGTACCTACATTGGGCCATCTTGCAGAGATGTTCTGAGAAAACGCTGACTTCTCTGAGAATACTTTTAGCTCTGCCTTTGCTTTAGATAAAGTAGTTAGGGGTAGTGGAAGAGTCGACCCCCGGGAAAAAACAATAGAGGAAACTGTAATCCAAGGTTTAACTGTTTCTGAAAACAGAAAATTCCAAATGACCATGATACGAAGTAGAACAGTTGACTGTTGAGCTGCCCAGAGTTTACCACACCAGCCAAGTTTGTGAATGTTTTGACCACCCGCAGAAGGAGCCAGTCTCAAGTACTGTTAGGGTTTCCGACTGAGCAGTAAACTACTGTTGTGCCAACAGAGAGGCAGAGGCAGGCGAAACAAAGGGAGCCCGCCACATGTTGTGGTCACCCTACATCTGTTGAGTACATTTCAATAATAATTGGGGGATAGAGTAACCGGATTAACGGAGCACCCCTTGATCGGTTTAGTAGGGAAAAGAGCAAGCAGCAGCAGCTACTACGGTCTTCATTAGGTTCTTGTCAACCTCATATTGAGGTAGTAATAAGAACCTCTCCCCTTTCTGCTTTACGTAGCCATGTCACCTGTCCCTTATTGTGCAGTGTTGCAAGTATTTTCAGGAAAGTTATCAGCCAGCCGTTTTACCAGAGTCATAGAGCGCCCTCGGCGTCTCAAACAACTATCAATAAATCATGCATATTTAAATGCTCTTTTCCAAACGCGCTAAAATTGATCTATAAATGTATTTACACATTTATGCAACGTTTTACCAAGGGGATAGCCCAGACTTTTGGGGTTTTTCCACGGGTCGTTAGACGAATGATGATTACATCCCTCAAATTTGCTCTACCTCAATGTCACCTTTCATCTTGGTTGGCTCTTTGAGGGTTGTAAGTGTCGGAGGTACCCTAGACAAGCATAACAGGGAATATGTTCTCTGTAAGGATACCTCGTCAGGCAAATAGGCACAAATTTTCTTCCATAGGTCGAGGTGCTAAGTCCCTCTTACAAATCTTGTCATACCACATACTTCATATCGAAAATGTTTCTACAAGTTTAGACCTAATGTGTGTTTTAATATAGTTTCCGTGTCTGACAAGTAAAAATTCATGAATGAATGAATGAATGAATGAATGAATGAATGAATGAATGAATGTAAAAATTTATAGATAATATATCTAAGAATACATCTGAAACTTTTTTTTTTCAGTTCTAAATATCTTTAAAGCTTTAGTTCACTGTATCCTTTTTACTTTCTCTACTGGTAAGTAGAGAAATTATTTTATTGCACCCAAAAATTTGATGTGGAAATTTCACCGGAAATATATGTTTTGAGGCCCTCTGAATCAAAAATAAGCATTTCTAGAAATATTGTGTGTGTGTGTGTGTGTGTGTGTGTGTGTGTGTGTGTGTGTGTGTGTGTGTGTGTGTGTGAGTGTCAGACTGTGCACAGCATAACTCAAAAACGAAAAGTCGGTTAAAAACCAAAGTTGGTATTTAACTTTAGTGCCTCTGAAGGGTGTGACACGAAGATTTCGAAGAAAATTCCTCCGTCTTACATGGGAAATATTTGGACAATTTTGATTTTTTTGAAAATGACTATTTTGATTAAAATACCATATGTTTGAGATGCTTTTATGGCAAATGAAATGTATATTTTAAATTGTTTGACTATAGCCCATGCAGTCCTACTTACCTATTTACGCTGGATGACTTTTGCATAACTGGTAAACCGTAAGAGATAGACCAAATCTTACTGTACAAAAAATGCAGATCTTGCTAAAACACACAATTTATGTCCATTTTTTGTAGAGTGAACCATTTCGGAGATATTCCTTGTTATTTGTGTGAGTTTTGGAGAAGTTATACTTCTGTTAGTTATTCATGTTTTATATGTTAACCGTACAAAAACAGCGGAATTTGAAATCTTTAAAAGATTTGACTATCACTAATATCACCCTTGTACCTAAAGGAAATAAGCAATAAGATAATTTGTACAAACGTTTGCCTCAACTAACACGAAGAAGATATAGGAATAAGAGTTTGTAAGAATGGTTAGTACAAGAGTAGAGAAAGTCATGTGAGTGCAACATATCAGATTTTATTTGGAATCTTGTGATCTGCAAATACACTTCCTAAATATGAGAAATCAAGTAGAAGCTAAGTAGATAGAAGGTATGCCTTGGTAAGAATAGTTTATAGAAATGAGCACAATCAATTAAATTTAAATGTACATTTAAAAAGCCGGAATTTTCTGTATTGCTTCCCCTCTTCTGTTTAGTTTTTATCCTTTTGAATCTGTTATCTTATGGAAAGAAGCTCAATACATTTGAAAATCCCAAGTTTAGGGACAATAAAGGTTCATGTTGAGCCATAGCGGGCAGACGGACAGAGCGTTCAGTTTGACAGATGTCGTACTAACCCTATTACTGTCAATCGCCCTTAGGGCTGCTGCACTATTTACTTTATTCCTCCCACACCAAGCGGTAGAGTAGCCCTCCACATGCGTCATTATGGGCCTCTTCCTTCTGTATAGTAAGAGGTCACCGGTTCATAAGGGGGAGGAATATAGACGTCAAGTATTATTGAGTCGTAAGCTGGAAACTTAAATCTGAGTCGTAGGAACAGAACCAAATCATGTTTTAACAATCATACCAACCACACATCGTCTACCAACTGGAAAGATGTCCTTCAAAGAAGCTAATATAGTTTGAACCTTTAGCCCATACAAGACTACAACCTACAGCATGCTAAAACTGTAACCAAATATTTTCTGATAGCATTCGATTTTGGATAAAGAACCGGCATTAACGTATGTATAATTTATGGAAGACGTTTGTAAAAGCATTGTATAATAAAAGAATCTGATGTGTTGCATTCACAAAACTTTCTGTGCCGACACTTCCATAACCTAATCTTACGGAAGGTAAGTATTCTCTCTTCTTCATACATATATCTTGAAAATCTTCCTTGGAGAACTTCAAGCTTATTGTGAGTTCACATACACACGAACAACTTTTATTGAAAACAATTATTCAAGGAGTGTTAAAAATTTCCTGTGAAATCTCGATATCGAAATCAATTCTTTGAGTTTTTTCTACAATGTGTTCAATATGCTAACAGTATTATTTTATTGTTTTCTCAAAAAATATCAGAAACGTAAGTATGAAACCTACACACATACCACCATCCGTCATAAAACTTTAAAGACATTTCCGTTTTTGTCTATCTGTCCTACTTTAGAATATTATAACTCACTCAATTGCAATCAATAATTTCAACTTTATTTGTTGTATGACTTAATTTTCAGTAGAATATTATTCATGTACATCAAAATTTAACCGCAATATTTTGTCTGATATTTTTCGAAAAGCATTATACTGCTTTCGCCAATGTGACAGGACAGTAAATTAAAAGAGGGAGGGAGAGAGAGGGACAGAGAGAAGTAGGGAGGAAGAGTAAGATATCCTTAGTCCTTACTGATTGAAATTTATGAAAAATGTTATGCAACCAGAGGTTTATAAGCAACAAGTTTCCAATAATTTTTCTTATGAATGTTTAAAAAGTTAAAGTGAAGGCCTTTTTTCTGACTTTGGTCTTCAAGAACCATTTAGCTATCCGAATAATGCACTCAAATTCATACAAACTCATTTACTTTACTTTGAGACTTACATGCACACACTAACACCCATGTCCGAAGCGGGACAAGAACCCGCGACCCTCTGACCACGCTACGAGGGCCGGCTATTGCATTTAAACAAGAGAAAGGAGTCCAAGCGTATTTGTTTACGTTTGTTCCTAATGCTGTACGTACGCGGACGGATACAAAATGTTTGGTTTATTTTAAGTCTAGTTCTAAGGCTGGATTGATAATAAATAATGAGTAAAACAAATTTAAAGTCTACTTGAGTTCAAACGTGTGCAATTAACGGTTTTATTACCTTGCTTTGACAAATACAAGCACGATTATGAAAATAAAACAAGGAAAATTAAGAAAAAGGACAGTAGAGAACTGTTTTAAATACTATGTTGGAATTAACGTTTCTAGCCAACACCCCAAGGAGGACCGTTATCTCTGGTTTATTAGTAGGTGCTGCTCTCTTGAAGAAGGCTTTGGAATGCAGAACGATCTGAAGAGCATACTGGCAATGGGACTGCCGAGTGAGTGCAGACTGAAACATTGATACGTATCACAGCGAACGGAAAATCACATTTGCGAAACGTGAAAACGATGAGGGAGGTAGTCCCGTGGATTGGGGGGAAAAAGGGAACAGTGTTATTCATGAAATTGGGGGTGCAAAAATTGGAATAAAAAGGGACTGGGATGGGAAGCGCCGGGCCCATTGTTAGTCACATCGAAATTAGCCAATCAGATTATCTGCCGCCCCGCGGCCATATTATACGGCTATCATTGCCCATCTGTTCTGCTGTTCGATCAAAACAGGATTCCCTGTTCAACACATGCTACTGAAAGCACGTGTTGAAACTGCAATGCGTTCCTTCTTTACCTCCCAAACAGGTTCTTCGCCCCGATTCTTTAATAGGACGTTTCCAAACTAAATCATTCTGTTCGGCCATCGTTACACATATTAGTGTGCTATTAAGTTAGTAATTAGTAATGCAAATAAAATACCTAATTGAGCTAGTAATAATTGACCTATGACATAAGTTATAAGTATAACAGATAATAAAATGTCTACATAAGGACTAATATATTGTCATTTCCATTGTGGTGCTAGAGCTACTGCTTACCAAGTGGGAGACCCCCGTTCGATTACCAGTATCGGTGTGGGGATTTTCTCCCGCTGGGATACCTTGATCGGGGTACACTCAGCCTCGTCAGGTCCCTGAGAGAGCAATTGAGGAGCCACTTGATCGAGAAGTAGTAGCTCTCGTTGCCAAGACCCCATATACTGGCCGGGAGGGACAGGGGCGTTGACCACGTCCCACCTCCAGTACTGCACCTCTCTCATGACGGCTGTGGTGGGCCGAAATGGGAGTCTCAGCGGCCAGGGGTAGGTCTTGGCCTGGAAAGTGCTGCTATGCCGCGCGGTTATATAATATATATGGAACAAAAGGGGGGGAAAAAACGTAATTAAATTCTATAAACCATGCCCATCTCAGTAATGCTTTTTGGGAGTAAAACTTAGTTTTAAACCTGAAATAAGAAACCCATATTCAGATAACCTAGTGAATTGGCTCCACCATAAAGCGAGAGGCTCGCATTTGTAAGGCCACGAGTTCGATTCCCATCTATAGCCCACTCTACCTCGGATTTTCCACAGTTTTCATAACGAGTTGATTTCTTTTCCACCATTTCCATTTTGTTCCACTTCGCCCACATCTTTCAGGTGTGCTAATAGATTTCTTGGCATAAGGTGGTGCCGGACAAGTGCTCTCCTAGGAAGGAATATTTTCTCTAGAGGGCTGCTTGGTTGAACGGGTCCTTCATCACTCTCTTTGGCCAGCTCAAGTATGGAACGAGTCGTCTAGCTAGGAACTCAGGGAATTCCGCGCTCTCTGAGACCTGCCTGCCTTCAGCCTATGGTTCCTTTACTTCATTCCCTCTTATTCGGATTTATCCTTTTTATTTTCGTTTGTTAACCACGCTATCAATTGCTAGAATCATATCAGCACCTCCGGTGTGCCGGAGTTTTGTCCCGTAAGAGTTAATTTTCTGGAATAAGCACACTTAAAAACCATTGTCTGGGCTACCTTGAAAGTGGCTAATCAACTGAGTCACCTAGACTAACTTATCTCCGAATCTTCGAAAAGGTGCTACGTCACAGGGTTGTGATATGCCACGCATACGTGAGTTGACTGCACTGCATTACATATTGAGAAAGCCTAACTCGGTCACCTTCGGATACGCTGTTATCATTCCTGTGGCAGATATCATTTGTTGGTAACTACCTATGACCAGGAAAGCTTTATCACAGCTATCTGCTCATTCAAGTAAGACATGAGACAATACCTACGCACTTCAGGGGGAATAGCCTTATGTTATAAGCTGAATTAAATGCAGGAAACGCTCCAGAATATGTTTCTAGAGCTCAGTGTTTCGAAATGACGTTCCATCATATCTGGAGCACCGTTAATGTCACAAGAAAGCAAGGAAGAACGAACGGTTCATTTTTCCCACCTCCCTCCCTCTGTAGTGGGACATAGCCCTGGGGCTGCCCATCCGGGAAGAGAATTATCTAAACCCAACACACATTTGCATATCAACATACCCCGCAGGCGATACCCACTATAATGGCGCTAGTTTTGGCAACACTGCTCGGACTTGAGAGTGTCATATTGCAAGTGTTTCCTCCCCTGCCATCCGTTTTACCCGGTGCTTCCCCCAAGGGAGCCCCTCCAGGTCCTTCCGACCATTTCTCTGGTCCGCGGATGATAGAAGAAGAAGCAGCGGCGATAGGCTGTACTACCCTCTTTGCCTCGTATCTCAGCCTGTCTTCCGTTGAGTCTCTTTCTCCTTCTCTCTCTCTCTCTCTCTCTCTCTCACACACACACACACACACACACACACACACACACACACACACACACACACACACACACACACACAATTGCAACACATGTTCAGATTCTTGTCCTATTCTTGGGCAGGCAGTAGGCGCTCGATTTCAACTTCTGCCCACCAAGACCAGGAAATGCTTCCATAACGATCATGAATTTTCCCCTCCATCATTGTAATGTTCCTTTCTGTAGAAAACATTTCTTTCAGCTTACTTTTACCTTCTTTGTCTTCATTACGATAAAGTATTAGATTAAAGAACAAAGCAAAAGAATCAGGTACTTCAACAGAAATTCAAGGTTTTCTCCTCTTGAAACATCATAAATGGCTGACCTCTTACATCAGATCATTTGCTTGCTGTGCGAGGAGTCCCAGGTTCCATTCCCAGCTATAGGAGGAAATTTTTCTTCAGTCAAGATTATTTCCTATCGTTTCATAGGCTGTAATTATGAATGTGCGCGTTTTCCACTTGTAAATCCCAAAGAAAAGTCAGAAATTTAATAACAGCTCCAGCAGATGGAAGAATCTTGGTCGGAACTGGAGAGTAAGTTTTTAGGTAATCATAGTAGGTAAATTTTTAAACCTTGCACCTTCTCTTTAGTTCCATTGTGTTTAATACAAAAGCTACCTAACTTACACATAATGCAGAACCCTTAACATATACAACGAAATAAAATTCTCCACTCCCTGGCCACCAAATTAACCTCTATGGAAAAAAAAACCTTGTATACGACCATCGAGAGAAATCTTCTCAGTGAATATAAAATATAGTTTCACCAATTTCTAATGTTAGATGTTTCTCTTTTATACAATTTATTATGTAACATTCGCTGCCAATAGATTTGATTGTTACAACATACAAACGAAATAAAGCAATACTTTGTTCCTTACGAGGGTTATACAGAAGGTTTCGTTTCAAGAAATTCAATACATGCAGCTAAGAATCAGCATAAAGCTTGTTCAGAAGTTTTGACACTTTCATTACACATATCTGCAGTATCTGAAGAATGGCAATTAAAAATGTAACACACGAATTAAGGTTTTCTTAAACTATGTGTTTTCTTTTCTGAAATGTTACATGTCTTCGTATACTCCTAGAGGAAGCTACACTCCGCTCTGTGCGACAAGGAAGAACAAGTGGTTTTATAAACTTATAGTAGGGGGTGGAAGGGAGAATGGAATGAAAAGTTTGGAGCTAAAGTTAAGCAGGAATTAAAAAAAGCGAAAGTTAAGTGTGGAAAGAAAGAGGAAGTGAATAATAAAGGGTTAAGAAAACAGTGACTCATTTTTGTGGAGGGAATTATTAGCAAATAGTAAACTTAAGAGAGAAAAAAGAGGGGAGGTAAAGAATAAGCTTAGAATGAACTGAGTGGTTTAAAAATAATAAAGAATTTTAGGGAAATTAAAAATATAAAGAGAGCAAAGAAGTAAGAGAAGTGATGCAAAAGGCAAAAGTAGTAATAAAAGACACATTGAAGAAAATTACAAATATTAAGAAAAGAAATAAACAATAGCACACATTAAAATGTATGTAAGGAATCTTAAAGGCTATTCAATGACGGAAGGGCCAGGGCTCAATTTTAATGGCAGCAAGATGTAAATGCTTCAGTGCTGAATAAATTATTCTTGCAATTATTATTATTATTATTATTATTATTATTATTATTATTATTATTATTATTATTATTATTATTATTATTATTATTATTATTATTATTATTATTATTATTATTATTATTATTATTATTATTATTATTATTATTATTAATACAAGTCCATGGATGTACAATATCCTGGAATCTGCATTGATTTCAATCAACTCTGAAATGTATCCACTAATTTTCTTCAAACTCCTGTGCACTTGGCGAGTTGTTTCAAGTGTTATGGATGAAACAGGACAGATGGACATGCGGGCGACGTGACACAAAGTGAAAATTCCTAAATGTTATGTATGTGTGTGCGCGCGCACACACTCGCATACAGCGAGTCTAAGAGAAACGAAAATTGAAAAGAAAAGTCAGAGAAATACCAAACCTTGCATTTAAGCCAGGGAGTTTTAAGCTAAAAAAATGAAACATTTTAGGAAATTCTACCCATACCAAAGTAGCCAATATTAGGCTACTCTGTAATTATTTATTTGTTTTGTGTTTAAAACTTTTGACATAAGTAATATACTTTCCAAATATTAAGTATAAGAATAAAAGAATAAAACATAGGAGTACGTTTTTAGAATTCAGTAAGCTGCAGACTAGTTTATATTTACTGAGAAAGTATAAATACAAACTTTGCTAAAACATATACTAAATAAATTTAGAAAAATTGATTTTTTAGCATGTATAACAGAATTATTTTATTAATAGCAAGTGTGCAATACGAAATTTGCATGATTGTGTGATTACTTAACTAATAGCAGGGAAAAAACAATTAAGTAATATGATTAACTGAATTATGTATAGGCACAATGGTACTGAAAACTGGATACTACTTCTTTCACTGTGCGGCAAGTTCGTAAATAATGTTTGTCACAAAAGTATTATTTTATTAGAACTAGAAGTTATTTCCGGGCTGTTATGCCGTGTTCTGCTGCAGTTAGTTTCCAGATAGTTAACACTTCAGACTGCTGCATTTATACCCCGAGAGGCTGATTGCTGATTGGTTGGTATAAATACAGAAGTTGGGACAGTCAACACTGCAGATGCTACGCAAACTTCTCCGAGGAGACTACGACCACGCCATTGAAGATGTCCGCCGCAATTGTGGACGAAACGTCTGGGAACTCTAACTCAAGCAGACCAGGGTATAACAGCCCGGAAATAACGTCTACTTATATTGACTTCGGCCATGAAATCCTACGCTCTCTCATATACTTTCATTGTTTCATTTATACTCCACTCGAGCTTGAAGGGTCAATCGGTAACCTTTCCTTTGGAGCATATTGTCTGTACATTATATCACACTCATATTCACACTTCCAAACTCTGAGAAGGATTGGAAATAACCATGGATATAGAGAAATTCGCACTCCCAAAATGGGAATCAAACCCGGGACCCCTCACACAGCAGGTAGTTGCTCTGCCAGTTGAACTACTGGGCCAGCCTATAAATAATTTTTGTTTTCAAAAAAAGTCAATTATGGGGAGACATTTTTATTTTAATTGTGTCTTTTTATGTCCCCAGAACCCAAAGTAAAGAAATTTCATGTCCTCTAGCACCTGTATTTGTATTCTAACCAAATATTCGATTTAAAGATTTTAGTGTAAAGATTTAGAGGTTCCGTTAATAGCTAATACATGTTTCAAATACCTCAGCTAGCAAACTGGCCTGTGAATCCCGTCTCGTTACTTTCCAACCTTACCCTCATACATCAGCCCTTGACTGTAGACAAGCACTGGGTTAGAAGACGTTTTCCTATCCGGGGGAGACATCGCCGTCGTTATATGTGAGGAAACCCGCAACGACGTCGAGAATAATTGGGAGATTCCAAATAGCAGTACATAACCCATGCCACTGGAGAGATTAAGGTTTGCATATTCCCTGTGGGAAAGCCTGCAGGGCTACCAACATACGCTCTTCTATTCTCTCTTGCTATGCATATGGCAGCTCCCAGAGGACCGATTAGGAAATAAGGGTAGACAACTTTTTTCATGAGTTTAGCTTTATAATACATAATGCGGGGAAACACACAGCCTGGGCAAAAAAATAATAATGTGGGAAAGGATTTGTAACTTCAACATGAGTTTTTCTTCCTATGACACTGGATGGGAGGAAGTGCATATAATGAAGTTAACAAGAGAACATCTACCCCATTAGCTGTGTTTCATATATGTTTTTAATCCAAACTTTCAGAATAAAAAAGTTTGCTTATAAAAGAGCACCTTTCATTAGTCATGGAAAAATTGGAGATAGAAAGTTGCATATACATTGATGCCCCTGAAAACATTAATATCTTTGGATCTACATAATATTCCTATCGAAGTGTTGTATTCCTTACACAAGAGAATATAGAATATAGGTGCTCGGGAACTATAAAAATCGGCAAAATTTCAAAACAAATGCTGTATTGCTCTCAAAGAAACTCTACTCAACGTTGATAATTATCATGTCTATTCTAAAAGTATTAAAGCCATTTATACTAGCAACAGCTTCAAACCGACACGGGTAGCCGAGGTAATAAAGGTACGAACTCGTAAATCAGAGATCATCATCATCATCATCATCATCATCATCATCACGGTATAAGCCTTGTGGCTCGTTCCGACTTCAAGGAAATTGATCGGACCATCTCATTCGTGGCCTGCCAACATTTCTTCTACCTACAGGTTTATACTTGTGCACTATTTGTGGTGTACGGTCTTCGGTCATTCTCTGCACATGATCTTGCCATTTTTGCCTGTATGCAATGATTGTTTCATTTAGACTCTGAATTTCCAATTCTCTTCTAATATCCTCGTTTCTTTTCTTGTCTATGAGTCTATAACCTGCCACCTGTCTCAGAAATTTCATCTCAGCAGCCTCCACTTTCTTCTGTTGTGAGATAGTCAAGACCCAGTTTTCACACCTATAAAGCAGGGTTGGGATCTCCATTATTTTATACGGTTTTAACAAAGTTTGACGATTACAATTTTTAAAAGTTCTTTTTATTGTGCCACATATTGTTTGGAATTTGTTTATTTTGTTTTGTATATCTCTATTGCTGGTATATGACACAATATATCCAAGATAATTAAAATCACTTTGTTGTTGGATGGGTTTATCATTTATGCAAATTTTTGCTCTTAAATGGTTTGTTCCTATAAAAGCCATTATTTTTGTTTTTTCATATGAAATTTGAAGATTATATTCTCTTGTAATATTATTTAATTCATGTATGGCTCTTTGTAAGTTATCTTCCGTCTCCGCAATTAGAATCTGGTCATCAGCAAAACAGCAATGTGTCAACATTTCTCCCCTTTATTTTAAAATGTGTTCTGAGCATAGTTTGCCATCGTACAACTGCGTCATTAATATAGATATATATATTAAATAGGGTAGGTGACAATGGACACCCCTGTCTTAGTCCTAAATTAATCTCTACTAGGTTATCTTTTTCTATGGATTTCTCCAATTTAAATTTTGTATTCATATACATACTTTGTACTGTTCTTACTAAATATTGAGGAAATCCATTTTTAATTATTATTTTCCATAGCAGATTTCTTTTTACTTTATCAAAAGCTTTTACATAGTCTATAAAATCTATTAGAGTTGGTAGATTATATTCTCGTCGTTTTTCCGTAAACCAGAGATCTGCATTCCAATTCGCAAAGACCGTTCTTCTGACTGAGTCTTTCCCCAGGTTTTCCTCGGGCCTTATAATTGGCAAATGTCGGGAAGGTATCCTTAACTTAGGCCTGCAAAAATTTCCTGTCCTAATTATTTTTTTTTCATTCCGTATATTATCATCACTGTTCACTGCCTATATTGCCAAATGTAGTAAGAACGCATTAAGAAATACTAAGCAATAAAATCTGATGTGTTGCACTCACATGACTTTCTCTACTCTTGTACTAACCATTCTTACAAACTCTTATTCCTATATCTTGTTCGTGTTAGTTAAGATAAATATTTGTAAAAATTATCTTATTGCTTATTTCCTTGTAGATGCAAGGGAAACATTAGACTGAACAACGATTTTGCACTTCACGAATGTTTTCTGAAACTGACACAAATAACAATAAATAACAAGGAATATCTCCGAAATGGTTGACATAAAATGTGTGTTTTAGCGAGATATACATTTTTGTATAGTAAAATTTTGTCTATGTCTTACGGTTTACGAGTATTTCAAAAGTCAACCAGAGTAAACAGGACTGCATAGGCTATAACCAGAAAATTGAAGATATGCATTTCATTTGTCATAAAAATATCTTAAACGTACGTCATTTTAATCAAAATCGTTAGAAACATTTCCAAGAAAATCAAACTTTTGGAAACTTTTTCCATGTAAAGGGTAGTTTAGGGTGGGGCTATTTTCTTCAAAATCTTTGTGTCGCATCCTTGAAAAACATTAAACTTAAATACCAACTTTGGTTTTTAACCGACTTTTCGTTTTTGAGTTATGCTGTCCACAGACTAACTGACACACACAGATACATAGACTGACACACACATACACACACACACACACACACACACACACACACACACACACACATACAAGGACATTTTTCTAAAAATGCTTTTTTTTTTTTTTTTTTTTTTTTTTTGATTCGGGAGGCTCAAAACATGTATTTCCAGTGAAATCTGTCGCTGTTGCAATGGACTAAGGTACAATGAGTGCATGAGGCAGTCGATACTTGCCGCAAGTCATGTTTAAGAGCCTCAAAGGCCGAGACGAAAGTGAATTTGCACAATTTAAAGCCAGTAAGATTGTGTAAGCTCTAGGCGACAATCCTCACGTAATTCTGGCACGGAAAGAGGAAGAGGAAAAGCAAGTTTCTCTCCCTTTGCCAAGCTATAAAGAAATCCCATTATTCCCTCCCAAAATATCTTGTTATAAACTTTCACTCAATTTCATCTCGACACTTTTCTGATTATGAATTGCTTATAAATTTGAAGACGAGAACGAGGCAGTTGGTGATTGCTGAAACCGTTAAAGCAAGCGTAAGTTAGGTTCAAGTTGGGGCCCCCCGCGGGGAGCAGGGAGCGGGGGTTAACTCGGGGTGTAACTAAGTTACTTTGCCGCGAGTTACGCGACGACAGAGGGACAGAGACGGAGAAATCGCTCTGTCTCGTTTTAACGTACTGCAGAGCGCCTGGCAGCTGCGGACCCCCAATACGTACGATCTTCTTTATTTTCTCTGCTTGTTGGCAACTTAGTAACCATAGCGATTGACGAACATTTAGGCAATAGTTGCCTGAACTAACTGTGGTCCCGAGAAACACCAACTGCGACAGTTTGTCCTGGTGTTAAGCTAACACCCTAGAGTTCGCGATTTGCCTACTTGTGTACTTAGTAACCATAGCGATTGACGAGCATTTAGGCAATAGTTGCCATGAACTAACTGTGGTCCCGAGAAACACCAACTGAGACAGTTTGTCCTGGTGTTAAGCTAGCACCCTAGAGTTCGCCATTTGCCTATCTTTGTTTACAATCATAGGCTTTTGCTTATTAACCCCAGGAGCCCGTGTTACGACAGGCCATGAATCTTGTAATGTATATTATAATTTTATTGTGTTTCCAATGTGAGATCAGTTTATTAACAGAATTCCAATTACTAAAAATCTGATGTGTTGCACTCACATGACTTTCTCTACTCTTGTACTAACCATTCTTACAAACTCTTATTCCTATATCTTCTTCGTGTTAGTTAAGATAAACATTTGTACAAATTATCTTATTGCTTATTTCCTTGTAGGTACAAGGGGAATGTTAGAATACAGTAGACTTTGAGCGATAGTCAAATCTTTTAAAACGTTGAGATTCTGTTGTCTTTGCACACTTAACATATAAAAAATGAACAACGATGTTCCATTTCACGAAAGGTTTAAGTTTTCCGAAACTCGCACACATAACAAGGAATATCTCCGAAATGGTTCATCCTACAAGAAAATTTATTGAGACATAAATTGTGTATTTTAGCAAGATCTACATTTTTTGTACAGTATGATTTGGTCTATCTCTAACGGTTTACCAGTTATGCAAAAGTCGTCCGGAGTAAATGCGACTACAGGGGCTATAGCCAGAAAATTCAAGATATACATTTCATTTGTCATAAAAATATCTCAAACATATGACATTTTAATCAAAATCGTTAGAGCCATTTTCAAGAAAATCAAAATTTTCGAAAAATGTTCCATGTAAAGGGTAGTTTAGGGTGGGGCTATTTTCTTCAAAATCTTTGTGTCGCATCCTTGAAAGACATTAAACTTAAATACCAACTTTGGTTTTTAACCGACTTTTCGTTTTTGAGTTATGCTCTCCACAGACTGACACACAGACACACAGACACACACGGACGTTTTTCTAAAAATGCTTTTTTGGATTCAGGGGTCCTCAAAACATATATTTCCGGTGAAATCGCGACATCGAATTTTTGGATGGAATACAACACTTGCCCTACTTACCAGTAGAGAAAGTAAAAACGCAATGTTTGGAACGTACAGGTCAGCGGTGTCATTGAGGCGTTTACTTTTTCCTACACTGGTGACGTAACAGACATGAGGAGAAGGAAAAATGTTGGGAAGATTCCGGTTGGAATTTGTAACGGGACATATTGACGCCCAACACTGACTGTTTTTTGTGAAACCCAAACGGAGGCAGACGTACCGCATTATCCAATACCACTCACCTTTACCCTGCATGACCGTGCCACTAAGTCAAAGCGAGTGGAGGGAGAGGAACAGAATGACTCGCGATATCACTTTTTGCCACCTCAGATAGCTAGGTGTCCAAAAATGTACAACTTAGTGACATATAACAAGCAACTTGAACAATGAAAGGTTAGAAACAAAGCCTGTATTGAGTATACAGGCTATCCAAAATTTCTATACACTCTTTCATCTAATAACACAATAATATATTTTATCCTTGACAGAAAGTTTCAGAAACAGAAATAAAATCACTTGCATGGCATATAAAAATTTGAAGAAGCACTCTTGAATCGGAAGGCGTACAGATAGAGAGCATTTACTCCCTGTGTACAATTACTACATGTTATTTTGGGAAAATAAGTCATAAACTCATTACAGAAACTCTTCCTTACAAGAAACACATTTGCTCAACTATGCCAGACTGCTAATAATAATGGTAGTCTATTAATCAACACTGATAATCGTACAGCAGGCCTTGGAAAGCTTTCAAAATCTTGTTTTGGGAGGTATCTGAGTAAATATCTATATGTAATATTAGTGCATCCAAAATAGAATTTTAAAGTTCGTTAAGTGTAATTTTGATTCTTGATAACAGTGTTCATAAATAGTGAAGAAGCAACATAATCTGCTCCAATATACCAATGGCATGGAACTTAACCTAGCTTCTTCACTTCTTCAAGGGGGATATTGTCTCCAGTATCCAAACGAAAACAGGACTTCTAAGGTAATTATATACGCCAGTATTATATAAGCTATACCTAAGAAAGACCAAGCTATCGTTTCCTATTTATTCAAGTTTATATATTACAATTTATTGACAATTTTTATTTGATTAATCTATATGTCTATTGCTTTATTTTTATTTTTTATCGTTCTGTATTATATTAGTTTTCTTAAATTGACCAAAATCAGTAAATTAAAATAGAAAACATCGAAAATAAAATCCAATCATTGAATTCCTAACAATGCACCTTGAAACTCTCCTTCAAGGTTATCTAATGAAATTGAGACACAATTATCCATGGTCATACCAGTGCAAACCCAGGACAAAACATATCCTTGGTCATAACATTTATACCGTTTTACTAGAATTTTTAAAAATTTAACCGGATAAATGTACGGCATAATAATTTATCAGGTGAAAGACAAATGGGAAAAACCTATAAACACAGAAGGACATTTGTAATGACTTTTGAATGAAAGAAAGGTGTGGGCTTATACAGGAATTATTGACTGGTAACTTAATTTTACAAAGAAATGATGGGGAGATAGGTAAATAATTGAAATAAATAATTTCCATATATTAAAGGTGATGCACAATTTAAGAAACATGAGACACAATTTTAGCAGAAGAATACGTCATTAACAAGGAAAGCTATGTGTTTAGGAAAAAGAAACAATGTTAAGTGCAGCTAACGCGGCATTCCAAGGAAGTAAATCAACAAGGAATTAATTAGTTCAGGGTTTGGATATCTGGAATTCAATCCTTTCAGCAATCAGAATCGTTTGCTAAAACACACGTACACAAAGTTCTGGAAATTACAATGAAGTCCCAGAATTTAGCAAGTCACAGAGTAAAAGTTGTGTTTCAGATGCGAATAAAGTAGGAACTTTGGTGGTGGGATAAAAGAGCATAGCTCCTATAGTTCTCAGCGTCCCATTCTATGTTGAGCGTGAAAGACCACTTAGTGGCCTCTCTATCAGGCTTGAGGTTCCTCTACGTGCCGTAAATCTACTACACGAGAGAATTTAAACACGTTCAAACATTAGAGTTTTAGAAATTCAATTTGGAATATATGCTTCTAGGATTGCAATCAATCTCCAGTTGAAACTTAGATTTCAACAACAAATAATGGTATCATGTCTTTTTGTGTTATAATACAAACATATTAAGCAATAATTTCACAAATAAAACAAGGAAGTAGTTAACAAAAAAGAAAAGAAACAAAGGTGATCAATAGATAAGTACAATTATATATTACAAAAGTTTAGAGGCAAACACATAGTTTTTGTTCAAAATATCAATAATCACTTTTAACAATGTAAGTTGAATATCTAGTCTATGCACATCTAATTGACATAGGCATTAGCACAACTCTAGTAAGAAGTGTATTAACTCTTTCAGTTTTACGGTTGAATCGCACAATGAGCCGAAGGGGACTGCAAGCACTAGCCTGAATTATTGTTAGGTTCTGCACATTAACAATCTGATATGTTGCATTTACGTGACCTTCTCTACTCACTCTTCTACAACTACTCTTAGAAAATTTTGTTCTTCTAAATGCTACTTGTTAATCGACATAAACAAATGACTTTGAAATACTGTTTTCTTAGCATGGTTAGGAGAAAAAATGAAACAACGGTTTCGAATTTGAGAAAAGTATAAATATTTGAAAATTCAAACCAATAACAAGGAATATCTCATAAATGGTTAATTCCACACAGTATTTGCCTTATATTGTGTGCTTTAGCAAGATCTAAATTTGTGTGTAGGAAGATTTCGTCCATGTCTTACTAATTATGTTAAAGTCATTCAGAATGAAGTGAACTTCGGAAGTACTCACAGAAAATTCTTCAGATAGGTACATTTGATTTGCCATGGAAATATGTTAAATATTCTTCATCTTTACCTGATTACCCTCCCCTTATGTAGAATTTACATCCCCTGGCACTTACAAGCCAGTGCCTAGAGTCAGACGTCTGTCGGGGAGCACAGGAACCTATGGACTAGACAGAGTGAACACCTGCAAGTATGAGAGTGAGGAAGTGATTACCCTCCCCTTATGTAGGACTTACAAGACAGTGTCTAGAGTCAGACGTCTGTCAGGGAACACAGGAACCTATGTACCAGACAGAGTGAACACCTGCAAGTATGAGAGTGAGGAAGTGATTACCCTCCCCTTATGTAGGACTTACAAGCCAGTGCCTAGAGTCAGACGTCTGTCGGGGAGCACAGGAACCTATGGACCAGACAGAGTGAACACCTGCAAGTATGAGAGTGAGGAAGTGATTACCCTCCCCTTATGTAGGACTTACAAGACAGTGCCTAGAGTCAGACGTCTGTCGGGGAGCACAGGAACCTATGTACCAGAGTGAACACCTGCAAGTATGAGAGTGAGGAAGTGATTACCCTCCCCTTATGTAGGACTTACAAGACAGTGTCTAGAGTCAGCCGTCTGTCAGGGAACACAGGAACCTATGTACCAGACAGAGTGAACACCTGCAAGTATGAGAGTGAGGAAGTGATTACCCTCCCCTTATGTAGGACTTACAAGACAGTGCCTAGAGTCAGACGTCTGTCGGGGAGCACAGGAACCTATGGACCAGACAGAGTGAACGCCTGGAACCAGGTGGCCAGCCAAGCACCAGGTATGATAGTGAGGAAGAGGATGACACGAAATGCAGGTGAAATTGATTATTGGAAAGGTGATGATGGAGCAATTAGTGGAATGAGTGAGGAGGGAAGCCGGAAAACCCGGAGTAAAACCGCCCAGGTGCCACTTCGTCCTCCACGAATACCACATGCGGGTTCCCTGGGATTGAACCCGGGTCGCCTTGATGATAGGCGAGCGGTGTATCATTGTTCGAAAATTTTGATATTCTCGAAAATGGTTCTAACGATCTTGATTAAAATGTCATATGTTTAAGATATTTTTATGGCAAATAAAATGTATATTTTGAATTTTCTGGCTATAGCCCCTGTAGTCGTATTTACTTTGGATGACTTTGACATAACTCGTAAACCGTAAGAGATAGACCAAATTTTACTGTACAAAAATGTTGTTATTGTTAGCTGATGCTGGATTTCTGACAATGAAGTCATTAATCCTCTTGCTCTCCAATATTTTTCACTGATGGATGGGGCACTAGAAGTGGCCGGGCATATTTGAAGGTGGTCTCGATCCATTTCCTCTTGCAGATCACATAGAGGACAGAGTGGTGAAGAATATACCCCTATTCTGTTTAAATGTTTTGCCAGACAATCATGTCCTGTAATCAACCTGAAGGTTGCAACTGCTGTTTTTCGAGGATACTCAGGAATCACTGTTTGAATGTTTGGTAGTTCCCATCTTTTATTCTTTGATTTTTCATAGTAATATTTTGCAATAATTTTTTTGAATTCAGAGTTGACTAATCTTTTAGCTGCATAAAATGGTAGATTAACTATAGATTTTTGTACACCGCTGGTACCCTTTTTTGCAAGAAAATCAGCTTTCTCATTACCACTCAGTCCACAGTGAGCTGGTATCCATTGGAAGACTAGGTGTTTTTGAAGTGCTGTTAGATGGCTAAGCATCTTCCAACATTCTATAATAGTTTGGTTTTTTGGTGACAACTTGGAAGTAATTGCTATAATTGCTGCCCTGGAATCTGAGAGGATAACTGCTTGCTGAAAATGTGAAATTCTGTACAAAAGATTTTGTAGGGCCATTTGAATTGCTTCAATTTCTCCATCAAAGTTAGTAGTTCCATAACTTAAAGATTTGTAATAGGAAAAGAGATGGCATGTGACTCCAGCACCCGCTCCATCTTGGTTTGATATCAATGATCCATCAGTATAAATATGGAGCCATTCGTGTTCTGGAAATCTAGTATGGATATTGTCTCTAATGCCAATAATTAACTTCTTCTGTCAGGTGTAAATAATATGTGATGTCTAATGTATGTGTTGGATTGACTTTAGATATGAAGTTTTCCTTTGAATTAGGAAGGTGTACATTCTTCTTGATGTCTTGAATTTTGGAAAGAAAGCTCTCCTGAGTCTTTAGTGTATGTGTAAAATTTCTCTTGTGCCATGTATTGAATGGGAGTCTGATCAACTTTTCGTGGTGAATAGGAGCCACTTTTTCTATTTCATATTCAATGGGGTATTGTTTGGTTAGTATTTCCATAGCTGCTATTGGTGTGGTTTTGATAGCACCTGTAATTAATCTCAGACTTTGGTTTTGAAAGATTTGAATTTTTTTTGTGTTTGCTGTTACAAGAACTTCGCTGCAGTAAGTAAATAATGGCTTTATATATACATTGTAAGTTGTGTTAAGAGTTGCTCTGGAACATCCCCACTTCATTCCTGTTAGACGTTTTAACAGTGAAAGGCGGCTCTCTGCTCTTTGTATTACATTTTCTATTTGTTTGGTCCATGTAAGTTTGGTATCAAATGAAACTCCTAAATACTTTGCTTCCTTTGTTTCTGGTAATTCTTGACCCTCAAAATTTAGTTTTATTTTTAGTGGTTTTTTTCTTAGTGAAAAGATTTGGTAGTTTGATTTTGTTGTATTAACAGTCATTAAATTTTCTTTGGTCCACCTCTGTAAGTTGGTTAAGGATTGTTGCATGGTTTTTTCTAGTTCTGTACTTTTGCTTTTTGGTTTTGAAGTCCACATTACTGAGTAATCAGCAAATAGTGCACACTTCTCGCCTGATTCTTGTATTTGTTGTGGTAGATCAATAATAAATATATTAAAAAGTGTAGTGCTGAGCACTGCACCTTGTGGTAAGCGACGGTGTGCTTGTTTATATTTAGATATATTTCTTCCATATCTGGTTGCAATAAAGCGTTGTGTTAGGAAATGACATAGCCATGAAAACATTGGACCTTGTATCCCTATTTTTTTTACTTTCTTTAGTAGTTTTGTTCTGCATATAGAATCATATGCACTTTGAAAATCAATAAAAACTGATAAATTATCTTCTTTTCTATTGAAGGAGTCTTTGATTTCTTGACTGAGAAGTAAGACTTGTTCATTTGTAGAGTGGAACTCTCTGAATCCAGCTTGACATGGGGATATTAAATTTTGTGATTCTAGGAACCAATTTAACCTGTTTGACACCATTCTTTCCATCACTTTTGCTATTATGCTATCATGTAGATCTTGCTAAAACACAAAAATTATGTCCAGATAAATTTTTTTGTACAGTGAAACAATTAAGAAGGTAATCCTTGTTATGTGTATATATATCTGTCAAATGGAACATCGTTTTCCATTTTTTATATGTTAACCGTGCAAAGGGAAGGGTATTTTAAAGCTTTAAAAGATTTGACTGATGCTCAAAGCCTACTGTATTCCCATATTCTCCTTGTAAACAATAAGATAATTGTTGCAAATGTTTAATTCAACGAACACGAAGAAGATATACGAATAAGAGTTTGTAATAGTGGTTAGTACAAGAGTAGAGAAAGTCATGTGAGTGCAACACGTCAGATTTTTCTAATTTTTTTCATATAGTATACTTCCTTTTCTTACCATGGAGAGCAAAAGTGATAGCCAGAAAGCTTATTCGTGGTAGAGTGAAACACAGAACACAAGGGCGTTCAAACGTAACGACAGTGCAACATCTTTGGAGAAAATTTGAATAAACCTTATTCTCAGTAATCGTTCGGATCGAATCGAGTTAAAAGCCGGAGTGCGTCTCGTCTTCCCTCTCTCTCTCTCTCTCTGTCTTTTCTATTCTTGAAGCCGCTTCAGTGGGGGCGGGAGAGCAAACAAGAAAGAGGGAGGGAGGGAGGAGGGTTGGGGGTTGAAGCTCAGACTCAGAACTCTTGTTTTCGTTAACTTTAATAAGACTTAACAAGTCCTTGCATTAAGTTCACATCTTCCCCTTTAGCACAGCAAGGGCGTCTGCGTCACAATTCTCTGTATCGATTCTCAGGGGAGAAAAATCTGGCGAAAAGATAAATATACTGGTGTTCCATGTACACCACGCTGTCTAAGGTGACGGACACTCAGTGTGTAGCCTTGTCCAGAATAAAACTGCATACTTTCCTTACACAAGCAGCCACCCAGAAACCTCAAAATGCAGTAAAAGTTAGTGATTGGGCTAAAAGAAGGGGTATAAACTCAACGAGGCAAAATCCATTCTTGTAAATTTTACAACTAAAAATCTGATGTGTTACACTCACATGACTTTCTCTACTGCTGTACTAACCATTCTTACAAACTCTTATTCTTATATCTTCTTCGTGTTAGTTAAGATATTGTTTATTTTCTTGTAGGTAAAAGGAGAATATGGGAGTACAGTAGGCTTTGAGCCATAGTCAAATCTTTTCAAGCTTTAAAATACCCTTCTCTTTGCACGGTTAACATATAAAAAATGAATAACTATGTTCCATTTGAGAGAAGTATAAGTTCTCCAAAACTCACACAAATAACAAGGAATATCTCCGAAATGGTTCACTCTACCCCCCCCCCAAAAAAAAAAAAATTTAATTAAATTGTATTTTAGCAAGATCTACATTTTTGTATAGTAACATTTGGTCTATTTCTTACGGTTTTCTACTTTTGCAAAAGTCATCCAGAGTAAATACTACAGAGGCTAGAGCCAGAAAATTCTCAAACATATGTCGTTTTAGTCAAAATCGTTATTTTTATTTTAAAGAAAATCAAAATGTTCGAAAAATTTTCCATGTAAAGGAAAGTTTAGGATGGAGCAATCTGCTCCAAAATCTTCATGTGACATCCTTGAAAGACATTAAACCTATATACCAACTTTGGTTTTTAACCAGCTTTTTGTTTTTGAGTTATGCTGTCCACAGACTGAGGCACAGTCACACACACACACACACACACACACACACACACACACACACACACACACACACACACACACACACACACACACACACACATAATGTATTTAGCATTTATAAAAAAATACTTCTCTTCCAGCAGTGGGCCATTTTCGACATGTAATTTTTCGCAATAGAGTGGAAAAGGTAATATATGATACTATTTTGGCATATAAAGAGAAGTATGCCATAATTTTATAAAAGCAGTTATTCTACATATATAATGTTATATAAGCACGTAAAATTGCATTTTATGTCGGAAAGTACTTAGCCTTTTTAAAGAAATCAAAGAATATAACAAAGATACCCACAAAATTGACGCAGGTTACTCATTTGATTAGACTTAATCAGAAGTGCAAATAATGTCTACATTATGATGCCTGAATTGTTTTTAGAAGCTTCAATACTTCACAATCTACTGTTGTTATTAGTTTAATACTCCCCTTTGATTACGGGCGAATTATCCACTCATGTGTAGTGTGTGCATGTGTTTTCGTTTATTTCCTTAGTTGATTTACCGGGGCGTCGAGTAAAGTTGATAATATAATAAAATAGTTCCTTTTATTTGACAAAGCAATGCTGCTAAAGTAATTAATTAAATTGTTTATGACATTCTGAGAAAACTGTATTAGTTCTAAACAAGCAGAATAATAGTGTAAATGTACGTATGACATATTTTATATGCGTTCACAGCAGAGTTATGGAGTGTATGTGACTTTGTCAGTGCAAAAGCGATGTAGTTCAGAGATCCAGCCTTCGACTTCTTACTGAAGCAAAGGAATACAAAATTCAGGGCAGCGTCAGGCAACTGATGTTCCGTGACGTCATAGATTTTGGCTCGCTATCTGTATTGAACTTAAATATCAAGCTTGTTATTTATCGAACATTTAATTTTAGAGCTGTGGTGTACAGAATGCAGACATGCTCACCACAAGCGCCATCGATAGATTACCAGAATCTTTTGGAAATTTCCCTTCTCTCCACCTCCAGAACATTCTAGAATGTCTGCGGAAAATTCCAGCGGCTTTATAATCGTTATATGTTTCCAACTGAGACGGTTAAAATGTTAGAAAGTGAGTGAGGTAGTTTCTGCTGCAAGAGTGCGCTGTATTCTCCGAGTGAGGTTACCATGATAGTTGTGACACACAGTAAGACACTAGAGACGTCTTAGATTTCCCCGTGAGCACATATTTTACTATGGATTACGTCACGAAAAAAATGAAGTGACAGGGGAAATTAAACATGTTCATATTAGTGAAGGGGCAGTGAAAACTGTGCATAATTGTTTACTCATTGCATATTCAAAGGTAGCTCCATATATGCAGGTACCTGAGAGTACATCAACAATCTTGGAATTGTCACATATCCACTGTTCTTGTTCAAAGCATTTTGCGTTTTAGCAAACACAAGTTTGCCCAGTTCATCTTGCCACATGACTTAGATTACTTGCAACTGATTTCACCAGCTGCATTAGTTTGTCAATTTCGGGGAAGTACTCGTTTTTACTTTCGGCACGATGAAGTAAAGGTATCACCTCAACCACTACTCTGTAAAGTGACAGCAGATATGGTGCGACCCTCAAAAGTAGCAGGTAGATTCACTTCTCGTTCCCTTAGAGAAGAACTCTCTCATAAAATAGACGTGAAACGTTTAATTGGACAAATTCAAATGTTTAACAAATAGAACCACATTCCAATGGATTTTCGAGAGTTTTTACGTCTATACGTTCTGAGGCTTGATTCTACTAATATAATATTAATGCAACTACATTCACAAAATTATTAAAACGTCGATTTATTCTTAAAAATGACGACTTATAACTTGTAAAAATACAAGTACAGGCTAAAATGTACAGGTGGTGTGCAAGAACGGGCAATTTTAATATGGCTGTAATGAAAACTTAATTGAGCTTTATATACATGTAAACACAATCACCTGTAAGCTAAAACTTTGATATTTGCTATTCATATTTGTTATCGTTTAGTAATAGCAATAATTTGCTGTAAATTACCCCCTTCTCTGTAAGTTTGACGTAACTCTCTGCATATACTCTAGCTTTTAAAAAAGAAGCTATAATCGCACATTAGAAGACCAGGCGAGCGGCCGGACCAACTGGTGATGCCAAGCGTTACAACAGTTCTTCTTGGTCCTGGATGCCTCTTGCTCAAGGCAGAGCCTGTTGCTTGGAACTTTCTCTTCACAGTGTGGACTGAAGGAACAGGTTCAAAATAACCGCGAAAAAATAGAGGCATAGCAGTCATACCAACTTCAAACATGATTTAAAGCTACTCAATTTAAACTTGCCCGTTCCCACGCGTCACTCTGTGTCAAAATACGGAATAAGTACCCTTAAAAGTGGTTTAATTTTACTCAAAATGTTACGAGTGACGTATATTTTCCACATAGCATCATCAGAAAAAAAAATGCAGTCCCCGAAACAGGGACCCCACTATTCAACATATTTAGGAACATTAATATTTTATGTATCAGATGATTGTTATTCTGGAAACAAAGGAACTTTATGAACTAGGTACCGCAGATGAAGTCTAATCACGAGGTTTAAGTGAGGAATCTGTCCCAGTGCATCAGCGCATGCGCAGTGTAATTTAAACTGCACCACAGAGAGCCATAACGTGTTTAAGAACTAAAGGTGTTACTCATTCCTCGTTATGCCTTTACACCCTCCTCCCCTCACCTCCCCTCTCCTCATTCCTAAACGAAACAAATAGCTTCATCTTGTTAACCTCAACTTCTTCGTTCCTCTTTCCACTTTTTTACACCAAGGGTGGTTCTTTTCAATGCTACCAACGTTTCCCGTCACTATGTAAATTTACGGAGGTGCGTTTCTTCATAAACTTGGCAGTACTGGGAAATGTCTACTCCTACTTTCCTTTTCGGAACGTTCGCCATGGAAAAGTAGAGTAGCACTTGGTTTGTGACGCGACTATATCACTGTTTCTCGATATTCGAAACTCGACACCGATATTCGATACTCGATTTATACTAGATTTCAATGTATAAAAAGCTGTAAAGGCGATAGCTTCTTCACTAAATTAGGTTCCACATGTTGCCGTCTGTTGACTTCTACAAACGGCGCTGCAACACAACGTGCTGCGCTCAATGCTTCTGTAATAATTTCACTCGGTGTACGCATGTAGCATGCTCCTTTAAATTTGTTGTATTATGTAACTTACCACTGACACCACAAACACTGCCTACTTCAAAGTAGTTTCACACTTCAATCATGTTTTATTCATATTACAGTTGTACGCATGACAACAAAATATTTATGGAAATTATATAGATATAAGATACTTGCGAAGCACAAGTTAACAGATAAAAGAAAGCACAAATATTTCCACGTGGTATGTCCATCTGGGTGATTAGCTCAGTTGCTTAGACGTTGGCCTACTGACCTCAAGGCTGTGGGTTCAAATCCGACCCACACCGAAGAAATTCCGACACACAGTGACGCTGATGTGATCCTAGCAATTGAGTGTAGTACAAAAAATTAATTTAATATTTCCATGTGCTCTATTATTTTATGTCTTCAGTTCTGATTTATTTCGCTGAATTCACAGACCGAAGTAGATAAATGTAATAGTGCAGAGTAGAATTGCAAAACTACGTACGCTACCGTAGACTGTCACAAGTAAAATGCAGACCACGGTAGTTTTCCTAGAAGAATTGGTCATATAATAAGGATCGCTTAACCTAAGGGACATTACTGTCTTTAAAACAGTTGAAAATGTTTGTATTTCTTACATTTTTCAAACTTTTTTGAACTTTTTAAAAGAACATACTCTATGCTGATATTTTTTTAAAATTAGGTATTTTAAGTTAATATAAGCGACTCAGTTTTGTCAGTTGCAATATTTAAAAACCTTTCTCAGCATTTGAGTTGTGTCTTACGATGCAATTTTTAAACTATCAGAGTAAAACTTCGAAATAGTTTCCCCAATAGTGGCTAGTTAACAGTTCCTTACTTAGCAGTTCCTTATTACGCCTTCAAGTTCATCAAGTTTAATAAGTATACAATTTTTTTCAAAACTAACACTTAAAATTAAGGAAAAGTTATTTTTTTAAAAAATCAATTAATTTAAAAATATATTTTTTATCAAAGTTTTTTCGGATTGATTACCTATGTCAATAGCATGCTAGCCTTTGATTTCAGAGATCTCAGTTTGCATTTCCTGTTGGATAAAGGAACTTTTTCTGTAGCCTAATCAGCTATGAGTAACACAGAAAAAGCAAACATACAATATATTCCGTGCCCCCATAAAATACGTTCTGTGTTTGCCATAAGAGTTTTATTTTGTCCGTGTAATCTAAGGTCAAACTGCGCACATTACATATCAACATGGGCTATTTGGCAATAATCAAACACTCATAAGAGTACACAAAAATGCTAAATGTATCATTTTATTAGCAAATTTTGTCATTAAGTTCTTCCTTTGCCCAATTTAAATATAGCTTCTGGATTTAGCCTTTTGTGTTTTGTGTGATGTATTGACAGAATGCCCAAAATAACCGAACACTTCTTAGCAGGGAAAAAGGAATATTTCCCAGTAAGATGTGAAAAGCTTACGTTGACTGACTGACGCAAAAAGCCTTATGAATCTTACATAAGAGATTCGGATATTGGTGAAACAAACATAGGAGGAGGTTCCTGAAATATTTCTCAGAACGCTTACAAGATTAAACGATTTGAGTAAATGTTTTAAAGTGGAGAACATAAATGAATCAGGTTAAAACTGTTGGTGGACTAGCAGAAATACGTGGGGAATAGCTGATGATGGTGACGTGCAAACAGCGTAGTCGTTTGGGTAACAGTTTGTGCAATTTAACAGACACAAACCCGCGCCGAGTACACGCAAAAAATCGCAACTGTCGAATGAAACATCAGTCGGACTTAGCACTCAAATATTAAAAGAGTCGTCGTCCACGTATTAGAGGTCTGTGTCCAAGCCTCTAATGTGGACCACAGTGTCAACAAGAGTCAAGTCCCGGACGGACGGCATGCAAAATAAATTGCTTGGTGATGCTACTTTTGTTACGGCATTTCAAACCCTAACAGCTTCAATTATTTTACAGTAGACAACACATCCATGCATGGATAAACCGGAAAATTGTACGTGTATGTATGTAAGGCATGCGGTTTTTCTGTGGATATTATTTCAACATACAAATTTCTCCACGACCGACTTAGCCTCTAGTCTATATTAACACATAATTCTCCTTCTTTAAATGTTCAAATAAAGATAGATACAATTCAAGGAGTAAAGCACTTCGTGATATTCAATAATGTATTCCTCTGTAAGGAATTGCCATTAAAGCCTTAAAAGGCAATAACTTTTCATGCCAGATGAACTTAATTCCAACTTCACAAAATTAATTTAGATACCTAATTTAATTTTTCTGTGTTTTGTTTCTCTAAACCTTGTTTTAACGAAATAACCAGATCTAGGCTTCTTTCTGTATAAACAAGGGTATGAATTTACTTTAAAGTTAGCAAGCAAGTTTCTCTAAATTATTTAATCATAATTTTTTTATAATTATTATTTATTTAAACACCAGCAGTTAGTTTGTTGACATAAATAAATAATAATTACCATCTAAAAGTTGCTTATATTAGGGACAAAGTACGTCTACCGGGAAAGTACGAATCGGCTGGGGAATTTAATGTCATACTGATAAGTTGGCCATGGTAGCTTAGTGAAGCCGCTCGATAAGTGGTTCAAATCCCGGCTATGGCATTGAATTTTTCAGTCTTGATTCCACCTCTTAAATTTTTTTAGAAAACTATCAATAATAGGAGCATAATTCTGGTCGGTTCTCTATATTATGTAATAAAATAACAAGCAGGAAATCCCTTCAGTAGTTTTTTAATTTTGAAGGTTAAGATTTAGAAAAGTGGACTTTTGGAAAATAAGTTTTAAAACTTTGATATAAAATTTTAGGAGCCTTTTTCACAATGTACTTAGAACACTGTGCACCATCTTGCCTTTTAAACCATTACTGTGAAATTAATGCATGTGTTTAAGTAATTATTTCTCCAAAATATACTTAAATATTTTAAAAAATTAAATTTTCGAATATTTTAAGTTATAGCCACTCCTTTTTTGCGCAAAATACTATAAAGTAATAGCCAAAATCTCAGGAGAAAAGATACAATTATATGATATAGCATAATAAGGGTTTGTGATAGCAAGATCATATTGTTTTTTCGAACTTTAAAATGCATTATTATTATTATTATTATTATTATTATTATTATTATTATTATTATTATTGTTGTTGTTGTTAGTATTGTTATTATTGTTGTTATTATTATTATTATTATTATTATTATTATTATTATTATTATTATTATTATTATTAATATTATTACTATTACTATAGCTAGAAGTTTTATGATGGAGCGTATACTTTTATTTTCTGCATCACGTCCATAGATAGGAAAGATATTACATCAATATCCAGAAATTTATGTTTAGAGGTCCCCGAAAAAAAATTTAGAAAAATGTACCCGTGTATGTGTATGTGAACAGTATAACTCAAAAACGAAATGTAGGATAAATACTAGGTTTCACATTTAAATATCTTTCAAAGATGTAATGCAACTATTTTCAAGAACATCTCTGTTTCCCAAAGTTCTTTTACACGGAATATTTTTATTATTTTTTGAAACAATGACCAACGATATTGATTAAATGCTACCTATTTTAAATGTTTACATGACAAATAAAATGTATATTAGACTTTTCCATGAATAACTTTTGAAGCCTTCTTTCCAAAAGAAATGTATATAACCTTATATAATTGGTTAACTTTAAGTGATAAACAATTATGAATAAAATACAAAAATTCAGACCTTTTTAAAACGCAATTTATTTGAAACTGCTTATTGCGATATCAGTCCCTTTCGAGATATCCATTAATAAGTTTCGAAATTTTACTCGTTCTTAAAAAAGTCAGTTGATTTCCAATTTGATTCTCGAATGTCATGGAAAGATTATGTAATCTAAAGGTTGGTTTATAGCGTCCAATTGTAAAAGATTTGACTATTGGTCTTCTCTTTCTATCAGTAATGAAATGTCTTTCGTGAAAATAAATTATATCATAAGCCACAGAGGAAGAGCAAGCATGTGAATATATCCCTCAGACGTTTTTCTAAAGATTTTAGAGGTACTCTTTAAATGTATATAGGTGCTTCTTATGAAGAGAAAAAGACTAATTTAATTATAGTAAATTGTTAGGCCATATTTATGCATATAGATAGCTTAATAATTAAGTGACCATATTTGTTATATTGCCACTCTTTTAAGAAGGGACATTTTTATGCAATTTCTTTCCTTTGTGCTCTGTGCTGAACTTTTCAGAATTGCAATATAAGTTCGTTTCCTGGCAGTTGTTAAGTATACCTACCTCTTCTGTTTTGCTTGAATTCACATTATGAACTTTACTAAGTTTGTGTAGCCTATCGTTACAGTACAGTCAGGTACCAAAAACCTCAACATCGATAGAATTCTTTATTTAGGAGAAGATAAAGTAGAAAAGCATTAAAAAGATAGAAGGGTCTTGGTGCAGATGTTGCAGAAGCAGATGATAAGACTTGTGTATCAACCATGAAATTTATTTAATTTGAGATTTTCACAATTTGTTATGGAAGAACATGAGTGAGTGGGAATTGGATGGCATCACAACTTGCTGCTAGAGAGACATGACATGAAGCACAGGAAGGGATAAGGTTTACTACCCCTGCAGTGTAACCTTCTCCCCTCCCGCCTTTCCCTGCAATTTCCTCACGACCGACCGCCATATTTGCAAGCGCCTTTATTTGGTTGCTATGGCTACGGCGGACAGCGCTCGACGCCCCGTGACAAAAGAGAAGAGATAAAGAAAGATGGAGGAGAGTCGAGGGGAATGAGGCGAATGAGAGTAAAGAAGGGAAAATAAGAATTTCACGGTGAGAAATAAAGAAGATAAAGGCGTGGAAGAAACTAATTCTTTTTTTGTTCCCTGAAGAAAGAAAACACAAATAGCGGTCTTGGAGGGTAGAGAGGGGGGGGGGCGTCTTCTCCTAACTCTCAGCTACGTCTACATACCAACATTGAGAAACCACGATCTTTATTGTTATTGCCACTGCTCCAGAGAAATACAATTATGGACAACTGGTTAACATTTGCATATCAATGCTGAAACTTTAACTAAAATTAGTGAACACAAGAACTCCGTTATAAGAGAAAGACTAATGATTCTTCAGTTATTCTTTTGGGTATTCTATTCCTGTTCCTTGTTCAAATAATATATGCATTACGTTCTTTTATCGTTTATATCCCTAAAATACAAAGCAAACAAAATAAAGCCAGAGGTTTATGCTATTTGATAAAACAAAAACCCATATTTGTCACTTTTTGAAATGCTTAGCCTTTTTACAAATAACATGTGCTGCATAAGTGACGCAGAGTGGGCAGTGATAACATGTTTATCCAAACTCCAAATGCTTTCTGCAAGGCCAATAACCTCACATCATCTAGGCCAGTGGGTCGTGCAGTGAGGCTGAAGCAAGGCGGATAGTCTATCTCATAGGCGTTGCTCATTTTGTGGCACTCTTACGACCATGCAAAAGCATCAGATGCTAACCTATGAGACTTTTTGTGGAAAAACTGATAGGCGAAGAGCAATAACAACCAATACAACGGAGTAGGTGCTCATTAGGTAATATTTATCAAAATATTTGCACTCTTTATTGCATTCCATTGATATTTGATATCAGTATTTCACGGGAAATACACGTTTGCTCTCTTGTTCCTGAATGAGAATTCCAGGAGTCATCTTCAAACACATTTCTATCTTGTTCAGTTTGTTATGCAATATTTTTCTTATAATGTTTTTTATAGTTTCACTATATCTGCTATCGTCCTGATGATGAATCTTCAATTTTCAGGCACAACTTAATTTTAATGTCTTACTGAAAATATACGCAATTTTATAAAAAGAGCCCTGTGTGTCCGTATATCTGTCTATTGTGGAAATCACTTAAAAACCAAACGTGAGATGAACACAAAACTTAGTATTTCCTAAATTCAGCATTTTCCTCGCGTGAGATACGAACTTTTCAAGAAAATTCTCCCATTCCAAACTGCCCTTTACATGAAAATTCTTTCGTTACTTTATTGAGTTTCTTAAAAACAACTCCAAAAGCGTTTTGTCAAAATAGTAATTTCATGACAAAATATATAGGTATCTTGAGTTTTCTGTGAATTTTCCATAATTTTGTATACCTAGTAAACGTATGAAATGTACAAAAACTTTCTACATAAGAATGTGGAGCTCGTCAAAAGAGACAACTTATTTTAAATAAAGAACCTTTTTGACTGCTCTGCGATCTAGTGGTCAACACTATGGATTCTCAACCCAGAGATCCGGGGTTTGACTCACGGCTCGGGCAGGCAATTTATTTTCAACCAGAATCATTCATTCCGTGTAATCAACAAAGTCCGAAATCTGTGTCTCGGAGTGACGATAAATGAATGCTGCTGGGGGAACATTGCTTTCAAGGACCAATTAGTCATCAGGATACCATGTTTCTATTATACAGGGTGTTAGAGGTTAAAGTGCAGATATTTGTATTCGTAATAATTGAAGAGAGTTCAATGAAAAATATTACATCAATATTTGCTTCATTTGTAGACTTGTAATTTTACTTATTAAGGCTAGTATGAAAGAAGATGAAAGGTGTCATACAAGGATCTGAAATGAAACTCTGGAGAAATAAAAGATGTGCTAAACTAGACCACATATTTAATGATGTAACAAGAATAGAGCTGAAAGTGAAACATACAAATGAAGAAATAAAACACTATATAAATAATGGGCTATTACACGTGGAGAGGATGGACTAAGATAGACTTCCGAAAGCAGTTGTAAATTATAAACCAGCAGGTACAAGAGACGTGGGCAGGCCGCAGAAGAGATGTAGAGAGTTGCTGTGAAAAACGGAACAGACAATGCAGTGAAAGAGCATATTCTCAGGCTGGACTAGTGGGTGTGTCACAGAAGGCCTGACGCAGAGTGAGTAGAACGAATGCGTAACGCGATAACATCTGTATCGGAATGCTTTTGCAACGTAAAGACCTCACACTATCTACCTCGGTAGGTCGCGCATTGAGGTGAGATGCAAAAAAACACACACACACACCAGGTATAAAGTGTGTGATTGGTCTGTGGGAAAACTTAGAAGAACAGAAGAAACAACTAACATACCAAAATGAATAGGTACATACTTCGACACCCTGTATAGGTGTTGCTGTTAACCATGAAAGGCGTTAAGTGCAATTGAAGGGTGCTAACATAAGTTGAGTCACTGACTATTACTGTAAAACTTGTGCTGTAAAACTAGAAGATTTCAAACTAAATTTGCAGTTTATGACGCGCTGACGAGACGTACTCATGGAGAAGTACTAGGAAACACCGCGCGTGGGTCCGCCCGTATTGAAAAGCAGACCTGCCAACCTTACACATACTCGCACTAGAGATGTGATTATATAGGCTTGCTGAAACTGGCCTGACAACGTCACCATGACGTGCGTCGTGCGGTCAGTGGCGGACTGGTCGGATTATCCCGGCTTACATTTAATTAGTTAAATTACAGCTGCCGTCTCCTGAGAGGCTTAGATATAATGTGAGTTAATGTAGCAATGTCATTTTACACCCACTTAGAAATAAAATTTGGTGATTAACACATTACATAACGCAGCTGACTAATTTATTTCTGCCTTTCATAGTTTCATTTGGATTACACACAGGCCATATTTATTGCTGAAAAATTATGCTCTTAAGATCGGGAATCATTAGTGTATTGTTGTCACAGTGCCGACATTGTTAATGAAGATATATACCTAACGGTCAACAATTTGATTTCACGCTGTCCCTGTGTGAGCTAAGTTTTGAAAGATTGAATAACAAAACGTGTTAAAAAGGGTTACCCCTGCATGGGTTTTTTAAGACTTCATAAAATTTAATATTTAGAGGAAAGTAATTAGAATGTCATTATTCTCTTAATGGTTCTTATCGTACAACAATCTTCCTACGAATCAATCTTATGATATATCTATACATATTTAAATAATTATGGAAATATAATTAGCGTTTTTCTTAAGATGGGATATTTTATTCCAAGTTATAATATTAATCACACTAGCAGTAGTTATTTCGCAAAACTGAAAATTTCCAGAAGCACTTTTGTTACAGCTTATTTTTGCGACGTGCGCAATTAAATTGCGTTGCTCTAAAAAGTGTAAAACCCATAGTGCAGGAGCTACATACCTGCCTCACATTCAAAAGGCCCCTTTTTTCTTTTTTGGTTATTAACGTCCTCCAACTTGGTGTCTTGAGTTCGAATCTCGACTATGTTGAGTTTTCTGATACGGTTCTTTCCGGGGTTTTCCCTCATGTGAGAATACTTACTACTAAACTCTAGGTATCCCGGGGCCACATTTAGTTTCGCCGTCCTCTGTCAGCTACCTAATTAAAATAATGTTAATTAATTATCAAAGGAAGCAAAAGAACATACCATCCTGATGTCTCGATGGTCCTGGACGATGCAAGACGTACAAAAAGACAGCCATCACATAGTCACTAGCTCTTAAATGAACATTGCTTAAGCTAGCTCTACTTTCTTATTTCCGTTGTAAGCACAAGGACATATGTAATACAACCACTTATATAATAATTCTATCTTTATTAGGAGCACACATAGGTGAAATTAGTTCAAACTTTTCAAAAAATTCAAACATTAGTTTTTACATCCAAAAGATAATTTGAACCCAAATCTTCAATTATATAACATTGTTTTTTTCTCTCAGAGCCATTCAAGGCTTCAAAAAGTGATAATACAAATACCGAAGAATACACGGCCTTATAGCCCATATTTACTTTCAATGCTTTTTACCGAACTTCTACTTTTCTCACACTTTTGCATTTTAAAAATGTTCCACACGATGCAAGTTTTGTTCAATTATCTTCAACTTTCAAGGTGGCCCCAAAGAGAATGAAAAAAAAAATATTTGCAGTGGGTTTTCTGTAATTTTAATATTTATTAGTCGGTGGATTGTAGTTTATAAAAATTATAAACATTGTGAGAAAATTATTTTTTCAAGGTTAATAATTTTATTTAATCAACCAAGGCATTACAAAATTGCTCCCCAATATTATTTTGAAAGTACTTATCTATAACAGAATCATATTTAAGATTATGACAATTTTGAAATCCATCATGTGGAGTATTTCACGTACGGTGCGAAAGATATCTAAAAAGATAATACATTTGAAAGTGTTAAAGATGTTGCAATGAATATTTGTATGTACACTATTCCATACATGTATTATGTTTGATATTATTAATAGCATTTATTACGATTTGGTAAGTTAGCACGCGCCTTTTGGTATATAAATTAACACTCGCCGAGGCAGGTAAACTGATTAATTACTTAAAAATAGTTAGCCAGTAGCAAAGATCGCTAGTACCCAGAGGTATAGAATTCTTAGTGGAATACCACACTTGCTCAACATGGACAGGACACTATAGGGAAAGTCATAAGTCCATGAAAACCATCTTAACCCAGTTTTCTATTTCACGCTAATCGAGACAAACATATGCACAAATAGTTTCATTAGGTGTATTTTTAAGGAGATGCACAAAGCTGAAGCGAAGATCCACTCTAAATTTGGGTTGACTAAATGCTAACTTTGTAGTTCTACATTTTCACCTTGGCATTACAAGAAATAACTGAATGATAATGGTAATGTGCTGAACCATTCAAACTACAAACAAAGAATATCTCGAAAATGGCTAAAAGTACAAAAGAATTTATTTGACATAAATTGTGCCTTTTAACCAAATCTACAATTTCGGAGTGGTGAGACTGTGTCTGTCTTTTACGGTTTACTAGTTACCTCTAAAGTTATTCAGTCTCATAAGTTATTCCCGAAAGATTGAAGATGTACGTTTTATTAATAAATATCTTAAACATGCGGCATTTCAAAGGCATTAGAGCTGCTTTTGAGCTGCTTCTTCTAAAGGAATGGAGAAAGTCCCTGAAGAAGTTTTCATGTCAGATTCTTGTAAAATGCATAAGTTAAATACATAAGTATGCATGGATATTTCCCTAAAAACTCTGAAGTGTTGCACTCACATGACCTTCTCTACTCTTGCACTAACTATTCTTACAAACCCTTATTCTTATATCTTCATGTTAGTCGAGTTAAACATTTGCAGAAATTACCTTATTGCTTAACAGATAAATGGATCATGATCCTCCATTTGAGAAAAGTTAAGTACTGCAAAACTCACAAATAAGAAGGAATATCTCCGAAATGGTTCATTCCGCAAAAACTACATTTCGACATACATTGTATGCTTTAATGAGATCTACATTTTTGTATACTAAGATTTGGTCTCTTTTACGGTTTACCGATTATGCAAAAGTCTAAGGCTAAGCGACAACATTGAAAATATATATTTTATTTGCCATAAAAATATCTCAAACATATGGCATTTTAAACAAAAACGTTAGAACAATTTTTTACATCAGACATTTTGAAAAATTTAGTTTAGCGGAGGAACTTTCTTCAAAAACTTCGTGTCACATCCTTGAAATATATTAAACTTAACTGAAACTTGATTTTTAAGTGGCTTTTCGTTTTTGAGTCATGCTGTTCACACACACATACACACCTACACGGACCTTTTTCTAATACTTCTATTTTTTGGATTCAGGGGCCCTCGAAAGATATATTTCTGGTAAAATCTCGACATCAAATTTTTGGGTGGAATAGAATACTTCTTCTACTTACTATACGTAGTAGAGGAAGTAAAAACGGGTATTTTCACATGCGGATGGCTCTTGAATCATTTGGAATACACCTTAAAGGGAATAGTGTACTTATATCCATATCAAGTAAGCTGTATAAGAGATTCTACAGGCGGCTTAAAGGTGGCAAGTCAGCTTATCGCATAACCTTTATAGACATTTGGAAGACCTCTACATGCTACATAATAAATTAAGGCAAATAATCAATGATGAAAGTGATGATATGATGGTATAGAATACGAAGAGGGTTAGGAAACGAGCCAGTATTTTTGTGTAAGCCCTCTGAAACGAATTCAAGTAGTAAACATAGAGGCAACAAACAGAAAGCCCAGCCCCCTGAAATAACCATGTTAAATTCTAGGCAGGGTAGGCTGACTTCTTCTGTTCATGTGTGATACAACGAAGGAGCAAGAAGTGATTTTGATCGACATTATAGCAACGAGAAATAATAATCATACATCGGAAAGTGAGTAACTAATTGTTAAATTTTGTGGTATTCATAAAAGGTACTATATTGTCAATAATTGATAGGGATCAATCGAAAAAGACATTGACTTTTCCCAATCTTGGCTGTGCAAGCCATTTTGTTTGTTTGTAAAAGTGTTTCATGAGAAGGTTAATAAATTGTTCAAGACAATATTGTTTCAGCTATAAAATACGAGCAGATCCGTATTACTCACTGTGACAACAGTAATAGAATCTTATAGTTCTCAGACTGATGCTAGGCCTCACGCGAGTAATAAAACTTGGTAAAGACTTTCATTCCAACGAAGATTAATAAAAGTTAAATAGCAACTCCACGTTTGTCTTACATTAACATGAACATATTAAAATTGTTACAAGAAGTGCACCATTCATTAGACCAAGTGTTTTGAGCAACTCGCTCCTTGAGAAAGGTGATTTCTAATGAACTTGCTGAGAAAGTTAAGTCCACTTGGGGAATTATGAGGATCATTTAGAATTCGTCAAAGTGCGAGAACGTTGTAGTGACCAAGTAGAAGAAAACAAAAGAGAGAAGTGGAAGGAAAAGGAAGCAATGTTTGAGAGATTCGGAACGGCACGGCTACACACACAGGGACTCCCTGCGGTATTGACGACCCAACTCCAGGGAGAAGAGAGAGTCAATACCGACCCGGGGGAACGGCGCGGGGTTCCCGGGGGACTCGGGCAATGGCGGCTAGGAGGGGAGGAGAAAAGGAAATGGAGACGATACTGGCTCCCGGAGGTTCCCAGAGGAGCGCAACATGGCTGGCACGCGCAAGCAAAACAAATTACTACAGCCCAAACGCAAACAACGTAATAAAATAACGTAGAACGCAGAAATAAAAAAACGGGGGGAGAGAGGGGTGAAGGATGAAAAACATAGGTACACACAAACATACACACACACACACTCCCCGCGTCAACATGAATGAATAAAAATAAAAACAACTATGTAGGGACACAATCAGAGTTTTCCTCGACTTTGATCATCACGCGGTGTCTCGTTTTAAAGCGGACCTACTGGTCGCGTCCCGATGCTCACTTGGGAGCCCACGAACGCCTCAGACATACACCGCCAATAGTTTACTTCAAGTACACCCACTACATTCAGCAAACAAATTAGTTAATAGATCCCTTCCAGCAGCAATTGCTAAACAGTACTGTTGTACAACACTCTGTGGTGTTGCACTCATATTACTTTCTCTACCCCTGTAGATAATAACTGCTCTTAAAAACTCTTATTCCTATGTCTTCTTCATGTTAGTCGAGATAAAAATTTGTAGAAATTATCTTACGGCTGGTTTTCTTACAAACGCACACGGTAAGCTTTGCATGGCGGAACAGGTAAAGAAATCAACAATGACCTTCCATTTGAGAAAAGTCTTTAAGTACTGCAAAACTCATCTAAATAACAGGGAATATCTCTGAAATTGTTAACTCCACGAAAAGTGCATTTGAGCATAACTTGTGTGTTTTAACAGATCTGCACTTTTGTACAGCAAAATTTGGTTTATCTCTTTGGTTTACCCGTCGTGCAAAAGTCATCCAGAGTAAACAGGACTACATTGACTATAGCCAGAAAATTCAAAATATACATTTTATTTTTAATAAAAGTATCTTAAACATATAGCATTTTAATCAAAACCGTTGTCATTAAAACTTTAGAGAAATTTTCCACGTAAAAGGTAGTTTAGGGTGGAAGAATTTCGATCAAAATATCCGTAAAAGGTATTAAACTTAAACACTAATTTTGGTTTTTAACCAAACTTTTCGTTTTTGAGTTATATTGTTTACACACACACACACACACACACACACACACACACACACACACACACACACACACACACACACACACACACACACACACACACACATGCCCACACTTTCACACAGACCTTTTCTAAAACTGGTTTTTTGGATTCAGAGGGCCTCAAAGCATATATTTAATTTGTTTCTATTTTCAAATGTTTATACCTACTATTTTAAAGTGGAGTATGGTTTCAGAAGGCCTATAAACACTTATATCTGATAAATTGTTGATATCGAAATTTTGCACCAAAGGAATGTGTTAAACATGTGGTAGAGAAAGTTTAAAAGAGTTCAATTAAATTTATGGAAGCAAAAAGCTATATAAATATTTGCTTTTGTGCTATTCCCCTCCCACTGTCTTTCATTTAACGAAAACGCTTTTGTGAGTTAATTCCTTTGTGATGTTAAAGGTGATGGGTGGAACTGAAGCTCTCCAAGTGTGTGCATAGAAGGCTGCAGCAGGGAAAAGTTAACAAATTCTATCTTGTGGTTCATGAAGTTTCTCAATAGTGCCTTCACTAGATTTGTTACTTATATGGAGAAAATATAAGCACGACTTGAACTTTGTTGATTGCATCGCGATTAAAGCAAAGTACGTATATAAGGATTACAAGCAATAAATGCAATGTTATATTATTTATCGAACTCATTTCATATACTGTTTGTCTTTCTCTGTATTGTTTGACTTTCTGTACCTTTGTTAGCTGTTGGCTAAGCTTGGATATCTGCGATGGTAAACAATTAATAGTGGCTAGGAAGGAAATAACAACAGTTAAATACAAGGGAAGTGATCAAGTTGTGAGATAAGCAACCATTTAGTGCCTGATAGGTCAGTGGTAGTGTGACGTAAGTGTGGGATAGTCTTGTGTATTACTAAGTTTTAGGTTATTACTGACTCTGTTCCGTTCACAAGTGTAGGATTTCAATATTTCGTTCATAATATCCTAAATTATTTGGACTGTTACTTCTTCTAATACGTATTAACACGTATAAAAGTATTCCATTTTAACATAAAAAATATGATATCGATATATCACCGTAAATTCATCCTTTGGGATTCTCTAAATCTAAAAATCAGCATTTTTACAAAACTGTCCACGTGAATGTGTGTTTTATGACAAATGAAACGTATAATTGAATTTTATAGAAATGTCATCAGAAGCCCTTAACAGTTTGGGTGACTTTTGACATCTAGTAAACTGTAAAAAATATACAAGACCTTACTACACAAAGTATCTATATATCTCGTCAAGGCATACAATGAACAATTTCCTAAATATTCCTTGTTTGTCTATATGCTCCAATATTTGTATTTTTCTAAGCTAGGAACGCACAATTTTTTCTCTTACCTCTAAGCCATGCAAAGGTTGCGCAACTTCAAAGCGAACACATAGGGTCCAGCTTTAAAAATTTGACTATTGCTTAGAGCCTGCATTCGCAAATTCCACACCTGTAACCTTGACGTGAAACAGCAAAACCTTTAAAAATACTACAATTAAATAAATGTAACACTTCCGTAACGTCAGTTAAACCTAAGAAATAAATGTGCAAAGCTTCGACTTGTTAGCTCATACTGGTTCAAAAATGCAATTGTGCACAAAAATCCAATTTTGAGGAAATATGTGTGAGTATATGCTTATGTCAAAACTATCGTTTAATATAATTGCTTGACAATGAAACAATTTGCTTAAAAAGGCGATTCTTCTGACTCAAGGGTTACACATTAAATTTCTGTACAAGTTATTATTTTTATCGAAAATTTCACTCCCTATATTTTGCGAAAACTGAGCGTAATATAGGTCTGAATTATTCTTCAAGACTAAAACATTCTCGATGTGTATACCTGAAATGAACTTCAAAGTCCACACGTTGTGTAGATGATTGTTGTCTTATTATACAGCTCATTTTTATTATTAACATTTTTCATAAGCTCATTTTATAAAACTATGCTATGAAAAATATTACAGAGTTTGAAAATTAAACACGAAGCCCATGTATTTAAGAACATATTTATATCATGGTCTGAAACTAAAAGTGTTACATCTTAATCTTTCGTCAGTTTCTGTACCGATAAACACAATGCCTTATTCTAAAATACCTAAATACATTGACTGTTATGCAGAAGTGCAGAAAAAGAATGTTGATCATTGTTAACATTTGTGTTTTCACCCTCTGTTCGTGCATCATCGCAATATGCATCCAAATTGTCATACGTTAGTCACCATTTTTAAATTGACAATGCTTTATTGCATAATGAATTCAAACCGGCAATTACTGCTATAGCCGCCCTGCCCTTCAAACGGCGCGCTCTTCCGGAAAGCTGACCACGTCATTGAAAACGATGCAAAAGCTCTCGATTAACTTAATGCCATTATTCCCTGATTTGTGTTTATAGACATGCACAAACACAAATATATTCATTTACCTGTTCTTTGGTCCTTTGGGAAGGTAATTATGCATTCAACATGGCAATGATGTCGCGCTGTCAACTGCATGCCAAATATACAAAATGATACTCATCCTGGGGTAAAAATTGTGACTTATTATTATCCTTCTAGCAGTTTCTCGGCTACATGTACATATGAGTATTGTAGAGACAGAATTATGATAGAGTTTTTACCAGGTGGTAATATCCTTGTGGAGTTAATGTTTATGATTTGTATGTCGTATATCCCAGAATCTCCTCCAATTATATCGATCAGGGAATTCAAATTGCAGCATAGCGAATGGATAAAACCAATGTCTGTAACACTGATTCATTACTGAAACCCATTTTAGATAACAATGGAGCACAGCAGAAATATAAGATGAATTGGAAAGCTTGAGTATATCCCTTTCTGAAGTTTTGACTTTATATTTTTTTAATCTCTCATTTATTAATTATTGGAAAACCAATATTCTCTAACTTCATTTAAAATTAAATTATTTGTGCGATGTGGAATTTATACATGACAAAAATGTTCTGATGTGTTTATTATGGCTAAGAAAGTTATTAAACATATTAGATCTTGAGCTTTAATGGATCGCTGGAGGTAAAATTTAGACACTTTGACCAAAATTTTCAGTTCTTCATTTTAATATTTTTACTTTCTCTTCTACGCATATTAAATATGCGCAGAATTGTATTACATCCAAAAGTTCCATATAGAGTTTTCCAGAAATTGTGTTTTGAGGATCCTGAAACCACAAAAAATGTTTTTAGAAAACGTTTCGTGCGTGTATCATGAAGAATTTAAAGAAAATTCTCCCCCCCCCCCCCCCACAACTACACTTTATGTGGAATATTTTCGAAACTTTTAATTGTCTTAAAAACTACTTACTACAGATATGTTCATGACAAATGAAAAGTATATCTTAAATTTTCGTTGAATTTCCTATTCATTCTGGATGTTTTTTACATATCTGAGATAACAGAAAGTCTTATTACACAAAAATGTGGACCTTGTTAAAGCACGGAGTTATTGCCAAATATATTTTTGTAGAGTTAGTCACTTCCGAGATACTTCTTTTTATTGGTTTACATTTTAAAATACCTACACTTCTCTGAAATGGTAAGTTGTTATTCGTGTCTGCTTCTCTGTGTGTCTGTCTGTCTGTCTGTCTCTCTCTCTCTTGTCAAAGAGAACGGGATTTCAAACCCATCACATAGTGAGCAGCTCTAAAAGTATTTGACTATCACTTAATCTACTATGTTATCCTATTTCTATTGTACCTACCTATTCAAGAAGTATAAGATCAATAAGGTAAAAACCATCTTGCACGGAAAACACTAAAAGATAAAAATTTTTAATCGGAATACAATTATAGATACGAAGGTGAAATTCGTAGAATAGAACATATTAATGAAGTAGATTTAAAACGTTTTAACTCTTTGGTTGTTAAATGGAAACACTGAATATTTTACCAAAGCGCTCCTTAAAGTCAAGTTTCGAATGCGTAGATGCATTCAAAACTTTTAATATTTGTACTAAAATTTCATAGTTGTATTTTAAAGGGTAATCATCGCTATTCAGTTGCATATAGGTACATAATTTTTTTCTTCATTTAGATATGACCACCGTGTAAAAAGTTAGAGTTGTATTAATTTCACAGAAACATAAGACATTGCAATAGTCTAGAGGATCAACAAAGATGGCGCACCCAAGCACACAAAACACTTTCTGTACCGCGATAATCGATCGCTCCGCCTCCTCGATCCTCCCCCGCATCAACCAATCAAAAATCACCCCTCCTTTACACCGTCAACCCCTAGAAAGTATATACACCCTCGCTACAAAGGGGAGTCAAGTCAGCAGACTATGGCATCTAGAATGCCTTCCTACAGTTTTGTTTATATTAAGCAACGTAATACAGAAATTTATTTCCCTTCTAAAATCTACTATAGGTACCCGGCAGTGTTCAAGGTTAACATTATATAAGCTGCTCAAGAAACGATCACATTGTGGGATTAGAATCCGCAGGATAGAGATCTATTTCACTTGTTTCAACGAAGGATCCAAATTAAGGTTTTGAAATTACTGTTCATCAAACTTTAAAGAAGAAGGCATCTAAGTGTTCAAATTATATCATTTTGAAAACATTACGAAAACGGAAAAAATTATTTTCAGGCCAATATAGCAAGATTCTGCACTTTGCTCTACATACGAGGGTTAAAAAGGCACCTCAAATTTGATATCAAAATTTTAAAGCTCATTTCCCACAACGTACATTTCTCTAAACCTTTTCCTTCGCAATAAAAACTACTGAAGGGAACTAAATGTAACTTTTTGTGATTTTTACTGTATGCATGATCTATGGAATTGAACAGAAAATGATCCGTTAAAAGGTTGAACCACTTCATCTTCCTCTTATCGAGTGGCTGCTCTAACCACGAAGCTGTGGACGAAGCGGCGTCAGGGCGGGTTTTCTCCGGGTACTCCGGTTTCCCCCGCCATCTCATTCCACCGGTGCTCCATCTTCATGTATCATCAGTGTCACCGCCTGCGGTGCCGTAGTAGTAAAAGCGGGCGTTAAACACTACAACAACAACCACGAAGCTACCATGACCAACTTGCGAGTATGACATTAAATTCCCCAACCAATTCGTATTTTTTCCCAGATAGACCACAAGGGAATCTCACATCAGAGATAAATACCCCAAGGGTGACTTACAATTGTAAGTAATTTATGTCCCGGGTTTAAGTAACTTTCTGTGTTTAAAAACCCCAGCATTAAGTTTTAAATAAATAATACTTACCATCCAAAGGTTATTTAATCCCGGGATATAAAGTATATACATTTAAAAAGGCTAGCATTATTAATTTAGTATTTTAAATTTCCAGTAAAGTGTTAAGACTTCAATAGCAACTTTGTGTTAAATAGCACTTATTTTTATACTTCTTAAGTTGTATGTAGCCCCTTAATGATACACATGTGTTAAAACATCATTTTAATAAAAATCGTTAGTTACTCTTGAAAAAATAAAAAAATAAATGTATTCGATGAGTTCAAAAGATGGATGTGGGGTGAAATATATATTTTGAGCTGAATGCAGTACTTCCTCTACATGTACCGGGTGGAAGGGAAGTCATTACATTAATTTAAACCAGTGATAGATCTCTGTATTTGGAACACATTTTGTATCTTGCGTTTTTGTATCTGATCATTTCCTACGGATATATTTTAGTTTGCTCGAAAACATGCTGGCAACACGGCAGATTGTGTGGGTGTCACTTTCCCTAGTTCAGTACATAAACAAACACAGTAACGGTGCTTCTTGAGAACACAAACTCATACCCTGCCTTGTCCTTCCATGTTTGCTGTGCTAGTGTAGGCCAATCACAAACGTTAGCTCCCAAAACATTAAAGCGAAAGAGTAGTGTCAGACCAGTTTACATTCACAAACCATGTCAATTTTCTGACCAACCTCAACGCAACGTTGTCGACTTACTTCACGTCTGCTATAGCCGCTCGTAGTATTCCTTCAATTCTTTTAAGTGATTAATTATTTCGAAACCCTGTGTGATGTCCCATAATTACTATCGAAGTTATGTCAGAAATGTTACACTACGCATCTTACAAGTAACAAACTGTTATCTGCATACATTCTTGTGGAATTACTCATCCAAGTTGGTTCAAAAACCATTTATTTTTTCGAAATCGGCTGATCAAAGAACAAAATGCCATTAGAATTTTTTGTTTGTAATGTTTCTATGAAGCACATATTAGAGGAAATGTAATGCCTTCCCTTCCACTTTACTAGGTAGGCAGTAAAAATACGAGGGAAGGATGAGAATGCCGAACATTAAATTACAATTAAACTGATGAAATAGAGACAATTAGGGAGATAGAAGCATTCCCGGCTACAGACAAGAGACAGTCGGGCTGGCCGGTTCAATCGGTGATTAACAAAGTAGAGCTTGCATGACAGCAAACAGTTGGGGCAACAGGTTAGCTAGGGTCTGATACATGGACTCGAAGCACGGAAGATCTGGTAACAAAACGCTTTGCTGTCCATGTTCGCTCGCGTGCTCTGTGGCTTGCGTCATAATGAGCAAACCATTTCAATATGATGATGTCATTTAGAACAGTACAGAGGTCAGCTGCTGCGTGTGATTACATGGAAATAGGATCATAGTTTTAACGATACCTACTCCATTCACTGCTTCACTGCCAGCCATACCCCGCGTATGTGCATGTGATAAACAAGTGAAGCACCCAAAGCGACCTTTCGGTTTCACTTCTCTTGCTCTACCTTCCTTCATTTGTTCTTTACCAGTGCAACATTTACCTATCATCTGAATGTTTAAAATTAAGACAATTTTTATCCTGAGTGGGCATTATTATAATTTATCTACCGAATCCCTCTCTGAAGTCCTCCCCCAAAAGACAGAAAAAAATTCAAAATAAAAAAGAACATTTTTTAAATGTTTCCATTGTGTGAATAGTATACTCCTAAATCGAATAGTCTATTAAATACCACCTGGCCTTGATTTTTAAATTCGACGGCTTCTAAGCAGGTGGAACTGCCATTTACATCGACATTTTTTTCGAAAATTTTTACTCTCTCAAACATGTCTAATTTAAAGATACTGTCATAGCAAATGTAATAAATATCTCGACTTTTCTGGAATAGCCTTCTCTCAAATGGGAAGCCGTTATTCGGTTCTTTCTCTCCTCCTCATGCAAACAGAATAGCAAGTCAAACCTATCATATAGCGAACAGCTCTTAAAGGATCTTACTATAATGTAAACCTTCTGTATTCTCCTAAAAAAGAACATTGAACATAAATTGCATGTTTGAACAATATCTAAATTTTTATGCAGTAAAACCGCTGCAGCGGAGCGGTTTGACCGTTAACCTCTCACTCAGGTGCCCGGGTTCGAACCCAAGGATCGCATGTGGTATTCGTAATGGACGGAGCGGCGTATAGACCGGTTTTCTCCGGGTTCTCCCGTTTCCCCCGCCACTCATTCCACCAACTTCTTCATCATCAACTTTCCATTCGCCCATTTCGCCTGCATTTCATATCATCCTCTCCCTCATTCCCATACCTGGTATTTGGCTTTTGTTTTTAACCGACTTTTCGTTTTTACTTTCTCTACTGGTAAGTAGGGGAAGTATTGTATTCCACCCAAAAATTCGATGTCGAGATTTCACCGGAAATATATGTTTTGAACCCCCCTGAATCCAAAAAAAGTATTTTTAGAGAAAGGTCCGTGTGTGTGTCTGTGTGTCAGTCTGTGGACAGCATAACTCAAAAACGAAAAGTTGGTTAAAAACCAAAGTTGGTATTTAAGTTTGTCATTCAAGGATGCGACACGAAGATTTTGAACAAAATAGTCCCACCCTAAACTACCCTTTACATGGAACATTTTTCGGAAATTTTGATTTTCTTGAAAATGGCTCTAACGATTTTGATTAAAATGTCATATGTTTGAGATATTTTTATGACAAATGAAATGCATACCTTGAATTTTCTGGCTATTGCCCCTGTAGTCGTATTTACTTTGGGCACCTTTTGCATAACTGGTAAACTGTTAAAGAGAGACCAAATCATACTATACAAAAAGTGTATATCTTGCTAAAATACACAATTTATGTCTCAATAAATTTTCTTGTATGGTGAACCGTTTCGGAGATATTCCTTGTTACATGTGTTTCGGAAAACTTAGAACTTTAGCGAAATGCAACAACGTTGTTCATTGTTTTATATGTTAATCGTGCAAAGAGAACGGAATCTCAAAGGTCAAAAAGATTTGACTGTCGTACAAATGTTTATCTTAACTAACATGGAGATATAGGAATAAGAGTTTCTTAGAATGGTTAGTACAAGAGTAGAGAAAGTCATGTGAGTGCAACACACCAGATTTTTGAGTTATGTTGTCCACAGACTGACAGACACAGAGACACACTCACGCGGATTTTTTTTCTAAAGATGTTTTTTTATGTTTATTTAGGGGGTCTGAAAACATATGCTTCCGGTGAAATCTTAACATCGAATTTTTGGTTGGAATACAATACTTAGCAGTAGAGAAAGTAAAAAGGGGCTATGTTTATAGAACTATATGGACAACAATTTCCTGAAACTTTATTAACCACAAGCAGATGTACTAACAGTTGCCGCAGAAAAAATATTACATTTCGTTTCGCACTAACTCCATGTGGCAGTGTGAGATGCTCATAGTTGTGTTGAGTTCTCTTAAGCCCGTAACTGAACCCCCTCACATGAGTTAGGTTGGTATTACTGGTGATGCGAAGCTATCGCCTCTAAGTCGCTGTTTGCAGTTCATTAAGGCTAAGAGTTGAGTTGAGTAGCCCCTTGACAATGACTGTGTCGCGTGTCCTGCGCCTGTGTGAGCGGCTGCCCGCACAACACTCGATCCCAGACGAAATGTTTGTCATCAACTTTTACAGCTACTTATCTTCGACAGACGGACGGACTTTATGTGCCGATGATGTCATTAGTGCTGTAAAACAAGAAATAGACAACCGCATAAACAGTTCGACTGTTCGAAACAGATTGTCACTTTAGAAAATCACGTACTACTTGGTGGTTATCTTAGTGGAAATCCCTGCCAGACACTAATCTCGAGCTGGGGAATGTATTACACTTACATGAATTTCTCTGCTTCTGATTCTTACAAGCGCTTGTTACTCTATCCACTTGGAGATAAAGGTTTACAGATATTATCTTATTACAGAAGAACCCCAGTAACTGGACATTCCGCATAACTAGACGACAATGTTTCTGGCTCGCAATCAATACTCGTATTTTTCCTAATTTTCGCCCATGTTTTCAGTCACAAGCCTGTTGTTTAGAAACGATCGCTCAGAATAAGCACTGCCATCTACATCAGAATCTCGTGCTGTTACACTCAACTGTTCATAGCGTAGATTCAGGCGGCTCTAAGAACATGTCATCAAGTGAGTATGCCTGCTATATTTATAGAATTATAATTATATTCCAAAAGATTCAGAGAGCTTTTACTAAGACAATTGTTTGCACCATATAAGCAAATGCTTTGATACGTGGCTGTACTTGCAGAGGCGGGAGAGATACTGGTGAAATCTTTGTATGCATTTGTGACCGACCATCCAGTGGTTGTCGAGAGGAACAGGGAAGTATGCCTGGTAGCTGCATAACATTTTAATGCGCCCCCCCCCCTCTCTTGTGAAATCCCAGCGGGGAATGGTGATCAATACACTGAACACTCTGGCCCTCGGTCGCTTCTTCTTGAAACGAAGACGTGTAGGTACTTTCTTTGGTTCGTCCATCTCCTGTTGTGTTGCGCACAAGCCATTTTTATACACATGCATTTTGTTTCCTGTCGATCTCCCATATAAAAGTTCATTATTATTTTAAGATTGGTCACTCAGCAGTTTTAAGGCACGGTTTTAGAGAAGCGTATCCCCTTTTCGCTTCTGCAAATGGTTCTTTCAGCTACTTTACGTACTTCAACTATTCTTTCCATATGCGATTTCTTTTACTGATATTCAATAATAGCTATATAGAGTTCTAGTTAGAAAAGTAGAGACAGCCCCAAGTTATAGCACGACCGAAGGGGAGAGTTCTAAGAGCCGGCAGTTACTAATCCTAATTGTACAACGTATTTTATTATATGTTGTATACTTAGTATATTTAATAAAATGTATTTATTGCGGAAACGATACAAGCAATAGTTCCAGAGTTGTGGCAATCATCACAATATTGTATGTCTGTGAAACTTGGGCTCCAACAGAGAAAATTAAGGTGGTGGGGATGAGATTTCTTAGGTAATCAAAAACTCAATAGAATTAAACATGAAGATATAAGGGAGGAACTAGAAATATAATATCTATGTGATAACGTAACCAACCATATAGGACAAAATGGATTGAGCACATGAAATGAATGAATAGGAGACACCCACTACTAGTTGGGCGCCTTAGAAAATTTTTGTCCAATATTTGGTGAATCCGCAACGGGCAATTGTCTATTCCTTGGAATGGTAATAACAATGGTGATGATCCCTAAAATGAAACACGTAGGAAAAATCAATTGTGCAATGAGGAGATGACGAAAAGCACAACAATACAGTGAGTCTACGGTGAGAGTAGACCGGCCGACCAGCGCTACTGAACTGAGCGGGAATCGCTTCATTTGCCGTTAGATCCATCATTAAGTTTACGGCAAACAGCATATGTTTTATTAGTTGAGTTGTGGTGACTGGGCAAGTGCTGAACGAAGTAGAGGTACAATATCTTCGCGACCTTTTACATGAGAGAGAGAGAGAGACAGAGACAGAGAGTAAAATGTAATGTTCGGAAAAGTAAGTTAAATATTTAACGTTCTTGTATGCACTGTGTGTTGAAAATACGCAATAGTTAGTTTAATACCGCAAGAAGTTACTTAGCATAACACTTATTTGAACCGTTTTATTTTTTGTAGTGAGCTTTTGTGAACCTCTTAAAATTGCCATTTTTATAAAAATTGTTATTAAGTTTAGATAAAATAAATCACGAATTTTATCAAAGTAACCTCAGTAGTTTTTTTTTATTTCTATAGAGAAAATCGAAGCTCAACTGGAATTGACTTTCTAGCGAATATAAAGATTATAAGAAATAAATACAATAACATATTAATTAACTTACTACATTAATTGACCTAACTGCTTGCTTCTCTCGTGTTGCTTGGTAGTGTGCTATTTTGCTATATCTAATTTTGAATATGGCGATCGCAAACAAATTAACTAATATTAGGTAGTTGACTAAACCACACAAATTGTACTGAGGTGATAAAAACAGACAAATTCTAGGAAGGTAATAAAATATGGGATAAGCAACAGTGATTGTTTGAAGTATGTCATTTTGTAGTGTGGTATGTGTGAAATAGTATGACGTGGTAAGGATGAGATACCGATGTAGAAAATCTGACGTGTTGCACTCACATGACTTTCTCTACTCTTGTACTAACCATTCTTACAAACTCTTATTCCTATATCTTCTTCGTGTTAGTTGAGATAAACATTTGTACAAATTATCTTATTGCTTATTTCCTTGTAGGTACAAGGGGAACATTAGAATACAGTAGGCTTTGAGCGATAGTCAAATCTTTTAAAGCTTTAAGATTCCGTTCTCTTTGTACACTTAACATATAAAAATGAACAATGGTGTTATATTTGACAGAAGTATAGGTTCTCCAGATCTGACACCATTAACAAGGCATATCTCCGAAGTGGTTCGTATTTAGACATAAATTGTGTATTTTAGCAAGATCTACATTTTTGGTACAGTAAGATTTGGTCTATCTCTTACGGTTTACCACAAGCTTTTTTCTGTACACACGATTACGTGAAGGTTTCCCGGTAATCCGATAAGGATCACGAGGCTACCTAGAGACAGAGGTGACGTGTCTCTTGTCCAGCTGACCTTTGATCTCTGAATGGGGAGTTAACCTTTCCCTGTATGTTGTTAATGTGTTTTTACCACTCGTGCGCAGTGAACTTTCCCATGACATGCTCGATTACTAATTGCATACTCGACCACTGACGTAAACTAGTTTTCATTTGAAATTTCTTATTACATTTTTGGGGACAGAGATCGTTCGGAAAACTTGAACTGTGTTACAGAAAATTCAGCAGTCAAATTCTCAAGCCAAGCTCTGTCTGTAGAAAGCAATTGCCATCACAAAAGAGCCAAATTGCCATACGTATCAGTTTCAGTAGTGTTAACTCCGGCTCTTAGCTCACAAATGAAATGAAGTAATAATTAGAAAGAAAATATTTCAGGCCTAAATTTAGAGTACCTTCCCGGCAATTTCAACGTCATTACATAGCAACTGGCTCTTGAAAGAGCCATTTCCCTGCCATTACAAGGAGTTGTGAATATAAGAATTTGCACAAATGTCGATCTCGATTAATATAAAGTACATCGAAGAATTTGAGCTTCTGAGAGCAGTTTGTTCAACACTAAGTAGAGAAACCCATGTGAGTGCAACGCAGCAGAACTATTTTTCAATGAAATCTTGGCAAGTTTATCTCAAGTTGTTTTAAAAAATGGATCTTAAACGACTGTTGCGTTCTTTCCCATAGTATCATCAATGAAAATTCCATATTTGGGTAATAAATGCTCTGTGTTGTGTGTACCTTTTGTTCTGACTACATTTTTGAACCCATTGAAAAGAGACGGTTCTCCCAGAGAAATTCAAATGAATTGGTGTTGTTGGAGAGAAATTCTGATAGACGTTTGCATAAAGGTGTCAATTTGATTTTAGACATTTATAAATCATGTCACGAGGCGGCGCCGTGGCCGAGCAGTTAGAGCGCTCACCTACCACCTAGGCGGCTCGGGTTCGATCCCAGGGATCCGCATGTGGTATTTGTGGTGGACGAAGCGGCGTCAGGGCGGGTTTTCTACGGGTGCTCCGGTTTCCCCCACCACTCATTCCACCAATTGCTCCATTATCACCTTTACAATCATCGATTTCGCCTGCACTTCATATCATCCTCTTCCTCACTATCATATCTGGTGCTTGGCTGACCACCCGCTTCCAGGTCTTCACTCTGTCCGGTCCAGAGGTTCTTGTGCTCCCCCACAGGCGTGTGACCCTAGGCACTGGCTTGTAAGTCCTACATAAGGGGAGGGTAATCAGGAAAAGAATAGGTTAAATAATGTCACGAAAGTAGAATTACAAAATATAGGAAATAGATCATGACTGGCTGAGGAAAACCGACGCTTGAAAGGGCATAAAGAAGAAGAAAGGAAGGTAAATCATGTTCTAAGTCAGGACTTACTTTTATCACAAACTTTTACTTGAGTCTAACATTTTTTATATATTTATAATGTCAGGTTGTTGTAAAAGCTTGCAAAATTTCTTTTTCCTGCAGGTTCATACTTCTTCAAATGGAATGGCACTCTCGCTGTATTCATTCTTTGATCATGAATTATCCATTTAATTTGTTATTCTTTAATTTTTTCATTAAGATTATTCGTTTCAAAATACAGACTGTTCTCTCATACCCTGCCAGTGCTCTAATCATTTCATTTACTTCGAATCTCCTTTTGTTTTTCTCTGTCTAGACCCATTCAGCACTCCCAAACAGTAATTGCAGCAAGGACATTAATTTATAAAATGTTAATACTTTGTCGGTCCTTGTTTTGTTTCTGAAAATATATATTTTTATTGTGGCATCAAAGTGATAAAAGCTTCTATTTTTAATGGATCAGATTATTCTTATATGATAAATTACATAAATATACTACCACTTGTACAGTTCTGTACCCATTTTCCCAGTATTAGATGTAAATCTGGAGGAATTCACAGAGTCCTAGGTTCTGTTGAAAGCAGTAGGGTAGGGTGAAGCGGTTGCTCTGCGTTAACTTCCTAGTGCCCCCGGAGTGTGACAGGTTTGAGGGCCGGGGGAGAGTCAGGACAAATTGGGGTGTCCCACCAAACGGACAGAAGAGGTAATCATTGCCAGAAGTTCCGTCAGCACATGGTTCCCCGTGTCTGTGGCAATTGTCGAAAGAATTACGGTGTGAAAACCTACACTCCAAGAGGAAGATATTATGGCTTCCGCTATGATAACATTTTCTGAACATATCCGGGATGAAATTTTAGGGCGACAGCTGAAACGTTTCTGCACGTCAAATGTTCCGGACTAAAGGAGTGTGTCCGAAGTTACTTATTCTATCACTAGTTGGCACTGGTGTTCCTCTCTTTTTCAACTTTGTATAAAATGATTTTCATGAGATGCGAAAAAAATTAAAATCTATAGGTTTTTATATAACAGAAACCGAGCAAGATGCCTCCGCAGTAAAGTGTGAGGATCCCATTCGGTAGGTTGTGAGTTCGATTCCAGTGAGAACGATAACTACAGCTTTCGAATTTCTGCCCCTTTATTTTTTTTATTTTTGTCTGTTTGATTATTTCAGGATTCTAAGTGTCGGCGGGAGTTTAGTTTGCATGTCAGGTGCTTGCTGTAATTGTAGTCCTCCAGATTGGGGGAGATCTCGAGTCCCGAGAGTCCCACAGGACCTAACCTGCAATGGAGGGGGGGGGGGGGCGATAGGAGGCGCAGTACGAGTCGCCACCGGGGAGCTAAAATCTATAGTTGTTAGGGACCCTGCTGTCTGCTTTCCTCTCTCCTCCGACGACCCTTCATATCCTCTCACCTCGCCTCTCCCTCTAGGGGCCTAGGCACGAAAGATCCTCTACAGGTCAAAATGTTAAGTCCCTCTTCGAAATCTGTCTATCCTTTCTATCTATATAACGAAAGGGAGAAATTCACACTTTGGTACCTATATAGATCTATTGTGACTACCTCAGGAGAGAGCAACGAAGTGAAGGGACCACAGGCAGACAGACCACAGAGAAGTCCTAACAGTTCCAGACTCGAAAACCCCTCTCACTGCTGGACCTGTCTAGAAAGGGCGACCAAACATGTATGACATGAAGAAAATTCTCATTTGAGCAAGCATCCGCGCCATCTGTCGGCACTACCATGCGCTATGAAACCTAAAAGAAGAAAAATGAAACGGAATGAAAAAAAATGATGGTAGATGACAAAGCACCAAGGGAAAACCAACCACGGTCGACGGAAATCGAACCAGGGACCTCCTAAATGCGAGTCTCACACGTTACAGCGATAAATTTTAAAACCCAAGTAATATATCTAAATATTACATAATCTTTAATATGTTGTTTGTACTAGTAATATACACTACAAAAGCAGGCAAATGGTAATAAAAAATATAACGTAACAAACATTAAATATTTTAATTTGTTGAATGATAAGATTGAACAATTGGAATAGCTCCATAAGTATTCACTAATTCATAATTTTGGTGATAAAAATAAACAGGCGTATTAAGAGGCAAAATGTGTGATTGCTTCTTTTCGTCCATACATACAAAGAGAATTTTAAAATTGCAAGAAAATTAAAATTTATTTTGTTACTTTGTATTAGTATTGGAAGGTCCTGAATAAACAGAACCACACGAGAAATTTTCGAGGCAGTGTGTAATTAAATAACTAAATTAAAATAAAAGATTAAAAAGAAGTAAGTAAAAGAATATTGCAAAAGATGGAGAGGTTTTTAAACACTCAACATTAGGTAACACAACATTTTTTTAAAAATATCTATAAAAGCAGCACTCGAATATGCAAAATTACTTTAGTAATATCTCCTAAAATAGCAGACTTGAAGTGATGCGGTAAGACCAGAAATTATTCAAGTTACCCAGGTAAATTTTAACTTATTTATCGTGATAATGTTGATGATGATGATGATGATGATGATGATGATATAGTTCTAAGGGTGCTCAACTACTTGCACATCAGCGCCCATATGAAATAGTCATGGTAAAAGCCAGAGATAAACTTCAATATAAGATAAAAATAATAGTGAAAGAACAAAATATATGGATAAAGAAATCAAACTAATGACGCAAAAGTCAGAATTCAAGATATTAATTCCTGTATTTAAAATTCTAAATTCATATTCTTTGGTTCATATTTACCATTGTTAAAACTTCTAATCACTTTCGGTGAGGTATTTATTTTATCATTTTCAGTACACATACACCAACCCTCAAGTGAATCATATTTGCACTTTAAAAGTCCCTTGAATAGTGGGCAAGTTAACTGATCCTATAGAGAAGGTGAAGGCAGCTTGCTGGGCTGCTGCTTTTCTGAAATCGGATGGTTCGTGATGCAGCTTGGCGAGTGTTGCTAATGTGTCAGAGTGCTACAGAAGTGAGACAGAAAAGTGTTTAAGTCCAGCTTGGAGAGGGCAGCAAAGGTATGACATTCAAAATATCCACTTGTTAAATTAAAATAAAGGTGCTTCTTGGGAGCTCAGTGTGTATAAATAAACAATCTCTTTGTATAACTTTGGGTCTTTTTTATTATATGTTTAAAGTACTGAACGCTGTAGAGTAGAAAAGCTGAGTAAGGCCTTATTGGAGCGAAATAAGGCGAAAGTAAAAATCTGTGCCGAGGAGGAAGAAGCAGAAACATGAGTGGATGATGTATGAGGGACAAGTTTGGGAAAATGACACCGCAAGGGCAGGCTCTGAGAGGGAGGCTCCGTTATTTTTATTACCATCAGTAACAGGAGCAGAGCAGGGCAGAGCAGAGGACGTACATAAGCAAGTTCAATCAGCTTGCCGCTACGTTACACTCCCCCTACTCGTTATAGACCGTGGGGTTACTTTAGTTAGCCTGCCTAACGAGTTTCAGGCAAATTAGACGAGGCCTTGTCAATAATAACCCATGATGGAAACGCACACACTGTACTGGAGCGTTCGAGACATCTCATAAGTGGGTTACTCCACTCAAACATTCAATACACACATTTTATCGGAAAGACATTTTGAAACTACCAGAATAAAAAATCTTATCTTATTGTTTATTTCCTTGTAGGTGCAGGGAAAGATAGTCAAATCTTTTAAAGCTTTGAAAGTCCGTTCTCCTTGCACGGTTAACATACATATAAAATGAATAACGATGTTCCATATGACACAAGTATAAGTTCTTCAAAACTTACACAAATAACGAGGAATATCTCCGAAATGGTTCACTTACAAAAAAATTATTCAGACAAATTGTGTGTTTTAGCGAGATCCACATTTCTTGTATGTTAAGATTTGTTCTATCTCTTACAGTTTAGTAGTTATACAAAAATCATCCAGAGTAAACACGTCTACATAGGCTAAGCTAGGAAAGTCAAAATATAAATTTCATTTGTCATTAAAATATCTTAAACATGTCGCTTTAATCAAAATCATTAGAGTCATTTTCAAGAAAATAAAAATTTTCGAAAAATGTTCCATATAAAGAGTAGATTAGGGTGAAGCAATTTTCTTTAAAATCTTCGTGTCGCATTCTTGAGAGACATTAAACTTAAATACCAACTTTGGTTTTTAACCGACTTTTCAATTTTGAGTTATGCTGTCCACAGACTGACAAACACACACAGGGACCTTTTTTCTAAAAATGCTTTTTTTTTTGCATTCAGGGGGCCTCAAAACATATATTTCCGGTGAAATCTTGACATCGAATTTTTTGGGAGAATACAATACAATACTCTACTTTACCAGTAGAGAAAGTAAAAAGTCGGTCTACCAAGAATGCGACACGAAGATTTTTCAAGAACTCTACCACCCCAAACTACCCTTTAAGGTAAGTTCACAACCACCGGCAACGGCAACGATAACCACAACGATTAGATTGAGATACAGATATTCAAATGGGTGTGTTCACAATCAACGGGAAGCTTTGCCGGGCCCCGGAACGGTAATGAAGACCTGTCCCCGTTACCGGACACGGCATGTTAGATTCAATTGTGCGTGTTAGACTTTTCACTGTAAAATTATTCAAGGCAGCTGTGTCATGAAACAGCCGCTAGAGCTCTCTCTTGTCGCAAAGTAGAACAAGTATCATTGGTCAGAAATTAATGAATTCCCCATGTGCATATAGACCTCCATTTTCTTGCCGTTCTCGTTGCCGGGCTGTTGTGAAATAAGTATTGAGTGCTACCGTTGTCACTGTAGTTACCGTTGTGAGGTGGTGTGAAGCAATATTTACATGGAACATACTCCGAAAAGTTTGACTTTCTCTAAAATTGCTTCGACTATTCTGATTATAATTTCATATGCTTAAAATGTTTTTTTTAACAAGTGAAATTAAAATCTTGAATTTTCTGAGAGTAGCTATTGAAGTCCTCTTCATTCTATATGAATTTTTCAAAACTGGTAAGCCGTAAGAGATAGACAAAATCTTGCCACAAAAATGCAAATCTCATTAAACTGCACACTCTATATCAAATACATATTTTGTGGATTTAAACCATTTGAGCTATCTTCCTTGTTATTGGTTTATAGTTTAAAGTACTTATGAGTTTCTCAAATGAGAAATTATTAGACTTTTTCTCTCTTACTCTTGGCCATAGAAACAAAGACGCCCTTACATGGGGACCCGGTTTTAAAAACCTGACTATCGGTTAAAGGCGTATTGTATTCCCCTAATCCTCTTGTACCTATGTGCAAATATGAAATAAACATTTCTGGAAACGTCTATTTCAAAATACATGATGTAGATACAAGAATACGCGTTTGTAAGGATAGTCGTGTGCAACACATCAGATATCTTTGCTAACATTTTAGAATGAGTGTCTTTTTCATTGTTTTATTAGTACAGCCCTCTTTAACTTCTATGGTCTTATCGGGGGCTTTGAGTTGAAAAGCAATTTACTGATGGTCTTCAATCTCTTAATGCAGCTTTTCTTAACATTGGTTTTTTTATTAGCTTTCATACGGAACCCAGTCTACCAGATTTTGCGGAGGGTAGGGAATGATTCTGAATCAAGTCAAACCCGAAATCTCTGGACTGAGCAATAAGAACGCTGACTACTCGACCACAGAGACAGTCCAAAAAGTGATTTATTTAACCGGTTTGGAAACATTTTATTTACGCCAAAAAAAAAAAAAAAAAAAAAAATTACAAGGAACCAGGGATAGAGGAGAGTTAGAGAGTAAGAGTGAGAGATGGAGAGCAGAAAGAGACAGAGAGTGAGACTGTTATTTAACCAATAACATGAGTGGAATTGCGGACAGGCATCTTTGTAAGCTGTGGTGATAAATAAATTCACTTTCTGTTTATGAACGTTCATCAACTGCTGCAGTTCTCAATGTTCCATTCTATGTTGGCCAAAAAGAGCGACTAATTTTGCACATAGACCCCTTTATTAAGCTCGAGTTCATTTACATACAGTAAATCTACGACACGGAAGCACCGGCTTTACTTCCCTTCCGAAGGAAGTCACGTCCGAAAAAAGTCATCGCCCTACGCCGGGTTTGAACCGTGGTCTTGGGAACCAGAGGCTAGCATGTTATCCCTAAACGACGGTAGACAACAAGCTGGGGTGACTTTTGGCAGCATCGGTTACCGATGTTTTAATTTCCATTTAGTTAACTCTACAAACTAATTGTATAGTGCATCTACTATATCTATAATAGATACAGTAATTATAGTAAAGTTCTTGTAATTTTATACTAAACGAACACTATAACGTAATTCGCGGCCCAACCGGCCAACGCCTACCGCCCGACCGCTGCGTCTACCACCTCTGTCCACCAAAGGCATCATGAGTGGGGTGCAATAGGTGGGACGTGGCCCTCCTGGGTGGTTATGCGAGCTTCTCAACCTACTTTTGAACCAAGTGGTTCCTCAATTGACCCCTGAGAGTCCTAATGAGGCTGAGTGCACCCCGAACCAGGTCTTCCAGAGGCTGAAAATCTCCTCACCGGTACTGGAAATCGAACCCGGGTTCACCGCTTGGTAACCAGCAACCACCGCATCAAGGAGAGGACCAACGAACTCTATAAACATCACTATACTACACTTCAAGGATACTATAATTATTTATCGTCATGTAAGTAACCGAACGCCACGAACAAAACTGAAGTTTGCTGAAGATGCTGCAGCCCAAGAAACCCCCCGATAATGTGACGAAGTAAGGCGACAGTGTTTTGTTTGCAATAATGCGGAGCTGGTACACGGACCGCTTGTGGCTGCTGCGGTCCCAGAGGGGGGAGGGAGGGAAAGAAATCCGCCTCCAGCATGTGAAGCAAACCAGACAGATAGATACACCCTCCTCCGCAGCAGCATCCCTGCCGGACCATCTATCGCACCGACACGTAACGAATGGGCCTCCAGATTAGTTTTAATAGCATCTATCCCACCGCTGATTCATAAAACAACAACAGAAATGTCCCTCTGTGTGTGTTTTTTTTTTTTCTCTCTCTCTCTCCTAAATAAAGTCAGTGTGTTAGAGATAGTAGTGCTGGGCGAGTCTGCTGTACGGCCACGTTTATTTGAAATTACTGGGCTGGCATCTCAATTTATGGCTCACACCGCTGACAGAGTGACAGTCTATATCTGGTTTCTAACCTGGAACCATCCGTTCCGGACTGCGTGATTGCCACGAGTACTTTCCTAGGCATCGATATAGTTCAATATGAAATACACTACTCAAATGAGCCTTTGTTACTTATTTCTATACGAATTCCACAATTATTATACCCTTAAAATCCTTGTTTAAGGCAAATATATGGCAGAAATTGCATCAGTTAAACAAATCTATTCAGGTTAAGGTCACGTATGTACGCGATTTTAATATGCTGGATATATTATTATCTTCTCATGGAATGAGCACAGGAGAAAAAAAAAGAATGAACATTTCAAAATGTTCTGCTTAGCACATTGGGAATGATACAGACAGATATCTATGTTTATCTTTGTCCGCCATGGTGGCCCTTAAAAGCTGCAAGTTGTTGCATTTTTCAAATATTAACAATGGTATAACATTTCTTAGTAAATATTTGACTAACATTTATGGTTTGTTGTGCATAATTCAACAAAACTCGGGAACAATTTTAAATGTGATTCTCATAAAATCCAATGGACACTTTTATTCATCTATCGAACATCTCAAAATCATTACGGCCATTTTGAAGTAAATGTTTCCATGCAGTGGAATCGCATAGGAAAATTGATTTATGCTATTCTCTCTATCCTTCCCTCCCTCCCCCCCCCCCTCTCTCTCTCTCTCACACACACCTCATCGCATGCATCTTTGGTGAAATAACGATAGGTGTTTGGAATAAACTTTTTTGTTTGGAATTAATATTACGGTTACCATATGTAAACGGTACTTCAAATGAAAACGCGGGAGAAAACGAAAACATGGTTGGGATCTAGGAAAACTTGAAGAATCTTCTAAGATAAAAATGAGAGAAAGAAAGACAGAAAGGGAGGGAGAAAGATTGAGAAACAGAGAAAGAAAGAAACAAAGAAATAGAGAAACGTGAAATAAAGACGGAAAGAAAGAAAAAGATAGAACGAAAGAAAGATACAAACAAAGAAAAAGAAAGAAAGAAAGAAAGAAAGAAAGAAAGAAAGAAAGAAAGAAAGAAAGAAAGAAAGAAAGAAAGAAAGAAAGAAAGAAAGAAAGAAAGGGAGGAAGAAAGTAAGAAAGAAAGAGGGGAAGAAAGAAAGAATGAGAGAAAGAAAGAAGGAAAGAAAGAAAGAATGTCATCGAAAGAAAGTAAGAAAGGAAAGAAGAATAAAGACCAAGCATAGCCAGAGTAATACCTCAAGATACTGCATACCAGAGTTGAATCACACACACACACACACACACACACACACACACACACACACACACACACACACACACACACACACACACACACACACACACACACACACACACACACACACACACACACACACACACACACACCACTTGTTCGTACTTGCCAAATTCCTGACCCTCATTTATAGTTTCTTGACCTTTTTTTCTCTATTTATTTTCCATACTTAAACTACAGAGGCCTTAGTGCTGGGAAACTGTACCTCTGCTTGTACACGTGTCGGGCAGATAACATTAGGGTGTCGTCCGGTCTACCTAGTTTCATTATCTGCCGACGGATGCAAGAGGATTCGCTTTTAGCATCTATTTTCACCTTAATCATTGTTTAATAGGCGTAGTATATTCAATGAAGTTGTCAAATACTGTTCCATGTTACTGTCAAAAAACTCCTGAGAAGTTTGCTACAACTATTAACAGAAAGCTCACACTAATACACATAGTGAATAAGCACTAGGTCGCAAGGAAGCAGCGAGCTCTACCAAGTAATTACTGCAAGTAACAATCGCGATATTTTACCCCCTACAATTTACAGCAAAGGGAATTAACTACTAGTGTGTCATTGCAGTCATATTCATTCATAATTTATTTCATTACACTCGCTTTAAAGCCTTATAACACGAGCAACAACAATTATCTAATGCTCCACTGAGAGAGTACAACATGCAATACTGATTTATGACATTCGACGACTTTCTTTCACAATTGCTATTTCATAAAGAATCTGTTAAGTGTTGGTGTAAAATCTTATTTCTGCATTCCACTTCCAAGAAGTCCCCGTTCGGCTATGTCGTGGTTGGTTTCCAAATTTCTTATCTCTCAACGTCGATACAATACCAATAAGTATGAAATGTGCAGAGGACATTTGGACATTAATTCCCGTGATGCTTTGCAGCATGTCAAGAAGGACATGGAGGTATGTTGATCTTTGTGTGCAGGATGGTACACATACCAGTCCTCTAGATCCATAAGCTTTCTTCCTAAACACTCCACGTTACGATCCATTTCAATAAATTGCATGACGCCAGCCAGAAGCCGGCACTCAACAAGAAACACAGTGTCAACAAACTCTCACCACTATGGGGCCCGATGACAATGGAGCGGTGAGAACAAAAACGACTGTGAGCGTGGCAGAACAAAGCGATTCTAGACTGTTCGAGAAAATTTTGATTGCCAGCTTATTTACCAGAAGTTGGAGAATTCGCCGGTAATTCGCCTGTCCTATATAAACGAGTGAGCGAGCCAGTGTCAGAGCAGTTTTCAGAGTTGAGTATTGAGTTAGTGTTAGGGAATATATCTCAAAGTCAGCTGTTCGTGGGACAGAGTAGACAGACAGGGAAGCGTGTGTCAAGGTTCGATTGGACAAAACAACTGTGAGTTGCAAGGCTATGACGAATTGTAATTTGTGTTAACAATAAAAAAGAGACTTCTGTTTTTGTGACTCAGTTTTAGAAGAGAAAAAGTAACTGGACTTGTAATTAGTAGTAACATGTAATCATCAGGCTTCTGTTTTGTGTCACAAAGTCAGCAGACTGAATTTGTGAACGCACGAAGTTAAGTTGATAGCCTGACCCGTGGAGCGAGGTAGCTCTTCAAAAGTGCAGGTTGTTGTAACAAAGGTCATTGCTGTCATTCACATTGCTGGTCCATAAGTCGTAGGCTTACTAAATACATTTGATTCAGAGGAATGTGACTGTTGTAAAATACCTCGGTTTAATGGAATGTTTTCTATTCGTTAAAGTACGGTTTGAAGATTTGTCTAAAACCACATCAACCATCTGCAGAAGTCATACAAAAGCCCCTGGGTTATTCAGTCGTAACTGAACTACTGACAAAGCTGCGTGACTCAAGACTCAGAATCTATTGTTCAAGAATGTCCTGGAGAAATAGTCTATGTTTGCCGATATGTGTACCATAAATAACTTCTATTGGATTGTAACAATCAATGATTCGTCTTATATCTCATTCTTCCAGTATGCGCTTGTCTCGTCATTCTCTCATTTAACTGAAAACATGAGGTCCTTCGGATACACTGTGAAAGTAGCTTTTAATTTGTATAGAAGTATTGTATTCATTTAAATCATTTAGTCTGCTAATTTATTTATGTATTAGTTTATTTGTTTTATAGTAATCCTTAGAGCGTACCTTATCCCTAGGCCACTGCGTCCTCCAGCCTCAGTCAAGGCTACGAAGGAGTACAGGATGGAAGATGGTGTAGGCATTTCTGAAACTTCATTGTAACTAAAACTAAATTTTTATTTATGGATGCCGCTTAACTGCTATGGTTCTCAGTGACCCATTCTATATCGGACGTCAAAGACTAAATTTTGCTCAAAGGCCTATTTATCAGGCGTGAGGTTCTTTTACGTGTCATAAATCTACGATACGGGACCACTGGCTTTACTTCCCTTCTGAAGACAGTCGTGCTAAGGATTTTTACACCCAAAAAACATTATCCTCCGCCGGATTTGAACCCGCGACCTTGGGAACGAGAGGCTAGTATTTTACCGCTAGATCACGAAGAACATCAATAATCACTAACTATAACCTATTGACTCAGGATTACTAGGGACGCACAGACAGAACAGAAAGAAATTAGCAGTGCCTTCTTCCAGACATCACATTGCTTAGTGTTCTACGTCATGCTTCGTGACTGATACTGCCACTTTGTGTTTTTTATCGAACAAATAGAGCACATCTATGCTGATGTTGTCAACTCATTGGCTAATTACGCATAGGTCCCTCAACTGAAAGGGACGGGAGGTAACGTGTCCCTTTTCAAACTGGTGGAGACCGATATCAGAAAATACCCCCTATAAATACCCCTATAGGCCATCAGAAATTCGATGTTTATTATTACTATTTGTGCTCTATATACCTTGGAATCGTTAAGTTTTTCCCATTGCCATAATGTACTGGGATACTATACACCATGCAGAACCACCTTCGAAAAAACCCATGGGGTTCGGAAGGTCGGCCACGGGGATCGAACCACGCGCGTTACTACCGAGCCATTTGCTTTCTTGTGGAGAAGTGAAGTAACATCATCAACAACAACAAGGCGCAATTGTCGATCGCTCATGTGAAAGAAACCCAACACTAGCAGCTAATACCATGGAAGTTTTATTAATTTTTTTCTCCCAAGCGTACATATCAAGCAATTTCAACCAAAAGTCGATAATAAAGCAGCTGTTTGCTTTAATTGGCTTTCTCTCACCCAGAGGCCGTTTGTTTGGCCGAGATAAGGGCACAGTGTTGTATAATGAGAAGTTGGCCGCATGCATGAAGACAGGAGCTCTCTTTGTGCATTGACTGACACTGACAACTCGCTTCGAAGCTTCTGCTCTTCCGCATCACGCCTATCTTCGCATCTACACGCCCAACCTCCCTCTCATAACTCAACAATGTACCCTTTTAGCTTATCATATGTTTGAGTGATGTTCTCTCATGTGAGAAAACTCAACATTATTCGCAAGAAAGATTTCCTTCCGGAGCAGTTTCATATCTATGTCTGTATCTAACTGGTAGTTTTTAAGGTTTACGTCGGCGCCTATTGGCTTCTTCATAAGCATGTGTGTTTCAAACATTTGTTGTCATCATCGGCAACCTTCTAAGTTATGCTTCAATCAGGCTGTACCAGGAGTATTTCTACGCACTAAACGACACACCCAACGGCGAAAATGCCAGCAAAAAATAAAGTAAATAAACAATATAAAAAAAAAATTATAATAAAAATAAATACTCGTACATAGATTTATAATTTTTGTGCCGTCTTACTAATCGAGCTCCTCTTTAACTTAATATACATTTTGTAAAATACTTATATATTTAATACATAAATGTATCGTTATATAAATTTTGTGACTGAGAAGATTTGCATTTGTTTTAAGTTGAATCATGGAATATAGAGAGCAATAGTTGGTAATCTTTAACTCGAAACCTTTACCATTGAAACTTACTTTTTACTTTCTCTACTATAGTAACGTAGAGGAAGTATTGTATTCCACCCAAAAATTCGATGTAGGGATTTCACTGGAAATATGTTTTGAGGCCCCCTGAATCCAAAAAGAAAAGCATTTTTAGAAAAAGGTCCGTGTGTCTGTCAGTCTATGGACAGCATAACTCAAAAACGAAAAGTCGGTTATAAACCAAAGTTGGCATTTAAGTTTAATGTCTTTCAAGGATGCGACACGAAGATTTTGAAGAAAATTGCTCCAAGCTAAACTAACCTTTACATGGAAAGTTTTTCGAAAGTTTGAATTTTCTTGAAAATAACTAACGATTTTAATTAAAATGCCATATGTTTGAGATATTTTTATGACAAATGAAATGTATATTTTGAATTTTCTGGCTATAGCCCCTGTAGTCGTATTTACTCTGGATGACTTGCATAACTGGTAAATCTTAACAGATAGATCAAATCTTGCTGTATAAAAATATAGGTCTTGCTAAAACATGTGGAGTGAACCATTTCGGAGATACTGGTTATTCTTTGTGTGAGTTTTGGAGAACCTAAACTTCTGTCAAATGGAACGTCGTTATTCATTTTTATATGTTAACCGTGCAAAGAGAACGGAATTTGAAAGTTTTAAAAGAATTGACTATCGCTCAAAGCCTACTGTATTCACATATTCCCCTTGTAACTACAAGGAAATAAGCAATAAGATAATTTCTGTATTAATATGAAGATATATGAATAAAAGTTTGTAAGGATGACTAGTACAAGAGTAGAGAAAGTCATATGATAGCAACTCATCAGATTTTTTTAGACCTAGGACTGAATTTTTATAAGAATCACTGGACTTTTTTCGGCAGGCTTCCAGAAAGGGTTTCTGGTTAAATCTCAATCTGGAGTTTTGGGATGATATGCTTCCTATAGCATATATTTGACCTATTTTTCTTTTCTAAGAACACTTATAACAACTATCTATTACTACACGAAATATGCTAATAAACATGGTGGGTGTCGCGAACGAGCAATCACTCCTCGTGTCGACAGCAAGGACAATGACCAGCTCAGTTTTCTTTCTGTGGGGTGCAGCCCAACGGGGGACTGCTCAAGATAAGGCACCAGGGTGAGAGATAGCCATCTCAAAAGGATTACAATATTAATGGGGCAGATAGTGGCGGGCGACACATCCCTTTTCTATCGCCCTTTCTCCCCTAATGACGGTCACATCTGCTGGACTAGCCAACAGACCCTTCATTAATAGTTGTGCAGCTTCCTGCCACCCTTCCTAAAGGAAATATATAAAATAATGTTGATGTAAACATCGATAGCGATTGATGCACCAAATGCTGCATTGTGTTGAGTTATTCCCCTATTATTTTGTTAAACCAGATATTTTATTGACACGTAAGTTTATTTTCTCTATTCTTATAGTAATTAGGAAAATTGTAATGTATTTCATAACTACGTGTTTAAAGCCCCCTAAATATAAAAAAATTGATGTTTTAGAATAAGTCTTATATGTGTATGGGTCAGCATCTTTCAAGGTCACGACACAAGGATTTTCGAAAAATTTTCAAATAATTATAGTTTTCCCAAATCGGAACTCCTTGTTTGTGTTTCTATATCCAAACAAAGAAAATGATTGCGCTGATTTATTTAATTGCTTTTCTTTAACACCGAACTTGGCTAGCTAATGATATCTTCCATGACAAGGTTGGAAGTCATTCTTCTTATACAGGATGTTCCGCTTATACGTATAACAAAAGAGATAGATATAGCTTCTGAACTAATACGAAACGAGAGATGAAACCACTTGCTACAAATAGTGATTTCATGGTTTATAAACCTCAACATGGCTGTCATTAGTGGGACGCAAAATGTCCAACCACTATTTAACTTCGACGCAAGTGTTAAGTAGCATCTGTTATGTAACATTGCCGACAGCAGCATACAGTATTAGTTGTAAGTCTTCCAAATCACCAACTGGTGTTCTGTAGTCCTTAGCCTTAACAAATCCCCACAGCTGGAGTCAAATCTGATGATCTAAGAGGCCATGACCATCTTCCAATCTATCTTCCATGGAATTGTCTATGCAAGAATGCCCGTACTGCATTGGCAATGTGTGGTGGTGCCCCATCTTATTGGAAAATTGTGCACATGCTGACTGATGAACAATACATATCTTCTCCTATGGAATGAGCTGCGCACGCGCGGTATGCGTGACTCGTCTAAACTTAACAACACCAATGGATTAAAAACTTCCCAACATCCTCTTTTGAACGGTACATACCATAACCCTTTTGTATGCATAATTTTGAAATTATAAACGTTTCTTTTATTATACTTCAAGCGGAATACATTGATTTTAACTTACGGAAATTATTTATTGCAATGAACTATCTCCTTATAGTTTAGATATACAACTATTACACTTTACCAGTGAATAATTTCGGAATCAAGCTGCAACCCTAATGTACCTTTGCTGTATTGGGTATTCAATAATAAACACTGCCATGCCTCCGCTAGCAAATGCTCATCTTCTAAGGGGCTTTCCCTGCTTCTCCAGGATGACTTAGTGTATGATAACCAACTTTTGGAGAACTTGACCAAAATAAAAGATTGCCGCATAAGACAGGAAGAAGGAAAAGGACTGGTTGGCCGGTCGGCAAGGGGGAAGGGACACATGGCGTCGGTTAGTGAGGCGTTACCAACCAAATCACGCTCCTGGGGGAATTTATTGGGACACGTGTGTGCTTATTGTGCGAGGGTGTACCGATAAGTTGTTTTTTTTTTTTTTTTTTTTTTTTTTTCCCTGTGGGGTGGGGGAGGCTTTTCTCTGCTCACGTAAAGATATTCTCCCGTTGCGAACACACTTTCCTTCCTCAAGAAATATGTTCCGCTCTGGTAGGTAGCAAGAATGTTAAAAAGTTGCTCAAGTCGTGGTGTTGGTAACACTGGACAAGTTGTTGCTGTTGGAGGTTTCCAAGGAGAAAGCCAAGTATCTTGGTAGCCCTACAAGGAGTCGGTGAATAATCTGGTGCAGCAGAACATCACCTATTCCTATTACTACCCTTAAGAGCCTCTCTTCCTGCTATGTATGGAATAGAGAAAATAAAAACCTTTGTTAGCAGTCCAATTAAAATAATATAATTACTAAAACGTTTTTTTTTTATCAATTTATCGTAAATATTAGTAAAAACAGTGGCACGTTGGTTGATACAGATTACTCATTACAATATACCTACGATTTTTTTCAACATAAATTGTAATTAAAGCGTTATAATATTAACATACATTAACAGCACGTAATTGTGAAAATAAAAAGACAGGTTAGTTTAACGCAAATAACTTTATGTTATTACTCAAAACTTAATTATTACAGTTGTAATTCAAGCGGTTAGAATCGGCCATTTCGATCATCACACTTAACACACATGTGATGCCATTTGACATCAAAATCAATAAATCAGATACAATTAAAATGGGCAATGGATATCTACATTCATTAAGAGACTGGATAGTAAAAAAATATATCATGGGATATCAATCTGAAAGCAGTAGGTTCAGTATGAATTCAAAAGGTTTGTTTGGCTTATATTTTATGGAAATTACGACTTGGAAATAGTTATGCATATGGAATCTGAACAGTTGTCAAGCAACGTGTTACAGAGGAATATAGTCTTTACTTTCTTTAATCTCAGTAAATACAGGTTTTGATGTCCCCTGAATAAATGTTTATGTACAATAGTCACTTTGCTCTGTGTGTATGTGTTTGTATGTATGTGTATGTGTGTGTGTGTGTGTGTGTGTGTGTGTGTGTGTGTGTAAAAGCAAACATTTCACAATTAAAGATAGTTAAATATTAAAATTGGTACTTATATTCACCATTTTCCTACAATACCACGCAAATAATTTCGACAACATCCGCGTACACCAAACTACCCCTTACACGAATAAATTTGCCTTAATTTGTACTTTTTTCCCAAAAATATCTCTAACGATATAAATGGTGAACTGTAAGAGATAGAGATTTACATATTTAGAGCCACAATTTATACCATATAATATTTTCGTGGCATTAACCATTTCCGAGCCATTCTATGTTATCGGTTTGACTGTTTAATTATTTATGCTTTTTTCAAGTGGTAGCCATAAAAACTAGGAATTCTATAACCCCTTTTTAAAAATCTGGCTATCGCTTTAGCCTAGTCTATCCTGCTTATACCTATAACCAACTGTCCCACAGTAACCTTTTTATGAAACTAATTAAGTTATTCTTGCAATTAAATAAAAATCCTTTCTGAAAAAGGAATTATTTAATTTTTTTCTCGATAATGTCACAGGCTGTATAAACTGGGTGAACTTTTTTTTTTTTTAATACAATTTTGCTTTTAAAGTTGCGACGAGTTTATTAAAGGGTTTGTTCTACCACTCAGTTTGTTGCTGCTACCAATGTGGCAGGAAATGGCGAGGTTTGTCGCTTCTCCGACGGATCAGCGGTGAGCAAAATGAACATATTCAGTCTATTAGCACAAATTATGTAGTCACATGGCTTGGCATCTTTTCAAATCTCGCTAACGGGTCGGCATGCACGGATCACAAATTGTTATATGTCAATATCTTTGTTATCAGTGCCGCGTCGCAGAGTTTACACTTATTTGATGGACTGCCACTCTGTCTTTCGCCACCACTATAAATATCCGTTTGAAGTTGATTTCTTATTCATAAATCAAATTATTGTGAACACTTACGATCCGCTACAAAGGCGAATAAGCCATTTAAAAGAGACAATTGAGCTTAGTCTTTGCTAACTATATTTACAATTTATGGTATCAGTAGGCTTTCCTGCCGCCTCTATAATGTCATATTTAATCGTTCTAGAGGGCTTACGCAGAAATACTGCCTCAGTGCTAAATTTGACGCGTATGAACATTTTTATTTACCGTTTCCTTATTTATTTTAATCGTTGGTCGTTACGAACCCTATAGCTATCAGAAAGTCCTATTTTTGTTTATATTAAATTTAAACACATTTATTCCCTTATTCATGCTTCCAAACTGTAAGGAGAATAGGGAATAACCTGTTAAAGGAAGTCTCCTAGACTCCAGCCAGGAATCGAACCCAGGACCTCTGGTTTAGGAGGGTAGCACCTGAACAGAGAGGCACTCCAATCCCATATTTATGAAAAGCCTATTATCACAATGAATTTACTGGGTTTACACTGGAACGCTAATGGACGCTAAGAGCGAGTCACGTGTCACCTCCAACAGCCTCTCATGATACAAGATGAACAACTTCCTTGAGAAACTGTCAGCACGTTGCAGGTTACTTCCTGCCGGACCTCGTATAGAGTGCTGTGGTTGCGGATCCCACGTGCTTTCGGGATCAACACAAAAAACTGTTGAGATGGATCAAGATTTAGCAGCTGACGACATCCAGGTAGTGGAGGTTTAGAACATGCATGCTTTTCACGCTTTATCATCACTGTGACAAACGCAACTGTATTATCCCTGGAAATGTAGGAAAAGTGGGCCGCAAGTTCAGCCTGCTTTACTTCCCATATCACTGGTCAATATAGGGAAGAAAACACTGCCGTTTATTTGGCAGATATCGTCAGGAAAATTAAACCAACACCAATGAAAACAGCCAAAGCAAATAGAGATCGAGTGAGTGAGTGTGTGTATTGGGTTTAAGGGCCCGTCGACAACTTGGTCATTAGGGCCTAATAGAGATCGATTTCAGTGGAAAATACGTTGAAGAGGTTAAGGATATATACACTTACGTAGATACATAAAATGCATGGTTCTTGATAAGAATAAGGACATTTATACATTTCAAAATGTACATAAACTAATTCAAAGCTAATTCATATTTTGGTTTTAATTTCATGCAAGAAACAGTAGCAGTACTAAAGAGAATAAGGAACTTTCAGAGCTCTGGAAGTGTATTAGCGATGAAAGAGGATATTGCTGACAGTCCACGATGAATAATCAGGTATATTTTACGACATATGTAGTTATGCATGTGGATAATTCTGGGTTGTTATACAATTTTTAAACTCGATTTTCAGTGCCAGCTTAAGCCAAGAACATAGTACAAAAATACTGTTATGGGCCAGTATTATTGGCTGCTCTTGGTACTCACACTAACTAGTAAAGAATTTGAACGGTCATTCTTCGAGTATTTTAGCCTTTAAATTTAACCGTCTTTACTTCCCTTTATTTGTTAGTATTTGCTTATGATGCGCCCTGGTATGGCTGGCCAATATGACCGTACTATCAATCCGCAGGTGCAATAGCCGTACTGCCTGACTTTCACCCTCAATTATTTCTTCCCTTCTCCTTTTCTTTCTACCTCTATATCCTTTGGTTTTTGCTTTTTCAGTCGGTAGTGCCTTCGGATAAAGCTCACACTCCAACACAGTAGAAGTGCATAAATGGATTTTTCCTCCACTCGAAAAAAAGCTTGTGCTTCAATTCATGCAGCATTTCAACAAGTATAAGTTTTTCGGCGCAAGCAGCCATGTCACCTTTAGTTGTTGACTGGCTTGGTCAGTACTACTAGGCGTAAATAATGAATCTATCGCTGAGGATAGAGCGATCGACCTTATTAGTGCTTTTGAACGGCTGACTGATTAATTCTATTTTCGCGCGATTTTCTCTCATAATTTCTAACTCCTACCTCACTCTGGAAAGATACGTTTACTATTATTCTATTATAACAAGTCTAACATCGTCTCACACTATCTCTGAATCTGGACCAACAGAACAAGTGACGGTGCTGTGGAAGGAATGCGATGCGATGCTACGAGCCACCCTAGGCCCACCTAAGTTGCCCGTAACGAATTCCAAAAGCTGATCGTTAGCGAATGCGGACACTTTTGATTTACAGAGGGGTGGGATGGAGTGTGTGGGGGGGGGGGGCGATAATGGGGAATCGATGTGCCGCGGGCAAAGCGATAACGTCCCTTCTGCTCCGCTTCACGTCATCGTGGCAATTTACTGCGCCTTTTTTTCCTCTCAATATTCCTTTTACATTCAAGATCAAACTCACACTTCGTAGAATATAAAATTAGGTGTGTTGTTGTTTATATGTGTACAACTCGTTTAATTAGCATCACACACTTCAAATCGGTAAATAACGCCGAGATAAAGACTGGAGTTAAAATTTTAGAACTAAAACAGAAGAACTGGCAATATTGTACTATATAAGCTTCGTCATTGATAACTTTACCTTATCGGCTATGAATTATAATACAAAATCATCTATGAAATAACCGAAAGAATTAGAGAAAGCTTATTAAAACTAAGCAATGTATTTCTTCATAGGCAAAACTTGGAAGGCTATGTTTTGACTTTGTTTAAATTACCTACCACAAGTCGAAGGTATTAGAATGTTGAAAAACATCTATATTCTCTGTGGAAATCGATTTGTTTTGCTTAAATGTCTTTAAAATATTTCTTTTTTCACTATTCTACACATGGATGACTTATAGTAAAGTATAGGAAGTATTGGAATACTTTAACCCAAAAATTTGATGTCGAGATTTCACCGGAAATATGTTTTGAGGTCCCCTGATAAAAAACATTTTTAGAAAAAGGTCCGCGTGTATGTGTTAGTCTGTGTGCCTGTTAGTCTCTGGACAGCATAACTCAAAAACGAAAAGTCAATTAAATACCAAAGTTCGTATTTAAGTTTAGTGTCTTTCAAGGATGTGATACGAAGATTTTGAAGAAAATTGCTCCACATTAAAGTACCCTTCACATTGAAAAGTTTTCGAAAATTTTAATTTTCTTGAAAATGGCTATAACGATTTTGATAAAAATACCATATATTTGAGATATTTTTATGGCAAATGAAATGTATATCTTGAATTTTCTGTCTATAGCCCAAGTAGACATGTTTGTTCTAGATTACTTATATAACTGGTAAACCGTAAGAGATAGACCAAGTCTTATTGTACAAAAAGTGTAGATCTTGCTAAAACACAATTTATGTCCGAATAAATGTTTTATAGAGTAAACCATTTCGAAGATATTTCTTGCTATTTTTGTGAGTTTTGAATAACTTATACTTCTGCCAAATGAAATACCGTTATTCATTTTTTATATTCCGCATAAAGAGAACGGAATTTGAAATCTTTAAAATATTTTACTATCGCTCAAAGACTACTGTATTCCTATATTCAATAAGATAATTTGTACAAATGTTTATCTCAACTAACAAGAAGATATAGGAGTAAGAGTTTGTAAGAATGGTTGGTACAGGAGTAGAGATTTCTCCTTCAAGTATCCTGTTGTTCCAGAACCATGACTAAAGGGAACACCGGAAGTTGTGCAGGTGTAGCGTCCTCACATTAGTGCCAAAACACTTATCGGCTAGCTTTAGTCGGCTCACTTTGTCCGATAACATTTGGTGAGCCTGAGGATTGCCAGATTGTCACTCTTCTTGAAAGGAAATTCATGTTTTCTAAGGGACATACCAAAAACATACCGCACTGAATCTTGCTTCTAACAATGCTACAAGAAAGAAAACTTATAGAAATCACTGGCGCAATGTATTAAAGAAGTAAAACAAAAGAAAGATGAACAATTCGATATGTTACTCTCACACGACTTTCTTCAACAACAATCATTAATTTTTATATATTGTTTACTAAATTTCCATGGGGAATTGAAATCGATTTGAGTCCAATTCCACGTTTGGATGTTGAATTCAATCCGAATGAGATCGATTTGGATACTCAAGGCTCAAGCATAAATAAATCATGTTCTTATGTTGATCACATGGTTTATGTTGGTGAATCTGTAACAAATATGTATTATAAGCAGGTTTAGAGGTTATGAATGTTTTTATAAGGAATATATAGCGAGATTATAGAAATAAAAGTGGCTATGTTGTTGTGCATCAGGAAAACAAATGACGAGCTTCCAGCGTATTGCGAGTAGAGAAGTTAGCATCTTTGGCGGATTCAAGTAGATTTGAATACCTTAGGTGTATCCATGCAACTAACTTTCGACCCGATCCCACTTTCTATGGGGATCGGATCCAAGATTTAGTTTGATCTGAACCAGCAGCGCTATGTATTATTCAATCCGGAATGAGAACTCAAATCAATTTCAATTCTCCATGGAAACAGCGATTATCATGCATTTTTACTTTGTCAACCAAGTACGTTCATTGTAAATAGTGAAGGTATTGAATTCCACCCTAAAATTCCCACTGGCTGCAGTGCAAACGCACTTTTTGAAGTACCCTTATCAAACAATGCATTTTTAGAAAAAGGTCCGTGTGTGTGTGTCTGTGTGTGTGTGTGTGTGTGTGTGTGTGTGTGTGTGTGTGTGTGTGTGTGTGTGTGTGTGTATGTATGTGTTTTGAAGTACCTACTCCAGAAGGTTGACCGCCTTTTTCACTTCTTTCACCAGCAGTTTTTTTCATCTTACCGCTGTGTTTTGAAAGAGTTCCCTGGATTTGTTGTCGGACACTTTGGTCACGAGACTCGCGTTCGAACGCACTCTGGTTCGACTTCCGTCGATCACCCTTCTTGGGTTTTTTTATGGATTTTCCTGGTCGCTGGGAAAATTCTGGTGTGGTTTCTTATCTACCCTGAGTTACTTTTCCTCAATCCCCGGACAGATAGCGTGGATGCTTACGCAAAGGACACTAGCGAGCTAGTTGGTCGACGGGTCGTTGATCACCCTCTAGGCAGACAGTGTCTTCCACGCATCTTTCTCTACCTGCTTGTAGGCTCCGCGGTTCCTTCACCTCATCCTTCCCTTATGGAGGTGGTAGTAAACAATACACACATAACATAGGCTATACTGGTGTGCCTGGATGTGTTGATACAATGCCACCTCTTTGACCCTTCTTTTCGTTTAACTTAACTCTCTACTACATCAATTATTTTGTTATTTGTGCCACTCTTCTTCTAATTCTTGAATCATTTGGGTATCCCTGATACAGCATCTTAAAGGAAGAAATTCCAACGGGCGTGATTGTTAAAGGACAGACGAAATGGACTGGCTATCCATTAAAAAACGAACATTGAGAATTTAATTCCAGTGACTGTAATCAAATGTGGCTATGGTAAAGGATGGGGTGGGCCCGCGTAAAATAAACGGTGAGCGATATCGTTGCATTGCACTACAATTGCATGGATTTGAATTTTGGAAAAGAAACCTATAATAATACCAAAATAAATTAATACATTTATGATATAAATAGCTACCAGTATTTTAATTCACTGATAAAATAAGAATAAAAAACTCTGTTTCACTACTCTAGAACATTGGTAAACATCTCTATGCATTAGAGGATTAGACGAGTTTAGTATATCTTAACAGAGTTTCTGCAATAATCAAAGTGGGAGACACAAGGCCATAAAATTTGCAGTTTTATCCATTTCTTAAAATATCTAAACCTTGCAGTTTTATCTACACATTTTCAAACTTTTCCCACGCGCTATTCTATCAAATTATAAGTGTGTTTTAAATGTACTACTTATATCATAAATATTTTTTGAGAAATAATAATTGTTATTTTACTGAATTAATCAGATGTTGCCTACTTGCAGAAATAACAATTTTCAAAAAAAAAAAAAAAAAAAAAAAATACCCACTTATGCATACAATAGAAACCGTTTCGCCCCTATGGCTGGTCTCAGAAAAAAATGTGAATCCTTAAAATATAATATTCGTAATAATTCATTCTACAAACTACATTGTCTGGGAGTTCTAATGCTAAATTCAAAAATCAACGTTGAATACACGGCATTGAATGTGAACGCAAGCAATTAGGCCACCCGTTCTTGAGCCTTGTTAAAATATTAAGTCTTTGGGACAAAATGCCGTTACATATAATTTAAGTTAAATGTTGAAAGTACCTTTCAACTACTAGTGTTTTAGTTGTTTGGAAATTCAACGAAATTTCATGTATAGCTAACATTAAGCAGTCATTGAGCGAGTGGCCCCTGCGAGTTCAAATGACTCACGAATCTTATTTTCCTTTCCTCCACCATAGAGAAATAGACAACAAGCACATGCACTTACCTTAGCAAGCTCAAGCAAACACAAAGCATGACTCACCTGAAAAACAAGAGAATTACGTTAGAATACTATTTTACGAAGAATATATATAAATTATATATCTGCATTAAAGGCTACCAACACACCCTGGCATATAAACCATAGGATATTATGTTACCTATACTTGCAACACAAATATGAAGAAATTAGCAACGAAAATTCACGTAAAATATTATTCCTTAAATTGTTAAATCAATTTGCCTGAAAATATAATCTTCAACTTACTTTATGTAAACACTAAAGGGAATTACATTTGGATAACTCTTTGCAATTTTTAGCATTGACTTTACTGTCATATCACAAATGTACTACATTATGAAACTAAAAGAGAAAATCTTTCTTGTAAATGTTTATGTAATTTATCCAATCAAGGCGCAAAAGGTCATGTATAAATTCTAACATTTTCATTAAAAGGAAATAATGTTTGACGAGCATATTAGAATGAATGAAGACAGATTACCAAGAAACAATTTGGAATGAAGTCTACCTAGAAGAAGTAGAAAAAGAAAACCTCCAAACTAGTGGATGTGGGAAATAAGAACTGGAATGTGAGCAAGAGGAACCGCAAGAAACGGAATGGATAAATGGGGACGAGTGGATAAAGAAGATTCTTTAGGCACAGAAAGCTGTGTCAACATTGAAACTCTGTATATAAATAAATAAACGTCTTTAATATGTCAGAATAGGGATGAGGATATGATATAATAATAGTAATAATAATAATAATAATAATAATAATAATAATAATAATAATAATAATAATAATAATAATAATAATAATAATAATAATAATAATAATAATAATGATAATGATAATGATAATGATAATGATAATGATAATGATAATGATAATGATAATGATAATGATAATAATAATAATAATAATAATAATAATAATAATAATAATAATAATAATAATAATAATAATAATAATAATAATAATAATAATAATAATAATAATAATAATAATAATAATAATAATAATAATAATAATAATAATAATAATAATAATAATAATAAGACAAGAACATTTTGAAGAAAATAATCCCGCCCTAAACTACCCTTTGCATTGAAAATTTTCCAAAAATGTTGATTTTCTTGAAAACGGCTCGAACGATTTTGATTAAAATGTCATGTTCAAGATATTTGTATGAAAAATCAAATGTATATTTTGAATTTTCTGGATATAGCCTACGTAATCCTGTTTATTCTGGATGACTTTCAAATAACTCGTAAACCATAAGAGATAGACAAAATCTTAATATACAAAAATGTAGATCTCGCTAAAACACACAATTTATTGACAGAATAAATTTTTTGTACACAGAACCATTTCAGAGATATTCCTTATTATAGAAAATAAGCAATGAGATAATTTGTACAAATGCTTATCTCAAATAACATGAAGATTATATAAGTATAAGAGTTTGTAAGAATGGTTACTGCAAGAGTAGAAAGTCATGTGAGTGCAACACATCAGATTTTTTTAGTCAGTTATTTCGGTGGTATTCCTTGTTATGTGCTTGAATTTTCCAATTCTTATACTTTTCTCAAATGGAAAGTCATTATTCGCTTTTTTATGTTCCGAACATGCAAAGAGAGAGAGGAATTTCAAAGCATCACATAGCAACCAGGTCCCTGACAAGAAAAGTCGTGTGGGCGCACACGTGAGCTTTTATAAAGTGAGTTTGGAATATCGAGTATCGATATTTAAAAATCAGTGTCGATATAGAGTGTTTTCGTACGATGATAACATACGAAGGTCGTTATATGTACATACAGCGGTTTTTGAACTATCCTGCTGAAATATTGTCTGAAGAAAGATACTGAATTAATTGTGGAAAAAAGTCGCACGTTACTCGGAGTGGAGACAAGCAAGGGCGATCTCAATGCTCTCGGTGGATCACTTTCAAAGATCAATTAATCAGAATTGCTCCCGGCACTATGTATCTGATACCCCACCCGCAAGTTGGCGCAGTGAAGTTCCCCACCCCCCGCAACCCCTCTCTCCGATATGATGGTATAACGGAACAGCACACTACTTTGTCTTGTTTGAAACTTGGGTTCCAAAGTTTCTCTCCCCACACCCCTCAAAACTTGAGCTTGTGCTTGTCTTCTTGTTTTAGTTTCCAACCCCCTCCCCTCTGGAGGGGCTCGCTGGCGTCTTGTACATGCAAAGAGCAACACCAAAGTGCTACAACACCCCCCCCCCCCCCTCCTCCTTGGAAATGTTAAGCTACCCCAAAATGTGATTACGCTAATTCCAGCGGTTCGGTATTGTCTTCAGATCGGTTTTAGGAGCGATTTGAGGAAAGAGGCTTAGTTCTAATGCTAATTTGCTTTTCCGGGCTTAGCACTCGCTCGCGTCTTGGTGGTAATGTTAACCGCCGGACCGTGTTTGGGGTACCTACACTTGGTCCCAAACTTTGGGTTTTGTTGCAGCGGCAGCTTCCTTTAATTCGACTCTGCCGAGCCAAGTAGAGGCAAATTCCTTGGGAATGGAACACGCATTTCTCTTTGTATGTAGTAGGATGCTCTGGAACGCCATAACAAACACGGAGCTGTTAGCACTGTTTGTTTTGTTAAAACAATGCCTCCATAAAAAGACGAATATGTAACTTTCACATGACTTGTTCTGCCAGTTCTTCAGAAAAAGATCTGATGTGTTGCACTCACATGACTTTCTCCATTCTTGCACTAACTACTCTTACAAACCATTATTCCCTTATTATTATACACCTAAAGCTATTAACAGTAAAGCAATAAGATCCACAAATAACACAAACAACATAGAGACTTCACTTCAATAAAATTAAGTTAAACCCAATACACCCCAACGTACGTTTCAACACCTCCTCTGTGCCATTTTCAAGGTTTGCCTCAGAGGAGCTGTTGAAGCGTACGTTAGGGGTGTATTGGGTTTAACTTAATTTTATTGAAGTGAATTTATTAGTCCCTACGTACTTTGTGTTATTTATGAATCTTATTCCTCTATTTTCTACATGTTAATCGACATAAACGTTTGCAGAAATTATCTTGTATGGCCAAGGGGTTATAGCGTATGGGATAAGGGGATACAGTAAGCTTTAAGTGAAAGCCAAATGTTTTAAAGTTTTGAAATTCTGTTCTCTTTGCACGGCCAAGAGATAGAAAAGTAACTAACGACTTTCCATTTGAGAAAAGTTTTAAGTACTCCAAAACTCACACAAATAACCAGGATTATCTCCCAAATCATTCACTCCACATAAAATGCATTTGAATATAACTTGTTTTAACCAGATCTACATTTTTTTGTGGAGTAAGATTAGGTCTACCAGTTATGCAAAAGTTATCAAGAGTAAAGAAAACTACGTAGAAGATTTAAGATACATATTATTTCATTAGCCATAAAAATATCTTAAATACATGGTATTTTAAATGAAAATCGTTATAGCAATTTTCGAGAAAATCAAATTTTTTATATCAAAGATAGTTTAGTGTGGAGGAATTTTCTTTAATATCTTCGTGTCGCATCCTTGAAAGGCATTAAACTTAAATACGAACTTTTCGTTTTTCAGTTATGCTGTCCACATGCACACACACACACACACACACACACACACACACACACACACACACACACTAAAAATCTGATGTGTTGCACTCACATGACTTTCTCTACTCTTGTGCTAACCATCCTTACAGATTGTATCTTCTTCGTCTTAGTTGAGATAAACATTTGTACAAATTACTCGTATCTTACTGCACATTTCCTTGTAGGTACAAGGGGAATATTAGAATACAGTAGGCTTTGTGCGAGTTCAAATATTTTAAAGCTTTGAGATCCCTTTCTCTTTGCACTTTTAACATATAAGAAATGAACAACGGTGTTCTATTTCACCAAAGTTTTAAGTTCTCCAAAACTCAAATAACAAGGAATAACTCCGAAATGGTTCACTCTACAAAAATTTATTTCGACATAAATTGTGTGTTTTAGCGAGATCTACATTTTTTTCTAGAGCAAGAGTTTGCATATCTCTTACAGTTTACCAGTTATGCTAAAGTCATCCCGGTTCTTGACAGGGCAAGACTTCATTAGGCAGAACACGTAAGTGTGGCGTTTATTTTGGAGTACGCTGTAGCGCACGCCACATGTGTGTAGGGTAAACCAGTAGGAATGGAGTGGAGGAATCATTTATCATCGCCTTCTTCGCTATATCGCCGTCTCATTAATTCAGAATCCGACGTCCAATTTAGTCGATTAAATCGGCACGCTAGCTAGGGACTCAACAAGTACTTTCTGTAGGGGCTACACGGCCCATTGGGCCCAGGGCTTCTTCCGCTAGGATTGCTTTTCGGGCGCTAACACAAACACGCAGAAAGAAGTAACATAGCATAATAAAGAGAGCAGCGAGAACCAGAGCAACGAGAAAGGGAGAGAGTAAAAATAGGAAACAAAGGAATCGACACTAAAACAGGAAATTAGAAAGGAGGAAAAAATATCATCTGTTACATTCACATAAATTCTCTTCTCACTCTTCTACAAGCTATTCTGTAGGCATAAGAAGGATACAAAAGGCTAAAGCTATGGTCAGATGTTTTAAAAGCAGATCGCTATGTGGTAAAGTGCCATGTTCTTTGCATGACCACGAGGGAAAATGATAGCGACTTGTCACTTGAAGAATGTACATAAACATCAAAAAAGTTAAAACCAATAACAAAGAATTTCTCGGAAATGGTTAATGCCACAAAAATCTTAACAGATCTACATTTTTATGGAGTAAGATTTGGTGTATTTCATAGAACTGTACAAAAGATAAGATTGTTTGCTGTGCACGTGAGGGACTCAGAAAAGCTGCTCTTAATTACAAGATTATATGCGATGGAACCGAAAGTGATTGGTCGCAAGAACATTATAAACATGCAGGAATCACTTTTGTGGAACTCCTAGAAACATCCAATAAATAAAGTGGAGGAAAGAAAGACTTAATAAAATACAGTAAAAAATCTGGTGTGTCGCATAACTTTCTCTACACATTCTCTTAAAGCTATTGTCACCAAAACTTATTCTTCCGTCTAATTCTTGTTAACCGAGATAAACCTTCATTACACATTTAGTTGTAAGTATAAGGAGAATACAGCGATTTGCATTACTACAAAGGAAAACCAACAGCGACTGTTCAATTGAAAAAGCGCGCTTCAAAATGCAAACTAATAACAAAGAAGATCTATGAAATGTTTAACGCCACTGAGTAATAAAATTGGTGTTTACCAAATGGAGTTGTTCAGACAGAACTAGGGAGAGAAGGAGCAAAAGGTGAAATGGCAGAAAGATCAGTTAAATACTGGTTCAAAATTCATTGGATGAAAATGATATATTAATACAGTGCTTGGTTGTATAGGAGAAAACGGGAAAATAAGAAATGGATGCACAAAATACGGATATTATTAAGGGAAATAATAAAAGTAAAGATTTATGGAGTGGAACTATAACAAGGGTGGAGTATATGGAAAAGCGAAAAATTCTGAGTAGCTTTAACGACAAAAGATCATTAATAGATTATAGATTCTTAAAAATGGAATGAGGGAGAGATAAATACATTGAAGCATGCAATAAAGAGCCAAGAACGGCGTATGCATGGGCTAGGACGGGGGTAATGAACCTAATGTGCCACGATAGGGATGAAAAGGGGAGGGAGATGCGTAAAATGCGGTACATTGTATGATAATTGGCATTATATTTTGGATTGTAATGGTGCGGATAAAACAATAGAGAATCTAGTACCCAAAAATAGAATGATCTGCTATTAGACTTAAAAGTTAGGAAAATTTAAATTCAAAATGAGACGAATACATTGAGAAAGCAGGAAAATATTTAGGAAAAATGAGACTGAAATGGTTAAAATAACTATGAGGAAACAGGGAAAAAGGAGAAGGATAATGAGGGGTAAGAGTAATTAGTGATCGTAATAAACTTCCCCATTATATATAAAAATAATGTTAAATATAAAGGGAAGTTTTAGATATAAACAACTCGAAACGGTAGGAATATCTTAGAAAAGGCATATTTGTTAATTGTTTTGTTTGCTTTTAGTCATTTTATTTTTGTTTTTAGTAGGTTAAACTTTATTGTTTATATGGATAAACAAAGTATTCATTAATTCATTTTTAAATGAAACGATCAGCACTACAAACCACAAATATTAACAGTAGTATGTTTTCAGCTTGCTTAATTCCTCCAAGTGGCGTGGCCAGAAAGTGTGACGTAGGGTGGGCAGGCCTCGCAATGTTAAACGTTGTATCGGAACTGAGTTCAGTCCTTGTTCATTTCGTGTTAGACGACGATAAAAAAGCAACTAATACACCGAAGTGGGTACATATCAAAGTGCCATTTATAAAATTTTCCTACACTTATATACCTAAGAAAGTCTATAAAAGTAATTTTGAATGATGAAGACCACGCAGGGTAATCTTATAAATTCAGTTATGTTTGTTATGTAGAATAATAATATCTTGAATATATTAGTTTTAATTGTTTTTAGGCCAGTCAAAAATCACGACAAAATTGGGAACAAATTCTTCAAGATCAGGCTTCGATTCGCGTATTTGTGATGAAATCTCCTAGTGAATTTTTGGGTTAAAAACATTGTCCCTTGCCATAGTAGAGGAAGTAATAAAAAGCGAAAAAATATATAAATATTTGAGTGTTACTGTTAGTAAATTTGTGTATCATTTAAAACAACAGCTAAACCACTTTTGGAAAGGTTTTTGGCAAAAAGCAGAGAAATTCAATTATAGTTCAACAACTCAGCCTTCCAAATAGAGAAATAAATACAGTAATGTGAGAAATGCCTGTAATAACTGGAACAAACTAGAGAAATGAACGATTTCGTCACCTGTCAACATAACCTTATTATCCTTAAAACTTGAACTAAACACCAGCTTGCCTTTGACCAAGTACGTCCTTAACAAAGATGAAGCAATAGACAACGACGCAGAAGCTTTCTCCAACTGTGTTGCCATGGCAACCGGAGCAGTGGACGCTGACTCCCCTTCTCACTTTGCTGTTCTGCCCCTATCCTTTTTTATGGCATCTTTAGTCGACTGGGTATCATAACCCACAGCGTACTTGTCTACGGCCTTAATGAGACAGCGACGTGGTCCAGCAGCACTGCAAGGTCACGTGGTTGTCACAAAATATAGCACTAGTTCTTCAAACGTATTCCAGTAATAGAACATTCTATAGAGAAACCTGTCCCCCAAAAAGTTAATTTCCTTGTTGTTTTGGAAATATCGTAATATACCACTAATCCGCCAGTTCAGTAAATGTGTTTAATAAGACGGGTAGACAAATATTTTGTGTATAGAATCTTTATAAATGCACCTGTTTCAACTAAATGTACAGGAAAATTAATTAATTTTATTATTTCCAAATGAATTGAGTTTGGATTGGCAACTGATATCTGGCATCTTTGATTTAGACTTAATCTTTGTCACCTTGTACGATATATTACGCTTACTATAAATTCATTTTCCAATAAAATGTTTATTTTACAGAATAAAACCATGGACATTAAGGAATTGAGCACCTCAGAGTACTGGAGATTTATGACAAATGAAAAGCAATGTGATGCCGGTCGTACATCAGAGAGACGTTCAAGGTCAGGCTGCTTGTAAACACGCGGACCGACGACAATGTAGTGGCAGAAGAAAGTGACTCCAGACTGTTCGAGAAACGTTGTTTACCAGAAGTGTCGAAAAGGCACATTTCCAGAGAATTTGCCGGCGTTTCGTCTCGGCCATATAAGTCAGTGAGCAAGCCTGTGGTGGAACAGTTTTTCAGAGAGGGATATTAAGTTAGCTTTTAAGTGCTCCAATTTAATGTTGAGAAAAATTGGTTGCTAAATTTGAAAATAATGATTGAATAATGTAGTTCATCATCAAATCTTTGTTTCGCTCTGGTTATCCATTAGAATTATTTGTTGATGATTTCAACTATAGATTGAAGCAGAAGTCTGCGGATATGAAATTTGTGTTATATTGTCAGATATTATCCCAGTAAATAAATGGTGTATTTCGAGTAGCTTAATGTTGACACACATGCATACTTTAAGAAAAAATGGCTGCGTTCGAACCAATACTCTTTTTTCTTAAAATAAAACGTCTGGAAAATGTATATTTCGCTCTTAAGAATCCAAACATGTTTATCGTTATTCACTAAAAAAAATATTTATTTTAATTTTCTATTATACCAGGTGGCCCAGTCCAGCCGGCATTGGTGTAAGTAGATAACCCTTCGTGCGTTAAAACAGTTGCAGAACGCAGTGAGATAAATCCATAGTGACGGCAGTGGTGTGAGTGAACTTTGTTCTGCTTGTAAGAGAAGACGAGAGGGAGAGGAACTCCCCAGGCTTCAACCATCGTGTGCAGCGTATGATAATAGACAAGAACAGTCTAACAAAATCCATGCAAACATGACAGACGCAATGTTATTGTTGTATCTTACTGAAGAATGCTGAAAACTATGACCATGAGTCTGGTTACTGTAATCAAAATAAAAGTTTTACATTTCGGTTCAAAATAACATTATTGATGATCACTATGAGTGTCTTCAATCTGAACAGTAGTATACCTAGAGGAGCTTCCAAATGTTCTTAAGACACTAATGTTCCGTAGCTTAAGCGGCTCTTTATATACCCTCTCTCAGTTTCGAGAAGGCTCAAAGTTCAACGCTTCCGGTGTCTAGAGGAATCTAGTAAAACATGATCACCAGACATGGGGAAATATCTCAGTGGCAATGATGTCTGCGTAAGTATAACTGAACTATGGAAGTTTTAAACCACAGGGGGGAAGGTGGTATGCGAGGGTGTGCAGTCTCTTCCAATGACAAAGTGGAACTGTGGCGTGAAGTGCACGGTGCGTTATTGACAGTGACTTTCTTCCACCTCTTTTGTTTACTTGCCAATCACAACATCCCCCGCACTCTACGGTCGATGCCTAGTCAACGTAACATCCATTTGAGATTTTCTCCCATGTCTAATGATCACATAACGTGAACGTGATCGATATGAGGTAACGCCCCGCCCGATAGGTATGCAACACATCTAACGTACAGGTAATGCGGACAGGTTCAACTGACCAATTCTGCTAGGGAAACTATCACATACTTACGGTAGTTTTACAACCCTGCTCTTGTTTCATCACAAGAAGTAAGGGAAGGAATCTTACAGAGATGACTGCAGAACTACTTGTTTGCTGACCTGCAAGTACAAACAAGGTACTCCACGCAAGGATAAGAAGAAGTGTTAACCTTGTGCGTTCTCAGGAACACGCTGGCCTTAGTTTTTATTGTTGGCCGTCATACAGAAGGTTTTTCGGGGTGCCATTGTTTGCCATGTTGACTTCTTTCTAAGCGTCCGGTTGACGTCCTTATTAATTCAGACCATGCTAATTAGGTCCTAAACGAGAACAAGGGAAGGTCGGCAGCGGCATAAAGGAGGACATGTTTAGACTGTTGTTCAAGACTTGAACCAGTCCTCCACCTCCTTTCTACATAAAGAGAACATTTTCCTATTGTACGCACACGTGCCTTTCTTCATAATCTTCTTTGTTTCGAGTAAATGTTGGTTGGTGCTATCACTGAATCCATATATTTGGGAAGTAAACGCTCCCATGTGAAGTGTTGTTTTGTTATTACTTTGATAAAGAACAAAGATCAACCATTACTACTCATTCTTGTAAATAACTTAAAAGTTAAACATTAAATGAAACGTTGCTAGACGAAGTGTATTACTGCACTACAAGACATAGACTTGAGTATGTATGAGGGAACATGTATCAAGACAATATTCTTTGGGTGATATTCTTCATAAGCTCGGCCTGACGCTTTCTTTAAAGTTCAGTTGCAGTCACTAAGATGAATTAACAGTCTTGTGACTGTTTAACATAGTGCATTATTACGTGGAAGCTATGGTCCAAACATATATAAGGGGAGGGGGGGGGTCGTCGGTGCCGGGAGAAGTAAACAGAGATAAGCAGACGCGGAAATCCTCTCACCCAGCACTCACTAGAATTTTCTGGAACTTTCCACTGGAAATTCCTAGAATGTTCTGTGAAAACTTCCAGCAGGTAAAATATATGCAAGCGTTCTCGAAAGCGAAAGTATGAGTTGGTGAAAGTGTTTCTGAAGCGCTATCTAGTGAATTTATGACGACAGTGAGTGCTGCTTGTACGACAGATAGAGATGACGTAATGCGTTCGATTCCCCAGCAAGTGAATCGTACGAAGATTAGCTTGCTTCGTTGCATTATGCGGCCACGTCAGGAAGAAAACTATCACGGCAATTGGAGCTAGATCACATTAGCGAAGTAATAATGTAGAACTAAGTGAAGTCGCAGTGAGAGTTGACCTAGATCACCGTAGTGAAGTTACAGTGATAACTTTATGAAGTGACAGTGAAACTTGAACAAAGTTGCACTGGTGTCAGAAGTGGGACTTCATAGACAAGTTGTAGGAAATGCTTAAAACATTACATGTTTAACGACGGAAGCACTCTGATTAAAATACCATATATTAAGAACATTTACAGTTAATAATTCTAATATATAACTTAAATTTTATGGGAATAGTCTGTAAAGTTCTCTTCATCAGAAAGGAATTTTCATAATCTTGCATAACTGGTAAACGTTATGCGATAAATGAAAACGTACTATGCAAAAATATACAAAAATAATTCCCAATTTTAAGATATGTGCTATTAATGGTTTCGAATGGTTGCCAATGGTTTTAAATATCTTTTGTTATCCATCGTTAAAAAGGAAAGGACTTTTAAGGCCAGCATATACCATTCTGTTTGTATATATATAAGAAGTGTGTATTACAGTATTTTTTATCTTAATTAAAATAAATAAGATGCAAAAATGACCGCCTCCATTAAGCAGTTGGTAGCACGCTTGCCTCTTGCGCGAAGGACACGGGTTCGATTCCCGGTACTAGCATGGGGTCTTTATCTCCTCTGGCAGGTCAGGTACGGGGTGCACTCAGCCTCGTTAGTCCCGGGGGACTAATTGAGGATGGAAAAGCAGCGGCCCCAGGTCGTGAAGACCACGTAACTGGCCGGGAGGGATCGCGTACCACCCTGCAGTACTGCACTCCACCAATGACGCCTGTAGTGGGCCGAGGTGGGGGACGCAGCGGCTGGGCGGTAAGGCTTGGCTCTTCATGGGCTGTAGTGCCGGGGCTTAGCTTAGGTGCAAAAATAAACGTTCGTAACAATAATTTATACGCGTATCAATAAACCATAGAGGACAGAGATGGTTTTGTGAAAGTTAACTACTCAGGCTGAGAAGGTTTGGGTGGCCTTTGTTATGGAAAAACTCTCAAGGTGTTTATTTCCGTTAAACATCCAAAGCACATTGAAAAAAACATAGTAATTACGAGAATAAAAACAAACGCCTGCCACGATGGCATGATTAATAAGTTATGTCTAGAAAAGTACGTCAATATCTTAAACAACTAATACTTTCAAACTATCGTATATGTTCTTCAGGATACTGGAAAATATTTCACGCACATTTCCCATGAAAGTTAACATGCTTTTTAATTATGTTCAGCATTTTTATTTTCTAGCATTCTTCACCCTAAGGGCCGCAAGCGTTCTCATTATAATTAATTTTTTCCCCATCTCTTAAAATCAAACATTATAAAAAGAGTTGGTTGCCATGAAGCGTTAAACGTTAGACAGTTTTACGCAATCAGCGTAGAGGCAATTTCATAAAAAGCTTTTGGTCTATTAGTCCTCCTGTCTTCTCCCCCCTGCCCCCTCCCCACCCTCACTGTACTCCCTCCCCTCCTCACATTGCGGTTTGAAAGCTTTTTCACAACTAAAACCGCTTCACTCTTTTCTGTTATCCTTCACCATAGCACATTAAAAAGAATAAAATAAAAAATGCAATGCCTAAAGAATAATTGTGAAAGTGGTTGTTGAACTGCGGTTTTAAGGTAGTTTCGGAGAGATGGATATCGGGCTTTAACCCTCCTTTAGGCGCACGCCCTCGTTAGAACAGCATTAGTCGCGCGGGGCCTAGTAGGTCCTTCCTATATTTTTGACAAAGGGGGACACCACGCACACTGCGATCTAGTGTAGACCACAGCAGGCAGGGCAAAAGTTCCTGCCCCGAAGACTCCAGTCCCAGACGTAGGAGATTGCTCCAAGCTGACATGTGAGACTCGCAAATGTTTCATGCGACACCTTGTGAGAGACGGAGGAACGTTACGAAGAGCAGTTCTGAGAGACCACGGTTTTCAACACCAGATTTTCTTCGTTTTGGATATCACACCGACGTGAAAGCCTTCATAGATAAAACTTAATACCTAACTTAAAGCCCAAAACTCACAACCACACAGTAGTACGGGAATTGCCATCCCCTGCAATAATAGAATAATAATAGAATTTGCTGCTATATACTGGTGAACCCTGGATAACAAGACAAAAACATTTTAGTCACATTCAAGCTACTGAAATGCAATTTTTAATATCATTGTGGGGACATACAAGAAAAGATAAAATATAAACCAGGAAATAAGGGAAAAGTTAAACATATTTAAAATACATAATAAAACTGAAGAACAGAGGAGAAATTTGGAAGAATACCTACAAAGGATGGACTGCACAAGAAAGATTTTAAATTATAAACCTATTGGCCGAAGAGACCCCGAAAACCACGGCAAAGATGGGCTGAGGCCGGAACAGGCCAAATAGCATAATCCCTGTTACACAGAAGAAGAAGAAGAAGAAGAAGAAGAAGAAGAAGAAGAAGAAGAAGAAGAAGAAGAAGAAGAAGACAAGTTTGAAAATTGTAGTTTTCGGTAGTTTAAAGGCCCAACTTTTTCGTAATAAATAGCAATTGTACTATTACTGATACTGCCTATACGAGAGCCTATTTTGAAGCCACTACAGTGCCTGTTTGCCTATTTTAGTATCATTGCGCGAATTCTAGTAATAACGATAGCTCTAAAATATCTAGGTCTCAAGATGGTTGGAAAGTTAACTTAACGTACGAAAGGTAGGAGCAGAAGAATAAGAGAAAAAGTCAAGTGTTTTAGCAGGAGTAGTTGGGTGTTCTACAAGAGACTGTAATAGGACATCTAGGCAAGGCAGGGAAGCGAACCTGAGATCCTGAGAACGAATTTAGGTTTCGCTGTGTTCTAGGAAAGCGGTAACGTGTGTGGGGGTGGGATACGAAAGCTTGCTTTATTTACAAGAGGAAAACGCCGGGGGCAATTCTCACACCGTTTGCCAGGGGCCAACTGCCCCCGGGAGGGTCGACAAATGGCAGGCCCTCTTCTTCTTCTGCTTCTTCTTCTTGTTAACAACTCCCTACTTTTACTGCACCCTCAAACCCTTTCTGTTCTTGCAAGAAACGCTTTCCTTTCGGTCGGAACAGTTTCTTGCAGATATTCATTGTTTTTTACAAACCTCTACCAATATGAGATGTTTGAGTAACTCAAAGTTCTCATGCGAAGCAATTCAAAATTTAAAAAAAAAAAATATTGGCCAATTATGAAAACCCTGTTTGATTTAAGTCTCCGTATTTATTGCTATGGTAAATACTTTTAATATAAAATTGAAATCATTAAATCAGAAATTAGAAAGCAAAGCAAACAGCATATTAGTACCAATGCAAACCATAAAACATGTAGCTACAAAAATTGACACAAAAATTGAATAAATTAGATGAGGAAAAATGATATTAATAAATTTAAAAGTATTATTTCGGGATAAAGAATTATTAAATACAGCATAGGCAATTAAAAGTAATACAATTTCATAAATTATTCTATCATGATAACTACAAATATACTGTTATAACAATATAACCATCATAATTTCCTTAGTAGGGGAAGAATTGAATTCTAATAAAGATTTTAATATCAAAATTTCGTTAGAAATGCATGTTTACAAAATCAGCAGTATTTTTTTAAAAAAACTTAAGTTTCCAACCTTGCTATTTAGCTTCAGCAGCTTCCAAGGAAGTGATAGATTATCCAGCAAATTGCCGGACCTTAAATTACTCTTCACATGGGAAAAATTCATTAATTTTTATTTTCTGTAAATACATTCTTTTGTAAGACCTTATGTAGGCACTAAACCTTACAACATAAAAGTACATTTGTTAAAATACGCTTATTTGTGGCATGAACTGTCAGCGAGATTTCCGTTTATATTACGAAACTTTCTATGTATTCCAAGTGCTAAGTCACCATTCCTTTATGTCTCATAATGTAAGCCAAGGAATGGAAGTTCAAAACTAGTCTGTTTTAAGCATTTGGTTTTTGACTATTAATTCACCTTCACGTATCCCCTTTACCAACAATGAAACATCTAAAGAAAACTTTTCTGCGAATGTTTATGTCTATTGACATACGCTTTTAAACATCTATTGATTCGATTTTCTGTATCCATCTTATGCCTACAATTAAATGTGTAATGTAAATCTTTTTGCAAAGTTTTATCTCGATAACATGAAGAATGGTGTAAGAATGTTTTGTAGAAGGCATATAAACATATGGTGTTTAAATCGGAGGTGTTACAGTAGTTTTTAAGAAAAAAAATATTTCTGTGGAAATTATAGATTGTTTGGCAACATTTTAGCACTGCATTCACACAAAATACTCGGCCTGCATACCACATTTGATGGACTGGGATACAGTTGGAGGGGATTCCTCACTGAGCGCACTCAGGGCAGAGTCCTGGGCGGAATGAATATGACGAAACTGCCCAGAGAGGGGCGGGAGACAACATGAGGGTCCCTAACGTGCACTGGAGATTCATCTCGACATTAGCGTTCACCAAGCAGCCGCCAGCCACATCGGTCCCCCCTACTTCAATGCCACCCATTCTTCGAGTACAGCAGTTACAATTGTCCCCACACAGCAGCGTCAAATTCGCCCATCGTCGACACTTACGACCCCAAAAGACCGGACTGAAATGAAGGCAAAATGAAATGGAGGGACGGGATGTAATTATCCTTCCCAGCATTTGCTTGATGAATTCGAAAGCCTCCTAAAAAGCAAGGTTCGGGAAGGTCTGTCACGGGAACCGAACCGACAATCTCCCAGATGAGATCCTAGTTCCAGTGACATTTGCTATCATGTTTTACATGAAATACCCGGTCTCTTTTACTTATCGCAGGAGAAAGTACAAATTAATGGTGCCTTTTTCGCCTCAAACGAAGACAGAAGCACTGAAAATCCCTGTCAGCAATGAAACCCGATACTTGCGGGAAAACATTTACAGTTTCTAAGTTCATTAATTCAAGTTGCACACAACAGATAGCGTCTGATAATCTGCTGGCCTCATTTCACGGGGTCGTACCAAGACAGAGAATGGCATGCGGAAAAAGCCATTAATAATCTCTGCACTGCACCCTTTTTTGTGATCACCTCATTAGAAAAATTAATTAGACAGTTATCGCCCGTCCAGCAGAGCATTTTCTACCAGTTAGCCATTCTCCATCATTGCCATAAATAGCCGAGATACTCTCCACGGAACATTAAAAGTTAGCCATGTAAGTATCGAGATGTCAGTCGAAGAACGCTCTCGATTCATTCATATCGAACCAAGACAAAAAACTGTGACGAATTCCACTGTATGCGTTCTGAGTGGTTGGCGTTCATTCGGCAGCTCATGTTGTATGTGGCAAATCAACTGCGGATGTGATCATTTCTAATGGGTACCGGAAACTGCTTTTTGTTTCACTATACATGAGGCGAGCACTCGTCGATAAATGCACCAATTTTACTATACGTACTTTTAAATCACGAAGTAATTAAATAATCTAAGTAGCCCTACTACGTCACATATGTCACATCTTGCAGTCAACATAAAGAACAACTGACCAGCATTAATTTTTATCACATAGATTGTTCGTTCAAACTATAGAGCAGGCATAGATCCTTTTAAATCTGACTCACTACTTTCACTTGTGTTCGAAGATCCGAGTTCGATCCTGAGCATGCGAAATAACGTAAATGCTTATTGTAATTTAATGCAGACGCTCAAATTGGTAGATTTAACAATTAAAGACCCATTGCAAGAATCTCGAGTAAAACGGAGCTGGATTTTTCAATCTAGTTTATTGTCCTTTTAGTCGCGTCCACTAGTTTTTTTCCTGCACCCAAATTCAAAAGGAAATAAAACATATCTCGGAAATAGTTAGAGGCACACAAACATCTGACATAAATTGTATGTTTTAATGAGATCTTTTTAGCGCAATAAGAGTGGTGTAGAAAGAAGAGTACCTTACGAACTCTTCCAAGAAAATTCGAGACATACCTTGTATTTTTCGTTTAAGTATCTTAAAGTCCTGGTATTTTGATCAATCATTTCGTAAAGTAGTGTACGAAAAGAGTAGTTTAGAGGAGGAATTTTCTTGAAATTTTGATTTTTGAGTTTTGCAATTGCATTTTCTTTTTATTGTTACTTTTATTTTATTCCTTAGTTATCTTATTGGCGGCGGCGCCATGACGGAGCGGTTAGACCGTTCGCCTGGGCGGATTTTCTCCGGTTTCCCCCGCCGCTCATTCCATAAACCATTTCATCATTATTATCCTTCCAATCATGGATTTCGCTTGCATTTCATATCACGCTCTTCCTCATCATCACACCTGCTGCTTGGCTGACCACCCGCTTACAGGTCTTCACTTTGTCCGGTTCATCGATAGACATCATACCTTAGGCACTGACTTGGGGTGTAAGTCCTCCATAAGGGGAGGTTAGTCAGATAAAGAAAAGGAAGAAGTAATCTTATTGGCAAATTACTAATTTATTTAATTTTTTAGTTTCTTTCGATGTTTATTTTATCGAAAAATCTACAAACAAACTTATTCTTGAAAAACATTAAGGTACCTACCACAAGTGAGTTTTCTAAATCCCACAGTTTTTATCCAAATATTTTTACAATTTTCCCACCTCTTATAACAACTGTAATTGTGTTTTAAAATTCATGTAAACATCAGAATACTTTTGGCAAAAATATAATTTTGTTATAACGGCTAAATAATAAGGCATTAAACATGATGCAAAGTCTTAATTTGGAAAAAATAAAGAATAAGAATTATTTAAAATATTTCTATAAGATTGCTCAGAGAAAGTACACACATCAGCTTTTCTGCATATTAACATTAATTTTTTTATCTTTGTCCAACATTTTGAGTATATACGTGCTCGGTAAGCCTTTGGTTTACATTGAGTTTACCCATGCCAATACAAGCAAGTTTAGAGCGTCTGCCTGTCTCACCTGTAAACCCGACAGGTGCGCCTGCCGACTGACGATATGTTTACCGCAATACAAAACAAAGGAATGTTTTACAGTTGTGCCCGAGGCATGATGAGACTCCGGGGTGTTATTGGTGTGTGACGTCACAAGACGGCCGGCACTGGACACAGTAAATTAGATTTAGGGATAAAACTACTGTCTTGTGACGTCACAGCGGCCTCGTATAAAACGCGCTATGTACGAGGGGGGGCTAAGCCTCCAGGACGTCAACCTGCATCCGACGTCGTTTCAGTGGCGGCTCTCGAGGTCAAGTATCCTGACCCACAAGTTTCCTCTTTTTGTTTACCTAGAGTGCGAAAAGAATCAGGTTTTCGCTGAACATACCTTTAAAAATCTGATGTGATGCACTCACATGACTTTCTCTACTCTTGTACTAAGCATTCTTACCAACTCTTATTCCTATATCTTCTTCGTGTTAGTTGAGATAAACATTTGTACAAATTATCTTATTGCTTATTTCCTTGTAGATACAAGGGGAATATTAGAATACATTAGGCTTTGTGGGATAGTCAAATGCTTTAAAGCTTTGAGATTCTGTTGTCTTTGCACACTTAACATATAAAAAATAAAAATGAATAACGATGATCCATTTCACGAAAGTTCTAAGTTTTCCGAAACCCACACACATAACAAGGAATATCTCCGAAATGGTTCACCCTACAAGAAAATTTATTGAGACATAAATTGTGTATTTTAGCAAGATCTACATTTTTTGTATAGTGTGATTTGGTCTATCTCTAACGGTTTACTAGTTATGCAAATGTCGTCAAGAGTAAATACGACTACAGGGGCTATTGCCAGAAAATTCAAGATATACATTTCATTTGTCATAAAAATATCTCAAACATATGATATTTTAATCAAAATCGCTAGAGCCATTTTCAAGAAAATAAAAATTTTCGAAAAATGTCCCATGTAAAGGGTAGTCTAGGGTGGGGCTATTTTCTTAAAAATCTTCGTGTCGCATCCTTGAAATACATTAAACTTAAATACCAACTTTGGTTTTTAACCGACTTTTCGTTTTTGAGTTATGCTGTCCACAGGCTGACACACGGACCTTTCTCTAAAAATACTTTTTTTGGATTCAGGGGGGCTCAAAACATGTATTTCCGTTGAAATCTCGACATCGAATTTTTGGGTGGAATACAATACTTCCCCTACTTACCAGTAGAGAAAGTAAAAATAGACTATCCGCAGCTACAGACAATAAAATTCTGTAAAAAGATTCGGCTTTAGAAAATCAAAAGTAAAGATTTCATAAAATATAATACATTCAGTTAATTGTGCTCCACCTAAAAATTTGATACCGAGATTTCATTGTAAATACACGTTTTGAGACTCTCTGAATCCCCACCCCCCCCCCCCCCAAAAAAATGATTTTTAGAAAAAGCTTCAAGGTGTGCGTCTACGTATCTGTCTGTGTGACTTTCCACAGCACAACTGAAAAACGAAAAAATCCGTTACACACGAAACCTGACCAAGAGTAAGAGACAGATATTCTCAAGAAAATCCTAGCGCCACAAACCACCCCTTGAAAATGACGGTTTTGATTAAAATACCATATGTTTAATATATTTCTACAGGAAATGAAATTATGGAATTATTTTCTGGAATATCTGCAAGTCTTCTTCATTCTGAATGAGTTTTGCGTAACTATATCTACAGCACAAAACCTGTCAAACACATGTATCCTTTTTGCTAGACTTAACCACTTTTTGAATTTTTAAATATGTCAACTATTTAAAAAGTAAACTTGGTATGGTCATGCAATGACAATGTAATTAAAATCACTAAAAACATACACAAATTGTGTATTTTAACGGAATTGACACTGTTTGTGCAGTAAACTCTTGTTGATCTCTTATGATTTACCAGTTATATAACAAATTTACAAAATGTATTCCTAATCAAGAAATGTTCGCAAAGAATTCAAGGTATACATCTTTATAATCATGCAAATGTGTTTAATATGTAGTATTTCAAACAAAATAATTGGAGTAATATTTGAGAAAACAAAAATATCGAAAAGATGTTTCGGATTTTTTGATAATTTTCCGGTCGCATATTAGATATTTATCGGACATTTCGGTTTTGAATTCTTAGTCACAGACGAAACTACACATAACCATACGCGCACCTCTAATTCTACCTATAAAATTTCTGTTTTGCAATTAGAGGAGGCTAAAAACGTTTTCCTTGAAAAGTCAACACAAAATATTTAAGCATAGTGCAATGTTTCCTCTGACTACATAGATAAAAAGAGAAAGGCAAAAGAAATAAAATCTTAAATAAGTAGCCTTGACGTTTATGACGATAAAAAAACTATATATCGTAACAAAATATATACAGTAAAGTGTGTGTCTTTTACAGGACATTAAAAACTATAAAAATCTTAATCACATAAAATAACATCATTTCTTAACAAAGAATTGATCCACAGTCTTCTGTTTTAAACAAATGTGACGCTTCAACGAAGTTTGAATTAAACTCCCAAACACTTTGAGAAGACACAAAAACTCACACGATAAACTTAATTACATGTGGTGTTTGAAAACACTAGGAAAACTGAGGAGATTGAGGGAGTGTAATGATCAAGGTCAACGCTTTTTTCCGGCGTTATTTTTAGCTGGTGAGAGTTACCGCGTCAGCACCGTGTGACACAGTACTAAATGTTTCTTAAACTCAACAGGTAGCATTTTACAGTACAGTACGTATTACCAATCTTATGGTACAATTTATAAAGGAACTGCACTGGAATTGGACTATAAAGTGCATTTTTGGCGTAGCTATAAGTTCTTGCTATCATAGTTAAATTTATTATCTAATGTGGACATTAAATTTAAAAAAGAAGATATCTACAAATCTGATCCCACAAACGAGAGCCATAAACGAGGGTTTACTGCATAAAGGACGGGTCAAACCAAACATAACTAACAACGAAAGTGAAATCAATATTAATACCTATTTGATGAACACGTTTCGTTAAGTCTTCCCGGAATAGAACCTGGTAGCTCCGGAATGGTAGCCGACCGTGGAGTCATATCGCTTATACATTTTATTTGAATACACATTGCGTTGCTCAAACTGCCCACTTTGGTCTTAGTAAAGAAGAGCTCCTTCGTCAGTTTTGTATATTCCATGTAGCCAGTTGTCTGGGCTAGCACGTACATATGTTTTCGTACGGTCTATCTTTTCCAAGCGGTTTATTCCGTCCGCTCCGTTCTTTCTCCTGCTAGTTAAGAGAAAGCACTAGACAACAAAATTTCTCATGACCAACGTGAACTTCAAGGCCTGAGAGACTTATGGATCCAGCTAGATGCATTTAACTTTAACCAAGTCAACTGTTTATATCTTAGTTTGTAGGAATGTTCCAGCTCGCTGATGTCCAACCTTATGCGAAAAAAAGGAAGCCTTTATGGAACTAAAAAGTCAACCTTCATAATACTTGGTTACTTGAATGAATGACGAGTAAATGTTACGTAAGTCGTCACGGTCCTAATAAACTCACTCGGAGATTGGTACCCTTCCTGGCAACAGAAATGCATGGTTAACTCATTCACTTACTGCCTCACTCACATTCTCCACCAAACTCCTCACCTCAGACTGGCTCCGCGAGATTTTTTTTTGAGGGGGGTTATTGGTTTATTCTACCGAGGCTGCCTCAGAGCTTATTTGGCTCTCTTCAGCAAATTAGTTCTCATTGTGAGAGCGTTTGCTTATATAGCTGTAGGAACTTTCCAGAACGTTCGAGAAAAAAAAACATCCAGAAGATTTTGGTTGTATGGCGATAGCGTTTACCGTGTTTAAGCTGGGTGAACGTGATGCTTACCTGTTTACGGCACTGACTCCTCGATAGCCGTTGGATATACATTTATTTGTATTTACTCTTTTCTTGTGGAATAATTACAAGCTTTACATACAATATTAAACGCCATTCTCAAAGTACAATCCTTGCAAAAAGAAAACAGAGGAATAAAAAATATGCTGGTGACATTTTCTGCTTCACAAACGTAGCAATTAAGCATATTGCTTGCTTACACTCCAGTCGGGTAAATATACTAATGTATTATTGAACCAATGTATTGATTAAACAGCGAGTTTATAGAAACACAAATTACAATGAGAGGATTTAAGGGCCAATATTGAAAGAGTACAAACCAATGTTTTATGCATGTAGCGATGGATCTGATATAGAGATTTAGTTTGGTTCTTCAAGCATTATGAAATATCAATTGAATGCAGGAGCAAAATATTACCTGTGGAATTTGACAAGTTTTTAAGTAACCTACAACCATTAACTGGTAGTAGGCAGAGGAAGTATTCTATTTCACCCTAAATTTCGGTTAACATTTCACAGGAAATACATGTTTTGAGCGGGACTGTGTGTAAACAACAGAACTCGAAAATCTCGAAAATGAAAAGTTACATAAATAACAAACCAAAAAACTCTCCATATCAAGTAAATTTTTAGCTAAATATCACTTCGTTACTTTTTATTTGCTCTAAAATTATTAACATTTTGGTTAAAATAGATTGTGTTTGAAGTATTAACATGAAAATTTAATGTACGAAATTCTCCTGATTCCGATTTAGCTTAATAAAATTTTATATAACTAGGAAATTATAATAACTTTAAATACAACATTTGTCTAAAATAATACTTGTTGCAGCTGTATGTTTATGGTACTCTTCCAAGTGCAAGACCCTTACATTATAGAATGTGATTTCTCGTTTTAAATTCCCTTTTCCTGATTACTCTTACAGAAAATCATGAATGTTGTTTTTGGAAGTGTCTTTTACTTACAATGGCCGTTGTTACATTGACGTTACATATTGAACTGGGATTGTTTTAATCAAAGTACATCCAAAATAAAACTAATGAATGTGTATTCCACCCAAAAATGTCATATTGAATTTTATTTGAAATAAGCTTTTTGAGGCATAACTCAAAAAAGAAAAGTTGGTTAAACTTTGTATTTAGGTCCTCTATTTCCATAAATTCTCTCACCCCAAATTATTCCTCATATGGAAAATTTTTCGAAATGTTTAATTTTCTCAAAAATGGCTGTAACGATTTGGACTAAAATACTGTATGTTTAACATATTTCTATCATATATTAAAGACACATTTTAACTGCCTGTGAATAGTCTCTTAAATCCTCTGAATGGCTTTTGCAGAAGTGGTAAATTGTAAGAGATGGACCAAATATTAGTATACAAAAAGCACACACTTTATGTCAAATACATTTTTTGATGGAGATAACCATGATGGGAAGTCATTTATCCTTTATTTTTCTGCTGGTAATTAAGTGCATATATTCCATTATTCCGTTGTATTCTCAAGAAAATAAGTAATTGAAGCTTTTGTACAGTTGCTTTTCACGATTAGCGTAAAATAGATTGAAGAGTGAACTGTATTTTTAAGAATTGCTTTTGACGAAAGGGTAGAGAAAGTCATATGAATATGTATAACACCTCATATTTTTCTGTTTCGTGTTCTATAATATCGTGATCCTTGATCTCATTGTCGGACCCAACAAGGATTTGATGGGATCTAGGTATAGTATCTCCATATGGAGTCCCAGTTGGCATCATGAGGCTGAGTGCACCCCGGACCAGACCTCCCAGAGGGGAAAAATCCCCACGCTGGTACCGAGGATCGAATCCGGGTCCTCAGTGCCAGAGGCAGGCACGCTACCACTGCGCTACGGGGCGTTATACCTTTGTTATTTATATCTCTCCTTCTCCAGCAATTCAGAAGAAAGAAAGGGCGTAAAAAAAGTAATTCAATTGTTAATAAACCAGATTAAATACTAAGTAATTACCGTTTTAATATAAATAATTAACTTGGAAAAACAGTTGACAAGTAGATATTAAATGTAGTTTAACACGTGGTATATGAATATTTTAATCTCTTTGTTTATATAAACCTTAACAGAAAAAGCAAATACTGTATAATAGGCTAATTATGCTAATTGTGTAAATAAGAATAAAAGTGAATAATAAAAAAATTGTATATTAAATTTTATTTTTTATTTTATCATTAATAAAAAATAAAATAAAAAAAAATACCTGTGCTGTGGTTTTCAAGAAAATCTCCCCATTCCAGAGTAACTTTTATATGGAAAAATTTTCAAAAAGTTTGATTTTATAAACACGGCTCAAACGATTTTGATTAAGAACCATATATGTGAGATATTTTCAGGACAGTGTATGTTACACGTTTACATAAGATATAGTATACACTACATTTCGAACAGAGTAACTTGTACTACTTCAAATGTTATTGAAAAGTAATTAATTTTAATTATAGCAGAATGTTACTTCATATCCAATTTTAAAAGTTTCAGGAATCAATGTCCCGGTCACATTTTCCTCATCTCTTCAGCACCTCCGGTTTCAAAATCCACATCTGCAACTTCAAATTCTTTTTGAAATACTGAATCTGTGTTATTACTTTCAAACAAGCGCTTTCAGTCAAAGCATCAACCTTCAAACAATTGACTCAAGTACCGAGTGAGGTGGCGCTGTGTGTGCGATTCGCATTCGGAAGGTTTTGGGTTCATTACTGTAACGGCCAAGAGTTTTTTGTGGTTTCTCGGATCGGTAGGCGTATGTTAAGATGATTCCTCTTCCACGACGACTTCCATTCATTTTTTGTACCCAGCATTTCCTTCATTGTCATATGCTTCAGGATTTTAGGACCAGGCGACGCTACTTGGCGGGTTGCGGCTGGACGGTGCATGTGTGCTTTGTACAAGTTTCTTGCCTGGCGTCTTTCACTACATCCCTCTCTCCCTCCCCCCTCCCTCCCTCCCTCCCTCCCTCCCAGTGTTCGCCATAGGAGCAGAAAGAAAGTTTGGCATCCTTCCGTTTGTCCATATCTTTACCTTTACCTAAATTATAGTATCTTACTAAGCCAGTGTATTAGATCAGATAGCGACCAAGTTTTTAAAGATTTGATTATCACTTAATATTTACAAATGCAAAAGGTTATAAGCTGTACCTTAAGCATGCAGCATAAGAAACTAGAGCTGATATTCTCGCTGTGGGGTTTATTGAACGCGTGGTCCCTTTTGCAACAGCTTGGACCGTACCACAGAGACCTGGCGTACTTGTCCATCTTCATTATCTGCAGACTCGCAGCTACCCGCCATCAGTGGCGGACAACAGCTTCATTTCCATGCATTCCGAACTTGAAAGTATTGTCCTTCCATTCTCGCATACAGAGCGTAACCTTACCGAACGAAGACAAAAGTAAACAAACCAAAGAATAAATATCCGCAAACATAACACTACATTCTTCTCAACAAATTTGCACTTTCGTAAGTTAGGCATAAATTAACAATGAGTGTTTTATAGTATAGTGCAGTTACTTTGTTGTCACGTTATTTCGCTTAAAATTGAATCACAGAACACAGTCCCACTTGTTATCGTTAACACAATCTACAATTCGTGGTGACCTTGTAGCTCACAGCTGTTCTGTCCAGTGTCTCCAACATATACTTCACTATCTTTCAGTTCTACTGTCTGTTTCATAAACTGCTTCCGACGATCCACTCACACTCACTCAAACAGATTAACTTCTCTCTCACACACACAAGCACAACTGTCCCGTTCCACACTTGACAGATTCTATCCAAGCTCTCTCGCTTTTATATACCAGGTGAATTCTCTGGAAAATATGCTTTTTCTCGCAACTTCTTATAAACGAGCCCGACACGTGAACAGCTTTGAGAACTGTCTGGAAACACTTTGAATGCAACACATCAGTTATTTATCGCCTCTACAAAACAGCAGCAAATTCACATTACCTTCAGTCTTGTAACGGGTCACTGGAAATTGCTCTTCTGCATCCCTCAGCAGTCTTCTACAACCCCTTCATCATTTTTACTCATCCACAACGTCAACACAAATATTTGAAAACGTACATATATTTGTATATTTTAATTATCAACTAACTAAACAAGCTAACAAAGGCTTGCCGGTATTTCCGCCGTGTTAAACCAAAAACTAATCCAAGTATATATTTTCCTGCGTTTAACAATGCATTTTAATCCAAACATACGACATGGCTAGGATTTCCATCTCTAATTGCCGTGGTTTTATTTGTAACACATTTTATATTATATTACCCCTTTGTAACCGGAGTGGAGGTTAGTCTGGCGTCAAATTCCCACATTTAAGTGAATAACTTTATTAAGGGAATAAACAAACATGTTTGCTCTTCACAACTGACACGAGTAAAAATGTTTTTATTAAATTAAGGACTAACTTAACCTAATTCGCGTATTTTCAAAGCAAAAATTATCGTTTTAAACATTCCGTTATAGCCTAAAACTTCTTTAATCGTATATTCAAAACATTTACGTTTAATACTGAGACTTTAACTAAGTTAAGGGTATCAATAGATGATTTTTCCAAAATCCAAAGTATTTTGTGAGTGTTTTGAACGTTTAATATATATTTATATCTATATAAAAAGAGGTTGCAAGGTTTGGTCCTTTTATCTTAAATCGTTCCGGAATTATGCATTTTAAAACACAAATTTGTTTTATAGAAAATGCTTCCTACCATGCAATTTTTACAATACTTATTTTCTGTGTTAAGTCCTTAAAGGTATTATATTCCACTCATAAATTCGATACTGCTAGTTCACCTGAAATACATGTTTTGAGGACCGCCGTATCCAAAACAAGCTTTTTAAGAAAAACACGTGCAAGCGAACGGTATAATACCAACTTAATATTTAGGTATGGTATATTCCGAAGCTGCAAATATTTTCAACATGGTACTCCCACTCCAAAATACCTTTTCTGAGGGCATAGTATTAAATAATTTTCAGTTTTCAAAAATTGATCAATGATTTTGATTAACGTATTCTAGATTAAAATGTGTAAGAAAACCAAAATGCATAATTTTTGAGAGGTAGAACTGAAACTGAAAAATTCAATGCCACTGCTGGGAAACATTGCTCACACAAGGCAGTAAGTTTGTTGGCATAAATAAATAAGAATCACCAAAATGCATATCTTTATTTTTGTTTGTTTCTTTCAAATATCCTGTGAACTCATCTTCACTCTGTTTGATCTTTATATAACTTTTTGCAATACTTGATACGCAAGTTAATCATTGTGAACACATATTTAGTAGTGTAAGCTACATTTACAATTAATTTATCATTTACCATGGCAAGAAGCCTAAAACTGGCCTTTAACGCTCACGGTACCACGAGCAAATGACGTCACACCCAACAGAATACTAACCTAAAAAGAATCTGATGTGTTGCACTCACATGACTTTCTCTACTCTTGCACTAACCATTTTATAAAGTGTTTTTGCTATATCTTATTTGTGTTAAAATAAACATTTGTACAAATTATCTTATTGCTTATTTCCTTGTAGATACAAGGGGAGTATGGGAATACATTAGGCTTTGTGCGATAGTCAAATCTTTTAAAGCTTTGAGATCCCGTTCTCTTTGCACACTTAACATATAAAAAAATGAACAACTACGTTCCATTTCGCCAAAGTTTTGTTTTCCGAAACTCATACACATAACAATGAATATCTCCGAAATGGTTTATCCTACAAGAAAATTTATTGGGACATAAATTGTGTATTTTAGCAAAACCTACATTTTTTTTTGTACAGTATGATTTGGTCTATCTCTAACGGTTTACTAGTTATACAAAAGTCTCCAGAGTAAATACGACTACAGGGGCTATAGCCAGAAAATTCAAGATATACATTTCATTTTTCATAAAAATATCTCAAACATATGACAGTTTAATCAAAACCGTTAGAGCCATTTTCAAGAAAATAAGAATTTTCGAAAAACGTTCAATACAAAGGGTAGTTTACGGTGGGGCTAATATATATAAAAATCTTAGTGTCGCATCCTTGAAAGACATTAAACTTAAATACCAACTTCGGTTTTTAACCAACTTTTCGTTTTTGAGTTATGCTGTACACAGACACACACAAACACACACACACACACACACACACACAAACACACACAGACACACACACATATATGGAACTTTTTCTGAAAATGCTTTTTTTGGGGGATTCAGGGGGTTTCAAAACAGACATTTCCGGTGAAATCTCGATATCGATTTTTTCGGTGGAATACAATACTTCCTCTACTATATTATGCGTAGTAGAGAAATTAAAAAGAGCTGTTTGTGGTTCTGCAATAATTAGTATGACCCTTTATTTTGAAAACTGTGCTCAGCCTGTCCATTTGCCTGGTTTTTTCCTAGGTACATGAAACTATAGGAGCCCTGCTATTTAGTCTCTGTTAAGTTCAACTGTGAATTTGATGAAATGCAGGGTAATACACACCCATGCAAGTTTCAGCACAAACTCCTTCTACTGTAACTAACGACTTTGTGCAGTCGATGCGTATGTATTGCCAATAAAAATGCAGTCATTAGGTTAAAGCAAACAAGTCAATATACGTAAAGTGTATTAAGTTTGCATAACTAATTAAGTATAAAAACTGAAAGAACAACATATTGAATGCAATCACTAATAAATGAATAAATTGCTTCGATTATTAAAAACAAGCTAGCGTGCACTGTTAAGCTCATTTTATCCAGCAGAAGAGCTTTTTAGCGTTTGTTTTATAATGCCCTATGGAGATTATTGTGCTCACTTTGCAGAATAACAATGAAAAAATTGCTAAATCCAAGAAACTAGCAAACGTCGACAAAAACTGGTTAAATTTTAAGAAGCATAAACTCTGACACATATGCCACCAGTGAAAGTCATTTAATGCATTCAATTCAAGTACCAAATGACTGATGTTAGTTTACTTTCCTTAACTTCTTTTATTAGTCACTGTTTTAATATAATTTTGTTAATTTAAAAACTGTAAATGGTTCTAATTTAAGTGTTTAATTGTACATTTATTCAGTTATGAAATTTTGTTATTAAAAACTCCTAATTTTAAAGATCGTAAAATTAATTTAATTGGTTTTGTGTGTTTTCTAGGATTATCTTTAAGAAATCCATTGGAAATATTACAGAAAAAGTGTCGATATGAAGCAAGCTTCAATTTAAATTTTAATAAACTATAAAGCCTAATAATTTGTATGTACATGTGTGTGTGTGTGTGTTTCTAGAATCTCCCACCCTAAACTACCCTTTACTTGGAAAATGTGTCGACAATTCTTATTTTCTTGATAATGGCTCTAACGAATTTGATTAAAATAACATACGTTTGAGATATTTTGATGACAAATTAAATGTATATCTTCAATTTTCTTGCTATAGCCCATGGAGTCGTATTTACTCTGGACGACTTTTGTGTAACTGGTAAACCGTTAGAGATAGACCAAATCATACTCAACAAAAAATGTAGTGCTCGCTAAAATACACAATTTATGTCTCAATAAATTTTTTGTAGAGTGAACCATTTCGGAGATATTCCTTGTTATTTGTTGTTTGTGTTAAGATTTGGAAGTCTAACTTTCGTCAGATGGAACATTGTTATTCATCTTTTACTGCCAATTTAAGAGAAAAGTTTCTACCCAAATATGTAGGTGTGCATATCAGTACACACAGCATAAAGAAAGGGAGGTAATCATTTATCTTGCTGTCGAACGCGCCAGGAGACAAGTGAGTTCTATATCAGCACCAAAACGTACTCTCCTTTCCGGGTTTGCTTGGGAGTTTCGAAAGAGCGAAAAAATCTAAATAAGAATTTTTTCCCTGCCATCAGGTGTGTTAACATCATAAATCATGCAATGGAGCCTCGAGGGGTATTTAAATAGCTACGCTCCTCTCTCGCTCTCTCACTCACGTGCTTGCCTTTAACGCCCCTTGTGTACCCAACGTGTGTCGCCCTGACTACAGTACAGCATCGGAAATTAATGGTCCTATCCTCTTTCCGCCAACCCGCTCTCCAAATGTTTAGCATGGAAATAAGTAACGGAAACACTTCATTCTCTTCTGCAAGGAAAAAATCACAACTGATATGTATAACACAACTGTTTACTTACAAACACTTTACAAGTCACCAGAAGCGTTCTGAATACATCTTGAGCTTTAGGAGGACATTTCAAAAGGTATAAGTGCTTATCTTAATAAGTGGTACTTTTACTTTTTCTCCTAAGTAGAGGAAGTATTGTATTCCACCAAAAACTTCGGTGTCGAATATTTAAATTTAATGCCTTCAAGGATACGACACTAAGATTTTGAAAAAAATAGCCCCAAACTAAACTACCCTTTTCATGGAAAATTTTTGGAAAATTTTGATTTTCTTGAAAATGGCTCTAATGATTTTAATTAAAATTCCATACGTTTAACATATATTAATGACAAATGAAATGTATATTTTGAATGTTCTGCATAGAGCCCATATAGTCCTGTTTACTCTGGGTGACTTTTGTATAACTGGTAAACCCTAAGAGATAGACAAAATCTTGCTGTACAGAAAATGTAGATCTTGCTAAAGAACACAATTTATGTCCAAATACATTTTTTTGTAGAGTGAACCATTTCGGATATATTCCTTGTTATTTGTGTCAGTTTCGGAAAACAAACTTGCGTCAAAAGCAACCTTGTTGTTCATTTTTCTCATATGCTAACCGTGCAAACAGAAGGGAATTTGAAAGTTTCCAACATTTGACTATTGCTCAAAGCTTACTGTATTCCTATTCTCCTTGTGCTTACAAGAAGACACACAGTAAGATAGTTTCTGCAAATGTTTATCTCAACCAACACGAAGAAGATATAGGAATAAGAGTTTGTAAGAATGGTTAGTACAAGAGCAGAGAAAGTCATGTGAGTGCAACACATCAGATTTTTTTCCATTTCTATCACAGTTAAGCATTCATTGAAGAGAGAGGAGGGAGGGAAAGAGACAGGAAGAAAGAGATCAAAGAATAACAACTTCCCATTTCAGAAAAGTATAGGCGTGGAGAAGTTCAAACCAACACCCTGAAGATGGTTTATTCAGAAAAGAACTTTGCTTTAACAGATCTGCAGTTATGCAAAAGTCTTTCAGAAGTAATAGAATAGGATAGTCCCAGAAAATCAATCCATGGTATACATTTCATGAAATATCTTGAACTTATGTCATTATAATCAAAATCGTCATAGTTGTATTTGAAAAAAAGTTACAAAAAATTTTATATAGAGGGTAGTTTGGGTATTCTTGAAAATCTTTGTGTGGAATCCTTATAAGACACTGAACTTAAATACCAATTTTGATATTTATTTATTTTTAAGTTATGTTGTTTTCAGAACATTGCTTTCAGACATTCAGAAGTCTCAAAACGGGTATTTCCAATGAAACATACAGAATTTTTTGGTGGAATGGAACACCTACTACTTATCGATTTGTAAATGCATCTCAGATATAATTTGACACCAATAAGTGCAGATGAAGCTCCGTCTGATGATAAACCACGCTGGTAAATTTCAGAAGTTTAGTAGCATATTCCGAAAATATTCTCAGCAATGGCTTGAACTACAGGATTATCTTCTCCAAGTCCACATAAATCGTTTCTCCAATCTCCCAGCACTTCAGTACCTCATGTAAACGCTGAAGAATCGATGGTACCTCTGTAGTATGGTAAAGGGGAGAGAAAAAAGTGAATCCGATTTTCGTCCTTCGATTGTTTATCATCTTCCGTAAGTACTACCAACCTAGCGCCACTCGGTGTAGGTAGCGCCCCTTCGCAAAGTATGGATATATCCATTATTTATAAGATGGAAAGAAGTGATACATATATTTCCGCGGTATGGACCCCTCCCCTTTTTTGTTGCTTTTGATAATCTGCCGTAAGGGGCGGGAAAAAAAATGGAACTGGTAACGGCGCAAGGTTCTGGAATATGTGATCACGGAAGAAACATTTTTGGATACTGCTTCAGAGGCCCAATAGCCATAAAAAAGATTAGGTGCTCCATACATCTGTTTTAACAAGGTTTGCAGGTTAGATGTGCCATTTCTGTGATTTTCTGAAAGCCTTAGTGTCTCACCTCGATAGCTATAAAGTATCTTGGAGCATGACCGATATAAAGCACGAAACAAATGAAACACTCGGTCGAAAGTGGCCAGGACCACAGCAATCTCATGTAAGGTGTTTACCCCGTTGTTTATTGCGAGGAAAAATCCAGAAAGTAAAGCACCTTTTGACTTAAAACAAATATTTTATTACAAAAACATGCCACTAAATCTGTGATACGTATTTTACATTTACATGACTGTATCTACTCTCTAATCGCCTATTAATAAAATGCAAATATCAGTTATTTTATAAATTATTACAATTCCGTCAAGTGTTTATTTGCATTGATAGCTTATGCGACAGATTATAAACATTGTTTCATCCAGCAGAAAATTAAAATAAAATTTACTCTTAAAACTTGTGAATTCAGAATTTTACTCAGAAAGCATGAGAGGTACATAATACAACACGTACTTGAACACTTTGAACCACAATAATAATTTTATAATATACATTATTGATATTAAGAAAGCAACATCATTGGAAATATTTCACATTTTTACCTTTTTGACTTTGTAATATTTTTCTTAATTTCTAATAAACTATAAACGTAACTAAATAATTTAGGTTCAGAAGATAGCTGATAATACTAAAATGTGATCATGAAAAAGTGTGATTTTGTGTTACAAGTAGTTTCAGAGTAAAGGGTACGTAAATTCCTATATTTTATGAGTAAATTTATTACTTTTCTGGTGGATGAAATAATTTTTGTAGTCTAAACCACATAAGCTAGCTATAAAAACAACCACTTGAAATAATTTTTATGATGTATGGAATAATTAATAAAAATTTCAGGAAAAATTCACTAAAGTGTACTCTTTGAACGTTCGGATTACTTTGTTCTCTTAAGTTATGTTGTTCTCTGCGTTTCTGTTTCTTTTTTCCACTCTATTTGTGTAGGGAAAGCTTATAATTAAAGGAAAATTCCGCTCCACAATTGGGAATCAAACCCCGTACCTATGGATTTAGAAGTCAGAACCCAACCGTTCGACTACAGTCAGTAAAAATGCTTTCTGTGGACCTTGAAAAAGGAATAAAGGACAAAATTTAGGAAGTAGACTTCGTGTCGTGTCTTAGGCAAGGTAATAAAAAACGATTGGAAACTTTTAGGTTAAGAGATTTGGATGTCACACAGAAATAAAATTAACAAAAGAATATTGGCTGGGACCATGAGAGGAAACTGCTTGAGAAATGATTCAAATATAGTGATGAAGAGGTAAGTGGAAAATAGGGAAGAATATAGGAGGCATTCCATTCCACCCAAAAATCACTCATCAGATGGAGCCTATGTGTTCTTTGTATTTGTGGACCCCTCTAACGGGTCAAGGCGTCCCTTGTTTTTTTACAGGTAGCAGATAGGATTTGCATTTTTTGCGCGCGTAAATGAAGCGAAACGACTCGCTTTTGTCAGCCTTTATTTGGATTTGCCTGCTCACCTCATAGATAAGTGCCCTTAAGTACATTGAAACCGTGTGAAAGGGTGGTTGGCTGCACTGCCAGCAGAATTGCATTAAACCGATTCACAGCTCACTCTCTCTCGCATGCAGGCAACCTCTTGCATTGCCCGTACGTACGTACGCAAGCGTATTGCTCTCACAGAGGATTGCTAAGCTAATAATAGAGAAGTAATTACTATCTCTGGGTGCTTGTATTGGATTAAATACAAACAAATTGGCAGATGAAGCTAAATGGATTACTTCCACGTCGACTAAGCTAAGGGACTGACTGGCACGCGACTTGGGCGTGAGAACTCCAACCGGCCCAGGATTATCTTACTCGAGGGTTCCTTCCAACAGCAATCAACAGATGGCTTTCAAGTGGACAAAAGAGCTCTCTGCTTTTTATTGGATCTATAGCCTATTTGTCACGAGCTCTAAATCCGTTTTGTCAAACATTTGTTACAGCTAAGATGACTTGCTACGTATTACAGAATGACAAAAAACTACAATGGCTGTTTAACGTTTAACATAACTGTATTTTAACAATTTTTCTTTTAATAATTAGTTCATATTTCCAGAATAAAGGTTAATTATTCATGTTAAAAATAAATTGAGGTTTGTTTGAGGTTATAAACACGTTTTCTGTTATAACAAGAGAAAATCAGAAAATTGTGAAAATAGTGAAATTCCTGGATTTTTTTTCTCAGTTGACAGAACTGAACTGCACTAATCGTAATGCATATATTTTAGGTTATTTGATATAGAACTTAACATTCTACGGTCGAATTTTTGCAATATAATTTTTAAAGTAATATTTTTACTACTATGTTTGGTAAACTAAAGGAAGTAGGTATTGTATTCCACACAAATAATGGATATCGAGATTTCACCGGAAATATATGTTTTGAGACTCCCTGAATCCAGAAAAGGTACTCTTATTTTTAGAAAAGGTCAGTGTATTTCTGTCAGTCTATGGACAGCATAACTCAAAAACAAAAGTCGTTTAAAAACCAAAATTGGTATTTAAGTTTAATGTCTTTCAAGGATGTTATCGGTGAATATATTTTAGTACCTAGTCTTAGTTTTTTGAAAATATATATTTTTTTCTCTGTAATAAAAACCGAGCATTTAGCCTGATTTAACACTTTGTTAATGTATAATTACGTCTATATCCTTCTATTTAGAAAAAAGGAAATAGGTATTTACTTAGTATAACTTTTTACAACTAATATAATAATAGCAGCATAACTTTGTGGCGAAAAGAAATTAAATTCTTAGTCAATAGCAATCATGAGTACAACAACATTAATCTTTCCCACTGATGAAAGTCTACAGCCTCCTGCAAAACAAATTTGGGTAATTTTTAATGCAGTAATTTAGTGTCAAAAACTTGAGCAATTGTGATAAACATTTGAATATGGAGAATAAACAATTGCATTGAAATGCTATTTTTAAATTTCAGTGCTTTATTGCTTATTCAGTAACAGTGCCTAAGTTTCCTATAAAAGTTTATGGTTTTGATTATTTGTTGTTATGTTAGAAAATTCATACAGAAGTGTAATTAATGTTAAAAACGTTTTTCTTACAGGAAAAAAGCAAAAGTCATAAAATGTTGAAGTTATTCATTTAAGAACACACTTATATTATTGATCAATCTTTCAAACTGAGTGGAGTGGGCTAAAAATGAATAAATAGATAGAACTTTATTATGTTAGCGAAATTATGTCATTTTTGTTGGATTTTCGTAAAGTCTGTGAGGATCACTGTATTTGTGAAGGCTTGTATGCAGAAGAGATGAACTGCTAGTGCGAGAAATAACCACGTGCACGCCACTGTTTTCTATTTCGTACAACACTCTCGAGTAAGAGACGTGAAAAGAAAGGACCTATTTCTTTACAGCACGTGTCCTCTTCAACAAATTTGCTCTCATTTCCCGGAACGTGCGTGCGCTCTCATCCCCCATCTTCCATCTGTTGTGCGCATGCATTTCCCTCACTATAGCCACTTCACTGTGATTAGATTGATTGGCGCAGAGGGTGTGTAACCAACCCCCCAAAAGGGGTTACCAGCAGGTACTTCAAGAAGTGGTGGCCTGTAGTCGGACACTCAAACCATCGATGCACCTATAGCTTATGGCAAATTCCGAGCTTTTGTAATACGGAAGTAACATTTTAATAAAAGATTATATATTGATCGATTTTAAATAGTAAATATTGCAGACAATTTGTCAACATTTGGATTGAACATAAGTGATGAGTTTAAAACTTTCTTTGTATGGTACAGACCTAAGTTCTGGTGCAACAATCCAATTGGATCAAGGCCTAACGCACGTACGCTGCATGCTTCGTCTCCGTCCTCATAAGGACCAGGGCAAAGTTAATTAATGGAAGTGACATTTGGTGATGTGCACTTTCCCTGGCGCTTACGTTTCTGAGATCAGAGATGGTGATTTCCCATCAATTCGCGCTTCAGTTGATCATGGTAAACATCTTGTAGTTACAGATTTTAATTAACATGCATGCACGATCCCCATCACTTGCTATAGGACATCATCATCATCATCATCATCATCAATTTCGTCTGATATGACACAATGTTGGAGGACGTTAATTCAAAAGACAAATCATCATCATCAAGAGCCGGGTTTGGCTGTCTCATGACCCGGCCGGTTCCCTTAGATTTGCTGCATCCAACGTAATATGGGACCATCAACATAATTGCATTCTAATTGAAAGTTCTGGTATATGGGATGCGTCCAGACGTTCATCCAGTTCTTTTGACGCCCTTGAAATTTTTAATTATTTTTGTATATTAAGTTTATATATGATATCTGAATTTCTTATGTGTTCTTTCCAATTTCTACCCAGCACCGATCCTACAAATTTCATTTCTGAAGCTTGTAAGCGATGTTTTAAAATCTTTTTGTGTTACTACACATGTTTCTGCTCCATACAGAAGCTATGGAATTGCTTTTTTTTTATATAAAACTTTAATCGAGTTTCCTTGAGGGTTTTATTCTCTAAACTTCTTGTCCGGACATTTTCACTTTAAACGCCTGTCACGTGACCATTTAAATGACTTGTGCACCTGCTCATACCCTTTTAAAACATTTAAAGTCATTTTTCTTATAATGTATTTTTTCAGACGCATGCAAATGTGCAAAACATTTGCAACGCAATTTTTCTACAATACATACTGATTTGATAGATACATTTTATAAAGTATCTGGAATTTTGTTACAAAATTTTGGGCATTGCTTCCGTAGTTATAAAAAGAGAAGTTTTTTTTATCAAAAACTTATTTCATGGGTTTGTTTGAAAATTTTGGAAATGGTTATATCCAATGTTATTAGTATGTGGTAAAAATGAAGTTTATTTGTTGAAAAATGGTATCACATCTATAGGGTGAATGATAAATATTTATTCTATTAATACAATATCATTAGTCTTTGCTACTTTATCCTAAACCTTTACCGCGCTGGTCGATACGATTTCAAACTAATGATAAGTCGGCAACACATCATTTGAAGGAAGAAGTTCGTTCTTGGAGATGGTTTCTCTGAAAGTACTTCCAGCGCACCACTCTGGAGTACTCCTGGTACCGTACCTGGTACCTGGAGTACCGTATCAACACTCAGCAGTATGAACATGAAGCAATTGTAATGCCTTTTGCCTTTTACTTTATATCCTTTTTAGAAACACCTCTTTGGAATAAAATTTACCACACAGTTTAGGCAGTTTAATGAGGCTAATTTCAAACGTAGCACAGACACTGGATGAAAACTTCTAAAATGTTACATTCACACCATTTTCTCCAACCGTTCTTAAAAAATCTACTTCACTTTAATCGAAATAAATATTACATATTTCCAATAAACTCCTTTGAGAGCTGGAATGGTAATTTTCAAATTCTATTCTTCGTTCACTTGAGAAAAAGATGAACTCGGTAAATTCAAAGCAAAACAACTCCGAAATAGTTTGCTCAACAATTGATTTCTTTTAATAAGCCTTACCTACCAGTTACACTAAAGTGTCCAAAATTGGAGACGATTTCATAAGCTATTCGCTTGCCATAAAGTATCTTAAATATTTTATTCAAAATCGTTAGAGCCATTTTTGATGAAATCAAAATTTTACATGCTAGCGAATCAAAAATGACTAACGATTTTGATTAACGTATTATATCTTTAGGATATTTTGATGGCAAATGAAACGTATGTGCTGGATTTTCTAGAAATGTTATTTTCCATAAATGATAAAGCGTAACAGATAGACAAAATCTTAGTGCAGAAAAATGTAGATCTCATTAAAACATTTACATATTTTGTAGGGTGAACCAATTCAGAGATATTCTCTGTTACTTGTTTGCATTCTCCAATACTATAGGAGCTTGTTTAAAATGCCAAGTGGTTATTCTTTTTTTACTTCTTGGTTATGCAAGGAGAGCGGAATTTCGAACCCATCACACAGCAACCAGCTTTAAAAGATTTAGCTATCACTTAAAGCTTCCTGTATTCCCATATTCTCCTTGTACCTAGACAGTAAGATACTTAAAGTAGAAGAATGGACGTCTCCAAGCAGGAGACCCAGGTTCGACTCCTGGTACCAGCGTGGGGATTTACTTCCGCTTGGAGATAATGTCCAGGGTTCACTCAGTGCGTTAGGTCCCTGAAGGCCAACTGAAGGGCTCCTGGTCACGAAGACCGCATAACTGACCGATAGAGACCGGGGCACTGACCACGTCCCATCCTCCAGTACTGCATCCCACTTACGATGCCTGTGGTAGGCCTTGACCGGGAACGGGCTGTTACGCTGCAGGTTATTTAGAGGAATAACTGTTTATATGGATATCTTATACAAGAGCAGAGAAAGTCATGTGAGTGAAAATCACATATTTTTCGTTTGAGCTATGTTGTTCAAAGAGCCCCAGCGCAACAGCCCATGAAGGGTCAAGGCTTGCCACCCGGCCGCTGCGTCCCCCACTTCTGCCCACTACAGGCGTCATGAGTGGGGTGCAGTACTGTAGGGTGGGACGTGGTCAGCGACCCGAGGGCTCCCGGCCAGTCATACGGCCTTCATGACCAGGAGCCGCTACTTCTCCATCGAGTAGCTCCTCAATTGGCCCCTCCGGGACCTAACGAGGCTGAGTGAATCCTGTGCCAGACCTCCCAGCTGCGAAAGACCGGTACCAGGGATCGAACCCGGATCTTCTGCCCCAGAGGTAGGCGCGCTACCACTGCGCCACGGAGGCCGTCAAAGAGAGACAATCACCCTATACTCACATGAGTTGACATTTCTAATGAGAAGTGGAATTCAAAAACAACGAACTTCCGTGTATTATAAACGGAGATAGTGAAGAGTTTGAAATAAGGTAGACGTGCCTGAGATGGGTCTCGAAGCGAGGAGCGTCAGCTCGCCACGTGGTGCTCTATGTGGAGAGAACCTGGTCTTCCCTTTGTCACGGCAGTTCAGTTCGCCACCCTGATGAATATGCTACTTGGAGCGTGTAATATATTCCGTGCACCATATATACCTACCATATGCTTGGCTGTAGTGGTAACTTACAATTGATTAGATTGGATGCATGTTCTTGGATGGGTGAACGTGCGTTCATCACTGTGACAGAGCACAGACCTCCATCCCTAATCATTTCACAGCAAAGTATCACAATCATTACCTGCGGCATGCTTCTTAAGGCATAACCTCTACCTCTGTTGCCCAGCATTTCCTTGCACTTTTCCTCATTTTAACTGTACAGCAAATATTACTGCCATATTTTAAATCATTGAGAATAAATAATAACTAGGCCTATTTTATACATATTCCTGTTAGGAAAATTGTTAGCCATTGGTTTAAGATGTAAACAGGCATTCTTCAATTTATATTTAAATGTTTCATTTTTTTATTTTGATTAAATATTTTGTTTAAAGTTTTGTCGGCTTCACGTTTTTCGATTTACCTTGCTTATCATATAGCAGATAGAGGAAGTACCAAATATTCGAAGTCAGAATTGCTCCAGCAACGCACAGCCACATAAATAACTTCCAAAATTCAGCATCCTTTAATAATGCGGTAGGAAGAGGTGTATATACAGGGTGAAATGGAAGTTATTATATTCCTTTTAATATGTGCTTCATATAAGTATTAGAAACAAAAATTTCTAATGGCATTTTGTTCTTTGATCACCGATTTCGAAAAAATGAATGGTTTTTGTTCGAAATTGGATTCGTAATTCCACAAGAATGTATCCGAACATTTACTACGGAGATATTTTAGTTTTATCGAAAACAAGCTGGCAATACTGCAGATTGTGTATTACTTTCACTAGCTCAGTACATAAACAAAAACCGTAACGGTGCGTCTTGAGAACATAAACACATACCCTGCCTTGTCCTTCTATGTTTACTGTGCGACTGTAGGCCAATTACAAGCGTTAGCTCCCTAAACATTACACGAAAACGGAAGCGCTCGATCTGTTTACATGCAGAAACCAGGGCAATTCCCTCACCAACCTCAACGCAACGTTGTCGACATGCTTCACGTCTGAAAGAGCAGCTCGGAGTATTCCTTAACGTCTTTCAAGTGATTAATTGTTTCGAAACCCTGTGTGATGTCCCATAATTACTACCGCAGCTATGTCAGAAATAAGTAAATCTACGCATTTTGCAAGTAACAAACTGTTATCTTCGCACATTCTTTTGGAATTACGCATCCAGTTTGGATCAAAAACTATTTATTTCTTCGAAATCGGCTAAAAAAAGAATAAAATGTTATTTGACCTGTTGGTTTGTAATGCTTCTATGAAGCATATATTAGAAGGAATGTAATGACTTCCCTTCCAGCCCGTATATTGTGGCTACTTCCCCCCGGAGGAAGGGGTGAAGTGAAGGGACCACAGGAGGCTATAGGCCGCAATCACAGTCTCTAATATTTGGTGGCTTGAAGAGGAGGGGCCCAAATGAGGCGAAGGACTGGTTCAAACACATAGGACTCTAGTACCCACGCGGAATACTCTTTCATGTCAGCAAATAATCCCGCCGTCTGCGCCTGTCCAGCGCCGCGCTTTACACTAAACTAATGGAAAGGAAACCGTTCTACCTCAGGATTTGCCTACCATACAGGTGAGACTGGGCGGTAGTCGGGAGTCGAACCCGGGACATCCTGAATGTGAACCTCACACGCTACCGCAGGGCCTTCGGTGATGTATGGCGTAAAAACGGCCTTAAAGCCTACTCAGAAAGATGATTAATCTAAGAAAGAAGTAGTTAGTTATACTTTGGAAGGTTTTATAGAGGATACTTGGTTCTCCAGCACTGACTTTCGTGTGAGCATCACATGTCCCAGAAAAAGCCATGCGAGGTCAGGGCACAGAGGAATGGATGGATGTGTTGACACTCGTTTTCTTTCCGGTGATTTTCTGCGTGAACGGGTAAGCTCCCCTTTGATTGCCTGCCCGGACTGGCAACAAGACCTACACAAGGGTGGTAAAACTAACGGGCGTTGATCAGCGAGTCGCTGCTGGAATGGACCTGCAGGGGGTTGGAGGTGCGTTCAAACACTTTTCCCTCGTAATCCAATACACCTACTACACTTCTTTTTTACTACCTCTATGTGAGTGTATGTGAGATACGGAGGGAGAGAGAGAGAGAGAGAAGCGGAACAACACTTGGATACCAGGTAGGGGGAGCTAAACCCTGGAATGTAATTGTCGACAGCGGAATAAAATACAGAGAGTGTTACAGTCATGTATAAAGGCACGTTCCGTTATACAAAAATAAAAACAGAAAACATAAAAAAGGAGGAGAAAAAATCTATAGATAGGGGATGTTTCAGATACCTTTCAGATCTCCGTATATTACAACTTTCTGCTCATTTTTATTTTCTCTATCACTATATAGGTAGATTCCACTCAAAAATTCTAAGGCAAAACAGCTCATGGCGAAAGCCAGGGATAAATTTCAAAATCAAATAAAAACACTAGCAAAAGGAAATATAGAGATAATATTAGCTCGGTTACGCATGATTACGTTGCTCTGTGCTTCTGGCGCACCTTCGAGACTTTCTGCAACTGCCTATCAGACTTGCAGAAGTCCTGGCGGACCATAATCAAGCGGTCTTCCGGTATCTTGTGAGCAGCGTAACTCAAAAACAAAAATTTAAAACCTGAAACAACCACGCACTAAAAAGGGTAAAACGCGAAAGCTAAAACATTAAAATAAGAAACAAAACGTTAAGAGCTACAACGTAACAGGGTTAAAATACTAGAAATGAAACTTTAAAGAGCTAAAACCTCAAAGAAACTAAAAATCAGGTTATCTTGCTTAGCAAACCCAACCCGGGCAACAAACCGCAGACACAGGATTGTCGCCCAAAATACAAGCTAGTGTAGAGCCCAGACCAATGGACTGGTACGATAGCTTAGTGAAAGTTTCCTGCTAACATAATGAAAATTAAGATAGAATTTATAACTTCAAATTGCTTAAAAATCTCATTTACTCTTTTAAAAAATTCATACTAACGCTTTTTCTTCCATCTGTTTCTCGTTATATGAACTGTCATTGCCAATTTATATAATTGGTTGCAAATATATGAGGTATAATTGTATATATTTTATATACTATACTTTTTATGCCTTCAAGGAATTATTAGACATTGAAATTGAGTTTATAGTTATGGGCGCTCTTATATTGCTACTTTCTTAGCGTTCCATTCTATACTGGGCGTAAAAGACCGCTTAATTTTGCTTAAGGGCCTCTTTATCACGCCTTGAGGTTCTTTACGTGCCGTAAATGCACGACCAGAGGCAGCATACTAACGCTAGACCATGAAGAATGAGTACTTAATTATTATTAGACAGAGAAGCCACTATACCAAGTGTTAAAAATAAATTAAAAAGAAATGTGCTGGCAAACAACCTAGTAACGCAGTGTCTGACTAAACTAATACGAATATACACCTAGTTCAAAAGTGGTTCAGAAACCTGAGTTAACCCTCACTACCCGCTGCTTAAACATTTCACTCTCCTTATTCCTTTCTATGACCGCCTCCGTAGCGCAGTTGGTAGCGCGCTTGCCTCTGGCGCGGAGGACCCGGGTTCGATCCCCGGTACCAGCATGGGGATTTTATCCCCTCTGGGAGGTCTGGCACGGGGTGCACTCAGCCTCGTTAGGTCCCGGGGGGACCAATTGAGGAGCTACTTGATAGAGAAGTAGCGGCCCCAGGTCTAGAAGACCGCATAACCGGCCGGGAGGGCTCGGGGCGCTGACCACGTCCCACCCTCCAATACTGCACCTCACCAATGACGCCTGTAATGGGCACAGGTGGGGGACGCAGCGGCTGGGCGGTAGGCCTTGGCCCCTTGTGGGCTGTCGCGCCGGGGCTTAGTTAGTATTCCTTTCTATAACTATTTTGTCACCTTTGTACAAGTATTCTTTGTCTTTTTGGCAGCCTGTAACTGTAACAGGAAGATATTAAAATAAAAATAAAAAAATTGATTAATACGAAATAAAATATAAACATAAAATTAGTTTGTAGGAGACAGCAGTTGGTGATATTTATTTTACAATTTTATGAATTTCATTCATATTGCCTCTGTGGTTTTATTGGTTAACATGCTAACCTTCAGATCCAGAGATCCCAGGTTCAATTCCGTGATGGAGGGTGGGATTTTTTTTCTAAAATAAATGCTACTAGGCAGAAGAAAGTCACACGAACACAAGAGACATGACTTTGAATTTATACCTCTACGCTTACAATAAAAGTTTGAACATTATCTCCAATTTTCCTGTATTGTAAATAGTGCTTTTTAAGAAATGTCTACACGTCTTCACTGTAATACTATACACACTAAGTATACGATTTTCAATACGTGAAGAAGCTTATGAGAGTATGGACCACTAATAGGTTTATTTTTGTTTGCTTGCTTTTGTTTTTTGGGGGATCAAAGTCTTTTCTTTGGAAGGGTTTGAGGTATTTAGCCTTGTGTGAGGTGTTACCCAAATAAAAGAACCTCCACACCGAGAGAAAGTGTACAGAGTAGAGTTATCAGCCGTTTTCACAACCAATATCTACTTGCTTCTGGCGGTCGTTGAGCCACTCTTCGCTGGGGTGGCTATAGTGGTACTATTACAAAGTTGAGTGATTGCAGAAACCTCGCTAGAGGTCTCCACATGCCACACAACTCATGGCCTGGGTCACTGCCAACACTAAACAAATCCAGACCATCCAAAACCTTTACCTTCGTAAAATTCTCCACTACCTTTCACACCTCCAACCGTACCCTCCACCGACAAGCCAATCTGTCAACTATACAATGTTGAGGTGCCAAAGCCCTGCAATATAGGCAAAGGCTGGAACCACGGCTCGCGCCTATCCAACCTGACCCCAGTTCACAATAAACTGCGGCAGAGGCCGCCGCCACTGGCGACCTGGAGCACCACAAGTTGCACAGCAAAACTGCGAAAAGTGCACAATTGCAGTGTGTGTGTGTGTGTGTGTGTGTGTGCGCGCGCGCGCGCGCTTGTGTTGGACGGATTGCATGTTAATAGAAGGTAAACCTATTTTACAAAAGGATAAATAACTAAACCTATTAAATTCTTTTAGGGCAACGATCTCCTACCATTGTAGAGATTAGCTCAAAGACTTAGAGTGAGCCACCTTTCCTAACGTGTTCATTTTAACACTCACTTTTGATGTCCACTGTGTTCCTATTTCTATCTTAAGTTAGTTGTCCTATAACTTGCTTCCACTTCACTCTATCACTCGCTTCTCTAGTCTAGCTTGTAAGCCGGGCCTCCGGACACCAGGCACAAACATTTTTAATAAAGAAAACTGAAAACTGGAAAAGTCAGATCTCTGAAAATATAAAACGGTTACAGGTCAACCGCTAAAATCACACAAATAAGGAATAAAACTGTTGCATAGTATCAATTTCAAGCAGTTTGCTCTCACAGTTTTGTATCTGTGTACCCATGGAGGGGGGAATCTGCTCTTGTGAGCATTTTACCTTGGTTTATAATTTCCAAAATCCACTAAGCTTCTCCTAGAAAGCTGCGCAGTTCTACAAAGTAAGAACGGCAGTTGGTTTACGGCGGCACCCTTATCAGGCAGCTACGCCAACACCCTTAATTTCATTCCGAGTAAACAAACTCCCAGCCTTTTAACAAAAGAATTCTAAGGGGGGGGGGGGGCGAGTGTTTTATCCCCCTTGTGGCTTCACCCAAAATCTCTCTCGCTCTCACTCTCTCTCTCTCGTCGTGCAGCGCAATCTGTGTATGGTATATATGCCCAGGACTTTCTCCCACAATTCCCTCCTAAACAAACAATAGACACTCCCTAGCCGGCATTTTCTCTTATCTCCACTTCCCTCTCTTGTGCGCCTTCTTGTTTTGCACAGCAGCAACGCTACCAAATCAGCTGCTATTTACCGGCTTCCTACTTAATCTTCATTCTCTTTTCCTTTTCTCCTTCCCATTTCCCTCGCACCTTGAGCGTTTTCTCAAGTTTGCTCCCTGGTCCAGACCGTATAATGTACTTGTTGGATTGCCTGTTTCGTCTGCTTTTTGATGAGCTGCTCTATTTGTTTTCTTGAGCATACAGCTATGTATAACACGCTGCAATCAAAACGTCGACCCTCTAGGAGCCATGTCTACCCTTACCATATGATGATACGACAGCCCGTTGCAGTTCTTGACCTATAACCTTCAAACTTTTGTGATAATTGACATGGGCTATGCAAATACAATTAAACATCTGGGACATTTAAGTTAAACACTATTGAGATTAATAAAATTTAAAGTTCCAATTCTGCCCTTTTTCACATTAAAATATTATAGATTTCTACCTCAAAATGTCACTAAAACAATAAAAATGTTGAATTGGCTTTAGGCAAATGTTCATTGTTTTGGCTGTAAACGATTACCAAATTTTGCACTAATTAGTTTATAAAATATTTAATTGTACACTCTAAAGCCCAAATCAGTTCCTATGTTCAACATTTATTCACCAACCTCGAACACTTTAGCGAAATCGGCTGAGAATTGAATAATCTAGAGCAATTTGTACACCGCAAGATGCTGAAAAAATCTGATGTGTTGCACTCTCGTGACTTTCTCTACTCTTGTACTAACCATTCTTACTCACTCCTTATTTATATATCTTCTTCGTGTTAGTTGAGATAAACATTTCTACAAATTATCTTATTGCTTATTTCCTTGTTGGTACAAGGGGAATATTAGAATACAGTAGGCTTTGTGTGATAGTCAAATATTTTAAAACTTTGAGCTCCCCTTCTCTTTGCACCCTTAGCATATAAAAAAATGAACAACAATGTTCCATTTCACTAAAGTTTTGTTTTCCGAAACTGACACAAATAACAAGGAATATCTGCGAAATGGTTCACTCCACAAGAAAATTTATTATAAACACATAAATAATGTGTTTTAGCAAGATCTACATTTTTGCATAGTAAGATTTGGTCTTTTACCGTTTATCAGTTATGCAAAAGTCATCCAGAGTAAATAGAACTACAGGGGCCGTAGCCAGAAAATAATAAAAATTTTCGAAAAATTTTCCCTGTAAAGGGTTTAGGGTGGAGAAATTTTCTTCAAAATCTTGGTGTCGCATCCTTGTAAGACATTAAAGTTAAATACTAACTTTAGTTTTTAACCGACTTTTCGTTTTTGAGTTATGCTGTCCACAGACTCAGACACAGACCTTTTTTTGAATTTTTTTTTTTGGGGGGGGGGATTCTAGGGGCCTCAAAACATATTTCTGGTGAAATCTCCACATCAAATGTTTGGGTGGGGTACAATATTTCCTGTACTATGCGTAGTAGAAAAAGTAAGAATCTTAAAATCGACATTTTGTTCACATTTGAACATTAATTAAGCTCTAGAATGTTCCATACAAATAAGACAGTTATTTATAAAATAGTTTGGGATTCCTTGAGATATACATAAATAAATTTAGCGTTTTGGAATCGGATACCTATTAATATTTTAATTTTTACAATAGACAGAAGTTCCTTAGTTTAAAATCTGTTAAATCAACAGCTGAAATTATTTTTATTCTTCGTTTATTGCAGCAGAATTGGTCTCATTGCAAACGAAAATAACTCCTTACTAATTATATTTAGCAATTAACTTTCATTTTTTTCTTTTCTAAAGTGCCGCTAAGCCTTTCTGTCAGAATTGCAGAACTAATATATCTGAAAGTACCTTATCTTTGATACTTCAAACAATAATACTTCTGCTATAAGTAAAATGTTCGCCACTTTTACAAATTCAGTCGTTCTCGTATTAATGTTTACATCTAAATGCTGTCTTTAGCCACAGTGACAGTCTTACTCTAAACGGTGTAATGATAAATGTTATCTACATACGGTGTTTTAAATCAAAAACTAAAATTTAAACCAGTTACAAGAAAGTATTTCCACTAGTGTTATAGCTAAAAATGTCTACAAACACTTATTTTTATAGTTTAAAAAGTCTCTTTAAAATACTTCCTAATTCAAGCAATAATTGCATTCTCAAATCTTCTCGTCTTGATTGTTCTAAACAGATACTATAAATCTGCTTTATGAGACCATTATTTTCAGTCATCTGATGACTCGTATATATCTAAATTCAAGTTACACAGTACTGTTGCTTTAAGTGCTAGAAAATTAAACGAAATTATAAACAGTTCCATGATGCAGGCAGTCCCATAGTTTAACAGCGGAAAAACCATTTTGTAAAATTTAAGCGGCTTGTTTCTTTATTTTTACTGTTTCAATTACCTATATAGGCCCTTGTAACCTTTTTGGTCATATCCAGGCAATAAATTGAGAAACAACTGATTAGATTAGTTCTGAACTGCAGGGTTTCTGAAAGTTAATTTTTATTGTTTTTAATATTAAAATGTCACATTCACTGCCACACTTTGGTAGATAGGGAATTATTCTGGTTGAAGAATAAAGACGTAGTGTTCCTCCCAGGTTCACGTGTCGGACGCATTGGGCTCGTTAGAGATGGCAAACTGTCTAGGGAAAGTAAACCCCGAATCAAGCCTTGGTGTTCCAAGCTGGGGGTTGTGCGGTAGGCAGCTTTCCTCCCACGTTAAAAAAATCGTGCTCATATTACTCAGAGGAGCTAGGAATAGTTGGGTAATTTTTTCCAGGCGCAGATTCCACCGTCCCACCACAACAGACCTACCGCCGGCCTGGCCCTTCAGCCCTGGAATAGATGAAATGATGGGTACACGAAATGAATTTTTTAGTGAAGTAGCACTTCAATATTCTGGTTAACCAGGAAAAGATTGCCACAAGGGAATCAAACCCGGGACTTCCCAAGTGTGAGCCTCATACACTCAGTGGTTGGAGTTTGAAATAAACCTTGTCGCGATGTTTAGTCGCGCGTATTTGGTGAACAGTACAAAGTAAGGCGGCTTAGCGACAGTTACAGTGATTATCTGTGCGATGGACGCCCAGCGTCGAAATGCGGTTACGAGACACCGCTTATACGAAACTTACCTACCTACCGGTCTGTGCCTCAATGACAGGTATCTCTGTTAGCAGTCAACAGCAGTTATCGTGTCCTTGCATATCCATTACCGAGAGAGAAGCCATACAGACAAGGTGCGACAATCGTTCCGTTAATTATTAAAGTGTGGAGCGTCGCAGTGCGACTTGGCGAGAAAAACAAAGACAAGTCGCGAGATTTATCGACGACATGCGGCTGGAATACGAATCATGCTCCAGCTGACCGTCCTGCTTTCATGTTGGAAGCTTTCCTTGTGCGACTAAAATCAGAGCAGAAGCTATTTGCCCTTCCTTCTCTTGTATAGGTATAATGTGCATACCGCATGTGGATGCATGAAACAATATCATAAGTGTGAAAACACGATCCAGGCCAAACATCAGGGAATCTCCTCGGCATTTGTGAGCAGCGCAGAAAATGTAACTCAAAATTAGGAAGGACGCTCCAGGCGGGGTTTGAATCCGTAAACCGCCGTTCACGAGTCCGTGTCTCTGCAACCCTGGCTATCCAAGTCGGTATATTTGGCTTGAATTTACCTGAAGAAAATTATCATTTTCTGGATATCATCGTTTCTTTACTTAGAAGGCAACTGCCTGTATATAGGCACACACACACACACACACACACACACACACACACACACACACACACACACACACACACACACACACACACACACTCACACACACAGTTTTCTAAAAATGCCTTTTTTGGATTCAGGGGGCCTCAAAACATTTCCGGTGAAATCTGGACATCAAATTTTTGGGTGGAATACAACAGTTCTACTATAGGTACTATACGTAGTAGAGAAAGTAAAAACGAAAACTCGGTTAAAAAGCAATGTTGGTATTTAAGTTTAATGTCTTTCAGGGATGCAACACGTAGATTTTACAGAAAGTTAAGATATTTTTATGACAAATGAAATGTATATTTTGAATTTTCTGTCTATAGGCTATGTAGTCCTGTTTACTCTTGATGACTTTTGAATAACCGTAAAGCGTAAGAGATAGACAAAATCTTACTATACAAAAATGTAGATCTCGCTAAAACACACAATGTCCAAATAAATGATTGGTAGAGTGAACCATTTCGGAGATATTCCTTGTTATTTGTGTCAGTTTCGGAAAACTTATAACTTTCATCAAATGCAACACTGTTCATGTTTTTACATGTTAAGCGTGGAAAGAGAATAGAATCTCAAAGCTTTAAAACATTTGACTATCGCTCAAAGCCTGCTGTATTCTCATATTCCCCTTGCACCTACAAGGAAATGAGCAATAAGATAATTTGTACAAATGTTTATCTGAACTAGATATAGGAATAAGTGTTTGTAAGAATGGTTAGTACAGTGGTTATCTTTGATTTTTGCCATGATCCGTTTTATAAAAATTGATTTTATGAAGCAAATGTAAGGTTATTTTATTTCAGAGATTTTAGCTTTTTAGATTGCCATATTTTTGGTTGTTTTTTATAACCTTTCAGCGTTTTTTTTTTTTTTTTTACTTTGTAGCAATTTTAAGTTTCAGTTTTTAGCATTTTAAATGGAACGTTTTAATAGTTGTTTAGCTGCTTTTATCTATTTTAACTTTAGATTTTTAGTTTTTAATGGGTGATGTTTTAACACTTGACCGTACGTAATTTTACTTTTGGACTCGGGGCCCTAATGACCAATTTGTCGACGGGCCCTTAAACCCAACACACTCGCTCTGATGACCAAGAGCACCCTTAATCCCACATGATCATCATCATCATCATCATCATCATCATAGATTTCAGGCACGCGTACACAATAACTCTTCTAAAATGTTTTTTATTCAGAGGACCTCAAAATATGTATTTATAGTGAAATCTTGGTATCCAATGTATTATGTAGGTGGTAGATAATGTTGCAGGTGTATGCACTGAAACAAGAGATGCACTATGGTGATGATCCCGCGAGGGTACAAGGAGCTGTTCCCATTACCGACCGAGACGCCTGTCCCTAATTCGGCAGCACCTCACTGCGTCTTCTGTCTATCCGTCACTCACTAATAAATATTGATACTGTGCTTCCCTTTCTTCGCCAGCGCGGCCGGCTTTTTCATCTCAATCTCCCCATCCCTTCCCTTCTTTCCTTCGTTTCCGTGGAAAGGAGAAGCAGGAACAAAACAAATTGTAGTCGTTGTGAACGCTAAGGTTTTATCCGAAGTGAAAAACAGCGTCAACAGGTTCCTCTGTTTCCTATGGTTCGCTCATTCTGCTCCGGCGCTAATCTACTGAAGCAAGCGATCTTCAGTGGCGGTTTCTCTGCGTTGCAATCGCACGTTAGTTCTTCTTCATGAGGAGTTACATGAGAGGTTAGATGCGAGCAAGTTACTCAACTCTACGGAGGCACTGACACACAGAAGCAGGAATAACAGTTAGATGTTGTGTACTTTACTCTCATATCTTTGAACACAGTAACCATAAACCAAATTATCATACTACAGTAACGTCAGTCGTATCAATTTCGGTAACTGTTTACTCTGCTTGACTATATAGAGTTATTTTCCTTTTAATTTTGACATTATATAAGGTATTGCCTCGTTAGTAAACAAGCCTGTCCCGTTAAAACACTGCCACTGATATGCCCTATGCCCCACAAAACTGTTCAGTGAACTGTACTCTAGTGTTACTTGCTGGGCTGTTGATTAAATGTAGGCTAGCTTACTGTTCTTTCCTGAAGGTCATGTTATCTAAATTCAAGTTAACTGAGATAAAAGTTTGCAGAAACTTTCTCGCCTCATATTTCGTTGTATATACAAGGGGGATATGAGTATACAGTATGCTAAAGAGATGCTAGATTATTTTAAGAGCGGAATCGCTGTATGATGACTTTGACATTCTATTATCTTTGCATGATCAGGAGCGACTTGCTATTTGATAAAAGTATAACTAACTGAAAATTGAACCCAATAACAAGGAATATTTCACAAATGGTTATTTATAAAAAAAATCTGTATGACTTAAGTATATGCTTTAACCAAATCTACGCTTTTTGTATAGTAAGAATTTGTATATTTCTTACGGTTTATCAGTTTTGAAAAAAAAACATCCAAAATGAAGAACACTTCACGGGTTATTCCCAAAAAATTCAAAATATACGTTTCATTTTCATAAAAAGTCTGTAAAATATGGAGTGATTTTTTATAAAATCACAATTTTCTAACATTGTTCCATGTAAAAGGTAGTTTGTGGTTTACCATTAAGTACTATTTCAAAGAGATGGCCTGATATGGTAAAGAAATTTACTTCGAAGTACCTAGTGAGATTTTATTATTACTATTGAGATGCTCCGAAATTTAATTTAGCAACACTCATTCCTACATCTTCCTAGTGTTAGTTGAGATAAACATTTGCAGAAATTATCTTATTGCTCATCTTCTTGCATGTGTAATGGGAATATGGGAATACAGTAGGCTTTGGGCAATAATCAAATCATTTAAAGCTTTCAAATTCCGCTCTCTTTGCACGGTTAACCCATAAGAAATGAAATGGTTCACTCTACAAAAAAATCATTGAGACATAAATTGTGTATTTTAGCGAGAACTACATTTTTTGTACAAGAAGGTTTTGTGTATCTCTTACAGTTTACCAGTTATGCAAAAGTCAGCCCGAGTAAATATATCTACAGGGGTTATAGCCAGAAAATTCAAGGTATACATTTCATTTGTCATAAAAATATTTCAAACATATGACATTTTACTCAAAATCGTTAGAGCCATTTTCAAGAAGATCAAAATTTTCGAAGAAAGGGTAATTCAGGGTGGAGTTATTTGCTTCAAAATCTTCGTGTCGCATCCTTGAAAGACATTAAACTTAAATACCAACTTTGTTTTTTAACCGACTTTCGTTTTTGAGTTATACTGTCCACAGACTGACAGACTGACACACAGACACACACACACACACACACACACGAACTTTTTTTTTTTTTTTTCTAAAAGTGCTTTTTTTGTGGATTCAGATGGTCTCAAAACATATTTGCGGTGAAATCTCGACATCGAAGTTTTGGGTGGAATACAGTAGTTCCTGTACTTTACTACATGTAGTAGAGGAAATTAAAAAGGAACAGTAATGTTAGAAATTTTTCAGAGGAAAATTGAGCAAAAGCGACGCAGCAACATCAGCAATGTGTTCAAAATGAAGATGGAGCGCAACCTACTCCAAATGGATCCTCTAAACTGGACCCATGCAGTGAGTATGTGGGAACCCAGAATAGATAAAAGGTGTCCAGAATAGTGAAAGGAAGTAGAAACAGAGAAAGAGTGAAAGTCCTTACTTGGGTATGTAGTCGCCCTGCCCTAGCCGGAACTGGGACGTTCACGGCCTAATTCTTAGAACCTACCTTATGTATGACTTGAAAGGGAAACGCAGAAGACATTGTGTGATGAAAGCGTCAAGATTAAAATTGCAGTTATTTTGGATACTCCCTGTATAAGTTTCCATTCTGACAACACATCGGGATACTGCATAATGGCTGCCGATGAAAGTGGATCCACTGTGCACTGAGGGGGGGGGAGGGGGTGCAGATGGATCGGTAGAGAGATGTGTTGTATGAAGAGACGGGGTAGGGAATGGGTAATGGAACCGCGCCAAAGAAGCAGTAGGAATTCGATTGGAAACACAAAGAGAGACAGAATAAAGGTCTAGAAAAGGAGAAACGGTAACAGATATCTCTCTCTGAGTGAGAAGAAATGTGGACGGGAATAATTCCGTCACTTGGGTTCCCGAATGAAGCCTGACACACCGATACAACCATTTTGTGTCCATCGAGATCGCTGCTTCGAGGAGTGCCAAGATGACGTCAGAGGAACTATAGTCCATCACCTGTGTCCTTATAAGGAAATCTACACGAGTTTTGTCCATATGCAAATCATGAGAATGTTTGTTAAAATGCATCCCTTGATGAACAGACTTCATCAGGTGAACAATGAAGAAGCTTTTGTTGGACTTTCACAATACATCTGACTCAAAATTACATATTTGTACAAGTTGCAATTTTAGACCAGATATATTTATAGAACAGAGAAAATTGACACGTATATGTTGTGTAAATATTCTAACAAATCAGAGTAATCGGGCTGCTCTGCATCAAAAATGTTTTCGAATGTATTCATGTTCCCAAATAGATCTTTTTCTAGCACACGATTCTGGTATAAATATCATATGTATGAGATATTTCTATCACAAATGAAATGCATATTTTGAATTTTCTGGCTATAGCCTATGTAGCCCTATTTACTCTGGATGATTTTACATAAGTAGTAAACCGTAAGAGATAGACCAAATCTTACCCTACAAAAAATGTAGATCTTGCTAAAACACATAGTTATGTCCGAATAAATTTTTTGTAGAGTGCACCATTTCAGAGATATTCCTTGTTATTTGTGTCAGTTTTGGAAAACAAACTTTCGTCAAATGCAACATCGTTCATTTTCTGTATATGTTAACCGTGGAAAGAGAAGGGAATCTCAAAGTTTTAAAAGATTTGACAATCGCTCAAAGCCTACTGTATTCTAACTTCCCCTTGCACCTATATGGAAATAAGCAACAAGATAATTTGTAGAAATGTTTACCTTAACTAACACGAAGAAGATATAGGAATAACAGTTTGTAAGAATGGTTAGTACAAGAGTAGAGAAAGTCATGTGAGTGCAACACATCAGATTTTTTTATTTAGGACCTCAAAATGCATATTTGCAGTGGAATCTCAGTATCGGATTTTTGGGTGGAATAGAATTTCTTCCCTAACTTCTATTTAAGCGATAGAGAAAGTGATACAATTGTGGCAGACAGAACATTTAATGGTGGCTCATATCTGACCATTTTATTTCCTGTTCTACGAATTTTCCAGATTTCATATTACATCTTATTGTACCAGTTAAAATGTATTTACTACCAGACATTTATTTTGCAGGACATTAAAATCACTTATATATAGATTATAATCCATTTACTGTTAGAAAAAAATAGTGTATTCCTGCGCGCTCTACACTGAGCTCCATCTCTAGTATGCTATTGGTTAACATGATATCTGCACGTGTGCATGTAAACAACAATATTAATGTTGCCAGTTCCCAATTTACCTCGTTCAGATAAGTTGAATTTCACTGTATTTTTAGTTACATAAATCATTGCATTATCAATATATGAGAGTCATTGTTATTGTAGTAATCGCATTGTAAGAATTCTTAGATCACAGCTAAGATAGCACTTCAGGTTATTTCTATGAATGCTCTTACTGGATGGTAAGGTATTGTCCATTATCACGCTTTACTAGATCTTTGTAGCCACAGTTGCATATTTCACCAAAAACTTATTGAATATGTTCTACATAATAATATTTTCGCCGTTCCTTACAGACTTTCTTCGCAGATGTTAGACAAAACAGGCTTTACTTACCAATATAATAATAGCAGATGCTGAAGCTGGTCACCGTCGTTGTCCATACATTTTGGCACCCTTTTAGGAAATTATCCATCACTCGCCGTAGTTCATGTTGAGAAATGCTGGTAATTTCCTGAAGGACATTTTGTTTTAATTCTTGTAGAGTGTTACGGTTTGTCTTTATGCTTTAAGTTACCCCAGAGATATAAATCGCAGGGGGTTAGGTCGGTGGACCAAGAGGGCCACAAATTTCTACCAATAATTCTGGCCTGAAAACACACTTTCTTTTGTTCTCATCGAAAGATTGGCTGTATGTGCTGGTACAGAGTCTTGCTGAAAAAAGGCAAAATCACGCTCCTTGTCTGTTAATTCTCTAAATGAAAAAAGCTGGGGGCAAAATTGTATTCACGTATGTACGGTCGTCAACTGTTGACTTGAAACAAATTGGGCTATAACTCTTTCTCCACTAATGGCGCACTATACACCAATTTTTTTTGCCATGAAGGGGTATTTCATGAACAATATTAGTTTTCAGAGGCACAATAATGATTATTTTGTTTAAACTCTTCCATGATAAATGTTAAATGGAAATCTTCTTGCAAATCGTGGTTTATCTCAGCGAGCTGACTGAGTTAACACATACCAATCATAAATAAATACATGCCGTGCAGTAGAAAATAAATGCTGAGCCATAATAGAGTTTATGAATAAGTACAGGACTAAATAATAAAACACACTGGTAATAATCCAGCCGCACGATATCGCGTCAGCTCAATACTGATTGTGAGCAGAGCAGAGAAAAACAAGTGATGCTCGTGACCTTGTGTATATCAGCTGCTGTTTTGGTCTTTCCGGGTGCGTAGTGGAAAAACACCGCGTAGCGGTTCACATGGATTTGGATCTCTTTGTAGAATGTAAAGACAACCATTCCGTTGTTTATATTGCCAGTCCCTTCTCTCCTAGAAAGGAGCTTGTGTGTTCTCAGAGAAGACAAACAGTTGAGAATATAGATATATGTCTGTCTTGTGATTTAGAATGTTTTATTTGCTTGTGTAAGATAGAGCCAAGACCTTGGAAGTGGCAGGCAGATGTTCATCAGTGTTATCCGGCAAACTTGAAATCGACGCGGACAGAAGGACGTACGGATGTACCTACGTTAACATATGCAAATGATGAGCCATTGTGCCGCACCTCAATTACAATGCCAGGGGGTGAGTGAGGGTGGCGTGTAGTATCCCTCATACAGTCACCATCAATATTCCATCGTATTACGAACGCGCGCATTGGACGCACACGCGCGCGCGCGCGCGCGACCGGGCGCTCTTCTTGTCAATCATCGACTGGCTCGCAGAGTATTGTGCGCTTATTACGCCATAGATTGCAACAACTATGATGGTACGGCCATGAATACTGCAGCAATCGATTCATTGATTCCATCATCTCTGGGCTCGCCATCAAGAGGTGTTCATTTGCTTTCATTCATCGTCAGAGGTTATAGAATGCACCACACACACACACTCATTCGTGCTCTGTATTCAGTCTTGCTTCGTTTTCAACCCCATTTGATTTCTGCCCCGGCAAGGTATTCCCATCTCTTTCGCACTCTCACCCGCCATGTTTTTCTTTCTCTCTAACGACCTAACTCTCTTCAAAATTTCATTTAGTTTCGTAAAATGTTGGGGTTTGAAAGGGACGAATCGAAGCTTTAACAATATTACTTCACTATTGTGACTTGTCATTCTAGGCGGGAGGAAAATCCGTTGATTGTGATGAGAGTTTGATTGCTGAGCCCTTACACCGCGCACACAACCATTTTCCATTTTCCCCACAAGATAACAAAGAGATTTTGTTAATATTAATATTATTTTCAATGCCAACCATCAATCCTTGTTGAATACCACAATTCCTCGTGTACTATAGCCGCTGGGGAACTGTTCAAATTTCACTTCCGTGTGCAAACATATCAATATTCAACTTCCCTCTTTCCTCCATTACGTTTATTTTGTTTCGCTGATCGCTTCCGGAAACAATTGAGCAATATTCCTTTCAGTGCCAAATTTCTTCAAATTGAAGACTTGTTTACGTTATCTGATTTCATTGAGCGAGGTTTGATTGCGCTGTTGTAGGAATCTTGAGGAATCCCTTCACCAAACAATATAAAAACACCTGATTTTTTTCATTCCAGGATATTGATTTTAGCTCTCGAACTGTCTGAAGTTAGAGACAGAGTATAACTTCCGTGCTACAAACATATATTAAGGTTTCCTGAAAACTATACAGCCTACCAAAACGAAAACTTTGCCACTTATAAAACAACTCATTCAGAAGCAATAGTTAAATCATAACTTATGTCAATAATTCCTAATTTGTTGATATTTCAGAAAACAAGAAATTGTTCAAAATTTTTCACATATTTTCTTTTTAGGTAGTTTTTTCTTCTAAACAATTAAAACAAGACACTGCAGATTTTGTAGTCACTTCACAAACATGTTATTTGAGAGATGGTGAAATATTACAGCATTTTAACCATAAACACCAATATTAAAAAATCTGATGTGTTGCACTCACATTAATTTCAACTCTTATTCTTCTATCTTCTTGGAATTGAGATAAACATTTGCAGAAATTATCTTATTGCTCCTTTTCTTGCATGTGTAACGGGAATTTGGGAATACAGTAGGCTTTGAGCGATAGTCAAATCTTTTAATGCTTTCAAATTATATTCTCTTTGCACGATTAACATGTGAAAAACGAATAGCGATGTTCCATTTGACAGAAGTATAAGTTCTCTAAAACTTACACAAATAACGAGGAATATCTCCGAAATGATTCACTGTACAAAAAATTTATTTCCACATAAATTGTGTATTTTAGCAAGATGTATAGTCAGATTTGGTCTACCTTTTACCGTTTACCACTTATACAAACGTCATCCAGAGTAAATACGACTGCATGGGCTATGGCCAGAAAATTTAAAATACACATTTCATTTGTCATAAAAAATCTTAAACATGCCATTTTAATTAAACTTGTTAGAGCTGGAGTTTTTTCTCAGTTTATGCATTGACCCATTTTTTGTATTCCTCATTTCATTTTTTCATCATATATTCTAAGTCTTGTGTATCTTAAGTGAGCACTACCTGGTCATCTGGATAATGCAAAGTGAATAACATTGGTCATTAATTGGTAAATATACATTAAAAAGCAATGGACACATATCACAACCTTGTCGCAACCGGTCTATATTCATATCATCTCTATGTTCATATCATCCAAACTGACAAGATATATAACAAACTGGGAAGCAATTACTCTAAGAATATTGACAATGATAATCTATAGAAATAGTCATGCGAACATAAACCATAAGAAAGTTTGTTTTCTTCGCCCTTATGATGCGTGTCGGAGGTGACACTGTGGAAGAATACACTTTTGGTTTTCTCCTCAGGGCTCGAGCATGTCTCCCAAAACGATGATGTATGGCAGACTGATCACTAGTCATTAATTAATTGTCCCCTCCCTCCCTCCCTCCCCACGCACAACTCATCATCGAGCGGATTCAAAACTCAATCACGGAGATTCAATTTCTGACTTAACTTGACTAGACCGCAACCAGAAACCACCCTCGCCTTAATGCGCCCGCCCTCTCCACAGCATCAATGTGGGGTTATTAATACTACAGCCCTCTCGCAGTAGGCCGCTTCTTCTTCTTCTTATACTACCTACCTCGGCCAATTTTCTTTCCTTCTCTTCTCTTCTCTTCTCTTCTTCCATCCTATTTAATTACTCCTCCGTCCTTCCTTCCTCCCTCCTCTATCTGTTTCTTATTACAGCAGCATGTTTCGACTTAAGAGAGTTCTTCTGCTGCTTTCATTTTCCCGCTATTTTTCATCTTCTGCTTCCATAATAATTTTTTCCTCGATTTAAGGCTAATCAACTTATAGAAAATATCGAAAATTCTGAGGAAAAAATGCAGATTTTCTGCAGTAAACAATTTTAGTGATTTTACGAGAAGTTTAGCGAAACTAAAATAATTAACACATCTTATTTGAAGCCAGTTATGATCAGTGTGACATTTTAGATCTAGTTCCTATGCAACAAAATCTACTCTTTATATTCTAACAAAACAAAACACGCTATCAAAACATATACAGGTTCAAAAAAAAAAAACGTAAAATACACTTAAATGATGATCATCCATATTTTATTTTTACTTTTTCTACTACGTATAATAAAGTAGAGGAAGTATTGTATTCCAACCAAAAATTCGATGTCGAGATTTCACCAGCAACATATTTTGAGGCCCTCAGAATAAAAAAGAATAATTTTTGGAAAAAGGTCCGTTTATGTGTGTGAGTGTGCCGGTTACAAACCAAAGTTTGTATTTAAGTTTAATGTATTTCAAGAATGCAACACGAAGATTTTTGAGGAATTTTCTCCACCCTAAACTATCTTTTACATGGAAAACTTTCGAAAGATTTTGATTTTATTGAAAATGGTTCTAACGATTTTGATTAAAATGCCATATGTTTGAGATAGTTTTATGCCAAATGAAATGTATATCTTGAATTTTCTGGCTATAGCCCCTGTAGTCGTATTTACTCTGGACGACTTTTGCATAACTGATAAACCGTTAGAGATAGACCAAATCATACTATACAAAAAGTGTAGATCTCGCTAAAATACACAATTTGTGGAGTGAACCATTTTGGAGATATTCCTTATTTGTGTGAATTTTGGAGAACATGTAATTTCCACAATAAACTTCATTAAATATCGCATACTAAATATACCTACAACATAATTATACCAAAATGCTCTTAATGTAGATAAACTTTTATAGACAAAGCATTAGAAAATAAAATTAGTATATATTACTCTAAATGTGTATCATTTGTTTCAAAGGTTTTATCAGTCAGGTTGCCCCTTACGTTGCATACTTTTGCGAGACAGCTTCAAAGTGTTCCCAAGGAATCCTAAAAAGACAGGTAATTAATTCAAGTGATCTCGTAAGTCTTCAAGAATGTAAAACTGACAAGAAATGCGTGTGTAGAAAGCATGTCTGTTTTCTCCAACAAATAATAAATAGACGAAGTGCTGTATTCCACCCAAAATGCTTTCAGACTTGCAGAATTAAAAGCAAGAATTTCTGTTTGTATGTGGTGTATCTCTAACAGCATAATTCAATAACGAAAAGTTTGGTAAATAACAAACATGGTATTTAATTTCATTGCCCTCAAAGATGCGTGAAGAAAATTTTCAATAAAACTCCCAGCACAATCTACACTATACAAAGGAAAAATGTTCGTAAATGTTCATTTTTAAAACAACTCCCACTGCTTAGGTTAAAATACCAAATGTTCAAGCTATTTTAATGAACGATTAAATGTATATCTTGAACTTTCTAGAAATACCCTCAGAAGCTCTTTTCATTCTGAATGTATTTTGCATAACTCTCTTACTTTACAAACAAAAATTTCGTTAGGTTAAATAATTAAGAAAATTGGTTAAGTGGTTTTTGAAATTACCTTAAACATAGGTACACAAATTAATGCAGATCTTGTCTTAGTTATAATATTATTGTAGATGGAGTGTAAGTTTCTTTCTTTTTTCTTTATTGTTTGCCCCTTGATCGCCTAAAACCAACTATCCATTAAGATGGCATACCTTTATTATTAAATTGACACACACATACACTGTCTCAGTCATACTTCCAGACTCTAAGGAGAATGGGCAGTAATCCAGGCGAGAATCAAACCTAGGATCTCCGGATTTGGAAGCCTACCACGCGACCACAGCGCCAGCCCATGTGTTAATGTATGATTCCTTACATCCCCCATCTTTACCCGGCGTCACGAGCGGGGTGCAGTTCTGGACGGTGGGACGTGGTTAGCGCCTCGAGTCCCTCCTGGAAGGTGAATGCGCTGTTCAAAGCCTCTCCATCGAGTAACTGTCAATTGGCCCTCTCCCAGGGATCGCACGTGTCTGAGACCAGATCTCCTAACTCGCGCCGGTACCGGAGTCGAACCCGGGCCTTCCGCTTGACAAGCACAAGGCTACTACGGCGCCAAGGAGACTACCAATTCCTAATATATCATTAGCGAATTTAATGCTTAGTATCTAACACAAATTAACAAAGTTCACAAAGTAGTAAGCACATAAATGATTTACGTTCAAGTTTTACCTACGTGCTAAGAAGGCGGCAAAACAGCTGAAACCGACGTGACAACAACTCGTGAATAATTTAACGAATGTAATTTGGCGTGATGGCAGAATTAGATGAGGCAATTTACTGAACCCGGCCAGACAGAAAACAGCCATAACGAAATCTTCATACAGAACAAAAATTTCCAAGAACTGTTACAGAGAAGTTGGCGGAAGAAATCAAATTTCCGCTACGTTCTGGATGTCTAACTTGTTAGAGAAAGTGTAGCAGCCCTTTCTCCTGCAATCAAGCTAATTCCTTCGCCCTCCCCTCCCGCCCTTCTCTCATCAGCCCTCTAAATCGCGATCTTTATCTCAACTCTCCTATCCTCCGCTTTCCTCTGCCTCAATTGCCAATTTCATGCCGGATCATCTTCGCTCCTAATTCTGGTTCTCATCCTTACACCGCGGTTATATCTGTCTGTCTCTCAACCAGAGGGCGCGTGTTCATATCCCCTTCTATGCGAAACTTATTAACTGTACCAAATTTTCTTATATACATCCGTTTTAAAAAATTAAAATATAGTGAAAACCCGTTATTACTCCATTACCTAGGCTTCTAATGTTGCAGTTAATAAATCAGAAATAGATTACGAAACCTATATGGAAGTTTTACCCAAAAATATGTGTAACAGTCACAACAAATGTCCTATTATTTTATTGTTGTGCTATATTTTTCGCCGAAATTAACAAAACTGGTTTTCTCTCGGCTTCATATTAACCAAGATAAACAGACATAAGAATTTTTAAGGACACGTAGTTTCTGACGTCAAAAAAAAAATCAGATTTTTTCTTTCCACTATTGTAATTTTCACTGTTTATGAAATATGAGTATACATTTTATAGTTGTAACATTGCATTTAAGTAACATGCTCCACCTGCCACGCTATTTTCTGGCTTTTTGATTTTGGTTTTTGCAGTAAATTACAATTCTCTACAAGTAGGTAGCATTTTCTCCAAAACCAAAGCATTAAACAATTGCTCAAATTTTCTGAGCTCCTAAAGCATCGTGTGAACTTTAAAATGAATGGAACATTTTCTCATATTTTACATATAATTTAGAAGCTATGCTACATATTATAAAAATGTGATGTGTTGCGCTCACATGACTTTGTCTACTCTTGTACTAATCGTCCTTACAAACTCATATAATTATATATTGTACAAATTATCTTAATGCCTATTTCCTTGTAGCTGAAAGGTGAATATTAAAGTAGACTGTGACCGATAGTCAAATCTTTTAAAGCTTTGAGATCCCTTCTCTTTGCACGGTTAATATAAAAAATTAACATTTCACGAAAGCTTTAAGTTTTCCGAAACTGACACAAATAACAAGGAATATCTCCGAAATGGTTCACTGTACAAAAAAAAAATTATCCAGACATAAATTGTGTATTTTGTATAGTATGATTTGGTATATCTCTAACGACTTACCAGTTATGCAAAAGTACTCCAGAGTAAATGCAACTACAGGAGCTATAGCCAGAAAACTCAAAATAAAAATTTCATTTGCAATACAAATATCTCAAACATATGACACTTTAATAAAAATCGTTAGACGCATTTTCAAGAAAATCAAAATTTTTGAAAAATCTTCCATGCAAAGGGTAGTTTAGGGTGGGGTTATTTTCTTCAAAGTCTTTGTATCGCACCCTTGAAAGACATTAAACTTAAATACCAACTTTGGTTTTTAACCGACTTTTCGTTTTTGAGTTATGATGTCCACAGACTCACACGGACCTTTTTCTAAAAATGCTTTTTCTAGATTCAAGGGGTTTCAAAACATATATTTCCGGTGAAATCTCGACATTGAATTTTTCGGTGGAATACAATACTTCCCCTACTTACCAGTACAGAAAGTAAATAACATTTAACGTTCTTTGTGGAAGAAGTAATAATTACTTTTAGAAAAGGAGCATTACAAAAATGCAAAAAGTGCACCATTAGCGCCATAATTACTCTATGTGCATTTATTCGATCGCACAGTATGTATATGCAGCATGTATTTCTAATTGCAAAACAAACAGTCGTAAAGCCAGAAGTTCACGCTATTATCGTCGTGTTTTTATCATCATCATTACGATGTGTTAGGAATAAAATGAACAAGAGCAAAATTTCATGTCTGTTATCAGTAGTGTTAAACAGATGTTCTTTATATCTAATAGAGCGTTGAGAGAGAGAGAGAGAGATAGAGCGACCAATTGATTTCCCATTGCATTCCATTCCATTTCTAAAGAAGCACATTTTCAATGAACCCCGCCACACAGAATTGCCCGTTAAGCCCGACGATCCCCGGAATAAATAAAAAACACCATCAGAGAGCATCTCGATTGAAGCTGTAAATTGCTGGGGAACAAAGTGTACAATGATCATTTGGACAGGTTCAATAACTTTTTGCTGAATGTCGTCCCTTTTTTTACGATTCACTTGATTAGCAAATCCGGTGAAATTACCCAGTTTCCATTACTCTGTCATGCCCAATAATCCCCAAGTAGAGAGAATCTGTTGCGATTTTATATGAGCCATTTATGACCGGTTTGTTCTCTTCCCTCCCTTTTCTGTTTAATATGGAGCATCGGCCGAGCGGCCGGCCGACCGGTCATTTAGCAATAAAATGTTTCTGTCATCCTCGCGAAACGCGAATCACTCCCGATAACCAGATATTAAAATGTGGGCTTGCATTAAATTTAATATTACAGACGAGCAAGTAATTTTAGTGAACACTGCTTTATTGCATGAAGCTTGCCACAATAATAGCCAACTTCACATTTAAAACTTCCTCATGAAAAGACTAAAACCCCCGAATTTATGCTCTTTTATAAAAATAATAAAATACATAAAAGGAAATTGCTTTAATTCCTCCCACACCCCCCAAAAAAAATTCTGCATTAGGCTTAGACTAATTCGTAGATATCACATACAAATTAACTAACAAAATCTGATGTGTTGCACTCACATGACTTTCGCTACTCTTCTACTAACCATTCTTACAAACTCTTATTCCTATATCTTCTTCGTGTTAGTTAAGATAAACATTTACAGAAATTATCTTATTACTTATTTCCTTGTAGGTGCAAGAAGAATATTAGAATACAGTAGATAGCGAGCGATATTCAAATCTTTTAAATCTTTGAGATTCCGTTCTCTTTGCACGCTTAACATATAAAAAATAAGCAAGGATGTTCCATTTCACGAAAGTTTTAAATTTTCCAAAACTGACACAAATAACAAGGAATATCTCCGAAATGGTTCACTCTAAAAAAATTATTAAGACATAAACTGTGTGCTTTTTGGAATGTACATTTCTTGTATAGTAAGATTTTGTCTATCTCTTACGGTTTACGAGTTATTCAAAAATCATACAGAGTAAACAGGACTACATAGGCTATAGCCAGAAAATTCGAAATATACATTTCATTTGCAATACAAATATCTTAAACAAATGACATTTTAATCAAAATCGTTAGAGCCATTTTCAAGAAAATAAAAATTTCCGAAAAATTGTCCATGTAAAGGATAGTTTAGGGTGGGGCTATTTTCTTCAAAATTTTCGTGTCGCATCCTTGAAAGACATTAAACAGATGTTCAACTTTGGTTTTTAACCGACTTTTCCTTTTTGAGTTATGCTGTCCACAGACTGACAGACACACACACATACACACACACACGGACCTTTTTCTAAAAATGCTTTCTTTGGATTTAGGGGGTCTCGAAATATATATTTCCGGTGAAATCTCGACATCGCATTTTTGGGTGGAATAGAATACTTCCTCTACTTTATTATACGTATTAGAGAAAGTAAAAACCTTACCTGGGTAATTCCCTTTACCTACCCGAGATACGAACTTGCGACCTCCTGAATATGGGGCAGAGGCGCTACCCCACCACAACGTTCTACCTATACAGAAGTTATAGACGATGTAGAGTAAAGGATAAGTTGACCCAAAATAAGAAATATTTAAGATTAAGTACTTAAGCAATACGGAGTTCGTGGAATAAGGAATGAGCTAAGGACATAGTAAAGGTATATTCCGAGGTTGTATAACGTGGTGAGATGTTTTCAGCAGTAAGACATGTTGCTGTCAATACAACATATTCACTTACTGAGACGTGAAACCACCCTCCCTCCCTACTCCCGCCTCTCCGTACTGAATTATTGGCATGCACCCCCTGTCAAGAGTGTAGCGGGGGTGATGGACGAGGTCCCAGGTGGCGGGTCACCAGGGGGATGGAATGACTCACCCTCTCTCTCTCACTCTCTCACTCTCAACTTAATTATGCATGATAATTGGTTTGCATTAAGTGTGATGGCGGGGATGCCATGACAGTCACGGGGTCTGCCACTTAGCCCGGATCGGGTATCGAACCCGAGACATGCTCTGGTAGGGGAAGGCTGCATGGAATATATTTAACTGCGGAGTGGCAGTGCCCGAAAGTTCGGTTGCAGTTGCACGGCTAAGGAAGATCTTTTCACCCACTCCGATACCTCAGCAATGGTCTTGCTTTCCAACTCCTTGAAGTCAAATATATGTACATTACAGTGTAAACGCACAACTTTTAAATAAGGAATAAATAATTGTATAACATAAAAATGTGTTAGTGTATTCAGATCCTGCCTAACTGACTATGGCATGCATGCCAATAATGGCAATGGCGATACTTCCTATTGCAAGTTGCCGTGACTTACAGCAAGAAGAACCTACTGTGTGAAGTTCAACAACAACACTCACGGTGTTTTTATTTATAATCACAACTTTCTGTAAAGTCAATTGCTTAACGAATTCAAAATACTCTCACTTTCCGAACGTAGAAGATTAACTAAACAATTATTTTTATATAAACTCATAAATGGCATGGTATCCACTGAAGAACTACTTGATATAATATATTCTAATATCAGTACTGCTAATTTTAAAAACCGTCAATTGTTTCAATTTAGGACTCCGAGAACGTTATCCCACGGTCTGAGGTTACGTGTGAAGTATAATAAACTTTCAACTAAAATACAACTGGATTTGAGCTTCCCTTACAAGCAGTTTAAGGAACAATTAAATACGGAAACTATTTGTATATGATTTTCAGCTATATTACCTTTGCAATTCTAGACTTAAATAGTAGTTTAATAGATGTTTAATTTTAGTCTTAGTTTTTCTAACACCTTATTGTATTCTTTTTCTATTATATTCAAATTTGTTTAATTATTGTTAATTCAGTTGTAGGTATGACTTATTCACCTAATTAGTATACAGTTTTCAACTCCTTGTCTTCAATAATAGTCTAATAGATTGTTTATTTTTAGTTTGTATTCTTGTTTTCTATCTAGTCAAGCTTGTATAAATAAATGACATGTAGCTACTGTAATTGGAGCTCTGCTCTGTTGTAGTAGAAATTAATAAATAAATAAAAATAAATGTGCACGGTAGAGTAAGTAATGATGATGATATACCCTTAGTGATAACAAATATTAACTTTGATTCAGTATAAAAACCTCGCATTTAGCACGCGGTAACTCACTCACTCACTCACTCACTCACTCGTTCACTCACTCACTCATTCGTAACATTTACTCAGCAGACTTTCTCACCCCGCCACCTGACTTAAGAGGCTTCTATAGCCATATGAACTTTCCAGAACATTTGATGTATTAAAACAACCAGAAGGCTCGGTCCTCTGGTGGTATTTCTTATTTTGTTTGCGATAGACGAGTGCGCGGCTTATCTGTTTGTGTTTCCGACTGCCCGCTACTGATCTCTCGATAAGGTTGGGTACAGATAATGTTTTATAAGTATTTCTTGATGCGATGAGTCCGTTCTTCCAAATTTTCTCAGGAAAGCATTGTCTTTTCCCGTGGATTTTGAAACAAATTAAATACTACATGTGCATGAACGTACAGTAAATAATGATTTCATAAACTAAAATATAATATTTCGACGGCTTTGCGTCACCTTGAACATATAATAATTTATTCCCAAGTCTTATTTGTGTACCAGTATCTTTTTGATGAGCAAATTACTAACACATATATTTAATAAAACGTAATAAATATCAATACAGCTTCTTGTCATATTCGAGTTAAATGTAAGACTACAAATATAGGCGGGAAAACAGGACAGCGATGGCAAAGAAATATTTGTGACATAATCACAAACTAATTTGTGATGTGTGACTCCAATAGGGGCATTTCCCCACCAGTATGTAATTAGGTGCTAAAATAATTTAATGTTATATTTCACTCAAAGAAACGCAAATAAATCATCACTTGTTAAAGTAATTTATTATTCTTTATCCAATTTTAATGTTGCTAAATAATACTGCTATTTCACGAAATAAAAACGAGAAATCCAAAAAGGCAACTTGAATTTTTGCACAATAGAAATTTTTGAGTTGTGATTAATGGAACCGTTAGCTGTTTTGACTGATTGCAGTTCAAACACTAAACCGCTATAAATATTATATTATTTGAGATTGAAATAAAATAATTTATTGCACAAAACTGTACATATTAAAAGCATTGTGAAGATGTACAAGAAATCATCAGTACTGGGTGAACAGTGGTGTTTACAAAACATTGCTTACAAGATAATGACGTAAGAGGTTTAATGAAGGCATTTTTACAGTTTATAACCTGGAGGTATCTACAGTTTTCTTTAGATTCGCCGTTAGACTAGATAGGTCCGCTTGACAGTTGAAGCGGTAAAGTTGCCTACACGGAAGGGGGTTCAACTGAAAATTATATGCGATATAATATGGTATTGGGTTTCTTAGTCTCATTCTGCTCTTTTCTAATCTTGTCCTACACACGGCTATTGTGCGTAGGAACAGTTAATTTGAATGTGCTATTTAGATAACAAACCCGATAGTTGCTTGCCGGCCCAGTTGGATTCAAACCACACTGATGATTTTTGAGTGTGTTTAAAAGCGACAAAGATAAAAGAACTTCTGCGGGAACAACTTCCAGCACATCGGCGAAATTAAGATACTAAGAGTGGCTTGATTCTGTGTAAAAGTGCCTTTCAAAATACACTGTGTTTTTTCAGAAGCATTTCCAAGTAGATGTAGCAGAAATATACGAGACATTAGAAACGCATTGTGTATATAAACAAATTTTCATTTGCATTTCGGTTAGGGTGAGTCACCTGGATAAGGTTTTTTCAGTGGTTTTACTTTGTTCTGAAGAAATGAATGTGGAGTAACTATGAACCCGGGACCCATTTGAGCATATTACTCACTCCATTGTTCACATTGCAAAGGGCTTACACAGAAATACTGCCTCAACTTACTGAGAGGAAAAGGTCTATATTGATGTTACCTAAATTTCTTTACTTCTTCGCATTGAGAATTGTATATTTTTGTCCTTATAGTGTCCGGAGCAGGGTTGCCAACATTTAAAAGTAAAATTATCGTACCAGCCACTCAAAATTATAGATATGGATTCAAAATTATCGTACATCATAAAGCAAACGCTACAGCAATAAAAATATCAGTGTAATACTTATGAAAATATAAGAGTAATGATGTTTATTATATTCACTTACGAGATTGATGACCTCAACAAATATTACAAATTTAGCACTTATTTTTCTCGCACTGTTCATCTGAAAGTTCATCTTCCTCAACCGTTGCAGCATTGTACAAATTTGTTGTTGAGACAAACCTTAACATCTTCTCGGTGACTTCCAGATTTTAAGATCTACCACATTCTTTCATAAGTTGAGACGACAAAATGAGTTCATTTACCGTATCTAGCGCCAATCTGTTTCTAACTTTGGTTTTTTATTAAACCCAGTTTAGAAAAAGAACTTTCGAAGAAGTGCTTCTGTAGGGCAAGGAAACCTCTGATAATGCAAAGGCCGCTAGTTCTTTGAAATCAGTATTCCCACCAAGGTGACATGTTTAACAGCACTCTAGAAACTGCCAGGTTCAGGCGTGTTCTTCATTTCACACGGAATGTCACGTATTCCGAGTTTTCTACATTGATCGTCAATTTTCTGAACAGTGCCTTCTTCATTGAGATTATCAGATCTGGGCACATTGGCAATAAGAGGATAAGGGGTAGCAGGCTTAGTAGCTATGGGGTGGAGACAGACAATGAGAACAAAAGTAGTGTTATTTGTAATTAGTTTCACTTCGCTGGAGTGACAAACCAGCGAAAATGATATTTCGCCGATATCGAACTATCATACATTCAAATTATCGTACACCCCCATAATTATCGTACGGGTTGACAACCATCGTACAAACATTAAAATTATCGTATGCCCCCCTAATTATCGTACGAGTTGACAACCCTGGTCCGGAGAGTTTAAGTTAACTCTTTAAATGATTATTGTAATATTTTTAAAAGTTTCCAAGGAAACGTAAGGCTAATGGGTAAGTGCAACGATGGGCTAAAATCCGAACAATCGTGTACAATGTCGGGTATCACGAATAATTCGTAAACGAACAAAAATAAATAATTTAAGTGGGCTGGAGATACTGCATTAAGCAGGACTTAGTGAATGGTTGTGTTAAATATGGAGAGCGATTTAGAGCGGTTGGCTGTGCCCATCACCTGACCTAGCGGGCAGCCCCGAGCCCTTGACAACATTAAGTAAAACAGAAAAACCGGGTGGGTGGGTGGAAGAAGATACAGGACTGGTTCTTGCACGCCTAGGGAAACCATTAGCGAGATGAATTGAGGGGATTCACAGTGATGTACCTACACGCAAACCACCCACCCCCACACGTTCACCAATTGCCGGCCATTACGGCTGTTCACGGTGAGCCAGGCTTTTTATATACCTACCTACGTACGTACGTACGGCCGCTGAATTTCTCGATCGATTAGCAATTTTGTCGATTGCCACACGGTGCCTCTACGAATTTCATTACCGTAGTGTGTGGGAGGTAGCTCACGGCGATGCAAGATTTTATTTTTACTACTAAATTACGTCTGTCAATCATTCAACAATCCAGTATTGCTTTACCAGCCTAAGGAAAATGTATACATGGAAATTTGGACGCACGAACGTTAGTAAGAAAGCACAATATTAGAAAATAGTAAACGTGGAAAAAAATCTAAGGATTTGCACTCTCATGACTTTCTCTACTCTTGCATAAACTATTTTTACAAACTCTTATTTCTACTTCATATAAAAGAGATGAACAAGTGCAGAAATTATTTCATTGTAGCTGCACCAGGAATATGAAATAAGTAACAGTCAAGTATTTTAAGAGTTGTTCGATATGTGATGACTCTCAAAGTCCATTCTTTTTGCATGGCCGAGAGATAAAAAAGACAAACATACAAGATATTTCTATTTGAGAAAAGTATTAAGCATTGGAAAATTCAAACGAATAAACAACAATGCATATCTTGCAAATGGTTCACTCCATTGTTGCGTAGTAAGACTTTGTCCATCCTTTACAGCTTATTATTGATGCAAAACTTATCCCGAATGAACAGGATTTCTGAACACATTCCATAAAATACAAGATATGCATTTCATTTTCCTTAAACATATCTCAAATGTGTGCTGTTTCGATCGAAATCTTAAGAGACGTTTTTGAGTAAAACTTTTACTAAAATCTTACATAGAAAGGGAGGTCTGGGCTGGGGAGATTTTCTCTTCGCGTCGCATCCTTAGAAGGTGCTGAACTTAAAACCACAATGCAATGCAAATTTGAGTAAATAATTTACTGCATAAGAAATAATATATGCCAAGGAATTGTTTCAGAGCTTTATAAAAATTAATTAGGTAATGCTTTATTCTATGTTCTCTTTAATATTTTATTACGAAAATTCAAAACTTCCAAGCCAAATATTTGCTCTTAGATAGAGCTTAAGTATGAATACATATTTGATTTTATTAATGTAAACCTTTAACTATAAAAATTGCATTAAATTACACGCAAAGTAGACTATCTTTATTTTAAAATGTCGGGGCCTATACACTTTTCTTTATCTTTGGGCAAGGGTCATTTATGAAAACTAGTTCTATGTTTTTTTAAACATGTATAAGTTGGGCTGCTCTTTGCATTTCCAGATCGGTTTCTATAATTCTAGCTTTGCGATAGCTATAAAGAGGCCGCCTTGTAAGGAACTGGAAAGCCGACTTTCGGTCGAACTATAAATGTAAACAGTGTTCACCAATTGCATGAGTTTGAATACGGTATTTCAGAAAAGAAAGCTGTCTGACTGCTTGATGGTTTTAAAAAGCATGTAAAAAATATTTGCAAACTGAATGGCGATAATATAATATGTAAAGTAGTAAAATTGCTGCTAATATAACGTAATTCGCTGTGGACTTCAATTTCAGGTTTTTTTATACGTATACCTGTTGTGTTATAATTATTTAAAATGTCAGCCTCTGATCATGACAGCATATCTACCATTTCGCACCATTATTCACGACACGAGAAACAATCCCATGACCTCCTCGCGACCTTATCAGAAGGCTTACAGCCACAAAAAATCCGGTTTCCATGCTAGCTTGGAGACCTTTAAGCAGATTAAAAATGGTATGATAGGACACCGCGTGAAAATTTAAAAAGTTTCCAAAACCGGTGGGATCTGTTAGGGGTCCACATGTCATATAACAGGGTCGGGACCCAATAATATGGCTATAAGTATTTTCAAAAAAAAAACTATCAACGGTGTATACGTGATGGGATGATATAACCTGATTAAAATATTAGGCTTGGCTAGTTTTTTCTTTCGAAGGTAATAACTGCAGCGTGTAAAAAACCGGTGCGGTGGGGCTTGAAAACAGATTGTGTGTGTGTGTGTGTGTGTGTGTGTGTGTGTGTGTGTGTGTGTGTGTCATTTTAACGAAAAATAACAACAAAACCCTGTTAATAGGATTATTTACACTCGTTTCGGGATTATTACATCATTTTTTGGGGAGAAGGCTGTCCTGCGCGCGCGCGCAACCCTTCCCCAAACTGCAGTCGCCCCCTCCCCCCTCCCCCCGACCGCGCACCAGAAATAATTCATGAGCAATGCATCCCGTGAATAAACAAAACACGTGCGGCGGAATGGGAGTCGCTCACACGCGTCACTGATCCATATTTTGATCACCAAATGACGTCAATTTAATTACCTATCTCGGTGTTGGAATATTACCACTTGTTTAGGGGGATAAAGCTTCTGTGATCTCAGAAAGTCGCCTGTGAAGAATTTAGGATTTTTAATTGTTCTGAGGGGCACTGAGAGGTTAACTTACTCCAATACTTAAACTTTAAATACAGAACCAACTAATTATCAGAACAAATTTAAGTTTGGCGTGATTACAGCCCAAGTATTTGTGCATTAATTGCTATATAACAACTAAATTAAATTCCTAAACATTGCAGAGGGTGCATAAAGCACACTATCCTTCAAAAATCTGATGTGTTGCACTCACACTCTGTCAGTCTGTGGACAGTATGACTCAATAACCTAAAGTCGGTTGGAAACCAAAATTGGTATTTAAGTTTAATGTCTTTCAAGGATACGACACAAAGATTTTGAAGAAAATAGCCCCGCCCTAAACTACCTTTCGAAAATTTCAGTTTTCTTGAAAATGGTTCTAACGATTTTCATTAAAATACCATATGTTTGAGATATTTTTATGACAAATGAAATGTATATATTGAATTTTCTAGCTATAGCCCTTGGAGTCCTGTTTACTCAGCACAACTTTTGCACAATTAGTACACCATAAGAGATAGTCTAAATCATAGTGTACAAATAATGTAAATCTTGCTAAAACAATTTATGTCTAAATGCATTTTTTGTATAGTGAACCATTTCGGAGAGATTCCTCGTTATTTGTGTAACTTACGGAGAACATACTTCTGTAAAATTGAACATAGCTATTCAATTCTTATATGTTAACCGTGCAAAGAGAACGGTATCTCAAAGCTTTAAAAGATTTGACTATCGCTCAAGGCCTACTGTGCTCTCATATTCCCGTTGTACGTGCAAGAAAACGAGCAATAAGATAATTTCTGTAAATGTTTATCTCAACTAACACGAACAATATAGAAGAATAAGAGTTTGTATGAGTGGTTAGTACAAGAGTAGAGAAAGTCATGTGAGTGCAACATATCAGATTATTCCCATTTGTTGTTAAAATAAGTCGTTTAGCCACAAAATATTAAACAATTGGATTCCAGAGCGTCTATTAACTGTGGACATAGGTTTGACAACGCGCAGAGCGGAAAGTCTGGAATGTTAACAGTGATCAGGTCCCCGGGATACTGCTCGGAAAGCTTGAAATAACACCACACCTCCCTTCGTTACTCGGGGTAGATGATAAACACTCAGACATTCACTTGTTCAGCCCTACTAATGTGCAATCTGCGTGTAAGCTTACTAGTACATGTATTACCTGTTTTACTCTAGTTTTGCTGAGCAATACCGTGTCGCTCCATTGTGAACTGGGCATAGTACCGTACTGATTGACTACCCTTTTGTCAGCCAGAAGAAGTATAAGACCACGTCACAATACATAGAATAGGGAATTGCTGTGACGCCCAACCAATAATTCTTAATGGCAATATTTAAGTTGTAAACCTCCCCTTTTCGGCAACATAAATAAGGTCCCCAAATGAGTATTTTTCTGAGACAAAAAGCTCGCCGCATTGTGGCGTGGAGGGCTGTTGTATGGTTCTCAAAGGGGCACCGGTCCCCTGCTGCACGGAATTTTCAGTACGTACAGTCGTGCCCCATTAGCTAGAGCATTTTAAGGCGCATATTCACGTTCAGAACAAAAATCTATGTTTTAGCCACAATTTTTAAATATTTTTTTCTAATTATTGTCATAAATATTTACACTAACAACATTTTAAAATATTTTTGGGTAATTATACAAAATTCAACATTAAAAATGTAATATATTTTTTAAATTATGTAGCTTCTTTAAAAATATAGATATTACAGACTTTAATACACCAATTTGTTTCTCTGAACAGGTACAACTCAAATATATCAAGTAAACTGGCTACTTAAAAGGTTATGAATTTTGAAATTAACAACTCCTCTTTTTACCAACTGAATATTTCTTTCTAGTAGAGAAAGTAAAAAGAGAACCAGTTCAAAGTTAATATTTACCAAAATTCTGAGTTATAATCACGAAACAGAACATTTTAAGCTTTATTCTGCGCACAATATGATACAGGCTTGAGGGAAACGAAGAGCTAAAGAATTCTGAAAACTCTGTTATGTGTTAAGTGTAAACCTCGCACGAGAGTTCATATTACGGAGGAAACAGCTTGTACCAACTCGAAACGGAAGTTTCTTTAGCAGCGGGGCGTCGCACGTTGCATTGTAGGGCGACAAAAGCGAATCGTGCTGCGCAACGCTGATTAGCCTGGCCGCGTGGAAAACAAAACGGAGGCGCATGTAAAGTGAACGACAGGGGGCGTTACGATGCGGGAAGACGAGATTAAAGCCCCGTTTACGCCAGTGTTTACTTATGGGAGTGCCTGCTGAGAGCAATTCTCTACTTCCCCACCTAATCTTTGCTCCACTGTCCCTGCCTATAGGTACTATCAACAACAACGGCTTTCAAACTCAAATCTGTAAGAGTTTTAAACTCTAGGATACTGTTCAAGAATTGGTGAAGATATTGAGGTGGGTAAAATCCAGTAATTCTATGCAATTATAAGCTGATTAGTTGATAATACTGAATGAAAATTCAGGATAGTTGCAACTGGAACAAGTTATCTGGGAGAAAAATCCCCTACAGGTGGACTAATTATGAATTTTATATTCTGAACCATAGTTTGGCAGTATTTATTATATGTTTAATATTACATAAATTGCATAAAACAGTCGCATGAGTCGTACGGTAGGCATATGTCCAGTAGAAAAATACATGGTTTGATGATTGCTACACATATAACGAAAAATGCTTTGACTCTGACCCTCTCTCTCTCTCTTTCTTTCTTCCGCATTCACACCGACACACACACATATATATACATGTACGTTCACACACGTATCCTATAAAACATGTTTAAACGACATTTACCTTAGCATACGTTCTTGCACTATGTACCCAAGCTTGGACAGTTTTGAATTTTAGGATCAAGTGCCATGCTGTCTTCCGTCTGTTGGAAACCAAAAATACTTCCGGTAATAAGTGTTTTTTACTTTTTTCCGCCTGTATGCTTGCTTTCCATTTCTTGTTCCCCGCGTATTGGGCAAATCTTCTTGCCAGTATTGTCAACAGTCTTTGAGCCTTCCACACTCTTCAGCTCCAAAATAAACATTTCCTTATTTCACCCAATTTTTATTTCATTCTGTAGCTCCACTGATGATTTCAGTCTACATTCAGATGTATTTCTGTCGGTTTATATCACATAATCTCTCTCTCTCCCTCTCTCTCTCTCTCTCTCTCTCTCTCTCTCTCTCTGTGTCGCAAATAATGAAGTGAACTGCTCCAAACGTGCAAACCTGTTGTTACTTTTAGAGATATTTTTATTACATATTTGATGCAGTATTTCTCTGTAAACCCCCTGAAATGATATCAAATGTGAACATAGAGGCAGCAGAAAGGCCCCCTGACATTATCAAGTTTAGATATAGACAGCATAGGTTAACTTCTTTTGTCTTGTGCTATGAAGAAGAAAGTGAGGTGAACTAAAATTTAACGTCTGTTGGTTCTAAAACATAAACTGAAAAAGAACAATGGATTTGTTGTGGTTCTTCAAGAGCACGTAATAATTATTGTGTTCGAACTGTTTTACCAGAAAAATTGACTTTAGAATAATAGTTGACTCCACTGGAGATGGAACACGCCATTGTTTAGCGGATTGTCCTTGTGGTGATTTGTTGAAAAATAATGATTTATATGTATCACTAAAACGTTCAAAAATTCTTAAAAGTAAAATAGATTATTTAATCTATGTGATGTATCCGTACCGCCCTTGAGATTGGTGATTATTAAAAGAATTTTGAGGCTCGCCGGCCGGCGGAGACTAGCTCGTGGATACCAGAGGCACACTAAGGCCTTCCTTCCTTCCTTCCGTCCATCCGATCATTATATTAGCAAGTGGAACATATAGTAAAACGCATATAAAGGAAATAAACATGACCCAAATGCCGCGCTAACGTGTGGCTAATTAAAAACGTTTCATATTTCCTATAGGTAGAGTGCGAATAAGGGAATACAGTAAACCTTAGTGATGGCGCAATATTTAAGAGCCAGTCGTTGTGTGATGGTTTTGACATTCTGTTCTATTTCCATGACCAGGAGGAAAAACGAAGAGATACTTCTTATTTAAGAAAGCTACGGTAATGTAAAATCCAAACCAACCAAAAGGCAATCACAGGACAGTTTAACCTCACAAAAATTATTTGACATAAATTCCGTACTTTTGAGATCTAAAAATTTTCTGTATTACAATTTGTTTCTTATGGTTTAACTCTCAGGGATTATTACTAGGAATTTTATTTATCGTGAAAATAAGCGCAATAAATGGAAATCTAAGAAAAATTGTTACATCCATTATTCAGAAAACAAAATTTTTAAACATTTTTCCCTTTCGTTTTAAAGTAGTGCTGTTCACATACGGAGGTATTTTTAACATGTTTTCTGGAACCGAAATGTCTCAAATATGTATTTCCGGTGAAAGCTCGTATATAATTTTTGGATAAAATACAACACTACCTCCATTTACGTAATAGAGTAAGTGGAGAATACATGTGTTTGAAATATTTTATTTCATTAAAGGTCTATCATTCAGGTTGTAAACTAAAAAGTGATCAAGGGACAGGCAAGAGCTTTGCTGCGATGTATCGTCAACAAACCTAGTGGCTCTCCTCCACCTTTGGCCGCAGTTGAGGGCAGGAATAAAACAAGTAGGTACCTACAAGCTCAGCAAACTGACCCTTCGCCTCCTCCTCCGCCTCCTCCGAGCGGAGAGTTGCCCTGCTTTGATCCACCTTCTCTTAATTTCGCTGTTCATTTGACAGGGGAATGGGAAGGCTGGATCCCTCTGATCTCAAAGATGTAACTGACCGGTCGGTCGGACGGACGGACGGACCGATGTTGATGTTTGTTGACGCGGCCAAGACTACTTGCGACGTTTGATCTCCCGAATTCAAACTACCATGTACCTACTCGCTTTTTCCTTCTCAAGTATTCCGCAACGTTCGAACCGCAGCAGTATCCCAAAGGCCTCATAAACTTCATCAATCGGTAGTATCTGATGACCTGTGCAGGGTTTGAACCAAAGCATCAGCACCCCATCCTCTCCTTTTATAAATGCAATTTTCTACTCTACTAGAAAAGTAAACTGACAGTCTCTGTGGTCTGCTGCTTAGCATTCTAAACTTCAAATCCTGAGGTCTCTATTTTGATTCCCCGCTGAATGGTGAGAGTGTTTCTGTAGCCAGAATTGTTCCCTATTCCCCCAAGAGTCTGAAAATATGTCTAAATTTTATGTAATAATAAATTAATACAACTTAAAGATTAAAACCACTGTAAACGAGCAATTAATCCAGAGGTAAAATGCCGTCCATAGGATCTTATGGCAGACACAAATTGAATGGTGACCACTTGAATCTGGTATTATCTTTCCCGTTGCTTAACTAGATGTAAAAGATATTTATATCATCGACTTTGAAATATGATTTCACTGTATATTTGACTACACAACATCGCAAGCATTTGTGTTAATAAGCTGCCCCTGCCACCCGCCATTAAATTTTGGATCTGCCATACACGTAAAAACCGGTATATAAATGAAACATAAAAAAGCATCCTATACGTTACATAACTTATGTTGGTCAAGTTGGAGATTGGAGCTTCGAATTCAGTCCATGGATGTACAGATCTTTTTATTGTTATTCAGTGGTATAGCCTTCTTTAAGGTGAACGATCTCTGAATTTTCCAAAACTCAAAAGATTCCGAGTGTTTTGTAATTTTTATCATATACCTACCTATATAATATTAAAAGTGAGGAAAACACAAAGTAAAATTTACCCGTAAGCACTGGCTGAATTCTGCTAATCTGCTTTGTATATGTTTATTTATAAGTGTCCATTTAGAGGCTGCTCAATATAGTCACATTAATCTTGCAAAAAAAAAAAAAAAAAAAAAAAAAAAAAAAAAGATCTTCTGAAAATTTTGTAAAAACACTGTAAAAGCTCCATAGCTGTTTGTTCTCATAAGCAACAAACGAAAATCTATTAAGGAAACACAATAAATCAAAACAAAAGAAAGAAATTTGAATGTGTTATTACGTAGAAAATAGATCAATGAATGTTCTTACATTGGTAATATTTAAATTACTATGATTATCGTTGACATATACAGTATGTGGTATTGCAAGTTTTATAGGCATTGTATAAAATTAAATAATTTTTGAAATGGAGTCGACTTTGGAATTCTAAACTGGACTGTAATTTTTGCCATGTATCAAACGTTGTCTGTGCCAAGTTTGGTCAAAATCGGTGCAAAGATGTAGAAACCTGTCACTCGCACACACGTACACCGACTTTAATATGTATTAAGTTTAAGCTATTTATTCCAAAATTGCTTTTCTGGTTGTTGAATCAAAATTCTTTTTCCAACAACAAAACTGTTAGTGGAGCGAACTGATAGATGTGCATACATTCTTTGTGTGCACACAAGCAGAGAGATACCTAAAGAGGAGTGATCAATTGCAGGAAGATGTGGTGTGAGCACCGCACCGCACCTGCTTCTGTTCCTAAACAGGACGACGAGTACACACCAAGACGGAACATTGCATGACCACAAGACGTTACGGGTCGGGATGGGCATCGCGGAAATTGGTCTGCATGCAGTTCCCGGGGGAATTCGCCCGCCCGTTCCCGACACCGCGTTATTCTACCCACAAGATGTCTGTCTCCTCCCTCCCTAGGGACGCCATTTTGTCGTCATCCCCCCTGTCTGTATGTAGGGATGGGCTTATTGCGAGCACCAAGAAGCCAGGGGTGGAAGAAGAAAACTGTCAGAGGGAAGATCTTTCACTGACACCCCTCTTTCGTCTTACAACCCTTAGTCGCTGCGGGGGAAATATACATGTTACCCACGCCAGACTGCATTTGTTCAAGACGATGAGGGGCCAATATCTACCAGCAAACTACCCAAACTTCATTCAGCCTATACAAATGAGACCTCCGCATAAACCACAAACACAACTCAAATGTAGGGAAGAGTGCAAGAAATATTCTATTTGAAGCTGCAGAATTATTAACAATTCTATTGTTACCGAATGTAGTGGCTGATTATGGATCGCTGTGAACACCAACAAAATGATATCAAGCCAAAATCTCCAAGGAATGCGGAAACGTAAAATGCTATAGTATTAGACAAATAAAATATGTTAGTTCCTTCTGTAAGTTAAAAGTATACCAGTTTTAAGCTTTAAGACTAGGTCAATCATATTTAAAACAGATATCTCAATTTAACTGTCAAGAACATCTTCATCAAGAAATCATAATCCAAAGAAGCGCTCCCACTACTTTCCTGTTTCAACAACAATGCATCTGTTTTATTATTGTAGAGAAATAGCAACAAACCACGAGGATGATTTATTATTTTAAGGACTCCCTATATAAATAGCATTTTGAGTGCACATTTTGAAATATTGAGCACCTATACTGAAAGTTTTTGGAGGATTTAGAGAGGCCCAGCCTTAAGTTTGACAAATGAGAGCCTCGTGTTTAAAAAACCGAATCTACCAGGGTATTTGACCCTATCCAGGATCGGAAAGCTGCAGTTCGGGGAATATCAACAACGTAATTTTCCCTCCCGCCTAGTACAGGGTGTAGAAAATGACCTTATGTTTGGTGAGAAAGTATTTTCTTCGCTTAGTTGTCAACAATATAATCACAAAATTAATTTAATCTTGATACTGAGGTTGGAAGAGATCATCATACTTTCATATGATGAAAATGGCTGACTATTGACTGACTGACTTAAACCTGCAATATGTTTAAAGCCAGAAGACATAAATAAATAGTTTTAGGATCAGTAGGCCAATTTATGAACTAAATTGAAATTCGAACTAAAACGCAATTTTTAAATTCTAACTATACCAGTATGAGCAAACGAGTGTTAAGGAATTGCTTTTCGTGCACGGTTGAGTGGTGCAGATGCAAAATATTAGATGGTAAAAGGATCTAGGATTTTGTCTTACTCCTAACATAAGCTCAAAATAGCAGTAATAGATGGTATCAGGTAGTAAGTAGGTCATCAAATTATATTGAGTATTTCTCTCCGCAAAATAGCCAATCTGCAATTAAGTTATCATTAAATTATACCATTAAAATGATCAAGAACTTACCTGTCGATGATCACCGGGTCTGATGGAGTTTCGTTTCTGTTCCCACAGCTTTTCTTGTCGCAGCAGCGACTGAAAAAAAGTGAAACATAGTATTTAATGCTTTGAAACTTTCCCGGCGTTGGTTACTTGTGATAGTTTCTCTTGCTAACATACAGGTCAAGTATGTTGACCTGTATGACCTGCCGCCATCCTCAGAGAACTGAAAGTAGACTACTGAAGCATTACAACTTCAATAGTCTAGCTAGTTCCCCTGAGGATGGCGGCAGAAGTAGTCGCTGAAAGCTTGGGAGTTATCCAAATTTGACCTGTATGTTAGCAAGAGAAACTGTGTTTATGAGTAATCTGTTAGATGAAGAGAGAAAATAACTAACATATCGAAATATATATATATATTAAAGTACCCATTATCAACAACCATACTCCTAACAGGCTATATCTGATGAAACTCATAATGTAGAATGGAATTTATTAAGATTATTTCATGAATAAAATGTCATAAATAACTTTCATAAGCCGAGCATCAAAACCACGAAGGAAAAAAAAAAAAAAAAAAAAAAAAAAAAAAGTTTGAACTCTCACTGAACTACAGACAGAGAGTTGCAGGTGACAAACATCCCATTGGCATGAGCAGTCGGAAGCCTTCACGGCCGGAGTAACAATTAAAGCTAGAGATTTATTCCCATTGGCGTTTGCAGATAGCACCAGGACCAGTTTTTACCTGCAGCTTGTCCCGTGTTGTTTTGCATTCTCTATAATGATAATAGTTTGAATGTAGACAACTTGAAGTCAACTGCCAAATTTAACATGAAAGTAATCCATAGTCTTTCTTCAAAATTAACACATTTAAAGGCAATCAACGTAATATTAAGAATAGGTGTTCTTTAAGTTTATTAGGCAGAATCAGTTTATTTAATAGTATAGTCGGTGGACTATCAGTAGTAATATTGTTTCTTTTTTATATGAATTTGTGTCTGATAAGTACACTCTTACTTATATTGTTTAAAATGGAACACTAACCAATACTGCCTACAGTGGGAATGATAAAACATTTCACCTCAAAACAAGCGAAAAGCAAAACACAATAAAGATACATTTCTGCTCAAAAAGCAATTTATTTGGGAACTGGGCTATTTGAGTGCTTAGAAATACATTTGGATGCCATGGCGTATTAATCACTGCATACTAATACTGTTACGGCTCAGTAACGAGCTCAAGTTTTATCTGTTGAAATCCATCCTTGCAAGCATATTACTAGATAAACGATCGTGATTGGTCGTTATCCGAGGCATTGCTAAACGTCATTGATGAACATCAAATACGCGATGTACGAATGGAATGTTGGTAGTAAACGGATTATTTCAGCAAGCATCCACAACTTTAACCTTATTCCTTTTGAATAATGTTCTATATCGCAGCATAAATCATTGTAGCCGCTAAATTGTTAGGTCAAAAAATAGGGAGTAACACAATGTGCCGGGTGTTCAAGAGATTAAAGGTGAATAAACGCGTTGTAAGCTTTAGACACGTTCAATTTCCGTTGTTCAAACAGTGTTCAGTCGGCAATTAGGTACAATTTGGTTAAATAAAAATATATCAACAAAGAAACCGAAGTATAGAGTTGGATTTTACCATTCAAACTTGACGCCAACAGCACCAAATGTAGCCAAACATAAACAAGCCATGAATGTTTAGTGAAGATTTCAGTGCAAGAAAATCTTGTGAAATGTCACGGTGTCCTGGACAGCAAAAGATATGTCGGCGCAGATCGCTGTCCACCCATTAACGAATTGACTATTAAAAATGTTTAGTTCTTCCGGGCTTGTAAGCCGTGGTCTAGAAGGCATTGTAGATACCAACGTTTCGCCAAGTACTGCGCTTGGCATCATCAGGGTAACACGATCCGCTGTCTGCACTGATCAGATTTGGCGAAACGTTGCTATCTACAATGCCTTCTAGACCACGGCCTACAAGCCCGGAAGAACTAAACATTCCTAATAGTCAAGACACTGGCCGTGAAAACCTAAGTATATACATTATCGAATTGTTTCTTCGAACATTTCGTGTGAGTTTCAGACGATTATTGTGTTTTCTGTGTTTGCTCAAAATGATACACAGTCCCACCGACTCTGAGTACTGGATTTTCGTAAGCTCGGTTATCGAAACCTGCAAAAGTGATATAAAATGTGCAATAATAGACGAAACTCGCCCCGGACATTCATTACTAATCAGAGATAATTTGAATAATCAAGTGAACAACACAATCCAGAAGAGATATGTGTAATCCTAGAAGAGTTACGAATTCCTTTCTCGTTCTTTGCTAGGTGAATTGTTGTCCAAACATATTGGTTATATACCAGTTGTAAAAGGTATTTGAACACTCAAATTCATAACAAAGTCTCGGTAGTGGGTAACGCCAAAAATAATTGGAGATCAACTGTGTGCTTAAATGACACATACAGTGTTTGAGCCTTCTAAAAAAGGTATTTCAGAAAAACGCCCTATGTGTGTGCGTGTATGTGTGCGTGTGACCAACATAATTCAAAAACGACAAGTGGGTTAGATACAAAACCTGGTATTTAAATTAAACATTTTCTGAGAAGACTTTCAAGAAACCCTCCTCACCTCAATCTATCCTTTATCTTTAAAAAAAAAATTAAAAAAAAAGTTTCGAAAATTTATATTTTCTTAAAAAGGGGTCTAACAATCGTATTCAAAATATCATATGTTTAGGATACTTTTATGACTAATAAAATCTTCAATTTTATGAGAATCACCTATGAAATTAGCTTCATTCTGCGTTACTTTTGCATAACTGGTAAACCGTAAGAGATACTATTCAAAATTAGACCGAGAAACTCTTAAAGCAGAGAAATGGCTGGTGTCTTTGCGAGAGTACGGCAGAATAGGGCACGCCGATGCACTCTTTGTGTTAATCGCAATGGGCGTGCGTTCCAGCATTTACTTTTATAGTAAAGATGTGATTAACTGTAGACAGCGAGAAGTTGTGTTATGTGTTCTTTGTTTTTTTCTTGGATTAAGATTGTGTGCCTTACTAAGATAAATGCAATACTAATTTATATTGTTGATTTTGACGTAAATACTTAAACTGGGTGGAAGGCAGTAATCTATGATATTAACTCGTCTAGCGCTTAAACGACTCAGCGGAGAAAAAACCTTCCTTAAAAAAAAGTGTTTAAAATTATGTTATCTATTAGGTCCCAAAGTTTATCGGTCTAATTTTGGGACACGTGTATGTATTTTTAGAACTAACCATTTCTAAGATATTCGCCGTTGTTGGTTTGAATATTTCAATATTTATACCGCTTTAAAATGGGAAATTGTTGTTCCTTTTTTTATCTCTTAGCGATAGGAAGAGAATGTAATTTTGAAGCCTTCACCAGCTCTTATAGATCTGACTATTGCTAAAGCCTACTGTATTTCTTTATTCATTTGCACCTAAAAGTAAATATGCAATAAGTGAATTTGTGCAAATGTTTATCTTGAAGAACACGAAGTAGATAAGAGAATAAGCTTTTGTAAGAAGAGTAGAGGAAGCGATACATCAGATTTTTCAGCATAGTGAAATGCGTTCGTCGATTGTTTTGCAAGCATTACACATTTCATGATTGGGTAACATAGCATTGATACTAAAGCAACTGTATGAAATGCAAAATAATACATGTACGTACGTACTTTACTTTCGTCACAATAAACGTGTATTCTGTATAGAAAGCCAAGCTTTATTACCGATGGATGCATTGTGTACCTATACTCACATAGAGTATTAAAAACAACCCTAGGTATACTGGGGAATAATGCGCCCTAGTCCATAGTTATTCCGTTGAATGCAGTAGCTCACTTAATTCCGACCACATTTTCCTTTTCAATTAAAATTTCTCTCATGCAGCAGCAGCAGCAGCACAGGAATGGGCATCAAAACAAAAGACTGTTAATGAAGAGATGCATGCGTGGCAGAAGGAAAAGATTTTGGTGAGTCAGTGAGGCAGGCGGGAATGGGGAAACATCCCGAGGGATTCGACTCCTCCCTAGTAGGTATGAGGGGAAACATGCGCACTGCAACAAACATGGAATCGTCGCAGCTTGATCTCTCGACTAATGTATGAGAACTTTCAACAGCGCGTTCATAAAGACCCGGTCGTAAAACGGACTGCAAAAGTGCACACTTTCTCTTTCAGCGATTTATTTTCCTTTCCAGAAGGGGACTCAAGTAAGAGGAAACGAGCTGAATGTGCCAAAAATAGGAAAAAGCCAATTTGTTATAGGGAGATTCACATAATGCAGTGCTGCTTCCCAAAATCTTCAACAATTCTCTTTTTCACCAGTCTAAAAAAAACCTGATCAAACTCTTATTCCTCTATCTTCTTCATACTAGCCGAAATAAATATTTGCAGAAATTATCTTACTGCATATTTTCTTGTAGCTGCAAGAGGTACACAGTAGGCTTTGAACGATAAGGCAAATCGTTTAAAGCTGGACGCTATATGAAGCCTTTTAAGTTTCGTTTTCTTTGCACAACTAAAAAGTGAACAACGACCTTCCATTTGAGACAAGTTAAGTACTTCAGCACTCATACAAATAACAAGAAATATGTAAGGAATTTACTCCACAAAAATGTATTCGGACATAAATTATGGTTTTAACCTACATTTATTGTGCAGTAAGATTTGGTCTATCGTTTACGGTTTACAGTTATACAAATCATCAAGAGTAAACAGGACTACGTGGGCTATAGCCAGAAAATTCAATATACATTTCATTTGCCATAAAAATACCTTAAACATATAGCATTTTAATCAAAATCGTTAGAGCCATTTTTGAGAAAATCAAAAATTTAGAAAAATTGTCCATGTAAAGGGTAGTTTAGATGAAGTAATTTTATTGAAAATCTTCGTATCGCATTCCTGCAAATTATTAAACTTCTACTTCAAGCGATTGTCTTTACGGCTCCTTTATTTGTTGAATCCATCTTTTTGCTGGTCGGCCTACATCTACTTCATTTTCCTATAGGAACTTATTCAACAGCTCTTTTCGGAATTCCATCTTGCTTCATACTTTGTATGTGTTCCCACTATTTCTGTTTGTATTGATTTACAGTTTATTATTATTAAACTTATTGTTATTTTAAAACTTATTTATATTGTTAAACTGAAATACCACATGCACGCTCATACACACACAAACAGGGAACCTTTTGTAAAAGAAATACTATTTTTTATCCAGGCGGCCTGAAAACATATATTTCAGTGAAATTTCCGCATTGAAATTTTGGGTCAAATACATACTTCCCCTATACGTAGTAGAAAAAGTAAAAATAGATGGTAATAGCGAGCGGTGTGCCATCTATCCACGGATAATGAAAGCAGATAAAACGGGATACCATCTATCTCCCCTAACATTGAAGCAAAAGGTTCAAAGTATTTTTTCGGTTTTTTGACAATTTTAACAAAATTTGAACTTCAGTCAAATAATTGAATTATACACTTACTGGGCCCAAATACCTTTAAGTATCATATGGTCTATATTATTAGTATTCTTGAGAATTAATTAGTAATTTAAGGGCTCTGAGTGTGGAAACAGATAAAGGCTGCTTTAAGGCATTTGTACGTTCATGAATACACATGTATTGATAAAATAAGAGGCTCTGATTTGCACCTTACAGAATGGGGCAGGTTACTCAAGCTTTAATTACTCATGCATGACGACTTTTAATATAGTACCTAGCTGAAAAAATATTTTGACCACACTGCTCGGAAAGCTTGAAAGAAAACCACGCCTCCCGTTGTTACAATTTCTAATTTGCACTTTCACTTGTGAGGTATTCAATAATCTTCAATTACGTCCTTTACCTTTCAGGCTAGATGGATTTGTTATTGGACTGTTTTATTCGCCATATTCGAATCTAGCACCACGCCAAATCCATTCACTCATACCCTTAACATCTTACAATCAATTAGAATAAAAAGAGCTCTGTTACTGAACGCTCTTACCTGCACATGACCTCGTGCGTGAGCAATACCCTGCACATCTCCGGGTTCTTGTCCTGACCTTCATACATGATCGCCTGAAACAAAAGAAAAATACGTTAATTTTTCTGTCAACAATGAAATGTTTTCTCTAGAAATCTATATACATAATAAAAGTGCAAATGGAAAATGTTCTAGCAAGTTTAGTTTTATTGCAGATATACAAAATTTAATTGCAGGAGAAACTGGTCAATACAACATCCAAGCAGAACCTCACCAATCCTTGCGGTGTTTTACAGTTAAACGCTGTAAAGCCTGTAATATACATTTCATTTGCATCCAAAAAGTTATTTTCACAACAGGAAAGAGAATAATATAATCATGAAGTGGTCAGCTATCAGCTGCCATTGTAACTCATATCGACCAATCGAGGTCGTATAACCTATAATGTCCTTGCAAAGATGCGATTTATCTACAAAGTATCAGCTCGTTGTAATATCGGGTAACCATCTCGACAGCAGTATCGAACACGATTCTGAATGGACTATAGGAGCAACAACTACTCGTACTACACCTCAATGCACCTTCACTGAAGGCATATCAGCACTATGCATCTATTCCTGGAGAATTACAACATCCTACAATCTCAACACCCAGTTCAACTTCATTACCGAAAACTTCAACTACCTAACTTGATTTTTAATCAATCCATATTCAAATGGTTCCAATTTGCAAATAAATTATGTACTTGAAAAATGCATTTAATGTCTTTTGATTTAAGTATATTTTGAGGTTAACTAACTTCTCGTTCCTCTTGGTGGCATTTGTTAGCATTTCGTTACATATTCATTTGTTAATTTATTCAGTATGCTGTGATTGACAAGAATGATTTAATATGAAAGAACACAATATTTCTTCCGAATAAGAAAGTAACTAATATTTGTGTAATGTATTACATTTTATTCATGGAATAGTCTATTTAAATCCCATGCGAGGTTACGAGTTTCAGCAGATAAATACGTAACCTCTCGTGGCTTTACCTATGAATAATCGCTACGTACTAATGCGTCGCATGTGTGTGCGCATGCGCGTAGGTATATGTACAGAATGGTCAAACCAATTGTTACGAAAGTTGGTGCCTACATACGTCCCACTCAGAAAGTGGACTCTCAGGGTGAGGCCTGCTCAACACGACACAACAACAAGGAGACAGAGGTGGAAGGAATGAACACATGAAAGAATAAATGGAAAGTGAGAGGAAAGGAAGCATAAAGAAGAAATAAGCAAGAGAAAGAGAGAAATAATCTTAATGTAATAATAAGAGCAGATCGACGATCTGCGACTTTTGCTAGCGCATCAAACTTGTCGATTACTTGTGTAATTTTTAAGTAGTCTTAAGTAAGTGACACTTTACTATCGACAACATCAAAAATATCAAGTTCTTAAAAGGATTATGTGCCTAAGCATATTTAATAATGTGTGAAATATCCTCTTCATTCTGAATTACCTTTGTATAAGTGATAGACCATAAAGGAACAGACAAAAAATGTTATTAATACAAATGTACATCTCATTTAAGTATATAATTTGTATCAAATATGGTTTTTTTTGTAGCGTTAAGCATTTCCTGGTTATTCTTTGTTATTCTTTGAATGTAAAAATGCTTACATTTTGTTGAATTGGTAACTTTCTATTTGTTTTCTCTCGTGGTCATGCAAAAGTATTGAATTTTAAATTCCTTACACTCTGATTGAATTTTTAAAATGTATCTATCACTTTAGGTTACGTATACTGCATAACGAAACGAGTAAATGTGCAATACGAAAGTGCATCCCGATTACCAAGGAGTAGGAAGAAGGAAAAGTTTCGGAAGAATGGTGTGTAGAAGAGTCGGTAGAGAAAGTCATGTGAGAGCAACACATGCCATCCAGCGCTGCATAATACCATGACATGTGGATGATGCTTTTAATGCTCCCAAATATTGTCGTTTGTTCTTTAGATAATACCCCTCACCGTTTAGTCCATGCGCATAACGTGGCAAAATATTTTGATCAAATTTTATACCTGCGTCTGGCACAGGAACGCGTCATTTGTTAATGAACTCCAGCGCCGCTATTGAGGTTAAAGGCATCCCTTAAAACTAATGTTAGTATTTAATAATTGTTTAACTAGCTGCACGCATTTCACGGCCATCCAACTACACTTTTAATGTCTGTTGTACGTACAGCCTTATACAAAACTTCTATCGGAATATAAGAAAATATTGTATTTAGATTGGCCACGCGGCAAAACCCATGTATCTGCTCGCGTTAATACGTTAAATATGGAAATAACTCTGTCCCTCTTTGATGCCACACTTGTTTCTTGTTTTCCTCTTTTCCTGCCTTTACTTTCTCTCACAGTTTTCAGCATTTCTCCCACATTGGCCATCCTCTCTCTCTCTCTCTCTCTCTCTCTCTCTCTCTCTCTCTCTCTCTCTCTCTCTCTCTCTCTCTCTCTCTCATATATTCTGGTTTTAGACATTCTCTAACGAAAATGCTTTTTTGAGGGTGTTAATAGCGATAACAATAAAGGAAAATTTGCATTTCATTTGTCAGCCTCCTTTCTTCAGTTGTTGCTTCGTTAATATAGGCATTGTGACGTCGGCTGGCAGCCGTCGGTCAAAAGAAGTTCGGTGTTAGCTACCTCATAACATTGCTTGTAAATACGCGGCCGGAAGACAATGAGCGGTTAGAACAAAGATGCAGCAGAGCAATGCGATTCCAGCTCTTCACGTGGCGGGCTTGTTTACGAAATGTTTGAAGAAAAGGTGTGTTTTCCAGAGATTCGCCGGTACTTAACACGAGATAGTACAGGCAGAGTTAAGATAGTCTTTAAGTGCTGAAGCATTTTCTTAGTTGAGTGTATTATAGAAGTCAGCTATTTGTTTCGGTAAGGAAATGTCACAATTTTATGTATGTTCAAAGCCCAGAGTTCATTTCCACATCAAACCATATTACATGCACATTGTGTTTATAAGTATCTATCACTCTGTTTTGGAACGGATTTCAGTGAAACGTGCTTAGTCTTGGAATCCATACACTCTTTTGTACGTTTAAAATTTGAATTTATCTCCAAAGGTTTAGGAGTTATTAGTTTTTTTTCTCTCCTGAAAAATTTAATCTAATGGACATATACGATTTTAAATGTACCTCATCAAATATCCTTGGAACATTAAACATCGATGTTGTTCCTGTGCAATGAGCATCATTTCTGTTTCATGTTGCATGCTCTTGCAAAATTTGCAGAATACGCCACTGACTGAAAGAGACATAAAGGGAAGAAAATCATAGTAGATGAAAAATCTCCACAGCATTCTTCAATAGAACTGGGAAAACCACGAAGAACCCAAGGACGGTGAAACAGAGACGTCAATGCGAGCGAGCCTCACACGTGCTGGGTTTACTTGCCCCTGTAAAGTATAGACCAGGTCCAAGTGACGAGTCACAACTGTTACAATGATGCAGCCAGGGAGGTGGAAAAGCAAGTTTTTGTGACGCGAGGGGTGGGGGAGATGAGATAAGCGGACAGTCGACAGTAGTCGCGTGCGCTCCCACCACAGTTTGTGGCTAGACTCTCTCTCTTTCTGCCTGCGCTACACACAGTAGGCGATTCAATTTGGCTTCAAAACGCCAACCAGCTTAACTTAACACGTGTCTGTGTTTTGTATGTCTTAGATTGAACAGCAAGCTGCGTCCTGACTTAGCGGCGTTACGCATGTTGACTCCTACAGCCACGCCTGTACCTTACGGTTCCTACAGCAATAACAACAATGCTAATCATAAACAAATATACTAATTAATAATACCAATAATAATAGATAACTACAACAATAATAGGTTCACAATGGATCTTGAGCGGTGGGGTACTATTTAAAATGTCTTGTCGGGTCAATGTTGGGTTGCGAACTCAGGGTTGCCCCCCCCCCCCTGATGTAGATCATTTTCAAAATATCCTTATGCTACATTTATTTGTAGTTTTTTTAATTTAAATTAAAAACCTGAGATTCTATTAATTGTGTGACTTGAGATATAACTCTCCATTCCTCTAACATACTCATACCATTTCAAAAATCAAACATAATAAACTTCCCATGTAAAAGATAGGTTTGTGGTGCGGCGGTTTTACTGAAAATCTTTGTGTTGCATCCAGACGCTGACTGAATATTGTGTTTGGTATTTAACAGACGTTCCTTTTTGAGTTATGCTGTCCCAGACAGACAAACAGATACAGATCTTATTTTTTTTCTTTTTTTTTAAGGATATTTCGGGAAAATTCTGGGTATCAAAATTTGGTTGGAAAGCTATATGAACTGGATTTACTATAGCAAAAATTACAGAAAGTAAAAATAACCGAAAAATGATATGTAAATCAATAATTTATTCAAAATTATTCACTTCATTAATAAGATCCTTTAAGAACCAGTAATGCAAATGTTCAGTGGTATATGGATATTTTATCCAATTTTTCCAGTATGTAACCATAACTTATTTGTAGCTATAAAATGGGTTGAATGGGTTTTTATGCTATCTATTTTACTATGCAACGTATTGCATTCAGATAGTTTCTCTACTCATTTTCTCTTTCAAAACACAGTCACACTTCTCTGACTACTGCCTCTTTCACAAATAATCATACAATTTTCTACATCTTTGAACCATAAATGCAATGTATTACATTCACGCGGTTTTTCCGGCTCACTTCTATTTTACAAAACACTATCACATTTCTTTCTCTACTCTCTCTTCTACGAACAATTCATACAAAGTTCTACGTAAGCAAAATAAAAATGCAGCGTATTTTACCCACACAGCTTTCTCTACTCGCATTTTTTCCTCTATTATTTGTGGTTGTTCAACTGGGCTCTCGCACAGTGTCTTCCCCGTGTTTATCTTTATTTCTTTTGTTTATTTCATGTTCTTTATAGAATTTCAATTAAATTTTAAGTTATTAAGTTATAGTTTTACTACCTCCAAAGAAACACGAGGCTATTGGATAAGAGCAGCTAAGTCTAAAATTTGTAGGGATAAAACGTCAAACTACGGGCAAGTTAATACCAACATGTACAATTTTAATACCTATATCCAATATGTAAAACTAATTCAAGTATATTTCCGGTGTATTCAGTATTTTCAGTAACAGCAGACAGCCTGAAATCTTCATATTTAACAATTAAAAAAATACATTTTAGCCTTCTTCATTCTGAATTTTATTCGACTGAGAATCCACAAGGATGGGAACTTTTAGAATTAAAAGTTATGAAGTTATGGAACTACAAACTTTGATGGAGAAATTGAAGCAATTCGAATGGCCCTACAAAATCTTTTGTACAGAATTTCACATTTTCAGCAAGCAGTTATTCTCTCAGATTCCAGGGCAGCAATTATAGCAATTACTTCCAAGTTGTCACCAAAAAACCAAACTATTATAGAATGTTGGAAGATGCTTAGCCATCTAACAGCACTTCAAAAACACCTAGTCTTCCAATGGATACCAGCTCACTGTGGACTGAGTGGTAATGAGAAAGCTGATTTTCTTGCAAAAAAGGGTACCAGCAGTGTACAGTAATCTATAGTTAATCTACCATTTTATGCTGCTAAAAGATTAGTCAACTCTGAATTCAAAAAAATTATTACAAAATATTACTATGAAAAATCAAAAAATAAAAGATGGGAACTACCAAACATTCAAACAGTAATTCCTGAGCATCCTCGAAAAACAGCAGTTGCAACCTTCAGATTGATTACAGGACATGATTGTCTGGCAAAACATTTAAACAGAATTGGGATGTATTCTTCACCACTCTGTCCTCTATGTGATCTGCAAGAGGAAATGGATCGAGACCACCTTCAAATATGCCCGGCCACTTCTAGTGCCCTTCCCATCCATCAGTGAAAAATATTGGAGAGCAAGAGGATTAATGACTTCATTGTCAGAAATCCAGCATCAGCTAACAATAACAGAATTAAAAGTATAAGCCATTTTCAGGTATGTTATTGCACGTTTAATTTCTTCAACATTTGAACTACTTTTGTCGCCTGTGTAAAATTCTTAGCGATTGAGATATGAGATTTGTGTATTGTATAACCCAACATCACCTCTTCCTAAGAGCTGATGGTATTTGCCACGTAACTGGATGAGCCTTTGCATTCCCAGAGTGCCACTTGAACGAAAACGAGTTTGTTTCCTAATACGACAATTGTTGTGATCGGTTCAGTTCACTCGATTTGACAACGCTGTCGTCCAGGACGTGAGGGTGTCCTCTAACCCAACCCCATCAATGCTGAAATGGCCTTTACGGCGTAATTACCAGGGGCCACACTGCACCGACGCCGTCCGCAGTAATCCAGGCATTTTGTGGCACTTTTACCTCCCCTTGTTCAGGGGTGTTTCTCTTGGCTGGTACTGGCCTACAACTGCCACTTAAATACTTCAATTGTTCTGGTAAATTATTACACTAATGTCTATAAACTTTGAGTATTTTGCTGTAAAAGAGAAAGAATTGAAAGCATACTCATGTTTCTAAGAACATTATTAGGCCATACAAGGTTAGACAAAATAAAAAATGTAGAAATACGAGAAAAAAATAATATATCTGCAACTAAAAATGATAGAATATAGGAAAAATAGGTAAACACACATACAGAGAATGGACATCTTAAGGATTCCAAAAAGAATGCTATATTATACTCCAACAGGCAGAAGAGATCCAGGAAGACCCAGAGTAGGATGGATTGAGACCGGAACAGCCGATTGGCCTAATCCCTGTGAGGCAGAAGAAGAGGAAGAGGAAGAGGAAGAGGAAGAAGAAGAAGAAGAAGAAGAAGAAGAAGAAGAAGAAGAAGAAGAAGCTTAAGGCGTATAGTTCCGATCGCATTGCGAGCTAAGGAGACACAAGTTTAGGTGTTTTAATCACACTTTTAGGAGGCAATTTTATTAACAGTTTTCAAAAGATCTTGGAGAACAGGTGAGAGTGGATGGGTTCAGCTGGAGGGAGAGGGAGAGAGCGATGAAGGACTGCAAACAGAGACGGGGAGGGAGAGGACCTGAAGCAGAGGTAAAGGGAAATACAGACTGTGAGGCAGTGAAAAAAATCTCATGTGTTGCACTCACATGACTTTCCCTACTCTTTTACTAACCATTCTTACAAACTCTTATTGCTATATCTTCTTCGTGTTAGTTGAGATAAACATTTGTACAAGTTATCTTATTGCTTATTTCCTTGTAGGTACAAGGAGAATATTAGAATACAGTAGGCTTTGAGCGATAGTCAAATCTTTTAAAGCTCGTTTTAAGTTTTCCTAATCTGACACAAATAACAAGGAATTCAGACATAAATTTTGTGTTTTAGTGAGATTTAAATTTTTTTATAGATTAATAATTTGTCTATATCATTAAGTACGAATCAGCTGGGGAATTTAATGTCGTACTGGCAAGTTGGCCATAATAGCTCAGTGGTTAAAGCAGCCTCTCGATAAGCGGAAGATCCGTGGTTCAAATCCCGGCTATGACATTGAATTTTTCAGTTTCTGATTCAACCTCTTATATATTACGATATTTCGCGTTCGGAAGTGATTTGCCGAAGATGAGTAGGTTCATTATGTGTTGTGTGGTAACAATGTTCAAGCATTATTAGCTTTTGAAAGTATGTTACTTTAACTCTGTGATATTGGAGGTTATAAATAATGTTTTTATTATGTACGTTGGCAGTACTGCTTTTCGGTTTCATGTCGTCTGCCATATTGAATTCTTGGGAACTGCCGATAAGCTATTTTCCCTTATAAATCCCTCTGTGTTAGACAAGACGATAATACCCAAAATAAATACAAGACTTTATTCATAAATGTCTGTGCTATGGACCATCAGTGTAAACTTCTTGAACTCATGATATATATCATCCTCAGAAACTGCAAACGATCTTACGAATTCTTGAAGGAGCTCCGCTATTAATGCAGGTAAGTTTCCAAATACAAATTGCAACAAATAGTATGCACAATATTAACAGTGTTATTCGAAATATCCTAAAAAAACATAGTGCTTTGTAACAGAGTTGATAGTCCCGGTTCAAATCCCGCAAGTCTAGTAACCTGAGTGAGGTTTTTCATGGTTTTACTTTAGTCAAGGTAAATATCGGATTTGATGTTCAACACCACTACCCAAAGTTCCATCTTAAGTCTAAAACAATAGTAAACATGAAACTACGTTGTAATAGTGAATGCCATGCCATCTATCCACAGTTAATGAAAGCAGATAGAATGGATGGCACCCTAATGCCATCTGCCCGTCACAAGCAGTTGCCCTGCACTGATATCCCAGTGTGCACATGACAAAGTAGTTGGTATGGTACAGCGATGAGACCTTGAAGATTAACTGTCCACCACACACCGATATACGGGCTATCTTCTAAATGTTCCGATGCTATATGTCCATAGAGTTATAGCGACGTAAAATAAATAAAAAATATGATATGAAAAAGTGATGGGACTCGTCGTTTGTCACCATACTTTTATATGCATTTTATATGTTTACTAATGCTCATGAAAATAGAAAACACGACGTAAGTTTGATTATTATTGAGGAGGTACGGCTGGGAAACTGAAGTCATCACGGAAGCAATGCACACAAGGGTGAAGACAAGGAGCTGCTTTGGTCACCCCTAACTAGATTCCCGCAGCGAGGGGGTTAACATGTAGTACGCATTCACAAGACACGTGCCCTGCTAAGCCTCGATATCCGAGTGTTTTGTGCTGGATTAAGATGGTGCCGGAGTAAAAACCAACTGATAGATTCTTGTTTAATTGAATATGTAATGGTAGGGTAAGGGGATGCAGTGTTACAGGGCACCAGATGCTCCCACATGTAGGTACAAACTTACGTTCCTTTTTTCTCCCTCCTCTGTTCCTTCGATACTGCGCACGTAAAAATAATACCACAATGCTTCGGTACATAAGATACGAAAATTGTCCAAAAGTTTTATGTGTTCCACTCACACTCTACTCTTGTACTAATCATTCTTACAAACTCTTATTCCTATATCTTTTTCCTGTTAGTTGACATAAACATTTGCAGAAACTACCTTATTGTTTATTTCCTTGTAGCTACAAGGGGAATATGGGACTTTGAGTGATAGTCAAATCTTTTAAAGCTTTCAAACTCCGTTATCTTTGCACTGTTAGTATATAAAAATGAATAACGATGTTCCATTTGACAAAAGTATGTTCTCCAAACGTCACAAATTACAAGGAATATCTCCGAAATGGTACACTATACAAAACAAATTTATTCAGACCTAACTTGTGTATTTTAAAATCTACATTTTTTGTATAGTTTTCTATCTCTTACAATTTACGAGTTATTCAAAAGTCATCCATAGTAGAGAGGACGACATAGGCTATAGCCAGAACATTCAAAATACACATTTCATTTGTCATAAAAATAACGTAAGTCATTTTGATCAAAACCGTTAGAGGCATTTTCAGGAAAATCAACGTTTTCGAAAAAATTTCCATGTAAAGAGTGGATTAGAGTGGGGCTATTTTCTTCAAAATTTTCGTGTCGCATCCTTGAAATACTCTAAACTTAAATACCAACTTTGATTTTTAACTGGCTTTTCGTTTTTGAGTTATGCTGTCCATATACTGACAGACCAACAGACATACACAGACTGACAGACACACAGACACACACGGACCTTTTTCTAAAAATGCTTTTTTCCTGGATTCAGGGGGTCTCAAAACATATATTTCCGGTGAAATCTCGACATCGAATTTTTGGGTGGAATACAATACTTCCTCTACTTAAAATAAAATAAGTAAAAATATCTGTATGTATTAATGATCTAATATAGAGAAAAGAAACAAAAGTCAAAATGTATAAAGCTGCACAGAAGAACACGACGAATGATGGAAACAAAGGAAATGAAAGTGTTAAGGAAGATAGCTGAAAAGACAGTGTACGATAGAGTAAGAAATGAAGAAATCAGAGACATATGTAAGGTTCAACCGGTAACTGAGTGGATAGAAGGAGGAACGGAATGTACGTACATCCAGGATGTCAGGTGAACTACTAGTGAAAATAGCGAGAGACAATCCTGGAAGGAAGGAAGGAAGGAAGGAAGAAGAGATGGAAAGATGGATTGATTCATATATAAAACAGACGATTACGTCTAAGAGAAAGTGAAGAAGAGATAAATAAAATATTCAATGAAGTAATCCCGTAGGGTAATACAGGCTAAGAATAGAATATATTTCGTGTCGCATAACGACTGTATTTATTCAACTTCAGCTACTGAGTGATTCATTTGTTCACTTCATACTCCATTAAACAGGTTTGACCAAAAAAGCCTTCGTTTACCAAATAACCAAATATATGTTAGTGTGGGTCTCATTTCAATTCTGTCTGTCATAATACTATACCAATGATATTTAATTATACTCTTACTAGGCGAAACACCCGGTGTTATCGTGTTTTGAGGATTTATGCATACAACTTTTAGGCTTAGATTGCACTTGCCTGAAGTCTTGTGTCTCTTCGGACACATTTAAAAAACTTTAATTAATACACTTAAACAACGAGTTAATTAAACTCTTAGGGTACTATACTGAACAAAAACTAACAAAATAAATAAAAACTTCGGGAAGACACCATGAAAAAGCACTGTTCAACAACCATCTGATTACCCTCCCCTAAGACTTACAAACCAGTTTCCAGAGTCAGACCCTGTCGGGGAGCAGAGGAACCTATGGGCCGGAGAGAGTGAAGACCTGCAAGTGGGTGGTTATCGCAGCACCAGAACCATAAATACAGCAGGAAGCAAATCGATAGGAGAAAACTGTGTGAATGTAATATGTTGCATTTAAATTGCAATTATATAGAAAATAAACCGTCACCCTCCCTCTTCGCTGAGCGTTAATTTTATACTTAGTTAAAATTTTGCTTTTCAAGTTTATCTAAATAAGTATGTTCTCCCAAAAACACGATTAAAAAATGGTAAAGAAAAGAAAAGCCGAGCGAAGCCCGGTTGCCCAGGTACTAGATAACATAAAACCTCTATGAAAAAAAAAAAAAAAAAAAAAAAAAAAAAAAAAAAAAAAAACCTAGATACGCACACCATACATATTTCATGGTGATGAGTCAACCCGTTTTGCAGTATCAACTTCATACATACCAACAGTTAGACATTAGTTTCTTAAGCTACTCGCGTTCTACTTATTGTAAAATGGTTTGACCAAGGCAACAATGTGCACAACGTACCAAAGTGCGATAGATGAACGGTATAGGAGCATGTATGCGACAAACATTCATATATGACCAAAATAACAATAGCCATATAATTTTAACAGTCCTTTACGTATAAAATAAATTAACTTTGAATGATAATATGATGAATATTTTTCGCCATTCTGTAAACTTTGCATAATTTAGCTTAATAACAGAGATCCATATAACAAAAGAACAACTTTGATACTGTTGGAAGTTGAAATTAAATATATAAATATATTCTGTTAGCAAATACACTCTATTCTAGCCTTATTTTACAACGCTTGGAGAGTTTAAAAAGGATAGTACGCATGTAAATGTTTAGTTTTCATCCAATTAATGCAATCTTGAGCAAAAAAGTGACATTGTTCTTTGTAGATATCTTAGCTCTTTAATCTGTTGAAATACATATTTATTTTCCAAGCTTCCATAGTCATATAGGCATGTCGTTAACTTCATTCTCTAAAGTTTAACATATAATTTCCAGCTTTATGATTCTAAAGTTCGGTTCCATAACTGTCGTTTTGCTTAAAAACATAGCAATGAAAATTTTCATTTGATATCGCGAAACGTTTATCCCTCTTGTTGTAAAATTATGTACGCCCTTCTGGAACAGGAGATTTTTCCAATCGTAAAAATTATCAGCCAGCTGTTCCTTAAATAACCTATTAGCTGCAAACCTAAGTTATCCCTGACTAAATTAGAAAGTATTGATCTCATCTTGCAATCCTCACTCTGACTTCAATGATTACAGTTTAAATTCTATACACTTCATAAATAACTCCTTCTTGTATATGTAATGCCAGTTCTAGGATTTTGTTAAGTTGCAAGACTGACTGCTCGAGTTGGTGATTTTAGAAATGCAAACGGTTTTGGCCCTGAGGAGAGTTTTCTAGCGTGGGAGTCAGCCTGACGCTCGACGTGCAGGAACAGAGGTCGGCGGCTACTCAGAGATTGAACAGTTGAAGCCTGGTGTCCAAAACGTGACGAGCGCAAGGCCGACCGCTTAAAACTTTAACACTCGAGAAGAACCAAAATATCACTTTGAGTTTCAGGAGTTAAACCACTTCATTCAGGTAAACTTGAAACCCGAACGAAATACCGGTTTCAAATGAGTGCTCCATATTACTGTATCTTGTAACAATATATAACAATATACTCTATAATTGCAATAGTCAGGGCACATATAAATAACATTAAGATTAAGTATTCAAGTATTTAACAACTTTTCCATATATGTATTAATTTAATTTCATTAAAAATATTTTAGCTTATTGTTAACAGTAGCTTTTATTTTACCAATATATTCCTCTCTTGAATTTCTTTCGTACGCCATTATATTTAACTCCAAGCTGTACACATAATCAGGTTGTAATTATATTGAATCTTTTAAGGTTTGGATGTCCTTCTATATTTTACTTTAATTGCACACAGCATTAGCTTCATAGATGTTGTCTTTCACAGCCATTTTCCCTCTCAAATTAAATTCAAAATTCTTCTCCCTTACTTTGTAGAAGGAATTCATCCCTTTAAAAGTTTTCTTACCTTTCAGGATACAATGCCAAGTGCTATATGTTTCCTTTCACATGACATTTTCCCTTGATATGTCTATTTCTGATCCCACTTGGATTTGTATATTACTCCTGTTCGAAAACTATGTCAGTCCTTCTTTTCCTACTTTGTCACAAATTTATTTTTATTTTTCTCTTCCCAAATCATATATCAATGTTCGATATAACTTCAGAGATATTTTGTTATTGATACGGCCCATATTTCCTGTTTCTGAATACGCTCGCCCTTTTTTTTCTTTTTTTTTCTTTTTGTTTGTGTTTTTATTAACACTACCTATTTGAGTGAGAAAGAAAGAGTGGGAGAGAGACAGAGAGAGGAGGGTCAAAGTATGTGCCATTAGTGTACTGTTTTGATAAACTAAATGAGTAAAAAGTTATTAGTTTCGTTTCGGGGAACAAAGAAAACAATTATACATAAATTTACCGACAGAAGGATCTAGAGACTTTCAGCTATTATATTGTTCACATTAGCCTAAATGCAAAGGAACCAAAAGCTCATATGAAAGAAAATTAATTAACACACCCTTATTAAATAGGTAGTTCCATCGAAACTGGCAAACATTACTGACCATATTCGCTATTACGAACGCATTTGTCATTTACTACAATTCTATCACAAGCTCGTAATATCATTCGATGGTCTGATCTAACCAATAAATTCTCGAACGTAGCCAAAGAATTTATCTGGGAAGGTCAGACCATCGAATGATATTTATCTGGACTATTTCATAAATTAAATATTAATTTTAACTCTATATCCAGCAAGAAAATTTTAAATTCTGTAAAAATAACCTAAAACGTATTCGTTAGTTAAATTTACTCATACTGCTAACTGAAGAAAGCGAAATCTAGGAATTAAATTTACTTCGATTTTCTTTTGTTGTTACAACAGAAAACCAGTTATAACCTCAAATAAATCTCATTGCACTTTAAGATTAACAATTAATCTTATTTCTGAGAAAATACAGTAATTATTAAAGGAGTAATTGTTAAAAACACAGTTATCTAATAGAAATGGGGCGCTATTTCCTTTAGAAAGAATGGACAGCGAGGTTGAATATGTAGTTATGAAAGCAGAATTTCACGTTCTATTCGTATGCATAGACACGGCTTAAGTGCAAAAGCGTGTCTTGTTACTTTGATTAATCCTTGTTCTTGGATTCCTGATTGTCCCATTTGCGATATGAGTCAATGAATTGTTTTTCAACGATTTATGGGAATAAAGTTGGCGACATTGACTAAAAAAAAGAACGACGTAGTGATAATTTGTACAAAAAAGACCAGCCAATTTAAATAATCTGTCTATGAAATAGTCTATAGTAATGTCAGTAATTAAAATTTATTTTCACAGTTGGCACTACTAGTCCAGTAACCTGTGAAAACAACAACAATAATTTAAGTATTTAATCCAGGGATGTGAGCAATTAGACATATGATGAACCTAAATGAACGAATTTGCGAATATGAAACTGATTCCATACACTCCGTATTTTTTGGCTTCACCTCTTGAATTAAAATATCAAAACCCTCACTAGAATATTCGCCTAATCTTTTCTCTGCCAGTTCTGAATCGGTCGCTAATTGCTTTACTGCACGGATATTTAGATGTTCAGAAACCTAATAAAATGTTTATGATGGCGAAAACTCAAGGAGGAGATGATATAACCACGACCGAAAGGTGATGATCCAACATGAGCAGAACAGTCACAAATAATTCCACGAGTAATTGTCAATTTATATAGAGAATTAGTCTAAATCGTGAGTGAGGGAAAAGGGGTTAAGGGCTCGTCCACAGCTAGGTCATCAGTGCCCGAAAATGCAAATCATGATAGTCAATTTCACGAATTAAAAGGTGATAGCCTATGGAATGTTATCTAAATGTATTATTATAATTATTTTTTGCACTTAAACCTAGCGGCTCTATGACGTCAAATTTCGTAAGCTGTTGCGCATCTGCAGCTGGATTCCCTAACCTGGTCACAACATAGGAAAAGTAGAGCAGGTGATAATTAAAATCCAGAGGATAGTGAGAGTTGATAACATTTTCGCGAATGATGCTTGTTTGCACATGATTGGTTGATTTCAATCAAGTGACGTATGAATGGAATAGTGACAAACTATTGCATGTTGTACCTAGTGTATTTGGTACAGTATTGTCGTTATCATTGAGGGACATAGAAGGACGAAACTGTTGTCTCTTGCTCAGCTGATGGCCCAGGATATGTAAGGATATGTGTGCCCATGTTCAGAGATCCAACTAAGTTAAAGCCAAGGAAAACATCTTCACAGAAACAAAGATAAAGAGGAAGGAATAAGAGATGATATATAAAAAGCAGGGACCGAGATGCAGGGAGGCCCACCTCTTATGGTTATCCTGTGGGACAAGCTCGCCTACCCTATCAGCTGACCTCCTCCCTCTTCCCCTCTTCCCACAGGAATTACCATTGCAACAAGGGAGTACTGTAGAAACTTGAAAGGACCCTGGGCAAAGTAGTGCTCCCCTCCCTCCCCCCTCCCTCTCCACCTTATTGTATTCCCTTGGGATTTGCTCCATTCGGATCTAAGATCTTCCAGACACAAATCCCTTGGAGGGAAATGATAATCCCATGGAATTGAGATGTGATTAAGGAGAACACATACACACACGAGCCCATTTATCAATGCTCCCAAGGGAATTGCATTACCATAGGAAATAGCCTCCCAAGCCGACTTCTAGAGTGGCCTTTTGGCTTTAATGTTAACAGGCCAGCAGGGGTCGGTTGGTCGGTCGTGCGGGGGCGAGTTACGCAACAGATGGTGGTGGTCCTGCCGAGCAACCGGACACGAAAATCACCATCGCTTTTCAAACCCCATCCAATATCATGGAATTTTGGGACAGTTGTGTTCTTCAAACCTGCTGAGTTTAGCTTTCTTAATGATCAAGTTACTCTGAATGTCAGTACCCTGAAACAGGCGGATAAACATCCACACGCGTTACACTAATCAACATTGTAGAAAACTGAAGTCACAGAGAGAGAGAGAGAGAGAGAGAGAGAGAGAGAGAGAAAGAGAGAGAGAGAGAGAGAGAGAGAGAGAGAGAGAGAGAGAACTAATGTACAAAAGGTCAGAGAAAAATTTGCTCCCTGTAAGCGATCATACTTTAACGATATTTGTAAAAAAGCTTAACCCAATTCACAAGAAATAGCTGAAAAAACTTATGTATGAGTTATTCAAATAAGAATGATTAGAAAAATACACCTGAATATAATACTTCACTTTTTTTTTTGCTCTTTCTACTACGTATGTAAGTATTCCACCCAAAAATTTGATGTCGAGATTTTACCAGAAATATGTTTTAAGATCCTCTGAATAAAAAACAAGAACTTTTAGAAAAAGATCCTTGTGTGTATGTGTGTGTGTGTGTGTGTGTGTGTGTGTGTGTGTGTGTGTGTGTGTGTGTGTGTGTGTGTGTGTGTGTGTGTGTCAGTCAGTGTATAAAGTTGGTATTTAAGTTTAATATTTTTGAAGGATGCAACACGAAGACTTTGAAGAAAATTGCTCCACCCTAAACTATCGTTTACATGAAAAATGTTTCGAAAATTTTGACTCTTGAAAATGGCTCTAACGATTTTGATTAAAATGCCATATGTTTGAGATATGTTTGATGACAAAGGAAATGTATATTTTGAATTTTTTGGCTATAGTTTATGTAGTCCTGTTTACTCTGGATGACTTTTGAATAACTGGTAAACTGTAAGAGATAGACCAAATATTACTGTACAAAAAGTAGATCTTGCTAAAACACACAACTTATGTCTAAATATTTTTTTAGAGCGAACTATTTCGGAGATATTCCGTATTATTTCTGTGACGTTTGGAAAAGTTATACTTCTGTCAAATGTGTTATTCATTTATTATTGTTATTATTATTAACATTATTATTATTATTAACATTATTATTATTATTATTATTATTATTATTATTATTATTATTATTATTATTATTATTATTATTATTATTATTATTATTATTATTATTATTATTATTATTATTATTATTATTATTATTATTATTATTATTATTATTATTATTATTATTATTATTATTATTATTATTATTATAACTTATAGCCAATTCTCTAAACAGCTGATTCATCTGTGATGCATGGCCAGAACATAAGAGAACAAATGACTTATATTTGAAAAAAGTAGAGGTATTTCCAATTAAAAGCAATAAGTACGAATATCTCGGAAACGACTTCATAAAGACGTTTCTTTGGAATAAATTGTGCGTTTTAACACAGGTTACCTAAAAATGCTTTGTGCCGTAAGATTTTAGGCTAAACGTTATGTCATCCAGAAAGGTTAAATTTTAAAGAATTTTAATTTGTTGTGTCTATAAACTTATAAAAATGTAACCCACGGCTTTAAACTACAGCAAAAATGTCATATCAATATCTTTAATAATTGTGGACAAAGGTGCATTTGAAATATGAAAAAAACAATGTCTTGGGAAATCGAATAGGGGTATTACTTCAGACCTATGTTATATGTTATTTTAAAGCTCTCAAATTGTATATTTACTGAAATAAAAGGTCAAATAAGCATTTTTAGAAACCAATACAGTTGGTGGTGGTGTTAAGAAAATGTGCTGTTTATCTGAAACAGGAATGCGTTGAGCTGGTGAGCGTATTATGAAGAATATGTAGGTATAAATGAAATGTTGACTCAGATATTACACCCAAGCGTGCGCAAATGCGTGCACACTTTAGTGACTTGTTCCTGTACAAAAACACAAAACATGTAATAACGTAGTACTGGGACAACGCGCTGTTTTGCGGTACAAGCCAACTTTCAGGGGTTGCCCATGTTTTATTGTTAAAACCGCGTTAAACGCGTTGCCACACGACCGGACATAATTGAGTACATCGAAACAAATTCTCGCAACATACGCCGGGGATCGAAACCCGGTGCCTGCAGGGAGGGGTGGGGGGGGGGGGAGAAAGGTGAAATACTATGGAATGGGCATGTCGGTGAGGTGGGGTAGGGGGTCACACCACGCCTACCAAAACAAATGTAATGGAAACTCAATTAACGACCTTCTCTTTTTTTCGACCGTTGTTGTCGTCCCCGTTTGTTTTTTGTTTTCGCGCCGGGAAACACAGAGTGGTGTTTGATATACCGGAAAATGGCTGCCCGGAGAACGGGACTGGAGGCGGGGGGAAATAAATTTCGGTCCATCAACAATCGGAAGCGAATTCTGCTAATGGTCCGGTGAGACCGCCGGATATTTTCTCTTGCCAGCTTCATCATCATCATCATCATCATCATCATCACCATCATCACAATCGTCATAGTCGTCACTTGTTTTTCGATGGTATCCGTCGCAGACAATGTAACAATATGTTGTTTTCTGCGTCTCTAAGGACAATTTACACTAATGATCAATTTTATACATTTCTGGCCCTTCCTGTTAGAAAAGCCTGTGTAAAACTCAATTTCCGATACTTTCCTGTGGGAGCTCCTTTTCTCTGCACTTGCACGCATCCATGCAAACTGATGCGATCCCATATGGACTATGATATTCTCTCAGGAATTACGCAGCAAGGCTTGCGAAAAAATATAGAAAATATGTATTGCTATATCTACGGCATCATAAAAGCGTGCTCTCTTTTTGTGTTTTGTATATTGAAAGTTATGGACTTTTATATATAAATATTAAAGCCTGCTTATGTCATTTAGAAGACCAGAAAAGTCTCACTAACACTGCCATATAACATTTCCAATAAAGTAGGGAGATAATTCTCTTAGTTTTATTGTATATAAATGCAACAATGATCAATGTAACAATCCCAAAGCATTCTGCATATTGTTAACGCATTAAAAGGTTTTACATCACTTCTATTAACGCAGAAATAATACGAATAGTAATTAAACTCATTAAGTAGTGCTATTAAAGGCTCTAAGAATACGCATAATGATAGTAATGAAATTACACCTTTCTACTTAGAATTTAAATTTTGTATACTCTTCTTTGAACACATTTATTTACAAGCAAATTTTAGTGGAGAGTAATGAAATATGCAGACTTAATCATTATTAAGTCATTAAAACCCTAAATAAAAAACTGTGATACTTATGTCTAAAATATCTTAAATGTTATGCCTAAAATTTTGAATATACTGAAAAAAAATCCATGATAAACATTTCAAAGTGCCACAACACTAAGAAAATAAAATTTCACGCACTATATGCACGTTGATATTTGGCATTTAGAAAGCCAAATAAGAAAAACCACAATACAAGTTTATTTTGCAATGTCTGCGGATTTCTTCCGTTAAACATTCTGGAAAGTTACTTTTTCGAGATTTCATCAAAAGTTCAGCATATAGTAAGTAATCTTAAAATTTGCAAAAATATACAAACAATAGGGAATCTTTCAAAACTTCATCATTAATCCTCAAGATAGGCCAGATAGACTAAGAAGGGATCTTCCCAGGCTATCTTTGGTCTTCCAACTTCTCTCCTACCCACTGGTTTGTACTCCAAAGCCTGTTTGGTTGGTATTTTTCTTCTGGCATTCGAGAGATATGATCTTGCCACCTCATTTTCTACGCTTTGATTTTGTCGTTCAAATTAAATATTTTAGTTGCTCTTTTATTGTTTCATTTTTAACGTGATCTTTGAGATTACAGTCAGCTACGTACCTCAAAAATTCATTTCAGATGTTTCAATTATTCTTGAAAATTCAAGCCAATAGCAAGAAATATCTAGGAAATGGTTACCTCCATAAAAAATTGCATTTGACATACACTGTGTGTTTCAACATCTACATTTTTAGTACACTAACATTTTATCTATCTGTTGCTGTTTAATAGTGTAAAGGTCGTCCAGATAGAAGGGAGCTTCAGGGGTATTCCCAGAAAATCCAAGATTTTTTGTTGTTGAGAAAAATCAAACTTTTCGCAAGTTTTTCCATGCAAAGAGTAGTTTGGGGCGGGGGAGCTTGTTTAAAATGTTTTTGCGCTATTCTTAGAGCATGTTGAAGTTCAACACCAAATTTGGTATTTAATAGAGCATTCGTTTTGGAATTATGCTCTACAAAAACACACAAGTACAAAAGTGGTGATTTTGGATTTAGGAGTATCCAAACGTGTAGACACAGATACAAGGGGAAGTGCGAGCGTTTGTAGGGTGAGCGCACGTTCTCTACCCCTGGAGGAGGGTACGTAAGCCCGCAAGAAAGCCTGCTACGTTGCCTGGCTGGCTGGGTGGTGGTGAACAAGTTATGTAGGGTGAGCGCGCGCTGTCTACCCCTGGAGGAGGGTACGTAAGCCCGCAAGAAAGCCTGCTACGCTGCCTGGCTGGGTGGTGGTGGTGAACAAGTTATGTAGGGTGAGTGCACGTTGTCTACCCCTGGAGGAGGGTACGTAAGCCCGCAAGAAAGCCTGCTACGTTGCCTGGCTGGCTGGGTGGTGGTGGTGAACAAGTTATGTAGGGTGAGTGCACGCTGTCTACCCCTGGAGGAGGGTACGTAAGCCCGCAAGAAAGCCTGCTACGCTGCCTGGCTGGCTGGGTGGTGGTGAACAAGTTATGTAGGGTGAGCGCACGCTGTCTACCCCTGGAGGAGGGTACGTAAGCCCGCAAGAAAGCCTGCTACGCTGCCTGGCTGGGTGGTGGTGGTGAACAAGTTATGTAGGGTGAGTGCACGTTGTCTACCCCTGGAGGAGGGTACGTAAGCCCGCAAGAAAGCCTGCTACGCTGCCTGGCTGGCTGGGTGGTGGTGGTGAACAAGTTATGTAGGGTGAGCGCACGCTGTCTACCCCTGGAGGAGGGTACGTAAGCCCGCAAGAAAGCCTGCTACGCTGCCTGGCTGGGTGGTGGTGGTGAACAAGTTATGTAGGGTGAGTGCACGTTGTCTACCCCTGGAGGAGGGTACGTAAGCCCGCAAGAAAGCCTGCTACGCTGCCTGGCTGGGTGGGTGGTGGTGAACAAGTTATGTAGGGTGAGCGCACGTTGTCTACCCCTGGAGGAGGGTACGTAAGCCCGCAAGAAAGCCTGCTACGTTGCCTGGCTGGCTGGGTGGTGGTGAACAAGTTATGTAGGGTGAGCGCGCGTTGTCTACCCCTGGAGGAGGGTACGTAAGCCCGCAAGAAAGCCTGCTACGCTGCCTGGCTGCCCGGCTGGGTGGTGGTGAACAAGTTATGTAGGGTGAGCGCGCGTTGTCTACCCCTGGAGGAGGGTACGTAAGCCCGCAAGAAAGCCTGCTACGCTGCCTGGCTGGCTGGGTGGTGGTGAACAAGTTATGTAGGGTGAGCGCGCGTTGTCTACCCCTGGAGGAGGGTACGTAAGCCCGCAAGAAAGCCTGCTACGCTGCCTGGCTGGGTGGTGGTGGTGAACAAGTTATGTAGGGTGAGCGCGCGTTGTCTACCCCTGGAGGAGGGTACGTAAGCCCGCAAGAAAGCCTGCTACGCTGCCTGGCTGGCTGGGTGATGGTGGTGAACAAGTTATGTAGGGTGAGCGCACGTTGTCTACCCCTGCAGGAGGATACGTAAGCCCGCAAGAAAGCCTGCTACGCTGCCTGGCTGGGTGGTGGTGGTGAACAAGTTATGTAGGGTGAGCGCGCGTTGTCTACCCCTGGAGGAGGGTACGTAAGCCCGCAAGAAAGCCTGCTACGCTGGGTGGTGGTGGTGAACAAGTTATGTAGGGTGAGCGCGCGTTGTCTACCCCTGGAGGAGGGTACGTAAGCCCGCAAGAAAGCCTGCTACGCTGGGTGGTGGTGGTGAACAAGTTATGTAGGGTGAGCGCACGTTGTCTACCCCTGGAGGAGGGTACGTAAGCCCGCAAGAAAGCCTGCTACGCTGGCTGGGTGGTGGTGAACAAGTTATGTAGGGTGAGCGCGCGTTGTCTACCCCTGGAGGAGGGTACGTAAGCCCGCAAGAAAGCCTGCTACGCTGCCTGGCTGGCTGGGTGGTGGTGAACAAGTTATGTAGGGTGAGCGCGCGTTGTCTACCCCTGGAGGAGGGTACGTAAGCCCGCAAGAAAGCCTGCTACGCTGGGTGGTGGTGGTGGTGAACAAGTTATGTAGGGTGAGCGCGCGTTGTCTACCCCTGGAGGAGGGTACGTAAGCCCGCAAGAAAGCCTGCTACGCTGGCTGGGTGGTGGTGAACAAGTTATGTAGGGTGAGCGCACGTTGTCTACCCCTGGAGGAGGGTACGTAAGCCCGCAAGAAAGCCTGCTACGCTGGGTGGTGGTGGTGAACAAGTTATGTAGGGTGAGCGCACGTTGTCTACCCCTGCAGGAGGGTACGTAAGCCCGCAAGAAAGCCTGCTACGCTGCCTGGCTGGCTGGGTGGTGGTGAACAAGTTATGTAGGGTGAGCGCGCGTTGTCTACCCCTGGAGGAGGGTACGTAAGCCCGCAAGAAAGCCTGCTACGCTGGGTGGTGGTGGTGGTGAACAAGTTATGTAGGGTGAGCGCGCGTTGTCTACCCCTGGAGGAGGGTACGTAAGCCCGCAAGAAAGCCTGCTACGCTGGGTGGTGGTGGTGGTGAACAAGTTATGTAGGGTGAGCGCGCGTTGTCTACCCCTGGAGGAGGGTACGTAAGCCCGCAAGAAAGCCTGCTACGCTGCCTGGCTGGCTGGGTGGTGGTGGTGAACAAGTTATGTAGGGTGAGCGCACGCTGTCTACCCCTGGAGGAGGGTACGTAAGCCCGCAAGAAAGCCTGCTACGCTGGGTGGTGGTGGTGAACAAGTTATGTAGGGTGAGCGCACGTTGTCTACCCCTGCAGGAGGGTACGTAAGCCCGCAAGAAAGCCTGCTACGCTGCCTGGCTGGCTGGGTGGTGGTGAACAAGTTATGTAGGGTGAGCGCGCGTTGTCTACCCCTGGAGGAGGGTACGTAAGCCCGCAAGAAAGCCTGCTACGCTGGGTGGTGGTGGTGGTGAACAAGTTATGTAGGGTGAGCGCGCGTTGTCTACCCCTGGAGGAGGGTACGTAAGCCCGCAAGAAAGCCTGCTACGCTGGGTGGTGGTGGTGGTGAACAAGTTATGTAGGGTGAGCGCGCGTTGTCTACCCCTGGAGGAGGGTACGTAAGCCCGCAAGAAAGCCTGCTACGCTGCCTGGCTGGGTGGTGGTGGTGAACAAGTTATGTAGGGTGAGTGCACGTTGTCTACCCCTGGAGGAGGGTACGTAAGCCCGCAAGAAAGCCTGCTACGCTGCCTGGCTGGGTGGGTGGTGGTGAACAAGTTATGTAGGGTGAGCGCACGTTGTCTACCCCTGGAGGAGGGTACGTAAGCCCGCAAGAAAGCCTGCTACGTTGCCTGGCTGGCTGGGTGGTGGTGAACAAGTTATGTAGGGTGAGCGCGCGTTGTCTACCCCTGGAGGAGGGTACGTAAGCCCGCAAGAAAGCCTGCTACGCTGCCTGGCTGCCCGGCTGGGTGGTGGTGAACAAGTTATGTAGGGTGAGCGCGCGTTGTCTACCCCTGGAGGAGGGTACGTAAGCCCGCAAGAAAGCCTGCTACGCTGCCTGGCTGGCTGGGTGGTGGTGAACAAGTTATGTAGGGTGAGCGCGCGTTGTCTACCCCTGGAGGAGGGTACGTAAGCCCGCAAGAAAGCCTGCTACGCTGCCTGGCTGGGTGGTGGTGGTGAACAAGTTATGTAGGGTGAGCGCGCGTTGTCTACCCCTGGAGGAGGGTACGTAAGCCCGCAAGAAAGCCTGCTACGCTGCCTGGCTGGCTGGGTGATGGTGGTGAACAAGTTATGTAGGGTGAGCGCACGTTGTCTACCCCTGCAGGAGGATACGTAAGCCCGCAAGAAAGCCTGCTACGCTGCCTGGCTGGGTGGTGGTGGTGAACAAGTTATGTAGGGTGAGCGCGCGTTGTCTACCCCTGGAGGAGGGTACGTAAGCCCGCAAGAAAGCCTGCTACGCTGGGTGGTGGTGGTGAACAAGTTATGTAGGGTGAGCGCGCGTTGTCTACCCCTGGAGGAGGGTACGTAAGCCCGCAAGAAAGCCTGCTACGCTGGGTGGTGGTGGTGAACAAGTTATGTAGGGTGAGCGCACGTTGTCTACCCCTGGAGGAGGGTACGTGAGCCCGCAAGAAAGCCTGCTACGCTGGCTGGGTGGTGGTGAACAAGTTATGTAGGGTGAGCGCGCGTTGTCTACCCCTGGAGGAGGGTACGTAAGCCCGCAAGAAAGCCTGCTACGCTGCCTGGCTGGCTGGGTGGTGGTGAACAAGTTATGTAGGGTGAGCGCGCGTTGTCTACCCCTGGAGGAGGGTACGTAAGCCCGCAAGAAAGCCTGCTACGCTGGGTGGTGGTGGTGGTGAACAAGTTATGTAGGGTGAGCGCGCGTTGTCTACCCCTGGAGGAGGGTACGTAAGCCCGCAAGAAAGCCTGCTACGCTGGCTGGGTGGTGGTGAACAAGTTATGTAGGGTGAGCGCACGTTGTCTACCCCTGGAGGAGGGTACGTAAGCCCGCAAGAAAGCCTGCTACGCTGGGTGGTGGTGGTGAACAAGTTATGTAGGGTGAGCGCACGTTGTCTACCCCTGCAGGAGGGTACGTAAGCCCGCAACAAAGCCTGCTACGCTGCCTGGCTGGCTGGGTGGTGGTGAACAAGTTATGTAGGGTGAGCGCGCGTTGTCTACCCCTGGAGGAGGGTACGTAAGCCCGCAAGAAAGCCTGCTACGCTGGGTGGTGGTGGTGGTGAACAAGTTATGTAGGGTGAGCGCGCGTTGTCTACCCCTGGAGGAGGGTACGTAAGCCCGCAAGAAAGCCTGCTACGCTGGGTGGTGGTGGTGGTGAACAAGTTATGTAGGGTGAGCGCGCGTTGTCTACCCCTGGAGGAGGGTACGTAAGCCCGCAAGAAAGCCTGCTACGCTGCCTGGCTGGCTGGGTGGTGGTGGTGAACAAGTTATGTAGGGTGAGCGCACGCTGTCTACCCCTGGAGGAGGGTACGTAAGCCCGCAAGAAAGCCTGCTACGCTGGGTGGTGGTGGTGAACAAGTTATGTAGGGTGAGCGCACGTTGTCTACCCCTGCAGGAGGGTACGTAAGCCCGCAAGAAAGCCTGCTACGCTGCCTGGCTGGCTGGGTGGTGGTGAACAAGTTATGTAGGGTGAGCGCGCGTTGTCTACCCCTGGAGGAGGGTACGTAAGCCCGCAAGAAAGCCTGCTACGCTGGGTGGTGGTGGTGGTGAACAAGTTATGTAGGGTGAGCGCGCGTTGTCTACCCCTGGAGGAGGGTACGTAAGCCCGCAAGAAAGCCTGCTACGCTGGTTGGTGGTGGTGGTGAACAAGTTATGTAGGGTGAGCGCGCGTTGTCTACCCCTGGAGGAGGGTACGTAAGCCCGCAAGAAAGCCTGCTACGCTGCCTGGCTGGCTGGGTGGTGGTGGTGAACAAGTTATGTAGGGTGAGCGCACGCTGTCTACCCCTGGAGGAGGGTACGTAAGCCCGCAAGAAAGCCTGCTACGCTGCCTGGCTGGGTGGTGGTGGTGAACAAGTTATGTAGGGTGAGTGCACGTTGTCTACCCCTGGAGGAGGGTACGTAAGCCCGCAAGAAAGCCTGCTACGCTGCCTGGCTGGCTGGGTGGTGGTGAACAAGTTATGTAGGGTGAGCGCACGTTGTCTACCCCTGGAGGAGGGTACGTAAGCCCGCAAGAAAGCCTGCTACGCTGGGTGGTGGTGGTGGTGAACAAGTTATGTAGGGTGAGCGCGCGTTGTCTACCCCTGGAGGAGGGTACGTAAGCCCGCAAGAAAGCCTGCTACGCTGGGTGGTGGTGGTGGTGAACAAGTTATGTAGGGTGAGCGCGCGTTGTCTACCCCTGGAGGAGGGTACGTAAGCCCGCAAGAAAGCCTGCTACGCTGGGTGGTGGTGGTGGTGAACAAGTTATGTAGGGTGAGCGCGCGTTGTCTACCCCTGGAGGAGGGTACGTAAGCCCGCAAGAAAGCCTGCTACGCTGCCTGGCTGGGTGGTGGTGGTGAACAAGTTATGTAGGGTGAGTGCACGTTGTCTACCCCTGGAGGAGGGTACGTAAGCCCGCAAGAAAGCCTGCTACGCTGCCTGGCTGGGTGGGTGGTGGTGAACAAGTTATGTAGGGTGAGCGCACGTTGTCTACCCCTGGAGGAGGGTACGTAAGCCCGCAAGAAAGCCTGCTACGTTGCCTGGCTGGCTGGGTGGTGGTGAACAAGTTATGTAGGGTGAGCGCGCGTTGTCTACCCCTGGAGGAGGGTACGTAAGCCCGCAAGAAAGCCTGCTACGCTGCCTGGCTGCCCGGCTGGGTGGTGGTGAACAAGTTATGTAGGGTGAGCGCGCGTTGTCTACCCCTGGAGGAGGGTACGTAAGCCCGCAAGAAAGCCTGCTACGCTGCCTGGCTGGCTGGGTGGTGGTGAACAAGTTATGTAGGGTGAGCGCGCGTTGTCTACCCCTGGAGGAGGGTACGTAAGCCCGCAAGAAAGCCTGCTACGCTGCCTGGCTGGGTGGTGGTGGTGAACAAGTTATGTAGGGTGAGCGCGCGTTGTCTACCCCTGGAGGAGGGTACGTAAGCCCGCAAGAAAGCCTGCTACGCTGCCTGGCTGGCTGGGTGATGGTGGTGAACAAGTTATGTAGGGTGAGCGCACGTTGTCTACCCCTGCAGGAGGATACGTAAGCCCGCAAGAAAGCCTGCTACGCTGCCTGGCTGGGTGGTGGTGGTGAACAAGTTATGTAGGGTGAGCGCGCGTTGTCTACCCCTGGAGGAGGGTACGTAAGCCCGCAAGAAAGCCTGCTACGCTGGGTGGTGGTGGTGAACAAGTTATGTAGGGTGAGCGCGCGTTGTCTACCCCTGGAGGAGGGTACGTAAGCCCGCAAGAAAGCCTGCTACGCTGGGTGGTGGTGGTGAACAAGTTATGTAGGGTGAGCGCACGTTGTCTACCCCTGGAGGAGGGTACGTGAGCCCGCAAGAAAGCCTGCTACGCTGGCTGGGTGGTGGTGAACAAGTTATGTAGGGTGAGCGCGCGTTGTCTACCCCTGGAGGAGGGTACGTAAGCCCGCAAGAAAGCCTGCTACGCTGCCTGGCTGGCTGGGTGGTGGTGAACAAGTTATGTAGGGTGAGCGCGCGTTGTCTACCCCTGGAGGAGGGTACGTAAGCCCGCAAGAAAGCCTGCTACGCTGGGTGGTGGTGGTGGTGAACAAGTTATGTAGGGTGAGCGCGCGTTGTCTACCCCTGGAGGAGGGTACGTAAGCCCGCAAGAAAGCCTGCTACGCTGGCTGGGTGGTGGTGAACAAGTTATGTAGGGTGAGCGCACGTTGTCTACCCCTGGAGGAGGGTACGTAAGCCCGCAAGAAAGCCTGCTACGCTGGGTGGTGGTGGTGAACAAGTTATGTAGGGTGAGCGCACGTTGTCTACCCCTGCAGGAGGGTACGTAAGCCCGCAAGAAAGCCTGCTACGCTGCCTGGCTGGCTGGGTGGTGGTGAACAAGTTATGTAGGGTGAGCGCGCGTTGTCTACCCCTGGAGGAGGGTACGTAAGCCCGCAAGAAAGCCTGCTACGCTGGGTGGTGGTGGTGGTGAACAAGTTATGTAGGGTGAGCGCGCGTTGTCTACCCCTGGAGGAGGGTACGTAAGCCCGCAAGAAAGCCTGCTACGCTGGGTGGTGGTGGTGGTGAACAAGTTATGTAGGGTGAGCGCGCGTTGTCTACCCCTGGAGGAGGGTACGTAAGCCCGCAAGAAAGCCTGCTACGCTGCCTGGCTGGCTGGGTGGTGGTGGTGAACAAGTTATGTAGGGTGAGCGCACGCTGTCTACCCCTGGAGGAGGGTACGTAAGCCCGCAAGAAAGCCTGCTACGCTGGGTGGTGGTGGTGAACAAGTTATGTAGGGTGAGCGCACGTTGTCTACCCCTGCAGGAGGGTACGTAAGCCCGCAAGAAAGCCTGCTACGCTGCCTGGCTGGCTGGGTGGTGGTGAACAAGTTATGTAGGGTGAGCGCGCGTTGTCTACCCCTGGAGGAGGGTACGTAAGCCCGCAAGAAAGCCTGCTACGCTGGGTGGTGGTGGTGGTGAACAAGTTATGTAGGGTGAGCGCGCGTTGTCTACCCCTGGAGGAGGGTACGTAAGCCCGCAAGAAAGCCTGCTACGCTGGGTGGTGGTGGTGGTGAACAAGTTATGTAGGGTGAGCGCGCGTTGTCTACCCCTGGAGGAGGGTACGTAAGCCCGCAAGAAAGCCTGCTACGCTGCCTGGCTGGCTGGGTGGTGGTGGTGAACAAGTTATGTAGGGTGAGCGCACGCTGTCTACCCCTGGAGGAGGGTACGTAAGCCCGCAAGAAAGCCTGCTACGCTGCCTGGCTGGGTGGTGGTGGTGAACAAGTTATGTAGGGTGAGTGCACGTTGTCTACCCCTGGAGGAGGGTACGTAAGCCCGCAAGAAAGCCTGCTACGCTGCCTGGCTGGCTGGGTGGTGGTGAACAAGTTATGTAGGGTGAGCGCACGTTGTCTACCCCTGGAGGAGGGTACGTAAGCCCGCAAGAAAGCCTGCTACGCTGGGTGGTGGTGGTGGTGAACAAGTTATGTAGGGTGAGCGCGCGTTGTCTACCCCTGGAGGAGGGTACGTAAGCCCGCAAGAAAGCCTGCTACGCTGGGTGGTGGTGGTGAACAAGTTATGTAGGGTGAGCGCACGTTGTCTACCCCTGGAGGAGGGTACGTAAGCCCGCAAGAAAGCCTGCTACGCTGGGTGGTGGTGGTGGTGAACAAGTTATGTAGGGTGAGCGCGCGTTGTCTACCCCTGGAGGAGGGTACGTAAGCCCGCAAGAAAGCCTGCTACGCTGCCTGGCTGGCTGGGTGGTGGTGAACAAGTTATGTAGGGTGAGCGCGCGTTGTCTACCCCTGGAGGAGGGTACGTAAGCCCGCAAGAAAGCCTGCTACGCTGGGTGGTGGTGGTGGTGAACAAGTTATGTAGGGTGAGCGCGCGTTGTCTACCCCTGGAGGAGGGTACGTAAGCCCGCAAGAAAGCCTGCTACGCTGGGTGGTGGTGGTGGTGAACAAGTTATGTAGGGTGAGCGCACGTTGTCTACCCCTGGAGGAGGGTACGTAAGCCCGCAAGAAAGCCTGCTACGCTGGCTGGCTGGTGGTGAACAAGTTATGTAGGGTGAGCGCACGTTGTCTACCCCTGGAGGAGGGTACGTAAGCCCGCAAGAAAGCCTGCTACGCTGGCTGGCTGGTGGTGAACAAGTTATGTAGGGTGAGCGCGCGTTGTCTACCCCTGGAGGAGGGTACGTAAGCCCGCAAGAAAGCCTGCTACGCTGCCTGGCTGGCTGGGTGGTGGTGGTGAACAAGTTATGTAGGGTGAGCGCGCGTTGTCTACCCCTGGAGGAGGGTACGTAAGCCCGCAAGAAAGCCTGCTACGCTGGGTGGTGGTGGTGGTGAACAAGTTATGTAGGGTGAGCGCACGTTGTCTACCCCTGGAGGAGGGTACGTAAGCCCGCAAGAAAGCCTGCTACGCTGGCTGGCTGGTGGTGAACAAGTTATGTAGGGTGAGCGCACGTTGTCTACCCCTGGAGGAGGGTACGTAAGCCCGCAAGAAAGCCTGCTACGCTGCCTGGCTGGCTGGGTGGTGGTGGTGAACAAGTTATGTAGGGTGAGCGCGCGTTGTCTACCCCTGGAGGAGGGTACGTAAGCCCGCAAGAAAGCCTGCTACGCTGCCTGGCTGGGTGGTGGTGGTGAACAAGTTATGTAGGGTGAGTGCACGTTGTCTACCCCTGGAGGAGGGTACGTAAGCCCGCAAGAAAGCCTGCTACGCTGCCTGGCTGGCTGGGTGGTGGTGAACAAGTTATGGCCGGCTTCTCATGAACATGATTAAGACGACCGGATAATTATCATTACCGTAAATTTCCACACTGGAAGTTTATGTGCAACAAGCAACTGGAGTCTTCTTCAGCTGGCTCTGTGATACAGTCTGGATCCATTCAAAATGGAGCTCTGTCCACGTCAATTCACTTTTAATCTACTTAATTTCATCATATAAACGATGTCCATGCTCAAGGAATCTTGTATCATTTATATCTCTCAAACTTTTATTAGACTTATCTGTATGCAACAAACAACTCGCGAACAGATCCATTTGCAATTGACATTTACGAAGCAATTCTATTTATTGCAGAATCTCATTTAATATACATCGTATTACTTAATTACAAATTGCACTTGTATTTCTTCTCCTGTCTCTTGGTAATCATCTTATAGTTAACATTTCAGGATTTATGGAACTATGAAATATTAAGGGTATTTCTTTTTATGGGTTTAATTAAAATGAGTTCCCCATTTTATAGACCGCTAGAGCATCTGTATCAATTGTATTAAAATATTTGTTGCTACCAAGTTATTATTTTAACACATAAATGCAGCAAAAATCCATTATTCGTGTTATCTATACACAATATTTTATAGTATATTTACGAAACATCAGCAAACCATCAATAGTAAAAACAGAAATGCAGTTGTAAGTCCATTAGGGAAATACATTAGTCACCCGCGTGTAGGTACATAGGCTAAAAGACACTAAAGTGTGCTTGTTAAAGTCACATTTTTCTGAAAAATGCATTCCATATTTGAATGATTCTCACAATAAGCTACTTGTAAATTCGTGATGTGTGGCTGTTAGAAGGCTGGAATATTACGGGATACTCGTGAGAAGTTGACACTCTTTTTGAATGTACAACATGGGTTTTATTTTTTTTTTCTGCCTTTTTCGATAAAAATATGACATAAGGAAGAAGAATTTTACTACCAAATTTTCTACACAGTACATTTCATACTACCAGCATTTTGTAAACTGAGTTCAGTATTGTTTAATCTCTTTATTAATGATATTCTACAGAATTTGTAAGAGGTGGTAAGGCATACGTCAGTAATGTGGAGATATTCGGTTTCTTTATGCATAATATTTGTTGGGGCCAAAAACCCCAATTGGTTTTAAAATTGCAATTGAAGAAACAGAAAGATAGTGGTATAAATGGGGTCTTAACACGAATTATAATAAAACCAAAATTGTAGTTTTTAAGAAAGGTAGTAAATAAGTAGTAAAAATGAAGAATAGTTTGAAAATGACAAAGAAATTGGATGGGTTCGATCCAACCACATGCTTTTAAGGTTTCGTCCAGTGTTCAATTCATTGGACTTCTAGTAGAGGTACTAAAGGTAAATCAGCGCCGGTAGCAGTGAGAAAATGTCTGTACTCAGCGCCCACTAACGAGCCAAGGTTACTATTTAAGTTTAATATCTTCCAAGAATGAAACACGAAGATTTTGAAGAAAATTCCTTCACTCTAAAGTGCCTTTAAGGTGGAACATTTTTCGAAAATTTCTATTTCTTCAAAAATGGCTCTAACGATTTTAATTAAAATGCCAAAATTATGTTTGAGATATTTTTATGACAAATGAAATGTATATTTTCTGGCTATAGCCCATTTAGTCCTGTTTACTGTGGATGACTTTTGTGTTAGAGATAGACGAATTCTTACTATACAAAATGTAGATCTTGCTAAAATACATAATTTATGTCTGAATATTGTTTTTGTAGAGCGAATTATTTCGGACATATTCCTTGTTATTTGTGTAAGTTTTAGAATACTTAAACTTTCCTCAATGGAGCATCGTTATTCATTTTTTATATATTTGCCGTGCAAAGGAAACGGAAAGCTTTAAAAGATTTGACTATCACTCAAAGTCTACTGTATTCCTATATTCCCTTTGTACCTACAAGGAAATAAGCAATAAGACAATTTCTGCAAATATTTATCTCAAGTAGATCACATCAGACTTTTTAAAAATAAATACGATTCCGAGATAATAAAATATATATCAACATCGAATTCTTGGGTTCAAGTATTCTACTCGTATAGAGAGTGAAAGTATGAAATACGCCAGTAGGTATTCCACGTGGATGTGTGGCTGTGTTTATAAAGTCAAGGCAGGACATGTGTAAAGAAGAGCACAAGTCTTGCTGTTGAAGAGCAAGGCTACCAGCAAGTACTGCAATCTCTCTGCCACCTGCATGCCTTATCTAACGTACGGCCTAGGTCATAAATCCCTGATAATAGCGCCTGCCTGACTGCTTGCCTACTGCAGCGTTTGTGTTCTGCGGACTGCCTATTGCGCAGGAGCTCCTCTCTGCCAAGACTTCCTACTTCTCCTTTTGGTGTTCCTACGTTGCAAGCGAAATATGACACGTGGAAGGCGCGCTTTCGAGTCCCACCTCCTGCATTATCATCAAGTGATTCCTACATTTCTCTTAGAACTGCTAGAGTACTAAAATCCAAAACAACCTTTTGAAATGTGCACATAATAAGATAAGAACAGTGGGACCTTAAAACAGAATACAACTCTGGTTGTTGCATTTTCATTATTTCTCTACTCAATATACTACAAAGTACCTATGCAAACATTTATCTATCTGGGAAATATATAATTTCCTCAAATTCTCTTGAAAGGCAAAAAGAAAGAAAAGAAAATGAATTGCGATTTGCAGTTAAAGTATAAAGTATTAGAACATTTAAAATCATAACACAGAATATCCATGGGGTGCACTCAGCCTCCTTAGGTTCCGGAGGGACCAATTAAGGAGCGACACCAGATCGCGAAGACCGTATAACCGGCCGGAAGGGCTCGAACCGCTGACCCTTCAGTTCTGTACCCCATTCATGACGCTTGTAGTGGGCAGAGGTGGGGGACGCAGCGGTCGGGTGGCAAGATTTGGACCGCGAAGCGCTATTGCGCTAGGGGTTGTTCATTTATTAACAAAGAATGTCTTAGATATTACTCATGTCAAAAATTGTGTTGGATTAAGTTGTATGCTTTACTAGATCTACATTTTTAAATAGTAAGACTTTGTCTATCTCTTACGCTTTACGAGACATACAAAAGTCATTCAGAGTAAACACGACTACAGGGGCTATAGCCTGAAAATTCAAGGTATGCATTTCAATTGTCATAAAAATATCTCAAACATATGGCATTTTAATGAAACTCGTTAGAGCCATTTTCGAGAAAAACAAAATTTTCGAAAAATTTTCCATGTAAAGGTTTTTTTTTTTAAATCTTCGTGTCGCATCCTTGAAACACATTAAACTTAAATACCAACATTGATTTTTAACCGACTTTTCGTTTTTGAGTTATACTGTGCACAGGCAGACAGGCACACACATGAACCTTTTTTGATAAACAAGCTTTTTTTGTTGGATTCAGGGGTCCTCAAAACATACCTACTTTTGGTGAAATCTCGATATCGAAATTTGGGTGAAATACAATACTTTTTCTACTTTACGATATGTAGCCGAGAAAGTAATATCCAGAACTACAATAAAGAAGTTGTTTATGAATTACTTTTGTGCTCTAAACATAGCTTCAGGAGGAAGTTTGCAAATTTGTCCGCCGCTCGCTGTGAGAGGAAAACGTGTCGTGCTATTTGCGTGCATGTGTGCGTGCGTGCGTGCGTGCGTGCAAATGTGCGTGAGATAGCCAGCACGCATCGCATGACACATCATTCCCCTTGCCGAACATCACGGCGCCGGTATTCAAGAGGATGGAATATCTGAAATCCTCATTAGCTGATTAGCTCACGTGACACGTGACACGCGACTGATGCACGTCACATCCCACGGATTTACCCCTTACCCCTTGTTCTCCATTGTATATACATTATTTGATGACCTAAGAGTTTATTAAGTTAACCTTCCAACACACAGTGTTGCCAGAGAAGCTTAGTCCAGATTTGAGAACATTATAACAGTCTTTTCCATGTTATGTTGGTACTTCCAACTTTGATCATGGAGTAAACATTAATCGATACACAAAATTAAGTAAATTACTACTTGCTGATGATCAAATTCTGGTAGTAGCATCTGAAGATGACGTACAGATATCAGTCAAGACCTTAAATAATACACTTAGGGATTTTCAAATATCTCCACAGGAAAAAAGGTAAATTTATGGCAATCATCCCTACTAAAATAGTAATAAATAATGAAAACATTAGGGTTGTACTTTGTTATATGAAGGATATCGTACAAAAAACATCAGTATTTATAAGAGTGACAGGATTTATGAATAATATATTTAAATCTTCAGTGGTGCAAAAACACAAGAATCAGATTCTATAATGTTCTGACTAAACCAGCACTTGTATATGGAAGAGAAACAACATTAGCTGCAGAAATGCTCTTTACGACGAAAACTTCAGGATTTACATTATACGATAGAAAAGAAAGTACTGAGATATTAAACCAATTAGAAGTTACTCCTATGTTACAACAGATACAAAATTATAGAGAAAAACAGAACATGTTAATCAATGGGAAGATCTCGATTACTTAGACAGATTCTAAATTATGAGACACATAGGAAAAGAAGACTAGAAGACCTAAGGAAAGACGTCATGAGAGCGGAAAAAGGTCACATGGCCTAATCTCCATGAAAGGAAGAAGAGGAACAACAAAATAAAGGTATTATCATTTATATCATAGATGTATCAAATTGTTTCACTATTATTGTAATACTTATAATAAATGTAGTCCTGTCCTTATACATGTGCTCCATCTCACTGGTACTTTTACGTGGACCCTCCCCATCCTTTAACACAGCCACATTTGATTGTAATCAAACACACAACATTCTGCTTTGAATGGCTGGTAAGTTCATTTAACAATCATGCTTATTCGAATTACTTGCTTTAAGATGTCTGCGACAGGGATATCTAAACCGGTTCAAGTACATATTCTTCTTCTCCTTCTTCACTTCATGGCATAGACAATCAAATGTCAAAAGTCCTCCAGCTATCGTTTTCTGTGTCACTCCCCCGATTTCCTTCCTTTAGGATAATATTGTATTTTTTGTTTAGCAAATTTGATCTCTGGTCTGACATTTTTCCACTCATGTTTGAAATCTTTTAACCGTTCATTTATATTAAAAATGCCTAACTCTACTTCTATACTTTCATTTGTTATTAGGTGTCCATTCGTACATTCCTTCACACCTCTTAATTTCATTTGGAAGCCTGTATTTCACTCTTTACTTAATCTCCAAGTCTCACTTCCGTATGCTAGTAAAGGTGCAGTCATAACTTTGCGAAACTAATTTTGTTTCTTTACGTATTAAATAGTTAAAATGGCTCACCTCTTTTACACAACGGTTATTTACAACTTTTTCAATACATACCTTTGTTTTTATAAAATAAATACATATTTAAAGCGTTGTTCTATGATATTTTAAAACCTACATTCATTAGTTGCTTCCATTCCCTCAGTAGGATTATTATGAAGTAGAGCGATTGCAAGAATAGTTTCTACCAAAGTGAGTAGAAAAGTCATGTGATCGAAATACATAAGATGTTTTATTTTTATTTATATGCCGCCTTTAACGTCTTAGGTCATATACGTGCTTTGGTAGATTCACTCTCGTTTCACAGTTGGGTGGTATTGGTGTGAGTACTTAGTCCTACACCAAATTCACCCTTTACAGTTCCAGAATAGGGAGGATGGGGAATAATCCTGGGTAAAGATAACTTCCCACCCTCCAGCCGTGATCGAACCCAGTTATAGCCTTTAAAGCATTAGATCATATAAACAAAAAATGCGACAGTTGTGTGCTCTTTAAATTCATAATTCATGTTTAGAATACGAATTATTTTAGAAAGTTCACTGCGTGGTACCGTAACTTCTGTTTCCAAACTCTATTACTTGAAAACTAAACAAGACACAGAAATAAAATGTAAAACTAATTTGAGTGAAAACTTGAGACTTGAGTCGCCATCTGTACAATCATGTGGTAGTATTTAGACGTTGGTATCTTGAAGTCCAGTTTCTCGCTGTGACAAAAGCGTGTCTCGGGAAGCGAGACCATGCGCATGCGCATTAGAGTATATCTGGCTGTAAATTGCCAGTGGACCATTACTCTGTGCCTATGGTGGTATCTTTGGGTTACTGACGAGCGGGATTTGGAAGTTACGCCTTCGCAATCAAATTAACCTCGACCTACAGTCGTTAATAAACGAGCTGAGCTACATTGGAATTCACTTTCCTCGCATTATCAAGACACTGCGGTTCACCCTAGCCTACTTTCCCAAGTTTCAAAACACTGAACAACGGAATATGCTCCTCTTTTATCAGCGACAAATGCATCATACCTGCATACCTTGACTGAATGTTGAAGAATCGAACGGAAGTCTTTTTTTTTTTTTTTTTTTCTTCCTTACTTCTTCTGCTCTCTCCACCTCATTTGGGGTCGTCCTTGTTCTAATGGTTTGTAAAATAGTGCTTGCCAACGCGATCTTTCCACTTGTTCTGATATCTTTCAATTTCTTCAACAATGTTTTCTTCCTCTAATTGTTCCGGAGTCGAACTTTTCTAGCAATACCCAATAAGGACCTCAAAAATCTCATTGAGTTTATTCTTCCATTATCTTTTTACAATAATTTCAAGTGATCTATGGACCACGTCAAGAAACCCACTTCTATTCTTTTTGCTTTCTATCTTTCCAATATTTCTTCATCCTGTCGCTGTTAATTTTTTCTTCTTTCTTCTGTCCAAATCGTAGTTGTTTTGTTTGTCTCTGACCATTTCCTTCGGAGGTAGTTTAGTTTTGTCAAAAACAAGCTGGCAACACTGCAGATTTTTTGGGTGTCACTTTCCCTAGCTCAGTACATCAACGAACTTCGTAACGGTGCGTCTTGAAAACATAAACACATACCCTGCCCGAGCTGTTTACATCAACAAACTAGGTCAATTCCCTGACCAACCTCAACGCAACGTTGTTAACTTACCTTACGTCTGAAAGAGCTGCTCGGAGTATTCCTTCACGTCTTCTAAGTGATTAATTATTTGGAAACCCTGTGTGATGTCCCATAATTACTACCGAAGCTATATCAGAAATAAGTTACTCTACGCATCTTACAAGTAACAAACTGTTATCTTCGTACATTCTTGTGTAATTATGCATCCAAGTTGGACCATTTATTTTTTCAAAATCGGCTATCAAAGAACAAAATGCCATTGTTTGTAATGCTTCTATGAAGCAAATATTAGAAGGTATGTAATGACTTCCCTTCCACTCTGTATTTACAGACACAAGCATTTTGTTGTCAAATCTAGTCTGTGATCATTAAGGTGAGCTCAAGAATACACACAGCTTCTGTTTTAGCGTACGACTTATTTATTTAGAGTTTCTATTCCCACCGCGGTTATTTATTTGTTTATTCTTACATTTCAGATGTTAAAATGGTAAGAAATTTGTAACAGTGTATTGTTAACACAGGACAATTGTGTCCTAATCTCGTAGTGGGTGGGTGAAACAGTTAAATGCGTCAGAGAGTGTATCAAGAAATGAGCAGCGAGGCAGGTCGCGTGCTACATGGTCCATTTGTTTCTGGTGAAGCGGTCTGTGTCTGTCTGTTGCCATGGAAACTGACTCTCTCGCCCTCTCTTTCCACCTGTTTTCCTGCGTCCTCTTGCTTATCTCCACTCTATATTATTTCCTTCCTCTGTTTTCTGCTGCCATTGCATATATTTGGTCTCTGTGCGTTTGTTTATACTATTACTTCAAATCTTGAACACAGGTCCACTTTCCGGTCGTGCAGTTTAATAGAAAGTTTAAACTCATTAGAACAGAGGGTTCTTCAAATAAATGACCCAATTGAACATTAGCATACTGTAATTATTTTTTCCTTGTAATAATTTACATTGACGTCAAATGTTTTACTCCAACTGTTTTCACATACATTCTACTCCAAGTGCTTTACGGTGTGTATACATAGTGCAAAAAGTATGAAGTGATGTTCACATTACAATACTGACATACTTTCCATGCGTAGATCAATGTGTTTAACCACGATGTGCTCTTAAAAGCGTTTCATAGATAAACTGGTGTTTGCTAAACATTACCTTGTTCCTCAAATTCTTAAAATTATTTTATATTCATTTTTGCCTACTCAAGTACAACCAATCTGTAATCATTACGTAAGCAGCTAAATACAGAACAAATCCTTTTAAATACACAACAATCGTTTGTTTAATTTTCTCATTTTATTTTAGGGAATAAGAGAAAAGCTTTCACGAAAATGTACAAAATATATGAAAGGAAATAATCTTGAATGACATGGCAATGAAATATAAGACAAATGTGTATTCAAAATATAATTTCATTTGTCACAAAAATATCTTAAACATATCGTATTTTAATCCAAATCATTAGAGCCATTTTCAAGAAAATCAAAATTTTCGAACAAATGTCCATGTAGAGCGTAGTTTAGGTTGGAGGCATTTTCTTGAAATCTTCATTCGCATCCTTGAATGACATTAACGTTAAATACCAACTTTGCTTTTCAAGCGACTTTTCGTTTTTGATTTTGCTGTCCAGACTGACACACGCACACACACACACACACACGCGCGCGCGGACCTTTTTCTAACAATGCTTTTTTTTATTCAGGGGGAGTCAAAACATATACTTCCCGTGAAATTTTGGGTGGAATACAATACTTCCCGTACTTAGTCACTATACGCAGTAGAGAAAGCAAAAATAAAATTGTTACGGTTCTAACATCCGCTGATGCACATCTGAATCATCAATATTATAAATTTTGCCTAAATTAAGCGCTCATTTGGCTAAGTTTCCCTGACTTTTCTCTTCTTTGCATTTCCTTCCTTGTAAAGTTTTAGCATTTTTGATCGCCTATTTCTTATAATTACTAGTCAGATTCTTTTAAATAAGTGTTGTTTATAAATTAAATTCAACAATGGAATGATATTTCTTTTAATTTGACTCTCGCCCTTAATTTAATTCTGCTGTGCTGTGCTAGGGTTCCCTTTGGCGTGGAGCGAGTCAGCGAGCCACCCCTGCCTGTGTAAACTGCAAGTGCTACCAACTTAACATGTACCATCTCTCTCTCTCTCACTCTACTTTAATAAGCTTACAAACGAGGCACAAGGCTGAACAATCCCTGCCCATTTCAAAACAAATAGAGCGGTTAGAGGTACAGGCGCGCGTGTTATCGCGTGTTCGGCTTGCGAACGGTTTAAACGCCTGCAAATGATACCTACCTGCGAGTACTTGTTTAAAGGGCAATCATTTCTTTAACTACCTTCGCATAAAAGTGAAAAGGCATGTAGGTACGAGTACCACACACAACGTTTTTATTCTGCTGTGTGGTTACATGATGCTCCAGTCCTAAGTAGCGTGTTTATCATTTGTTACTCTGACACCCCTAAGTGCTGCTTTAACCTCCTCAGGCCTAAGGTTCACAAATTTCCACTCAAACAGAATTGCATGTTTACACCTTATTGAAACCAACAGTTAGTATAGTAAAATTCAATATGATTTTATTTGTATTAGCACAACCTGCAGCTTTGCACTTAATATTTTGGGGATCTCCTTTCATTTTTCTACTTTGTACCTCTCCCCCCATCCACTCTCTCGCTTCCTACATCGCTTTCTTTCTTTCTTTCTTTCTTTTTTTTTTTTTTTTTTTTTTTTCTTTTCAAAAATTTAAAATTTTGATTTCCTTGAAAATGGCTCCAACAATTTTGAATAAAATTCCATATGGTAATTATTATTTATTTATGACAACAAACTTACTGTAGGTGTTTTTAAACACATAAGCCACGTGTAGCCAATGTTTGAAAGGTAGAACTGGAACTTAAAAATTCAATGCCACAGCTGGGATTTGAACTACAGACTTTCCAATCCCAGTTCTAGTTCTACCTCTCAAAAATGCAATATATTTAAGATATTTGTATGACAAATAAAATGCCTATTTTTAATTTTCTGGCTATAGCCTATGTAGCCCTGTTTACTCTGGATGACTTGAATAACTCGTAAACCGTAAGAAATAGACAAAATCTTACTGTTCAAGAAGTGTATATCCCGCTAAAACACACATTTGTATCCGAATAAATTTTTTTGTAGAGTGAACCATTTCGGAAATATTTTTTGTTATTTGTGTCATGGGGAAAACTTAAAACTTTCGTGAAATGGAACATCGTCTTTCATTTTTCTATATGTTAAGCGTGCAAAGAGAAGGGTATCTCAAAGCTTTAAAAAATTTTACTATCGCTCAAAGCCTACTGTGTTCTAATATTCCCCTTGTACCTACAAGGAAATAAGCAATAAGATAACTTGTACAAATGTTTATCTCAACTAACATGAAGAAGATATAGGAATAAGAGTTTGTAAGAATGGTTAGTACAAGAGTAGAGAAAGTCATGTGAGTGCAGCACATCAGATTTGTCCCTTAACCTTTTGCCTTTGTTTTCCTCCATCGCCTTCATTCCTCTGTGCAGCTTACGCTAATGTAATGCTTTAAAAATCAGTAATAAGAGATACTTTTCTAGGAGATTAATATTTGTTTTCCTTATATTTATAACCAATTGTAATTCTATTGTTTCTAGTGGTAGCAGAAAATTTTTTATAACTTCTTAAATACTCATCCTATCGACATTTTCTAAAAAATAACAACAATAATAACATAAAGGACAACAGCTCTTCGGGTCAAAGTTTACCAGCCGCTGCCCATCATAGGATAACCATAATTGATAAATATGTTTTCACTACTTGTGATTTCCCAGGCATCATCGCAACTAAAATAAAAGCTGAAAAGCTCCTATCTACTTAATAAACGTTAGGATACTATTAAAAACTCTCGAAATATATATTGAAAAAACAAATGTGCGTGGTAGTTTGGATTCAATACAGATAATTGTAAATCAAAACAAATAAAAGCATTTGGACCTTGGTAACGAGAGATACATAGATACTAGTGACAATGGCGCACATAACGATAGGGGAAGGTTTATAGATCACGACTGAGCGTTAATCCTGCCAAATGGTGCTGCAAAAGCATAAAATATTCACAAAAGCGCCACAATAGCTTGACTGCTAAGCTTGCCCATTACCGAAGCTGCTATTGCTGTTCTTTTCCAGCACTGCTATGCAGTTGTCATATAACAACAATAGGTGTGCGTTACTATTAAACCTTCCTCTTCTAAAGATACGAGAAAACCTTACACACGTAACTAAGCTCAACCAAGATTCGAACTCGAGAGCTTATAAATGTGGCGTAGACAAACCTCAGATATGTTCAGCTTCTCAAAAGTGAGGCAGTAGAATACAAGAATCTCCATGTAACTTTATTTCTTGCACATTTCTGATATACCAGAAGGTATTGTAATACCGTACGCGGCGCACAGCAAAGGACGGTCGGGGCTAAGGTACTTCCCACCACATACCAGGCCAGCGACCAAACAAAGGCGCTCAAGGTCAGGCTGCCTCGTGCGACTGTTTGTGTACACGTGACTTACAACAATGGGTGCGGCGCGTATCACAGGCGCTCACGGCCAAGTTTCCCCAAACCACTCACGCGACCAAACACGCCATAACAATCAGAGCCAAAAGAGGTTTTCTCCAGATGATTCGAGAAGCGGCCGGATTGTTTGAAGAAGTTCGCAAAAGGTCCGTGTGACGTCATCCCCACTATATAAGGAAGCAAGGCAAAGATAGAGCAAGAGTTACAGACCTGAGTCGATTAAGATCGTCGTGAAAGGTAAGTCGCGTCAAAGTGAAGAAGACTTAACGAGCTTTGTGTGATTGTATTGTGAGAGTTATTGTGTGAAATATAGTGAAAGGACTGAGTTAAGGTTACGAGAAGTAAACAGTTGTGAGTTATAATATCACGAAAGAGTGTGTTAACGTTAGTCGAAGAGAACTGTGTGTTGTGCCAACGTTTAGAAGAAAAATAAAGCTATACAAAAGCAAATTGCCTTATTTTGTCCTCTTTGTCACAGTATTGCCAAAATTATTTCTAAATTGTCTCGGTGGCTGGTGCTAACCTTCAAATCCAGAGACCCCAGGTTCGATTCCTGTTTGAGGGTGGACATTTTTCTTCGAATAGGATTATTCCCCAACCTCCCTACAGTCCAGTAATTTGTTCCATAGGTTGAATGCCCCCGATATGAAAATAAGCCCCCGATAAATAAAATATTTGAAAAATATGATTTCTAAAATCACCCTAGCTAGTTTTGCTCTGTTTTCACAGAGTTCCAGTTCAGAATTCTATTTAATCTAGTTATACAGGGAAGAAGGGAGCTTTGTGACATTTGTGATTTGTTCAAGTTTCAAGTTAACAAAAGTAAACATAATATTTCCCACAAAGTGAGACCAATTCACCAGCCTGTTTCTCGACATGACCAAGCAAAGCAAATTAGATTTCACACTCAAGCTCCGAGCGTTCCACTTATTTACATCTCTGTTTCATCCCCCACTGCCTGCTTATTGTTTTCCCTTATCTCGACCACTGGCTTTCATTTATTCTACATTTTCTAATTACTCGCATTGGTATCTCCCCTCCCACCCCTATCGACGTAAGCACCCTAGTGATTTTCCAAGCTAGATAAGTCTCTCGGCATGCTTACTCAGAAGGGTGCTGTGGCGGTGTAGACAAACTCTACGTACACTACATTTTCATTTCTGCTTGCTTCTGCTAACGCATGGTTACGAATTTTCCCCAAATGGCACCCACTTAATAAGCTGTCCTGTTTTCGTGCTTCCCATATTAACTATATACTCATTATTATCATCATCATGAGCCGACATTGGCTCATCTTCCCTGAGCGTCACGTGGACATTGTACCACCTGACACACCTCTTCATTTGCAGTGAATGTCATTGTACTTATAACAGCGATTTATTGTAACGAAGTGATGTCGCTGCCTAAAGGTATTCTTAAAAATATTTAAAAAACGAGATTTAGTGATCGAAGTATTCAAACTTTCTCATAAAAATAAATAGAGTATTTAGCGCTCGAATGTTGGCAAAGTTTGCCTCCACATTTGCAAGCATCTTTTTTTCTCGAATGAAGCAAAGATAATGTAAAAATCTGATGTGTTGCACTCACGTGACTTTCTCTACTCTTGTACTAACTATTCTTACAAACTCTTATTCCTATATCTTCTTCGTGTTAGTTGAGATAAACACTTGTACAAATTATCTTATTGCTTATTTCCTTGTAGGTACAAGGGGGATATTAGAATACAGTAGACTTAGAGATGGTAAAATGTTTTAAAATTTTGAGATTCCGTTCTCTTTACACGATTAACATGAGTAATGATGTTATATTTGACAGAAGTATAAGATCTCCAAAACTTACAGAAATAACAAGACGCATCTCCGAAATGGTTCACACTACAAAACATTATTTGTACCTACATAAATTGTGTATTTTATCAAGATCTACGTTTTTTTGTATAATAAGATTTGGTCTATCTCTTACGGTTTACCAGTTATGCAAAAGTCTTCCAGAGTAAACAGGGCCACATGAGCTATATCCAGAAAATTCAGCACCTACATTTCATTTGTCACAAAAATATCTCAAATGTATGGCATTTCTATCAAAATCGTTAGAGGCATTTTCAAGATAATCAAAATTTTCCATGAAAGGGATAGTTTAGGGTGGTGCAATCTTCTTGAAAATCTACGTGCCGCATCCTTGAAATACGTTAAACCTAAATACCAACTTTGGTTTTTAACCAATGTTTCGTTTCTGAGTTATGCTGTCCACAGACTGATACACACACGCGCGTTCGCGCACACACACGGACCTATTTCTAAAAATGCTTTTTAGACTCAGGGTTCTCAAAGATATATTTCCGGTGAAATCTCGACATCGAATTTTTGGGTGGAAAGCAATACGTCCTCTACTTACCAGCAGAGAAAGTAAAAATTCTATAGTATTTGGCTCTCATTTCTTCGCTTGTTTTCATATGTGTAACACCTTTTGATTTTTCGTTAAATATATGTTCTTTACCAAATAACGCTCTGATTATTTTCGATTTTGATAAGTTTATCCCATTAAAGAGACAACAATGTTTACAAGTATTAATTATCGTAATCAACCCTCCTTTACACGGAGGGGAAACAAAAGGATAAAAGAAATCTAATGAGATTTGATTTCATTATCGAGATAAGGAGTTCCGTGACGGAAGGAGGAATTTTAAAGGGATGTTGTTGGCAGCATCCCACCGTCTGTGGGACACGAAGGGCGAAAGGTTTAACGTACTGTAAGTTTCGAATCTAATTTTAGTCCATCAAGAAGCAACGAACGAACGAACGAAGGCAAGGAGGGGGAGTAAAAATTAAATTCCGCTCACAGAATTGAGCATAAACGCAAGGAATAAGGAGAAGAATGAAGAGGGTGTGCCAGAGAAGAACTCATGCCGTGTTAAAGTGGCATCCGACGCTTTCTGTTTCAAACAAGACTTGATCCTATCCCTCCCTCTCTGGCCTCAAACAGATCGGCAATCTCGGACTCAGAAACTCGTTTATGCATAGTTAAACAAAGGGTATTTTCAAAACATCTTCCTATATCGATCCATTTTGCTTTAGATTAGAAACATTACACAGCAAAACTATGCTATAATATCTCATTGTTTACCATTATTTCAGGAAGTGATTGTACATATAGCCACATAAAGACAAATGAAAAATTGTAGTACGTCTGTGGACGTTTATACCAACATAACACATCTAATTGTGCATTCACACGAGTTTCTCTAGTCGCTCTTGTACAAATTAGTCTAAAAACACGTTTTAAGAGCTGGTCGTTATTTGACTGCTTTGTTATCCCATTTAAGGAAAGTATAAGCATTCAAAAATTCCAAAAAATAACAAAGGATAGCTTGAAGATTATTAGTTCCCCAAAAAATGTTTTAATTAGCTATACATTTTTGTATAGTTAAGGTTTACCGGTCATTGAAAAATCATCCAGAATAAAGAGGAATTCTGAGGAAATTTCCATAAAAGTCAAGGTATAGGTTTCATTTCTCATAAAATATCTTAAACACATGGTATTTTAATCAAAATTGTTTCAGGCATTTTTGAGAACATCAAAGCCTTCGAAAACTGTTCCAGGTAAGGGGTAATCTGAGGTAGGGGGATGTTTCTGAAAACAATAAGAGTGAAGGAGGTGCAGACCAGACAGAAAGCAAGAAAGAGCATGCTAGGAGAGGAGAAGGAAATTGGAGAGAGAGGGGGGAGATAAATGCCGTTGTTAATGCAATAAAGCAGGTGGAGCATCGGGTTTTCGTAACCAAGTAAAAGCTCTGTGTCATTTTGGAAAGTGCGTAGTAAACAAAGAAAAAATGTAAGCTAATGCTTTTTAAGGATGAACTGAAGCATAACAAAAGTTTTTAGCCGCGACTTGGACTACACTTGCTCAGAGAGGGAGAGACTGGAGATAAGGAAGGGAGGCAGTGGGGTGAGACGTAACTTTACAAATAACAGGGAGTAATTCGAAGCAAGCAATTAAAGAACGCAGAGCACCATTCCACCCTCCTCCTCGACTCCTCCTCGCAGTTCTCAAACGTTAGGCAGGACTTGCACTGCAAGATTACGGGCAATAACCGACTTACTTTGTGCCACTTTAACTAAGCTCCCACTTTTAGCACATTCACTTCAACATATTGCATGTCTCCTTGCACTTGGACTGGCTGAAGTCGTCATCTTCAACTCGGCTTAGTGTGTCCGAACCAGAACAAGTGAACCAAGCTTATGGCAATCGAGAGATAAACAATGTATCAGCAATGAGGCGCAACCAGGTTAGGTTATGTTTCCGCTGGAGGAACTACTGTATAGCACAAATCTTTCAACTTAAGAAACAATGGAATATACCTATAGATGCCAACTTACCTGTTTCGTGACAGAGTCGATGAGACGAACATAGATGTCTTGTTCCTGCCGCACACCTGGAAAAAAATAATAATTATATTAGAAAAAAGTCCATATCGACATCTCTAGTTCATTCTAAACATTGCATTTATTTCAGTGAACTATCTGTAGAAATGTTACCCTATTACACGCAAAGTAAAACTGCAGTTGCTTAGTGCCCAAGGTTGTTTCCAAAATATTGAAGCTGTAGTATAACAAAATACTTATATCATATTACACCAATCAAAAGTAGATGGCTGCATGTATAAAAAGTATAATGTAACCATAGTCAGCTTGCCTCCCCCCCCCCCCCCCTTCATTACAGCACAGAGTTGAATATTTTGGTTCCATAAAATTTTAGATAACCTTTGCAGCCATTCTTCATCTCAATATTATTCTTAAGACTATATCTAGAAATTAAATAGTTAAAGTGATATTTGATCACGAAAGATTACTAATGAAATATTTTTACTTTTTCTACCACGTATAGTAAAGTAGAGGAAGTATTGTATTCCACCCAAAAAATCGATGTCGAGATTTCATCGGAAATATATGTTTAGAGGGCCCCTGAATCAACCAAAAAAAAATTTTAATAAGAAGATCCTTGTGTGTGTATGTCTGTGTGTATGTGTGCCTATCAATGGACAACATAACTCAAACACGTAAAGTCGATTAAAAACCAGATTTAGTATTTAAGTTTGATGACTTTCAAGGATGTGAGACGGAGATTTTGAAGAAAATTCCTCTACTCTAAACTACCCTTCACATGGAATATTTTTCGAAAATTTTGATTTTCTTGAAAATGGCTCTAACAATTTTGATTAAAAAGTCATATGTTTGAGATATTTTTATGACAAATGAAATGTATATCTTGAATTTTCTGGCCATAGACCATGTAGTTGTATTTACTCTGGACGACTTTTGCATAACTGGTAAACTATTAGAGATAGACCAAATTATAGTATACAAAAATATAGATCTTGCTAAAATACACAATTTATACCCAACTAAATTTTCTTGTAAACTGAAGCATTTCGGAGATATTCCTTGTCATGTGTGTGAGTTCCGGAAAACTTAAAACTTCCGTGAAATGGAACATCGTTATTCAGTTTTTTATATGTTAAGTGTGCAAAGAGAACGGAATTTCAAAGCTTTAAAAGATTTGACTATCGCTCAAAGCCTACTGTATTCCCATATCCCCCTTGCACCTACAAGGAAATAAGCAACAAGATATTTTGTACAAATGTTTATCTCAACTAACACGAAGAAGATATAGGAATAAGAGTTTGTAAGAATTGTTAGTACAAGAGTAGAGAAAGTCATGAGATGTTTATCTTAAGTCATGTGAGTGCAACATCAGGTTTTTATTGGAGGAATATAAATATTCAGAGCGACAAACAGTTGATGGCTGTCATAAGGTTTTTATTTTCTTTTAGAAGTTTATAAAATCTCAGAAAGTAACAATGACTTTACCGTAAAAATGCACTTGAGTCTAATAATTTTCACATTTATGCAAAAAATCATTTTTCCATAATTCAGATTTCACCAGAGATCTTCACTATCTAATAAGGATGCACATTTTCTTGCTTGGGATGTTTTAGACAAATTATTTACCTCTGTGGTTTGTTTTTGGATGTAGTATAACCTTTTATTCATTAATAATGCGTTTCAAAGGTATATTTTACAAGATTTGCGCATTTTATGGGGTCCACGCATCAATATATTATGTTACTAGGGTGGCTAGACCGTTTTCGAGGTAATCCCTTCTTCAGCTGTAAGCAAACTCAACTGTTCGAGTTACAGCTGACTTACATCATGAAAACGCTCCAGCCAACCTAACTACAGCCTACTATTATTCAGTATTTAAACGTCGATATCACAAGATTTACAATGAATTTGACAGCACTTTATATTCGTTATAATTTTTATATACCTCACTTACCATTATATGTATTATAATGATATAAAGTGCATGTTTGTTTCGCAAGCAAACAATAGCACAATGTCAGCGTGATAGATTGAACCTACTCATTCACAGAACTCACTTCACTAATTCGCACTCAAGTTATAACTCAGTCAAATGAAGTACTAGAATTTTCTGAGGTCGGTCAAAGCCCCCAGGTAAATGTACAACTGAACAGAAATTATTACATCGCCTCCTCTGCTAGTTAGTGACAGCAAAATTTGATGGCTGTGATCCAAGTGCTCTTGAAGGACAACAGTGTACGCCCTGAATAAGTACAACCACAGTGTTCAGCTCAGCAGGGAGTGGGCAAATTGGACAGTGACTGAAATGCTTGATCAGCTATGACAGACATCAAATTTAATGGCGGCTGATATCTGACTGCTGATTATTTTCTTTCCTGCAGCGCAAATAAATGTTGTAGGTGTCAATGATATTTGTATCACCGGCTTTGTGGTGTGTTTGTAAGATTCATAGATAACTCATCACAACTTGAGTCAAGCCTCAAAGTCTCTATCTACTATTATGGGAAAGTTTAGATGATATTGAAATACCTTTAGTGTCAAACTTAATAACATTCTCTGTGATCACCAAAATAGGAGCTGGTATGTCTGTTGGAACATTCAGGACAACATGTACAATTATTGTTCTAGAGCGCTCCAAATATCTTTTATTTCAGCTATAAACAAAACTCTCTGGAACAGAGCTGTGGTTTATGTACGTAAAGTTGTATACATGTGGTTGTATGCAAGGTGAGCATAAACATCCCGTAATATTGTTTCATTAATAAAGCATTTATTAGATGAAACATTTAACTAGCAAGAATAAGGCAGTGTGACAGCCCACCTGTGCCCAGGAGTCAGTCCTCTGCAGTTACTGCAAGTGATTTCCCTAGAGGACCAAGTCATCTGGTCGAGTTTTCATTCTCACAGAAGACCGTCGTCGTACAAAATAAATAATAAATAGCTTTCAAATAATAAGATATAACATATGGATGTCTTCCACAAACGAACCACACAAAGGCCTGTCTTGGAAATGTAACCAGAAAAAAAAAAAAAAAAAAAAAAAAAAAGAACCATAGTGGCTTAAAAATGAAAGACTTTGCGGGAGCCGACAGAATGCAGCAGGTACTTCTGGGGTGGGTGGATGGATGTAGTTACGGTAGATTCCGCTTAGGGACTCTGCTGGAATTGTTCCGACTGTTCTCCGAGTTTAAACAAAAGAGAAGCGCTGGAATACGTCATGAGGACTTGATTAGGACGGGGACCTCCCTCAAGATTTTTCGGTTTCCTGAGGAAGGAAGGACCTCATAGAAAATAAAACTTGGGCTGAGGATTCTGCTGTCTCTCGTGTTTGCACAGCCTCATTGTTATGGGAGCAGATGATATTCTTGTGCACACATGAGGAATCGCTACCCCGCCATCATCTAGCTCTGGTGTTGCATAAAACATGGTGACGTCACTGTGGGTGTGTGTGTGTGTGTGGTGGTCCTGCGTGGTTTCAGAATTAAAACTTGAGCTTCACAGTCAAACTCCGGCAATGAATTCTTAATCTACAGAATAAATAAGAGCTGAAGAATACTGGAAACAGAAGGAAACTTTAATGGAGCTTATATTCTCTTCATTATTTACTCGAGTTTGTAAATATATGTGTTTAGTTTGCCAGAATATGAACTTGTGATATACCTTCTGAGACCTCGGCGGTCTTCTGCAAAGATACGAAACCTTGGATTTCTATTTGGGAGCTAAAACGTTCTGATTGTCTAGAATCTCTGGAGGACGCTGCTCTTCATACCCAGAAGCCATTCCGAGATATTCCTCCCACGCTTTGGACACGTCACATCCCTACGTCACCGCACTCGTACTCGCGTGAGTTTCTTGCTTAAAAATATGCTGAAACTTGAACTGATGAAGGAAATGAGCGCGTTAGCCTAACTGAAAACCTTGAGATTCGAATCCTTCTTATTTTATATTGATAGAATCAACTCAATCGTTAACATCTCACGATGTTAAATAAAACGTCTGCATTATTATTATCACATTCTCACATTGTATAACATAGCGCTAGTTTTTGGTTCTCTGTGGCATTATTATGTTCTCTAACAACTCCCATACTAGACAGGGAAGGCGCCATGTCTACCCTTCACTTCCTCCCTTTCCTCTAGCGGGCAGTAACCACAATATTTGTGCGTCGTGTACCCTAAAGTCGCCTTTCTATATCAATTGCTCAGTATTGCATTAGTTGAGTGGTTGCCATATAACCTATGTTATGTCTATTTCTTTTAAACCGAGTGAAACTTGGGTCGCGAGAGACATTAAGACTTTAAGCGCTTCTTATTAAGTGCTTTTGTTTTATAAGGAACACAACTCGCTTTAGGGATAACCTGATTTTCGAAGTCCTTTTAAACCCAATTTGCTTTCCTTATATTACCGTAAACAACTATATATTCAACATAAATTGCAAAATTTAATCAAAATAATGTAATCAATATGGAAGAAATCTACGGCACAGCTACCATGGAAGTGATAGCTCGTACTCATATAATTTCAACCTAGTGTATGATTTGGTCGTAAACATGTCAGTCGCAAGGGAGTGCGTCACTTTATTCATGTCGTTAATGTGACCGTTTAGTACTTGGAAATCCCTAGCTGGAATGGATGTAATTTCGATCTTTCCTTCTCACTTTCTCTGCCCCGTTATTGAAACGCCTGATCCATTCAGTCATCTCATTCCCTCAAATATAAAATCACTAGCCCATATATTAATTATATCTCATTTTACTATGATAAAAAGGTGAAGTGACAGCGATCTCCTTTACCGACTGGGTATATATTTCCTGCGTTCGACTCGGTGGTGGGTGCCAGCGCTGGTTCAATGTTTTGTCACCCGCGGCGTGGCACTCTCACCAAGCTTAGCTGGTTAAGTTAGCTGGTGTGGTGACTCCTAAATTTGAGTCCTCTATGGACATCTCCCATAGTTTCATTTAATTTAAATGGGATTTCCTGATCCCTGTTGGGCTTGCTCGATCTTTTTAGAGTTAATTTCATTTATTCCTACTTTAATAGAGCCAAAGCTTTTTGGGGTGATTATTGCCATGTAGATGTATTTTGCAATGCTATATATGTACATTTCTTCTTGTTGGTGTTCAAATACACTATGTGAGCCTATTTAATGCTTCTATGGGTACGAGGGGCCCAAATGACCCAGTTGTCGACGGGCCCTTAAACTCTACACTCCACTCCACTCTATAGGTACAAATAACTGATTTTCGGAACGAAGATTGAGGTTAACGATATGTATGACTAAATTTTGTGAAACACCAGAAAAAACGTTTTTGTTTAAAACTTTAATTAAGGCATTCGTAAATGCGAGAAATACATAATTTGTTTAAACGTTGCGTAAATTTTAATGTGAGGTATGTGTTACAACTTTTGATGCCTGTTTTGTCGCTATTATTTCATTTTTCTTCTTGTAAAATTTTACTTGCGTTGCAGTTTTTGTATTGCAATAATGAAATTTGCTATACATGTTTACAGAGACAACAAATAAAACTTGGCCTAGATTTTATTGACAAATTATCTACGCTCATATTCTTAATTTTCAAACACAAAACTTACAAATTATTAGAGAAAAACGTACCTATTTGTAATTTTAAAATGTTTGAAGTCTAAACTGAAGAATACATAGAGAAACGTTGGACACTTTTAAAAAATAAATGGATTTTGAACCTAGAGTTAAAATATTAGACCAAGATTTAAACGTTTGTCACAACGGACTTCTTTAGTGACGTAACAAAAAAAAAAAAAAAAAAAAAAAAAAAAAAAAAAAAAAAGAAACGGAATTGGCCATAATTTCTAAAATGTATGACTAATTTTCTAGGAAGACTCTTAGGTCCTCTTCAATGAGGATGACTTTTGTATAGGCAGAAAACCGTAGGAGACAAATTCCCTCTTTCTACAACAAATTGTAGACGTCACTAAGGACACAATTTATGTTAAATAAAGCTTTTATTTTTAGAGTTAATCCTTTTTGGGATGTTCTTCGTTATTGATGTGAGTTTTGTAATACTTATACTTCTCTCAAACAGGAAGTTTTTATTGCTTCGCCTCCTGTTCATGCAAAGAGAACCAATTTTAAAGCCATCTAAAATATTTACCTTAAAAACTACGTAAACAGGGGCAACAAGACAAAGTGCTTCAGTTGTTTGCCGTGGTTAAATAATAACTGCATAATTTTTTTCAATATACAAGGAGTGTACTACTAGTGAATGATGTTATTAAAAGTATTCATTATAATTGAATTCTGATTCGAGTATTCTGAGTAATTCCTCTGCACCTGTACAACCCTGGGATGAGACCCGGCTGACTAGCTGACCGGCAAATTAACGGCCAAGTTTGGATTTCTGCAGCAGGGCCAACACTGGCTCCTTCACTTGAGGTGACCAAATACATCCGCCGCAAGTGACGCAGCAACATAGGGCGAGTAAAAAGGCTCCGATGTATAACAATTCTACCACCGCAACTTAGTAGAAACAGAAGAATACAGTAGGCCTGTTGCAAGGAAATATGTAACGAAACCTTTCTAAAAATTGATCTCGATAAGAATAAGTCTTTGGAAGGAATGCCTCTGTGATCTGGTTGTTAGCATACTAGCTTACAAAACTTGCCCATCCTTCCTAGAGTCCAGAAGTATGAGTGAGAATGTAAATGTGTGTCAGTGTGAATTTAATGTCTACAGAGAAAACTCAACGTAAACAAACACAGTTACACCACAATAGTAAACAGGTAAACGTCATTGCTGATGAGCAACTGTTCTAAAGAAAAGATCGCCTATATGACCACAGATATTAAAGGTGTCATATAAATGGAGCAAGGAAGAAACAAAATCTTAGTTTGTTGAAGAAAGGCTGAGGAGGAAAGTGACGTAAATGTAATATATGAGACGTTTTTGCAGTTTGGTTCTACCTTTCCAATTTTAACTTACACATGACATGTGTGGCAGCACAATTAGTTATCAAAAAGTGAACAAAGTGGCAAGTTGGACCGCTACAATAAGAACTCAATCAAAGAAATCGTTCTCACCCGTCTCGCTGTTGTGAATGTTGTAAGGCGCCGCGTAAAGCCAAAGAAACGGAAAGGATCCTACATAACTGCCAAGTTAAACAAATGCTTCGATTAAACTGTGATAAACTGCTAGAGAAAATAAAGATAAAAACAAAAGGCAACAAAAGCAATAACGCTATAGCCCCTCAGCAATCTCTCATCACTTCCTCGATCTTCTCCTTTGCGTTTGTACTACATCTTCTTCTTGTTCCTTCTCGCAATTTATCTCATTTGCCAAGCTGCACTCTCGCGGCACCTCCTCACTACCGTCTCCCTGGGGAGACACCCCTTCCCCTCCCTCCCTCCTCCTTATTTGTAATAAAATAACCCGGCAAATGGTCTCCAAGGAGACTGAAAAGATGGGCTCCTACTTTGTTTCGCTTTTTTTGTAACCATCGTATATACAATCTAGTGGCATCACTTTACCTTGCTCTCTTTATACTATATGTGCCTACCGGTGACTCAACCTTGGCGACCTCATCTACCCTGCATACGTCATTCTCACATTTACACTACTTGTGTGTGTTTCTTATTGTTCTGTGCACTGGCGGGTCCAACATCAACAAATTGAAGGCTTCTACCTAAAAAGGTAATTTATTAAAAATCTGATGTGTTGCACTCACATGACTTTCTCTACTCTTGTACTAACCATTCCTGCAAACTCTTATTCCTATATCTTCTTCGTGTTAGTTGAGATAAACATTGGCACAAATTATCTTATTGCTTATTTCCATATAGGTGCGAGGAGAATATGGAAATACAGTAGGCTTTGTGCGATAGTCCAATCTTTTAAAGCTTTGAGATTCCATTCTCTTTGCACGATTAGAATATAAAAATGAACAACGATGTTCCATTTGACAAAAATATAAGTTCTCCAAAACTTACACACATAACGATGAATATCTCCGAAATATTTCACTCTACAAAATAACTCATTTGTACATAAATTGTGTGTTTTAGCATGATCCACTTTTTTTTTGTATAGTAAGATTTGGTTTATCTCTTATGGTTTACCAGCTATGCAAATGACATCCACGGCTAATGCGACTACAGGGACTATTCCCAGAAAATTCAAGATATACATTTCACTTGTCATACAAATATCTCAAACATATGGCATTTTAATCAAATCGTTAGAGCCATTTTCAATAAAATCAAAATGTTCCAAAAATTTTGTATGTAAAGGGTAGTTTAGGGTGGAGGAATTTTCTTCAAAATCTTTGTGTCGCATTCTTGAAAGCCATTAATTTTAAATACCAACTTTGGTTTTTAACCGACTTTTCGTTTTCGAGTTACGCTGTCCACAGACTGACAGACACACACACAGACGGATCTTTTTCTAAAAATGCTTTTTAGTGGATTCAGGAGGCCTCAAAACACATATTTCCGGTGAAATCTCGACATCGAATTTTTGGATACAATACTATACTTCTCTAGTTTACTATACGTAGTAAAGAAAGTAAAAAAGACTACCCTACTATCCATTTCACGATAGTTAAGATACGCATTTTCATAAATGCTCTTATTACATTTCGTACAGCTACCATGAGAATAGGAGAACACCACGATGTTGCTAGGCAACACGCGGCCCGACAACAATGCAGTTGTTGCTTTATTGGAGACACGAGCATAAGCCACAAAACGCTAGCTGATCGGCTCATCTATTGTCAGGAGGCCTGTATATTCTCAATGGACAACAAATACATCGTCAGGGGAAACCTTTGCCAGTTCATTTGGTCACAATGTATTGACTTTGTTAACGTTGGCAACTGAGAATTATAGTGGGAGCAGCAAGGTAACTATAGCATCTGCTACGGACTAGGCCCATGCGCAATAAGTAGATTTGAATATAGCTTGTACCTATCCGTTTTATTTCAGGTGAATTTATCTTTCTAGCTGCCTGGAGCATATTTAAAGCTATTTGTTTATGTTTGTATAATATTTGTGACTTCCTACAGAATATAATACCGCAACTGATGTCTTCGCAGAACGTAAAGTTGCCTTACCATTGCATAAGCCTCTCAAACAGAACAGGAGATACATTCAGGTTTTTGAACATATCAAATAAAATCGTTACAATTACGCCGAAGTGTAGAACACTGGTAATGTCTACATACAGTGCAGTGAATTATCTCATTTCCTCACAATTTTCTGGGGTCTCGCGCGCTAGCAACAAAACATCTGAATTCGATACATGGCCTACGTTACATAAATAGTTTTTATGGAGTGTTATAATGTGCTGCCAGTAGAAGCAGATTACTCAATTAACAAGTTGCGCCACGTTGCCACACACTCTTACATTTATGTTGTGACAAAAACGACAAAATTCCGTCCAATTACTTTTGTGCCACTTTATTCTCTTCCAAAATATTTCCACAAAAACAGTTTTCCTTTACTGACGTTAATACAGTTTAGTCTTTCGTGATATTACAATACACAACTGTTTTCTTCTCGTAACTTTGACTGTTTCTTCACTTTCTCTCTCTCTCTCTCTCTCTCTCTCTCTCTCTCTCTCTCTCTCTCTCTCTCTCTCACAAACAACTGACTTTGACGATATAGGTAATAACTCAACACTGATCAACTACTTCGTTATCTTCCTTTCGACGAAAAAAACTCACACAAATGACACACACACACCCTCAAGCTAAAAACGGACTACGACGACTCATATCTGTAGCTAACGCCCCTGCTCATTGAGTCGCCTCCTTACACAGCGAGCATGACGTAACGCGGACCTTTCTCGAACTTCTACAAATACGCCGGCTGTCAGACATTTGTTGAATAATCTCGAAAACCCTTTGTGTTACCGCTTTAATTGTTGTCACGTGTTCACAACAGTTGCTCATAGGCAGTCTGACCTTGAGCGCCTTTGTTGCACGCAGCGCCAGTGCCGCGAGGCAACTCAGCCTCGAGCCTTTGATGTTGCAGCTGCCATCAGCCGGCCTCACAATATGTATATTATTCAAGATGAAATTTAAATTTATAACACTGTTTAAAAATGTTTTTCGTAATATTCCCCATTTAGGCTCCCTTTAATTGTGAAGTAATCTCTTAGCATATCGTTAGTACTTAAGAAATATCGGTTAAACAGTCAAGAAAACTCGAAGTTATCATATATTCTGGCTTACAACTGTTAAGACCAAAGTTTGAATTTGAAAGCTGTATTAGCCACGTGGAGTAGTGTTCAAAAGTGTAGTTGGTTTGTTCCATACCTACAAAGGTTTACTACACGACAAGAACGCAGGAGGCAGCAGACAGATATTGGCCTCGAGTATCAAGCTATTCATTATACTAGGTAGCTCTCTCTCTCTCTCGCTCTGATGGACGGTAGACATAACGTCCCCTCCACCTCCATCATCGGAATCAGTTAGTCCGTCACTCCCCTCACTGAATAACTCACCATCAATCAGTCACTCACTCGTCAAGACAATTCCACATTAATGTTGATTATTTAACCTTGGAGCTTTCTCTGATTGAGGGCTGACCCCGCGGAGGTTTCCGTTAAAATTTACAAGCATCACTCACTGGTATCAGAGCGGCTTCGATATCACACTTTTTCCTGCTCATCCTGAAGAACTTCGCTTTCCAGCAATAGTACATCAGCATTCCCTGAAGCGAAGCATTCCAATCACTAAACCTTGCTCGGTCTTACTTTGGGTTGTAATGTAAACAATAGCACGTGTTTCAGTAACGCTTCAATGGTTGATCGAACCGCACAACTTCTGTCAGCAAGCGCGAATGAAAATATAGTACCTCAACTAACATACAAACTAACGCTTGAATTTGCATTAACTACAAGAATTACTTGTAAAAACAGTTTGAAAAGCTGCACTCATATGACTTTGTCTACTCTTGTACTAACCATACCTACAAACTCTTATTCCTATATCTTCTTCGTGTAAGTTGAGATAAACATTTGCACAAATTATCTTATTGTTTGTTTCCGTGTAGGTGCAAGGGAAATATGAGAATACAGTAGGCTTTGAGCGATAGTCAAATATTTTAAAGCTTTCAAACTCTGTTCCCTTTGCACGGTTAACATATAAAAATGAATAACAACGTTATATTTGACAGAAGTATTAAGTTCTCCAAAACTCACACAAATAAAAAGCCATATCTCCGTTATGGTTCACTCTACAAAACAAAATTATTTAGACATAAACTGTGTGTTTTAGCAAGATCTACATTTTTTTTTTTTTTTTTTTTTTTTTTTTTTTTGTATAGTAAGATAATTTGTAATTTATCAGGTCCTTCACTTCCATCTACAGTCGTAAGCAAATCTTGCAGATGGCAGTGGTACTCCTACGCAATGCAGAGTTCAAAAGCCAGAAGCTTGTTCTTGGCGATGATAATTCACATAACGGATATGTTAAGTCTCTCCATATTTCTACCAATCAGAGGAATCCGCGGAAGAATACAATTTTGCACTTTGTTTGCATTGCAACCTAAAGTATGGTCAGGGAAGGTATATATAGCTGCGCGTACCAGCACAACACAAGGTCCTAAGATGTAAGGAACGAAAGCAAAACGGGTGCGATTCCCGACTGGAAGTTGGAAGACAAGGAAAATACAAGAGGCTGAAGTGATAGTCAAACCTTTGAAATCGGGTCATTGTGTACTGGTGTTGAAATTCCATACTATTTCCATGACGTCATGAGAAACGCATGAATAGTGACATCACTTCAAAAAATGACCAAAGAAATGAAATATTCAACACATAAACAAAGAATCTGCTGAAAATGACTTGTGCCAGAAAACATTATAAAACAGTATACATCTTTAAAAAAATCTACATGTTTTTTACGGAGTAAGCTTTTATAGTTCACTAGTTAAACAAAATTACAATAAATTCACTTCAAATGAAGAGAACTTCAAACGCTGCTCACAGGGAATTCAAAATTTAAATTTTTATTCATGAAAATATCTAAAGCAGTTTATGTTGCTTTGATCAAAAGGGTCATATTCAGTTTTAGAAGATAAAAAATTAACGATAACTTTCCATGCAGAAGTAACTTCAGGTGGGGGATTTTCTTGGAAAAATTCGTGTCGCATCCTTGAAGATTTTCAACTTAGATAACTTTTCTTTTAATTATTCTCAGATACGAATGTGGTGCCCGTAACCTTTTCTAAAATGCTTTTTCTTGATTCAGGGAATCAATATTTCCTCTACATTCCCTAAGAAGTGTGTACAACGAAGGGGTGCACTTCACCCACTGTGATCTACGTGCAATATTTGGGCTACCACCCCCCAGGAGGAGGAAGAAACAAGGGAAAGAACCACAGAAGCAAACAGACCACGGAGTTGGACGGAAGTCCCTAACAGTTCCTGGTTCGAAGAACCGTGCCATTACTAGAGCTGTTCAATCAGCTAGCCTCCAGGTATCGGTGGTGAGTGCTCTTTCCTTGGAGCAAGCATCCGCGCCACCTGTTCCGCAACACAAAACCTAGAGAGGCGCCTGAAAGATCAGCAGGAAAAGTAATAAAAGAGTGATGAGGGAAAGGAAGTCGTAAGAGAGAAGAAACCATCCTAGCATTCACTTAGCGATCAGGAAGGCTAGAGTGGGTGATGGAGAGGAATCGAATCCGGGTTCTCCTAACACAGCTGTTGGGGATGATTTTACTCAAGGAATTGGTCAGGAAGCATTCCTAACAAAAGGAACTTTAACCGCAATGGGAGGAAGTGTTGAGTGGCGGTTTTCAGTCTCCAAGATAACAGTTTTCACTTTAACCTCGCTGGGCTTATGAAGCAACGTGTGAGGAAATGAGTGCGAACTGACCCTAGGGTTAGAATCAATTGGAGGTAGCCAGAAAACTATTGCTTTAAAGGGATGCAGGACAAAGCCAGCGCTAGCTGGACACTGGAGATTAGTTCTCTCTGTGTAATTAAAGCTTCAGGTTGCTGTAAATCCCCCGCCTTGTGCTCCGAGGTGTGTGCAAATTCCCTGACACAACGCCTGCGCCTTATTGTAACAAACAACAGCGGGCGACCTCAGGAAACTGCCCGTCCGGCTTTGCCGTTATCGTTAAGGGATTTGCAAGGGTTTTCTTTTCAACCCCACCTACCTGTGCACAGCCCCATTTTGCATTATTCCGTACAGTCGGCTCTCGTGGCACATAGCACCATTAGTAACTTATTAACTTTAGTGCGGATGGCGTCTCGTGTCTTGTGGTGATGATGGAACCGCGCCGTTGTTCTTTATTGAGAGAGATTACTTTGCACGAATTTTCCACTTCCTCTACTGGCCAAGCACTAAAGCAATTAACCTACAACTTGAGCGAAACAAACACGTGGAATTTTTGTATTTTAAAATATACTGCCCATTCCTTAACGACCACATTCCAAGAAAATGTAAATCTGTCCCTCGCCCTTCTTCTGGAGGTAATGATATGAACACAATAGACAGGGTCTTCTCAATGTACTCTTATCGAAAGAATCTGCTATTGTCAAGTTATACATTCAAAGTGTGGTGTTATACGCTGTGTGGTGTGTCTTGTCTCTGGCCTAAAGAAAGAGAAAGAGATATGTGGAAAAGAGACGCAGATACTCACCCCTCTGTCTGATGTTCTAGGGGAGGTGGGAGAAAATTCGACTACTTCCGTCCAATCAGTGCCAAACTCAAGAGGCAAATATGAATAGACTTCTGACGTTTTTGCATGCAAAACATTTTTTCTACCCCCTGCCCCAAACAGGCGTGGTGCAAGAGACCTTCCAGTTGTATGATCCTAGAGACAAGTTAAACCACCGGAGATATACACTCAGAGCAAAGAATTCAGGGTGACGTCACCTTAGGAGCCGAGTCAAATATCGCAGTCTTTGATTAATCTCCTGCCAGCTGCTCTGGTGGTGAACTACGCGATCCTTATCTCAAGCTAGGTGTGGGTGACTATGAGAATAAGCTCCACCAGATAAAGTTGACTTGATGGAAGCTAATGATGAGTTATTGGAAAGGAGTTACTGACTGTGTGAGATTGAAGAATTAAACTGCTTTTTGAAATCTATAACTCAAAACTGGAACTATTGAACTGTCTGCTAACTTCTGATGTACCAAGACTTTACGGTGTTTTGTAAGAAGCGTAAGTTACCGTGAGTTGTAGAAACACTAAACCAAACGTTCCGTTATGGCGACCGCAAAATTTATGTAACCCGAGGGCAGTTTTTAGGTGCTACGCTGATAATGATGGGTAAAAGTACTTAAACACTTCTGTAAGACTGTAAGACGCCAAGAAAAGACACGAATTTTAGAAACACACGCTCTTTTAAACACCGCTACTTCTCATTCCGTTGCCAAAATCCAGGCTTTTCATTTTCCTAAGAAACGCAGTTTTGTATATGGTGATTTGGTAAGTTTTAATCTCATTCTTTTTCTAACTTTCAGAACTTTGCCAAGAAGAATGTTTGCACTACCTGACTTGTATTAGTAATTTCCCAAAGATATATAATTCCTAATAATAATGTTAAACGAGCAAATAAAGTGTAAAAAAGTAATCAAAACAAGCATTGGCAGCTCCTCCTGCCGGATCAAAAGAGGATATTAAGATTTCGGTGAATTGAATAATTCGATGAATACTCCAGAATTAATAACACTAAACATATAGTTCCTAAAAGAGCTCATACCACTTGGCACGCCTTGATTTAATAAGTTCCTTGTTGACAATTTGCTTGAATCCTTAGCTACGCTGACTCCAATTCCTTTTCCTGAACACACAATTTGGTTACTGACTTTTTGTCATAACAAAATGCAACCCTTGGTTTTTCATTACATATTACTGTAATTATTTAACTATCTCCCTGTCACATTTTTACAAAATTATTGATCCTATCAGTTAATAATTTAGATATTAACTGCCATTGATACTATGTATGTATGACTGAGAAATTCCATATTCGATCTGGGCATTATTTTCATAGATGATGCCTATCACAAAAGAGTTTACAATCTCTCATAAAATTTAACTGGTTATTAGAGAAATCTTCTCCATACACTTTATACAAATTCTTACATTTTCTTTTAATTTTATTTCTCAGTGCGGTGTGTGTATTTTCCGTGTCGGTGGTGTGGGTCCATATTTTGTCACCTGTGTTGATGACTGCCTACGCTGGCATATTACGTCTAGACCCCAGCAGTGATCCTTGATCTCCTTGTCAGATCCAGCAAGGTTTGACGAGATCTAGGTATATCGTCTCCATTCCGGTTCCCGGTGGCCCCAATATGGAGTCTCAATTAGCATCGCGAGGCTGAGTAAAATCCGTACCAGACCTCCCAGTGGGGATAATTCCTAGTGATGGTTCAGCTTCTGGAAAGTGATTGGCCATCATTATTTCTTTCTTCGGTGTTGCGCCATATAACCTTGCTGCAGGAAGTAGTGTATCCTTGTATAACTTTAAATTCATATACTTTCATCTAAACGCATCAAATGCTTCAACTCATCAATTATTCTTCGTACAAAACTGCTTCTAGTAATTTAGCTCTTCACTTCTTCGCCTTCTCAAGACCCAGGCAATAGAATCGTTCCGATTTCATAGAATCAGCTCTATCTTTTTCTCCATCCATTTTTCCTGTATTGTTGAATCTTCTCATTTAAATTATAAACTCCCAGTTCCACCTAAATGCCATCATTTTTATGTAGTCCCTTAAAATTCACTTCTGCTGACTATATATTATTCTTAAATTACATTTAAGGTTTTTTAAAGATATCAATTACTAAAACAAAAGCTAGGAAGTTCCCAATTTGATCTAAGTCTGTTATCAAAAACGAGATGCTTGAGGGAGTTTGTAATTTCATCATTTAGGAGGAACGTAGAGAACGATATAGGAACAAAACAATAACTTAACATACAGGGAATTATGGTAATAGTACAGATAATTTGGTAATATGTATGCACCCCCTATCGGTGTTAGCTATTTTTTCTGTTCGTCTAACAGTTTTCCCACAACGCAATCACATAATTTTCTCTCTGATATATTTTACATGGTCATAACTGCGCCGCGAGATGAACAACACCTGTGAGATAGACTGTTTTACGTCACACTTCGATGGCCTAAATAATGTAAGATAATGGCCTTACAGAAAGCATTTCAACTCAATTCCGATGCTGCGTTCATTATAACATTCGTTCCGCCCACTGTGCAGTGTTTTCTGTGACACCCCTACTTAAAGGTAACCAACCCGAAAACATATTACTCTTAGAAGTTAAAACTGTAGGTCTGTAAGTGAAGCAAATACTGATGTAATGTTTTCCCTGTCCTCAGTTGCCAGATGAAGTATTTGCAGACATACCCATAACAGTCTGTATGTGCGATTATAAATAAGAGCTCAAAAAATAAAGCCAGGAAAGTCACTGAATCTTAAATAAGTCCTCTATTGTTGGATATTAACATCACTAAAGTTGTCTATGATTTTTGTACAATATAACTTAAAGAGAGAACATAAAACACCGAAAGATTAGGAGAGAACCGCAGTGTTGAACATAATGGGCCAAAAGTTCTGAAGCTCATGCATGTAATTTGCAGTAAAGTTTTGGGGGGTGCAAAAGCTACCTACCTTCCTTCCTACCGTACACAGGACAGGAATCCTAGGGATGCTGCTGCAGAGGTTTGGTCCATGTTTAATCTCGGGAGGAATCTTTCTCCACGTGGTTCCGCGGTTTGCCCCCACCCCACCCTCCCCCTCTTACACCGTTTGCGGTATTCCTCCTTCGGACCTTATATGGGAACCGCACACAAAGCTACTTGTAGAACTACCAGGAGGGGTGAGTACCACAAGAAGATAAGCTAACGTTTGCCACTCCGGGACTTTGTGCGGCAACTTGTGCTTCTCCTGGAGAAGAAAAAAACAAAATATGTGTGTGTACGTATATACGGGACAGCTCAACTGGGAATCACCGCCCCTCTCTCCCAGTCTTGTTATGAAGACTCTGCTGAGATAACCCCCTTGGGGGAGGTGTGGGTGGCTCCAAAAACTGCTGTTTTTTGGGGGAGCGGCTTGAGATTGTTTTATCACCCGCTTTCAGATGATTTACAGCGGCAATACGTATTGCTTTACGTCGGCATGCACAGATTTCAGCAGAGCAGCTTTATGCACGTGGTTCACAAAACTTTAAGAACACCCATCATTGAGTGCACTCTTCTTATCCAGGTTTAAGGAAAGCTCTTCAAGTTTTCACTATTCAACGACTGCATTGAATTTACAGGAATGTTCGAGGAGCGCAGCATAAATGCCCTTGCACACCCCAAAGCTACCCGTTTATATATTAATACAGAAAAATCTAATGTGTTGTACTCACATGACTTTCTCTACTCTTGTAATAACCATTCTCACAAACTCTTATTTATATATCTTCTTGGTGTTAGTTGAAATAAACATTTGTACAGATGATCTTGTTGTTTATTTTCTTGTAGGTACAAGGGGAATATGGGAATACAGTAGGCTTTGAGCGGTAGTCAAATTTTTTAAAGCTTTGAGATCCCGTTCTCTTTGCACGCTTAACATATAAAAAATGAATACAATGTTGCATTTCACGAAAGTTTTAAGTTTTTTTTGTAGAGTGAACCATTTCGGATATATTCCTTGCTATTTGTGTCAGTTTTGGAAAACACTCTTTCGTCAAATTGGAGAAAGTTGTTCATTTTTTATATGTTAGCCGTGCAAAGAGAACGGAATCTCAAATATTTGACTATCGCTCAAAGTCTACTGTATTCCCATATTCCCCTTGCACCTACAAGGAAATAAGCAATAAGATAATTTGTACAAATGTTTATCTCAACTAACACCAATAATATATAGGCATAAGAGTTTGCAAAAATGGTTAGTACAAGAGTAGAGAAAGTCATGTGAGTGCAACACATCAGATTTTTATAATATATTACACCGCAGATGAGCTTGTGCCAGAAAGCTATAAAATGAAATAGTTTAAGTTTAGGTAGTGATTATAAGATAGAAAGTATACAGATGTGAACTTTTATTCCTTAATCTTTAGATTAAACAACTTCTTTCATTGCATTCGGTATTCAAATCAAAATATTCTTGTTCAATAGAAAAAATTGGGTCCTACCTAAATAGGTAGTATAAAGGTTTATTGATAGTAGGGCACTGCAAAAGATAAGATACACAATGAACCAATCCCTGATACATCCAACAATACTGCAACACTAATAAGGACTACTTAGGTAGATAACTACAGATAAAGTTAGCATCATTTGACACTTACCATTTGCATACAGCAGCTGTAACCGGTACTGAATGCCATTGTTCGTTTTCTGGCCTTCAGTTTCCTGCAAAAAGAACCACGAAGACAAAAAATATTATTTATTGAATTTTGTATTAGTTTAACAGGCACAAAACTTAGCATAAGGACAAAATGCACGATATCATTATAAATATTGCATTTAAATTTTAATACTTAAGAAAAGTTGTATAGGTAATTGCCGGTTTTTCACCCGCTTTGTGGAAACTGGCTAATCAGTTAGTGAAAGCGCAGTTCCCGCTACACGGGCATTAAGCTATACCTACGCATACATTATAATAGTCTAGGTGTTACTTTGCCTTCTTCATCCGAGACCTCCAATCATCTCCATCCAGAGCTATCTATCTGTTGCCAATTCTTACATTTTAGGAGCTGATAACGGAACTGTCCTCTTTCACTGAATCCATCCACCTTTTCCTAGGTTTACCTATCGGTCGCTGTCCAAACATCACTCCTGTCAATACTTTTTAGGTACATGTCCTTCATCCATGCTTTATACATGCCCTCTCCATTGTAGTGTTTTTAATTTGGCCACAGTGGACAGTTCTGGTCCTTTGAAGAGGTCATACATTTCCTTGATGTATCTCGTTCTCCATATTCTATTCTCATTTATAGGTCCATAAATGCTTCTTAAGATCTTTCTTTCAAATGTGTTAATCATGCTATTAATTAATTAATCTTCTAACAATTTCTGTCCTTGATTGTGTTAATATTTTTGTTTTAGAGCTGTTTACTTGGAGACCAACTTGATTTGCTGTTTGTTCAAGTAGATTGACTGTCTGTACTAAGTCTTGACGAGATTCTGCCATAATATTAACATCTTCAACATGGGCGACTGACTATCTGTATGGATGGAATGAAATAAGTCTAGTGCGCTCGGAATCCATATTACTTGGGGTTACTCGACATTAGTACTTTAGGATTACGGAGAAACCCCGGAAAAAAAATCTCATCTATAAAAGCTACCCAACAAACCGAGCAAATGGCACAGGTGGTAACGCATTTGGAAGGTCGTGGGTTTGATCCTTGCAACCGGTCTACCTGAGCCTTGGTCTTTTTTGGGTGTTTTCCCTGGTCGCCAGGCAAATGTTGAGAAGGATACTTTCATCCATCGAATTAGTACTTTAGAGAGAGAAAGAGAGAAAATTCTAATAAATTCAATTTTTTTTACATTTTTTAAAAGTCTAATTTCTTAAAAGTTATAGCATATATACCCCTCGTCACTGAGTTAAGGGAACACTAAAGCGATACTTTATCCTTTTCGGTCAAAAAGTTACAAAAAATGCACCTTACCTTAAGTAATATATCTGCGAAGTTTTAATCCCCTAGGGAGGAGGGAACACGTCTTTTGGATGCTATTTTTAAAGTGGTGCACCTCCCATTTCAACTTGAACTTATTTTTCATATTCAAAATCTGTCTTCTCTCACAATAATCTAGCTAGAGAACTAAACATTTTTTGCAATGTCATTCAGAATATGGGTACTAAAATGTCCGTTTGGAATTTTGATATGATAATGAATAATATAATAATGCGCTGTTTTCATGATATTTTGCACATTTTTGTATTAAAAAATTTAAGAAAAGCCATTCATTATATGAAAATTTCCATTCTTTAATTTGTTACAAAGGTAATAGGCGATATAATTTTAAACAATCAACTTTGTTGTTCAACATCTGTTGGAGAGATAGATTTTGATTGTTCCAAATAAAATTGATATAAATTAACAAATATATTAAGAATGTCATTACACATTGGAATTAAATTTGGTACACCCATTTTTTTTAGTTGCTGGAAATGCCTGTGCAAAAAATTAAGCCTCTAGCTTCAGTACTTCAGCGTTCTTTCTTACTTTTGGCTATTGGTTGAGTTGTTGCCTCAACAATTGAAAGCCACTTGTAAAAACGTGATGTTGTAATTAAATAAGTAATTGATATACTTATTTAATTACGGAAGTGCCACTGCAGGTTATTGCAGTATGATTTGGAGATATTGAGAAAATTTGTTTGAAGAGGCGCCACTCAATCCTCCTGACACTTATAGTTAACTTAGCATGTAAAAATCCTCTTCTTCTCGTTCAATTGCTAAGTCGTTATTACTTGTTCAGTAGCTTTGCCTGGCCAGAGACTGCTAGAAAGGGCGTGGAATCACTTACAAAGGGTTTTTAAGCTACTAATTAGAACAAGTTTGAGTAGGAAGTAATTATATTAATTTATTGTATACGAGGCACAAAGGACTTTAAATATTACAATTTACAACACACACATAATTTGACGAAGATTGCAGTTTATAGCTTTACCGAGATTTTTAATTTATGTATGAGTCGCTGCGCACAAGCCAAAAGTTTAATTCACTAGGATGAGAGCCGAAATAATCTTGAGGTTAATTTAGCCTACTCTATGATGAGCCGAAATAATTTCTTGAAGTATAAATTTTCCTATTCTACGCAAATGTTGCCAAATAATTCTTGATGTGAATTTAGCCTATCAATTTCCAAATGTACTTACTTATTTCGCGCGTGTTCTACGTACTGTCTCGGTGTAATATTTGACGACTGTTCCGTTCGTATGTTGGATGGCGACTCTTTTCTTTTCGTGTGTTTCTTCGACTCCCCGGTCCGTGTGTTAGTTGACGACTCTCTGGTCCGTGTTTTGGATGGCGACTCCTCGGTTCGTGTGTTGGATGACGACTTTCCTCTTTTCCATACGGGAATACCACAGACACATTCGGTTCCCCTCCACATAACATTTTTGAGTTTCACTCATTGGAGCGCGTTCTGCTAATTATTTCAAATGTGTGTAGTTCTAAATTTTCTGATTGGTCCTTATCGTTGGACCAGACGGAACTTTGCCGCTGGACTGCCATATCCTGCCCCCTTGCGGTAGCGTTTCGAACAAGCTTGATTGACAGTTTTACGATATTTCTCTAACAAAGGAATAATCCTTCCTCACAATGGAGCTTACGATTTGGTTGGCGTCTGTTTGTCGCCAGTTCAAGCAGAACTAATTCGGGTCAAAGACTTCATGTAGTGTCTCTGAAGCGAAATCTTTTCAACTTTTACCCATAAACTGCATTCTACGTGCGTTATTTCTTATTATTTTAAATATATACACTTGACATTTGATTATTTCCATGTACACGTTTATACACTAATTTATATTAATCTTAACACTTGCCCTGTGAGTGGTTCTAAAATAACAGAATGCTGGAACTTATCATGTTTTATAACGTTAATTTAATTTTATCTCGGGCACGGTATAAATACCGTCTCAGTACTTTAAAAAATTACCTTTTTTACTTTTGTGTGTCCTTAAGGTCAACATGAATGGTTTCACAGTTGAAGGCATAACTATGCATTCCTGTGTGCACAATCGAGTAACAAATACACGTTACGTGACAATAACAAGCACTGGTGAATATTAAAATCGTTTTATGAATGTTTTAAACTTGACTCATTCCGAATATAAATAGTCACATTAAAGTTAAGTATATTGATATTTAAGATGCTCGTGAGAATATTATCGCACTATCGCTCGTTTTATAAAATATACCTGCATCTTAATTGCTGTTATTATGGACTCGTTGCATAATATACTATAAGGTGTATAATGTCCACTGTAACAGAATAGTAGGTATACAAAAACAAGTGACTGTTGACACTCATTGCTGTGTGTGAGAGGGGAACAAAACACTGGTTTGTACTACCACGTGATGATGCCTATCGCCCCGATATGACGTAGCAATTACAGAAATAGAAGTACGCCGTAATTAAAATAACAGTGCTTGTCCACAGTGTTACCTACGTGAAGAGAATGGGCGGTAATTATTGCAGTCACGAACCAACGCCGCACATTTTCACACGAAATCTACATTAGCACAACGACAGGGAGTCCAACGTGCTACGAATTCCATCTTAGTCTTTCTTTTAACTCGTACTCACTGACACTGGGCACTTCAAAACTCAACTTGGCCGATATGTTAGCTTAAATATTGGGGTAGATTTTCAAACTGAAACGCACTTACCGAACCCAGACCTTCACATGTTCCAATCTGTAGACTTACATTTAAAACCAAAGTAGCCGAAGTATATATATCTCATAATAGAGGCGTTAAATTATTATATATCAATTATCACCTGGTTATTCTTTTCTTTAGTCAGTGTCATCAACTGTATCCAATAAACATTACACGTTGCAGCGATTGATAAGCAAAAAAACACTCCATTGCAATTTGATGAGTGTTTATAGCAATTGTTCTTATAATTAATGTATATTTTCTCAGAATAGGTGTTATTTATTTATGTTAAAAATAAAGTGAGGTTTATTTCAGATTATAAATTGGTTTTATAATATAGTAACAAGAGAAGATCGAAATACATGTAACTCTTGAGTTTCGTTTTCCTAAGTTGGCAGTGCTGAGTTATTTATTTTATTAGCATCTAACATTTTCTGATTAAATCTTTGCGATATATGATATAAATTTACTTACAAAAAAGGTAAATAAATAGGTATCATTCGACGATCTGACCTCGCTCCGAAAATTTATCGATTAGGTGTTGTGGTATTTATTAATTATGATATATAATTGTTTACTTTCTCTACTACGTATAGTAAGTAGAGGAAGTATTGTATTCCACCCAAAAAATTATATGTCAAGATTTCACAGAAAATATATGTTTTGAGGCCCCCTGAATCCAAAAAAAAAAAAAAGAAATTTTTCAGAAAAAAAATAGCTTGCCAGTCTATGGACAGCATAACTCAAAACCGGAAAGTTGGTTAAAAAACCAAAGTTGGTATTTAAGCTTAATGTCTTTTACGGATGCGACACGAAGATTTTGAAGAAAATTCCCCCACCCTAAGCTAGCTTTACATGACAAAGTTTTAGAAAATTTTAATTTTCTCGAAAATGACTGATTTTGATTAAAATGCCATAAGTTTTATGACAAATGAAATGTATGTTTTAAAGTTTCCGGTATAGCCTATATAGTCCGATTTACTCCGGATGACTTTCGCATAACTGGTAAACTGTAAGAGATACACTAAATCTTACTACACAAAAAATGTAGATCTGGCAAAAACGCATAATTTATGTCCAAATAAAGTTTTTTGTAGAGTGAACCATCTCCTTGTTATTTCTGCCAGTTTCGGAAAACTTAAAAACTTTCCCGAAATGCAACATCATTGTCCATTTTTTGTATGCTAACCGTGCAAAGAGAACGGAATTTGAAACCTTTAAAAGATTCTGTATTATAGCTAATAGCGTTTTCCATAATTTAGCTGTGATGTTAGCATTGTGAGTGTTAAGGTGGTAGACCTGCTCGATGTTTGTTTGTTAAATATGAATATCCTACCAAAGGCGACCGTGTTGGAGTTCTCCCACGCGACTGCGCATTGCACAACAGAGCCCTTCGCCCACCCCGCCTCCTTCCCATTTCTCGATTGATGAGGTCATGAGTTCGATACGGTGCGTGTAACAATGTACAATGGATTTATTACGGACAATCGACCATATCTGGTGCGAATATTGCGTTTGCCCGATAATGGGCCGGCGTTATGGGGGCTGTTGCACATTGTTAAGGGAGGCTGGATATGTTGTCGCTCCGTTGTCATAATCGGGTAACCACAATGAGAAGGGAGTGTGTGTGCGTACGTGCATCTCCAAGATAGCCACAACCATGTACCTAACCGCTAAGTGAACCTCTGGGTAATGTGGTTTTCATGTGAGATCACAACTCAAGAATCACAAAGGCAAGCAAATTCACAACAAAATCTCAAGCGCTTCACCGTGAAGCCAGATCCAAGGGATTCCTAACAAAGAAAACAGAAATATCATTACCAAGATTCCGTGATGTTCATTTGAACATTCATTTGCTCCATTCACTTCATATCAATCACTATAGGTGGTACTGTTAGGTAAATCATGCTTTTTAATACGCACAAACAGCAGATATACCAATGCATTACCAAACATGGTAGTATTAAAGGGGTCAATTAACGTTGCTGGTCATTGTAAGTTTGCCTTACCTTGTACTATAGACTTGTTGAAGGAGAGAGGGTGAGTCCAGGTGTAAACAACAGGCGCGTGTCTCTTTATATTAAAGTAATCGTGGACATCTTCCTGAGACACTTGATCTTAATAGTCTCCCGTAACATCAGAAGATTTCGGTGGTATAGTCCTGTGATGTTTGCCACTTATGAGCATGGCATGTCAGTTCTAAAAGTAAACACCCAGCATCACCTTGCCCGATGAGGCTGGGTCTCTACCTTTTTTGGCGGTGTTGAATCCACTCGTTTCCACTGCTTGCTTTGCTAGCTTGTCTCGAGAACATAGCGATTTACCCAGCAATGGTGGGTAAAGAAGGCATCTGGATCGAGCTGATATACCTGAAACATTTCCGTTGTTGCCTCGGTTCGGCCGGTATGAACTGATCCACGACTGATTTTCATTTTGTCCACTTTTGCCTCTATCATACGTCGGTCTTTGAGTACCAGGGTGCCTACTTCTCTTGCGATTCAATTGGAGAGGGTCTACTATTTTGTTCTTCGTCATTCAGATTTGTTTGACCATACTGAAAGCGAACGCGCCATATAATATCTACTGTCATATAATGGTGCATTGTTTCCATACACTTCCACAGTGAGTAGAGAAACTAATGTGAGTTGAAGACACCAGACTTTTTGCCCCCTTCTTTCCCGTAGCTTTGCAAAGGAAACTGCTTTTAGCTTATCGTATTCATATGTCATTGCTTTGATTTGGAAATGGTACTGTGGTTCTCCATGAAATTTTCAATCAACGTTTAAAAGCACACAGTGATTTTACCCTGTACTAGTACTCCTCTGCCTGAACCAACCAGCGATGGTATTTAGAATTGTGAAAATTTTGACTTGTGTAAGCAAATTAGGTTAGATGATCGTAAATAATGATTATCATATGCGCAGTATTTAACCTTTCAATTCAGGTGGCAAATTCAATAAACTGTGCCCAACTTACAAGTTGATGGATGGTAAGTAAAAGAAAATATGCGTGCACTCAAAGACACTTTATATTAATCTAGATAAACGTTGTAGAAATTGTTTTATTGGATATTTCCTTGCAGGTATACAATGGAATAAAATAGCATCGTAAGCTTAAGCGATATAAGATGTGATAGCTTTGACATCCCACTTCCTTTGTATGGGCAGAACATAAAAGAATTAATAAGGAATTCTTATTTGAGAAAAGTATAAGTGTTGGAAAATATAAACAATAACACGGAATATTTCTAAAATTATATATATTATTTCTTAAACATGTGGTATATTAATCAAAATTGTTAAAGCCATTTTTGATAAAATTAAAAACTGTCAAAGAATATTCCATACAAAGTGTCTTTTGGGAATTTGTTAATTTTCGGTCAAATCGTTTTAAGTTTGGTATTTAACCGACTTTTTGTTTTTGAGTTATGCGCACGCACACACGTATCTCTTATAATTCTCTTTTTTTCAGGGATCTCAGAAAGTGCATTTCGGTGAAGTCTTGACATCTAATTTTGGGTGAAATTTAACCTTAAATTTGAGCCGATTATGTGAAACAAACCTCAGTTACTTTGAATGATGACACAGACTTTAATTATCTTGATGTTTGTAGCTATTGAAAACAGAACGTAACGAACCATTGTCTATTCTAGTCATATGGATTACAGTGCCACATCCTCGCGTGACTACCGACGTAACAATCGATAATTCACAACTAATAAAACACTAGAGCAGACTTTAGTCTTCATAATGTTGTGCTTTGGAACCAAGAGAATAACGAACCAAGAGAAACAAATAACACCCGCGGAGAAATAAAATAGAAGGGTTTGAGTTTTATGGATAAACATATTGTAGAAAAGTTCACAGTGACAGAACCAATGCTTTCATTTTAGCAATTGTTTATATAAAGAAGTGCCCAAATAGAAATGATACGTCATGAAATATGTAAAAAGGAATGCTAATTTTCCAAATATATTGTGTTAATTCTGTGTAACAGTAAGATAGCTTGTTATATATCTCATAAAGGAATTATTAATTGGGCCTAGATTTAGAGTTGATAAACATTACCAGAAATTATTGTTAATTTTTAAGTAGATGCAAGGGGAATATGAGACTGAGTACTCTATGTGAGGGCTTTGAAATTCTGGTCTCTAAGATGGCCAAGAGATAAACAAACGAGAAACGTATTTCTATTTAAGAAAAGTGTAAGTATGTGAAAATTCAAATAACTAACAAAAATTTCGGAAATGATTCACTTTACAAAAATTTATTTGAGATAAATGTTTTAACGAGATCTATATTTTTGTGTAATAAGATTTTGTCCATGTGTTACAGTACACTGTTATGCGGAAGTCACCCAGAATGAGAATAGTCCTAGAAAATTCAAGCTATATATATATATATATATATATATATATATATATATATATATATATATATATAAGTAAAGTTTACTCCGGGGTGGGGGATTCTGTGTAAGATCTCAGTGTCACATCCTTGGAAAAATGATAAACTTAAATACCAAACGCTGTGTGAACGTTTTCTAAAAATGCTTTCTTTGGATTCAAGGGACATCAAAACGTGTATATGCGATAACACATCGACATCAAATTGTTGGGCGGAATACAATACCTCCCGTGCTTTACTATACGTAGTAGAAAAGATAAAAATTATATAAACTTAAATTGTTTTAATGTATGAAAATTGGTGTAGAGAAAATTATATATTAATTTATAAAAGGGTATTTACTGCTATATAGGTACAAAAACTAGGGGTCTGTAACAATAATGAGATGGATTAGTTCCACGTCTGAAGAAGTTGAAGAAAATGAATAAGATTGTTTCAGAAGACTGTGGCATTAACTGTCTTCAGTCTTGCAGAGGTCCTAGCGGACGATAAACAATGGTTTTTAAGCTTTTAGCGAAGATTAGCACGTACTTGAGGATATAGAACTTTGGATATGTAATCTTTATACCCTTTTGGCATCTTTGTAACTTTGTTCAGGCTTTTGCCTCTCTGTTTTCTATATTTATTGTCGTTTTTACTAATATTTATATTTTATTTTGAAGTTTATATCTGGCTTTTGCAATGAACTGTTTTAAGGGCGCTGATGACCATGTAGTTGTGCCTTAAACCTACATCTCTTCCTCTTGTAGCATTAACTCTTTTGAATTCTGAGATCAGAAAAATTAATATTTAGATACTGAAACAGCAACTACAGAAAAACCACACTCACAAAGGTATACGATATTAAAGCTCAAATTGCCTTCTTTCTTCTTTCTGAATATTCTTGCTCAATGCTGCATCAATATTCAAACATTGGCAGTGGAATCTATATCTCAAAGACTTGTCTGTTATGTTTCCTCTTGGGTACCTCTGAATTAAGGAAACCGTATGCTGATTTTTTTTTTTTTTTTTTTTTTTTTTTTTTTTTTAAATCCTTGGTTCTTAACCAACCTTTTTGTTTTTAAATGTTAACCATATGCTTGAATTAAATACAAATTGTCATATAGGTAATGCAAATATTTTAGCAGTTAACTATTATTTAAGTATATGACATAGTTGTATAAAATAAAAGAGTGAAATTTGTAGAATCAACTTTTTCCTGCTATTAGCATTTGTTCATATTTGTTTTAGTTTAGACAAACATGTGTTTTCTTCATACACCTACACACACACAAACACACTTCGTTTATGTATTCAGGTAGCTTAAAAACATTATTTCCCATGAAATCTAGTTACAGAACTTTTTTATCCAACACATTTCCTTCACCCTAGGTTATAGTAGAGAAAGTAATAAACAACAGATCTAAACATTAAAAGGATTAATTTGCTCAGCACATGCATTTAAATTAATAAGCAGTGTTTCACTGGAATTCGTTCTTTTTTTCCTCCCTTTCAGGAAACAGAAGTAATGAAATTGCTTTCAACATCACAAGGCTTTCAAACCAAGAATGGTGCAAATCTAATGTGCTAAGCCATTAGTGAACAAAAGTAGGGGTTTCTCTAACAGCTGCAATAAATATGGCATAACAGATTAAAATTATATTTAACATCGAGTGAAAAATATTCGCAGGAAGCTTACTAAGAATGACAAGTTTAGAAATTTTAAGTAATTACAATTTTGTGTGGTATAAAATATTTATTCGCCACTAAAACATAAATTAAAAACTTATTTTAATACCATGAATATATTTATTGTTTCTGGACGAAACATGGCGACACCACTATGGATTGTTTTGGACATAATGGATATAAATATATTTAAAAATTATGGTACATAGTAGAAATTAACTAAAATGTACACAGAAAAGGGAGAATATTTATTCCAGAGGATGAATACTCAAAGTACAGTGAATTCACTAGTCCCTAAAGACTGGTGTTTTAGATGATAAAAGACATTCGTTAATTAAGTAAGTGTTGTATGAATTAACTTTTAAATTCACTAGTTTAATTAAAATATATTTATGTGGCTAGATATGAGGAAGGTATTTTATATGGCAATTGCGGGTGAAATTATATATTGTGGTAGTGTCGGCTATGTTTACAATTACGGCATATTTATTACTTTACATATGAAGTAGAATTTTAAATACTAAGGAAAGTTGCAATATTCCATTCTGTCTCCAGCATCTTTCATTTCAGGATCGCTCTCGATAAAATTGAGGGATTAAATGATATTTGAGGGCCTTTCCTGGCATTATCGTCATTTGAAACAGTAAGTGGGCGTATCTCGTATAGTTCTTTGCGGCTCATAAAGACATTGAGCCAATCTTGAAAGCATGGTTTGGGCTAGGTGACGTCCGTTGATGTAACTTTGTTCATAGTCGGCAAGCCTTTCTTGTATTCATTTCGGACTTATTCAACAGAATATTATTGCCAACATTGCTGTTGTTTGTAGGTTGCTATGAATGACGAAACAGCCGATGAGGTACCACTGGTGAACAACTATAATGAATAAATAAACCCAACAAGTCTCTTTAGGGCAAGAGTTTGCTGCCACTGTAGGAATTACCTCAGGGTGAGCTAGTCCCTTGGAGCACCGCCTCTTCTAAAGTTTTCATGTTAACACTCACTTTTCATATCCACTGTGTTCCTATTTCCAGCTTAAGTTAGTTGTCCTATAATTTGCTTCCAGTTCACTCTATCACAGGCTCCTCTTGTTCACTGAGGTCCTATCTCAGTTCTGAAATCTTGTGCCCATCTTCGCCTTGGTCTTTCTACGTTTCTCTTCCCCAGTCTCGCATCCCACACTGTCGTCTCTTACGTCCATCTTGACTGGTTCATCCTGACTACGTGTCCCCCCCCCCCAGCTCCATTTGGTTTTCCTGACTATTGTGGCTGCGTTTTCCATGGCGCTTCTCTTCCTCAATATGTCATTCTAGACTCTATCTCTACAAGTTATGTCCAGTAATTTTCTCTCTATTTTTCGTTGACATACTTGTATCTTCTTCACTTGATCTCTCGTAAATGTCCAGGTCTGATATCCATATAAAACAACTGCAATGACGTACATCTGCAGCACTTCGACTTCACTCTAATTTTTTTTTTTTGTCTAGAAGAATGAATACTAGGCTGCAGAATTTTCCCATGCGAGTCGCATTCTTCCCGTTTCGGAGGCGCTTACGCGTAAAAAACTCAGTTCATTTGTTTTATTCTTTTTAAGTATTGCTATTTACTGGCAAACACACAGACACACCATGACCTTTCTGCTTTGTTAGGGACTAGGTGAACTTAAAGTATGTCGACATCTCTGCCTACAACAGACAACTGCTAGAGAAAATAAACATGTGAATGAAGCACTAACTCACGCTGGCATCAAACCTGGACTATTCTAAACAAATATGTTCTCAGAAAAAATAGCTGTTCTGCATTACGTTTGGAGCATTCATGTGCATAACAGTTTTGTTACAATAGAAAAGGTAAATGACACTGGCTTAGGAAATGTGGAACTCTGGGGTATTACAGCAAGTTTAAGGAAGTCTCTATGGGAAGTAGCCCTTTGTGTTGACTCACCTGGTCCTTCTCGATAAAGCCGATGAACGCTGTGCGCTCTATCTCCACGGGCTGGCCAGCACGATCGTACAGTGCTATCACAAAGTGGAAGAAGTTCGACTTCCGCAGGTTGCTAGGAGGCTGCTTCTCGAAATGTGCTCGTCCAATACCAACACTGCAAACAGAAAAAGTTCCAGCGTTACCAAAATCAAACACATAACTAGCTTAATAATAAATGAATAGCCTTTTGTGAACATAACACGTTTAGAATGTGTAAAAGTTTATAATAAAGTCACCGCATGGTAATTTTCTCCTTATCTCCTTGTCCCTAACTGTTTGTTATATTATCTATGGACCACATAACCTCAATATGTTTGTGTTTGATGCAGATATATTTGCACCTTCGCCTAACTATTCTCTTTCCTTTAGTTTAGTTCGTGATAGATCTGATCTATCTTTATTTATAGTAACAAGAGGAAGTGTTGAATTTCACTCCAAAACTTTGGTATGGAGATTTCTCCTGAACCCAATTATGTGTGCGCGCGCACGTGCGTGTGTGTCAACAATTTGATACAAAAACACTGGGTGAATGCCACACTTGATAATTAATTTCAGTATCTTTCAAGGATGCCACACGAAATTTTCCAGGGAAATCCCCCACTTCTGTCATGGAGAGATTTTTAATTTTGTTTGCGTTTGATTTTCTTAAAAATAGTCTAACAATTTGGATTAAAATGCTAGGTTTAACAGGTCCTTAAACTCCACTCACTCACTCGCGCACTTATTCACTCACTCCTCAGTCCTCCCAGGTTCAAAAGCTTATATCTTGAATTCTGTGGAGTATTATGTGAAATCCTCTTTATTATCAATTACTTTTGTGTAAAATAGAGAAAAGAATACACACGATAAGAGGCTCCGTAACATTTTTATCTGTTTAATCATTTCCCAGACATTTGTAATTATTGATTTGAATTTTCAAACACTTGCACCTTCCTAACCTAATCCCTACTGTAACAGCCCTGACGGAGCAGGGCTTACCGCCTGGCCGCTGCATCCCCCCTCTGCCTGCTACAGGCGTCATGAGTGGGGTGTAGTACTGGAGGGTGGTACGTGGTCAGCGTCCCGATCCCTCCCGGCCGGTTATAAGGTCTACGTTACCAGGGCCGCTACTTTTTCGTCAAGTAGGTCCTCAGTTGGCCACTCAGGGAGCTAATGAGGCTGGGTGCGCTTTGGAGCAGGTCTGCTAGTAGGAGAAAGTCGCCACACCGATACCGGGAACCGAAGCTGGGTCTTCCACTTAGTAAGCAGCAGCGCTACCACCACGCTAAGCACACGACCGGTAACTATAATAGACTGACAAAGTCTTACTACACAAAATCGCTAGATCTCGCTAAAACACCTAATGTATGTCAAATATCTGCATTTTTTTTATGGCGAAAGCCATTTCCGAGATATTCGGAATTTATTTTTTTTTAATTTTCTAGTGCTTTTGCTTTTTCTCGAATAGGAAGCCTTTTTGGTTTTCTTTTATGCCCTGGCCATGCAAGAGAATGGCATTTCAAGGTCATCATATACCATCCAGCTCATAAAAGATTTGACCATCATATGATTTTTCAGATTAGTAAGATATTCAGGGAAGTAAGTCTCAACTGTATGAGTAGACTAAGACTCCGACTGTACCTGGACGGTTGTTCATTTTCACGGAAGTAAGTCTCAACTGTATGAGAAGACTAAGACTCCGACTGTACCTGGACGGTTGTTCATTTTCACGGAAGTAAGTCTCAACTGTATGAGAAGACTAAGACTCCGACTGTACCTGGACGGTTGTTCATTTGCTATTCACGGTCGGCACGTAAGAAGAGGTCCTTAGCAGCATTCTGTATTGCCCAGTTAAGGTAGATAAGGTCAGTAGGTGGTCATTGTCCACCAAGGGAGGGAGAGGGGGGGGGGGGGAAGCCCTTTAATTACGCCGTGCTGGACAGAGTGGAGCAGGCAGGCTTACAGGGGATCTTCTTGTATCACACCCCCAGCATTACTGTTCCGGAGGGTTGGGCTTACCTGGCCTTGCTCTTGCTCCTGCTCCTACTTGAGAAAAGTAAGCAACTACTTCACGTCGGTATGGCCACATCTATCATATATTCTTATTTCCTCTACTAGTAAGTAGAGCAAGTATTGTATTTCAACCAAAAACTCCATGTCGAGATTTTACCGGAAATATATGATTTTAGGTCCCCTGAATCAAAAAAGAATTTAGAATAAGGTCCGTGTGTGTAAGTTGGTATTTAAGTTTAACATCTTTTAAGGATGCAACACGAAGATTTTTAAGAAAATTCCTCCACCCTAAACTACCCTTTACATAGAACGTTTTTCGAAAATTTCTCTTTTTCTGAAAATGGCTTTAACGATTTTGATTGAAATGACCCATGTTTAAGATATTTTTATCATAAATTAATTGTATATTTTGAATTTTCTGGCTATAGTCTATGTAGTCCTGTTTACTCTAGATGACTTTTGCATGACTCGTAAACCGTAACAGATAGACAAAATCTTACTATACAAAAATGTAGATCTCGCTATAACACACCATAAGTCTGAATACACTTTTTGTAGAGTGAACCATTTCGTAGATATTCCTTGCTATTTGTGTCAGTTTCGGAAAAGTTAAAACTGTCGTGAAATGGAACATCGTTGTTCATATTTTTATATGTTAAGCGTGCAAATAGAACGGGATCTCAAAGCTTTAAAAGATTTGACTATCACTCAAAGCCTTCTGTATTCCCATATTCCCCTTGTGCCTACAAGGAAATAAGCAATAAGATAATTTGTACAAATTTTTACCTCAACTAACACGAAGAAGATACAGGAATAAGAGTTTGTAAGAATATTAGCACAAGAGAAGAGAAAGTCATGTGAGTGCAACACATCAGGTTTTTTCTCACAGTATACGTGGTGGTGTGCGAATGTACAACACCCATTGTTGGCTGTTAATGAGCTATTTGAAGTGAGTTGCTGAGTATTTGTGATAAACTGGGATTCCACTTGTAGAAACCATATTTTTTTCATTTTTTTCGCTAAAAGAGTGGACTTCTTACTGCGATGAGTCCAATTTTCGTGTGGTCGGTAACCATCATGTAGTTTTAAATGATAGATAATTTAATATATATATTTAACTACATATATACAATGTTAGAACAACATATAAGTGGACACTGTAACGCGCATCATAAAAACGATTCCCATAGCAACTATTATCTAAATAGAGTAAGCAGTCATACCAACAGCATTCTTCAAAATCAAGCTATATAGCTACACAAGTATTGAAGCATTGTAACTTCTAAATGTTGACGTATTAAGAACTTTACCGCTCAAAGTCACTGTTTCCGCAATATCGATGTGAAGGTAAGTTGCCGTAAATCACTGAAATGTTAACCGGAGAGTTCCCTTGTGGTAACCGCTATGTATGTAGCGTTTTTAGGAACTGCGATAGTCGATAGCATGAGATACGACGACACGAATTTTAGGAATATACACTCTCTTATCAACAGCAGTCCCGTCTGCTTCGTCACTACCTCACCAATGTTGCCAACTCTGAATTTTTATTCGCATTTGCTCTGTAACTTGCAAATTTCCATAGATACAGTATCACGAATTCCGGTGTCGGACGCTTAGGCTGATGGTTTTCTTGTTTTCTTTTTTCTTCTTTTTTTTTTAATTCATCGTAACAACAAGCTACCTTAGCTACAGTGGCTTTACTAAATTCTTTCCCTTAACACGGAACTTGCTAGCTAATGACTTCTTGTGCCTTACAAAATTGCAACACTTATGCTTCTTATGTATTGATTTTACTATATGAAAACTATCTATTTATTGCAATTGTTTATCCATCTCCCTATGCTTTCCTTATAACTGCGAAACTTGCCCGTCAATAATTCAAATACCACGACCTAACCGACCAACGTTTTTCGCTCCTCTTGTCATTTTCTCACAGCATTCATTTTATTAGCCAAGCGATCGCAGTCCTATTGAATTTAATACCAGAATGCAACAAATAGATTATCTTCAGTAATGTCATTAGTACTGATAGTATTTCGGTAACTTAATTGGGGTTAACGAATGCTTGTTTATTTCGAAACGTTCGGTCGAGAAATTTATTACCTAATAACAACTTGCATGCCTATTTGTGCAGGAAAATGATTCCCCACTTTCCTGCAGATGTCACCCTCCACCTGCTTTCTGCAAATGCTACCAACATAGAGATAACAAACACCGCCAGCACTGACAAATGACAAACGTCATGGCGAAGTACACAAAGCTTAGGTTAATAGTGATTACACCAAAGCACGCGAGCTAAGCAAGCTACCATAACAATGCTTACAATTCACTATTTATATACGCTTAAATTTCGTAGCCCTTGTGTAAAAAGCAATACAATTAAGTTTAAATAAATTATAAATAAATTAAGGTCGCGAAATTTAAGAAGACATAAGTCTATAGTAGGTCCTACATACCTGGAGGAGATTAAACAGTGGTTTCCGATTAGTACTATTATATTATATGTGTACACACACACACACCCTCCTCAAGCCATTTTACTTATGGTTATCCTGTAGAATAACGGCGCCACGTGGTCGACTGAAGAGTGGTGTTATCAGCTACCTGTCCTTCAACTAGTTGGTGACGTATATGTCGCAAGTATGAAATCCGCGGAAGCATGTGAATGTTGTTCTTATTCTTAGAGTTATTATTGTTTTGTAATTAAGTGATGTGACGTAAGTTCTTGTGTGGTGCGGTTGTGGTTTTAATCTATATTCTACATACCTTTAAAACTGAAAAATTGGACTGAGGAAGAGATATTGTCGCCTTTTAGCGAGTTGTACAATATCAGGTTGGCAAGAGGGGCTATGTTCTTCCGTTGTATGCCCGTGACAGAGTGAACCACGTGACGCCGCTCATCTACAGTTTTACCTTTACTTAGTGTAATACACATTGCACAATTACGTATGCCTTTCACTCCTCATTTAGCTTAGCAGTTCTATCGCTGAGCACATTTACACGAAGATGCCATGTTTATCTTCTTAGGGCATAATTTTGCTGTAAAAGAAAACGTACTAAAATGTATGAGCGGATGGCTTTCAGTTTATAGGGTAGAGAACATCAACTCCAAACAGCACTCCTAGAGGAGGTTAATCATTTTACTTTCACTTTTATCATAGTTTCAACCTCGTCACTACCAGTCAAGTTTAGCCACAACAGGCAAGTTTTGTTGAATGTTCCATTAAATTGCCTACGAAAAATTGTACGTTCAAGAGAATTTGACAAGATAATTAACATGCAAGAACGGTGATATTTCTTATAGCTTTAGTATAATCACTGAAGCTTACCTGTTTCATCTCTCTAAAAGGATACACTAATTTATCAGCTTCTATTCCAAGGAGTATGGCTTGTTGAAATAAATAACTTTACTATGAACTACTGCTATAGCCTCAAAGTTCGTCTGTTTTAATTACCTAGGAGTAGGCTTCCTAGATCCCTAGTCGAAATCAAGCAGGAATAAAAGAAATGAATATAAGAGAAAGAAACTACCAGTTATTACAATGCTTAACCACTCTTAAGCAGTTGGCTTCAAGTTACCACACTCAAACCATTATCAACACATAATACCCACACAGCAGCGACCCACACTTCAATAGATTGTTCGAGAAATGGAGGATGATGTATTACTGCACTAACCTAAAAATCTTTTCCTCATTTATGTGTACTCAAAATGTCTAACTATTTTGATTACTGTGGAATAAGACGTATGTCTTGAATTTTCTCTCAATTGCCTGTGCTTACCTGTTCATTCTGAGCGTATTTTACATCACCGTGAAAGCATGTGTCAGAAATTTTCTGAAGAAAAGTTGCAGGCACATAAATATGCTTATGGTTTTCACTGTTTACAAGATACTTCTATCCTTGGCCAGATTTCTACTCTTTCAGATTTTATCCTTGCTCTTTTATTTTTTCACCAGGCCATTAAAGAGTATTTAAAGTATCAAGTTTAGCATACTATTTTTATGCAATTGACCATCGTAACCGAGTTCCTGTGTACTTATACATAATTACAACAGTAGATATATTGAAGTCTACGACTAAACTAATTTTAGGAAACATTTTCATGGTTATAAATATAAAGCAAGAATTTTTATGAAGAATTAGCAGAATAGATACATATAAAAGTAAATAATAGAGGGAAAAGATACTTGTAAGATTCCTTAGGTATTTTAGGATACCGAAAGTTTGGTTGGTATGCAACACAATTAAGACTTCATCTATCTACCCATCTAAGCAGTACAGAAAATAATATTTTCTCCCCCCAAACACTACATCCACTAAACCACACATAACCTATATTACATACGATAATATATCTGAAAAATAAAGACAGTAGTGTAGTGTTGTACATAAAGATACATCCCAAGTCAGGGCAGAGTATCGTATGTACGTTAATGTGGCCTTCTGTGCTTCGTGCGCAACTTCTGAGGAGCATGTCCTCAGATCCGGGAGAGGACATTTCCTGATTGAACGCATCCGGCACGAACACAAACTCCGAACTCATGTAGGTACCCTTATAGAGTAGGTACGTCGACCGACAGCAGGGAGAATCTTTTCAAAACTGCACCTCCACCGCCCATCCGCAACGCACCGAACACCGTAATCGGGTGATGAAGGAAATAGGATAAAAGAAATGATGGACTGGAAAGTCGTGGTAGAAGAAATACCCCAGGTTTCGCCTACTGGCCCGGGAAAACTACAGAAAACCATTGTCAGAGTGGATGGTCTCCGGTAACCGAACCCAGGACCTCGAGTCATTTCGCTCGGTAACTTGAATTTTTAATTATTTTTGGAATGTATAATAAGGCACTTCAAAAGCGATTAGGTGACTTTCTCAACGACAGTCTAAGCTACATTTCCGCATGTTGTTGTTGGTGGCCATAGCAATTCTAAGCGGACTGTACACAGTTAGGAAATGCAGATCAAGTGAAGTGTAGTGTTGTTGCTGATGGCAAATCCGCAGCGAGGAGGACTAAACAGTTTATAGAAAATTACACTTGTAGCTTAGCTCATTAAGGCGAGGTCATATGGGAGCAATAGGCAAAGTGAAAACTCTCCAATACCGCACAACGGTCCAAGTCAATTAAAACCAACACTTTCGGGGGCTGCTGGCTGCTGGCTGCTGGCTTATCGGCCGGCATCCCTTGAGAGAGGCAGGCGTTACTCAAGGCAACACACCTACTGCCAAATACCTACTGTCTTGACAACACTCATTCTGCAAATGCAAAACAGCTTTTTTACTTTCTTTACTACGTGTAGTAAAGTAGAGCAAGTATTGTATTCGATCCAAAAATTCGATGTCGAGATTTTACGATGTCGACAGCATAACTCAAAACCGAAAGGTCGGTTAAAAACCAAAGCTGGTATTTAAGTTTAACGTCTTTTAAGTATGCGATACGAAGATTTTAAAGAAAATTCCTCCACTCTAAACTACGCTTTACGTCGAAAATTTTGATTTCCTTGAAAATGGCTCCAACGATTTTGATTAAAATGCCATATGTTTGAGATGTTTTTATGACAAACAAAATTTATATCTGGAATTTTCTGACTATAGCCCGTGAATCCCTATTTACTCTGGATGACTTTTGCATAACTGGTAAATCGTAAGAGATAGACAAAATCTTACTATACAAAAATGTAGATCTCGCTAAAACACACAATTTATATCTAAATAATTTTTTTGTAGAGTGAACCATTTCGGAGATATTCCTTGTTATTTGTGTCAGTTTTGGAAAAATTAAAACTTTCGTGAAATGGAGCATCGTTGTACACTTTTTTATATATTAACCGTACAAAGAGAACGGAATCTCAAAGCTTTAAATGATTTGATTATCGCTCAAAGCCTACTGTATTCCCATATTCCCCTTGTACCTACAAGGAAATAAGCAATAAGATAATTTGTACAAATGTTTATCTCAACTAACACGAAAAAGATACAGGAATAAGAGATTGTAAGAATGGTTAGTACAAGAGTAGAGAAAGTCACATGAGTGCAACACATCAGAATTTTAAATCAAATATTTTACAAAAACATCAGAAATACATCTAAATGTCTTTGTTTTAAGAACGCAGGCATTTATACCCAATAGAGCTGCACTTTTATGACTTAAAATCACAAGCAATGTTTGATCGCTCCACTCGAGAATTTATCTGGGAAGGTTAGACTGTTAAATATTTATTTGGGCTATTTTATAAATGAAATATTAATTAAAATACTATATCGCAAAGATTTGATCACAAAATGTTAAATTCCACAAAAATAACCTAAATATATTCATTTCCGTTAGTCTATTTCGAATTTATCAGCAGTGCCAACTCAATAATTACATTTATTCCGATCTTCTCTTTCTTTATAACAGAAAACCAGTCTGTAATGTCAAACAAATCTCACTTTATTTTTAATATTAAGAAATAAAATACATTATCGAAATAACAACTGTTAAAACGGTTGTCAAATTCAAGTGGAGTGCTATGTTGATTGTTATCCATCTTGATGTGTAATAAACTGTTTTTAAGCCATTTTTAGGAAACAGTTGGCGACTCTGATCAAAGAAAAGAATGATCTAGTGATAATTTGTACAAAACAAAATGAATGTCCACGTAATAATTCATATATGATAATTATATGAAATATCCACCACAATATTCTGTTGTAACTAATTGCCTCTCCTCATATTATATATAGATATGATAACATGGAAACTATGGCCTAACAATATTACAAAGAAGTAAAATTTCAATTATAAAATAAATTATTAGGTTGTGGCATTCAACTATTTATTTAAAATAAAGTGTCCATGAGAAGCAAGTAAGCCATAGGATTTAATATTGTAGTAGGAGTATTTTTTGGTCGTCTCCTTAGCACAGGGCTTACCAAGACCCGGGTTCGATTCTCGGTATCAGTGTGGGGATTTTCTCTTACTGAGAAACTAGACTGAATCTAATGCTACCTATAGGCCATGTTGTCTACAGTAGACAACGCATAAAATGTTACAATAATTATAGAACCGTAAACGATTACATCATTACCAGTGAACAATTATTGGCACAAAGTCAAAATTGTCGACATAACCTTTGTAAATGTGCTACTTGTACGATATTTATAGTCATGTTCTATGCATTTGGCTTAGAACGTTTGAAGCGGCATGAGCTGTTATTACATGGGCAAATGGGTTATTGAAATATAATCACCTACATTCACCAAAACACATTTACATTCCGGCCATAAGGTGCTGATTGCCCTTCGAGTTAGTACAAATGCCGTTAGACGTGAAGGGCAGAATATAAACAGAAAAAGTATAAAAAGAAACACGAACAAAAACACCGATGTGTTGCACTCGCATGAGTTTCTCTTCTCATTATCACATATTCTTATAACCTTAATTGTTCCATCTACCTCTTGTGATATACGCAGACAGCCTCTTTTTCATGTAGGGGGTTTCAAAACAGATATTTCCAGTTAATCGAAAATGTTGATTTTATAAAAAATGGCTCCGATGAATATGATTAAAATACTTTATGATTAAAATATTTTTATGACAGAGGAAATGTATTCTTGAGTTTTCTGGGTAACTTCTACAGAATCGTAAACAGATAGTCAAAATTTACTGCATAAAAATGGAGGTGTCGTTGATACACAATTTAGTCAGATACACTTTTTTTTAGGAATGAATCATTTTAGAGATACTTCTAGTCATTTTCTTGAATTTTCCGACACATTTTTTTTTTAAATGTCATTATTCATCTTTTTTATTTCTTGGCCATGTAAAGAGAGCGGAATTTCAAAGCCATCACATAGAGACCCGCTATTAAAATGGTAGAGTATGGCTTAGAGTATGGCCCACTGTGTTTCCATATGCCCCTTGCACCTACAAGAAAAATACCAGTAAGATAATTTCTGCAAATGTATATCTCGATTAACATAAAATAGAAGGCTAAGTGTGTGTGTGTGTGTAAGAATAGCTTGTATAAGAGAAGAGAAAGCCATGTGAGTGCAATTTATCTTTTTCCCCTTTCTTTTTAGTGCTCTTCAATATTTCTGCTACCCATTATAAAAAGTTGCTAGATACAGTTTATTTATTTCCCGACTCCATAAATCTGAATGTGTATGAAGGGGGCACAGAATTTTTGTAGCACACTATAAACCAATTTCTCATCTTTGTGGTGACAAAAGTAAGATGTTTATATATTTATATGCAATGTAGAGGAGACCTGGTAAGAAGGCGGAGCTCAGGTGTCCAGCAATTTCTCTTTTTTTCCGCTCAATTCCATTAGTGGCAGAACCACGTGACCGGAGTCTTCCTCAAGTTTTGCCGCAGTGGACCGGAAAAGAAGCGACCAACTGTCCAGGCTGGGTGCTTGGCATGTTCCTCACGTCGCCTCTCACCGCATCTTGGGCATTTTACTTCTCTTACAGATTGAAACATTCTGGAGTCAAACTAGTGTCTCCAGAGATCCCTTGAAATAATTATTACTCTTGTCGTAAAGTGCACCGTGTGTTCAAAAAGCAACAACACTTATTCCTGGCACAAACACACGGACATTTTTCTAAAAATGATTTTCTTTGGATTCAGGGGGCCTCAAAACATACATTTCCGGTGAAATCTTGACATAGAAAGTAAAAAGGTGGCTTTTCTATCCACGTTACGTTACTCATGATATTTATTTTTTCAAGAAATTGTTACAAATTAAGTTGTATTCATGAATTATTTTGACGTTTCTCGAAAGACGTTTGCTCCCAAGAATTACAATTGGCCAACATTACGCTAACCTGAAGTACTGCCAACTTTACAGTGATATTTATTAATATCATTTAGTCAATAACGCCTATTTTGAAATAGCATTTCCCAGCGCTAAATACTGTATTTACTGTTATGAAATTGTGTTGTAAAATTGACATTTATTGAAGCACTAAAACAATATCAAATGAATGCACACGTGGAACACAAAACGTTTACGTATCTGCAAGATGAGACTTGTGTTGCCAACCTAGCAGCTACATGCAATTAACACAATATCTTTAACCGCTATCTTCTAGAAGCAGTTGCTGGTATTGATGTCAACTTAACGAACAGAATGTCACCAAATGTAACCAGAGAGCATTATAATAGGGGAAAACTGTCACAGTTGGCTTTTGGTACATTCCAATAGCTTTTATGATTCACTTAAAGCTTTGAAAAAAGGAATTACAAGTTTAAGAACATTTTAATTCATAATTTGTAAATATTAGTGATACATATAAATGGAATAAGACAAATAAAAATCACACAAGGAGTGAGTTATGGACGCAGCCTGTCCCCAACACTTTTAACTTATTATTCTTGGTCTGATTAAGAATGGAAACAAGAAATGTTGTTAGCTAATGCTCGATTTCTGACAATGAAGTCATTAATCCTTGGAAACAAGAAATTAACTCCGAAATAAAAACAGGAAAAAGCAAGATTATAAATGTTTTATTCCTTGTAGATGGCGTGGTGATTTTAAAATAGTGAAGGAAATCTACAAAGACAGCGTTTAAATTGTATAGCTGTCCACTCAAAGGTAAGAGTATAAGGAAAAAGAATAGAAAAAGTTTCCCATTTTAAGTATTCAGGATGCAACATAAATTAGATCGAGATGATGTAGCATTTAAAATTGATAAATTCCAAGAAATTTCTGGAATAATAAAGAAAATTAACACAACAGAGGAAACAAAGCTGAAATTTTATACCAGTTATATTCTATATAACGAACCATGGATCTTAAAACAGAGGGGTAGACGTAAGATACAACGCGCTGAAATGAGCGTTTTGAGGGCTGTGCAAGATTGTACAAAGAGTGACAAAGAAAATCTTCGGTGGATTTTGTATCTTTTCTAGGGTCTTTTGAGGCGTGAGCTTCAGCGCTAACCTCAGCGTTCATCAAGCTTTCACCTTAGATGTTAACCCCTTCAAAGGCCCGTCCTGCACTAGCTGATAAGGTATGGCTACCAATCATAATAAAAGGTTTGTAAGACAAACTGAATACACTCAGTTTTCTTTTAGTCAATAGGACCGAGAATGTAAATATATGCTTCGTTTCTACGCCATTTTGTGGTTATTAGTGCACGTATTTACCAAAAGTAGTGGCACATCCTTGCACCGTAGCCTGAAGCAACCAATGAAATGGTCATAGATTCGTACAACGATAACTAATGTGACGAGAGGTGCAGTGACATTTTCTTTGGCACTCTGTGTACAAGAAGATATAATAAGAAATGTGGATATAGATACATGGAGAATTGAAGATATATGATTTAACTAAGAAGATTGAAGGTAGAAGAAATAGCGGTCGCCCAAGAAAGAGTTGGGGATGAGTCAGGACAGAACAACTGAAGGGCCAATCCCTAACATGAAGAATAATAATAATTTGTAAATATAATGTAATAGTGTTATATAAAAACAGGAGCAGACCGCTTCTTATTCCCAAAACTTGCATCTCTCTATACTGTTGAACATCAAGAACATATTGTACCTGCCTCTCGCACATTGCTGCAGCTCTGGCATTTTGCAAATTGCTGAAGCCATTTCCATTCTCATTATGGAATCCCGTTTTTTCCCTTCCCTGCGTAGCAAGCCCTAACACAATAACGCTCCTTGTTGTTGATTTGTTATTTTTCGTCTCGCTTCTTGCCGCTAGGAGCGCCTGTAACTAATTGAAGCGCCTAGAATGTGCATGCTTGTCTCCAACGCTGATTGCAACCACATAATTATTTTCCCTTTTTCATCGCATCGCATGCGCCTTTTTGCTCTTCCTTCTTCGGACGAACCAAATCAATTTGCATACATGTATAAGTACATACGTGGTCTCGTGTGTGCCCATTGAAAATGTACAGCTTCAGCATCAACGTTTACGTTAACAGAGAAGACCACAAACAAGGACTATGATTAAATCAGACAAATGCAATATCAGAAAACGTAATAATTATCAAGATATTCTCAAGCTCTATGTGAACTGCTTATATTGAATCAGTCAACTTTATAGCAGAAATGTTTTCCAGATATTAGAATACTCTAAATAATTAAAAAAAGGATCCAAAATAACATAAGTAATATACTAACACTCATTTTAAATAGTGTTTTCATGGCTTTTTCCCAAAGTACCACATATTCCTTTTTGTAAATATCTTCTGATTCTTCTGGAATTAATAAACTGTAAGTACTCTTGGATTCGATCAAAATATTAAGCGAAATATAATTCACATTTTCAGTCATTTTGCTATTACTTACCACTTTTCTCTATAAATGTTGAAACAAATGAAACATCTGCTTAACAACCATATTACGTCATGCATCTATGATCCCTAAAACATTATAATTTTTCATTTAGTAAATTTATTAATTCTTTAAACGTATTTCAGTGCTAGAATTGCATAAAACGTTATATGTAACACGAGTATACTCTTTTTATTCAGACTATACACAGTTAAATAACTACCCTTTTGTGATATATTAATAAATAATCGCTGAACTACTTTTGATTATGCAGATAATTCAATACTGCATTTTTAGGCTAAAGCAATCATTCAACCATTAAAAATTAGCGAACTGTTATATAGAATAACAACAAATATTGATTGGATTTAAATAATAAGTATATTAGGTTAGATACTAAGATGTTCACCCTATACCTCGTTGAAATTTCAAAATACAGCATTTAAATTTAAATACAGAGTGAATTAGAAACTACAATAAAGCTAAAAAATAAATACATTAGCATTAACCTACGCATAGCATATATCAAAGAGCAATTCATTATTAACAGTGAAATAGTTTGATGAAATATGGTATCATAGAATCAGATGTATTAACAAATGTATGCTAAATAAGTTCTAAAACATAGTGGAGCTTGAAGAGATGAAACCTAATATCTAATTAATTCTAGTTTTAAGTTTTCCCGAAAGTTAAATTGATGTGTCTTGAATAAATTAAGATTTAACCAACAAATAGTTAAAGTTGGAAGTTTTCAAATTAAAACTTGTATTTTGTTATTGAAACTAAGGACGTTTATCGATGAGTAATAGCAAATAAAATTTATCAGATACTTAAAATTTTATACTTCCGCATTTAAAACTGCAAAAAATTCAAACGAAGTATTCCAAGTTGGTGCTTAGATATCCCGGAATAAAAGTGAGTTTTCTGGAATGTTGTTAAACCTAAAATACGAAGAAACTGACTGAGGACGAGAAGGAGAGGGAGTTGGAGGGAGGGAGAGAGGGAGGGAAGGAGAGAGAAATCCAAGCAAATGTACAAAAAGAATGTTTTTATCAAAATAAAACAGTACAAACTCTCAGCATAACCATATACAATCTTATGGAGAAACTAATTCCGAATATGGAAACTTTAACCCCGGACGTACGAATATTAATTTTGGCTTATATTTCATTCTCACGTTGATGTTTAAGCAACATTTAGACTTGTAGACTTGAGTTTAGTAATTAAAGTTTGGATTATGTGCAATGTTTTGTGTAACTTTGTTCCAGCATGTAGCATAGCAGGTTTTGTGGATATGAAAGTCATAAATTCAGTATTACAGGGACAAAATTAACCCTACTTCATTAGTATCTGTGCCGTGCGCTCTAATAACGTCATGTTCCTTTGAAATAACTTCATCTTCGTACAACAATCAGTTAATGTGATAATATAGTATTATTTATGCCAGAAAGTTTGGGTGCGTATAATTGCAACACCAAAAAACCTGATGCGTTACACTCACATGACTTTCTCTACTCTTGTACTAACCATTCTCAGAAACTCTTATTCCTATATCTTCTTAGTGTTAGTTGAGATAAACATTTGTACAAATTATCTTATTGCTTATATCCTTGTAGGTACAAGGGGAATATGGGAATACAGTAGGCTTTGAGGGATAGTCAAATCTTATAAAGTTTTGAGATTCCGTTATCTTTGCACGCTTAACATATAAAAAAACGAATAACGATGTTCCATTTCAAGAAAGTTGTAACTTTTCCGAAACTCACACACATAACAAGGAATATCTCCGAAGTGGTTCACCCTACAAGAAAATTTATTCGGACATAAATTGTGTATTTTAGCAAGATCTACATTTTTTGTACAGTAAAATTTTGTCTATCTCTTACGGTTTAGTAGTTATACAAAAGTCGTCCAGAGTAAATACGACTACAGGGGCTATAGTCAGAAAATTCAAAATATACATTTCATTTGTCATAAAAATATGTAAAACATATGTCATTTTAATCAAAATCGTTATAGTCATTTTTAGGAAAATTAAAATCTTCAAAAAAGTTTCCATCTAAAGGGTAGTTTAGGGTGGGGCTATTTTCTTCAAAATCACCGTGTCACATCCTTGAAAGACATTAAACTTAAATAACAACTTTGGTGTTGAACCGACTTTTCGCCCACAGACTGACAGACACCCATAGAAACAAATGTTTCTCTAAAAATGCATTTTTTGGATTCGGGGGCCCTCAAAACATATTTCCGCTGATATTTCGACATAACAATTTTAGGTGGAATACAATACTTCCTCTGCTTTACTATACGTGGTAGAGAAACACCCATTTTTGACTCAAAAGAAACCCAAAATAAAGGTTTATTCCACCTAAAAACCTGGAGCCTGATAATAGGTAACAGAAACAGCTGCCAAATTAGCTGAATGTCCCCCTACATGAAACATTTTGAGGCAGCAGTGATTTCAGTTATCTATGTGCATGAAATGAGCTTTGCTGAAAGGAGCTATAATCATGGAGGTAATTTCTGGTTATCTGAGACAATTACAATACTACAATCCTATATCAACTAAAACACTGTTGTTAGGTATAAATTGGAATAATGAGCTAGCCTAAGATAATTCGCGCATGCTAATCACATAATTGAAATTGCAGATACGTACATATTGAGCAATCTCTAAGTTCAAGTGTGATAAAGAAATATCGATGCGACAGTATCGATGTTAGCACCTAGAACTGGGGTTTGGGTTGGGTGACCTCATAACACGCCGAACCAACCTTCGACGGCCAACGATAACCACAACACATGCATTATTGACTCCATAATTTATAGTTTTGAACCGTGCGTATAGAATGTATGGTAATTAAGGGTGGTAATATAATTGCCAGCAATACAACGCATCCCTACAACACCGTCCCTTCAATTTATATGCGCGTCTTTTTATTTTAATCCATTGTTCGTGGCCTTTGTCCCTGAATTACGCTATGTCCATTTATACATACTCTTTTTTCCAAATTGTTTCTTTCTTTTCTCTGAGTACAGCAGCACTTCAACAATGTTACAGATTTTTTTATTTTATTTTCTCATTTGTTTTGTTTTATAATCTTTCTTAACTTTTCTTATAGGTAACGGTTTTCTTCTGAGATGTTTTGCTGCTCCTTAAACGAAATAAAAAGATAAAGTAAATCTATATATTTATTTTTATTTATTCCTTCCTTCGCTAGGGCGTCTCCCATTTACACAGGCTACTCTTATCGGCCGGCCGCTGCGTCCTCCAGCCACAGCCAAGGCCACGGAAGAGTGCAGCGTACCAACTTTCCCGATCGTAAGGTGACTTGTCAAATTTTTAGGGTCGCTACCTTTCTATCAGGTTAGCTACTCAATTGCCACCACAAGGCTGAGTGCACCCCGGACTAGACCTCCCAGCGGGGAAAAATTCCCATGTCAGTACCCGGGATGGAAACTGGTTCTCCCGCGTCAGAGACAGGCAGGCTACGGTACGAGGGCGGTCTTATTTATTTACTTATTTATTTTTCGCTTCATTTATATGTCGACTTTAATATCTAGGTCATGTCGGCGGTTTTTGTTTTGAAGCAATTGCTTATGGCAATGATGTTCACTTATTTTCTGTGGGTATTTACTTCCAGAATTTAGGGAGGTTGAGAATAATCCTGGCTAAAAAAAATTCCCACCTTCCTGCCGGGAAATGAACCCGGGACCTTTTGTTTTGCAAGTTGGCAGGCTAACCAAATTTATAGTTTTATTGATTAAAACGTATTAGATCTGTTTTCCTTCCTCTATCATGTACGTTATAGCTAAGAAAGGTACTGCATCGATAAATTCGATATATACATAAGTATTGAGCTACTCTCAATCCAAAAAAGCAATCTTAGAAAAATATATCTACATATGTATTTGTGTCTGTTAACAGCTTAACTCAAAAACGAAAGCTTGGTTAAATACCAAACTTAGAATTTAAACTTTCCATCTTCCAAAGATGCAACATGGAGATTAAAAAAATAATGGCATTATTCCAAGCTAGTCTTTACACGAAAACTTTCTTATTAGTTTCATTAAATGTAGCAGCCAATTTTACTGGTGCTGTCTATTCTCTCACGCACGTTTACCCTGGGAAAAGTATCCCATAATTCACCACTAGAGCAGCCAGCAGCAGAAGACCGACCGAGATATTGCAGACGTCATCAAAAGTATCGCAGGAAGACGTATTTGAAGCACTTGAAATCCGAAATACGACGTGATGATGGGTAAATTCATTAGAAATTGTTGTTAATAATTCACTCAAAATAATAAAATGCATAATCGCGCAAAAAATAGTGTCCAAATAAATGTGTGTATGAAAAACAATTGCGTAAAATGTCTAAATAGACGTGATAGTAAATTATGTAACAAGGAATGTTCCAAATCGGAACAAAATATTTTAGTTAAAAAGGTATACTTCAGTGAGCTCTATATTTTTCATTTGGAAGCTTTTGTTTATGTTTTGTTGTTTGCCAGTTACACAAATTACCCAAATTTGATTCAGAATAAGCATTCTCAGAAAATTAAGAAGTCCGACTCTTTTAGAAGTCTTATGCCAACCAACCATCTTTTAGTAGGTTACATTTCTTGTATTGTATGCAATGATTATAATCACTATTTGCCTTAATCCTAAAGTTTCTTACAATATCAATTATACTATGAACTGCTAATTGATTTCTTACCATGTCATTGCAGTAATAAGATCCTGTTAAGATGCAGCAACATACATCTCTTCGTATAACCTTAACTTCTGATGTTATAACCTCACTTTGATACTGTTTTGTTAGTACCCAGCATTCAATACCATATTATAATAGCAGTAATGCAATTGTTTTTAGAGCTTTATTATGTTTTCTTTACAAACCGCAGTATGCACAACACTGTTTCAGTGAATTATTTGAAATCGTTCACTCTAATATCTGTATCTAGGCTTTGTAAGTCTACACCTACGAGCAATTTAATATTTTTACTACTTTTTTTGTTAACTGCAATGTTCGCTCATAATGGTTTTAGACTTCTGAGAGCCAAAAGTTCAGTATTCTCCATGGGTATATTTAAAACACATGTCTTGGCTATTTGTATAGTTCAAAAACGGCTCTTTGGAAATCAATTTCTGTGTTCCCTATAAAACCTGGTAAGCTGCATAGCAATGAATTAAAATGCCTTCTATTAACTATTATGCAAATATTTTAAGCATGTTTTACTTTCTCTACTACGTATAGTAAGGTAGAGGAAGTATTGTATTCCACCCAAAAATTCGACGTCGAGATTTCAGCGAAAGTAAATGCTTTGAGGCCCCTGAATTAAAAAAGACATCTTTAGAAAAAGGTCCTTGTGTGTGTCTGTCAATCTGTGGACAGCATAACTGAAAAACGAAAAGTCGGTTAAGAACCAAAGTTGGTATTTAAGCTTAATTTCTTTCAAGGATGTGACACGAAGATTTTGAAGAAAATTGCTCCACCCTTAAATAGCTTTTATATTGGAATATTTTTCGAAAATTTTCATTTTCTTGGAAACGGCTCTAAGGGTTTTGATTAAAATGCCATATGTTTGAGATATTTTTATGACAAACGAAATGTATATTTTGAATTTTCTGGCTAAAGCCTATATAGTCCTGTTTATCCTGGATGACTTTTGCATAACTAGTAAACTGTAAGAGATACACAAAATCTTACTATACAAAAATGTAGATGTGTGAATTTGTGTCGAAATAATTTTTTTGTATATATTAATGTTTTTGGAGATATTTCTTGTTATTTCTGTGACTTTTAGAAAACAAACTTTCGTCAAATGGAACATCGTTATTCATTTTTTATGTTAGCCGTGCAAAGAGACTAATTTGAAAGCTTTAAAAATTTGACCATCACCCATTTTATCCTTGCACCTACAAAGAAATACGCAATAAGATAATATCTGCAAATGTTTATCTCGACTATACGTATAAGATATGGGAATGAGAGTTTATAAGAATGGTTAGTACAAGAGTAGAGAAAGTCATGTGAGTGCAACACGACATTTTTTTAGTTATGCTATTCACAAACACATGGATATATTTTTAGAAATACCGTACTGCCGATGGTTACTTTATATCGAATTTTTCGGTTGCATAAAAGGTTTGTTCTATCTACTATATGGAAATGATAGAAAAAGTCATTAACTCGTATCACATCAAAGACATATGCTGCACGGCCTCTACGTTCTCCACGTTGTCCATACAGGACACCATCTACAAGATTCCCTCGGCGCTTTGGCAAGGTTTTTGAGATCAGAACCACTACTTTGTATATAAATTAGCCCCAAGACCACATATGTACTAGCACTTAAAATGGCAATGACAATATCAGAATGTAGAAATGCTGTGGGGATGGCCACCCCAACTAATACGTACGATTGCTCGTAGCTCGTTTATATCTCAGCAAATATCGGTCGGCTCTCTAATGACAATAAAAACACAAGACAGGAGAAAAACGTTGCATGACAGATCCATAGGTAGGCCTTCAGTTTTACGTCCTACTTGGTCTGATGACAATTTTTTCTTGCATCTGTCCGTCCTGCTCGACAGAATCAATACACATAAAAACTGAGGACAGAAACGGAAATGGATGGAGAGAGCTGGAACAGCTTTCACATCGATGAGCTAATTAGATTCCCATCCCCCCGCGCCCCTCCCACCCACAACTGCCACATCATTATATAGGCCTTTCTGCCGGCGGGCGGGCACCGTGCTTGGAAGCGGCAACGCAATCACAGCACCAGAATTCTGCTGCGTGCTGAGACGATCCACATTGTTATGTTACCAGTTCAATCAAATCATCAAGTAATTCGCTTTAAGAAGAGCGACTATGTGCTTCATAAAACCATGTTCTTTATTTACCTACCGCGGCTGCGTCTCATTCTACGTCAACATCTGCTATACCTACCTTACTTTGGGTTGCAGTGTAAACAAAGCGCAAAATTGTATCCTCCTGGGCCACTATGATTGGTACAACGTGTATTATTCTATGAATTCTATTGCTTAAGAGCAGCTTTTGCCTACAACCATAGAAGGAAGTAAAGGAAAGATAGGTATATTCCACACTCTTGCATGAAATAAAGAATAATTGTCTCCTGTTTATGCGTATTTCTCATAATATTTTGTAACTGTATTTAAAACAATTCCTTTGACCATTACGAAGTGCTTTGCAGACGCCATTTTGAGCAAATTACTCCCATATACTTCGTTCCTTGGCTATAGCTGACCTCTTGCATGTCGTATCGCAGTTAAATGTGTTAATAATTGATAATGCATTTGCATATTCCATTTAAATGCCAAGGAATGTTTCGAATATATCAGAAATAAGAATAAAGAGCACTTCAGAGCTGGTGCCCAAAAAAAAAGTTCAAGACGTATCTACATTTCATCGATCAAGTTTATGGTAATCTAAGCAAAACGCTTACAGTCATTTTTGAAAAAAAAGATCATTTTCATAAAATATTTCGTATAAAGGGTAGTATGGAATAGGAGGATTTATTTATATATTTTTTTAATTTTCGTATTTATATATTTTTTTAATTTTAATATTTTTTAAAATCAAGTATTTGATAGCGACAAAAAAGGAAGTGTATTGCTAACATCTGCCTATAATTTACTGTGTATAGTAAGTATAAAATTATTAACAAGTAAGTAAATTAATTACTACTGAAATTGTACTGAGTAAAAGAATAAAATTAACAACTGCGTTTTGCTGGAAACTGCTTGAGATGGACATTTTTACCGCTCTTATCTAAATTATACCTTGTTAATTTTGATGAATATTCAAAAAAAGATTACAATTTTACCTATAATGGTTAATCGTATCATAAAGCAAGCAGATATATCATTCAAATTATCGTGAACTAATTATTTGTAGAGCTCATGAAAACTAAAAGAATAACAATTTGACGTTATTTTCTCGTATGGTTTGCTAGTTATGTAAATTTTAATAAGTATGAGGAAATTCAGAAGAAGATTTATGATATGTCTATATTTTACGAGTCCTACCACTTTTGATAAAAAAAATAACAGATTAGGAATTCGACAATTCTTGAAAAATGTTCACACACAAACACACGTGCCAACTTTCGGTGTAAGAGTTTTACAAAACTTAAAAAATGTGCATTTGCAGTGAAGTACCGATGTCGAATATTTTAATTCAGAAGAATACCTCTTCTACCTTAGGTAAGTTTAATAAAAGTTATAGTTTGCAACTAGATTAAAACTGAATTAAAAATAAAAGACTGAGTAGAAAATAGTTTCGGATGTTCAATCTTTTGTACAACTTTAGAATCATCGGATTTCGGAACTGTTTTCCATTTCTCCTAAGTGATGGATGGCATACGAAGAGAAAGGATTATCTACCTATGTTTAGAGGCACAGGAATACAATGAACGTTTTGAGGGCAGTATAACGTTCTCATAACTGGAAGAGATGTCCAAGATGTGGAATTAAATGACTTCTTCCTACACCTCGACGGCATCAACGGTGGATACCGCACTTTGGAAGCAATCATAAACGTAAGGGAATATTTGGACGTAGCTTTTAGAAAATGAAGAAGCGTGTAAAGTTTATCAGTAAATATCTGCGGAATTACAAACTCAATGACAAGAATAAAACTAGTCAAACGTAACATTTTGGATTAAAATCAGGAACGAATTTGAACTTGAGTGTCTACCTTGACGCAGATCAATTGTATGTTTATTATTGGGACAAAAGTGATCAACATCCTTGAACATGCAGCTATATTATTTGTGTATAAGTATATATATATATGTAAAACAACAAATACATGTCCAGAAGGATCACAATAAATCAAACAGGACACAAACGTTGGACTATAAGCTTCTCTTAGTCTTCAGAAGGACTTAATAGCGATCGTGTTGTGTCTATGTTGGATGGTAGATAATTTTTATACATACAGTTAGTTGTGATCAGAGGGCTCTTGAACACTGTAATACCCCAGCACAGTTATAATTATCTTGCGTAATGCTGTAACGCATCAAAAACACTTCAGTAGATGTGTAAAAAAAACTATAATCTCATTATAATTGCACTGTTACCATTTCTCTTTTACTTATGAAGCTCAAGAAAATGTGTGGGATATGGAAGAACGCAATGCATTTGTTTGAGCCCATTGTTCCACTTTGTATAGGATTTACCGTTACGAACAAAACAACCTGATGCCCAGTTATTCTTCTGTGGTGGGTGGAAAGGTGATGGACCGTTTAGAAAGAGTTATTCTCAAGTGACTTGTTTTCAAGCTCTCACTGAGGAATTCTACCTGAAAACCTGCTCATTCACGTGAAACCCTTCTGTTAACGAGATGTCCTGATATGAACCCCTCCTGCCCATTTCCTATTCAGAAAGTAAGGTTAGAGTTAGAGAAATAAACTCGTAATTTCAACTCAGAAGGAGAATGCACGTGAATCAGGTAACCTAGCCGTGTCTGATGAGCGAAATTGTGCAAACCTCTAACCATGGCTGTTGGCACTTCGTGTAACCTCCGGTTTTCGCAAATTTACGAAGAATAAGTCTCAAGTACACGACATGTAACATATGCTAGCAGTATTTTAAGGTTTTGTGGCAGCAAAATCATTTGGAATAACTGATTTCGCTCAAAGAGGTCTCTAGCAAATTGAGCTGATTTTTGTGCCTCTCTATACTTGTCAAACACAGGCAAATCTAGGTCTTCTTGCAATTAAGCGTCAATTAGATTTGTTTTCAATAATAGTATTTTATTAGGACCCTACCAAAAACGATTGCAAGGGAGTTCACTAATAAGTTATATACTACGCAGTTGTTGTTAATCGGATATTTTGACACTTCTTACTTCATAAACTTAAAAATATACTCAGAGGCATTTATATATAAATGCTTAAAGAAACATCTGCCCATTACGGCGCGAAGAATAAATGCAGATCAACGGATCTACTCCATCATGCGTTGATTGGAGCATTAATGAAATATCAGCAACCACTATAGATAATTCAGGTATTTCGTTTATGTCATTAAAATGGAGTGACATTTGTGACGTATTGATTTCATAATCCACTCATTTTTAGAAGGCTTTTTCAATCGTGTGGTGTGACAACCACAGGAATATGTCCAACCGTTAAGAATTAGGTAGGTGTATATGATTCATATATAAAAAAAAACATTATGACAGTGCTTATTTTACACTAATCACCACTTAACAATATATTGGAGAAATATTTTCAAATTAGGTAATATTTATTATTATTATTATTATTATTATTATTATTATTATTATTATTATTATTATTATTATTATTATTATTATTATTATTATTATTATTATTATTATACTACTACTATTATTATTATTATTATTATTATTATTATTATTATACTATTATTATTATTCTATTATTATTATTATTGTTATTACTATTATTATTATCATCATCATCATCATCATCATTTGAACTCGTTAAAACTTAAAAACAAAATAAAGTTTCTTACTTAGGTTTCACTATCTAAAATCCAGAACTGCTCTTGATCATAACGGACAAAAGATACGTGGCAGTTTATGAGGGTTTCGATATAAAAATCAAACTGTGCAAGCATTACACCATGAGCGTCAAACAGGGTAACAGCAACATAGAATACAAACTGAAAAATATTGGACATTTAATATTAAACTGATTTTACCCGTCATAAAAATTGATCTCGATTTCTATTCTACAAAATAGGCTGTCATAGAAGTTAGCCTAGCTATCCATCCTATTAACATTTTATATATTGGCACAACGATCAACTGCCCAAAAAAATGTGATTTTTGCTGTGCTAATCAATGTTAAAAAGTTGTAAAACAGGAACGGTGAATATTTTGGATGTGGATAATCATCTGTAATTTTCCCTCAAGTTATGTTTCGTCCAACTCGTTTGCTTTTTGGATTCATGTATTTAATGTAATATAGGTTATTTACTGGAAATTCAAAACAAGGGATAATTTTATTTGTCGTTTCAATATCTCAAATATATTTTAATTAATAGAACACGCGTATCGCTTAGTTTTAAAAACTAAGGCATTGTCTTAGCCCACAAAGTATATATTAGCGAAATTACATCATTTGTGGCATTAGAGGAATTTTAAATAAAACCAGAGTAAATAAAAGTTAATCCAAACAAAAGGTTCTTTGAGGAAGAGAAATGCCCTAAAAATCATCACATTGCCTCTCTTAACTTGAAATTGGGTACTTATTCCAATTTTAGTTTTTATGTTATGTTCGCTGAATAAATTTATTACTTAGAAGGACAGCTCAAAATATTTATTTCTTGTGAAATCCTAACCCCAACTTTTTAGTAGACTCCATGTCTCAAAGCGGTAGAAACATCAGATAATATTAGGATAAGAGATTGCATTAAATAGAAAAGATGAAGGCAACGTATTGCCTTGAAGGAAAGATATGGAAATAAGAATAGTCCAACTGTCATTAAATATTCTAAAACACTGTACGTAACATAGCAAAATCATTAGGATAGTTTTCCACGAATTACTTTACATGTTGTAATAAAATACTTAGGAACTAATATTAATGATAGATCCTGTACAGGTAATACTTTTATTATTAAACAAATTATTGAAAAACACCGTGATTATAAAAAAGAAATACAAAGACTTCGAAAAAGCTTTCGATTCACACAAACCGAAATAAATTATAGCAAATATTGGATACCCCCTGCACCTTATAAGACTCTCTAATGCCTCTATAGACAAACTAAAATAACTATTAAAACCATTCTAAGACATTTCGGGCGTATCTGTGATTCAAGGTGTCCCACAAGGGTGAAGTTTGTCTCCTACTATTTTTTTATATTTATATTGCTGATCTTCTTAAAAATATAAAATTCCAAGATGAACATTTTTAAAATTATGGTTTCACCAGAACTGAAAACAAATCATGGTAATAAAATAGTGGACCGCCGGAATTTGGTAATCTTCAGCAAAATATTTCACGCAATATTTGAAATGGGTTTGTTTGTTTGTGGACAATCTACACGAGAGTGGTTACGGATCCTTTGTCAACTGTGTGGTATTTAGTATAAGGTATTGTATTAGTCTGAAGAAACATTGTTATAGGAACTAGAAAATAATTTGGTTCACCAAAGCTTGTTTTCAAGCCACGAAATATTTTTCCCTTCTCTACCACGTACATAGAGGATGTTGCGTCCTCTCAAAAATTGGACACCGAATTTCACTGAAAATACACTTTTTGAGGTCCCCTGCACCCAAAAAACGTGTCTGTTAACAGCCGTACTCAAAAGCGAAAAGTCTATTAAATACCAAATTTATTCATCGTTTAAAGATGCGACACTAAGATTTTCAAACAAACACCCCACCCCAAAACATGCATTACATAGAAAACTTGAATTTCAAAAATAGCTCTAGTGATTTTGATTAAAATGTCAAATGTTTAAGATATGTTTATGATATGTTGAATTTTCTGGGAATCACCTCTGAAATCCTCTTCATGACTTCTGTGTAACCGGTAAACCGTGAACAATAAGCACTATCTTACTGCAAAAACTGTAAATCTCGTTAAAGCACATAATATCAAATACACCTTTCTGTGGGGTTAATTATTTCCGAGTTATTCTTTGTTATTTGTCCGAGTTTTTCAATATTTATACTATTCTCAACTGGAAAGTTATTCGCTGCGCCCCCCCCCCCCCCCCTCTGTCTCTCTCTTTCTCTCTTTGGATATGCAAAGATAATGAAATTTCAAAGCGATTGGACCAGCTCTTATGGGATATAACTATTACTTAAGCCTGCCGTTGTGGGCTACATACCAGGAAATATAGGTATAGATAAAAAAACAATTTCTACAAATGTTTGATTTGATTAAAATGAAGTAGATAGGAGAATAAGCTTTTGTAAGCATAGCTTGTCGAAGAATGTGTATTGAAGGACTTGTGAATGTAACAATCAGACTTTTTAATGTGTACACGTGATGTTCATAGTCTAATGCAGCATCTCTGGTTGTTTTATAATTCTATACGACAAAACTTGGCTTAGGATAACTGTTTCCTTCTTTCTATAACTGAATACCTTTTATAACGCTTTGGTTTTTGGACTATCTATAAAGGCTTAACTGCAAAATCTTATTTTTGAAGACTCGATATATGTGAACAATATAAAGTGCAGTTTATTACATTTGTCAAAGGTGCAATAATGCGCAAAAGGGAGGTTTACAATGTAATAGCTATTTTTATAGGAAAATACACCGTAAGAAGTTTAAAATTGGGATAAGTGATCCTGAACAGAACAACATTACATCAGAATACAAGTAAAATCCATATAATTGAGTATCTACGGTATTTATACCACTGTATAAAGAAAATCAGTGTTCACAGAAACCTAACCTAATTCTCAAAGCCTTCTGAATATATTTGCGAGAGTACAAAACAATATACAATCGGTTTCCGGAGATTCAAACAGAGTGACACAATTAAGATATGGCTTCCTTATCCGTGTAAAAATTATAACCTCGCCTATAGCTTAGTCATAAACATAATTGGTAAGTAAATCAACGCTTTCTTTAATAGTTCTGTAAATAACATTGAACTTTTGGACTAACTGGTGTTTCATCTTATGCTAAACACTAGAGGACTAAAATAATTTAAACATACGCAGTAATATTTCCTTTGAAATATTATACTAAAACATTATCTATAAACACCATGTAGGTACAACAAAGAAGTTTAATAAATAAGAAACAGTGTCCAAAACACCACAAATAGTTGTCACTGAACTGTTTTCACTAAGATGATTACCGTATTATATTCTTAAAATATGTTTCTTGTAACCAAAAGATACCAATATGGAGTTTCAATGTTCCTATGTTTATTTTCTGCCCAATTCCAAATTTACAATGTATACCGTCTAGAAGTTTTGAGGAAAGTTTATTTCATATTCAGAACATATGTTTACTTCCACTGTTTCAAACTCAAGTAGATCGTGTAGCGCGTTTTGGATGAGGTAGACTTTCTGAGGTCGTCTAAAAGAGAATGAACAACGGCTATCCAGTTCATAACCACGAAGAAAACTATCTTCAATAATGGATAATGAAACCTATGTTGCAGTACGTTGATGAAACATGCTACTTTGCGTGTAATGTGGTAAATACCTGGTAAGTAGATCTGGACGAAGGAGTTCACAAACAAAATTAATTAATGTTGGTTTTGTTACTTCACTCTGCACACAAAATCACACCCACGGTTGGCTTGTTTGGTCTGTAAACTTTCAAATATGCTTTACTGTTCTCATTTGCTTCAAAATGTCATGTGGAGTTTTTATTTTATTTTCTATTACACGTGAAAGTGTGACGGTGACAGAAAAACTGCGTCAAACTCAATGAAAACTATTCGTTTCTTGATATCTGGTGAAGGCCTATGGTTAAAAGAAGCGGTTTTGAGGTAATCGAATTAGCCCTTATTTCTCTTGCATTAAATATTAAGTAGCCTTAAAACCTGAGCATGAATGGAAGGCGGACCAGTGCGGCAAAAAGCGGTAAACGTCAAACGAATTCATTTCTGACACTTCCTACTTCGATAGTGGTCACGTGTTCTCGGCGAATTCAGTGCTGATCTACTGACTTGTTAGATTATTTCTATTTGGGTGCCTCTCAGAGATTGTCATTTTTTATTAGTAAATATGTAACTTAAATATATCTATATCACTTTGGACATATAGTTTGGATTTAACTTTCGATAACCTTCTGTCTAAAATTACTTAAAATGCGCTTTCAGTAGTTCTGGATGTGAGAAATTTGAGTGTATTTCACACAGAACATTGTTTAGTTTTTGTTAAAAAGATAAAACATACTTATGACAGTCATTTGTTTATATATTATGACATCAGATATTTTTGGAACAAATATTTAGATGCATCTTCCCTCTTCATTCCTGGGCAAGATCGCACTTCAAATTAAGTTAAGTTAAGGAGAGTTAAGAAAATAAATGATGTTTCTCTGTAAAACGTGCAATATTCAATTTTGGGTTTTTATTCGATATATATCTTATTTATTTGCGCAATTTGCAAGAGCATTTTTACATTATTATTTTGGCAGCACAGGTAGTAAACTGATACATTTATTTGTGTTTGAACAACAAATGGTGCTCAGATTGAAGATGTTGAGGAAATACTGTTCCAGATGTTGATTAATTCATGAGCAGTTGTCACATTCAATATTTATACTTATTTGGGAAACCTGAACGCTCCATACAGAGAACAGAGTTTGAAGATTGACTTCGTCGCATCAAACACAGTGACATCAAGTATTTCTGACATTTTAGGAGATGCTTTGAAAAATTGTTTATTTGACATACTAATGAGAGTAGCAAGTACCTGCTTTGGTCGACGACCGTGGGTTGCATCCAGCTGCGTGCAGCGGCGAGTTGAGAGGCTGTCGAGAGAGGTTCCTCTTTGAGGCCCGTGACGGGACCTCGTGGCTGGTGGTGATGGTGATGATGGTGGTGGTGGAGGCCACCGGTGGCGGCCGAGGCGGCAGCGTCCTGGTGAGGGTGATGCAGGCCGAACATGAGGCTTCCGGGTCCGACCCCGGGGCGCGGCGTGGGTCCGTGGGGCGGCGGATACAGCTTGCGGCCCCACGCCGCCGCCACCGGGTCCAGCTCCACGGGGGGCGGGGCAGCCGCCGCCGCCGCGGGCAACGACAGCGCTGGCCACGGGGAAGCCGTCGCCCCCGCGTATCCGCGATCGCCACAAGAAAAGTCCTCGGACCGCGTCTTGCGGCCTTGTTGGGAACACCGCGAGAAGGAGGAGGTCGAGGGGCGCGGCTCCGAAGAAGGTTTACTGCTTTAAAGGTCACCGACTAGGGTCGTCGACATCTTCAAGTTTCACTGTCCAAAACTGTCACCCTTAGCACGTGGTCGAGTAGAGTAGTCACAATGTCACGTGTTACCTATATCACCCAACAGTTGATCATCGCACACGAGCTGCACTTCTCAATCTTTCCGGTGCTCACTCACACGGGAATTGCTTGCACTGTTTTCTTCGCCCCTAGAGGAGTAGTAGAAGAAGAAGAAGATGGTCGGCGTTTCTCTTTCGTTTCCCCCTCTTTTCTTGTCCTTGTCCCTCGCGATGGATGATGACACCCGGGAGCAGTCTCGGTGCAGCTTCCACTCTGATTGACGCCACCAACAACACTAGAGACGGAGTTCCGGGCACATTTGAGAACCGCCGCACACCCCCACTACTGCCACCCTAACAATCGGGTAAACACCGCGCGATAAGCACCGTGTCTACGACCAGACAATTTGACGCGGGGAGGGGGTGGGAAGGAGGGGTTTTGGATTTGTTGCTTGCAAATATCGTTGGTATTCCGGTCCCACCCGGACTCCCTGAGGGCGAGGGGCCGACTGCTACTCGGCAATGCCCCTCCACCGGAGTGGCCCGGACCACTCCCTCCGGGGTGCTGCGCGCGCGGAGCCGTAGCGCGGGGGAGGTTCGTGTGGGCGGGATGGCGGGTGGTGCGACCACGCCCTCGGGAGGTCCCCTAGCCAATCCCCGAGCATTCCCCGGAGCGACGCCGGCCAATCGAGGACCCAGGACGTGCTGCGCGGACGGCCCAGTAGTGTCATAGCATTATCATCTGTTTTCCGGAGGAGCAGGGGAAAGCTCGGCGCAGGGTCGCCGTCGTTCCTCAGTTGCTGGGAGTACGCGACACGGGAAAGGCATGCCGCTCTGCCACACAGAGCAGTCTCTCGGGAACACGCCGGCGTCCTCAAGAGATCTAAATACTTCACAAACACCCTATATGCCCCTCTATGATAACATGCAGGCAGCCAAAATAAAATGCATACAGTACCTACTTAAAAAAAATAGTTGTCACGCAATGAACTTTTATTTTTTTCTTTCCTCCCTCAAAAAACGTCTTCTTCGATTATAAATATTTTCAACGAGAGAATATTTCAACTAGCCCTAAAATAACTGTTTGTTACTCCCGATAAATTCACAAAAATGACTAAATTTCTATTTTAAAATACAACAAACTTCGTTAACACGAATCCGAAGGGACTCAAAAATTAAGAGTTCGTGTTAAAAAATTCGTACTAAGTGAAAAAAGTCACTTTACATTACTGTAGACTTATAACAATATAAGTGACTGTAAAAGTACAATTTCCTACTCGCTAATTTCTTATTAAACACACCACACTTTTCTCTCATTCGGTCGAACTCATGCAACCAGCTGTTCGCACTTTCTTCAACTTTATTTGCACATTTTAAAGATGAAATTCAATGTCTCTTTTGGAGCCGATACACCTAAAGAGCAGAACAACTGAAGTTTTCGGCGTTTATGTTTTTGGCAATCTTATTTGTTTTTGACTGAATCGTAAGGCTACTAAACGCACGCACGCACGCCCTTGATTGAACGATTCTTAGATTTGTTTCCAGAATCTGATGCAGCAATAGATACAGATTTTTATTCTGTATTCTAGTTCGATTTCGCTACGAGTAAAAGAGCACCTAACATGGAATACGTTTTTAATTGTTAATGCACACATTATTGTATTTATTTAAATGTGACGCACACACTCATTGTTGAGCTGATAATCGCGGCTACCAACCTACGATGCGAGTGAACAACGGGTAATGAACTTTTTAGTTAATTTTTTTGCATTTATTTCGGAAAAACATTAACACAAAAATACTATAACATCGGAAGTTTGTGTTACAACGAAATTGAATTACGCTAGGGACTGAAAAATAGTTCGCAATTTGCCTTAACCGAAATTCCTGTTAACCGATAAAATCTCCCATAAGAACTAATGTATTCCTGCCGGGGCCACTTTTTCGCGTTAACCACGAGTTCGTCTTAAGCCAGGTTGTAAAGTAATATCTTCAAATGAGTTATTTATCTAAATATTTTCTATAATGTGGTACCTTTTCGTTGTGTGAACGTTTTTCCTGTTTTCCTGCTCCGACTTACACATTGTTTAGTAGATCAGTGTTTCGTAAGCACTTTCTGCGCCTACACTTCCTAAAACATTCAATGTATCTATTTTACTGCCTCAATTCTTCTCTAAAACCAGATATAAAACGGTAGCAGTCACTTTTCCTCACTTTATCGCAACTTCCAGTTTTCACACTACAGAGTGCCACACTCCATACAAAACATTTCATTAATCTCTTCCTTAGTTTTTTCTCGTGCCAGGTTTTGTGGTTCTTTTTTCAACAACACTGATGTTATAGTTTTAGGCTGCTTTCCGATAACCACTCCCTCCTTCGTATCTTAAGCCACTATATCAGTGTCATTCGGAGGTGAGGAAAGCATAGAAAGCAATTATTATATTTACCTACGCCAGAATTTAAATATTAGTTACACCGGGTTTCTTATCAGCCTCAAAATCACAAAATTGCAATTAAGTAACGCGCTATTTTACTTAAGGATGAAATTTGAATATTCAATTTCTTATAGGTGTGAAAACAATATATACACCCTACACTTAAGGGTATTCATGTTATAAACTATTACACAAAGTCCCAGCACAATTTCTTTTATAGGGAATTAATTATTCAATTCATTCACAATGCGAAAATACTGCAGTAAAAACTAAAATATCACAATAGTTTTATTATTTTATAAGCTCTAATTGCCCAACAAACACTCTGGCATTAGGACGAAATAATCACTTTTAAAGAAATTAATTTATTTGCTTTGATGGTTATTCAAATTTTTTTTTAACTTTTTGTGTATTTATTTTTTAAAGCTAAACAAATAGTCAGATTTTGAAACCTGAGGTCTAGGTTGAAGTTAGATATATGGAGCACGTGTTGGAAAAATTCTAGGTGCATAGAACAAAATGTAATGCGATTGGAGCAGATAGTGTATTAAAAAATATAAAGTTGAGAAAAACCAATTTTTTTACGCAGATGCATCGTGATGGTTAGTCAGATTATCTGTTTGACCTAAAATGCAAACGTCACAGCTTCCCTCTTTTGTCTAGTAGACTCTCTCCTCAGATTTATAGCTTAATCACTCCTTTCCATTGAGTTTTGGTTGTTTTTTTAACCCTTTTTTGGCCTATACTTTGTTCAAACACTGTCGAAAATTTAAGCAGAAAAGGGGCCTTCGCTAGACCTTTAAAAATGGTGGAATTTAAAAAATTTCATTGCCAACCGATGACTAAAGCTTTGAGGAACATTTCTATCCATAAACCTAAAAATCGCCAGTCTTATAATTCTTCAGTTATTTTTCAGCCATTAAAGAAAAAAATAAGAACTAAATTTCACCGTACTAATTAAAGATCAGAATTAGCTAAATGCTGAATATGTTTGGTGTGACACAATGTAATTAAATGGGAAATAGACTGTAACTTATGCAAAAATACTTATGTAATGCTAAGAGCTGTAGATTGCCGTAGTTTCGCTGATAAATAGTTATAACTCGACGTTTCTAAGATCTGGATATTCGGCTCTAAGCAGCATCCAAGATTAGCAGTGTTTGGATTCTATTTTGCTACTTGTAGCTTCATTTTGACATAGACTACCGTTTTAAAAGTATTACTTTTTACTTTTTATCCAGAAAAGCGCGTTTGCCTTTCCTCGGATGGAAAATGCTGATACTTTTCAGTGGAGAGTCAGGATTAGCATGTACTATTGATCTTTTATCACACGAAAGCAATGTGTTAAGGAAATTCTTAATGTCTGATGACATTAGTTAAGATGACCCGAAGATGGTTTTTGTAACATAAAATGATTTGACACCTGTACATCTACGTAAACCACTCAACAGATTTGTAGCAGATTTCATTTTGTAAATATATATTTATCCTAAGTCAAACCATGGGTGAAACTTCGCAAAAAAGCAGTTGACATTTTCAGTTTTTAGTTTTTTTATATTATTATTCTTACCCCAGTAATTGGCTTTAAACATAACAGTTTGAAAGCTCAAAATGGTTATTTAAAATCTTACATTGTACTTTAAATTCCATTTTCTGATTAATTTTCTTTTCTCTCAGTATTTTCCACACTTCATAGCGTTCCTTGGGCCACAGTTCATAATTTATTACCTTAAAATGTGTAGCAGAAGTTCAATTATGGTTTTAAAATGGATGTACAATAGTTAAAAACGTTATTAAACAGTTAAGTTTTCCTGGAACTCGTGTTGATAAAGTTGAAAAATTCAATAAAATGTGAATATAAACGGTTTTTTCGTTAAACTTATTAAAATTAAAGAATGCCCCCACAAAAATGTTTCTATGTTTGTGTGCTAAGCTCAAATTAAACACTTGGGAGCATTATGATAAACAGTAATTAGAAATAGTACAAAAATTAATATCTTAATGATCTGACCCTAAAATGTTACATACACCAAGTGTTGTATGTTCTGAGTGCATTGTAAAAATATCAAAGGAATCAAAAGACAACTTTATTTTTTATTTTCACAGATACCTACTTGCCCTGAGGCCACTTCGAAGATAATGTGACATAGACATGTACTGAACAAAAGGAAAGTGCAGACGGACGTCAGTCAAAGCTCCCAATATGAACATAACAGTTCAAGGAGGCTATAGAAATAGAACACACATACACAAACGTACGTACGTATTCTATATCAAAGTTAAAGACATCGATTAGTGGCCTTTGTAACTTTACATTCTTTGTACTTTGTGTCGTACCTAAACAAATAAAGTCTCTCAGTAAGAGTAGATAGATGGAAGTAGTACATATCTAATAGCAGTAATAATGAAATGTTCATTCAGCCCACAACAGCAAGCACAATTTGAGGAAATCATAACCAAAAACGTGCGCATTTGTGTGGTATAAAACAGCATAAAATAATTTGCTTTCTAAACTTAAACTCTCGAAGACATCACAATTATAGAATTAACGATCTATATTCTCAATTCTTAGATTTTTAATACTATATATCTATCCAAATAGCTATTATAATATGATATGCTTTTTATTTTATCCTATCAGAGCATCTATGCTGAGATAAGGAAGGGAATATGGACTACCATCTCACAGTATGGCAGACGAACCTATTCCGAATCAATATCCGACGAGACTATGGGAACATACAATAAGAAAGGCCTGATTAGGTAGGTTCTATAACTACAGAGAAGTAAACCATTTTACTTAAACACTCAACAAGTGCGTATTTTGTTTTTTTAATCCTTCAATAACAAAAAACGATGCACAGTGTTACAAGAGAAAGCCGTACTCGTAGGTGTGTGAGGTGTGTGTGTGTGGTCAGTTATTTAGGCAACGTTGTAACCCGGTCGAAAAGTACGATTTGTCGAACTTTAAATGATGAATTGAGCTAAAAGCGAAGACAGAAAAAAAAAATATTCTACCGTGTGCTTATATAAAAATATCATGTCTTATTTTGTTTTCACGGTGAACTTTAAGCTATATTAAAAGTAATTCATATTTTTGGTACCCCAGCAAATGTTTACGGACGGAATACTTACGTACATTTGATTAGACACACACTTGGTTGCGGCACAACTTTTCTCTTTATAAAAAATGAAATTATCTTCAGTGTCTGACATTACCTACTGATATGAATGAACCCACACCGTACATATAACAGCAGCGCATCGTCAAGCGCAAACGTTTGGGGCGTTAGACAGCCAAATCGTGACAATTTTCGAACACAGAGGGTTTGAACCTTTTTAAAATTACGTTTCATTCTGAAATTTTTATATTTAGCGATGCTGTGCAGCAGTAAAAGTGGTTTTAAATACATCTAAAAAGCGGATATGATAATGGTCAGATATATGAAAGCTATATTAAAAGAGAGATATTAATAATATTAAGATAAATTGTAAACGTATAATTTAGAAAGGTGCTTTAGACATAGGGAAATAAATGAACTTTCTAGAAATAAAATTACTTTGGACACAAGGTGCAGTTAAGTGACTATTCCACTCATACGTGAGTTCCATAACAATTTCAAATTTCCAGCATGACAGCCCTCATTCGCGAAAAATGTTTCAAATTTCATTGTCACCTGCACTGAATTTCTTATTTGCGGTCAGTTTGGAGAATCTAGTAGCACTCTCCTACAAATGTGGCTGACTCTCGCTTCGGTGAAGCATCTAATACTGAAATATACCTATTAAATAATTCGAAGCGGGAACGTCGGAATATAGAATACAACAGGAAATATGTTTAATATAAGCTGCGTGCGCAGGCACGCAATTGAACATTGCAGGCCGCTGAATTATGCCCACTTCATGTTTCTTATAAGAGGTTTCTAATACATTACAGTATTTAAATAATATTTCAATAGGCTATATCATCCTTTAATCGGTGAAATACTCTTAATAAACGCCACTAGTGAAACGAGAATTTATCAATAATTTGACCCATAGTTTAGGAGAAAGGATACTATTCAAATAAAAATGCGTGCAGTTTTGATCAGAGTTTTGCTGAAATCACAGCAACCACCTAATTTTATTTAATAAAATATCATTACGGAGGTAACATATAAATGGTAAAATCTTTAGAGAGACAGGAAAGGCGATATGTAACTGTTAAAAATACATTCGTTCACAACAATAGCTACTGCAGCGCGCACCGAACTTTATCAATAAATTATATGAATTCGACATGGAGAAATTAATATTACATAGAAATTACAGTATAAAATATACCTACGCCTCTACATAGAACAGAAGTTTCAATATTTGCGGGTTTTCAATATGAAACATATGGGGACCCGTTTAATGTAACTGCTCCAGCTCGTTCATTGCTCTGACCCGAATAACGAGCTTTCAAGTCCCGGGAGAAGCCTTACATGTAATTTTTCAGGAATTTTCTCATCCAGGACGAACACATGAAGCGCGTATTTTCTAGTGTTTGATGCGTTCAAGGTAATTTTCGTCTGAACTGTGGTCCGGGTGAAGTTTTTGAATGTTTTCTGCCAATGACTTGAATATTATCAATTAAACTATGCGACAGTTGTTGAAAGGCGCAACTTCACGCTTACAATGCGCAATAAAGATTGTAAATGTTATCTACATGGACGGAAGAAAAATTGAGGCGACAGAGATGCGATTTTTAAGACTTTAAATGAAGTGAAGAAATGCGTAAGGAGTTAAAGATCTTCAATTTAATTAGGTCCCGTCAAATTCTCTGGAAATACAAGTTTTTCTCGAACTTCTCTGACCAAGTCGGCACGTTACCTAGCAACATAGTGGTGTGAGGTAGATAATCTCAAACGTCCTTTGAACTGCTGTCGCCGCTACAATATTAAACCCTGATTACTGTGTTATTAAAATTTCAACAGCATCAACCTGAAATTCTGCATTTTTTAAATGTTACAGATGGGTTCTTAAGTTTCACAGTCTTTATTTTTGTTAGTGTAGTTGGAGATTAGATTGCGTATTAGAATCACAGATTTCTAGAATTTACTAACTTATCTTCAGAAAACTGAAACGATCGCGTTTACGCCTTTCATCCTTCAAATGATCCAACTGATTTAATCATAGGCGAGGCGAATGCCAGTTCATAAGGGCTGACTGGTTGAAGGAAAATTGTCATTTAATTGCACTTAATATTAATTTTGAGAGCAAAAGTAATGGGTATATCTACAAAATCATCACTTTGAAGTTTTAGTTATTTCTATGGGAGTTATATAAGATGAACAATTGATGTGAACAAATATTAAATTGTATTATGAATTTTACTGTAACCCATTTAGAGAAAAAGCTCAGATTTTCAATCTGTTTGCAAAGAAGCAACCAATCTCAATAATTAAAACAATCTATTTCACTTACATAATTTCGTTTAAACTTTTAATTTATTGTGTTTATTTGCACGTCTCTGCCTCACTCAGAACTGCAGTTTCTTTACCTGATTTCATTCTCAATTCTCCACACACTTACTCCCTAACTGTGTGGTTCTCTTCCCATCGAACCCATGCCTTTGCCGGACGAGTAGTAAGTTATGATACTGATATAAGACAGATGGGTGGCATAGGATTAAAAGCAGGACTAAAAACCTTGCAACTCACAGCTCTTTTGTACTCTCGTAACTTAACATACACTTCACTGTCTTTATCTGACAAATGGCTGAATTCGATGATACACTCACTCAACACTCACCTCGAAAAGTGCTTCAACATTTAAAAACTAAATGCTACTCTGTCGGTGTTATAGTCCAGGCGAAGTGCCGGCAAATTCTCTAAATGCACGTTTTCTCGTAACTTCTCGCTGACAGTCGAGACCTTTTTGAACAGCCCAGAGTTCGTCTTGGTTTCAGCCCGCTTCGTTGTCACCTTGTTTACTAGTCGCCAAGTGGTGTGAGGTAGTTCACCTCGGCTCTCTTTGACGCACGGCCAGCGCTGGTATTATCTATACTTGAGTTTAAGGGTCACAAAGGGCGGGGCGACTTAGGGGTTTTCTCTCTTGGAATGAAACACTGCCACTCGCTTAGAGTAATTTCAAAGTTGGTTTAGATAGTTTGTTTCTAATCTAAGAAATGTGTAGAAATCCCAATACTAAGTTGCAAACAGCCATCGCCGAAGTATTTAAGAGAGGTCAAAAAGAGGAAGAAAGAGAGATAACGGGTGCATATTTCACTAGCGTTCTAAGTGAAGGTCCAACGTTTCTTAACACAACACTTTGTGACTTTATCTTATGGTCAAAAGCATTAGGTATTGTTTAGCAAAACGTGAACAATCTCGTGGCTAACAAATATTATATTAATGCCACTTATTTGACTAAAACTGCATTTAATGACATTTTAGATTAAGTGTAAACTTATGTTAACTTCACAAATAAATTTATACCTATCCACCACAATATTAGTTTTTCAACAGCCAAACAGTCAAAAATCAAGCGCAGGATTCTCAAATTTAGAAATGTATTGTGACAAACACATTCACTCGGCGATCTTTTATCACTTTTTATTTATTAGTTTAGTCTACTTACATTCAGAGTAGCCTCAACATCTGATATTAACCCTTGTATTACAAAAGGAGGGGGTCCCGTCGGCATAATGTGATTCGTGTAAACAGTAAAAAGGAATCGTTAAAAAATGTTAAATATTAACGTTATAAGCATTACGCGATATAACTACAACTTTTAAAATAAATTTGTTTTAAAATTTGTTCAGACATTTTGTCACTAGTAGTGGTCTTGCTAATCTAAGTTCCAGAGTAAGCTTTGTTAATACTTTGTTATTCAAAACTCACTCAGAAACTAACAATGAGAACATTCAAGAAGTAACTTCATCCTAACAACGTGACGTCAACCACAGAACATAAAGACAAGGAATGTTTCCCCCACGAAAGCTCGGCGCTTAACGTCACACAGATACTCTGTGCCAAACCGACACAATCATACCAACACTTCCAAATTAAGGATTTTTCCTCGAGATATCATAGATTTAAAAATGTATTATTCACGACATACGAGTAGGGGTCCTAATGACCTACCTGTCGACGTCCCTTAAACCCTACTCATTCACTCACCCCCTACAAACTTAATCTGTCGATATTTAATATTCTTCAATTAAATCTAACGCATTTGGACAAGAAAAGCCTACTATGTGTAAAGTAGTCTTTGAAAAAGAACACAACGCTAAAATTGATTAATCCGAAATGTACTAGCACAATTATTTAAATCAATGATCTCGCAGAGATGCGTTTAAACAAAGCCATAATGATCTAACCTTTAATTTATAGGCATTTATCTAATTCTTTATATGCGATACTAAATACATTAAAACTTTACTAATTAAATAATATTTATAAAAATATTTAAGTTCAGTTTAACATTTTAATATGCAAATTATACAATAATTAAAATCTTCATAAATACAAATTAAACTACTAACAGGTTCAGAATTCATACAATTTCAGCGGGAATCGAAACAACATAAAAATAATTTATTATTAACAATTCTTATTGAACATAGAATATTGTGATGAAATTAATTCACTATGTTTCATAGTCATTAGCTGATGGGAACTTCTAAACATTGAAGATAGGACAAAAGGAAAGTAGGTGGAACTGTTACGGACCTTACGCTGTGACGTCGCAGATAACAAACCACTACATCCCTGTCTCAGTCTGTTGGTGTGTGCAGACCAATCACGAGACAGCGTTTTACATGCCTTCAGTGACTCATGTTCGCCGCTATGTATTGATGATAGTTTGACTGTAAATAACTTGAAGCCAACTGCTTCAGAATTCCTAGGCTTGGTCACCATATTAACAGCTTTAAAAAATGTACATGTTTGCACTAACGTGGGTTCTACTGCTTTGGAGTTATCGTATATCCCAATAACATCTTACAGGTTGGCAATCCTGCTTGAGTTAGAGAAGTAGGTATTTCCTTGTGTGTCACAGTTTCTAAACTAACTCCATAACCACTAGTTCAAAACTGTCCCATGATATGCCGTTCTACTGAACGTATTGAGGATGTTATTGCTTTACAGTGATAGGACTTTAACAAAATGTCTGCAGCCTCTACGTTCATAGCCTTGCGAAGGTCGGTAACTAATTTCCGATTATATTTATATTATTGATTCAGTGCTTTGGAATGTTAAACCAACGATCCTTTTAACAGCACGACTTTTAGGCAATAATGTTCAACAAACTTGAATATCAGACAAAAAAATCGTGTATAAAAAAAGAATATAATTAATTATTTTGAAAGTAATTAAGATGAATGTTTTTCTTCCTTTGTATTTGAAAACTACTTTCATTTCACGTTTCATTCGTGTAATATCCAAAAATTACTAACGATATGAGTAAGTTCGCAACACGAATATTAGTGATTACTACCCACCCTCAGAAGGAAGAGATGAGATGAAGGAATAGTAGGAGGATAGAGATCGCAGACAGACCCACAAGTTCCTAAGAGGCCCAAGACTTCCGGAACTTGTTCTCAGGTTACGTCAGTGGCGTGCTTTATTGGTGACACAACCAACAGGTAAAATTAACCTGAAAGTCTATTAATAGTGAACCAAATTCTACATTAATTATAGTATTACAAAGTGCGTGTACCTATTTATTCCTATTTGTCAAAAAATTGAACATACATAGTTCTGTCACACTTAGAACCGAATAGTTTCGTTCTGTTTATGTCCTTGATGAATGTAAAGATTTTATACCAATATGTACAGCGACTTAATCAGCAAAACATAAAACAGAAACGACTTTTCTGAATTTAACTGATGAACCCTTAACCTTACAGGAACAAAACTATATTTCATAATATAAACATCCAAGACAATACAATTAAGACAGTCAAAAGTCTAAATGATGAAAAATTATGAATAAGTAATTTATATAACTTATATTAAATATTTTATTTCGTGTTGATTATTTTTCTGTTGACGTGATAGGTCGTTGCTCGGCAAGTATACTCTTGGCGCGAATTGGTCATTGAGATTACAGGAATGATGACGTCACTGAACGCAACCCGGCACACACATATGTAATACACGGTTTGAACAAGGGGATTTCTGAAGCCGCAGTGGCGGAGTAAGAACTTCACTAACGCATGTTTGATTTTATATGCCTACATATGTTAATAGATTTATACAGACTGAGAGAGCTCTAGCATTAATTTTTCATCTTATTCCTCACTTTATGTAGAACTTTACAAATTCGCAGTTATTTAATGTTAATTCACAAGTACATACTGATGTCATGAGGGTAAACAAAGCATTTATATACCCATCATATTACTGAAGACGGCAATATTGCCATATCCAGTTCTCTAAATAAACGTGAAACAGCCTTATTTTGTAATCGTGATTTAAAAATTCGTCTGTTAATTCAGAACTTCAATTCGTAATTGTGGTATGAATATCCACCTGAAAGAATTTGCGAAAAGTTGAAAATCAGGTCCATTACTTTGAGATCATAAACTTCTTTAACTTTTAAATTTTCTAGCTTATTAATTTTATTCAACACAATAAATTACTATGCCCCTTTTAATAAAGCTTCATCCCTGACCGTGGTATCCTGTAGCTACAAAAAAGTTTATGCAAAAAGTGAATTGTTTTGCTTTATTATCCATCCAAAACATCACTCTTTTAATAGGTATAAATTCCATATATCTATATTACATCCCTACATAAAGGTAGGAAGGTTCCTTTTGTGTTCGTGGTTTCGAAAGAGCAATGTCGTGTCCGTACGTTGAACGCGTGTTGCTTGGAGGACTGAGGGTAAAGCAGAGGGAAGTATTACGTCAAGTGATCAACCGGTGCAGTTTTGCCGACCGCTGCTGGAAAGTAAAGTACCTACTGGTGCCTCGCCTGCCCTGAGAATTCCAACTCGGTCAACCGGACGGCTGTTCAGGAAAACTTCACTTGGAGTGTTCGACACACCTGAGACGGCTCAGAGAAGGCTGAACTCTGGCAAGTTCGAGAATAGGGTGCTGTGTTATTTATCTGACACCACCCAACTCCTTATCTGTGTTGGCATAACGACGACGGCGCGGACTCGGAGTTACTTGTAAATCTGATGAGTAAGGTGTTCTTGGGACCCTGACATCCAGGGGATTTTTACCTGGTGAATTCGTCAAACATGACGTCCCGACCATCCAGGGATAAACGCCTAGATTGAGGCATATCCACATTTCATAATGGACACTTAAACTCATAATAGCAAGAACCTTTAGGAGACTAACCGCAAGGAATTGCGCATGATAAGTAACACTTCACGCGCTCAAATGAAATGCATGCCGGCATCTCATCTTTCGTAGACTAACAGGGCTGATATGCTAATGTATGTGTAACAATTAAAAATAACACACTGACAAGTGGGGGGTTGTTTTAGTGTGTAGGACCTCCATAGCCCTACACCTAACCTGAAATATGAAAGGGGAAGTGAAATGATAGGAAGTTATGCAAAGAGAGGTTATGTCAGAAGAGAAACTAATCCAGAATTCGCCTTGTCAAACAATGCTATGCTATGAACGTATTGGTCGTGTAAACTGAACACAAGGACAGTGTGTAAACTGATGGGATTCAGATGCAATTCAATCTTTCTCTTTGCATGTATTTTACTGTCTCTAAAACGTACATAGTTGGTGGACAAGGTATTGCATTCTACCCGATATTATTATTTTAGTGAAAATACACGTTTTGAAGCCACCTGAATAAAAAAATGTCTTTACAAAGGGCTCTCTGTGCGCCCTCGCGTATGTGTATTTGTGAATACTATAACTGAAAATATCGGATGTACTGTATTCACATGACTTTCTCTACTCTTGTACTAACCATTCTTACAAACTCTTATTCCTATATTTTCTTCGTGTTAGTTGAGAAAAACATTTGTACAAATTATCTTATTGCTTATTTCCTTGTAGGTGAAAGGAGAATATTACAATGCAGTAGGCTTTGAGCGATAGTCAAATCTTTTAAAGCTTTAAAATCCCGTTCTCTTTGCACACTTAACATAAACAAAAATGAACAACGATGTTCCATTTCACGAAAGTTTTAAGTTTTCCGAAAATGACACAAATAACAAGGAATATCTCCGAAATGGTTCACTCTACAAAAAATTTATTTAGACATAACTTGTGTGTTTTAGCGAGATCTACATTTTTTCTACAGTAAAATATGGTCTATCTCTATTTGCTAAGTAAATATCTCAAACATATGCCATTTTAATCAAAATCGTTGGAGCCATATTCGGGAAGTTTTCCATGTAAAGCGTAGTTTAGAATGAAGGAATTTTCTGCAAAATCTTCATGGCTCTTGCTTAAAAGATGTTTAACTTCAATACCAACTTTGGTTTTTAACTGACTTTTCGTTTTTGAGTTATGCCGTCCGAGTTATGCGGACTTTTTGTAAATGTGAGTTTTTGGATTCAGAGGATCTCAAAGCACACATTACCGGTTAAATCTCGACATCGAATTTTAGGGTGGAATACAATACTTCCGTTACGCAGTAGAGAAAGCAAAGAGACACGTTACTTTCCGATTGGCCCAGGTAAGTGAAAGGAGCAGATTAATGAACGTGGACGAAATATGATTCATTAAGGTAATGCTGTGATAGTGATCAGCGGGCATCGCAAGCAACCTGTCCCGGGGCATCGAGCGACTCAACGCTGCCAACGACACCTCTACTTCCCCGGGAGTACCAACCGCACAGCCCGCAGCGCTAAATGTCCCTCGTCTGATGTCTGGAGTTGGGCTAGATATGGGGAAACAGGACGGCACGGGTGTGTTGCCAGGATATGCACTGCAAATATAATCTGCTTCTATTTCGTCACGATATTAATTGTATTTCGATAGTATCCACAGTAGGACTAGATTATTTGGGACCGGATCGAATCCGTGTAATCAAATATCTGGATAGTTGCAAAAATCATGATATGGTGTAATAAACTTGTGAAGAATATATTTTATGATATAGGTATATAGTTTGTACTTATTCTCTTACATGGAAAATATTTACTTCGAAATGTTAAAATATGTACATGGCAATTTACTTCAAATATATTGCGTGGTAAATGACAATTTCAGTTAGGTACTTTATTTATCTTAAAAGTGCAGCATAAGAGCACAGTTCTGTTTTATCACTAAGGTAATCTATAATTCGTACTGAACTTGCAACTCACAGCTGTTCTGTCCTATCGTAACCTTGACAGAAAACGCTAACACTGTTCCAAGAAACAACTCCGACGATTCACACACTAAAACTGTTCCAACACTCAACAAAAAACTCCGACGCGACGATTAAACATCCAACAGTATCTTTGATAAATACACACTCAAATTCCTATCAGCGCTGACTATACGTACACACTTAAAACTGTCCGTTAATAACTGTCTCTTTCAACAACAAATCAAAAACTGGCTCTCACCGTTTTGCCTCGTTTATATAGCCTAGACTCACGTAGCACGGATTTTTCTCGAACTGTAGATTTTCTCGACATATCTAATGAACAAGCCGGCAGTCGAAAGTTTCACGAACAATCTATGAGCGATTTGTTATACCACGCTCAATGCCGTCCTTATTCTGACCACTCCATTGTCTTGTTTTGCTCGGTGTGTAGTGGTGTGAGGTAGCTTGACTTGAGCTTACTAAAATGCCACTATACTATACACACACAATATGCCACTTGATTTTAGAGCATTGTTGGTTTAATAAAGTAATTTTAGCCATGCAATATTTGTTCACCTGAAAACATTCCGGATAGTTGTTTGGATAATTGGAGTTCTACTGTATATTTCAAAATCTTAGTTTTAAAACGCAAAGTTTAGACTTTGTAGTTTAAACGAAAATATCCTTATTTGTGGGATTTATGTTACTTTATATGTTTTGAAAAAGATAAGTTTCAAATGTTAAAGAAACGGAAAGAAAGTAACCTAGTCACAATTAATGTATACGTTTATTATTACTTTCTCATCTATTTAATTATACTAAATCAATCTAAGAAGTAGACAGATGTTTGAGACCATTCTGAATAAAAAGTATTTAGAAAATATTTTATGTGACTGTTTGTGAACAAATAACTCAAAAACACTAGCAAACTGCGTTCGATCCTGCATCCCCTATCTCCCTCTTTTCCTTGTATCTTTCCCTCTCTCTGTTACTTTCTCTCATGTTGTCTCCCCCCCCTCTCTCTCTCTCCCTTTATCACACATGCACACACAAAGTCAATTTTCTCTCATGAAACTCTTCAACGCTGTATTAAGTACAACACAAATGGTGACACTTTACAATTGGATTCTGATATAAAGGTGTATTGTTGTAATCAAACAAATTCGTGCAACTGCACTGAATTTAGTGCATTAAAGTCGTACAAAAATAAACTGTCTTATATTTACTATACTGGAATTGCTATACCAACTCTAATACAAAATTAATTAATGTGAACTTACCTATCCATTCTAATGAATTGGTATAGATTTTACGTATGCAATTTAGCAAATAAACTCAGTTGATTTCCCATTTGTATTGTGACAAATGACAAGTCCAGCTACTTTCTTGAAATTCACTGATATTCTGTCCTGTGTTAACCTTGACACGTACTTTACTACCATTCTACTCTCTGTGCCTAAACAAATAGCTATCTCGGACGATATACGCAGTAAAAACTGTTTTACACAACAAATAACTCCGACGCGTCCATTAAATGTTGAAAACTGTCTCTGATGATATACATACTCAAACTCTGAACAGATTGTACAAAGCACAAACTTAAAAACTAATTGTACGTGATCTCTCGCTTTTTATAGTGCAGGCTATGGAAAAAACGCCTTTTCTTGAGAAAATTATCATAAACAAGGCGGCAGTTCAAAATTTCCCGAACAGTCTAGAATCCCTTTGTTCTGAGCGCTCCGTTGTCGTGGGGGCGATATGGGTATGGGGTAGTTTGATGTTGGGCGTCTCTTTGACGGCGGCCGATGATATTCGTCTGTTCAGTTGATAACATTAATACCAGCAACTATTCCTAGCAGATACCTCAAATAGAGATATGGCCGTAATGGTGTTGATTGTAGTTCTTAAGTTGGTCTTATCTTGCAGGTAGGTAAACTGTTATGTTTAAATGGTTGTGCGGATGTCCTCGAGTCTGACGACTGTATATAAATGTATAGTATTGTTTTAGTACCTAAAGTAACTAGGTTTTACGTACTAGTTAATACTAGTAAGATGCAGTAGTACAAAGTCTGGAAATAAGGCTAAACAAGCGTAACTGACCTAAAATCAGATAATAATAAATAATAATAATAATAATAATAATAATAATAATAATAATAATAATAATAATAATAATAATAATAATAATAATAATAATAATAATAATAATAATAATAATAATAATAATAATAATAATAATAATAAATAATAAATAATAAATAATAAATAATAATAATAATAATAATAATAATAATAATAATAATAATAATAATAATAATAATAATAATAATAATAATAATAATAATAATAATACTATTCTATCCCCTACATATAAGTGAAGTATGAACAACTACTGTAAACGAGAAAATAGATAAACAACATAGTCTCGTTTATAAAACAGACACCAAACTAAAGAGGTTATGAAGCTCGAAGTTTTTGTTTTTGCCTAAACGATGCAATTGAATAACTAACGAGTACCTGGATAATTTAACAGTATACTACAGATCTGATAAGTGACTTACAGTTCGTGGTTAACAAATTACTTTTTCCAGTACTTGAAAAAGCGTAGAAAGCAATAATAAATCAAAATTGCTTTTCCATATTTTGTTGCACATTAAGGAAAAATGAATTCTCCATGTGAACAAAAGAAAAGCAACATCTGTTGTCTCAGATAAGCCTAATAATTCGTATATTTGATGTGAAAATCCAGGTTCCAACTTAAGATGTACTGAAGAAATAAAAAGAATTGAATAGCTTTTTACTATTTACAACATGTCTAACTGCACATTTAATATTTCAATCAGTAAAGATTGTGTATTTTGCCAGGATTCATTAATAACTTATTTTTAGGTTAGTATACTGTTGAGTGTGACGTCATTTCCTACTGGTACGTAAGTATTAAACATTAGTTTTAGCCTTTTTGCCATTGAAATTGATAGTAAATGAATTGTAAATTTAGCTTACACTAACAAATATGTGTTAACAATGATTAACTTATATATCAGGTATTGCAAAAAGAGTACCAGTTGTATCTACAATTAGAAATTATAGGCTTAACGTAAATTAAAATGAGTTTTTAACATAAAAACATTGTTATTTAATATAGGTTTATCAATTCGCCCACTTCTTCATGGAATGTCATAAATTTAAATTGTCTATGTTTTTATACAAAGAAGTAATATTACAGAAGGAATGTTTGGAAAGGGACTAAAGTTTCGAAGCGCTCTGTAGGCTTCCAGCATTACTATGGCTACTCAACTTGCCATTCTTTAACCTCTCCGCATCCCACCGCTGCCACCAGTTTCTTATCAATCGCTGCGCCGTCCAAAAACTTGCAGTTGCCGGGCCGACCACGCTTTTTATCTCCCGCTAGGAAAAAGGAAACTACCACCCGGGCTAATTACAATTACTACAGGATGAAATTTACATCCCGGACGGACGCCGTGAAGTATTAGATTTATGCGCGCGGTCTGGAAGAGGCTAGTCTGACTACGCAAAGTATTGCCCTGCTCCTGGCATATCAGCCTTTGCTAATTCGTTCTAGTCGCGTCTAATTTACTTTCCTCCTCTTTTTATCCCACAACTCTGGCGTGAAACAATGTGCATGCATTAATATGGAAGTAAACCACTGATAAATATCACACAATAACAGTTTAAAGAGTTACACGAGGAAGATTGGGATCCACAAGCACACCATATACATGAACATCGACATCTGATGGGTGCGCGGGTGGAATATAAATGATCGATTCTGACCTAGTCACCTAGAAACCTCTAGTAATGGTGAGCGGACATCAGTGAGTAGACTCAATAATTAGAGAGCACATTAGAGTGACCTGGTCCGCGATCAATTGCAAAATCCCTAATCTCAGTGAATGTTTTGAGTAGTTTAACTTTCATAAGAATCTTTACTGGAAACTTTACAAAACAATAAAGTTATGTACGAAGAAAACATTATTTTGAACTTTGTCCTTTAAAAAAAGTCAGTTAATTTGGCTTGGTTCACTTTTCCTACATTTCCTTTCTCTGTTCTCCGTGACTAATTAAAAACAATTGAGAACTAATTGATAAAATTGTTGTTAATCAATAAACACCAGATACCGAACATCGTTATCTTTACTTCTCGTCTGTTGGTACGACACTGTCGCGCCGAAAGCTGTCGGCTCTACCGGCAAGCGTCTTTGTCTTTTGCTTTCGCGGCCGAAAGCCGCCCGCCCAGTTAGCTTCTTTATCAACAGATATAACGAAAATACTGTATACTCATTATAATTATGTAAAACTCAGTTTTAATTAACTGGATTTTAATACGTATAACTGCGAATTACGAATAAATAAGGTTCTATTACATTATATTGTTTAATAATTACGTTTCTAAATTACATTTTGCCGGGACCTACAAAACTTTACGTATAAATACGAATTACTTAGAACTGGGTTACGAATACAGCAGGTTCAACTGTATTATACAAGATTATTAAAGAGTCAGGATACTGTGGAGATGAAAATACTGACAAAGTATTCTGCAAAAGCAATGTTGAACGACAACAAATACCACAATTGGTAATGATGATTTCTCATTAATGCAGTCGTCGCATTTGGGATATCTCGTCGCTATTTATAGACAAAATATCACTAGGAAGAAATAACAGCAGTTTAAGTAACCTTAATATAACCTTGTTTAGTACTCAACATACTCAAAACTACTAAGAAAATACAAGACAGTCAAAATTTGATTGAATTATTACCTCCATGAGCGACGACAGAAACGAAATCAACGAATATTATATGCATTTGTTTCTTTCGTATTTTATGAGACCGTGAAAACGTAAGTAGTTATTATGTTGACAATGTTGGAGTTAATATGATTATGTTGACAAAGATAAAGGTAGTCTTGTGAGCTTTCGTAGGCATTACTTAAAATTAAACAATAAACTGTAAACTAGAGTGAAATTTCTTATTCTAAGCTTGACAGTAACATTTGCCTTGTGTCAAAGGTTATCTGTGCCAAGTTTGGTATACATTAAGATTCCTTTTTAGTATTGCTCCATTCAAACTATCATTTATCCATGACTTTTTACTTTCTCTACTGGTAATTAGAGGAATTATTGTATTCCATTCAAAAATTCGATGTTGAGATTTCACTGGAAATATATATATATATATGTGTGTGTGTGTGTGTGTGTGTGTGTGTGTGTGTGTGTGTGTGTGTGTGTGTGTGTGTGTGTGTCTGTGTCTGTGTGTGTGTGTGTGTCTGTATCTGTCAGTATGAGGCCAGTAGGTACAACTCAAAAACGAAAAGTCTGTTAAAAACTAAAGTTGGTATTTCAGTTTAATGTCTTTTAAGAATGCGACACGAAGCTTTTGAGGAAAATTACTCCACTCTAAACTACCCTTTATATGGAAAATTTTTAGAAAATTTTGATTTTCTGGAAAATGGCTCTAACGATTTTAATTAAAATGTCATATGTTTGCGATATTGAAATGAAATGCACATTTTGAATTTTCTGGGTATAGCCTATGTAGTCATGTTTACTCTAGATGACTTTAACATAAATGGTAAACCGTAAGAGATAGACCAAATCTTACTGTAAAAAAATGTAGATCTTGTTAAAATGCACAATTTATGTCCGAATAATATTTTTGTGAAGTGAGCCATTTCGGAGATATTCCTTGTTATGTGTATGAGTTTCGGAAAACTTAAAACTTTCGTCAGATGGAACATCGTTATTTATTTTGTTTATGTTAGCCGTGCAAAGAGAACGGAATTTGAAAGCTTTAAAAGATTTGACTATCTCAGAGAGCCTACTGCATTCCCATATTCCCCTTGTACCTGCAATAAAATAAACGCATCAGGTTTATTCTATAGATCTATCCCACTTGCTGGTAATGTATCATAAGCAATGATTGTTTCCGCTGTTACCTGCGTGTTAAACAGGTATGGGCGATGAGCCTCAGAGTTAAGACTATTGCTCTAGTTTCTGTATTGCTGTCAATATCCCCCCCCCGTAACCACATTACAACGGCGGAAGAAGAAGAATGAATGAAAGTGTTGTATGAAGCGAGGAGGTCTCCGTAGTTTGCATGACCGTCCCTGGACACTATGAGCCCTGGCAGGCAGGGATGACAACAAGTAGGAGGCGACGGCAGGGATAAGGGATGTTTTCTGCTAGGAGGAGGAGGAGGCGGAGAATATACTAATCAGGGCAGGAGGGTGGGATGGGGGTGAGTGCAGGATCCTGTTGAGATTTTCCAAACTCCCCAGTCTGCCTCCTCAATCCATCACTATATATATACACATAACACACACACACACACACAGCTTCGTGCAGCAGTTTTAGGGTGAGGAGGGGAGGGGAGGGGGTGGTTCTCACACACACAGGGTGTGCCATTGCTGCTCTCTGCGTGTGTGACAAAACTACAACATTCCTGCGTTTGTAAGCGCTGTGTAGGGGTTGGTCCTTACAACTAGTAGACATACTTCCTCTTGCACTGGTTTCTCCTCGTCCTGCTCTTTACGTCATCATCATCATCATCATCATCATCATCAAATAATGCACGGGTTTTGTTCCGAAACTGACACAAATAACAGCAAATATTTCCGAAATGGTTCACGTTACAAACCCATTTATTTAGACATAAATTGCGTATTTTAGCAAGGCATTTTTGTACAGTAAGATTTTATCTATCTCTTACGGTTTACGAGTAATTCAAAAGCCATCCAGAGTAAACATGACTACATAGGCTATAGCCAGAAAATTCAAAATGTGCATTTCATTTGTCATCAAAATATCTCAGTAGTTAAGGCAATAGGCAATGAACTGGTCACTCATTCAAAGTCAAACGTCGCGAGTTCGAATCCCAGCAACTGCAGTCAAATGTGCGTGTGTTAAAGGAAGGGGAGGGCCCAAGTAAAATAACCGGTGTATTGGTAGGTATGCTTTGAAGCTGATGGGGTTACATTTGACTGCAACGCCAAAAAAACACTGCAGTTTTATTGCAAAAATTTAATATGTTTACAATAGGAAACGACTTGAATTCAGTTTATTTAGGTTACATTAACAATAAATTAGAAGCAAAGGGCCGATAAGGTAGCTCAAAACTTAAAAAAAGTATGTGTTATGATATACACTGCCAATTAAGGGGTAAATACGCCGGTTATAAATTACTAAAGGTTTTTCCCTTGGTGGTCTCGCTGAACTGCGAACACCCTAGTTGAGACTCGGTTGTGAACTATAGTAATGAACTCTTCTTAGCGAGTGCCGGCCACAACCTTTACCTTCCAGCACACATTCCAACCAGTCAGAATAGCCAACATAAAGTTATAGAAATGATCTTTACATTTTCCCTCCTTCCCTTCTTTAGAGACCGAAAAGATAAAATGCTAGATTAACGTTCCACGGTGTGTAAGGGAAAGCTTTCTTATGGTCACTAAGAGGGGTTATAAAACCGCGAAATATCATTATTACTACGTCACCAACAATGAAGTAATAGGTTGCTCAAACTGCTGCCAAAACATCTATATGAAGATATAGAAAATAGATTAATTTTAACTCCTAATAACTTTTTATTAAAATAACAATCAAACTACTAAGGGTTGGGGTGGGGTCTCATTCTTAGGTTCAAGAAAAGGGGTTCGTTGTATTAAAAAGGTTGACAAACCTGTTCTAGATAAATAACTTCATACAAAACGAGAGGAGGTGAATGAAGTTAACTAATTCGTCAATCAGATTTAAAAGGCCAAGTTACAAAAATGGGCAAACCTCCTAGTACTACACATTTTTAGCATAAATTGGACAACATACAGAAAAACGCGTCGATTTTTGTTGTGTATCCTCGTTGTTCACTAAAACAAACAAATAATAACAACAACAATCTCTTCGCAAAAGCACCAATGAAACGCGTGTAATTCCTAATATAGTTTGAACCAATGGATTCAGCATTTTGCGGTCAAACTGTTCCCGGAACCGTGGCCGCGGATTTTAAATGTCCCAGAGGGCAGCACGTGTGTGTGGATTTGTGGCGAGTAAAACCTGGTTAAAATCCTGCGACATTACTCCATAGCCTTGCATTTGTTCCGCTCCGCATTTTGGTCTTAATATATGATGAGTCTCTCTCCCTCTCTCGCAGATTAAACCTCTATCACAAAGCAATTAACTGATGTTTAACGTTACATTGGTTATTGCTCTTGCAGTATATCGTCCCTTGTACGCACCAGCGAGCTTCAACAAACACAAACATCAAACCAAACTTACTCCTCAACTCACACAAGCAAAAGGACTTCATTTACTACACTACCTACTTTATTAGTATAGTAAGTAAGGGACCTATTGCATTCCAACTCAAACTTCATAACGAAATTTTACCGCAAATGGGACCTCCTGAATCTAGAAACAAAAATAAAAATCTGACGTATTGCACTCACATGACTTTCTCTACCCTTGTTCTAACCATTCTTACAAACTATTATTCATATTTGTTCTTTCTGTTAGTTGAGATAAACATTTGTACAAATTCTCTAATTGCCTATTTCCTTGTAGGTGCAAGGGGAATATTAGAACACAGTAAGCTTTGAGCGATAATCAAATCTTTTAAAGTATTCAGATCCCGTTCTCTTTGCACTCTTAACATATAACAAAATGAACAACGATGTTCCATTTCACGAGTTATATTTTCCGAAACTCACACACATAACAAGGAATATCTCCCAAATGGTTCACTCTACAAAAAATGTATTTAGACATAAATTGTATGTTTTAGGGATATCTACAGTTTTTGTATAGTAAAATTTGGTCTAACTCTTGCGGTTTATCAGTTACGGAAAACTCATCCAGAGTAAACAGGACTATATGGGCTATAGCCAGAAAATTCAAAATACACATTTCATTTGTCAATGTCAAATATATAGCATTTTAATCAAAATCGTTAGAGCCATTTTCAAGAAAATCAAAATTGTCTATGTAAAGGGTAGTTTGGGGTGGAAGAACTTTCTTCAAATTCTTTGTGACGTATCCTTGAAAGACATTAAACTTAAGTACCAACTTTTGTTTCTAAGCCACTTTTGGCTTTTGAGTTATGCTGTCCACAGACTGGCAGATAGACACACACACCTCTTTCTAGAAATGCTTCTTTTTGGATTCAGGGGTCTTAAAACATATATTTTCGGTGAACTCTGGACATCAAATTTTTGGGTGGAACACAATACTTCCTCTACTTACCAGTAGATAAAGTAAAAAGGTACTCTGTGTGTGTGTGTGTGTGTAAGTGTGTGTAAGTGTGTGTGTGTGTGTGTGTCCGTGCGTGCGCGCGCGTCCATGTGTGCGTGTGTGAACAGTATAACTAAAAAACGAAAGGTCGGCGGTTAAATACCAAACGTGGTATTAAGGTTCAATATGACAGTGGGTATAGACCCGAAGTTTATGGGCAACAAAGGATATTGTGACGCCGGCCGCGGCACAAAGGACGAGCGGGGATAAGCTACATCACACCACATACTAAGGTCGACGAGCAAGCAAACGTACCTAAGGTCAGGTTGCCTCACGCGACTGTTTGTTGTGCCTGAGTAACAATCAGAGCGGCAGAGCCAAAACGGGGTTTTCCCGGAGCTTTTGAGAAAGATCTGGCAACATCATTGCCGACGTATTTGGAGTAGTTCGTGAAATGCCCTTGTGACGTCATTGCCGCTATATAAGGAGGCAAGAAAATAGCAGAGTTGGAGTTACAGTTATAGGTATGAGTCGGTCAGTGTGTGTGTGTCGTATCGTCATGAAGAGTTTTAACGGGCGTCGAGTGATTGTATTGTCGGACTTAATGAGACACAGAGGCAGTGAAGAGAGACAGTGAAAGGACTGAGTGAAGGCTGGAAGAAGAGAACAATAAGTGTGAGTTGGGTGTCACGAAAGTCTGTAGACCGTGTTAACGTCAGTAGAACAAAGCTGTGTACTTGTGCAAAAGTTCAGAAGCCTATAAAGTGATAGAAAAATAACTGGACTGGATTTTAGTCACAACACATATGCCCTAATAATTATGACGTACTTACAAGCAATGCATGAGGACTTGTTGGAAAATGTAATGGGTAGTGAAAGTCATGCGAGTGTGATACATCAGATTTTCGTCCTAGTTAGGCTTTCAGGGTATTCCTCTCGTACTTTACCTTTGCTACAACTGCATTAATAATTAATCAATAAACTAGTAAATCAAATTACGGATTTGTTCGTCTCATCTTATTAGTAGTCGAGATGATTTAATAATTCAACCCCAGTCTTGCTACTTAACCCCTTAATCCTATTCTGTCCTCTCTATCTCTCTCTCTCTGTGATTTTGATTAAGAATTTTCCAATATAACTCGCTTCTCTAGTAAGCGGAAAATGAACGAGTTTTATGTTTTCTCAGTGAAACAGCGATTTTTGAAGAGAGCAAAGCAATAATAAAATAATGTGTTTAATTCTAAAACATATACATATTGAAATGTTCCTATTTATTAAACGTTAGTTTGTACGGCGTTCTGAGAAAATGTTTACATCTTTGTAGATTAACTGAAACGTGGTAAAATTTTCAAAGCATTCAAAAATTAGTATTATATCTAAAAAAAAAAAGTTGCAATTTAGCTTCTATTACAAATATATTTCATGTTATAGGCCATGAAAGGCTACATACTTCAATGACTGTAGACTATGTTAACGGCTAGAGCAAAACTGTATTTGTGATAAAATTTTAGGAGACATAGTGACAGAAAGGTAACCGGACTGATTCTGTCGTTTTTGTCACAAATTTTTCCAGTAAGGAATAATTGGGCGGGGAGAGCTTCTTTTAAAAATAAGTCTTCGGGTCGAATCCTTGGAAGATGGTGAATTTAAATAAACGTTTGATATTTTAGGAACTTTTCGGTTTTGAGCTATGCTGTTTACGAACACCCTGACACATGGACACACACACACACGCATACACACATGAACGGAAACACCTATTTGTAAACATTATTTCGTTTGTTAAGGGAGTCTTAAAACATGTAGTTCCAATGACTTTTTGCTATCGAAATTTTGAGTGGAATACAGTATTTCCATACAAGTGCACAGTAGAGAAAGGTATTAATCCTATTGGCTTGAATGTTGCCCATTTTACTTTTTTCTTCCTTTGTCCATTTTCTTTCTTTTACGGTTCAATGTATACGCTATCTTTAATGTCTAAAACAAATGGGGAGAACTGACTCAATAAGACACTTCCCCTATATCTAGTTTTGACCCCGTCCACTACCTCACAGCGGTTAGCTTACGTCAGAGAAGGAGTCACTTCTTCAAATTGTGTCAGTAAATGGAGAGGATAAAAACTCGATTGCACACTGTCACCTCTATTCCCTATGCCTGATCTAAGGCCAGATCACGAGGTTTACCTTTGAAACATCTCCAGAACTTTCGAGAAAGATCAGGTCACGTGATCGGCGGCGTGTGTGTAGAACTTGACAAAGGGTCGTGTGACGTCATCCCCATTATATAAGGAGACCAGGAAACAGCAGTGAACGAATTTACATTTAGAGCCACGGACATGAGTCGGTCAGTGAGTGTGAGAGTGCTGTGTATGTCGTCGTGAAAGATATGTTGGTGCGTTCTAAGAAGATTCCATGAGTGTCGAGTGATTGTAACGCCGTAGGTAATGTATGAGAGACGAGGAAATGAAGAAAGACACTGAAAGGACTGAGCAGGAAAGTTGTGATTTGTGATAGCCCGAAAGACTGTAGACTGTGTTAACGACAACAAGAAACTTGTGTATTTGTGATAAAATTTTGGAGGACACTACAGTGATAGAAAAATAGCTTAGGTTAGGTTAGGTTAATATGCTTAGGTTGGCTTAGGTTAGGACAGGTTAGGCTTAGATACGCTTTTATGTTAAACATCAGCTACATTGAACAACATAACCCCTACAACTAACACGTATACACCCTTATACCTACGTCATAGAAATTGTTCCTAGAGACTACCTCAAACGGCTCCATCCTCAAGCGCTTCCCTAATATTCCCTAGATCACGCATGGCCGCCATCTTGCGCATTGCCCCAACCTTAAGAAGCATCATATCTCATTGTTGTTATTGCTTTGCACAGGCTTCAATACCCAGTCTTCCAACTTCATCTTTGTCTTTTTCTTTGACACCTTACATACTTTTAAACTACCGACATTTATGACGAGATATTCTGCAAGAAATTTGCAAGTTTTGAAACAGCCCTCAGTGAAAACAATTATAATTTTAACCGGTAAATATAGAGGTTTGTTTACCCCAGGAGACGCTCATTCAGATATTACAACTCTGGTAACTTGTGTATAATATTTGTATCTTTATAGCCACTGGTGAAACGCAGAAAATTAAATAAAAGCCATTTCGACTGGGGTAGTAGCGAGCGCCCCAAGAGTGTTGAACCGCCCTATTACAGCCACAGAAACTGTCAACTTGTCCAAATGTAGCATTACTCTTTTATTTCCTAACATTTCGTCTTTGTTTTATGGGCCGCCTCCGAATGAAAAACACTAAAATCTTTTATTTAAGGAATAAATAATGGCGAAACACCGTAACAGCCGCGAATATATAAAATTCTCATTTTGGCGCATGTCTTTTTTTTTATGCCTCTAGAAATAAAATAGTTGGTCCAAGGGAAAACCAATGACCACTATCTTCAGAGTATAGTGGTTTACTTTCTTTCCACACAGTATTAGGTAGACAGAATATTACTGCATTCTACGCAAACATTAGGTATTGAGATTTCACCCAAGAGTAAGACTAACTGAATAAAAAAAAATAATAAATTTTAGAAAAAGGTCGTATACGTGTCTGTATGTATGTGTATGATTGTGTGTGTACTTGTAATAATTAATCACTTAAAAGACGTGAAGGAATACTCCGAGCTGCTTTTTCAGACGTGAAGTAAGTCGACAACGTTGCGTTGAGGTTGGTCAGGAAACTTACCTAGTTTGTGGATGTAAACTAGCCCGGCACATTCGTTTCGTTGTGAGCTAACGCTTGTGATTGGCCTACACTCGCGCAGTAAACACGGAAGGGAAAGGCAGGGTATGAGTTTTTTTCAAGACGAACCGTTACGGTGTTTATGTACTGAGCTAGGGAAAATGCCACCCACAAAATCTGCAGTATTGCCAACTTGTTTTCGACAAAACTGAAATGTCTCAATGGTGAGAGAAAATCCAACCCCCAAACTACACTTTACATGGAGAAATTGTCGAACTTGTTTATTTTCTCAAAAATGACTCAGTCCATTTTGATTAACGTACCATATGTTTAAGATAATATGTGCCTCTAAAATGTCTGTCTCAACAGATAGACAAAATCTTACTGCACAAAAATATAGATCACGTTAAAACATAATTTATGTCCAAATAAATTTTTTGTAGAGTGGACCATTTCGGAGATATTTCTTGTTATTTGTGTGAGCTTTCGCGAACTTATACTTCTGTCAAATGCAACATCGTCCTTCGTCCTTTTGTATATTAACCGTGCACAGAGAACGGAATCTCAACTAACACGAAGGACCTTTCTGCAAAAAAAGTTTTTTTTTTTTTTTTTTCCAGGAATTTAAGACAGATATTTGCGTGGAATTCAATGCTCCTGTTTGCTAGTTAAGCAAGTGCTAACAGCGACATAGGCAGGGGAGGTAGCGGTGTATCAAGAGGCGTTCAGTCCACGGCTGAGTCGATCCTTCCTGCACTCGCTCACTCTCGATACTGCGAGGAGCAGCAGTATCGACCTGAGACGTCCTCGGCCGAGGAGATGGAGATTATTTTTTATGTGTGGATCGTGTATGTATAATAAAAAGATGGCGGTGTGATATCGAATGGTGCTAATGGGGAAATATCACCCCCGGCGTCAATCCTCGTTTATTCCGATCTGCTACCGCTGGATTTTCCCTTTCCTCGCGGCTCCCTCGGGATCTACCTAACGATCCCTCCTTCCTCCTCCTCCTCCTCCCGTCATAAAGTCCCGGCCATCTTCCCGATGTCGCCCTCCGCATATCTAAGGTAAAGCAAAAGGCGTGTACCCGATAAGCACCGCCAGAACGTGCGCCCTTATTCCTACCATTACCTACCAAGTAGCGTTTGCTAAAGTTACCAACCTCATTTTTAAATCATTCACCAAAAACACTACTTGCACCACTGCAAGCGTGGTGAATGGGTTCTGCAAATACAACTATAGCAGATACATATATGAATCTAAACTGCACCTAGGTATTTTAATTGGGGTACCTCTTCAGATGCTGTTACTCCAATTATCACCTTTGTAATTGTTCCTTTATCTTCACCTACTGTTCATTTTCACATATTTGCTCTTTTCTTCATTTACTCTAATCCTATTAATTATGGGACATCACACAGTATATCGAAACTCGTAATTAATGACTTAAGGTATACTCCGAGCAGCTCTTTCAGACGTGAAATAACTCAGTAACGTTGCGTTGAGATTGGTCAGGGCATTGACCTGGTTTCTAGATGTAAACAGGTCGGGCACTTTCGCTTTCGAATAATGTTTTGGGAGAGAACGTTTGTGACTGGCCTACACTCGCACAATAAACAGGGAAGGACAATACAGGGAATGTGATTATGTTCTCTAGACGTTGTTTGTTTATGTACTGGTCTAGGGAAAGTGACACACACACAATCTAAAGTGTTGCCAGGTTGTTTTCGATAAACTAAGATATCTCCGTAGGAAATAGACAAAAACGTATAGGCAAATTTATACGTAGTTGTTCATTCTGACGCGAGGTTCGTGCATGTAGCCTGTCATATCCAGATTTCCACTGTTTTTCCCTCACTAAGACACATGACCACAACGCCACCTCACACCGATGGAAGTAAAATGAAAGAACAACAAATTCCGAACAATTATCCTATCCTGGTGAATTGAGAAAACCCCCGAAAAAGCCATGAGACAGGAAGGTCAGTTATGGGCATTGAACCCACCATCTCCGAGTGTGATCCTCACACGTTACAGCGAAACGATTTCACTCGGTAACCAGCATTAAGAAAGTTTGTTTTTGAGTCCCATGAATGCCTAATAACTCGGCTGGAAAATAAGTGTAGGCAAAACCGCCTTCCTCTCCTTCACATAAGATTGGACATCATTGACTATTATTAATTATTATTATTATTATTATTATTATTATTATTATTATTATTATTATTATTATTATTATTATTATTATTATTATTATTATTATTATTATTATTATTATTATTATTATTATTATTATTATTATTATTATTATTATTATTATTATTATTATTATTATTATTATTATTATTACTATTATTATTACTATTATTGCACAGCTGATAAGGAAGGATATGATGTCATAAAGATGCTATAGGTAACTTAGTAACAAAGCAGGCTTGCCAGTTGGTAAGAATTAAAATGGAGGACGACTGCTGCCGTATTTTAGCTCGTTTTGCAGCTAGCACATAAAAGTCAGGCAAGTGTACATAATGACACCAACAGAGACCGGGCGGTATTATTACAGATCGCATTTCATGCTTTAAAAGAAAATCAAAGTTACGGCCTCCATAATGTTTTTATGAGACGCGGCGCCTCCTCGCGAGGAATCAGGAGTTATATTGTTTGTTACGTCGACTCCCCTTGTTCCTGCGACCTAATACATATAACGTCCTGAGATTCAATTTCTTACGTCACAGGGAGGGCAAGCAACCGCTTCAAATGGGCTATGCGCAGCCAAATTGGCACTTTTTAAATATTTAAACGAATAACATCACCTTCTATTGCGTTATTTATTTATTAACTTGTTATGTATTTACCTTTTACGTCCTCTAATACGTATAGTATAGTTTTGAGGCCCCCTGAATGCAAAAAAAAGCCTGTTAAGAAAAAGGTCCGTACAATAATTCAAAAACAAAAGTCAGTTCAGTACCAAACTTGGTATTTAAGTTTAATGTCTTTCAAGGATGAGACCCGAGGATTTTCAAGTACATAGCCCACCCTAAACTACCCTTTATATGGAAAATTTTCCGAAAATTTTAATTTTCTTGAAAATAGCTCTAACAATGTTGATTAAAATGTCATATGTTTAAGACATTTGTATACAAATTAAATGCATATTTTAAATTTTCCTGCTATAGCCTGTGTAGCCCTGTTTACCCTTTTGATTCACTCGTAAACCGTAAGAGATAGACAAAATATTACTATACAACAATGTAGATCTTGCTAAAACACACAATCTATGTTTGTATACATTTTTTGATAGAGTAAACCATTTCGGAGATATTCCTTGTTATTTGTGTCAGTTTCGAAAAACTTAAAACTTTCGTGAAATGGAACAGCGTTGTCGAGATTTCACCGGAAATTCATGTTTTGAGGCTCCCTGAATCCCAAAAAAGCATTTTTAGGAAAAAGTCCGTGTGTGTGTGTGTGTGTGTGTGTGTGTGTGTGTGTGTGTGTGTGTGTGTGTCTGTGTCAGTGTGTCAATCTGTGGACAGCATAACTCAAAAACGAAAAGTCGCTTAAAATCCAAAGTTTGTATTTAAGTTTAATGTCTTTCAAGGATGTGACACGAAGATTGTGAAGAAAATAGCCCCACCCTAAACTATCCTTTACATGGAAAATTTTTCGAAAATTTTGATTTTCTTGAAAATGGTTCCAACGGTTTTGATTAAAATGCCGTATGTTTGAGATATTTTTATGACAAATGAAATGTATATCTTGAATTTTCTGTCTATAGCTCCTGTAGTCGTATTTACTCTGGACGACTTTTGCATAACTAGTAAACCGTTAGAGATAGACCAAATCATACTGTACAAAAAATGTAGATCTTGCTAAAATACACAATTTATGTCTCGATAAATTTTCTTTTAGGGTGAACCATTTCGGAGATATTTCTTGTTATGTGTGTCAGTTTCGGAGAACTTAAAAACTTTGGTGAAATGGAACATCATTGTTAATTTTTTTTATATGTTAACCATGCAAAGAGAACGCGGTCCCAAAGATTTAAAAGATTTGACTATCGCACAAAGCCTACTGTATTCTAATATTCCCCTTGTACCTACAGGGAAATAAGCAATAAGATAATTTGTACAAATGTTTATCTCAACTAACACGAAGAAGATATAGGAATAAGAGTTTGTAAGAATGGTTAGTACAAGAGTAGAGAAAGTCATGTGAGTGGAACACGTCAGATTTTTATTCAGTTTTGCAGCCCTTGTTCAGTGTTCAATATTTTGGTGGTATGGTTTGGAGGAATGCAGGCAGGCAGGAGCCTCTCCACAGCGATTCTGAAGCAGCCCGGAGAGAAGGAGGAGGCGTAGGGAAAGTTCGTGACATCCATTATAAATCCTTGTTTGAGCATAATACAGAAACGGGCTTCTCCCATGTTGCACAATAGGAAAGCAGCACGTATGATGTACAGCACTAAACTCCGGAATGAAGACGCATTAGCGAATAAATCTGCAGAGAGTGGTGGAGCAGTTCTGTATTTAACAAGCACTAACACCAAAGTGAATAAATTTACGATGATGCCTTGCACAACAGGTAGCAGAGTGTGTAAACTTATTGTTTCTCTCCTACACCAATTATATTCTTACATAACATTAAACAAAATAAGTACGATATTTGCTTTTTCTCACCACTTAAGAAAAAGTATTTCATTCCACCTGAAAAAATATGTGTTGCATCCTTGGAAGGTACTGAACTTTAATATCAAGTTTCGTATTAAATTTACCTTTTGCTTTTGAATTATTCTTTCAAATTAAACAAGTGCAAGCAAGTCCAAACTGGTATTTAACCCCATAACATTTGTAGAATATGGCACAATCATTATTAACAACATTTTAAAGAAAAGACTCTTAAGCCAAAATAATACTTATACGAAAAATCTGCCCGCCTCGGTAGCGTGATGGTTAGCGTGTCTGCCTCACGTTCAAGAGGTCGCGAGTTCGAATCACGCTTAGGGTAAGTTATCCGGGTAAGGTTTTTTTCCGAGGTTTTTCCCTACCCTGAGAAGACAAATGTCGGATAACTTAAAGCTCCATGGACTTCGGGCTCATTTGAGCATCATTTCACCCATTTCATTTCATTCATTCGTCCGATATGACACAATGTTGGAGGACGTTAATTAAAAAAAAAAAAAAAAAAAAAAATACGAAAAATATGCGTCACTATTTACTTTCTCAAAAAATATACTTCAAATTTTTCCATTTATTTCTCGCCTTCAGCTGCATTGGTCACATCCATGGGCTTTTTCTTTAGATAGTCCATCTCACAGGCATTGTTCAATTCGCGGTGCACTTATATATAATAAGTATAGGCTGCTTATCTTGCCGATTCTATAGACTATCACTTTTTCAAATTGGCTTTTATAGATATTTTTCGCCTACATATGTCTTTCTCCCTGTAATTCCTAAATCAGGTTTCATATCCTTTACGGGGCACCTCAGTCGAAGCCGTGATCGTTAGAGCGATACGAAATGGACTGGCCATCCATTCAAATACAAATGTCGCGAGTTCAAATCTCAGCAATTGCAATCAAATGTGCCTGTGGTAAAGGAAGGGAGGGCCCAAGCACGCTTGGAAGTTAACTGGGTGTCATTTGACTGAAGTTGCATGGATTTTGCTTCTTATTTTAAAAAAAACACAGCAGTTTTATTGAAGAATTGTCTATATTTACAATATGAAACAGTTGAAAATATTTCAGTTCTATTTATTTGGGTTAGTATAACAAGAAATTATAAGGAATGAGCCAATAAAGCATATATGAACACCACAATCTCGAAATTGAAAGGTTCGTTGATTAAATTAATGTATTGTTAAAATTGAGTATTGATGTTAATGGTTAATGTAATTATAATATTTAACTTACATAAATTCTTTATGATTTTGTTAAAAGTTTACTCATTGATTTATAGGTTAAACTGAATGTCCTTCGAAGCGGAAGGGTGTCGGCTTGTGTATTTATAAATTAAAAATAAATTACAATTTATAACAAGACACAAAAGTATAGACATTTTATTTTACAACTTTCAGCGTTTAGTCACTGTTAAGGATCTAACAGGTAGTAATGTTGTAAAGTTATTTTAATGAAATGAATAACAACTCAGAAGGGTTAGAAAGAAGCAGAAATAAATAAAGGTTATTGTACAGTGACATGACAATGTAGAGCGATTGTTCATTACTTTATAATCCCAGGCACAACGTGTAAAATAATTATAGGATTGGGTCTCAGGAAATGGTCCCTGGTGTCCTAGCCTGTTAGAGCGGACAGGATTGGTCTTCTGAGGGATGGGATGGGATGGGGGCCTTCAGCTGGCAGTGACGTGCTCCCTCCCATACTGCTTGCTATAAGCTCATCAGGGAGTAACCACCTCAACATTTTAAACCAGGCTGCAGTTTGTTCACAGACCTCTTGATCATGCGCAAATGTGACCTTGTATTTTATTTCGCTTCATTAACTACACTTTAAAAAATCTGATTCTCAAGTGCACAAACCTGAGAACATTTCAAATCTTATATTTCTTAATGATAAGCTTCATTTGTATCACATGCTGTTAATACTACACATAAGCATTTCTCAAATTTAAATCAAATTCATGAAATAGTTTTTGAGAAAAGAAAATTATTTTTTACGCTGCAAAAAAGGTTCTTTATGGTTTCGTCTCCTAGTTTTTGGGACAAAATGTTACATTTACGTTTCAGAAATACTACGCTATAAACTTTACTGTATAAGGATCATGTAAAATATATACTATTGTACACAATTATTATCGTTTTTATTGTCTTTTAGAGCTTTCAATAATTTTGTAAAGATAAAGGTATACCCAAACGACTTAACTTGGATGAATATCAGAGCTAAAATAGTTTATTCGTACAGAACCACAAGGAGCAGTTGTATGAATTAAAAAAATACATCATGACAAAAACGAGTATATAATTTGAACGGCTATCAACACGTGTACACGATCATTTAAATGATCACGTGACAATCGTTTAACCCTTTCAGTCCCGGTGTGTATTATAAGAAACATAGCCTTTTTGCCTATTTGTAATACTTTTAACGGGTTTTTCTGCTATATTCTTGTTATATTGTCCGTTACCAATTAAATATATGTATTTGAGATGTTCTTCGGTCCACTTAAACGGAAATTGACAGTGCCTTTTTTGATATATTTCAAAAGTAATAATTTTCTTTAGCTACCTATATAAATACTGTTAGAAATACTTTAAAGAGCTTGTATTTACTAAAATTCACCTTTCTTTACCTGTCCGTTTCCATGTATTCAATTTATTAGCCTATTATGTTAAAAAATCAGATGTGTTTCACTCACATGATTTTCTCTACTCTTGTACTAACCATTCTTACAAACTCTTATTCCTATATCTTCTTCGTGTTAGTTGAAGTAAACATTTGTACAAATTATCTTATTGCTTATTTCCTTGTAGGTACAAGGGGAATATGGAAATACAGTAGACTTTGAGCGATAGTCAAATCTTTTAAAGCTTTCAAATTCCGTTCTCTTTGCACGGCTAACATATAAAAAACGAACGACTTTCCATTTTAGGAAAGTTTTAAGTTTTCCAAAAGTAACACAAATAACAAGGAAAATTTCCGAAACGGTTCTCTCTACAAAAAGATTTATACAGACATAAACTGTGTGTTCTAGCAAGATCTACATTTTTGTAAAGTAAAACTTTGTCTATATCTAACGGTTTACCAGTTATGTAAAAGTGATCCACAATAAATACGACTACAGGGGCTATAACCAAAAAATTCAAGATATACATGTCACTTGCCATAAAAATATGTCAAACATATGACATTTTAATCAAAATCGTTAAAGCTATTTTCAACAAAATCAAAATGTTCGAAAAATGTTCCATGTAAAGGGTAGTTTAGGGTGGGGCAATTTTCTTCAAAATCTTCGTGTCGCATCCTTGAAAGACATTAAACTTAAATACCAACTTTGGTTTTAACCGAATTTTCGTTTTTGAGTTATGCTGTCCACAGACTGACTGTTTTTTGGATTCAGGGGGCCCTAAAACATATATTTCCGGTGAAATCTCGACATCGAATTTTTGGGTGGAATACAACACGTCCTCTACTTTACTATACGCAGTAGAAAAAGTAAAAACTGATACATGAGGAGTCAATATGAGGGATAATGTTGTCTTATAGATCTTGAATCAATAAATCTCATCCCAGTCGAGGGACAAAGGAAGTAATTGTAAGAGTATATGATTTTGCGGAGATTTTGTGAATGTCATTGAGAAGAAGGATTATCTTGTGTATATGTGTGTACCTGTTGTAGGTGTGGCGCGTTTCCGCAGCGTTGAGTGGGCGTGGTGCCGCTAACGACCTCTCTGGGACCACAGGAACTTGTGTTAAACGGTTTCAACAATAACAAGTGACGGATGAAAAATTACCGGCTGTAAACGTGTCACTCCTTTCCCCTCGTGGTCATTTTAGCGTGGGAAGATTCCTCAGATTTTTGTTGTTTCCCTAATGTCCGTTAACGACGTATCATCGACTGTCACTCAACAGTATGGCAAGGGAAACCGTTTAAAGTAAACAATTCTCATAGCTCCAGACACTAACGCTTCCATAACCCATATCCATGTCACCAAAGGCTTTCGGGTGACGCCCCTCAAATGTTAAACTAGGTAGGTACTACATGCGTGTTGCACTCACATGACTTTCTCTACTCTTGTACTAACCATTCTTACAAACTCTTATTCCTATATCTTCTTCGTGTTAGTTGAGATAAACATTTGAAGAACTTACTGCTTATTTCCTCGAAGGAACAAGCGATAGTCAAATCTTTTCAAGCTTTAAAATTCGTTCTCTTTCAAAGGCTAAGATATAAAAGAATTAATAACGATCTTTCATGTATTGTAAAATTAACACAAATAACAAGAAATATCTCCGAAATATTTCACTCCACAATAAAAAATATATATTTGGACATAAATTGTGTCCAAGATCTACAATTTTTGAAAGCAAAATCTCTTACGGTTTACGAGCTATTCAAAAGTCATCCAGAGTAAACAGGACTACATAGGCTATAGCCAGAAAATTTAAGATATGCATTTCATTTGTCATAAAAATATCTTAAACATGATATTTTAATCAAAATCGTTAGTCATTTTTGAGACAGTCAAAATGTTCGAAAAATTTTCCATGTAAAGGGTAGTTTAGGGTGGGGATGTTTTCTTCAAAATCTTCGTGTCGCATCCTTGAAAGACATTAAACTTAAATACCAACTTCGGTTTATAACCGAGTTTTCATTTTTGAGTTATGCTGTTCAAAAAAAGTCATTTTACTAAAAATGACTTTTTTTTGGATTCAGGTGCTTCAAAACATACATTCCCGGTAAAATCTTGAGATAATACTTTTGGGTGGAATATAATACTTCCTCTACTTACTATATGTAGTACAGAAATTAAAAATATACCTTGTAATACTTTCACATCATTTTCTCTAACCACATATCCTTTTCAGTGACTTATTTCTTCTTTACATAGTTAAATGAAGAGAAACCAAGATTTAACACACAAAACAACACTCTCCCCACAGTCACACTTTTTTACTACTCCCCACTGAATTTTTGTGCTCAGATAAGCAGTTTGGAGTTTCAAAATTGCTCCCAGTCAGTGCTATTCCTGTCTTTGGGAACGAAAATTGTTAAACAAACATTCCGTTAGAAACTTCTACCACATTACGTAATACTAAGCCGCTATTAATATTTACAAAGAAAACATGAATTGACTTTTCTTTCCTAACCTCTAATAAAAAATCTGTGTTGTCCCCAAGAAATACCTTGCTTTGGCAAACGAGATTATATGTGCAGTGTGTCTAAAAATCGACACTTCTGCCATCTGTTAAGACTCCAGAAAACTAATTGCAAAAGTGTCTTCTGTGTATGAAATATTGACTTTAATGAAAGCGTATATTGAGACAGAAGCAATGCTCTCGAATGAAACGGTTGAAGACAGTGGGCCAAGACCTGTGACCTGGCCAGGCCAAGGCGAGGGTGATGCCACCACAATCACGCCCGTGTACGCCTGGATCTTGATCACGCTATTAGATCATGTTGTCGTGTTTGTCCTCGCAGAACTAATATTGTCCCTGTCTCACCATTACGTGATTATCGGCCATTAAGAGCCTCGTCCCCTCCCCGTTACACCAACGGATATCAATTAAGCCAAGTCAAGCAAGCGACCGTTATATTGCAGTGTGCAAACCAAGTCGTGCGTTCAGAAATGAAATCACATGACGTCGTCCAACAATATTCTTTATTGCTAGGTTCGGGGTGGAACAGATTAGCTACACACTTCTCTGACAGCCCGTGTAGATTACTCTTCCTGAAGCAATACTGCTGTGAGATTGCTAAAATTATAATTATATCCGTAGTTTCTTAAAATGTATAATGTTTGTATTAAAGTAGTATCGGGTCAGAGATTTTCTTAAATCATCAGATACTTGTTTAATTACACTTAAATGAGTTAAATCGGCACAGTTTGGATGGGATCCAAGTATTTTAATTTATTACTAGGGCTAGATTTTCATTTTCGGAAAACTTAAATCTTTTGTGAAATGGAACATCGTTGTTCATTTTTAACTTTCTCTACTGGTAAGAGGGGAAGTATTGTATTCCACCAAAAAATTCGATGTCGAGATTTCACCGGAAATATATATTTTGTGGCCCCCTGAATCCAAAAAAGCATTTTTAGAAAAAGGTCCGTGTGTGTCTGTGTGTCAGTCTGTCAGTCTGTGGACCGCATAACTGAGAAACGAAAAGTTGGTTAAAAACCAAAGTTCGTATTTAAGTTTTATGTCTTTCAAGGAAGCGACACGAAGATTTTTAAGAAAATAGCTCCAACCTAAACTACCTTTCACATGGAAAATTTTTCAAAAATTTTGATTTTCTTGAAAATGGCTTTAAGTTTTTTTTATTAAAATGCCATATGTTTGAGATATTTTTATTACAAATGAAATGTATATCTTGAATTTTCTGGTTATAGCCCATAAGTCTTATTTACTGTGGATTACTTTTACATAACTGGTAAACTGTAAGAGATAGACAAAATTTTACTGTATAAAAATGTAAATTTCTCTAAAACACCCAATTTATGTTCACATATTTTGATTTTCTTGAAAATGGCTCTAACGATTTTGATTAAAATGTCATATGTTTGAGATATTTTTATGGCAAATGAAATGTATAGCTTGAATTTTCTGGCTATAGCCCCTGTAGTCGTATTTACTTTGGACGACTTTTGCATAACTGGTAAACCGTTAGAGATAGACCAAATCTTACTATACAAAAATGTAGATCTTGCTAAAATACACAACTTATGTCTCAATAAATTTTCTTGTAGGGTGAACCATTTCGGAAATATTCCTTGTTGTGTGTCTGAGTTTCGGAAAACTTAGAACTTTCGTGAAAAGGATCATTGTTGTTCATTTTTTATATGTTAAGTGGGCAAAGGCAACAGAATCCCAAAGCTTTAAAACATTTGACTATCGCACAAAGCCTACTGTATTCTAATATTCCCCTTGTACCTACAGGGAAATAATAAGATAATTTGTACAAATGTTTATCTTAACACGAAGAAGATATAGGAATAAGAGTTTGTAACAAGAGTAGAGAAAGTCATGTGACTTCAATACTTTTTTTTTTCGAATATTCCTGGTCACATTGGATCGGAAATGGAATTAGAGACCGAGTTGGTATTGCTGCTGAGATGAAGGGATTTATCAGTGTGTCTCCCAGCAGAGCGTTTTATAATCCCCTCATTTAGTCTTAGTCTTGTTAAGCTTGAAGATTTAAATTCTCTCCGTTAAGTGGCTTATAACGGGACATCCCAGCTGGGAAAACTTCACCAATCAACAATAACGAAAACAAGCGAATGGAAAGGAAGTGAAAGCCTCGGCTTGTTTTCCTCCCTCTGGGTTGGCATCCCTGTGCGATTATTTCCGAGTGGCTGTGGTGGTATCGCTTAATTAGTCATGACGCTCGCGTCATTTGTCAAGTCTGGTTGGGGTAAAATCGGATCAGGAAAGCTTCCCTCTGTTGGTCTCCCAAGCAGGAGCATGTCCCTGGAGCGACAACAACAGCAACAATCTCTCTCTGAATTGCCCAGTCCGTCCGTCCGTCCGTCTATCCTACTGTGGCCTCTTTGCTGGCTATTCTTGGATTACGCCCCTGGGATCCAACAACCAAAGCCAGAATACCAGGCTGCTTGCTTCGATCTCTTTTTGGTACGTTCGGAGTTGAAAACTACTAACAGGGGCCGTCGTCGACATCGCCCCCCCCCCCGGCCACTCACCTCCCCCCCCCCCGGCCACTTCCCCCCCTTGTGTGGTTTTAATGTCTCCACGACCAACGAACGATAGGTAATCTATCTTGAAAACACTGTTAATCACCTTAAGGGTTTGAAATCACCGATAATTTCGCTAACAAAAATCTGCTGTGTTGCACTCACATGAGTTTGTCTACTCTTGTACAAACCATTCTTACAAACTCTTATTCCTATATCTTCTTCGTGTTAGTTGAGATAAACATTTGTACAAATTATCTTATTGCTTATTTCCTTGTAGGTACAAGAGGAATATTGGAATACAGTAGGCTTTGTGCGATAGTCAAATCTTTTAAAGCTTTTAAGATTCCGTTCTCTTTGCACCGTTAACCTATGAAAAAGTGAATAACGAGACTGACACAAATAACAAGGCATATCTCTGAAATGGTTTACTCTACAAAAATTTTATTCGGACATAAATTGTGTGTTTTAGCGAGATCTACATTTTTGTATAGTAAGATTTTGTGTATCTCTTACGGTTTACCAGTTATGCAAAAGTCATCCAGCTGTAGCCAGAAAATTCAAGACATACATTTCATTTGTTATAAAAATATCTCAAACATATGACATTTTAATCAAAATCGTTTTCAAGAAAATCAAAATTTTCGAAAAATTTTCCATGTAAAGGGTAGTTTAGGGTGGGGCTGTTTTCTTCAAAATCTTCGTGTCGCATCCTTGAAAGACATTAAACTTAAATACCAACTTTGGTTTTTAACCGACTTTTCGTTTTTGAGTTATGCTGTCCACAGACTGACAGACACACACAGACACACACACGGACCTTTTTCTAAAAATTCTTTTTTTGGATTCAGGGGACCTCAAAACATATACTTCCGGTGGAATCTCGACATCTAATTTTTGGGTGTAATACAATACTTCCCCTACTTACCAGTAGAGAAAGTAAAAATGAACAACAATGTTCCATTAGACGAAAGTTTCTTTTCGTAAACTGAGACAAATAACACGCAATATCTCCGAAGTGGTTCAGTCTACAAAAAAGTTTACTAAGATATAAATTTGTGTTTTAACGAGATCTATATCTTTTGTATAGTAAGATTTTGTCTATCTCTTACGGTTTACGAGTAATTCAAGTCATCCAGAGTAAACAGGACTACATAGGCTATAGCTAGAAAATTCAAAATACACATTTCATTTGTTATACAAATAACTTAAACACAAGGCATTTTAATGAAAATCGTTAGAGCCATTTTCAGAAAAATCAAAATTTTCGAAAAAATGTCCATGTGAAGGGTAGTTTAGGGTGGGGCTATTTTCTTCAAAATATTCGTGTGGAATACTTGAAATACATTAAATTGATATACCACCTTTGCCTTTTAACCGACTTTTGGTTTTTTGATTTCCGGTGAAATCTCGGCATCAAATTTTTAAGTGGAATAGAGTACTTCCTCTACTTACCAGTAGAGAAAATAAAAAACTTACAATATTTCAAAATGTTGGCTAAACATCTTTGCTGCCAAATGGGTACACTGTGCAATAAAGGGTTAAGTTATTATCAGATCTAAAACGCCTCGAGTATGTGTGTTGTTTTTAATGGACAGTGGTAGGTACAAGGGCAGTCGTATTGCTGATGTCGGCAGGTTTGCGGTTTTATCTTGAGCGAGGAGACGACCTGTAATCGGATGAGGCGGGAAACCTTTATGGTACGGTTAATTTGAAAGCAAGGGGGGAAGAGTGGCTCCACAAACGAGCAAGCGGCCTTTTCCCTTCCTGACGTCGGGACGCGTCGCGTCGCGTCGCTCCAAATAACGTGATAGTGAGAACGTGTAATGACGGCGATCTCCACTTGTGGACGGATTAATCGCAGCGAATGATATGCTCATATGTCTCCTTAGGGCATCAACGCGACTGACTCTTTCCAACAGTAAGGAGAGATTTGTTTACAGCAACAAGTGTCATATGTTTCAATATTATCTTAAGGCAATAGAAAGGGTGTATAGAATTTTTTTTTTTAAAGATGCATAATGGTCTACTTTGCATGAAAACACAAGTTTAAACATGACCACGAAGAGTGAAGTCTTTTATGTTTTAATACATGAATCTATAAAAAGTACTGCAACATGCAAAAGTACAGATCTCAAACAACTAAAACCGTAGGCAGAATATTTCTTTTTGTTTTCTCAACTTCGTATAGTAAAGTAGAAAAAGTATTCCATCCAAAAATTCGATGTCGAGATTTCACCGGAAATATGTTTTGAGGCTCCCTAAATGCCGAATCACAAAAGGAGCCGACACGAAGATTTTGAACAAAATAGCCCCACCCTAAACTACTCTTCGAAAACTTTGATTTTCTTGAAAATGCTTCTAACGATTTTGATTAAAATGCCATATGTTTGAGATATTTTTATGGCAGATGAAATGTATATGTTGAATTTTCTGACTAGAGCCCCTGTAGTCCTGTTTACTCTGGATGACTTTTGCATAACTGATTTTCTTGAAAATGCTTCTAACGATTTTGATTAAAATGCCATATGTTTGAGATATTTTTATGGCAGATGAAATGTATATGTTGAATTTTCTGACTAGAGCCCCTGTAGTCCTGTTTACTCTGGATGACTTTTGCATAACTGATTTTCTTGAAAATGCTTCTAACGATTTTGATTAAAATGTCATATGTTTGAGATATTTTTATGGCAGATGAAATGTATATGTTGAATTTTCTGACTAGAGCCCCTGTTTACTCTGGATGACTTTTGCATAACTGGTAAACCGTAAGAGATAGACAAAATCTTACTATACAAAAAATGAGATCTCGCTAAAACACACAATTTATGTCTCAATAAATTTTCTTGTAGGGTGAACCATTTCGGAGATATTCCTTGTTATGTGTGTGAGTTTCGGAAAACTAAAACTTTCGTGAAACGGAACATCAGTGTTCATTTTTTGTATGTTAACCGTGCAAAGAGACAACGGAATTTGAAAGCTTTAAAAGAACTGACTATCGCTCAAAGTCTACTGTATTCCCATATTCCCCTTGTACCAAGAAGGAAATAAGCAATAAGATAATTTGTACAAATGTTTATCTCAACTAGCATGAAGAAGATATAGGTATAAGAGTTTGTAAGAATTAGTACAAGAGTAGAGAAAGTCATGTGAGTGCAACACATCAGATTTTTTTAAGCATCTACTACCTAGTTTTGGAAATTATTTCAGTGAAAGTACATCCTTAATCTTGGAATGCAGACACTATTTCGTACTTTTAGAACCTCAGTTATTTATCTCCTAGAGTTCAGGAATGATTAGTTGATGAAATGATGAAATGAACGTTTGAGAAAGGTGCTCTTGGTTGACACACTTCCTCAGCCGACACTGAAGATGTTCTGCCAGTGCGTCTCTGCAAAGTGAACACTGAGGTAGATGGTGCTATAGCAAAGCAATCGAGTAGCCGTAACGGTGCGGGGGCCGTCCGTCCCAACTGCCCCCCAGGGGCACATTCCACCTTTCCTTACCCAGCGTCTGTCGCATTCTACAACAATATCTCGGTGACTACTGTATTGTTGCTTTAACGTCACCTTTCCGCTTACTGAGGGCAATCAGAGGGGCGGCTATGTCATGGCCTACTTCCTTCCGCCACCGCGGCGCAATGGTTAGCATTACCGAACGTCTCTACCTCTTACGAGGTTTAGTTTGTGACACTGTTTATTCCTGTACACACATATGCCATTTCCGTACGCACTTTTGGCTATGACAATGCGAAGGGGGACTTAGCACCTAGACCGAAAGACACTCTTTTGTCCCAATGCCCCTGAGGGACACCCCCGGGAGGAAGGACGAAGCACATGGATCCTAAGGGCGGCTGGAATATTGCCACGGCAGAGCAGGTGGCAGGGTCCCTACAATTTTCCCAGTTAGAAGCACCCCGGTGGAGGCTGGCTTAGCTCATACACCCTCTAGAGCATCCCAGGGAGAGGGCGCAAACCAGTGACTCGCCTTCCAATCCAGGAGACGAGAGTTCCAGATGGGATTCGTTTCCCCTGCCATGCTGCTGCCGCGACGCTCGCTGATGCTTCCAACCCTAAAAGAAACCTAACGGGATGAAGGGTGAAATGAAATGATTAATGTGACGCAATGGAGGGAAAGAAATTTGGAGGATATGGAAATGCTTTCCAGCATTCGCCTGGCGACCCGGGGAAACCTGCAAAGAAACTCACAGGTCAGGAAGGACGGCCACGGGTATCGAACCCACGACCCCCGTAATTCGGCCACAGACGGTACTCCCTGGACCATTCTGCTCAAGTCTGTTCAATCTCTAAAGTAGGTAAACTTTGTTTGCAAACTTTAATGGAACTGTTTCGCAGTTGGGTGTTGCAGTTCGCGACCTTCTTCTGAGGTTATATTGTAGTAAATGTGGAATAATTCCAGGAATGTACATTACTCCCTTAAGGTCACTAGTAACATTTGTTTGTAGTTTATGGTCATTTTGTATAGAATTACCGCATATCTTAAGAGCTAACTAACTTCAACTAGAACGCCCAGAAGACTTTAACGCCTGTGCTTAGCCAACTATTAGTATTGGGATCAGTCTGTATATTTAAAAAGTGATTCCAGCGAGAGGTTTACATTCGGTAAGGCTTTAATTTTTGGAGCCGGCCATTCTGACCATGGGTTTTTCGCAGTTTTCCCTGTAAGGTAAGATGGTAAGGCGTGTGGTTTCTTTAAAATGTACTTAACTGAAAGCATACAACATTTTTAAAGCTACTTTTGATGGTTTAATTTGCCAATTTTATAAAAGGAGATGCTAAAACTGGCCACAATCGTTGTCCAAACATTTTAGGCACCTCTTTAGGAAATCGCAGGGGGTTAGCTCGGGACCACAAATCTCTACTAATAATTCTATCCTGAAACGCTCAACTATTCTCATTGAAAGATTGGCCGTATGCGCTGTTGCAAAGTCTTGTTGAAAAAACGCAAAATCACGCTACCTGTCTGTTAATTTTCTACACAACAGGCAGGAGAGCAAAATTGTATTCACATATGTATGCAACATATGTGTCAACTGTGGATTCGAAAAAAAAAAAAAAATGGCCCTATAACTCAGAACCCAATATTGTTCACGAAGCAACCCTTCATAACGAAAAAATTGGTGTATGGTGTGCCATTAGCGGAGAAAGTTTTCTCAGAGCTACAATAAGAGATTTGTTTCTCTGGGGTAACTTAAAACAAAGTGTACAAAACATAAAAGCATTTTAGAAAAAGGTCCGCGCGCGCTAGCAGCATAACTCAAAAAGGAAAAGTCTGTTAGAAACCAAATATGCTATTTAAGTTTAATATCTTTTAAGGAAACGATACTGTTTTTTTAAGAAAATAGCCCTACCCTAAACTACCCTTTACATTGAAAATTTTTCTAAAATTTTGATTTTCTTGAAAACGGTTCTAACAATTTTGATTGAAATGACATAAGTTTAATATATTTTTATGGCAAATGAAACGTAAATTTTGAATTTTCTGGTTGTGGCCTATGTAGTCCTGTTTACTCTGGATGACTTTTGTATAACTTGTAAACCGCAAGAGATAAATAAAATCTTACTATATAAAAATGTAAATTTCCCTAAGACACACAATTTGTGTCCTATTAATTTTTTTGTAGGGCGAACCATTTCGGAGATATTCCTTGTTATTTGTGCCAGTCTCGGAAAACTTTCGTGACATGCAACATCATTGTTAATTTTTTTAATGTTAAGTGTGCAAAGAGAACGGGATCTCAAAACTGTAAAAGATTTCACTATCGCTCAAAGCCTACTGTATTGTAATATTGCCCTTGTACCTACAAGGAAATAAGCAATAAGATAATTTGTACAAATGTTTATCTCAACTAACACGAAGAAGATATAGGAATAAGAGTTTGTAAGAATGGTTAGTACAAGAGTAGAGAAAGTCATGTGAGTGCAACACATTGAGGACAGGAAAAGAAGCAGGATTTAATTGTAGAGTTGCCGAAGAGGCTCATGAAGGGAAACATTTGTGTTAACCTGGGTAGTTGCAGAACCCCGCACATACAAGAATCGACCCTATCTTATCTAGCTAATGGCTATGGAGTGCGAACCAGATCCACAGATAGCGGAATCACCTCCTGTCGTGGTGCAATAGTGGCTCTAGTGACGTCACTCTATCGAGCCTTCCACTACAACGATCTGAGGCAGTCCACAACAATGACACTTTACGAATTAGCATAACTAGGCTGGGTACTAGATGTCATGGCTTAGGTTGAAACGTTATGTTGGCTTAAGACTGCTCTGTTGGCAGCCTTGAATACTGGAAACTTCGTTGATTGCACGGCAATTGTTTTCCGCTTTGTGCAATTGTTTTCAACCCGCTAGGATATGGCAGGCCACAGATGTTGTAGGTGGCTGTGTTTTGTAGTTCGATTGTATTTTAAATATTATTGAATAAAAGCAAGATACAAAATGTTGCTAATACTCACAGTTGTACCCACGGTACTGATGATTAATATTATCAAGATGAATTATCCTGCGGAATCCTAGATCTTGAATTAACCTTGAAAACATGCTGCATAATACATCTTCTGGATACACACGATGCAACTTTCAACTGTCCTTGAAAACTAAGCGAATGTTTGGTAACTTAATGGGAATAAGTAAACGGGATAGCTTTTTCGTTATCTTCCTGTTGAACAGTTGTCATTATTAATGTTTGATTATTCATAAATACACCCAACGAATCAATAAATGACCACCTATTTGATTGGCTATTAATTTATTGGCAGTTAGCCAATTAGAATTCAGATATTACAGTTACTAATAGCGTGAAACTATGTGTTACTCCAAATATGGTATCGTCATTCGTTTAAACAACATAATCAGGTTATTAAATTCAAACTTTCACCCTGGGGTAGTAAATCCTCAAAGTGTAGATATTTCTTAAACATTCGTCGTACCAAAATGTTAATAGTAGCACCATTTATGAAAACCTTGGCTCTTAAAGACACAAAAGTGAGAATCTTTTTCACAAAGCAACGGGAAGTGCTAATTTATTTTTACCTCCAGAAAAAAAACTGGAAAGAACTCTGCGTTGCTACTATCATCAGTGGATGTGCAATGCTCTGCGACTTTAGAATACAAGAATTCTTTGAAGTAAGTGTGTCACATAATCACATCTAACGCCTGTGCTTTCCATCTGTTTAGGTTAGTGGAGTAGCAGATAACAAGAACGTATTAAAACTCGGACAAAAGAGGAATATTTCCAAAACAATAATTAAATAAACAAACGGACAGTAAAATGAAGCGAATGGAGGGGAATAAAAAACTTACCTCCCCGGCGGGGAATCGAACCCCGGTCTCCCGCGTGACAGGCGGGGATACTGACCACTATACTACCGAGGACTACGTTCCAATTCCGCAGTTTCAAAAGTTTATATATACACATGAGCTGTGTTTCTCCCCTTTTATTAATATAATGTTTTGCCAGATACCTTTCTTTGAAGTTTATGTTGTGTTTTTATAATCTTTTACTGAGATGCTTGATGTTGTACAAGAACAACTGCATTGTCTACTTGCACTCAAGCACTGCTGCTGAAACCAGTTTCCAACTAACTAAATACTTCTAGAATTGATTGATTAATTACCTAATGAACTTATTTCAATTTCCTTTATTTGAAAAAAGTGTAAACTAACAGCATTCTTCCGAGGTTTGAATCCCTTTTATTTTCTAAAAGAGAGATTTCCTATTTTTATGGTTTACTAACGTACCTAAAAAAACATCTGATGTGTTGCACTCACATGACTTTCTCTACTCTTGTACTAACCATTCTTACAAACTCTTATTGCTATGTCTTCTTCGTGTTAGTTGAGATAAACATTTGTATAAATTATCTTATTGCTTATTTCCTTGTAGATACAAGGGGAATATGGGAGTACAGTAGGCTTTGCGCGATAGTCAAATCTTTTAAAGCTTTGAGATTCTGTTCTCCTTGCAGCGATAAGATGTAAAAAATGAATATCTCCGAAGTGGATCACTCTACAAAATAATTTATTGGGACATAAATTGGGTGTTTTAGAGAGATCTACATTTTTGTATAGTAAGATTTTGTCTATCTCTTGCGGTTTATAAGTTATGCAAAAGTCATCCAGAGTAAACAGGACTACATAGGCTGTAGACAGAAAATTCAAAATGTACATTTCATTTGTAATAAAATATCTTAAACATACGGCATTTAAATAAAAATCTCTAGAGCCATTTTCCAGAAACTCTAAATTTTCCATGCAAAGGGTAGTTAAGGGTTGAGGAATTTTCTGACTATACGTCGAAGAGCAATTAAACAGAAAGGAAAACAGAAGCTACACATTTTTCCTATTTTCACATTTTTGCCGTCCTACAATTTTTAATGGAAACTACTTAATTAAACACAAGGGGATTGAACCCCCGTTGGTGTGAGGCGAGCCGCGGCACCTTTCATATTAATAAACTGTAATGCAAGGAGCAAAATAAAAAGGGCATTTATAGAGCTGAACAAAAAACCATATCACTTTATATTATTACCTTCATAATAAAATCAACACAACATTCGCCTTTCAGGTCAAGGCTTTGGGGCAGGTCGCTGCACCCTCCACCTTGCCCACAACAGGCGTCATGGGTAGGGTGTAGTACTGAAGGGTGAGAGGTAGCTATGCGTTATACGGTCTTCGCAACTAGGGACCACTACTTTTCAATCAAAACTCCCGAATTGGCCATCAGGAACCCCACGAGGTTGAGTGTACTCCGAACCAGTTCTCCCATCGGGAGAAAAATCCCAACACTGGTACCGGGAATCGAACACGGGTCTCCCGCTTGGTAAGCAGCAGCACTACAACTGAGTTAAAGAAACGAAACAATAATAATGTAATGTATGTGTAAAATTTGGAAAATCCTCAACATGTAAGACCTCTTGTTGAAATTTCACAATAACGGTAATGTTTTTGGCCATGTTTATAAGTTTAAATTGTATGGGTATTTAAGTATTAATTTTATATTGCGCAAATTCATTGTTATAATAAAGCATTCATTCTTAAGAAAATGCTACATTAAAAATATGTATTACATGGTTTTAAATTTCAATGAAATGTCTCTTTTAGTTTCCGAGTTGTCAAAATTTAAAATCTATGCCAAATTCTCCATATAATCGCTGTGTTTTTACAGTCTGTCATTTGTCTGATTACAACACACAAACCTATAATATAAGTTTGTTTTACCAGGCACAGTTTAAAAGAATATAATTTTTAAATTCTGTAGTTCGGAACTTCTAGCCTTTTTAAAGTTTTATACAACTTCAAAATTAACAACTCAAAAACAGCTTAAAAGGAAAACAACATGACACTTTATTGCTTGTGCTTTAGGAATATACATGGGAAATTTCAGGAGCAATGGATGAAAGCTGTATCCTGTAGGATATTTTGAAAAAGTGAGTGTGCTGAAATAATAATTTCCAAAGGCCTAAAACTTCAAAATGAAAAAGAATTAATTCTGGACTTTAATCTATATTATATATAGTTATTTTAATGTAAAAGTCAAAATGCATTTTGAGTTTGTGACCCCTAAATAATTTTAAATTGATAAATTTTAAAACTGACAAATGTATTTCTTTTTAGAATCGTTTCAAGCGATCTACGGGCCACACTAAGCAAACCACTGCATTTATATTTACTTCTTTCCTCTTTCCTTTCTCTCTTTCCAATATTTCTTCATCCTCTAATTTTTTTTTTTTTTTTTCCTTCTTCTGTCCAAATGGTAGTTGTTCTATTCTTTTTTTCAACTGGAAACCTTGGAAATTTTTGTTAAATTTGTTAACCTTGCTCTAGCCGTGTTATTTCTTCTGTTAATTCAATTTCAGTTGTCTTTACTTATTCCTTGCATCCATTGGTTACTTTTCTTACTTTCGTAAAATTTGAAAAATTTGAAAATTTGAAAATTTGCTTTCTAAGTCTATTACTATCCATCATCATTAAATGACCCAACCATCCTATTCTTCTTTTCCAGATTGTATCTGAAATCGTTTCGCATTTTTTAATTTTATATGCGTCTTCAACTTTCCTCTTTAATTTCAGTGTAACATAACCTTAAAAATACTCGCCTAAAACTCAGGTTTTATAATAAATGAGTTTCAGAAAGGCCAATCACAAAAGATTTTATTTTTCTCTTCTATGTAGCTATAATAAATAGAGAAAGTATTGTATTCCAGCAATATTCGATCTAGATTTCACTGGAAATACCTGTTTTGAGACTCCCTTAATACAAATGAGGCTGTAGGAAAACGTTTGTGTGTACATGTGTGTGTGTGTGTGGGTGGGGGGGGGGGGGGGGCGCGCACGTGTGCGTATGTGCGCGTGAGTGCGCGTCAATCTTGTGCTAACTATTCTTACAAACCCCTATTCCTTTATCTTTTTCATGTTAGGTAAGGTAACGTTTTCGGAAATTATCTTATTTCCTTGTAGGTACAAGGGGAATATTGAAATACAGTAGGCTTTGAACGATAGTCAAATCCCTTAAAGCTTTGAGATATATGTTTTGAGACACCCCCCCCCCCGAATCCCAAAAAAAAAAAAGAAAAAAATTTTTTAGAAAAATGAAATGTATATTTTGAATTTCTGACTATAGTCTATGTAGTCTTGTGTAGTCCTCTGGAATATTTTGCATAACTGGTAAACCGTAAGAGATAGACCAAATCCTACTATACAAAAAATGTTGATCTCGCTAAAACACCCAATTTATCTCCAAATATGTTTTTTTTTTTTTTTTTTTTTTTTTTTTTTTTTTTTTTTTTTTTTTTTTATAAATAGAATGAACCATTTCGGAGATATTGCTTCTCATTTATGTGAGTTTCGGAAAATAAACTTTCATAAAATGGAACATAGTTATTAATTTGTTATATTAACAGTGCAAAGAGAACGGAATTTGAAAGCTTTAAAAGATTTGACTATCGCTCAAAGTCTACTGAATTCCCATATTCCCCTTGTACCTACAACGAAATAAGCAATAAGATAATTTCTGCAAATGTTTATCTCAACTAACACGAAGAAGATATAGGAATAAGAGTTTGTAAGAATGGTTAGTACAAGAGTAGAGAAAGTCATGTGAGTGCAACACATCAGATTTTTCTCTTCTTTTGTTTCATCCTTGCTGGAGTGAATGTGAAACTCCAAGTATTTGACCTTGCAAATGCGTCTCGGACATAGACCACTCTTGCTCCCGGAGGAGACCGGCAAGCTAATGGCTTGCAAGGTGGCACCGGACAAGCGCGAGGATGCCGGAGTGGGTCCGCTGGGGCGAGGGAGGGTCGACGGCGGCCCAATTTACGAAGCGTCTTGGGGGCACCTCGCAGCTCTTGCAATGGACCTCTCAGGCACCATCACGTCTTCTGTGTTGCTTGTTGTGGTCGCACCAAATCACGAAGGTTGCACAACTTCCTCTAGCTACCGCGATACAAGCTGCTGGTGCTCTCCAGAGGTCACCATTTTATAATTTGCTTTTCACCGCCCCACAGACACAAATGACACACTCATACCAACAGAAATGGCAACACCTGTTGGTCTACGTCTTTCAGTTGAGGCTGGGCAAACGGTTTACGCTCAGGTTTTGATGAACTCCCAAGACCAGCAGTGGACTTCCTCACATACTGTTGAAGTAAACAAGTCAAAACAAGGATTTTCATACTCCTCTTTGTATACTGCAATAACTACATCAGGAAACTTTGTACTTTTAGTGCAGTCCAATAAACTGGAACTTCCCTGTTAATTATACATGTAAATTAGTCTTATAGGGCCAACATTTATGTTAAAGTATACAGGGTGTTAATAAGATAGGTGGGGACTTCTGATAAACAGTATCTTAATATGTATCCATTTCAGTATATTAGTTATTTTTTTATTTATTTATATTATTTATTTTATTATTGAACTCGGTTTCCCTATATGATTCGTTTCGATTTAACAGCACTCGTTTAGCTCCCTCTGCGCCATGTTTTCAGTGACACTTACTTGAAGGTAATAATTAACGCAAAAATATATTACTCTAATAACTAAAGCTATAAATACATAAATGAAGCATATATTGATGTAATATTGTTATTTACACTGTCCTCAGTTACTAATAGCCTGCATATTTATCTTACCTACTCTGTACCTAGTAGATAGAGAATCACTGAATTGTAACATTATTCATTTTATGGATAAATGATAGGGAGGGAGATAACCTCCGTACGTTTAAGACCAATGCATAATGGAAGCACGAGATAAAAATCTGGAATGATAAAAATTCATTAGCAACCTTCATGTTCACACAAAGGCAATTAATTAGCTTAAGCTTCAAGACCTTCAGAAATTCACATAAAGGAAGTTCTGAAAATTACAAAGGTAAATTCTTAGAACTTAGTAAGTCACAGAATAACAAGTGTTTCATATATCAATTTACAACATAAGTCGGTGTGGATCCATGAGGCAGATATACAGGCATGTATTTCTAACACTTCGTGTTTTACACTCTTTGCAGAACTATTCACAGCGATTGTTGGCAGTTCGTAGCACTAAAGACCGCGCTCGGGTTATACAGACCTGCAGGTCACCCCAAAAGGTTTTCCCGAATAGCATTTCAGCGACATACTGCAAGTGACGCTTCTCACTGTTAACAGAAACAGTTGTTTTTAAATCCTATACATCAAAAGCTAGCAGATCCAATACTTTATTGAAAGTGGCGTACCTAAGGCGTAGTTATTAAAGTTTACATTCAACTCAAAAATTCAATATCGATATTTCAAAGGAAATACTGTTTTGAGGCAGCTTGAAACCCAAAATAACTGTTTAGAAAATGTGTGTTTGATATTTCTATGAATAGCATAACTGAAAACGAAAAGTCGGATAAATACCAAATTTGGTATATTTTAAGATCCTATTTTCCAAAAATGCGACATGAAGATTTTCAAGAATTCCTAGAGCCTAAGCTATCCCTTACATGGAAGATTTTTGGACTTTTCTTTTCTCAACAATAATTTCTACGGTTTTGATTAAAATACCATAAAGATAGAGATATCAAATGTACTTTTAAAAGCTGAACCAATAACAATGGATATCTCAAAATTAAATTGATGTTTAATGGGATCTATATTTGTGTGTAGTGAACGCTTGTGTATCTCTTAAGGTTTACGAGTTACACAAAAAATGTTTATAATTCCTTCCCAATGAAGAGGACAGTCCATTCCCAGAAAATGAAAGATATGCATTTTATTAGCCACACAAATATCTTAAGATATGGTATTTTATCATCATTTGAGCCATCCTTGAGAAAATCCAAAATAATAACAAATATTTAGTGTAAAGAGTAAGGGGAATGTTCTTGAAAAAATATTTTGTACTGTATCGTTGGTAGTCATAGTTTTTACGTAAATTAGTGATGCGTAAGCATGTGCGCGCGCGCACACACACACACACACACACACACACACACACACACACACACACACACACACATACACACACCTTTCATCTAACCATCCGTTTTTGGAATACAAATGGCCTCAAAACGAATACTTTCGGCGATATACCAAGGTGGAAATTTTAGGCGGAATGCAATACTATCTCAAACTATAGTAGTGGTGGGAAAGGTAAAGTAACGTAGATTAGTGTTTATAATGACGTGATGTATATGTGATCTTATTTATTTTAATTAACAGTACTTCAGTAATACCCGAAACCATTTAATAACCTCCATGTAAACAATTACACTTTATTTTTAATGTTTAACGTAACCAAGTGTATTACTGAAGGAATAACAACTGAAAATTGTATCTAACTGAACCAGGTAACCACAGGAAAGGCTCGAGCACTATTTGTAAACCCCTTTTTCGACTCTTCCACTTATGCCGAATTATCACTTCTTGATCGTGGTATTATCACTTTGGTTATATCATAACCTCCTTGCTATTCCACCAACCTAAACATTTTCCTAGGTTTCTGAAAATCTGAAGTTTCCATGTGCAGTAAAAACAATTAGCGTGCTATTCAAAAATGGCAGACCAAAGATTTGGCGAATATTCTAGAGAGTATATTGGTATCTTAATTGAAGAGGTAAAGTAAAACATATATTTAACAACTGTAATTTTAAGTATAGCAGACCTACCTTTAGTAAATAGCCTACTAACGCAAATTCGTTCATTTATATTCACCATAAGTGTAATTCTTCATTTCCCTGGACAAACGCTGAAATTGTTGTTGTAGCTGTCAAAGCCTACTAGATTATTTGCTGTGCCAACTGTGAAGGTAAACCTTATTTAAAATGTATGTTATTGTAAGTTGTTTGTTTTTAAAACACTGTTAATATTAAATAGTAAATTAAATATATAATAAATATAATATAAATATAAACAGGTTAGGCTGAGCAACCCAATTGAAGAGTATGATAAGGAGTATAAAATGGAGAATAATACTTAGCAGAAATAGGTTACAAATGTTAGAGAAAGTAAACATCGATTTTTGTGAGGAAAATGAGTTCATGATATAAAGGGTCAGATTTAGAAGGAAATTGCACATTTGCAAATGGTCTAAGAGTGGTAGAGTATATAACATGTTCATCAGAGATTAAAATGTGGGTTTTAGATTTTGAGGTTATGAATACAGTAAGATCTAGCTCCCATCTCCTTCTGAGATTAACATTAGAAGTAAATACTGATAGGAAAGGAGAATATATAGTAGGTTCCATTGATTAGTACAAGTTTACAGACGCAGGGAAGAAAAGTTTGCAATATTTTATAAAGACTTAAATTCAAGAACAGCAAAAACACTACAGGAGAGGGCAGAGAGCTTACTAAATATAACAAAACTTAGGCAAGCTCTAGAATTAGTAGAATTTAGCTTAAAACCTGGCGGTGGCAGTAAGAATACATTTCCCCATTGTATGTAAAACGAAATGTTAATTATAACGGTAAGTTTTAAAATAAACAAATCGAAGAGAGGGGAATAAATTGTACTACTAGTTATGTACTTGTGAGGGATAAAAAATAATTATACATTCATTCATATAAGTATCTTTTTCTTAAAATGCATTTTTTCGGATTCAGGGGGCCTCAAAACATATATTTCCGGTGAAATCTCGACGTCCAATTTTTGTGTTGAATACAATAATTTCTTTACTATAGGTAGTAGAGAAAGTGAAAATATCCCAATAGAATAGGAGATGAGCTGAATGTTTTAAAATAACTCAGACATACACACCTAAATTCGACAGTTAGTGTTTCATATTTTTTCACGAAAAACAGCCAGTAGCCAAACGCTTTTCTTGGCTACATATATGGATAAGGTAGTTCAGAATCATTAAGTCACAATAAAAGTAAAAATACTTCTGTCATGTTTGTATTTATGAGGTGGTTCTGGGTTCATATTCCGGTACTGCACTTTATTGCATATAATAGTTTCATTTCACTGCAATACAGATGACATTTGTAATGAAATTCTCATATAATCAGCGCATAACTCCTAAAATCACACTAATGTGTCCCAAAGCAAAAGTCATGCGATCAGGCCCTTTTAGGCAAAATCATTTGTAAACAGGAATATGACGACTGTGGTAATCGTGCCTGCCTAGTGTTGGTGCCCTTGGGAGAAGGGGATGGATGATTTTAATGCATTCGACCCTAATCATGTCGAGTCTTCACACAAACACGTATGTTCCACTTACGTTGCCAGTGTCAGAGTGAGACAGTGTCAGTGCTAATATTGAATGTTTACTCCCAGATCACTTGTACCACTCCGCGACGGCCATCGGAATGTTTGGTGTTCTACACGCGACCAGCGCTAAATTATTATCGCTGCGCAGGGAATTCCCCCGCGGTGTCGGACCAGGTTAAGTTGGCTGTTTGCGGTGTAACGCCATATAATATGATATGATCCCTCGCAAAGGTATCTAATAGCCTATAGCAGCACCAATATTTATTCTGTGACAGCTATGAATTGACCAATGCGACACTCGTTGGGGCTGGCTGGAGTGGGAGACTGGATGTTTGGACATAACTCAAACATCTGATCGAGGATGTTCCATGTGTGTATGTGTGTGTGTGTGTAAATTATGTACAAACACACACATATTATAACATGTAAACGTATGAAACATATTTGATGGTTTGCTGTGCATTATTAACGCTGCTAGAAGGGGCGATTAATTAGGGTGTGCGCGTGTATTGGTGGGTAGGTGTGTAACACCCCACAAGGGGGTGGGTGGGGGGAGATAGAGCTGAGTCAATAATGTATGCGATGTCGTGGTGTCAGGTATGCAGCATTTCATTGCAGAAATGGAATGACGGGGGATGTGTGTGTGTGCGTGTGATGTGATGGATTAAGGAAATAATATTTTGCAGGGTGATAAGCCTACCGAATAATTCACACGTTGCGGTGGTCTGGCGTTGCGACCAGAGAGATGAAATAAAAAACTGTCCGAGGACTTTTGTGGGTCACGTAGAGATTTGGATGGGATTGTGGCACCGTGTATAGAAAAAATAATGTGTTGAGGACAGGTTGGTCGCATTGAGGTAAACCGCGTTCTGGTCTCTCAGGAAATCCACCTTTGTGAAAAAGTTGCGAAAATTAAATCGGTAAATAAAAAGTGAAGCATATAAACATCGCAGTTTTAAAACACTACACATGCTGAGCTTTATTTTTCAGCAAAAAAATCTGTAAAATAGCTTTTTTTTAATTATTTAGGATTGAAAACCTACTCGAGAATATGTGCGAAGGCTTTCACGACCGGATTAATTGATAATTTAGTAAACGTTTCTGCAATATCTCGGCGATATCAATTCCAAGTTATAATTTAATATACCTATAGGCAGAAAACAAAAGTCACCAGCTTTCTTTGGGTGTTCTAGTTATGAAAACTGTTGATGAATCAGTGAAACATGTTTGTATGAAATCTACCCACATCTAGATATTTAAATAAGCTTTTAAACTACCCTCAAAACAAGAGACGAGAAACTAAAACTCTAGCTAAACCTACTTGTATATGAAATATTTAAATGAAAAATCTGATGTGTTGCACTCACATGACTTTCTCTACTCTTGTACTAACCATTCTTACAAACTCTTATTCCTATATCTTCTTCGTGTTAGTTAAGATAAACATTTGTACAAATTATATTATTGCTTATTTCCTTGTAGGTACAAGAGGAATATTACAATACAACATATAAAAAAATGAACAACGATGTTCCATTTCACTAAAGTTGTAAGTTTTCCGAAACTTACACAAATAACAAGGAATATCTCCGAAATGGTTCACTCTACAAAAAAAAATTATTCAGACATAAATTGTGTGTTTTAGCAAGATCTACAGTTTTTGTACAGTAAGATCTGGTGTATATATTACGGTTTACGAGGTATTCAAAAGTCATCCAGAGTAAATAGGACTTCCTGTGACTATAGTGAGAAAATTCAAATATATATACATTTCATTTGTCATAAAAATATGTTAAATATATGACATTTTGAGGCATTTTCAAAAAAAAAATAAAAATGTTCTATGTAGTTTAGGATGGAGGAATTTTCTTCAAAACTTTTGTGTCAGTCCCTTGTAGTATGTTAAAGTTAAATACCAATTTTGGGTGGAATACCATACTTTTGCTATTTACTATACGTAGTAGAGAAAGCGAAAATACGGTTCTACTTGTCTACTCGTGCAACAGCAATGACGTCAGAAGCTTATACGTCAGAATATGGTCTAGTTATTGCTTCTGGTTACCTCGTAGCACATAAACTTGACCCTAAATAATTAACTATTGTTTCTAGCTCGGTGCTATTGAAGTCGGGAGATAGTTGCAGCGCTACTTAGCTTATCTAGGGAGGTATAGTGTATTATATAATAATAACAGCAGCAGCAAGTGCAACATAATCACAAGGTGGCGGTCTGGTGCTCGGCGCCGCGCGCTGCCTGCCTGCCTGCCTGCCTGACTTATCAACTATGCCAGCGTGAATGGTGATGGGGAGGTTACATGTGTTGGAAGTAGGGTAAGGGAGGGTTTATCTGAAGCAGACTCATGTTTTATGGATTCGCTTTAATGGGAAGGGGGATGATGCCGGTTAACATGCTGCAAACCATTCAGATGCCCGACTCTCACTCCTCTAACCTTAGACATCCTGGAAGACCCAGAAATACAATTATCAATATACATAACTCATATAATTGCAGCTTAGGAATACTACCCCAAGAGCGGAATGTTTACGATTCAAATAGAAGAACACGAGCATAAGAAAAGCTATTACGTGTTACACTCACATTAGTTTCTCTACTCTTGTACTAACCATTCATACAAACTCTTATTCCTATATCTTCTTCGTGTTAGTTGAGATAAATATTTGCAGAAATTATCTTATTGCTTATTTCCTTGTAGATACAAGGAGAATATTAGAATACAGTAGACTTTGAGCGATAGTCAAATGTTTGAGATTCTGTTGTCTTTGCACACTTAACATATAAAGAAAATGAACAGCGATTATCCATTTCACGAAAGTTCTAAGTTTTCCGGAACTCACACACATAACAAGGAATATCTCCGAAATTGTTCACCCTACAAGAAAATTTATTGAGACATAAATTGTGTATTTTAGCAAGATCTACATTTTTTGCAGGGAATAATTTGGTCTATGTCTAACGGTTTACCAGTTATGCAAAAGTCGTCCAGAGTAAATACGACTACAGGGGCTATAGCCAGAAAATTCAAGATATACATTTCATTTGTCATAAAAACATCTCAAACATATGACATTTTTATCAAAATCTTTAGAGCCATTTTCAAGAAAATCAAAATTTTCGAAAAAGTTTCCATGTAAAGGGTGGTTTAGGGTGGGGTTATTTTCTTCAAAATTTTCGTGTCGTATCCTTGCAAGACATTAAACTTAAATACCAACTTTGGTTTTTAACGGACTTTTCGTTTTTGAGTTATGCTGTCCACAGACTGACAGACTCACACACAGGACCTTTTTCTAAAAATGCTTTTTTTTTTGGATTCAGGAGGCCTCAAAACACATATTTCCGGTGAAATCTCGAAATCGAATTTTTGGGTGGAATACAATACTTCCCCTACTTACCAGTAGAGAAAGTAAAAATTAATCACATTTTTCACTTCGCTGTACCCTGAAGCACTCTTGTCAGAATAGCAATTTAACTGTAGAATCCCAAGTATGTTAGTGTTTTTTTATTTCAATCTATGGAGTTAATTTTCGAGATATTCTTTGTTACTGATTTCAATTTTCAAATAGTAACTCGTTCTTCTGGTGGTACAAATAACGAAATTTCCACGCGCAGATTTGAATTTGAAGACTATTGTCATCATCATGTCCTCCTCCTCCACCACCACCACCAACACCACCACCACCAACCACCACCAACACCACCACCACGACCACGACCACCACCACCACTACCACCACCAACACCACCACCACCACCATCACCAACCACCACCAACACCACCACCACCACGACCACGACCACCACCACCAACCACCACCAACACCACCACCACGACCACGGCCACCACCACCACTACCACCACCACCACTACCACCACCACCACTACCGCCACCAACCACCACCACCACCACCACGACCACGACCACGACCACCACCACCAACACCACCACCACCATCACCAACCACCACCAACACCACCACGACCACGACCACCACCACCAACCACCACCAACACCACCACCACGACCACGACCACGACCACCACCACCACCTCCACGACCACCACCACCACTACTACCACCACCAACCACCACGACCACGACCACGACCACCACCACCACTACCACCACCAACACCACCACCACCACGACCACGACCACCACCACCACTACCACCACCAACACCACCACCACCATCACCAACCACCACCAACACCACCACGACCACGACCACCACCACCAACCACCACCAACACCAAAACCACGACCACGACCACGGCCACCACCACCACTACCACCACCACCAACCACCACCACCAACACCACCACCACCATCACCAACCACCACCAACACCACCACCACGACCACGACCACCACCAACCACCACCAACACCACCACCACCACGACCACGACCACGACCACCACCACCACTACCACCACCACCAACCACCACCACCACGACCACGACCACGACCACCACCACCACTACCACCACCACCAACCATCACCACAACCACCACGACCACGACCACGACCACCACCACCACCACCACCAACCACCACCACCACGACCACGACCACGACCACGACCACCACCACCACCACCACTACCACCACCACCAACCACCAACCACCACCACCACCACCAACCACCACCACCACCACCAACCACCACCACCACCAACCACCACCACCACCACCAACCACCACCACCACCAACCACCACCACCACCACCACCACCAACCACCACCACCACCACTACCACCAACCACCACCACCACCACCAATGACCACCACCACCACCACCACCACTACCACCACCACCAACCACCACCACCAACCACCACCACGACCACCACCACCACCACCAACACCAACACCAACACCACCACCACCACCACCACCAACACCACCACCACCACTACCACCACCACCAACCACCACCACGACCACCACCACCACCACCACTACCACCACCACCACCAACACCAACACCACTACCACCACCACCAACCACCACCACCACGACCACGACCACCACCAACACCACCACCACCACTACCACCACCAACCACCACCACCACGACCACGACCACCACCACCATCACGACCACGACCACCACCAACACCAACACCACCACCACCACCACCACCACCACTACCACCACCACCACTACCACCACCACCAACACCAACACCAACACCACCACCACTACCACCACCACCACCATCATTATTACATATGCTCAGAGCACCATTGTGGACTTCTAAAGGCAGCAGACAACATTGTATCCAGAAAGTCGATGTTTTTAGTGTGCATACATACATATATAAAATTATTCTTTGCAAAGCGGAATACAGCATTTGGTTTTATTATTTCCCCAAAGCTTTAGCACTGTTTATTATTCTTTGACATTCCAGAGAAAAGTGTTTGATAAACATACGTACCCATGAAAAATGAAATACGAACCAGCTTATGTGCTGCTGCCCGTGGCTCTTCAGGGAATTAATAACAACAGAATAAACAGCTAAGTTGCCGACCTCAAAGCCATACTCTGGCTCTATTTATTTTATTTGTTTAATTTTGTTATTGCTAGAGTGTAAAATGTTATTTATAACAGCTTATTTAAGCTATAAATACGGAAACAAATGATAAAACAGAGTTTCTCTTTGCCAAGCATTACAAAACTGCCATATCGTTTACAACAATGCATTCGCTTTTCTAATAGCATCTGCCTGATAATGAGAGGATGGCTAAGGCCCACATTCTGGAGGTCGTAGTTTCGATTCCCCTGGCCAAGTTTCCTGACCTGTAAGTTTTTTCGGGGTTTTCCGCGCGCGGCGGTCACTCCTGCATCTTCCTTCCCAATTTTTACTTTCTCTACTGGTAAGTAGAGGAAGTACTGTATTCCACCCAAAAATTCGATGTCGAGATTTCACCGGAAATATATGTTATGAAACCCCCTGAATTTTTTAAAAAAAAAAAAAAAAAAAAAAAAAAAAAAAAAAAAAAAAGCATTTGTGGAAAAAGGTCCGTGTGTGTGTGTGTGTCTGTCCGTCTGTGGATAGCATAACTCAAAAACGAAAAGTTGGTTAAAAACCAAAATTGGAATTTAAGTTAAATATCTTTGAAGAATGCGACACGAAGATTTTGAAGAAAATAGCCCCACCCTAAACTACCCTTTACAAGCCAGTGCCTAGGGTCAGACGCCTGTCGAGGAGCAGATGAACCTATGGACTGGAAGCGGGTGGTCAGCCAAGCACCAGATATCAGAGTGAGGAAGAGGATGATATGAAATTCACGCAAAATGGATGATTGAAAAGGTGATGATGGAGAAGTTGGCGGAATGAGTAGTGGCGGGGGAAACCGCGGAGAAAAGCCGCCCAGACGCTGCTTCGTCCACCGCGAATACCACATGTGGGTCCCCGGACCGCCTTGGTGTCAGGCGAACGGTCTAACCACTCGGCCACAATTATTTTCACAGATAAAACATTTTCTAAGTGAACTATTAAATAAACTTTGTTGAAAATGTAAATCTAAAAACAATATTTCATAGCTGGAAATCGACACAATACAGTACCCCTAGAATGCATTAAGTTTTCATGATTATCAGGTTAAGACTTCAATTAGTTTGTCAATATATAATGAGAAAATGGGGCATTAAGATTATGGTTTTAACATTAACAAAATGTAGCATTCTCTGTCCCCTTAAGAATCTCCCGTATTTCCAGTAAAGAGCATTTCAACCCTGTCGCTGTAATCTGGGTGCACGAAATATCCCTTACTTATGTAGATGCTGCACAGACGGCAGCACCCCTTTACCACCCCCGCTGTCAGAACAACAATTATCAGTCATAACTCTTCCGGTCTCACATCATTGAGCTCTTTCACTCAATTGTCAGCATTATTATTTCCTTTGGTAGCTGTTCAGCTTGAACACACACATAACACTGCGTGAAAATGGAGCCCTCGTTTCACACTTGGCTGCAGGGGTTGACACAGCTGCTCGAAAACCACCTTCTCCATTGTAAGTAGCGCTTTTACACATTTTCATGGTGGCACGTTTACGTTTCCAAGACACAACTCGCACAATCGTTCTTGAGTCACTGTTCTGCCTTCAACAGCAGCAGCAATATCTCATTATTGTGAAGTCATCGGCTCGAGCATCCCCGGAATGTTTATTTCACACGTTCGTACACCCACAAGAAAATTAAATATCATAGTTCCAATCAACATTTCAGTTCGTAAAGAATTTACTGAGACATTTTTAAGGTACATTCCTAGATGATGTAAAATTTCCACGTTCTAAGCGTGTTGTCCATGTAACAGTGTTGACTGAAAGTACAAATTTCGTCTGTTAATATGAATTTTTTTAAGGGTATTTAAGGACTTACCCTGGGTTTACCCAGGGCAAATAATGTCCTAAGGCTGTTTCAGAGCAATAGCTTCTCTTCAGCCGGCGGGATAGTTATTTTTATTTTTGAAATAAAATTAAAAATGTGTGGGGTTGTTGGGGCTTAGTGTTCTTGTGCCTGTGTTTACTCTCCCAGAAGGTTAGTCGCGTTTTCCACGTAGGTTATGTATTGCACGTATGTTACTCCCTGAGCGATGCAGAGTGGAAACTTGCAATTGTAATTACAAGGATCATCATCATCGAGGTGGATGCTGTAACCGTCCCGGCCAAACGATCGAGATTGCTATTAACGAGGCACGCATTCCAAAGGACGCGGGCTCAAATACCGTGGGTTGACCAATCTGGCCGCGTTTTTGTGGCAATCCTCTGTGGTCAAGGTAAATACCCGTTTGGATATTTAATACCACGAGCCAAAGTTTCACCTTAAACCTAAACCATGGTATAAAGGAAAAACAGAGGGTAATAGTAAATACTGCGCCATCTATCCATAGATAATGTAAACACATAGACTGTATTGCACCCTAATGCCATCTGCCGTCAGAAAGGCAGACTGAATGACATCCTAATGGCAGTTGCCGTGCACTGCTCCCTCTGTACTCGTGACGAAGCAGGATGCGATGAGACATTAAGGGAAATGGTCCGCCACACATCGATCAGATCCGTTTACGTAATTAAAGTAATCTAAAGAAATTGAGAGAGAAAAGAAATTATTATTACTATTATTGTATTTTTTCGGAGCTGAAGCAGTAAGTACGTATTTTCTTCTCCTTTTACTCCGATATACGTTCGGTACTAAACAAGGTGGTTTGCTAGCTTCAGAGTGTGACCTGACCCAAAAGTTAACGGACATACAAGTTAGCAAATGCTGTCATTGGTCTGAATATAAAATGTAGTGACAGGTTTGGGATTAAACAGGTAAATCCATTATGAGAAGCAAATCAACAGCAATTACGAAGTAGAAAACGCTTTTAAAGAACAATTAAAAGGATTAGCGGAAACAAATAATTGAGTTTAGAGGTTGCCGAGGAAGTAAAACATGAAACTTTTCCAGCGTGCACACATTCAGCTGCTACTAACCCCTGGTGGTTTTCGATCCCAGGAAACATGTGGAAGTGTTTGCGGAAACCACAAACACCAAAAGTGTTTTTACTGCGGTTCAAACAGAGCTAAAATAAACCGTACCCGTATACATTAGGGGATTCGAACCCCGCTACTCTTGAAAAGAGTAGCCGCTTCTATGCGCCAAAACAAATTGCCTCCATAAAAGGGAAATTTTGAAATGTTTGACGGGAAACAACAACAAAGAGGATTGTTAATTGCGGTGTAAGCATGGAACAAAATGGCCAGCGTACCAAAAATCAACATCAGTCAATCAGAGTTAAGCAGCGAGTGTTTTCTGTGCCTAATGGCCTTCATGGTGGTGTTTTTCTACCAACTTAAATAAGAAAAAACTAACCTAATGTCCTCTGTAATTTGAGAACGTTACACTGAATCCTATGCTTCAAGTGAATCAACATGAATTATAAAGGGAAGGAAAAAAATTCTAGGTTAAAAGGCTGCACAAATAACAGCGGCTTTTAGTATTTAACAAAAGAGCCACGCGTGTAAAAAATAACAAAAAACGTCATTATTTAAACGTGAAATGTGCAAATACATGAAAACAAACTTAACAACAGATTTTTGACATGCCCACAGCATTAAATTATTAGGGGTTTACGATCCTAACTAGTGTTAACTATTGTGTTACAATTATAATTAACTCTATACAAAAAAAATGCTTCAAAGTTAACACAAAACTATTTCAAGATCGAATTTTTAGATGCCATATATACTTCTGCTCACCGGCAGGAAAGTAATTACAATTCGATGTCTTCTTACTGAGGACAGAGCAAAGAAAAATGATAATAAAACAGCAAATACTATGTTTAAGAGCAGTTGAAAGTTGAAATGATGTATTCCGGACTTCTGAGAAACAAGTCCCACGTCTGGGCAATCTGATTGGATAATTTCATGCTTTCCCTCAGTCACCAGGGAAATATCGGATTGCATATTCCATCGTCTAGACGGAATCAATGCACAAAATAGAAATAGAAAAAAAATAGATGACTAAAGGAAAAGATTATTCAACTACGGAAATTTCTACACTGATTATATAACTCCACAGAACAGCCGATAAAATGGCCATTGTGGTTTAAGTTGAGTATAAGTGGGCAGTAAAAGAAATTCAGATTTTGAATATGGGAACCAGTTGACGCCACAGAAGGGTGATTACGCAACTAAGCAAATTAAATCACGCAAAAGCGAGCACACAAAGACCTGAGCGCACTAAGCCATATGCATAAAAAAAACTACAGAAAAAAACTTAAAAACTTCTAAATCTTGGACCAAATTTATTTGAGGAATTGAATATGATAAACACGACAGAAGCTTTCAAAGAGATGAAACATATAATTTATTTCCGCTATTTACCTGCAGTTATGAGCTCACTCAACACAAATTCCGCAAAACACACTTATTTAAGCTTTTTTGTACAAACTTTATTGAGCTTTTTAACCACTATTCGAAAAGTCACTAAAGTTACTCTCCGCCTCCTTGGCAACGTGACTTTTATACCAAGGAGCATTCATTTTGGGATGCTTCTACACGAAACTGAAGCCCAATGCCATAGAGTTTTTATGTCCAAATATTTAATCAAACACTGACATTTTATGTCATAATGATTTTAACAAAATTATTGCTAACCTTCCCAGACAATAATGTTCAACCTTGTTTCTTTGGAGTCGCTAACGTAATTAGGTGCTATCCCTCACTTCCTCTTTCAGTCGAAGGTTAGACTCACAAGCAGTCAGTATCCAGTGACGGACACAAAACAGGCGACTCCATTGCAGTCTCGAAGTCATTCCTTCAGTTTTTTGGGAATGTTCTCAGAGGACTTCTTCATTCAATATCTCGACTAATATGGAGAAGATAAAGCAATAAGAGTTTGTAAGAATGGTTAGTACAAGAGTAGAGAAAGTCATGTGAGTGCAACACATCAGATTTTTTTAATGATGCTGTGGCGCAAGATATAGAATTTTTTAAAGGCATATAACATCCCGAAGGAAAGGCAAGTTTAATGATAGCAGTGGTGCGGTTTGTTGGAACAGAGTGATCGTTTACCACCTTGGAGGGTGTTCCCCAAAAGGTGACAGTTCCCGAGGGGTGAAAGGTTGCTTGCACCGCAATTAATGGACCAGTTGCCCAAAAACAAATCCTCTGAAACACAGCCACAAGCGCGGATAAATCTGCATGTTCAAACTTTACCTTCTACAAAAATTAGCACGTTTTTATTTAGTTTTTATTTTGGTAGCTACTTTTTTTCGCGTGGACACAGAGCGCAAGCAGGGAATTTGCTGCCTGCCAGTGGTAGTGGCAACAAACAGTCGACAGTTGGTCGGAGCGTTCCGCTTGGTTTGGCCGCTTCACCCACCAGGGGGTTCTGCCGACAGACGCTGCACCGCCATGTTTTGTTTTTCCACCGCGACGCGTTGTTGAACCTGCCCCCACCCCTCGCCTCTGGAGATTTTATATTGCAGTTTTGTGTTTGTTTTATTTCTCGTCCACTGGCTGCTCGTTTTCATATTTTATGTTTATTTTATTTTAGTGGGCGTTGAAGCAGGAGGGCATGAGTTTAGAGCTTATCCCAAGCGCTTTCCATAATTTAAACCATCCAAAAACACAAAAGTTTAAATAATGCGTTCTTCTTTTCACCATTTACGTGCTATTATTACAATTTAATTTTACTGGACAGTGTATTTCAACAGTAACCAGAAAAATAAATAAATAAGAGCTAAGAAACAGATATTAATATTTAATATTAATATTTTCCACAGGTCTTGACCTTTTAGTAGCTTAGAGAGAATCAAAATAGTCTTATATTACTTCCTAAATTTGGGATTATTTTCAGATTTATATTTAAGAAACAAGTACAACACGGATTGCTTAACCACTTGCACATAAAGTAGTTTTTAATTTGGTTAAAAATGTAATATATAAAGATTAATACTCAAATAACTCTAAATTTAACGCTTTAGGCTTTTAGTAGTAGTTCTGATAAAGATATGAATTTCGTTTCTGGCCGGCGAGAAAGTAAAAGAAAAGACTCAAGGACTAGGCCGCGTCACTGTGCGCTAAACTCTACAGAAAGTTTAAACACCACGAATTCCTGAGTAATACAGCTGGATGCGCAGTAGACTTCCGCGCTGATGACGTCAGCTGGTACAAAAGTCACTAGCCTACTAGCCGCTTGCTCTGACTGAAATAACAGTGTTTATGAGGACTAGTGATAGTATAGCTTGTGGAATCGTCTTAGAACCTGAAATATTTAAATAAAAGCTTTGATTTGAGCCATCTATGTTCAGTAGATTGAAATAAAAATGTAATTCACACGTAACTGAGCGTAGTTTTTCTCAAATCAGGGGTCTATATCAGAGAATAAAATCCTAGCTTCTCGGAGACAATTGTTCCGAGATATTAAGTCTGATAATTATGCACGGAATATTAGCATTACATTACGTGCAACAATGATCAGCGAAATTGAGTGACGATAAAGAGGCAAAAGGGGAAGAAGAAAGGAATTTGGATTTGAGACCAACAGGAATATGATGATTATGAGTTCTTTTCCTGTGTTAACCATCTTATTGAACAAATAGATCACGTACAAGAAACAAACAGTAACATTGTCACAACTTTCCAAAATCTGCAACTTCAGAAATGTTGGCAGACTTGTAGTATATAGATAAATGTAAACAAGAAGAAATTGCTTAGTTCTATGTCACATGCCAAAGTGACATGAGATAAATCGTGGCTTTCGTCACTTTCAAGCAGAATACTAAAACCAACAGACGTGACGTCACGGAGAGCGTGTACCACAGAGAAACTTGCACGTAATACCTACCGTAAGTCTATCTTTTCCGTTTGGAAATTCATGAGCAAGTGTGTATATCCACGCTACGCTAGCTGGCTTCTGAGAGCTTTTACTTTTGCCTTTCTAATTCTGAGTATTTCAGCCTACGGGTCTTTACAAGAGTAGTTAACCATCCTAACAGGTTTCTCAGAAATATTACGGCTGACGCTCACTACCTGGTTCCGTTTACTAATGATTTCTCTCAACATAAACTGCTAACGACCTATTTCTATATGCAAAGTGTTATCCCGAGGCGCTTTCTCCTTACATTGTTTTCACTTATATACTCGTACATTATTTATTGCGATTATTGTTTTATGTGACTAAAATGTCTTTCTTTCTTCCCGTCAATAATTAAGGTATGAAGAGTGAATTAGTGAAGGACAAAGAATATTCCGTTTCAGAATGGAGCTCTAAAACCTCAGAGAGTGTCAAAGCTTCGGAGAGTACAACAGGTGTTCTAAAACATCAAAACTATGAACACTCACAGGTGGTAATAATGTCAACGAACTGAGCTATATGTAAATGCGTATGTGTGCAATTGTTTTAAGAATAATTCATGTATTTGCAGAAAGAGAACATTTTCTATCAATTATTTAATTTCTTTACTATCACATAAGTTATATAAAATTTGATATCCTGCACTCACACGACTTTCTCTACTTCTGTACAAACTATTCTTACAAATGTTATGTCCTCCGTCGGACCTTGTCTGTCCTGACTAACTCTAGATCATAACATAGCAGACTTATAACACATTCATAAAAGGGAAATAATCATAATCAGGCATAAAATTGCTAAGTATTAAAAGCGCATTAAGGGAAATACGTTGAACTGTCACTAGACGATATGCAGCAGTTCCCAAATAACAAAGCACCCCATTTATCACACAATCTTTGGTGCACTCGGACCGGTTTTTACCTAGTATATATCACTGGCCCTATTTGATTTGATAACATCTCCCAGTGTGCCACACTTTTTGACGTCATCTTCAATATCTCAATCTTTCATGAATCCACTGCCGACTTGCACTATAGCGAACTATGTGATATTTTATTTAAGGACTCCGTAGGTGGGGTGCAAATAGACAATACCAGTTAAGTTGGCCAATACATATAATCGAGGGTGCTGACTGATCTATGTAAAGCAATTTGCCGACTGTTTAAGGATATAGAATTGAAACGCATCTGAATCCTAGCAGTCGAAGCTGTGACTATTCAAGTATTATATTTAATGTTTGACGTATTAACACTTTACGTTTAAAAATAAATGTTTTTGTAGTGACATTGGGAAGCGTGAGTTGCTAATATGCTGAGCGGAAGGTTCCCTCCAAGAATGTGTAACCCATGCGCGGTCTTTAGCCGATATGGATAACTAATAATCGATCACAGAAACACCACTGCATATTGTAAAACGCGAAGGGAAACATGACTGTGACCAATTTGAATATTTAGGCATTTAAAAGTCTTGGCTCTTTTATCAACTAAAGTCCCTAAATTTGAAGCTAGTTATTCGCCTATGAAGCATAATTTATTACCCCATGAATTGCTAAATTTATAATATCCTTGTACCTACAAGTAAATTAGCAATAAAGTAATTTGTACAAATGTTTATCTCAACTAATACGAAGAAGATATAGGAATAGGAGTTTGTAACAATGGTTAGTACAAGAGTAGAGAAAGTCATGCGAGTGCAACACATCAGAATTTTTCACATTTATCTGTGAATTTCAGACATAGAAATCCACATTTTTTAGGTTAGGTGCATGCTCACACTACCCACTGCCTTAAAAGGTGTCCATTACACGAAAGAGAAGTTAACATTCGAGATACAGTTATTTAACAGTGGTATTATTTATATTATAGTGCTATAATTGAATTATAGCTGTTATGTGGTTTATATATTTGTTGACTACACCTGCATTAAACATATATAGTGTTTATTTGTTTTTTCTGCTATTTACTTTGCATATAATTTCGTTGTAAATGCAAATATTTATATAAACATTGTGCATTGTAATAAACTACTAAAATATATGGCACGCAAAATAAAACACAGCTGATTAAAACTAGTTAACCGTTTCTGTTTACGCTTTGGAAAGTAATTTGCTTTGAGAACCGTGATGAAATTAGTGGATTGTCGTTTCAATCGAGATATTTTACTTACTGTTCCAGAAATTTCCTTTTAGTATAATTTTACTCAGTCTCTTACTATAGTATCAGTGTTGACAATATACACTAGAACGCTTGCTTGCTTAAAGGAAATATCGGATCAAAATTCAATACAATGTGAACATTTACAGAAGTGGTTTCATTACGCATTTTATTGTAGGCACAAAGGCTATAAATGAAGCTAAAGCGATAGTCAAAGTCAGAGCTTTTAGCTGATTTGAAGTCCGAACATAACCTTTGTTTGACATCTTACAAAAGATGAATAACATGGCATCATATTATGGAAACAATATGTCTAGAGAAAGAGTAAGGTGGGCTTTGGAAAAAAAAAGACACGATATATTAACATTGTTGTCCTATTCTGCCATTTTGGAAAATATTAGTTTCATATTGAATAGTAAACTTTAAAAGCAGTCCCAGATGTAGCTATTAATATACTTATAGAAAAGATAAGCAGAGCTTAATTATATAGTCATACAAATTCAAGGACTGGTGTTCGGATTTGTTAACTTCTGATAAATAAAATAACTATTACAAATTCTAATAGTTGTAATATTACAGTAAATTTCAGATACGAAAGAAAGTTTTTGTTTTAATTAACAGGAAAAATCTGATGTATTACACTCACATAACTTTCTCTGCTCTTGTAGTAATTAGTCGAGACAAACATTTGTAGAAATTATCTTATTGGTAAGGGAAGCATGGGAATAAAGTAGCCTATGACTGATAGTTAAATCTTTTTAAACTGGTCGCTAAATGAAAGATTTGAAATTCCGTTCTTTTTATACGGCCAAGAGATAAAAATTGAATAATGTCCTTCCATTTAAGAAGAGTATACGTACTGTAGAAGTCACAGAAATACCAAGGAATATCTCCGAAATGGTTCACTACACAAAAAATACATTCGGAGATAAATTCTATATTTTAACGAGTTCTACATTTTTTGTGTACTAAGATTTTGTCTATCTCTTACTGTTTACCAGTTATTCAAAAGTCATCCAGAGTAAACATGATTACATAGGCTATAGCCAAATCACTGATCATTATAGTATTAGATAAAATAATCTTAATTCTGCTAACAAATCCGGGGTACTCTTGCTGCAAGCTCTGCAGTAATGGAGAACCCCCCATGTGAAATGTAACCTCGGAAGACAACAGATGGGGAAGAGGGGTATCAATGACGTAACTCTTTGTCGAAGCAGGTGTCTAGTGGAGAGTATGATGGAGTGGATCGTATTGTTAGAGTAGGCAAGCCAACAAGGCGGAACTTGACCATCGAGATGCAGGGTGATGTATGATCTACTGGTCCATCTGCCAGCTCATCAAGTGCTACACAAGCCGGCCGACCGACCGACCGCAGGGTGCTCTCTCTCCAATCAAATTGCTTTTTAAACAATGTCGCATCGAGCCTAACCATTTCATGATGGTGAACTGATTTGCAATGCCCTCACAGTGATTTACTTCTTCGATTCATATAACTTCAGTCGAACTATTACTTAATGCACCGTTTATTGCCAGTATTCGCCTAGATTGTGTTTTGTTAGGTCCTTCATAACCTCATCAGCTGATGTCGACAATTGGATTTTGATTTAGCGAACTTTGGTGATTGAGGCGCCTCCCTCGGTGAAATTATGAATTTGAAGTTCGGGTTCTTCTCAAATGTGTTGTAGAAATTAACGAGTTTTCCTTATAAAGATATTTTTCCACGTGGGTAATGCTGATGGACCCTGAACACCTTTTAAGAAATAAATTTCCTGTCCTAAATCGTGGTTTTCCTTCCAAAAGATGGTACGATACTGCAAATGTTATTTCTTTTTTCCTGATATTCCTAAAACGTTCTTTAAGTCTAATTGCAGATTCCTTTTAATCTTTGCAATGTAGAATATATATATATATATATATATATATATCAAATACCGCTTCATATGACGCACAAACGTCACATAAAATATCTGATGTGTTGCACTCACATGACTTTCTCTACTCTTGTACTAACCATTCTTACAAACTGTTATTCCTATATCTTCTTCGTGTTACTTGAGATAAACATTTGTACAACTTATCTTATTGCTTATTTGCTTGTAGGTACAAGGAGAATATGGGAATACAGTAGGCTTTGTGCGATAGTCAAATCTTTTAAAGCTTTGAGATTGCTTCCTCTAACACATAAAAAATGAACAAAGATGTTCTATTTCGCGTAGGTTTTAAGTTTTCCGAAACTGACACAAATAATAAGGAATATCTCGAAAATACGTCACTACAACTATTTGCTGTATAGTAACATTCGGTCTATTTCTTACGGTTTATCAGTTATGCAAAAGTAATATAGAGTAAACAGGACTACATAGGCTATAGCCAGAAAATTCAAGATATACATTTCATTTCTCATAAAAATATTTCAAACATAAGGCATTTTAATTAAAATCGTTACAGCCATTTTCAAAAAACTCAAAATTGTCGAAACATTTTCCATGTAAAGGGTAGTTTAGGATGGGGCTATTTTCTTCGAAATCTTCGCGTCGCATCCTTGAAAGACATTAAACTTAAATACCAACTTTGGTTTTTAACCGACTTTTGGTTTTTGGAGTAAACATATTTCAGGTGAAATCTCGACATAATTTTTGGGTGGAATACAATAATTGTTCTACTTTACTATACGTAGTAGAAAAAGTAAAAATGTATAATAGTGCTAAAGTAAGTGGCGAAAGGGCAGCTGATAATGAAACACTGGGGACAAAACGAAGGTGCAAATCATCAAGTGCAAAGCAGTGATAGTTCGTCGGTTGAAGTTGCCAACACTGGAGTGCGAAATTTCTTGATTAATTGTGTATTTGAAGGTGTAAGACAGTAGATATTTGTATGACACCTCCTCACGAGGAGATGATGAAAGAAAGTGACGATAGGCAGGCAAGCTGGCAGGTTGGCAGGTTGGCGTCCATCTGATAGCGCGAGAGACACTGTAGGACGTAGCTTCACGTTTTGTTTTGTTTTGTTGTGATCGATACGATAATTACTGGTGATGGGCTCTGGAGAGTCCGTACTTAGAGTAAGTAGTGATTATTATAGCACTGACATGTTGTACGTAGATAGGTTATCTAACTAATCGACTCGGGACACGCTATCTCATAAATACTTCATGCAGGGAAGCGAAGCGAAGGGAAGCCAAGTCGGCTGGCTTCTGTGTGTGTCTGTGGACGCGTGGTGTTTTCTCTTTTGTTTCCTACATCAGCCAAGAAATAATTGTTACTAGCTTTTATTTTAAAGGAAACTAAATGACGAAAATTGTACAAACTGCAATTTCCTAAGTCGAATTTACATAATTTGAAGGTGAAGGAATCAAAGGTTGTAGGTACAGTTAAAAAATACACCCCAATGTCGTTTATTTGTGCCTTCTTCAACAGTTTATTCTATACAAATAGTTTTATCACATACTTCCTGCTACCGGAAGTGCAAAATTGTATTCCTCCGTGTACAGTTCGTATCGCTGTTCATAATAATGTTTTTGCATATTAATGTATTTCATTTATTGTTACTATAAGATTTTCAAACTGTTTGCAAATAATTTTTGTAGTTATTTTAGATTTAATGATATTTTGCATGTTAGTTAAGGGACTATATTTTCATTGCGCCTGCTGACATAAAAGTTGTGTGGTGCGATCAACCGATAAAGTTTTACTCAAACACGTGCTGTTGTTTACTTTGCACTTTAATGCCGGCAAAGGTTAGATACAAACGGAATAACGGAGTACATTGGGTTAATTGAAACTCAAATATTTTAAGAGCAGGTTGATATAAGGTGACTTTGACCGTTGTTTGTATGAACAGGAGGAAAAATGAATAACCACTTCTCGTTTGTATTAGAAAATTAAAACTAATAACAAGCAGTATTTATAAAATGACTAACTCAGAAAAAAAACGAATAAAATTATATATATAGCTTGGGCTATATACACTGTGCTCAGTTCTTCATGATATAGAAGCTGAGTCAGACACACGGCATAGGTATATGGAAATAATGTTACCAGGGTGGTGTTAAACTGGCAGAATAATGTGTAGGCTTGACGTAATGACGTAATTCCTTGCGGCCTGCCACCGAGTGAGTGGGCTTGTAACACGAGCCGCTCCCGTATGTTCGTTCACCCTCGGAAAGGTGCTGGTTGCGCCATATGGGCATTTACCATTCAGCTCATCCCATACAGCTGAGTGAGTAAGTACCACTCTTGTCCCTTGTACAACTTTCATTCACTGTCCTATCAGATGCACTGATCTTTGCAATGTAGAATATATATATATATATATATATATATATATATATATATATATATATATATATATATATATATATATATATATATATATATATATATATCAAATACCGCTTCATATGACGCACAAACGTCACATAAAATATCTGATGTGTTGCACTCACATAACTTTCTCTACTCTTGTACTAACCATTCTTACAAACTCTTATTCCTATATCTTCTTCGTGTTAATTGAGATAAACACTTGTACAAATTATCTTATTGCTTATTTCCTTGTAGGTACAAGGGGAATATGGGAATACAGTAGACCTTGAGCGATAGTCAAATGTTTTAAACGTTCTCTTTGCACTGTTAACATATACAAAATGAATAACGATGTTCCATTTGACAGAAGTATAGGTTTTCCAAAACTCACACAAATAACAAGGAATAGCTCCAAAATGGTTCACTCTACAAAAAAATTATTCAGACATAAATCGTGTCTTTTACTCCACCCCAGTGTACGTTTAAGAACATTTAAGTGACACAAATAATTATATGAAATACATTCTTTTTCGCCAGATGAACCATTTCCGAGACATTCCTTGTAACAGGTATGTCCAAATTTCCCATTCATGCACTTTTCTCAAATGCAACTTATATTTTTATGTTCGGGACATGTAAAGAAATGAAATGTCAGCTAATCACATAGTGGTCAGATCTTAAAAGATTTAACTTTCCTTTCTGTATTTCATTATTCCCTTGTAGCTACAAGAAAATTAGTAATAAGATAATTTCTGTAAAAATTAATGACTGATCAAAAGTTATAGGTATGTTTAAGATGTTTTAATGACAAATGATATGTATTTGTTAAATTTTCTTGCTTAAAACCCCTTCATTTTCAGTGAATTTGCTTAACCGGCAAACCGTAAGAGGTAGACAGAAGATAAAGATCTTGTTAGGATACACAATTTCTCTAAAATACAACTTTTATCTGAAAGGAACCGTTTCCAAGATATTTATTCCTTGTTATTTCTTCAATTTCTAAACTTGCATTTTTTTTTTTTTTTTTTTTTTTTTTTTTTCTTTACAAATGAGAAGTCATTATTCGCTTGTTATCTCCTAGTCATGCAAAGATAATGTAATATCAAAGACATCATATAACGAGCTACTCTTAAAATATTTTACTATCTCTGCATTTCCATATTCTTACTGTACCTACAGGAAATGTGGAATAAAATGATTTCTACAAACTTTTATCTAGATTAACATGAATTAGATAGAAAAATAACTATCTCTCTCTCTCTCTCTCTGTCTCTCTCTCTCCCTCTCTCTCTCCTGTACTTCCTGTTTACAGACATGTATTAGCTTACCTTTGGCACGAACACCAATAAGATAGAAATGACGTTAATAGGACAAGGTAAAAGAACACCAAGCGAAGTAACAGAAAAGCTTGCAACAATACAAACAAGAGAAGAATTCGTCAGTTTCTGGGGCAGACAACCCGCTGCTAGTGGCACGCTCAGTAAATTGGGCCATATGCATGCCATATTTTCCTTGTTGCATCACCCCTCCCCTTCTTCTACTCACTCCCCCTCCCCTTCCTCTCAGCATTTTTTGCATGCACTCGAGTAGGGATAGCCCCTTGCAACAACTTTTTAACCACCAGCTCACTTTTTACTAATGATCAGTGGCGTATACCTGCTAACCCACTTAGTGGCAAAATAGCTGAATTATTTCCACTCCACAACTATGCAAGAAACGTGGGTGCCTAGTTACAACACGGCTGTGTCAGTATGACCACAAAAATAATTCTATCGACGATAGTTTTTTCCTTTCATTTTCTGTCTTTCTTTAACCACTGCCCGGTCATGAACTCCTGCACTTCGGTTTGCATTGGTACCACAGATGTTACTAAAATGTATTTAATCCCTGATTGTTGATACTTCCTTTTAATTGTTGACATTTACTTAGGGTTAAACTCTTGCATCATTTAAATGCAACCCTTACGCTGCAAGCAGCCATTTCACCTTCAGTTGATCACTGGCTTGGCCAATACAATTATTTCGCATAGGCTAGAACGGTTAACCTTAAAACTCCTTTTGGAAAATTGACAACTGACTTCATTTTCGCATAATTATTTCTATTATTCACAATCGTTCAAAACACGGTATCCAATACACATTCGTTAAATGCTTTTAAGAAACCCTGACACAGATTTTATGGATTTTACTTCATTTATTAAATGTTCATTTCAATACAAAGGTACAGAAAGACTACTGCGTCACCTTTTTCACATTAAGCTTCTTTAAGAAATCACTGTGATGAAATTATTCACTCCTACTGTTTAAAATATACCTATTATATTAGTTAAGAATATTTAGCTACTAACATTTCAATATTTTATGGCAGATAGTTCAGATTTTACTACATTATCCTGGATTTCATTTTCCTAGTCAGTCGTTTGTTTTCTTCTCCATTACTTTTTCTTGTGTTCATCGCTGAATCTTTTAGAACAGAACCTATATCTTCAATTGAAATATATGTTAAAAATTCGTATCCCCGTTCATTACAGAAATTATTGAACTGATTCTCACAGTCGTTCTATTTTTATTGTGTTACTTGGTGCATAATTTTGACTTATTGCTTCGATTTTATCATTTGATGCATCATGAAATCGTTTTAAATGTCCTCCATTTTCAGTTTTGATTGTCAATTGACTTTAATGCGCAGTAAACTGTTTTTCAGCGAGTTATGGGAATACCGTTGGCAACACTGACTAACCAAAGGAATGCTTTTAAGTATGAATAGTGATTTAAAACTACAGTACGAGCATTCAAGAAATCTCTTCTCACAGCAAATTGTATTCAATGCGTTGTTAATCTTAGGTTAATTTTTACTTTCTCTACTACGTGTAGTAAGTAGAGGAAGTATTGTATTCCCCCCAAAAATATGTCGAGATTTTACCGGAAATATGTGTTTTCAGGCCCGCTGAATAAAAAAAAAGAACATTTTTAGAAAAAAAAATGTGTGTGTATCACTTTGTGGACAGCATAACTTCAAAACGAAAAGTCGCTTAAAAACCAAAGTTGGTATTTAAGTTTAAAATCTTTTAAGGATGCGACACTAAGATATTAAAGAAAATTCTTCCAACCTAAACTAACCTTTACATGGAAAATTTTGGTTTCCTTGAAAATGGCTGTAACGATTTTGATTAAAATTCCATATGTTTTAAGATATTTTTATGACAAATGAAATGTACATTTTGAATTTTCTGACTATAAGCCATGTAGTCCTGTTTACTCTGGATGAATTTTGCCTAACTGGTAAACCGTAAGAGATATACGAAATCTTACTACAGCAAAAATGTAATCTTGCTAAAACACACAATTTATGTCCATTTTTTTTAGGTTGAACCATATCGGAGATATTCTTTGTTATTGTGTGAATCTTCGTAAACAAACTTTCGTCAAATGCAACATCGTTTTTCATTTTTTATATGTTAGCTGTGCAAAGAGTGAGTGAGTGAGTGTGTTGGGTTTAAGGGCCCGTCGACAACTTGGTCATTAGGGCCCCTGTGCAAAGAGAATGGAATTTGAAAGCTTTAAAAGATTTCACTACCACTCAAAGCTTACTGTATTCCCATATTCCCCTTGTACCTACAAGGAAATAAGCAATAAGATAATTTGTACAAATGTTTATCTCAACTAACACGAAGAAGATATAGGAATAAGAGTTTGTAAGAATGGTTAGTACAAGAGTAATTAAGGAAGCGACAGTCGAAATATATAAAACTCATTTTAATTAAGCAAACACAAGTAGAGACGGCGATTTTCTCGGATGGGTAGAGAGTTATTTCCGCAGTCGGGTGATGAAGAGGGAACCGCCACTGAAGCGTGCAGTAGTGACCTACCGGCCGACCACCTACCGCAGAAACAGATTTATCAAAGGACCCTCCCTTCCCTGACACAGTGTGCTCCTTATTTTTTCAATGGAACTTGACAGTTCCAAGTGTCCCCTTTACATTGCACCCTCTTCACCATCTTCTCTTCACCACCATTTTATCCTTCTATTATCATTCTAATTATCTCCGCCGGCTCCTTTCAATATTTCCTTTTTTAATCATTGTTTGAGAGGTTAGGCGATAGCCCTCAGGTCTGATATAACTAAGTAGCGTTCTGCACAGCGGGGGGTAGGGGGGGGGGTAGTGTATCACATGGCACTTTATGACTCTGGTCCTTTTGTACCACATCTCTATGGCACATCACTTTTTATCCAAAAAACTTGTCGCAGATGTTACGAAAAATGTGCACAGAGGTTCATGAAAACTCAACTTCAATCCAGCTCTTTTGTTCTCTAGCGCTAAAAACGTTGTGGGAGATTACAGTCACAATTTATTACAGAGTACTTTTTAAGTAGGTAACCAAGTAACTTGGATAATAATGGCGAAAAAAGAAAGCTCACAGACATTCATTGTTCATACAAAGACTTATTGATTTTATCACCGCTATTTCACTCACTTAAGGCAATGTACCTACCAAAATTAAAATATCCGGTTTTCTTCTGATTGCTTTGATTTTTCCCCGCACACTCAGAACATAAAATAAATAGTATCGAAATTTCAATATCGTATGTCAAATAATTTTTAAATCATTGATATTGTCATACCAAAATTGCTTAGATTTGATTAGTTTAAGAGGATAAAACATGTTTTGTATATAATTTATCAATCTTTTTAGTATGAGTTACGAAAACTATTTGATTTCAGCTGAATTATTTAATATTTTTTAACTAGCGCATGACAAATTTTAATATTTCAATATCTGTAGGTCTCCTGAAAGTTTCAAGCTAGTAAGTTATAAACTATCGTCGAAGGAACATTTTGAATAGCGAAAAATGCTGAAAAACCCGAGAAAAATGAATTTCAAAGTTTAACAGTATGTTTTTGTAAATCCAATCTACTTAAAATTCCCCAGCACCACTAGTGGGATCCTCTGTTGCCTTCTTCTTGACCTCAGTAGCAATTTTAAGTGTGTTTAATATAAGAACTTTCCTTTCGCATTGTTCACAACATTTAGAAATTTATTGTTCTTACATAACCTCTACACCATGCACTTTTGCAGATTTATACACAAGGTTCATAAAATATCTGCTTGTTAGGGCTGCACTACAGACTAACAAATAACTTAAAATCTACTGAATACCTAAAGAACGTCTAATACTCGTATATAACTGGAACACTGAAATAAACTTACAAGATTGCAGAACATGGCGTCATTTCTCTGTTTGGAAGCAAAGCATGTGTCAGATTCGTGGCATTTCAGTTCGATATATAGAATTCTTTTCAGCACAGCCAACTCACAACAGCAGAAACTGTATTTTATGTAATAGACAAACGTGTTATTTCGATACGAATTTTAATTCCTGTATAAACACACAGAGAATTTGCAGAAGGATTAACTTTACCTACAGAACGCAATCTAATCTATCAAAATAACATTGCCTTGCGTGTACTGCAAAGCTTTTTGTGGTTCTAAGGACAAAGTTAGAAGGGTTTAAACACATTTAACGCTGGTTTGAAAATAATCTAGAATGGGCGTGACATTTCTTAATGAAAAGTCTCAAATTATTGAACTTATTGTGATAAAACAATCAAGCTGAGGGATGGTTAAAGTTCAGAAGGGATTGGCCAGCCTGTTGGGCTCATTAGTTCACTGATTTCACCACAGATAGCAGAAAGTTATTGTTTTTCAAAGTAACATTGTTTATTACATGTAGTTTTTGGGTTTTAACTTATTATCTTGCGTTTGTGTTATATAAGTGAGATTTATGTATTAAAATGGGCAGAAGAAGCAATTTAAAACTGTTTAAGAAAAGGAAGAATGTTGGTAAGTCTAAAATAGCTGCTTCAACACATAATGTAGTTCCTAACCTGCAATCTGCACCAACTCCGATAACATAAGTAGCTCTGCTGAGAAACTCGAAGAGAATTAACAGCAATACAGTAATATGTTAAAAGAAGTAAATGAGAATTAAGTGTGTATATCTGTACAAACTCTGTCTTGCTGCATCTGGACTATTTAATACTGTTGATACTCCCAGCATATGTTTCAGGAATGCACATAAAACTTTAGAGGCCTTTTTCTGTAAGTTACGTTTTAATATATAATGTAGCTTTTCTCAACTTCCAAAAGAGAGATTACTTTGAAACTTTCACGACATTATTATAATATTATGCACATTTTAACATAAGATTTTTAAGAATCATAAACTATTTCCTGGATTACACCAAAAATATATATTAAAAATGTAGGGAAAATACATATTAATGAACAAATTTACGTTTAATTAAAAAAATAAAGTATCCTCAAACCCCCAGTTAAAATGTAGCCAAAGGCATAATCTTACCGCTGAAAACTTTACAGCAATATATTCCTAATAGTTTAAGAAAAAAACTACAATGAATATAACTAATTTAACGTTGCAAGGATAGTGCTTTCCGGAGTGCCTAGGTTTTCTTGTAACACAGAATCGTTTAACTCAATAAATGGTGCTCAGCAACATTTGCAGCCTTTTCCATTAGGCATTAATAATTTGGGAATAAATGTAAAGAAAATGAAAAGGACTTTTTCACGAGGCCAGGTGTATATACTCCTTACCCCCACCCATCTCCATATTTGCTTGTCCTCTTGACTCGTATTGCAACTGCCATTGGTCACTAGTTATGCCTCACCTCTTGCTAGTCCCCGTAAGGCGATAAGGAACTGAGAGATGGTCCCAAATAGTACATTGTTTTGTGTACCTACAAGAAGAAGCCCTACATTCGGTTACTTTCCTGCTGTCCCTGTGATGACGTATGAATCACGAACAGGTGGGTCCGCTGCCTCATCAAAGGCAATGATGTACTTGTGACAAGGGTGGTCGTAAAACCTACCTTCCTACCTTCCTCTCATCACTGGAATGGCAGACGCTAGCTACCGCCTCTGGCGGTGCAATAAAACAAATGTTCCGTAAATCCCTGCGACATCCCCCATTAATAATTATTTAACTGTGTTCACTCGACATAATAAAGCAATCGGAAAAGTGTGAGATTACGCGCAGAAAAGCTGACAATCGACAGAGTAATTCCATCTTGCATGATGATCCTTCATTAGCAGTGAAAATTCCAGCCACCTTTGTTTGTCCACGGCTTTCTCTGAACTTTAGTGGGTGCCTAAGGTATCAAATAAACAAAATTGCTTACACAGTCATCGTTAATGTTTTATTATGATAATGATGAGACAGAAAAACAGAATATATGCATGTCAAATTATCCAAGGATTTACAACTGATTACATAAAAGCATTAAGGAAAATCTTTCTAAGTGGACAGACATAACAGCACCTCGGAAAAGGATCACAGAGGTGACGAAAAATTCACTACCAGTGTTACCAACCCTTGATACAAGGCCTTTTTTTAATCGGGTGTTTCTTGGCGTATGTATTGGTTCTGTAGCACGGCTAGGAAGGTCGGAAGGGCCTTACAGACACACTGGTCCATTAGACACAGCGTCTGGAAGGACACGTGTGTGTCTGTACGTCCGTCGTTCTGGACGCAGTAATAATAATGCGACTCCTCATGAAATGCATCATTGCCTGCCCTTGCCCGGTAAAATCCCTTCACGCCAGGGATAATTAGCGCCAGCAAGGAGAAGCCCTTGCCAGCAACATGGACCTATGTACATATCACCGTACGGTGGCTAGGTCCTTTAAAAGTATCACACAAACATATACATTACTCGGTTAATACAATAGCACTAGTACTTCTTGTTCATCATCCTGTTATTTTCTTCAGCGCTAAAACTTGATTATTCTTTCCTTATTTTGATAATTTCCCTAAACCTCTTTCTTTCTCGAAGCTTTACGTTCCATATTCTTTCTGATTTACACCTTAAAATTAATTCTGGAATACTGTAGATCTGATTTCGTTCTCTATATTCTCTCTAGAGAATAGAGTTAAATCCTTCCTTCGGAAGTGAAATAAAGCCGGTGGTCTCACGTTGTAGATTTACGTTGTAGATTTACTTTTTCTCAAAGTAGATGATTTAGTTGTATTGACGATGCCAAAAGTAAACAAGTGATTGCAACCCTAACCTATTTATGCGACTAATTAGCTCGTCAGAAATGTAAACCCAATCCACATTTTGAAACACGCTTCATTAGATCAATTTAACAAAAATAAGCACATGCCAATGTTTCATAGATGGCTAATATTGTGATAGAAAACTTATGCATTCGAGTTGTATATTTCAATTACGAGATTTACACTTTTCCTCAACTAATTCTATGTCGGCTCTCGTTTGTTATAAGTTATATAGACCAATGGGAATGAAAAGCACTTAAACGTCATTCACGGGGAATTCAAGATATACAACTTTATGCAAATAACTCAAACAAGCGATATATTACCAAAAATAGGTACTTTTTTGAGAAAATAAAAGAAGAAAAATACTTTCGTCATGCAAAGGCTAGTTATTGAAAATATTCCCTGGTACGTTTTACAGAGCGACATCTAGCCTAGAGTACCTCAACTAAATACATGACATTATAACTTTTAATCTTCACATTTCTCTCGTTATTTCAAAATGAGAAGTACTTAATTCGTTAGAAATATTAAAACAGGTGTATACTAATTACTGGTGAATATTTATGAACACGTTCCAAAACTACGTTAATTATTAAACAACCAAAATAAATATGCCTATCTGAGAAGGAATATCATTCACGTTTATTGAGGGAAAAACACGACTGTCGATATAAAGCCGCAAATAGGTATTAAAAAATCAGCATTTCTGCCGTAGCAGAAAGCTTAGGCAAACCACATACTTTTTATGTCCCGGAAGATTTGACAATACCGTTTTAAAAAGGCATACCTACCGATCCTAAATCCTTGGTACCAAAATTTGGGACGAACGCAGTAAACAGGAAAGTATTTAAAGCGACTATCTCATACATAGAGGAATTAATTTATTATATGCGATTTACCACCTGGTCATTCGTTTGTTTTGTACCGTTAATCACTGTTATTCCTTTTCTAGTCAGTGTAGCCAACTGTACAACTGTAATTTTAACAACTCTTCTTTAAATAAATAATAATCTATTTTCCGAGAAGAAAAGTTAATTCTTAATATTAAAACTTGTGAGATTTATTTGAGATTATCAACTGGTTTTCTGTACAGAATTTAACATTTTCTTATTAAATCCTTGCGATATAATATTCTAATTCATAGTTTATTTATGAAATGGTTAACTATCATGTAGCTTTGCTCGAGAATTTATAGGTTAAGTCAGAAGAAGATGCAATTAGTTTTAAAAGCTTCCTTCATGGCAAATTTTATAGCTTAATAAATAAAATCTTAAATTATATTGAAGTATCATGCAAACTGAATAATTTTTACGAAACATTTTCGTGTTAAGATATATTCATGTTTAAAAATATATAATCAGAAATGCACGGTGCCAAGCTTTGTAAGTGAATTTATATTCTTTATAAACAATTAAGCTATGGTGAATGACATATGTAGGCACATGGAAGGAAACTTGGTCGTGGTTTTCTTTGTCAAACTGCCTGCTGTGGTGTTTGGTCCGGGACAGGAAAAGGAAAAAAGGAAGGAAGGAAAGAAAGAAGAAAAGAAAGAAAGATGTAAAAAAGGAAAGAAGGAAAGAAAAAAGTTGAGAGATTTGCAATTGATGAATCTATAACAAGGAATATCTCGGAAATGGTTAACGACACATAGTGTACTTGGACTAAGTCTACGTTTTTGTGTAGTAAGATTTTGCGTATCTTACGGTTTAACAGTTACCTATACAAAATAAAGAGGACTTCAGAGGCTATTCCCAGAAATTTGTAAGATACTTTTTATTTCAGAAAAAATAGCTTAATCATGTTTTAATTAAAAAAAAATAATTATTAGTTATTTTTGAGAAAACAAAATTTCGACAACGTTTGCATATTACAGAGAGTTCGGAATAGAGAATATATTTTGTTTTTAAATCTTCCTGTCGTATACCTGAAAAGTTCTAAATACAAATAACAACTTTTAGTTTTACTGTTCGTTCTCTCTCTCTCTCTCTCACATACATGCATACACACACATAAAAATACCGTTTAAAATTCATTTTTGTGTTCAGGGGGACTCAAAACAAGTATTTTCGGTGAAATCTGACATCGAATTTTTGGTTACGATGCAATACTTGCTCTAATTATTGTAGTTAGTAGAGAAAGTACAAATAACATAAAAATAAAATATTGTAAGGTTTGCAGCGATATCTAACAGAAAAGCTACCCCTCACGGAGATCTCTTTATTATATATTATATTATCTGTAAAGAATGTTTGTTTCCCGTTGTTAATTTGATATCACAGCTTCTGACAATAAGAAACACAGACTTGCACAAGTAAACGGCTCCACAATGCAATACGCGGTTTGGCTCAGTTCCTACCCACCTGGCAGATAGCAGCTTGCTTATAGTGCGTAATGCCTTTAGAGAATTTAATTATGTACTATACTGCCTTTGAATGTGAAATTTAACATCTAAAACAACCACACACATAAGGCAATTTAGAACCAAAAAATATACAATGTAAGAATGTAAACATATTGTCATTTTAAATTTAAGAATAAAAAGCAAATAGATACATCTGAGAGAAACTAAATATTTCGAAGTTCAACCAAGCAATCCAACACATAAAGGGAAGTGATATGAATATCTAATAAGGGTGAATAGTTAAAGGACGAGTATGTCAGTAGACGGCGAGTATATGTGACTTGGAAGTTCCTGTCAGCTGCGTCAGAGAGTGGTCATACGAGCCTCCACAGCCGAGCTTTCCTAGGTTCCCGCTGGAGGACAGCCTCTGAGGCACCCTGCGGCGGCTTGGGCGGGTCGCTGTGAGCGCCCACCAGCGGGCACTGAATGAACTCATATTTAAGGAATGTCCAGATGGAGCTGAGCGCTTTTGTCTTTCCTAGAAGAACAATATTCTTATCTTACCCAGGCATTACTTCCGATCCTCAGGGAACGAGAATATATATATATATAGTTATTGTATTATGTATTCGTTTATACATGTTTCTATTTACAATTCCGGGTAATAAAAACATTATATTTGTGAAATAGTAAGTATTTGAAACACCACGGATCATCGAAAACTAAAATGACGTATAAGCGCATATCGCTAGTCCTTTCACCTGAGGACGCTTAGTTATAGAAAAATAACACTTCACTACAAGACGAAACGTTCGTATTGGAAGAAGGAGGCCTAAAAAGGCTTTGAATACACTGAGAGAGTTTTCATTACCCTAACACAGAGTTATTGCAAATATATATTTTTTAGTGAAAATATAAAGGAGGTACTTAAAAGCGCAGTGTTTTAGTATTTGGAACAACGAAGTCATTGCACAGCTAAGAAATTGCAGAATATAAATCGGTGTACAGTAAAACCTGACATATTTTGTTCTCATGGGCTGGGATACGCCAGAATAAAATAAGAACCCGGTGGCTAGCCGAGCGGCGAGAACAAACTGCTACGTACACATAATTGCATTCCATCCAAAATATTTCAACATAAGGACATGTTTTGAGGTTGCTAACTTACCAAATTAGATAATTGTCTAATGGTATTTAGGTTCTTATCTTCCAAAGATCTGACAGGAAGGTTTTCAAAAAAATCTCCCACTTCAAACTACCTTTTTCATTGAAACGTTTTCAAAATGGTGTGTAATGATGATTAATATTTTTAAAAAGGATAGAATGAATGTGAAAGGGAGATCTCTCTGGTATTACTTGACTATATAAAACATGTATAATATAGGTATAGCATTTGCAATACTTTTGGATCTCCAAAGGATACGATCTGCGTCATAAGTCTTCTTTTTCCCCTGCATCAGATAACTCACTGTCATAAAGTGTTAAATATTTGGAATGTATACGTACAGTTCAAGTATTTTGAAAACTTTGTCACATAAATGTCATGTCATTTTCTTATTAAAAATAAAAATTATTATCAGTTTGTTTTTGTTTTGTTTATTACACGTGTTGTTAAACTAATTATATAAATTATACATATATACATAAGTTTGTCGACAGTGTGCTAGCAATACGAACTATGGTCAAACTTAACTCCATGACACAACAGCCCATATACGATCAAGCCCTGTAGACCAACCGCGCGATCAAGATCTCTGCTAAAAAAATGCGCTGCACTAGTGCAGGGGGAGCGTGCATAAGTCTCCGAGTATCCCCCCCCCCTCCCACAGCCAATCTTCGCTACTTGTCAATCAAATAACTCCTCAGTTGTCCCCTTAGGGTCCAAGCGAGGCTGAGTGCACCCCGGAGATTGACATTTATGTATATAATGTATACGTGACCTAAGCAAAAACTCTGATAATTTAAGGAATTTGGCAGTTGCTGTATAAACTATTGTGGACATTTTGATGATGTGTTTATTTGAGGTGGAGAAGGGTTGACCGCCATATGCCTCTGCTCCACTGAATCTGAGGAGGAACGTATCTCTCCAGTGTCCTTGCTTGGGGCGTCGCAATAAGGGCAAGACTTGCACCTCACTAATGTATCCATTACCGAGAAGGGTCCACACACACACACTTGCAGTATTAACCAACCCCAGTCCCTCCGTCCGTCAGTTCTCTGAGGGTTATGATATGATTATCCTTCACCCTTTCTCTACCACCACCGCCAGGTTTATTTGCCACGACTTGCTTCGAAACACAAAGGCCCGATTACCTTAGATACGTATCTTAGACGACACCTCCTTCAAAGCATTTCCACTAACATACAGGATTAACACAGTCTGGAAACTTTCAGTAATAGACCGAGCTACGGATGCCCGTTATTTACTATTATTTCTTATTAGCTCCATTAGGCTTCTACAAATGCTACCAGAAGTTACGGAGCGGGATGACTCAAAGCGGTACCGTCTGTGGAGGTCGTGGGTTCGATCTTGCTGATGTATGGGTGCTTTCGGAGGTATACCCTGTTCGCGAGGTTTCTTTCAGGGTTGGAAGCGTCGGCAAACGTCGCTGCAGAAGCACGGCAGAAGGAACAAATGCGCTCTGGAAATCTGTCCTCCGGATAGGAAGACGAGCCACTGGGCCCCATAGAGGCCCGAGGTTTAGTCCCTCGTGCCAGTTCTCACTGAGTCATTTATGGTATTATTGTGCTACCCTAATGCTCAACATACTGGACATTTACTAATTGGAAGACCAATGTCACAGAACGAGAGAGAAAACTGGGGAGATGTGACAGCAAAAACAAATGCTGCTGTTGGAGCTGCCTCGAGAGGACAATGAACGACCCGACGACCAAGAAACAAGCATCAGCACCATCTGTTTTTCACCGCCATATGCTACAAAGTCCAGAAGCACGCCTTAGATACCGACTAGGGAATACTGCGAAAAAGAACTCCCAACTGTGGAGTTGGGTAGGCAGACATATTATGTTCGTTTCGTTAACTTTTTGTTAACACTGGACTTCAACCTTCCCCTGCTTAGCGCACCCCCGTAGCTCGCTAACCTTCCTCTTTTTTGATTTGTCAAACCTGAGTTATGGACCACTAAAGCATTTCAAAGGGACTCACAGTAACCCACGAGCATCAACAATATCGTCAACATCTGCTTTAGCACCTGTTGATCTGTTCCACCTCGAAAAAAATAAAATTGATCCTGCTATTATTTCTCGGATCTTAATATTTATTTTGTTCCTTATGGGATTTATAGTTGAAGTTTTTTTTTATTGTTAAATCTGACACATCGCGTACACTCGGTTCTATTTACGGCGCCATCGCAGCTTCGGGAGGCATTCTACTAGCCTTCAAAGGTGGAGTAGGTATAGAAGAAGGAGGTGTCTGCCTTCCCGTGCATGCAGTGGTGTTGTGCATACTTGTAGAGTATTCATATATATTCGAATAACTTGAGCAAGTGCTTCCGCATACCCACAATTCTTCCCCGTGCATCTCCGCAATACTTGCCTGCCTACGTCACATCAGCTAGAATTAAGGTGACACTGTGAATTTTCCAACTTCTTTAATTATAAAGCTACTTACTTGAACACTGACACACCTGAGTTAGTATATGTATAAATGACTCTACAAACGCTCTAGCTCAAATATTTTCTTATATAATACAGTTAAATAGTTTTAATTAGCGAAAAAAATATTTTTGCTTCCTTTTCTAAACTGCCCTCTGCATTCACATTTTCCTAAGTAGATGATAGCAACATTTTCTGATACTTTAGTAGAGTGAAAATAAATGCAAACATTTGAAATTAATATTACTACTTTTTAAAAAATAAATTACTATTACTAATGAAGCTGTTGCTGTTAAAATTCCCTTTCATTTTTGGTATAAATTATTTTAGTGAGCCAATCAATAAGGCAATGTTTCGCCAAAAGGATTCACAGATCCTCTAGAATATTTATGTGATATACAATGGTAATGTTAGTTAAAAAAACAAAATGTTTGCCATTTTCTCCTCCCAGTAACTCATTCACGCCACTGCTTGTCCAACAACAAAAGCAGAACGCTACGCACGCACGCACACACACACAAACACACACACCCACTTCTCCCTGCTGCACACACGTCCGCTGAGAAGATTGGTAAAATTTCACTTAAAACTTTAGACATAGCGTATATGAAACCAACTGTACATCTTTCTTCCATATATCTAGGACTCTGCATCTCTAAAGTGGTATATAGCTTTAATCTTGCTCTTTCATTTTTAGCGGCTTATATGGTCTGTTGTGTTGCATTCACATGACTTTCTCTATTCTTGTACTAACGATTCTTACTAACTCTTATTCTTCTATCTTCGTGTTAGTTGAGATAAATGTTTTCAGACATTATCTTATTGCTCGTTTTCTTGCACGTACAACGAGAACATGGGAATACAGTAGACTTTGAGCGATAGTAAAATCTTTTAAAGCTTTCAAATTTCGTTCTCTTTGCATGGTTAACATATAAAGATGAATAACGATGTTCCAGTTGACAGAAGTAGAAGTTCTATAAAGCTGACACAAATAACAAGGAATCTCTCCGAAATGGTTCACTCTACAATAAAATTTGTTTAGACGTAAATTGTGTGTTTTAGCAAGATCTACACTTTTTGTATAGTAAGATTTTGTCTATCTCTTACTGTTTACCAGTTATGCAAAAGTCATCCTGAGTAAACAGGAATAGGCTATAGCCAGGTAATTCAAGATATACATTTCATTTGTCATACAAATATCTCAAACATATGACACTTTAATCAAAATCGTTAGAGCCATTTTCAAGAAAATTACAATTTTCGAAAAAGTTTCCGTGTAAAGGGTAGTTTAGGGTAAAACTATTTTCTTCGAAATGTTGGTCTCGCATCCTTCAAAGACATTAAACTTAAATACCAACTTTGGTTTTTAACCGACTTTTCGTTTTTGAGCTATGATATTCGCAGGCACAGACTGCTGCGCGCGCACGCACGCACACACATACTCTCACACACACGACCTTTTTCTAAAGTACTATTATTTTATTCATAAGACCTGGAAAGTGTATTTTCAGTAAAGTCTCAGTATGGAATGTTTAGGCGGAATGCAATAATTCCCTTAAATAATAGAGAAAGCAAGAGAGAAAAAAAGGGAAAGACAACAAAAGAAAGGAAATAGGAAGGAAAGTAAGAAAGAAAGAAGGATGGAATGAAACTAACAAAGAAATAAAGAAAGAAACAAAAAAGGAGCAGACAAAGAAAGGAAGAAAGAATGACACAAATGAAACAAAGGAAAGAGAAATGAATAAATCAATGAATGAATGAAAGGATGTATGAAAGTAACAAAGGAAGGAAGAAGGAAAGAAAGACAAAAGAAAGAAAGAAAAAAAGATAAAGAAATTTTAAGCTTTCATACACGATACCAGTTATATTTAACTAGTAAGTTATTACATAGATTTTCATTGGTAGTGAACGTCTCAGTTCTAATTAATTCAAACATTCATTAACAGACTTTATGGCAAGAATGCAAGTCAACCTTTCTGAAAACCATAACGACGCATACCCTGGTATAAGAGTCTCAATGCTCGAGCTGGAGCAAGAAAACGGACCCAGCTGGGGATCCCAAGATATGGTGAATCATTGCAACTTAGACAAGCTGCATATAACAAACAAGAGGAGGTTCCACACCTCAGTGTCTAGGCGTACATATGTAAATGTGCAGTGTCTCGTCTCGTCTAGTGTAAGAGCGCCTTGGTGTTTTCCGTGGAGATGCTGTGCTGTCCTCTGCCTTCCTTCTCGTTCTTGACCACGCATGTTCTCGCTCACTCGTGAAACCATAAGCTAACTCCGGGATAATCTACACCGCCTGAGTGTACGTGGGTTATTAATTTCATCTCGAAAGTTAGCCAGGCTGCCTGCTAGCGAGCGGGCGGGCGGGCGGAGTAATATTATATAGCAAGTACTGTGACCCGGCCCAGGTCACCAGGTGGCGATTTGTCACCGACCCTCGCGCTACAAGGTTCCGCCATTTCTGTAACACAAGGAAAACCCTCCCTTACACTAAGATCCTCTCCTGCTTATTCTTGTTCCGCAATTAGATGTGTTTTTGTTATAATTAAGCAGCCATGCCGGAATTTTCAAGTCGCAAACAGACAATCCTGTATCTGTTGGAGAAAAATAATTATTCAACTAGGAAACACTAATACTTAATTGCGCTGTACTAAATTGCTGAAAGAATTTATGCCATCCAAAATGCTCCAGTCGTCGCAATTTAATCCAGATCTGTTTGAAACCTTGTATATCTATGTCTACATCTATATTGTGTATAAAATTTCTATGTGCATAAACATCTGTGCCTTACTTAAACGAAAAAGATTGTTTAAAGGTCAAAAAACTGAAAAATACTGCGTTTCGCTAGCCTTAAAATTATGACAGAATATTGTCCATAACAACTTTTGGTTAAATACTCATAATATGTGTATTAATAGTTTCAGAGAAATTATTTAAACATTTTGAAGTGAAAGATCTATTAAATATCACTGGAATTATTTACTAAATTACTCAAATGTTGAAAACTACATATCAGAATGACCTCAAATTCGGTACAAATCCTATTCTTGACTACTGTAATAAACTCTGAAAATATGGCGAACATTGGACAACAAATGCATTTTCCAATCTCCTCAAATGTATTATAGTTATCTTAGGACGTCATTAAATAAGAAGTGAAAGAACAAGAAACCTCAGCGTTATAATATTTAACTTCTAGTATGAGTGATTCGTTTAAAAGCTCAACTTTTAGTGTCAGCTGTGCAAAAAGTGATATGGAGTTTCAGAACATCTTTACAATACTGCCGCGTTGCCACGGAACACATAACGTAAACGGAAGCGGGAAGCATTCCTGATGTTTAATGTTGCGTGGGCTGACGTCACATTGCTAGGAAGCACTAAAGTTTTAGCCAGTTTTAAATACCGATTGTGAATTTTGTATAAGAAAAGATTTGTTGAGCATGTTTGAGATAATTTGTGTATCAGAGGCCATCACGGACGTACAGCTGAGAAAATAAAGAATAATTAAAAGGAAATCGAACAGTAACTTTGTCACAATCGTTTTCTGACCTAGTCGACAGTTGCCTGGAATTCAAAGTATTATCTTCGTTTCGAAAAAAATCCGATCAGAGATTCATTGGAATAAGTCACATAATTCAGTTCCTTCTTGTTATTTTCTCTACTACGTATAGTAAAAAATTCGATGTCGAGAGTTCACTGAAAATTTTTTTAAGGCCCCTGAATAAGAAAAAGCACTTTTAAAACGAAACGTCAGTTAAAATCAAAGTTGGTAGCTAAGTTTAATGTCTTTCAAGGATGCGACACGAAGTTTTTGAAGAAAATTTGTTCACTCTTAACTATCCTCTACGTGGAAAATGTTTCGAAAATTTTTATTTTCCTGAAAATGGTTCTAACGATTTTGATAAAAATGCCGTATGTTTGACATATTTTTGTGGAAAATCAAAAGTTTTGTCAAATGGAACTTCGTTAGTCACTTTTATATGTTAACTGTGCAAAGAGAACGGAATTTGAAATCTTTAAAATATTTGACTATCGCTCAAATTCTGCTGTATTCTCATATTCCCCTTGTACCTACAAGGAAATAACCAATAAGATAATTTGTCCAAATGTTTATCTCAACTAACACGAAGAAGATATAGGAATAAGAGTTTGTAAGAATGGTTACTACAAGAGTAGAGAAAGTCATGTGAGTGCAACACGTCAGATTGTTTTTGTTTCTAAAACATCTAAAAGTGAGTAAAGCATCTAGGAAAAGAATGATCCTTAATTTCTTGCAAATCAAAATTAGTGCAACACTATTCAGAGCGTTTTGTCTTTTCTGGTCAGATATTATGGAGCCCCTATCCCCTCCCTCCCCTACACACCCCAGAAAATAAACAGTCACTTGTTCGTCTGCCACGTCCCTTTCTTCTGCAATACAATGCCACTGTATTCGGATCTGTTGTAACAAATGTCAGGCTTACAAAATGTTCGTTTGTTGTCGTGCCCCATTGCGATCAATTTCTTCGTAACCCCTTTTTTAACAACTGCAGTAGGGGCGTAATTGGTTTCATTGTCTGAGTCACTAACTGCAACAGCTGCCACATCAAGTGTGTCCTAGAGCAAATGGGCCACATTGTTGCACCTTAGTTTCTCTTATCGCATATGGTGAGATGCACCCCGTGACTGACTTGGGCATTTAGTAAAGGAGGAATTCAAGGAAAACGCCAGAACTTGTATACAGGGTTATAAACGTAGATACTTTGATAACTGCTAATTTAATATGTATCCACTGCGGAGTGTTAGTCTTCGTCTAACAGTTTTTCCCACAAACTAATCACGATGTTCTTTGCATGGTCGTAACTGCGCGGGGAAATGAACAACGCCTGTCGCATAGACTATACATTTTGCTTTCACGTCTCAACGCGTCACCTGCTGCTCTAGATATTGTAAGGTCATTGGCCCTGCAGAAAGCATTGGAACTGCATTCCGGTACATCATTCGTTATCACTCTGCGTCATGCCTTCTGTGGCACGCCTATTTGTACATATTAACAAACTTGAAAACTTAATAAATAAAATTATAGGTTCCCATATGAAGCAACTGTTAATGTAATACTGTTCATTACACTGGATACCAGTAAATTTTTGTTTATTTAAAATTTTTAATAAATATGTAAATTTAAATTTTAAAGAAATATATATATTTATAAAAAGTATTAGTTATGGGTATAATTATAATATTAAATTAATTTTAAGTAATAATAATGATGTGTAATAATGATAATAATAGCAATAATATAATTTATAATTGTATGTAATAATTATAATTAATAATTTAATTTTATATATTTGTTTATTGTTTAGTAATAGTTTGTGGTTGTGAGTGATGTGTATATTTTGTTGTATTGAGGAGATAAATTTGTTTTAATTTTATTGTTTTTTTAATATAAATTTATTTAGAAATTTTATTGTGTTTTGATTGATATGATTTGTTATTGTTTTAGAGTATTTATTTTTGAGGGTGATTATGTGTGAAATGTTATAATTTGTGTTTTTGTTTTTATTTTCTTGTTTTTTGTTTTTATGATATATAATCTAATTTATTTATCTTTATAATTTGTTATATATTATATTATTTTGTAATTTTATTTTAAATTTTTTGTGTAAAGTATGTTGTATGTATGAATGTGTAGAATAAATAAATTTTAAAGATCTGGCATATTAGCCCTGGTTTAAGTAATTAGGTGCCAGGGTTATTATACAGATTTTTATTTAATTTTCTTTTTTATTTTGTTCATTACACTGTCCTCAATTATAAGTACAAATATGTACATTTACAGCCCTAACACCCCGATACGATAAGTAATATCCTATTTAACTATTCCCAGGCACTACGAACTGGAAATTGTAAACTGGAATCTTATTCTTTACTAACCAGGAGAGATGCCTCCGCGGTAACCAGTGAGGGTGTGGTGTGTACATGGATTCCTGGTCACGTAGGTTTGCCGGGGAATGAAATGGCAGATTTTGCAGCAAAAGTTATTATTATAACTATTATTATTATTATTATTATTATTATTATTATTATTATTATTATTATTATTATTATTATTATTATTATTATTATTATTATTATTATTATTATTATTATTATTATTATTATTATTATTATTATTATTATTATTATTATTATTATTATTATTATTATTATTATTATTATTATTATTATTATTATTATTATTATTATTATTATTATTATTATTATTATTATTATTATTATTATTATTATTATTATTATTATTATTATTATTATTATTATTATTATTATTATTATTATTATTATTATTATTATTATCATCATCATCATCATTATTTCTGTTATTACTATCTGCTATTACTACTCAAGGTTAAAAACACCTACTTCTGGTGATATTCCGATGTCGAATTTTGGGAAGAATGTAATATCTCACCCAGGACAAACAAATTAAATGGTCAAATGCAGCAAGAACGTCCTTAAAGTCCATTTTTGTTTATCAACTAATCATTTTGCATATTAAACTTGCTCCAGCTATCCTAAACGCTAGCTATAATGTCTCTTTGCCGCATTTGAACAGTAGGTGCTGTGTGACAGAAAGAAACAGAGCGAAGGGGGCGGGAGGGGGGAGGGGGGAGGTTTTTATTTGTAGTGTTGTTGGAGTCGTTGGCCATTACCCCACCCCTCCAAATCACTCCCTGTTTCGCGTTTTATGGACCCAATTTGCTATTAACGCTTTTGTGGAAAAGCCGGCCGGCAGGCAGACCGGCAAATGGCACAAATCTGTCGAAACTGAGAGCAGGTTTTGTAGGGCAGGCAGGCGCTATAAGTAATTCTGACACAAGTACAAATGAAACAGAAAATTATCATCGTTTTTCCTCTCTATTTCCCTTTTCCCTGACTTTTGTCACACACCAGCTCTTTCCTAACAATCAAACAGGCAACAACATTAAATTTCCATAACCTCACCTCACTCCCCTACACCGTCAAAAACACTGCACAGGCAGGCCCCTTTTCACTCCAGTGCTTATAGGGTACGTATATAAATCATGCGATGATTTAAACAAAATTCTCCTACGGCAACAGGAAACAAATTACACAGCCTTCGTTAGCACGCGTGGCCGACCTAATGGAAATTTCTTTGACACCGGGAAGCACTTTCTGTGCCCACAGAATCGAATTCATAACCCCTTGAACTCAAGCGCATAGTTTTCTCATACAAATTATAACTAAAACAATGTGCCTTTCTCCATTTAAAAAATATTTTCATTAACCCTCATTAGAAAAATTAAATGCGGGTCGGTAGAATGATTATAATATTGCCAGTACCCTGTTATATACGTTAGTGGCAATTCAAGCCGAGGTTTTAGAACTAGATTGATGGATATCATCGGGTTTTTCGTTTATTCTCTACTACGTATAATAAAGTAGAGCAACTATTATATTCCACCCAAAATTCGATGCCCAGATTTCTCCAGAAATATATGCTTTGAGGCCCCTGAATCCAAAACACACATATTTACAAAAAGGTCTGTGTCAGTCTGTGGACAGATAACTCCAAACCGAAAAACTGGCTAAAAACCAAAGTGTTTAATGTCTTTCAAGGATACCACACGAAGAATTTGAAGAAAATTGCTGCACCCTAAACTACCCTTGACTTGGAAAATTTTTGTAAAATTTTGACTTTGTTGAAAATGACTAACGATTTTCATTAAATGCCTTATTTTTATATTTTTTATGACAAAGGAAATGTATATCTTGAATTTTCTGGCTATAGCCCAAGTTTACTATAGATGTCTTTTGCATAATTGGTAAACCGTAAGAGATAGACCAAGTCTCACTATACAAAAAATGTAGACATTACTGAAGTACACAATTTATATGCAAATAAGGTTTTTTGTAGAGTGAACCATTTCGGGGGCATTCCCTGCTATTTGTGCGAGTTTTGGAAAACAAACTTTCGTCAAATGGAACATGGTTATTCGTTTTTTTATATTAGTCGTGCAAAGAAAACGGAATTTGAAAGCTTTAAAAGATTTCACTATCGCTCAATTCCCATATTCCTTTTATCCACAAGGACATAAGCAATAAGAACATATCTGCAAACGAAGAAGATATAGAAAGTTGTGTGAGAGCAATACATAAGATTTTTTATAATCGACGCGAAAACTTCTTAAGTGGTACAAAAGATTTAAAATACCAATAGTCATGACTTGAGAAATTTGAATTGCCCTCTGTCCAAGAATCCATTTTGCTTAATCTGCGGGTTAGTTAGTACTGGTGATGGACTTTTGGAAATAATGAAATTCCTCCTGTATAATTTCAAGTTATAGTTTAAAAAAGACTTTTCAAAAAATTAAGAAAGACAATAATGCACCAGAATGAATTACAAATCCTATTTGCACCACTCCAATCAATTTCTCTGATCTGCAATTAAATCAACACAAGGCATTTTGGAAATGACTGCTCACGGTTCGCTGGAAAGAAAATTCGAACTCTGAACTTAAGAGACATTGGCTTCTTCCATTGTTCTCTACATATTTGTGTGAGCCACATTGACAACAATCAAAACGAAACAGAGCAATCATTTGAATGCAGAAAAACACAACGCTCCTTTTTGTAGTATTTAATAAATTATAATATTTTAAGTATATTAGCTATGTATATCCATTATCTGAATTAAGGATAACTGTAATGGTAGGCTAAGGGATACCAGCTCCAATGGAAAATTGTCTTTGGGGGTACGCGGAGAAAAAAGGTTGAATACCAGTAACGTAGGGCACCACAGGTGGCGATACAGGTGAAGTTAAACAATTGCGAAAGCAAATTTGGGAAGAAAACTTTAGTTTGGAAACCCCCCGGCATTTCGCACTTGAGGAGTACCTGAAAAAAACGTCAGCTAAGGCAGAACGGTCCTGACGAGATTTGAACTGTGGATCTGCAGTTCAGGATTCTGTGCCTCAAAGACTTCAGCTATCCATAAAGGTTATCTAGATTCTGAAATTATCAAAAAATATTCGCTTCGAGTTTGGGAAGTGAAAAAAGAAATGTTGCCGGAAGTGCGTGTGGCAGTTAACCACTGCGCCATGCAGTGTTGACGGTGTAGAGTAGCTCGGTCTACAGGGGTGGCACAACTATGCCGTAATGAATCCATTCATCAGTAGAATACCATTGGTAGCAAACCACGCCGTCCTTTTTCCCTCCCTGTAAACGAATTGCCGGCCTGATTGGTCTCCTTTGTCACGGGGGACCTGTCCGTCCCCCAAAACGTTCACTTGTTTTTAAAGGATGCAGCTCAAAACAATGCGAGAGTTACAGTGCGATAAACACTTGGTTGTTACGGCTATTGTTGTTGCAGCACACCTAATGATTATATGAGATGTCTTCATAGGTATAACACAGTTTGGAATCCATTTGCCCAACATTCATTGTGATCTGTTGAACTGGTTGTTGCGTTGATTCAATTGTTCCTCCATGTGCTGCAGTTTGCTCATTTAGCCACAAACACAAACGTCAGAAAAATGCCCAAGTTATCTGTAAGCACTGGAACCCGCATTGCTGTAAACCAAATAGCTGTTTAAGGGGACCAGAAAATCACAAATGATCAAATTTCACATTTCACCGACATAAACTTAGTGATTCTACTGGATTCAGAATATACCTACCCGCGTTTTACTTAACCTCATCAGTGAAAGGAGATTTCTGGGAGAATGACACGTATACCGCTAGATTATGTCCATGCTCGATGCCAGAATCGTCCCCTCTCAAACCAAATATCCGGCTTTTTACACATTTGTATGTGTGTGATTCAAAGTTTAAATCTATCCAAGGAGAAAGCCTAAATGAAAACACATGACGAACACTATCGATGTGGAATTGTTCTTGAAATCCAAGCGTCCGATTTGGGCATAGATGTAGGTCGGGGGCAAAATTGGATTATAAATTAGTTACTAAAACTGTTACCAAAAATCTGATGTGTTGCACTCACATGACTTTCTCTACTCTTGTACCAACCATTCCTACAAACTCCTATTCTATCTTCTACGTGTTAGTTGAGATAAACTTTGGGTGGCTCAGTTGGCTAGACCCTGATTTACTGATCCCAAGGTCACGGATTAATATATTTCCGGTGAAATCTTGACATCGAATTTTTGAGTATAATATACTTCCTCTACTTAACAGTAGAGAAAGTAAAAAGTTTGAAATGTTACAAACAACTCAAAGTTATCAAATGAAAATTGTAAGTGTATTTGTAATACTAATTACACATTTATCTTTCGATGTATTCACTTTCTATACGAGCACAATCTTTAAAAATCTTGTCTGCTCTATTCGACAAAGTTTCTCAGCGCCTCTTAACACTTCTTTTTTTACGATCGTCTATTGCTGTCTGTTGCGTAACATAACATTTGAATATCGTTATTAATATTTCTTTACTTCCTGAATTTGGATATACTTAAATAATATAATACCTTTCTTTCCATTATTTTGAACATATTCGCATACTTTCTAGTATTTCACCTTAGAGTTAAGGAATAAATACGTCTCAAATCTCTGTATGACATTAAGGAATGGTGACTAAACATACAAATGTATTGTAAAATGATTATTGTTACAAAAGCTTAACCTAAATTGTGTATTTTACTTCTTATAATTTAACAGTTATACGAACTTACTATTGAGAAAATCAAATAACAACAGGCAGCTGTCAATAAAAAGATAGTTTGGGGTGGTATTTTCCTAAAAATATTGATGCATAGAAAGGTACAATGAGACTGAAAAAAGTAGTGCCATGGCTGGGGTTTGAACCACGGATCTTTGGCTTTTCGTGCACTCGCTCTACCACTGTCAGTGGTTCCTGTGCCTGTATGTGTGGTTCCGGAAGATACGTCGATCGTCGTGAGGGATTGTAACGGCGTAGTTAAATGTATAAGAGACAGAGAAAGTGAAGAAAGACTCTGAAAGAACAGAGCAAGGTTATGGGAAGAACAGTTGTTAGCTACGAGAAGAAAACTGTATTTTAGTACAATTTTAGATGACAATAAACTGATCGAAAAGTAACCGTGTTTTCCATTTAGTTACAATATAATTCACGGATATATCTGCAATAAAATATACACAAAAATTACACTAATTTATATCAAGCACATTTATTGTATAGCTAACCATTTCTAAGATATTTCTTGTTATTGATTTGAATTTTTCTATATCTGAAGCTTAAGCTAAGTCATTTATCTTTCCTTTAGTCTTGAAAAGATAAGGGAATTTCAAAGTCATCACACAGCAACCAGTTCTTAGAAGATTTCACTGTCGCTTAAAGTTTGCTATATCCCTATTACAAGTAAATATGTAGTAAAATAATTTCTACAAATGTTTATCTAGATTAGCTTTCCCCTCCCCGCCAGTGCGAGTTGCGGGTGGTCGGACTTTACGGCGAAGAGCCTTTGGACGGCAGGCAAACAGAAGAAGAACCAAGATAGAAGAAGAAACTCCAAGAATATTATTGAAGAAGTATATAAAGTCATGTAGTCAGATTTTTCAAATTTGATTCCATTTTGCAGTTAGGCTGCAAATGACCAACACGAAAAAGAACAATTATTTTCATTACACATATAGCATATTTAACGAAATAAACTAATGTGTTGTGCTACTAAAACAAGGCATTGTATGCATTAAATATAAAAAAGCGAGTACCTGTAAACAAGCTGCATTTATTAACCATAAATCGCGATTCACGAGTGCATTGAAAATGATAATAACAAAACATACCACAGTTTAATGGAGACATACGTGTTTTTCCAAATGGAACGGCTATATATATTTTTTTCCTTTTTTATACAACGACTGCAGTTCCTGCCGCACAGGGCGCGTTTTAAAAGAATAATCTCTGAACCTGGCGAGGGGCGGGGCGAGGGGGGGGGACAGTTGCATTTGCTTGCCCTAGCGGCTCACTCGGTAGTTACAGAATTAACAGTGCTCGGCTGATCGCACATCGATTCGGCAAACAAAATAATCATCTGTTAATAAAGGGGCGGGGGAATGTTAAACCAAATGGGGTTATTTGTCAACTGGCTTTCGGAGAGGTATCGGGTGATTGGTGATTCATTTTCAAAATTATACATACGTACGTATATATCTACTTCTCTCTTTGCTGTTCCTACACGAAGGGTTAACATCATGTTAATGTCCTTTATTTGAGAGGCATGCTTTGCTGAAAAGATTATTAATTACAAATGGCGATGTTTAATGACAAATGGAACGTTGATACCGTGCGACGATATCCGATCAAACAACACATCGATTATATCCCAACACTTGCGTCTCTGTTTAACGCAAACTGAATCGCGCTGCGTAAATCTACTGGAAGCAAAACCCTTTCTACTTGCATTACTGTGGTTAACGATACCGGGGCTCTGAATTTTCAAAACCCAGTTGGAGCCCTTTACTATATCTTACATTCTACAACAGAGGTGCCAAAACTGACACCATGGGTCATTCTCCTATGTATAGTAAAGTAGAACAAGTATTATATTCCACCCGAAAATTTTATGTCGAGATTTCACCGGAAATATATGTTTGACGTCCCCCAAATCCAAAAAAAAAGCATTTTTAGAAAACGGTTCCTGTGTGTGTGTCTGTCAGTCTGTGGACAGCATAACTCAAAAACGAAAAGTCGGTTAAAAACCAAAGTTGGTATTTAAGTTTAATGTATTTCAAGGATGCGACACGAAGATTTTAAAGAAAATAGCCCCACCCTAAACTACCCTTTACATGGAAAAGTTTTCGAAAATTTTGATTTTCTTGAACATGGCTCTAACGATTTTGGTTAAAATGTCATATGTTTAAGATATTTTTATGACAAATGAAATGTATATTTTGAATTTTCTGGCTATAGCCCCTGTAGTTCTGTTTACTCTTTAGGATTTTGGCATACCTGCTAAACCTTAGAGATAGACCTAATCATACCGCACAAAAAATGTCGATCTTGCTAAAATACACAATTTATGTCTCAATAAATTTTCTTGTAGGTTGAACCGTTTCGGAGATATTCCTTGTTATGTGTGTGAGTTTCAGAAAACTTAAAACCTTCGTGAAATGGAAGATCGCTCATTTTTTAAATATTAAGTGTGCAAAGCGAACGAAATCTGAAAGCTTTAAAAGATTTGACTATCGCTCAAAGCCTACTGTATTGTAATATTCCCCTTGTACCTACAAGGAAATAAGCAATAAGATAATTTGTACAAATGTTTATCTCCACTAACACGAAGAAGATATAGGAATAAGAGTTTGTAAGAATGGTTAGTACAAGAGTAGAGAAAGTCATGTGAGTACAAACATCAGATTTTTAAACAGAATACTTTGACGAGCATGCACGAGTAAGTTTCTCAGGCCAGCCTCCCGAAGTCTTGGACCTCAAAAATTGTGTCAAGTTTGGTGGCGACCAAGTCCCTGGAAGGTTAGTGACCCTTTGGGATGGAAATAATGGAGGGGTAGGAAATTATTAAAAGTGATAAATTGGCTTTGGGTAAGTATCAAGCATTTAAGTTATTAAAATCGAAAATGTAAATAGTGCTACTTTAATAAAATAGTAAGAGTAATAACAATAATTATAATTGTTATTAGACAGTAGCTAACGAAATTAGTATAACAAAAAATAGTAAAGAACATTGCTTCTAATATAAAAGAAATGATAAATACAAAGGAAATAAAAAATATTGAAGGTTAATTTGCTGTGATAGACATTGTGACACGTAAAGGAGATAATTGAACATTATTGAACACATCTGCAGCATCTGACAATAGAGTAAGACTGAAGAAGCGAATGCTTTGTTTACTAATGCGGCTACTGCCTTCAAATATGCGTTCATACCTACAACGAGTGTAGGTTCAAACTAGGTCAGTCCTAGAAAACTGATTTCGCCATCTATCTGTGTGTTTGTTAACACATGCTACAAGAAATGAGGGTAGGAGCGTTACTCTTTCAAGCTTTCCGAGCACTATTCACCAGCAGTGTCAACATCCGCTTCGTCCACCAGGAACACCGCATGCGGGTCCGTGGGATCGAACCTGGGCCGCCGCTTGCCACACAGATGTCCACAAATGTATTCCAACGGACACGCTATAGGAAATATACTTCCAAAGTAATTATTGCTTACTTAGGCGAGTTTGGTGGCGTAAACATTCGCCTATAGTAATAGCTGAGTATTTTAAAATATGGACCATAAGCAGAATTTTAAATTTTGAAAAATTTCTAAAATATTACAACGGAGAAAAACATTTCAAAATGTTACTAACAAAAGCTGGCCTGGCTTTCTGTTTATAGCAGCAGCGCTATCACCGCGCGAAGGAGACAGCCATGAATAACGAGAATATCAGTATCTATAAAATGAATTGTAAGCAATATAAGGAATATTCTAATATCTATATATTTTTGGTCTGTGAGAATAACATCATGTTTAATAAATATCTCTCTTCACTGAAAATTTAATCTTAGGTTTGCCTTGCGTGAGCGCGAAAATATTGAAAACCTCTTTTCGATATATTGTTTAATCTTGTTGTTCTTCGTCCACATCAAGGACAGGGGTTTTTCCGTTCCGAAGCCAAAGTATCACCTAAACCGCTGCTTTCATCTGTTTCTGGGACGTCCTACATCCCGTCTTCCTCTTGGCTTATATAAAACTACTTGCAGCGGCAGACGCTCAGGGGACATTTCTTGCACATATTCACACCATCTCTCTTAATACCCTCCCACTTGTTTCATCATACTGTTTTGTATCTTCAATTCTTTTCTAATTTCTTGACCTCCTCTTTGGTCTCTGAGACTAACCCCTAATATCGATCTTAGAATAACGAATACTCCATTCTTTAGTTTTCGCTTGTTTGCTTTAAAAATGAATTATTATATCCAATGCCAAATATTTCATACCAGCATTTTTAAAAACATGTTTCTATTTTTCTAAAACTTACAGAATGTCGAGTCTCCGCACATTCCATGTTAGGGAACACTAACTCCAACCAGATGACACGCTGCAGGACCTAACAGAACATATAAGATAAATTAATAATAAATGTACAAATTGAATTAAATATTAATATACCATTATGTTCGCACTCCCTTTACTTTAGCTAGTCTTGTACAAACTATTCCTAAACACAATTATTCCTCTATATACTTTGTTAATAGGGATAAGTATTTGCAGAAATTATCTTATTTATAATAGGTACAAGCGTAATATGCTAATGTAGTAGCAATAGACAAATACTTTAAGAGCTAGTTACTATGAGAGGGCTTTGAAATTCCGTTCATTCTGCATCTGAAGAGATAAAAAACTGAATAACTGCTCTCCATTTGAGAAGAGTATAAGTATTGGAAAGTACAAATAGCCAGGATTAACTACAGGGTACTTACACAAACTTCAACATATAAATTTTATTCCTTATGCCCATGTCTCAAACATGTGTTTTTAGGCCTGGAATGTTTCATTCTAAAATTGGCTTTCCCAATTATCATTTAATTTCAAGTTTCACCTATGTAACCGCTTATGAAACCGTGTGAGATAAGAGAGGGTGTTAAACACTATTAAAATCTCAAACACACAATACTTTTGATAATAAATCTTAATTTTCATTTCATAATTTAACTTATAACAAGTTGGTTTTGCAGAATTCTACGAAAACTTTTATCTAGCAATCTATGATATTTCAGTTTTAAATATGTGACTCTGTCCTTGGCTAATTACCTCTACCAGGTAACGGACCTGAGGGTCTACCTATGACCTCAGATGGATCATAGCCTTTACGGGAGCAATTACTGTTGTATCGGGTTCGGCGCTCCAGAGCCTTCGTTTTCTGCATTCGAGAATATTCCACTTCTAAAAACTTTTCCATTGTTTGCGGATTTCTTGGCGTATGGTGGTGTCGGTCAACTGGCACGCATGCTTGCTTGTTCAAAGTAAAGAGTACTCCTCGTGGACATTAGAGGGCTGCTTGGTTGACAGGTCGTTCATCACTCTCTCTCTCTAGGCACTTCAGTGGGAGCGGCCTCTTCGATTATTGTAATGTTCCAATGTTCCATTTGTATGCCGCCTTTAACATCGAAGGCGGAACAATTGCTCAACAGTTATGGTGTTCACTCGTTTAACGATGGTTTTGACTTTTGGGTTTCTATTACTTTGGATTAACTTATTACTTTAAATTCGCACACACATTCATACACCATTTATACTTCCAGCCTCTAGGGAGGATGGGGAATAATCCTAGTGGAAGAAAGCTTCCTACCCTTCCAGCCGGAAATCGAACCCGGGATCCCGTGCTCTACAAATTGAGCTACGGGGCCAGTCACCGTCTAGAATCGTCTTTTGAGGCATTTATATCTTAGGTTCCCCTTGAATTTGACACCGTCGCTTCTGTTATTGGGCAGCCTCTAACGTTCTTTACATATATTTACATTTTAATGTGCTGTTTTTTCTTTTTTTTTTTCTTTTTTTTTTTTTTTTTCTTTTTTCTTTTTTTTTTTTTTTGCTAATGTTTGTAACATTCTTCAGTTTGTCTTTTATTATTACTTTTGTACGTTGTACCACTTTTCTCAGCTACTCTGCTGCTGCTTTGCTTTTTCCTAAAATGTGTCAGTCGATTCTAACCTTATCCTTTATCTACCCTCTTTTTTCTTGCCCACGTTTCCAAGCATTTGCTAATAATTCCCTCCACCACAATGATTCAACTTCATTCAGTTAACCTTCCCTTTTTTTCTCGCTCTTAATTTCTACTTAACTTGAGCCCTACAAGTTAACTAAGTCCACCTGATTTTCCTTGTCACAGGGCTCGAGACAGCGGTTTCCTCTCTTTTCTTTGGTTTTCCATATATTAACATAGTTTTCCTATCTGACATCCACTTGCCCGAAACGTCATCTTTCCATATATGAGACACAACAGATATATGTAGGTCGACGTGCGACAGATGCCCCGTATTTCCCTGTTGTTGTATCTCGTGTAGTTGAACCTGGATACCAAGAGAAGTTGTAAACGCTCGTATTTCACACAAATTAATCGCTGAAGTATTCACCATCTCACCAGTAGGTTGTCCACGCTACGCTAATTTAACACAGTTCAAAAATCCATTCGTTTTTCTCGGAAATAAACAGAGAGAAAGAGAAGCAGGGGAAAAAATCCATTCTTTTAATCACGCAAAAAACTGGGCAGCGGGAGATAAGCCTGAGCTATCATTGTGATTTCGCGTAAAGGGAAAGGGATTTGATGTCATTAATTGAACTGCATTTCATCCCCACTTGTTCCCGTGGAGGAGAGGGAGAGAGAGAGGGATTAGGTCGATGATGGATCCAATTATCATTTGTGAGCTTTTCAAGCCAGCCCGTGACCGGCGTGCGACATTTCAAACTCTGCGGTTTCCAGTTCTACTCTCTTTTGGCAGGTTCATTATAATAGCTTCTGCCGGGTAATTGACTAATTAACTGTGCTAGATGTATGTGGAACAAAGCCCCCGGCTTTCACGCTGCCTGACAGGTTCAAACCCAAGCCAATTACATGCTTCGATAATATGAGGAGGTCTGTCTCGCTATAAGCCACCCAGCATAATGGGTAGGTATCGCGTTAAGAATGGGGCTGCCTGCCTACTGAGATGCAGTCGATGTTTGATGCTTGCTCTAGCGACCAGCTCTGAGAAAATAGACACTTCTCTCTCCATTTCTATATATACGTACCTAGCTTCTACAAATATACTTAAGAAAGTTTATTTTTCTAGTGAGTGAGTGCGTGAGTGACTGAGCGAGTGAGTGAGTGAGTGAGTGAGTGAGTGAGTGAGTGAGTGAGTGAGTGAGTGAGTGAGTGAGTGAGTGAGTGAGTGAGTGAGTGAGTGAGTGAGTGAGTGAGTGAGTGAGTGAGTGAGTGAGTGAGTGAGTGAGTGAGTGAGTGAGTGAGTGAGTGAGTGGAGTTTAAGGGCCCGTTGATAGCTGGCTGATTTGGGCCCTAGGTCATATTTTAAAAGCTAAAACACTGTCAAAGTGATGTTGAAAAGGTGAAAGCTAAAACACAACATTAAAATAGTAAATATTTAAAAACATTAAAAAGAAAAGAGAATGTTAAAATGTGAATGCTAAAACAGCAAGGTTAAAATACTAAAACAACAGACGGTAAAAACAACTCAAACCAGAGATCAAATTTTAAAACCCTCAAATCAAAGGCCAAGGAGTAAAACACAAGTTAAACTTGTTTCGCGAAATGAACTTCGGCGACGAACCGCAGTATTGTGTCGACGGAGACGTGATCGTCGCGTAGAATCGACCACAGGTTATTTTTCTATTCTTCCTGCTAGTCAAGATAATCTTTCACTCATTTAAAGTACAAGGGGAATAAAGGAAACCACATCGATAATTAGATCTGATGTATTGTACTTACATAACTTCTTTACTCTTGTACAAGCAAGTCTTACTTCATGTTTCAGCTGTTTTAAATTAATGTTCAAATGCCTCGATGTCGCTGCAGTCATAAAAAGAACGAATAATGTACCTATTCCTATTTGAGAAAACTATAACTATTGTAAATTCTTGACAAATCAAAAGGAACATCTTATTCAGTACACAAATGTAGCTTTACTGTTTAACAGTAGTATGTTTTTAGATTGGTTAATATCTCCAAGTAGTCGTGACACAGAAGGTATCATGCTCTCGTGATTATAAATGGTGTACAGGAATATAGTTACATCGCTTTCTGCAAACCCAATGACCTCACAATATCTAGGTCGGTAGGTCACGCATCGAGGTGTAAAGTCAAATGAATAATGACAGGCGTTCTTCATTTCATGGCGCAGTTACGAACATGCAAAAAAATAACAAAACTACAGTCGTCATGAGTGGGGTACAGAACTGGAGGGTGGAATGTGGTCAGCGCCCCGAACCCTCCAGGCCGGTTATGCAGCCTTCGCGACCTGGGGTCGCTACCTCTTTATCAGTAGCCCCTCAGGGACCTAGGAGGCTGAGGGCACCCCGTATCACACCTCCCAGCGTGGGAAAACTCCTCGCACTGATACCGGGGATCGACCCAGATATATATTAAAGGTTCTAATTAATTATCAAAATACGTCCACTTATAAGCCAAATGGCCTATATGTAAATTTTCTATAGACAAAGAAAGTACACGGCCTGTTTACATCAGCTAAAAATAAGAGAAACAACAAAACTATATTATATCCACAGTATTTGTGCATTTTATTTATATCCTTGGTAATTTTGGTAGCATTAGACGAAATGCATAGCAGAATGGAGGAATTTTAAGATAGAGCAAAGCTTCTTACCTACATTTAAATAGGATTTAGTAACAATGGACTAAATGTTCAATGAAGACAATCAACAGAGATGAACAATGAAACTAGTTATTAAGATGTCATTACTCGTATGTCCCTGAAGATCGGCGAAGCTAATCAATGCATAGACATAACCTATAGTGCACAGAAATGCATTTCCCATTTGTTCAAGCATGCATTTGTTTTCACTAAAGTCGTGTTTTGCTGTTATATTAATTGAGAAAGCATAATCCCATTAGAGCTAAATAAACTGTGATGTTAATCTATCTATACTTCAATTCACTTTGCATCGTGTCTTCATGTGGAGCTAATATCGAATAATATCTTCAACGAACTGTGTATTTGCTTTAAACACCTCCTAGTAATGTAATGTAATGATGAGTTGTGTTAAAGTTGAAAATCTGACTGCCTCGTATGTTGTGCTTGCATTAAAGCATGGTTTACCTACACAATTCATGATCATTTTCAGCACGTGTTGTACTCACATGACTTTCTCTACTCTTGTACTAACTATTCTTACAAACTCTTATTCCTATATCTTCTTCGTGTTAGTTAAGATAAACATTTGTACAAATTATCTTATTGCTTATTTCCTTGTAGGTACAAGGGGATTATTAGAATACAGTGGGATTTGAGCGATAGTCAAATCTTTTAAAGCTTTGAGATTCCGTTCTCTTTGCACACGTAACATATAAAAAAAATAAACAACGATGTTGCATTTCACGAAAGTTCTTTTTTCCCAAAACTGACACAAATAACAAGGAATATCTCCAAAATGGTTCACTCTACAAAAAATGTATTCAGATATAAATTGTGTTTAGCAATATTACCCTTTTTACATAGTAAGATTTGGACTATCCCTTTCGGTTTACCAGTTATGCAAAAGTCATCCAGAGTAAATAGGACTTCATGGGCTATAGCCAGAAAATTTAGAATATACATTTCATTTGTCATAAAAATATCTCAAACATATGGCATTTTAATTAGGATCATTAGAGCCATTTTCAAGAAATTTTGTTCAAAATCTTAGTGTCCCATCTTTGAAAGACGTTAAACTTAAATACCAACTTTGGTTTTTAACCGGCTTTTCGTTTTTGAGTTATGCTGTCCACAGTATGACATACAGACAGACACAAACATACACACGGAGTTTTTTCTAAAGATGCTTTTTTTTGGGGGGGGGGGATTTAGGCAGACTCAAAACATATATTTCCGGTGAAATCTCGACATCGAATTTTTGGGTGGTATACAATGGTTCCTCTACTTCACTATACATAGAGAAACTAAACGAAATCTGAAGTTTTATATTTGCAACCTTTTCTGCAATTTTATTTTCACATTACTTCCAAATTCTCTACAGCTTGTCTATGCTAGACAGATGAAATTATTTATATCAAATAATGTTTGGGTATTTACCATTTCTAAGATATTCTTTGTTTTTGGTTCGAATTTTCCGATAATTTTCTGAATGCATTTCTCAAATGGAAGGTCGTTATTCCTTTATCTCCCCTCCCTGGTCAGCATAGAGCACGCAATTTCCAAGCCATTACATAGCGACCAGGTTTAAAAGATTTGACGAACGTTTAAAGCCTATTAGTACATTTCCATTGTACCTACATAGAAATATATACTAGATATCTATCTCATTAGCATGAAGTAGATGGAAGTGTATTTATAAAAATAGTTTATGCAAGAGGTGGTAGAGAAAGTAATGTGAGTGCAACACAGATTTTTACTTTCTCTACTACGTATAGCAAGTAGAGGAAGTATTGTATTACACACAAAAATTCGATGTCGAGATTTCTGTGCGCCTATGGACAGCATAATTCAAAAAATAAGAGACGGTTAAAAACCAAACTTGGTATTTCAGTTAAGTATGTTTTAAGGATGCGACACAAAGTTTTTGAAGAAAATCCCTTTACGTTAAACAATCATTTACATGGAAATATTTTCGAAAATTTTTATTTTCTTGAAAATGGCTCTAAAGATTTTCATTAAAATGGCATATGTTTGAGATATTTTTATGACAAATGAAATGTATATTTTGAATTTTCTGGCTATAGCCCCTGTAGTCCTGTTTACTCTGGATGATTTTTGAATAACTGGTAAATCGTAAGACAGACCAAATTTTAATATACAAATCATGTAGATCTTGCTAATTTTTTTGTAGAGTGAACCATTTCGGAGATATTCCTTTTTATTTGTTTGAGTTTTGGAACACAAACTTTCGTGAAGTAGAACATCGTTAATCATTTTTGTTAGTCTTACAAAGAGAGCGGAATTTTAAAGCTGTAAAAGATTTGACTATCGCACAAAGCCTACTGTATTCTAATATTCCCCTTGTACCTACAAGGAAATAAGCAATAAGATAATTTGTACAAATGTTTATCTCCACTAACATGAAGAAGATATAGGAATAAGAGTTTGTAAGAATGGTTAGTACAAGAGTAGAGAAAGTCATGCGAGTGCAACACATCAGATTGTTTTTTCGATAATTATGTTAAATTTCTTTGTTGTTTCTTTTATTCGCATTCTCGTACATACTGGACGGTACGGTTTTACTTGCTCTGAGTAATTTATTGCCGTATTTAACAACTTTAACTCAGCCTTTAACCTTTGGAACGTATTGCCGTCTGTTAACTCGGGTAACATGTCAATGAATTTATTTAGGACTTATACATTACGTCACACATACATTCCTATTTACTGTCTCTAGGGAGTAGTCCTGTATGGAGTAAAATTCGTACATCTCAGGCGGGAATCAAACCCGGACCCCTTTCGAGAGGAGGCAGATGCTCTACCGACTGAGCTACCTCGAGTTGAGGTGATTTGCATCGGTTGCAGATAAGCACTCTATTTTTCGGTTTATAATTAACCAAGTTTTTAACATGAAGAATTTCTGTCGTAATAGTCGTTTTCATATTTGGAAAACTGAATGGAATTTGAAAGACTGGTATTCGAAGTAGTTATTTCCAGTTACTAGGGGTGATATACGAGTATCACAATCCGTAACATGGTTCACTGGTCTCAGGTTTTACATCCTGATGATACAGATCTGCATTACTCTGAAATCTTAAACATCGAGTTAATCGAAATAAATGTTTCTAGAAATGTTTTATTAGATATATTAGCATAAGTATAATGTATATTGTATGTATTATATTATTGTATATATATATATATATATATATATATATATATATATATATATATATATATATTGTATATTTTATAATGTATATTTTAGTATAAGTATAATAGAAGAACACAGTAGGCTTTAAGGATAGTCAAATCCTTTTAAACCTGATCACTACATGGAAACTTCAAAAGTGACAATTAATCGGATTTTGATTTCAAATGTTTTACGTCTTCAAATTGTAAAGTAAGCAGGGGAAATGGTATAAATCTGCTACTACCAGTCTTACAATTCAGGCACAGAACTCTATCATCTTCCTCTCGAACACAAAAATATTCGTCCTCCCATTAAATTTTGACATTGTAGTACTCTCCGTGCCATCCGCCTCTGACTATCAGGTCTGTCTCTCATTGCTTTGGTCGGTGTTGGAGGGAAAATAGCATGTGTAGGAGAAGCGAGCGTGTGCTGTAGGGTTGAGCAATCCTGATGTAGATTCATAATGGTCTGACGCAACGGTTATGTTCAACATTGTCTAGAGGTCGGCCTAGGGCGGTCGGAATTGCAAACAAGATAAGAGCACGTTCGCTCAGCGTAATCAGGTATGCCAGAGAACTTATAGTCTTCTGGATGTTTCAACATCCCGAATATTCTGGAAAGCCCCTGCGGCTATATAAGCGAGCGCTCTTGGAAAGTGAGTCAGTTGGGCACGGGAGTAGCCTAATGAAGGATAAAGTGAGGCGAATGAAAAAGTTGAACAAAGTACACTGTATTCGCATTCTTTTCGGGCAGGGTTTGAAGGAGGGCGCAAGGTTTGGGCAACCTTGACCTTCCCTCTAAGTCAGGTATGGCACGGCTGGTCGTGTGCCAGGCGTGAGCAGTCCAAATATCGCCGTTGCAATACCGCCCTTATGCAATATCACCGCAAACTTTGTTTGCAGTATCTATTTGGCTGAAATTTTGGTTTTAGATTCATTAGTTAGAATGTTCAACGTCGCCTGCAATATTTACACACGTACTGTGTTTGCCGCCGTCTGCATGGATCTGTCCCTCCCTCCCTTACTACTGAGCGAGTAAATGAATTAGTGCGTGCGACAAGAAGTAGTTTTCTCTGAGTGAGTCCGTGATGAAGTGGAATGAGTGCTGTAATTACACGGAAATAGAGACGTCCTATGTTGGACTACCAGCAAGTGAACTGTTGAAAGAAGCGGCCACGACGGCGTTACGTCGATGTGCAGGAGAAGAAGTGAACGTAGTTGAAGTGACTGGGAGAGCAAAGAAGAGTGTCTGCGAACATTGAACGAGATAAATTGCATAGGTTTTCACGGCCAGTGTTGTGAAATACACAACGATTATCCAGGTCTAGTGGAAAATCTCCTTCCAGACGGTTCGTTCGAAGCTGCGTCGAACATCCTCAGTGCTGTGACCGTAGTACTCTGCTACTCTCGGCGATGACTGATACGGGGCTGGAAGGAGATTTTCCACTAGACCACGGCCCACAAGCCCGGATAATCATTTTGTATTTTATTGAACGAGATAACTGACACTGTGGGAAAACTGGACGTCACAACAATAAATAAATAATAATAATAACAACAATAGTAATAATGTGATATGTTTCATTGCTTCTTGCAGGTGAACTTAAAATGTTTGAGGGATTTTATCTGACAGAAGACAGTGATTTTAGCTGGAGTTATTTATTATTTTTGTTACTGCGTAATGTATTAATTCGTTTCATTGTTAAGCTGAGCATATTTCGACATTCGCTTGTTTTTTTCGCTCTGTAATGTGAAAGGATATATACCGGGGCATCAGTAATATGAGTTGAGAGGTTGAAATGATCCCCGTGCTTTCATTTCTTTCGTCCTATAATGACTGCTAAGTGGTTTGCACAAAATGAGTAGAGCAAAGTTATAAAAATCGCTTTGTTTATAGTCTCGCGGGAAATGTAGCGCTGCCTGTCAAAACAGGAATCATTATTGTAACAAGTAGTTAGCGATCCGATCCCCGAGGTACCACCCGCCACCGCGCCGGTAATGCAGCGCACTACCTACCCACCTACCTCGCACCCCCATCATCCCGTCAACGTCACGTGTCATGCATGCACATGGACAGACGGACGTCAAGCAAACGACCTTGCTTGTCACACCTCTGAGCTCGGCAGTTAATTAGTGTCGATGCCGTCATCAAATATTCCGTTCTAACTAGACGAGCCCCGAAAACATGGTATCTTGTTCGAATCCCGGCTTGTTTCTGTCATTTTCCTGTTGCATGGTGTTTGACAACACGGGTCGGTCGGTCCGCCTGGGCAACATCCTCAGCTGGTAGATTCAACCTGCCCGGCGACTAAAGCATGTCATGTGACATTAGGGCATCTATTTCATTTGTTTATTTATTTATCCTACTTGTAAAGATCTAATATAAATTTGAAACAACAGCTCTTTGAATACTTACATCACGTTTTGTTTTGGATTTTAGTGCCATAATTTTCTTAAAAATTTTAATTCTTGTTTGAGTATTAATTAGGATTGAATTTTAATAAAAAAAGTTTATGCTTGAAGTTCAAATTGTCTTCGAAAGTTAGTTATTATTGTTACGTCGAAATCGGCATACAACAAAAGACAGACAGAGCCCAGCTACTTCATACCACATACCACATACCACGTGACTGCCAACAATTGAGGCGGCAGAAACAAAGTGAGTTTCGAGAACATTCGCGAGACATCTAGCTACCACTCGAGCAAGGTCCGTGTAGCGTATATAAGGAGACCAGAGATGAAAAGAAAAAGCAGTGTCCGTTACACAAATTGGAAGGTTGGACATGCCAGTTTAAGCATATGCAGACTATCTCTTAACAATACAGGATTGAGAGAATAGCTTCATAAATCAATTTATAAATTGAACCACATTGTGGAAAAATATAATTTTAAATATGGAGTAATACAAAAAATAATACTGTAAAATAGATACACAAAAGACGTCCAACAGTTTAAGTGTTGGGTTGTAGATGTCAAACTTAATTGCAAGTTGGGTAAAACGAACCAATTAAATATCAGTAATGATATTCAGATATTCAGTTTTGGAGTCGAATACAATAATTGTGCATACGTTAGACTAACCGCACAACTTCCATGTCAACCGGAACGAATTAAAATATAGTCCGTTAACTAACATGCAAAATACCATTACACTTAAAATAACTACAACAATTAAATGAAGGAAAAAAACAGATGAAAATCTTATACTAACAATAAATGGAATGAATTAATATGTGAATACATTATTATTAACAGCGTAACGAAATGCACGCGGAGGAGTACAATTTGCAGTTTGACTACGTTGCAGTTTACAGTAAGGGCGGTAAGCATATGATTCGCTGGTTTCATTAATATAAATTTTCAAATCATAAATCATATTTGTATGATGTAGTGCTGCAACGACGTTGTCGCATATCGGATGATCTACAGAGAATAGGACAACATTTTAATCACACAGAACTCTCAGTTGTTTCACGAGAATCGAACCAAAGAGCATGACGTTAGAAGTTAACATTTTGACCACTAGGCCACTGCGGCGATGGTATTCAACTTAAGGGTATCTAAATCCATTTCCGTAACAGGAACATAAAAGTATAAACTCTTGGCCACACCGCTTATCTCCTTTGCGATGCGGCAACCCATCTTGTTTCCGTGTTTGCGGGAAGCATAAATCTCCAGGCCACAGTTTAACTAAACTTGCTGATTATTGCTTCACTTTCCCTGGCACAAAAATATATTGTGTCCTTAGGTTCTTCTTTCTTTCCATTTGTTTTGTTTTTAAACCCTAAATATATACAACATATCTAGTAAAAAGTGACTTGATTCACTGTCTTACGCATTTTAAAGCAACGGTGGTTGAATTAATATTTGAAATGTCCTATTGATAACTTATTCGATCAAAAATATAAGTACTACTGTTTTCATAATTGAAATTTGAGGCGTTTATTCCGGAAATTACAAATCTTGTTTAGATTAATTCAGATATTTATTTGTCAAATGTGATTAAGTCGTACATTTTATACTTTTAAACTCCACTGATTAAAATTTAAAAGACATCACATACTTTTAAAAAAAATAGTGGATTTTCTTTTTCTTAGTTTATTGGTTTTAAAGGTTATTTTCTATACCCTGCCGATTTTGAGTGCATACAAATTAAGGAGAGTTTAAAAAAAAGATTAAAATCTAAAGATTGCTACAGTATACAACTGTGGCGCTTGTATATGGATTTGCTGCTTATATAATAAATGGAACATATGTAAATCAGTCTGTGAATAAATCTGTAAAATGTAGATAACTCTATTGAAACCAGCGTTAGGATAGATTTACGAACTAGTATAAAATGACTTTCTAAAACAGTTACATGAATTTTTATGGTCTGTGGGGGTATATATAGTAAAACTAGCTATAAATACTACTCAGAAAGTAGGTAGATAAGTCCGGAAAACTCTAAAGGTTTAAAATACACACATCATTTCGGGCTCTCACCACAAAATTACTAGTAAACAAAATCAAGGAAGACGTGAGGCCTTTGAACGCTTAATTTATAAACACGAAGGTCCTAATAACTTAACAATATCTTTGAGATTGAAATTGAAGTTTGTGGGAATAGTATAACAGCAAGAAAGTCATGTGAGTGCAACACATTATATGTTTACAAGTGTAGTCAATGACAATGACGAATTACTTAACCTCGCATATTACCCATATTACACATGGCTCAGCAGTGATGTGGAATGCCTGACCAGGAGTGAGTGATGCAAGGAGAATGGCGACATCCTCCACTGCCTCGTCATTATTCCGAACAGCAAGAAACAAATAGACGCTAGAAGAAAAATTATTTGCTCGCGGTTGATTACTAGTACCATTAACTTGAAAACCTCCCTCCCTTCCTCCCTCCCACATCCCCTCCCGCGTGCTGTAATTGACACATCTCGTTCCCTTTTCCTCTTTTAGCAAGGGGTGCCCACCATCCCCTGCTGCAGTGCTTCGTATCTACCCCAAGCTCTCTGACTTTACACAGTTTTTGTTTCTTGCAATGAGAGCTCGTTAAGCCAGCTACTTCAAGTTTATATATCGTCCCTCCATTTTTCTATGTATTCAAGTTGAATTGAAAAAAAAATTAAAACCTTTGAATATAGGAAAAAGGAATAATGTACGAAACGTTTATTATTTAGGCTGTGGTACAATAATACAGGGAGTATATATGCTATAACCTTTAAAATATTAGACCTTCAAAAATGGGAGGAGAAATGTAATTTAGAATGGTATTTCTAATATTAAAATTAATTTTTAATAAACATTAATTTTATTTCCTATGCGGAATCGATAGTGTCGCTTTCAGCTGCGTGGGAATTTGGGCAGACGGCAATTAACACTTGAAAATATTTTAATTGGTGGTTATCAGTGTCGCTATGAACTGGCGCACTTTTATTTCGTTCCGTTCAAGGATGTGAACTGCATTGCTTTCTGAAAAGAGCTCAAGTAGAAATAAAAAATTAAGTTACAGTCAGTAAGTCAGTACGTAAGCCCTTGTCCTGAATTATCTTTATCAGACATGTTTGTTTTTGCCACGTAGAATAGTGTATTTTCACTAATAATATGCTGATTGGGCACCTAGCTTCAGTCACCTGCCCTTTGCTCGTCAGTTAGGGGTAGCGCCACCATCGCTATGCGGGGTCCGGTCTCACTGACAGCTGAATTGTACGTTGACATGCGCAGTGCCCTTTCTTTTCACAACTTTGATAGTCGTGACGTAACGTAAGTCACTTTGACATTTAATTTCTGACTATAGTTTGTTTATGCTTGATCTTTTGTATGTCAGCTCTGGTACGAGTTCTTAATTGGTAGCTGGAGATTATCGCTTTAATTTTATCGTAAATGTGAAATTATTTTGTTGATCTGATTTAGGGCTACTGTATTGTTTTTTAGTTAACTGGTATGGTTTCTTGCTTCTTGTTGAGTTTCTAAGATACAGAGAAACTCAATATACTTACATATATACTCTTATCCAATCACGATGTATAATGTATGTCCTATTACAATTTTTATGGTCTTAACCAACCTCGAAATATTCGCTAATTTTTATATGAACTTTGCTGCATTAAAATTCACACAACAATGGTATTACTTACTGCTCTTGCAAGCAGAGTTAACTTCCAGCTTACTATATAATTATTGACATAGAATTTAAGCTGGTTGGTATTGTCTCAGTAATATTTACCTAACTGAAATGCTATTTGACGAATATTTTGTGGACAATAAAGGTTATAAAATAACTTCTGGAACCAATAATGATAAGTTATACTGGAAAGAGACAGTTTAAAAGAAAATATTGGTTTTGGAAACTAATGATAACATTTTCTTTCCTTTGAATTTTTTTTTAATTATTAAAATGTTAATGCTAATAATATATTAATTCATGTTTGTGAGCTTTTTCTTCTAAACGAAATAATTTATTTCGTTTATAAATAAATTAATTTTATTATTTTATATTCTTATGTTAGTATATTAATAAGAGATGAATTATATATCACAATGGTTTTTTTTTTTTTTTTTTTTTTTTTCCTGTTTTGTAGTTTGTGGTGTCAATATTATGCATTGGATTTCTTTTACCTTAACTATATAAGATATAAGATTTTCATGGACATTTAATGTTAATTGTTGACAGCAAACTTCTGTGACGAAGTTGAATAGTGTGTTTGTGACAAGGAAAGTTTGTGTAAATGTTTAAAAGGTTTGAGGCCACAACATAAAGTTAGGAACTGGGCCGAACATGGCAGAGGGGAAGTTTGAAGAGGATTAGAGCAAATAAAAGTGCAGAGGGGTGAGTCATTTTGACACCCCTGTCACATGCGAAGGGAGGCTCTGCATTCAGCATTCAGCGGGCGGGATAGAATGAGGATTGCTTAACATGAGCACAGGATACTCTGGAAGTATGCAGCATTGTTTCCCGCGGAAGGAAACCCCCCCCCCCTCCACGGGGCCCTGCGCGCACTCCCATTGGCTGCAGAGATAAGCAATTTTCTCGGCTCGTGATTGGGGGTTTCCTCCAGGGAGTAAAACTCCATCTACAAATGAACAGCCGTGACAAGCGCTATAATTCGCCGTCCGGATGCGAGAGAGAGAGAGAGAGAGAGAGAGAGAGAGAGAGAGAGAGAGAGAGAGAGAAGGAGTTCCAACAGCATCCCGGAGCCTTAGAAGAGCGTCTCTCTAAATCTGTCTGCTTGACTCTGGTCGACCGCTGCCATACAGCCCACACCTTTTAAACTAATGCCTGAACAAACCGAGGGTGTTAAATCCACCAACAGTAGCTATCAGAATTTGGGTCAGAGCCTACCTTCCATTTCCCTATTTCTAATCTGCTAGCTTCGGCCTAAAATGAGCACCATAATGGGCGTCTATTCTATGTGCAAGAACTGCTACCGGGGTGTTTAAATGTTCGCTATCATTCGTCAACATCATTCACAATGAACGCCCGAAATACCTGTTCTGTTCATGTAAGACAGCCTCGGGCCCAAATGACCTAGTTGTCGACTCACTCACTCACTCACTCACTCTCTCACTCACTCAGTAAGTCATTCTAACAATAAGACAGCCACGTCCAAACGCCGAACCTGTCTTTGATTAAACATTGTTCATGTGTACTCACAACATCAAAGAAATGTATAGTAAACAATAATCTTCAATAAACACTAAATTAAGCATTAGATAGCAATAGCAATTAAATTTCAATTCTTAACTTACTTCTTGTATGTGTGTGTGCTGGAAACAACAATAGCTTCCAAATTCGACATAATATTCGTTGTAAATATTTTAGTTGAGCTGAGAGACGGGCATCTGATATTCTAGTTCTATTTTTACATTTTATTTACAAGGGCTGCCCAATAAATAATGCCCCATTTCGAAATGTCTTCTATGAATGCCATTTTTCATTGGGACAAACAAGTGAAAATCTGAGGGAGCCAGATCGGGATTATCGGGTGGATGGATGGGGTAACAATGTCCAACCTTGTTTGGCTCAAAGTGTGTACAAGATGGCTTACTGTCAATCACAAATCCCAAAGAAAAGGCATTGCTTCCCATTTGTTGCAACACTTTGAAACTGAGGAGGAGGTCTTCTTGTCCCAGATTGTGACAGGTGATGAAATGTCTTGACCAGACAAAACATTATTTTTTCATATATGTAAAGTTCAATTTTATGCAATAAATACTTATGGAGAAGAACATATGGGGCATTATTTATTGGGCAACCCTCGTATAAAGAGGCGAGAAGGCAGCAGAGTCAGAGTTTAGAGTTATGGCATCAGTTGGTGAGTGTCAGTGACTGCGAGACAGTTGTCAACGTGAAAGATACGTCAGTCGATGTGAAGAAGATTCTAACGGGTGTCTAGGGATTGTAACGGTAGTGAGTGAAGAAAGACACTGAAAGGACGAAGTTAAGGCTAGAAAAATAAAATTTGTGAATTGTGATAATAAGAAAAAACTGTGGACTGTTAACGAGGAGAAGAAAAATGTATTTGTCATAATATTTTAGAACAGCGATCGGCAAGTGTCGGACTTATGACATAGGAGTGGACGAACACTAACGGAGCACTATGTGAGGAGAAGACACGAGCAGTGCATGCAGCAGTGGTAAGTACGTGTAGTACGGCATTGTTTTATTTGTAACCAAATTCTAGATGATTCAGAGTCCAATATTGATGATAACTTAGAATTTATATTAGTTTTGTTAATAATAAACACATTAACTGGGGGTTCATTAAGTGGCGGAACTTACCAAGAGTCCTGCACTATAGCTAGTATATTATGTTAGCGATCTTGGGTAACCTTATTATACATTATTATAATATTGGCGTGTATTTCGTGTTTAAGACAGCCATGCAGACAGAGGGACAGATAGACGGACAGATATAGATGAATGGATGGATGGGTAAATAAATAAGTAAAATTTAAAGTTTCCCAACAAAGGCATCCATTCCTGACTGCGCCTGTGGTTTCTCAACTCACAACGTGACAAAGTGCAAAGGCCGTTATTATTCAGTGGAGGGTTAATGCTCGACCCTCCTTTTCTCTACTCTTGCAAGCAGGTGTGCTGAGGAAAGAGAAAACCTTCTTCGCGGAATGACGTCACACAACGAGTGACCTGTCGATCCCAGTTTTAGAAGACAATAAAGCAGTAAACAAGTAACCGGACTGGATTTTGTCATTTTGTCATAATAATTTCTACGAAAATCTGCTTAATGCCCTGTACTAGATATTCGCGAACGATTACGTTGCCTATGTACGCCTTTTCTTTGCTTTCTTCTCTGTAGTATACTTCAAGAGTAGTCCAATAGAGATCAGGAAGCTTCCTATATCCCACTTTTCCTAGTAACGTTTTTTCCATTAACGGGATTTTTGGTGGAAACATTCAGAAGGTTCGTCAATAAATCCCCAGAACTTTCTGGAAAGCAGTTCCAGATGAACTGTAAAAGGTGTAATTCAAGAGAAATAGCATTAAAAAGAGTACAATTTGGACTAGATAATTGTAATTTTCTAGATAATTAGAGAAAGAGTAAAGCTTATACCTTGTGGGCAGTTTATTGGTGATTTCATTCAGTTACTGACTATGTCTATGCTGTGTGTGGTTGATTGGCAGAGTCAAGTCAACCTTGTTACTGCAAGCCCTCACTCAATATTTTCCCGATATAAGAGGAGTGAGCACTATGCTTGCCTTTTTCATCACCTCGAAGAGAAAGACTTGAGAACGAAGGTGTATGCTTCGAGAGAGAGAGAGAGACACGACGTTGACAAAAGAGCTCAAAGAATGGTGTCGTCCTTTGTCTCAGTAGCTCTAGTTTGTTTTTCCTCCCCAACATTCTGCTCCTCCTTTTATGAAAATCATTTTCGCTCATCTTTTGTGCAAGCGTACGTACATCTCTTTGATGTGGATGTGTGTATAATCTTGAGGGGAGGGAGGGAGCCTGTTGGTGCCAAAGAAAGTCGACCAACCCCCTTCCCGGTGTCAGATCAATGAGATTTGGACCCGGTAAAACTTTGATTAAACACAGATTTTAATCAAAAGAAAAGCGTGTGGAAAGAGGCGGCGTTTTCCTTATCCAGCCTTTGTGCACCATGCAGTGGCGGCTGGTGCTTTTGTTGGAGAAAAATGTATCTTGCTTAAATTCTTCGTACAAATAGTTACACGTCTAAACGGAAGAAGGATACTGTGTATTCACCAGCTAAGGGGAATATAGGGGAGAGCTCTTCTGCTAGTTACGTTGCCAATTTACCTCCAATGTTATTCGCGATAGGTTAACTCGCTGACAGTTTATTCTAATTTCAGTTGTAGTTGCAGAACAAAGGGTTTCAGAGTGACAGTTGTATGCGTAAAACATCTTTATAGGATGTTTGAAACAAACACACCTAACGACGTTTTTAAACCGGACGCATTTTGATTTTATTGGGCCACACTCGTTTGCTTGCCCCATATATGTGCGATTTCAATTCTATAGAACTAGCTTGGACCAAGGTAATATGAAAACTTAAAGAAATGTAACAAGTGACTTGAAGGAATTGCATGATATAACGCTCAGGAATACCTCACTTGACACCGAAACAGCTGCAGGGTTTTTGAAAAATATAGAACAGCTAGAAAATTATCAGTGGGACAAAGATGTAATAGTTGAAAATATCGTTTACGTCTTATAAGTTAAATATACTGCATAGTCTGAAAATAATATTTAAGTTGTGCTCTATTGAGCGAGTTCTTTGCTTTAATCTAGCGTGAATACACATTCCAAGGTTGGTACTACTATCCTAAGCGTGACTAGAAGCTTCAGGTATCGCTGTGTACCTCGCTGGCTTCATTCCTGTAAGAGAGCATAAGCTGGTGAACAAACTGTAGATAGGACAGACAGGTTTGGAGAAGGACTTAGAACCTCGAGCTGTAGAACATCTTTCGTGTCTACGCCCTTGACGGAGCAACCCTCCGTGAGGGAGGAGTGAGATGAGAGGATATAAATGGTGGTCGAAGGGGTCCTTAACAGCTACAGATTTGAACTACGCCAGCTATAAGTCCCTTAGGGGGCCCGGATTCGGAGACCTTCGCCTTTCATCTGCTTGGATCTTTCAGGGTAGGAGTTTCGGCATGCTTGGCAGGTATTTGCTCTCTGTAATCCCTGGTCCTCCGCATCGGAGGTGCTGTTTTAGATTGATGGGTCCGTCCAGAGATTCAATTCATTTCATGGTCTATGTATTCCATTGTAATCTATCAACACGTTATACTTCTGGGCATGTTGGGCCCTATCAAATCAAGTTGTTTCAATCTCTATTATTATTGATCCAACAATATCCCACTGGTGTTTCATGCCTTTCCCGAATATCTTGGACATATCTTACTTCCTTAATTTCATGCATACGCCATTTCATTGCATCACTATGAGCATCATTTTTATTTTGTGTGGTTCAGATGGCACTTCTGATTACAATTTTCATTTTATGGCTGATACAATGTGGTTTGACAATTGCGTTGACGGAATCAGCGGTGGTGAAACCAACTGTAGCGTCCAGGATAGTGTAATCATAAATTGAAACAGATAACTTTAGGGCGGCAATGTCTAGTGTCCCAGTGAAGCGGTCTCATTTCGTGTCCTGTATGTTTGAGTGATGTCATAGACCAGAAACAGGGTGGTTATTTTTTTCCTTTCTTAATCACCCTGCGCTGGTGACGTTATAGATATGCGTTCAAGGAAGAGTGCTGGAAGGAATTTGATTCGAGACGTGTAGACGTACCGCAATGGCCAATCCAGTCACCTTTACCCTGCACGGCACGCTACTAAGACAAAGCGAGTGGAGGGGGAGAGAGAGGAGAATGACCCGTGGTGTCACTTTTTGGCATCTCTGTCGTAGAAGTAACATGAGGTAACTGGGGCACGCCTAAAACACGCTAGGGTGTGATTCAACTGTTTGCTTTATTTCTTAGTAGTTGGTGGTGGCAAGTCTACCAGGTTCACCGATTCATTTGTTGTAGACTGAAGAAAGCAGAGCTGCTAAAACTCGCCGCAGATTCCGTTATGCATCGGTACAAAACATAATAAGCATGACAATGTGTGTGCGCAGGCGAACAGTTCAAGCAGGCGATTGTTTCATCATCCTCCACACATCCCGGCCAGATCTTAGTTTTAGTGATTTTTACTTCTTCCAATAAACGAAAAGTAAGTAATTCGAGACCAACAGTGAGCTTATGGACAATGGAGGAGTGGACTGACTTCCGGGTTTGGAAATTTCCCAGATATTCAATATACAGGAGAGAACAGATAGTGCCGGTCTAACATCATTGAACATGCTTGGGCTGGAGATGAATTCAGAGCGTGACGTCACCTCACTAGGGCAAGAGAAATGGTCTGAGGCATTTTGGTTCTATGCTATAAAAATATATACCTAACAGTTTAGTGAAGGACGTCATCCTATACACTAAATACAAAAGAAGGTAATGCTATTTACTCTGCAAATTAGAAGAGGAGTCAAAACAAAATTACGTGGACATTTTCCGACACTTTTTATTTACCTAATTCATTAATGTTAGGACGTAATGACTGGGAAATATGAAATCGAACACTCGATCTTAGGTTGTGATCTGACAAGGTACTTGGGCAATTTGAACTTAGCTAATGTCATAACAGAAATAGTCGCTGTCCGTTTTGCTTTCCCTGGCCATGTTATTGTCATCTTGACAATCGCTTGAAACTGTGTCCTTCTGTTCTAACAATGGAGGTGACAATTGCACAGAAAGGTCATGCTAATGATTCTAGTGTGAGTGTGTGTGAATGTGGGATTGTAATTTTTTAAAAATTGTTTTACTGTCACATTCCTTTGTTTAATTATTGTATAGCACAGTAAAATAGTACAACCTCCTACAGCACCCTAAACACCAATTGACACAAGAAGTATAGTTTTTAGAGGTAGGAGCACTAAAATAGAAAACGGTTATACTTAAAGAAAGTGTTGCCTTCCCAGTGTCTTAGAGCAAATATATGTAACATAAAAAGAGAGAATTCAGAGATTTTTAAAGTTTGTAGAGAACATGTAAACAAAATTAATTTACGCAAATTAATGAAAGCAAAATTATATTGCAAGTAGAGTTCATTTATTTACATTACACTAAAATATAAGGATAAAAGGGCAGAAATAGCTGTTATTAAATAAAGATATGAGATATCCATATCAAAAAAAATAAGATTTTCAGATAAAACCTGGCGTTTGCAGCCACAATATTGCACCATAGTATTGCTAAGCGTTGAATAAAAAGTGAAAGGATCACATGGGATTAATTCCAAAAGAAACAAAACAGGCAAACCCACGACGCTCTCCAGAGATGATAGGAAGAAGATCAAGTGGAATATCCCTCGAAACTGTTAACGTCATTATAAACAGAGATTTAAGGTGAGTTACTAAGTTGCTGATACGTCACGTTTTTGAGCGACACACCCAGGTCAAGAAGTTCTATGACAAGCACATTAGGATACTGCTAATTCTAAGGAATTACTAAAAAGGCCATGATCAGTTCCAGGTACTGTCAGGATGAAGTTCTCACCCCAATTTACCACACTGAAATCCCGGCTCTCTATGGGAGAGACCAAAACAAAGTCTGGGTGAATCAAGATAAGGCATCCAGTCACACTTCTGTTCCGACTCTTTCAGTCTTGTAAAGAATGAAGCAGGAAACTGGAATACACGCTACTCCGTCCGGCAATGTCCCAGTAAGGTCTTCTGATGCCTCTCCAATGGATCTTTCGTCTTGGACTCTGGAAAAGGGCATTAGGAGATAGGCACTCTCGAACAAATGATGGTCTTTGGACAGTCTTCAAAGAGCTGCTGGAACCTCTGGACATGATTGCACTCGCAAGTGTCTTCTTCAGTAGAAAATGAGGTGCAGAGCGGCAATCACCACAACAAACTCTACAAAATGGCGTAGAAACGTAATATATGTTTACGCTCTGGATGGTGTTGGCTTAAAGGGAAAAGAGGTAGAGTGAGCGAATTCCATTTGCCACACAGACTTCGTTTCATGATTGCTAGCTATACCTTATCGGCCAGTATAGGACACGCCTTTCAAGAGGTTAAAATCTAAGGGGAAAACTTAGTGAGCGCCCAACTTAGCGGTCAAGCTCACGCTTCAAAAGATCCTAAAAATGATACAAAATCTGTCGAAGATTTTCTTAGCACTCTTTACAATTACATCGAATGTATAATGAAACTATTTTCGCACAGATTTATCGGTTTAACAGTAAATAGAAAATTAGGCTCTAGTATAAATGAAAGCCACGTCAATGTAGCACGTCAAGGTTTTATAATTTTTGGTGTACCCTTAAAGTCTCAGTTGAGACTAGACAAATGATAAGTGTGTTTCACGGAACATAAGAATGTTGAATTGACCGTGCTAGTATTGCACGCCATTACTAACTCGTATTACGTAACCTGATGAACTCCCAGTTCGGAGCATATGCAGGGGCCGCCGCTGATAGAGTCCGTAAAGGAGCAAGTAGCAATGGGAAAGGGTGTGGGGTGGATAAAGAGAGAAAACGGATGGTTAAGAAAGGAAAGGGAGGACGTCTAAAGGGGGGTGGAAACAAATTGCAGTACGTCTTCAATAAAAACTCCACCGGAAAACACAAAAAGTGGGAGAGGGGAAGGCCGATTTAGGAGTGTCAGTAGTGTGTAGTCGTTTGTTCTTTTCCATACACGTACAGTGGCGTTCCTCGTTGCAGGAGGAAGAAGAAGCTTTCATTAAATATGTGGAAGCCGGAGTGCCAATATTTCTGTTGCCTTTACCACCGCACCGCACCGCCCTTTCCTTTTGTCTCAATACTTGACCCTCTAGGGTGTAGCTTCCTCCTACGTCATCTAAAGGGCACCTAACTTAATGAACTCCGTATTTCATTAACGATGTGTGCATTGCAACTCATGCCGTTCGGATCAGCACTTCCACACTCTTCCAGTTTAGCTTTTTCCCCACGAATTAAAAATACCAGAAAAACACCTAAAGGAATAATCTTATGTCTCTATATTTGCAAATATACATCCTTCTTGATCGATTATAAAGTAAAAAGTTATTTATAAAACAGCAGTTCTGGTTTTGAAAAGTGTCTCTCACAACCGTTCCATAAAAACACCATTTATCTCAATTTTGGTCTCTTCTATTAGGCATAAAAATTTATGCTAATTTCCGTGACGAAACCGTTCATAAAGGTTAATTTTAATTATAGTAAAAAGTTTACGCCCTAGATGCTCAATGTTATTCCTACGATAAATTGTGCTACTGAATACACGAACATTAAATTTTGCTACAGTTGTTGAACTTTATTTCCCAATATAACAAATATGTATTATAAACATGCGATTGTGGGTCAGTAAGTTTATTTACATATACAATAGTGCTGAAAATTTTAGCTATTCCCTATTCCCTTTTCTCACAAAAGGGAACGTAAATATGCAAACATGTTTCCAGAAAACCGAATTTAAAAGTTAGCACTACAACGTTAAAGGAAAGCAGGCTATCAGTTAAATGGAATATAACCTTAATGGTGTGTAATTTTCCAAAAGTAGGCATCTGAGACATTCTTTTACTGGCAACTTCATACATATATTTTGAGGTTATATCGATCGTTTCATGTCCATCACTGTGGCAAAGTGGAGAATTAGGTTACAATTCTCTTTAGAGATAAATAATATATTTGATGGTTTTCTGACCGTCTGTAAATTTCGATGCAAGAATTTGGGCTCGTCAGCTCATCATAGTATTTATTCCACTTATTTTAAGTGATGTCACATCAATATTAAGAACAAAGTACGTAACGACATCTACATGCGGAAATCCTAACTTCTATATGCAGATTCGTATTTTTCCGCCACTGATTTTCACGGGAAGACACGAATGTAATTCCTGAAGCTATGTGTTCAAGCAGCATCAGTCAACTGTCAGCCGCGATCATCTGCCATAAAACTTCATTTCCATCGCGAGGAGAGGGGCAAGCACGAGATAAATATAAACATATGACTCACAGTTGTTTTTATTATGTCTTCTTCTCAACGAACAGACTCCCTTCCGGCTGTCGGGGTTCCCTGCTTCAAACTCCCGATACAGAACCATACCTCTTACATACAAGTCCAATTTCTGACCATACAACCTAGTAGTTTCAAAATGGTTACAATTAAGGGATGACATTGTGTGTAATTAGTGCCGTGATGGTTTAGTCCCTTTGTAACTCCGTCATGTTTGTGTGATACTAGTCTACAGACGTTGTCGACGGAAAAGCTACAATTACCGTATATACAGCAACAAGCCTTAATCCTTGTACAATACATTAATATTTTTACCCTCCTTATTTTGATTTCCTAAAATGTATAACTCTCTTGAAATACAGATGCATAGGACAAATTACAATTTACTTTTTTGTTCTACATTTCAGTCATATTGTATTCCTTTCTCACTTTTACCAAGCGTTGCTATTTAATTCATTAAAACATAAGGCAATAGGGTTTGAAAACCTTTATATTTCACACTTTGTTATGACAGCTTAGAATGAAACCGTATTAGGGAATATACAGGTGTTAGGGATATAAGTGTTGATATCTTAATACTTGTGCTTACTCTTCGTCTAAGTTTTCTCACAAACCAATTACATGAACAATTTCTGTGAGATAAAGTATCTCTTTTGCTTCACACCTCAATGCGCGACCCATTAGCTTAGTTATTGTGAAGTCCTTGGCCTTGCAGGGATCATTTAAACTCAACTGTGACACAGCATTTGTTATCATGTTACAGCATTCTTTCCGCTCATTCTGCGTCATGTATTTGTGGCACTTAGATAATAATCAAGGTGTAAACATATTACAGTTAATAAGTAAACTTATAATTCCAGAAATGAAGCACATATTGATATAATATAGTTCATTAAGCTGTCTTCAATTACCAGTATAAATATCTGGCGGGTCTCTGGCACGAATAAAAAATTACAATTACAAATTTGTCCATCGCGAAAGATAAATGAGATAATTCAACATTACTCAATACATTATCTGCACGGTCTGGCAACAGAGTAACACTAGACAGGATGTTTACTAATCTCCTTCCGCTACCCCTATGACGAGTACAAGTCCAAAGTAGGTGAGAACTCAAAATCTGGTCTTCTTTCAAGCTTTCCGAGCAATATTTATAAGAACTGGGCAGTTAGCGTTTACTTTCAAAATTCCTGAACTTCCGCTCTACACACACGCTCAAGTTGTCCAATAGATGTGCCGTAGTACAATTATTTAATACGATCCTGCAGCTGAACGAATCAGTTTAGCAACAAATGGAAAATCACAAAGGAGTCATCTTTTGAAACCTTGGTAATTACAGAAATAAACGATAAAGGAGTGAGACATGGGCAATCAAACATTGGACCAATTTTATTCGTTATTTATGGAATCATACAGTATGGAACTTATGTTTCAGCCTAACTCAGCAAGTCGCCGTTAAAGTTTCCGCATTTATGCCCATAACATCTTGTACTCTGCAAAATTGAATTCCAGGTATAACAATCATATTATGCAGCAAATTTACAAATGTACGCTAATACTTGTGACCCTTTGCAACAAAATAATGCTCACTATTGTTACAAAAACTAGCATACTTTTCACACCATTGTGCCTATTTCATTAAACTCGACACAGCTTTTGACACAAGATCGAACATTATCGTCTAGTTTACAAATCGAAATTCCACACCACGTATCACAATCATGATTTAGTTTTACGTAATGCTTACTAAAGCTCGCAATATTACTTATATCTTTGTCAACGATAACCCTAGTACCTCGAAAATTGCAACAATAGTTAACACATTCGTTTATATCGTCTCTGACATTGATCATGGAATAATAACACTGTCAATTTGATATTTCTTTTGTTATGATTTTCTTAAGGTTATGTCCGCGTTGCCTAAACTGGTTTTTTCCCAATTATATTATTTTTGGGCAAGCGGCAGCTAAGTCTAAAAGTTGCAGGGAGAAATCGTTAGGCCACAGACAGCGCCGGGTGTTACAGTTATTTTTAAATAAATTCATCCCAGGATATCTGCTCAAGTCGACCCTTCCCCAGTCCATCAAAATACATTTATGGGAATGAATATGAGAGAGTAAGTACATCGGAAGCGCTAAACCATTAGTAGGTAGGTAGGCAGGTATACATATCGAAGTGAACCGGAATGTAGCGATTCCCAGATGAGTGTCGCTTGGTAAAAACAAATTACCTAGCCATCAGACAGTGCAGGAATTAACGACTGCCGGACTGAAGTGGACGGACGGGTCAGGAGGATCATAAATCCAGGGGCATTCTTTTCCACGATACGGGAAATACGACACGCGAGGTAAGCAGGGATCCCAGTAGAGCAGACTTGGCGGCTGATGGAGTGGAGTCTTGGGGGATAAGATGCAGGCATCGTAAACATACAACCTACCCTCCTTAGCGGGGTTCGCTTTTCCATCACCTCGGTCGACAACGTAACCCTTCGGTCCACATTCCTCCTTTAATATCAACTTGCCGCAACTTCAACTTTTACTGCACTTAGATGCCTCTCTCTCTCTCTCTCTGTGTGTGTGTGTGTGTGTGTGTGTGTATGTGTGTGTGTGTGTGTGTGTGTACGTATCTATAAACAGTGTAACTCAAAAACGAAAAGTTGGCTGAAAACGAAAGCTGGTATTTAAGTTTAATATATTTCAAGCATGCGACCTGCAAATTTCTCCACCCTAAACTACCCTTTCCATGAAAATTTTTTCAAAAATGTTGATTTTATCAAAAATGGCTTTAACGATTTTGATTAAAATTCCATGTTTAAGATTTTTGTTCAAGTTAACTGTATATTTTGAATTTCCTGGCTATAGCCTATATGTGATGTTTACTCTGGATGACTTTGGCATGGCTGGTCAACCCTAAGAGATAGACCAAATCTTACTGTACAAAAAATATAGGTTTCGTTAAAACTAAGGTTATGATTGTAGGCATTTTTTGTAGAGTGAACGCTTTCGGAGATATTGCTTGTTATTTGTGTGAGTTTTGCAGCAATTAAACTTTCCTCAAATGCAATTTTTTTTCTGTTGTCCGCTCAAAGAGTCGGTTAAATACTGGGTATTTAAATTGAGTAGTGGATGAGATGCCAAGATTTTCAGAAAATTCCCTCACATGGATAACCCTTTACATAAAACATTTTCTAAAAATTGTGATTTTATTAAAAAAATAACTAATGATTTTAATTAAAGTAGCATACAAATATAGCATATATTCAAGATATTTTTATAACAAATGAATCTGGGAATGTCTTCAAAATTCCTCTTTATTCTGGATGGGTTTTGCATTGAATGTAAACTGGTAAGCTGTAAGAGGTAAGCTCTTCCTGCACAAAACACGTAGATATCCTTAAAACATCAATTTTTTTTGTAAGTGAAAATGTCCGTTATATTCCTTGTTATATCTTTGAATTTTCCGATATTTGTACTTTTTTTCAACTTTGGATTCATTCATTTTTATGCCCTAGACATACCAACATAATATAATTTCAAAGGCATCACTCACAGAAGACTCTGGAATCGCAAGTTAGAGTAGCTGTCAGGATATATAACGCGTGGTGATATATAACGCGCAGGTAGGGGAAGTGCTGCGTTGCAACTGTTTGCCGCCTTTCTCAGGAAGTATTTGTACACAATATTCACCATTTCCCTGGCTTGGCTGTGAATAACGCAACGTTGTTTCGCTTCTGCCATCGTCGGGACACTTAACAAACTTAATGTTACACAATGGAAAGCATTTATTGCTCGGAATAATTTAATTTCACTGTTAAACTGTAGACAAGTAATCTCACACGCGCTCTGAAACAGACTCGGCCTGATTAGCTAGAAAACACGTGACTATGACGTCGTTTAATTTTTGTCTTCTGCGCAAGCGCCTTCATTGTGACGGCGACTGTAGTAAAAGCGTGTTTGTTATTCTTCTGAATTTCTGGTTATTCAAACGTCCAATCAGTTTTACGTTTTTTGACGTAGTTTGCCATTCACCTTAGTGTTTCGATATATATTTGGTCGGTACCGCTTGTGAGTATTGTGGTTAATATTCGGTTTACGAGTCCTTTAATCTAAACAACAGGGATTCCACCACCCAACAAAGATTTGCTTCAAAGATTCCAAACAAAAGAACTGTGTATGTGCGTTTTTAATTGTTTATTAGTGTATGTTCAATTACATATGTAATAATACTGCATGCTTGATTAGATCCGATACATAGTTTACAATATTCATTTAAGTTAAAATTTAAATTTTAGTGTTATTTTGTGGGATATAATTTAATAATATTTACTATTAATACCTGTGGTTAGTTGTGCAATAATTCAAAGTTTACAGAATCCGCAAATTTATTATCTTTTCTAAAGTTTTTAACCATTTCTTGCTTCCGAACGAGCCACTTTCCACCTCTAAGAGTTACGCTTTTGTTAAAAACGGCTCTTACTATTAAAATACCATATATTCAACGTCATTTTACCACAAATTAAATGTATATCTTGAATTTTCCTGGCAAGAAGCGCTCTGAAGCCTCTAGGAGATCAGCATATCGTAAGAAATCTCGTACGAAATCTTACCATACAGTAAATGTAGTTCTTCTTTAAACACACAATTTATGTTTTCCGTGGAATGGACTATTTCCGAGATATTCCCTGCTCTTTGTCAAAATTTTGCAAGTTTTGGGCTTTTGTCAAATGAGACGCCTTATTAAACCTTTATCTTTTAGTCATGCTAAGAGATCTGAATTTAAAAAAGGGATTACACAGCTATTTTCTAAATTTTTAGATTTGAAGATGACCTGAAAATTGGCACACTTAATATGAGTAAATAAATAAATAATTTTTTGTGCGAAAGTTCAACGCTCTAGCTTTAATAGTTTCTAGACACTCGCATTTTTTATTGAAGCTGATATTAGTACTTGCAGAGAAAAATTTGCTGTTATGAACTTGTGAGTGTCAAAATTCCCTCTTTTTGAATATAAGTTTATTTTTGTGAATCAATGAATAAAGCAATCACAAAACGCGTATTTGAAAGTTTAGACAGCTTGTTTGAGACTAGTTGTGTAAATTTACATGCAAATGAGAGCAAAATTTATATGTAAGAAATAAATTTCATTCGCAAAAATGCAAAAGTGAATGGGGGAGGGAAAAGACATACAGAAGTGTGAAGGGGGCGGGTCCACTGCATTAAAAAGGAGCGCACGGGCGATTTAAATAACACGTTGGGCTTTTAAGAATTGAGAAGTCGAGAAAAATCTTTGACCAAAATGATTTACAGGATGCAATTAAAAAACCGGAAATGTTATCATTTTCACCTAAGAGCACAGTGCCAGGTTTCCTAACATATATCAGTTTCCTTCACCACAATGGAGGGGCTTTTTAATTTCATCTCTTAAGGAGGGTAGAAGGGGTATGAAATTTCAGGATTTTTCGGAAATGGACAGAGTCAGAACAATTAATATGAGCACGAAATATCTTCACCAAATCATAAGAAAATGTCAAAAATGTATTATTTATAGATAAAACCATACCTTTTAAAATTTATTTGTTATTCTCTTTCTCTTATATTACATGGCTGATGTCTGTTTTATTTGTGTCCAACAGAAATCAGCCAAGAAACCAGTAACGTTCGCTAAACAAAAATAACAATCAGTTACATGATCCCGAGGTTCCCGCAAAAGGCATTCATTTTTTATTACTTTTTAACCATACAGTCGTCGCCATCACCAACGTTACATACGAAGTACAGATTATACGCTTTGTTCACATGACAGATTTTATTATATTACTAGTTTTTGATTGGGGGCACGTAAAAATGTTGTTGACCAGTGTAACTAGGGTTTAGGTGAATTGAGTCGACAAGAAACCCTTAGCCCAAGGCGTACCTGGAAATCAGATAAGCGAAGGATGTGCAGAATCTCACAGATAAAAATTCTGAAAAGTAAAATGAAAACAAGATCCTTGGAATTTAACAGCTCACCGAGCGGAAAATTTTGTTTCCTAGACGAATGAGATCTTGGAAATTTGATTGTAGTTCAGACTTAGGAGCATTTATTTCAAATTTTGGGCCTTTCCTTTCGTGTTTTACAGTCTTACTGAAGTGTGTGTATAGCGATCGACTATGGGAAGCCCGTAGTACTTAAAGACCGCGCATGAGTGTTACACATTTGGTGATTGCAGCAAGGGAATTCTCCAATTAGCATTTGTATGGCCTACGACAACTTACACTCCGTGTTAACATAATATAAACAGTTATCCTTAAGTGGACAAGAATTGGCACGACAGAAGTTAGCGGATGTAATTCAATAGTTACAACTCGAGTGATAAAATTACGCAATAACACTAATCCGAATTAATTTCACAATTAAATTTAATGAACTTCCATACTAGTGATGCAGCTAAAAGTAAGGAATCATTCATGTATGAACATGAAGCTTCTATCGAAATTGTATCTAAACATAGCCAAACTGTACTTTGAAATGCAAAAAAGAATTAATGGAAAATATATTTCTCTTTTTTTCAGTTGTACGTGGTACAGATTTGTGTAATCGAGGAGATTTGAATGCACGGGAGGAAATGAACTTAGAGCGTGTATTATCAGGTACGAAGTAAAATCAAGTCACAGTGGATCTATATAGTGGCGGCAAATATGACGTAAACATATGTACACATACAGATTGTCCTGCGATTCAGTAATATTAGGATTGATTCAGCTTGGTTCAAAATTATTCGGATGGTACAAATCTTTGCAAAAATTCCCAGCGAGGCCTGATATCCTGGTAATCAAAAAGGGCAAATTAATATAGAGATGACAAAGGAATGTATGACGTCACCTTTGATGTCGTCTCCAACATCTCGGTGTTCGATATATCTGCTACCAGCCGCTCTAATAATCTACAATGAGAGCTATATCTCAGGGTATGCCTGCGCGACTGTAACAATGAACAAAGTTAGCTAAGTTGATAAATATAATGAACGCTAATAATGATACATTCGAAGTGAGTTGCCAACGGTTTGTACCGCGAGAGTAGAAAACCTCCGAATGGACTGCATGGAGTTTTACCTGCCGCACCTCGGCATTCGTTGCCGTCTGCCGCTATCACAGAAAGGCGCGGATGTAACCACACAACGTTTTTAAAACTACTTTAAAAGGCTCTACTGAGCAACTTAATGAAAGTTAAAACTGGTAACCCTTGTCCATACATGCATTTTGGCACATCTTCAGGAAACTATCCATCACTCGCCGTAGTTCACGTTGAGAGATGCTAGCAATTTCCTGGTCTTAACTCTTCCAGGGTGTGTGGACTTTCTTGCACACTTTGTGTTTAAAGTTACCCCAGAGATAGAAATCGCTTATTGGCGCTCTGGAAAACCTTCCTCCGCTAATGGCGCACCCTACACCAACCTTTTCGTCATAAAGGAGTACTTCACGAAAAATGTTAGGTTCTGAGTTATAAGGCCATTTTTTTCGAGTAAACAGTTGATGACGGTACATACGTAATATAATTTTGCCCCTTTTTTTAGAAAATTAACAATGGAGCATGATTTTGCGTTTTTTTTAAACATGACTGGAACATCTCACGCGGGCAGTGTATCGATGAGAACATTGAAAATGTGTTCCAGGACAGCATTATTAGTGGAGATTTGTGACCTAATCCCTGTGATTTTTATTTCTGGGGCTTATTTAAGACAGCATATAAGACAAGCGCACGGACTCTGGAAGAATTAAAATGAAATATCTGCTAGGAAATTGCCAACATTTCTCAACATGAACTACGGCGAGTGATGGATAGTATCCTAAAAAAGTGCCAAAAAATGTATGGACAACGACGGTCACCAGTTTCAGTATCCCTTTTCATAAAACTGGCAAGTAAAACCTTTAAAACTACTTTTAAAAATGTTGTATAGTTTCATCCGCGCCTTTCTATGATAGCGGCAGACGGCAACGAGCACCGAGGATGCGGCAGGCAAAACACCGCGCAGGCCCTTCGGAGGTTTTTGGTTCTATAAGTAAGAACGACCTAAATTTATAATCTTGCATTTTCAGCAAATAGCCTGAGAACTTCTCTTCATTCTGAATGGGTTTTGTATAGTTAAGAGGTCGTAGAAAATTTACTGGAGAAATAATGCCAGAAGTCTTAATTTTGAATAGTGGTCTTTTTTTTTTTTTTTTTTTTTTTTTTTAAAGCGGTCTCCTCGTGGTCATGGAAGTTTATCCGCATTTAAAAGAGCGGTCTATCTGTTCAAACGCGTATTAAAAGTTCCTCTCATTAACAAGAGGAGAATTGTGCTTACTTTTAGTATTTCAGTCCGTTAAACAGTTATTTTGTAATCTGAAATGTCAGTGGTTATGACATACGCAATTGAAAGCTGTTTCAGTTTTCATTTTACCACTGCTGCTCTCTGTTGAGCAACAATGGAAACCGCACTTTGGTAGTGGAGTATAGGCGCTACGTAAACGCCATAAAACTTGGCGATCTCTTCACGGAGAAGCTATGAAAAGGCAATGTGATGGATTTGACGACCCCAGTGGGTGCCCTCTGCCGATCCACCGGCCATTTAATGTTCTCTGGGATATTGTTAATGCCCCTACACTTTATTTCTATTTTACTGCATAATAAACACACGTGCGCGCGCAGGCTACGAGTCTTTCTTATTCCAGCGATGGAACTGTTCCTAAAACTTGCTTATGCAAACCAAAACACAAGTATGAAATCGGCATGAAAAATACACACGCCTTCTCTAACATACACTATCTTCAATTACAACTCAGGTGTAGATATTTTGTAGAGAAGTTACTAAACATTTTTCATTTTTGATAGGCTTCGAAAATGAGTGTCGAATTTAAAGAACAACATACCTAGGATGCAGCTGAAAGGAAAAAATTCTAATTAACCATGTAATGTCTTCACAAGTTTCTCTAACGATCCAATAGCATTTTATGTCCTTTTAAGTGTAAAGAATTAAAACAAATTCTAACCTATGTAAGATAAACAAGTTAAATTGTTTTACATCCCGATGTAGGTTTCTGTTTTATTTGTTTATATTGAACTGCAGTGGCTATAGCCCGAGCTATCGACTCATAACCAGAGTCTTCTGGAAGTTTCCCTTCTCCCTTTCCGGAACATCCTAGAATGTTCTGTGGAAATTTCCAGTGAGTCAATCAGGAATTGACTGAGTGAGTGAGTTAATGTGGGTATCTGGTGCAGTAAAAGGCACTGTTCTCCAACCAAGTAGGAGACGGCTGCTGTTATTGCAGGAGATTAGAGAAGTCCTGTGTTCGACTCTCCAGCGAGTGAACCGTATTTCATGACGCCGCTTCGTTATGAAGAAACTGAAGTGACAGGGAAAACTTACCTAATTCACATTAGTGAAATGACTATGACCTAAGTGAAGTCACCTTGAAAGTTGAACTTGTTTAGAGCACTGACGTGACAGTGATAGTTACAATTTGCCACTTTTGCGGTCCTACCTACGGGTTCGATTTTGAAATAAAGTTTTCTCAGTAATGATCACTCTTCTGCATTTTACGTCAATCATCGGTATGGTATTATTTTAGATATCCTTATATTTTAGGGTTGAAATCCTGGGTGTAAGGTGTTTAAAATTATCTTTAACCAGGTGAGTTCCAATTAATATTACATTGGTTAGTAGGATAATATTGTAATCCTCGTGCATCTGTAGTTGTGAAAGATATAACACTAAAATTGTAATAAATATAATTCTTCCAATTTGTACCAGGGTAAATAACTAATTAACGGACTCAAGTCGATATTATCGCTTCTTTTTGACAAAACGAGAATGCCAGATAATTTAAGTATCTTTTCCTCTTTTTGTCTCCTTACTTTTCTATTGTTTCATTTTTATTTTTAGACAGTCCTGAATATTTATAGATATATTATAGATTATATATATATATATATATATATATATATATATATATATATATATATATATATATATATATATATATATATATATATATATATAAATGTATGGTATTGTTTTACCTTTCTCATGGTCAGATAGTCTTCGTGTAGCGATGTTCATTTGCCTTGTAGCATCAGTGTTGGCAAGTTTTACAAAAGCATAATATTCTACATAAGGGAGGTAGTGGAAATAATAAAATGACGAAAATAACGGAACGAAATTTAATTAATTAATATTATAATTTTAAATTAAATCAATTAATTACAATTTTTTTGGCTTCAGGGAAGCTCAAACATTTCCGATGAAATATCACCTCGAATTGTCATGCTTCCCCTACCTATAATAGGGAAGTAAAACTGATCTACAGGAGAAAAGCTAAATAAGAATAAAATGCAATAATTGCATTCAGTTATATTCATCATCGTGCCGCCTGAGCTAGTTCCTAAACACCACCCAGAGGTGCTTTCCAAGCTGCGTAAGTGTAAGACTGGTGTAATGCGACCAGTGATTGCGGGAAGGAAAAATAGCGCCGTTTAGTGGAGACGTGTCGAATCAATGGCCTAGGTGATGACGTCGTAAGCCGGACGTGATGTCATCAAACCGCGCTGCACTCAACCGCTTTCACAAATCCTCTGTTTACTCGGAGGAATTTGCAGTCAGTAGCATGCCCAGTGAATGCACTGTGATGTATTCGCTTCGCTTTTCTGCTCCGTGATTGATGATATTCTTTCAATGATCACAAAACATTACAAAAGCAATTGCCACGTTTTCAAGCTAAGGAAGATTTCGGAAAGATTTCTCCAGCTTCTGAACGTGAAAAGTATCGACTTATCGACCTGCTACTGTATCGACTTCAGAAGATTTATGTCTATATTCTATGCAGAACATCTTTAATCATCTCATTTAAAGCAATAATACGTACCGGCTGTTAGGATGGAAGATTTTCAAAACAAATTAATATCTCGCAGCCAGTTACATAACTACAAACAGAATCTCCGGAAGTTTTCTTTTGTTCCATAGTCCACATAACATGCATGCGTAGCGCATGCGCGTAAGTGGGATGACTCACAAAGTTTTTATAGTATTTTTACTTTCTCTACTACATACAGTAAACTAGAGGAAGTATTGTATTCCATCCAAAAATTCGATGTCGAGATTTCACCGGAAATATATGTTTTGAGGCCCCCTGAATAAAAAAAGCATTTTTACATAAAGGTGTGTGTGTGTGTCTGTGAAAAACGAAAAGTCGCTTAAAAACCAAAGTTAGTACATAAGTTTAATGTCTTTCAAGGATGCGAGACGAAGATTTTGAAGAAAATTCCCCCACCTTAAACTACCCTTTACGTGGAAAATTTTTCAAAACTTTTTACTTTGTTAAAACTGGCTCCAACGGTTTTGATTAAAATGACATATATTTAAGATATTTGTATGACAAATGAAATGTATATTTTGAATGTTCTGGCTATAGCCTATGTAGTCCTGCTTACTGTTGACTTGTGAATAACTCGTGAACCGTAAGAGATAGACAAAATCTTACTGTACAAAAAATATAGATCTTGCTAAAACACACAATATCAGTCAAAAAAGTTTGTTTTGTAGAGTGAATCATATTGGAAATATTCCTTGTTATTTGTGTTAGTTTTGGAAAAGAAACATTCGTGAAATGGAACATCGTTATTCAATTTCTATATGTTAAGTGTGCAAAGAGAACGGAATCTCAAAGCTTTAAAATATTTGACTATCGCACAAAGTCTACTGTATTCCCATATTCCCCTTGTACCTACAAGGAAATAAGCAATAAGATAATTTCTGCAGATGTTTATGTCAACTAACAGGAAGAAGATATAGGAATAAGAGTTTGTAAGAATGGTTAGTACAAGAGTAGAGAAAGTCACGTGATCAGATTTAGCTGGGTTTATATTATCTCTTTTACATAGTTTGACTAAGAAGGGCACCAGGTGCTCAGAACAAGAGGCGCAAGTCCAATGTGTGTCGATTTTCTGAGATGGTTGGCAATATTGAAAAAAAGCGTGCCACCTGCAAGCATTTTAAATACATTTATCTCCCCTCAGTATCGTTATTTAAAAAGTAGGCTGCAAATGCATTTTATGGTTGTTGCACTACAGATGGATAATGGAGATGAGACTGTCAATAACTGGTAACACGATGTTTCGGTGCGGTGTGGGGAGGGGGGGGGGGGGGAGGCTGCTGCAACAACTTGATGAGGAAAGGTTGCTTTGAGTGTTATTTATGAACAGTTTTATGGGATTCGATTCATTCGAGTGAATGATTGCCCCGCTAATGGTGCAGCAAACATAAAATCCGATAAAATAGGAGCTGCACTGCGCTGTGACCACATTTTTACGTTTGTTGCTGGCATAAAAAACATAATTACTGTTGTCAGGCTCACCCTCCCCCCCCCCCTCTTTGTTTTGTTAGTGAGCAAAAAACACCGTAACAAAAAAGTACTTGTAAAGCACATATCGGGGAACTGCGTCATTCACGGCAATGCAGTGAACCCAACAACGTGGCGATTTACTCACCATTGTTGTCGTTATCATCACTTTTATTGAAAGTGGAGTGTTGTTTCCTTGATTTAAGTTACGTGTTGATAACTGGTTACTTCCTGATTCACTTATGACAATTGAACCGTCTAACAATGCTGGAGAATTGAGTTTAGGCTCAGAAATTGCATAACATTTTAATACAATAAGAAACTGTAAGGAATTTAATTAATTAAAAAATGAAATATACACCAGCGCAAGTTCTCAAAGTCAAACTGATAAGATCGTATTAAGTAAAAGTTGACACAGTATGGTTTCTAGTTGTTCATCGACTCTAGGTTCTGATGACAATAAGGTGTCTCAGATTTGCTCGTACTTTAGTTCCGTCTGCCGTCTTGACTCCATGTAGACCTGCCTCATAATCTCAGGCATTGGTGATTGCGGGAGAAAGAACTAAAATACGGCAAAAAATGTATTTCAACATATTCTATTTACTGACATTCTCACACATTACATTTTTGGTTCCACTGAACATTTAAGTTTGTGAAGGACAACCAGGAAGCAATTTGCCATTATAGCGAGAAAAATTTAATCGCTACTTTCGTAGCAGTATTTACTTATAAAGGTATAGTATCTTATGGATAATCGTTAATCATGCCGTAGGTATTCTTTATTAGTTGTTATTAATTTATATTACTTAAACCCTTGTTGTCCTAAGTATTACAGTGTTCTGTTCTATCTTGAGAGTTTTGATGTTAGTGCAGATATAAATAGTATAATTTTTGTCTATATGTTGTGAGGTGATTTGATATCGCAGTTTAATGTTCCCAGTACAAGCCTTCGGCTCAGGGAATCTTCTGAAAAAAAATATATTTCAGAAATGGGAGAGAAATGTATGGAAAATTAATGCAACTATTATTTTAAGTTTTTTAAATTTGTTACAAGCCCATACAGAAGAGTATCCAACGATACACCACTTAAATCAACAAAAAAGCTTCCACTAAAAGATCAAATTTCCATGTAAAGGATTCTCGAAAACGCCGCTAATTTTTTCTCTGTTGCAACTAGTTGCGTCTTTCTGTTACGCATTTATGTAGCGTAAACGTTAGGAAGAGAAAGATAAATATATTTAAAAACAAAGCAACAAAGAATAGCACAAATTAATTATTAGGAAATATGAAGATTCCGACGATATTGATATTAAAAATAACTCCACATTTTGAATTGTGGGATCCTTGTTAGCAGAGTTAGTTGTTTAGAATGAATGTAATGTTCATTTTTGCTGGCGTGTAGTTGTAAGCGAGGTCATTCTTTTGTTGGTTCCACGGGGGCACAAGACTCCCCCTTGGGCCCTTATTACAGTCATCCATGCCCCTTTCACCGCACCACTGTTCAGGTCAACGAGCTACAGAATAGAGTGGGGAAGTAATAAATTCTAAAAACAAACAAGATTGCATTAAAGGGCCCGTGTATTCCAGAGAAAACCAATGCAGCATCAATATTTGCTCCTGGTAAAACCAAAGAAGCGAAAACACACGACTTTTTTTCCTCCATTGCGATATTTGGCAAAGCTAACAATGTGTGAAAACCAGCGCTAAAACGACAAAAGAACAACAACGGAGAAAAACTTGCCCGGCCAAACATCCGCCCTCTGGGACACCCAGGAAAGGAAACAACAAAAAATGCCGGCTCATTATTTCAGCCCCTGCCGCACATAATCACAGCGGCAAACACCAGTGCTGCCAACAGAGCTAAATTAAAACACCTGTCCGCTTCCCCTCCCTCCCACAAACTCGGGATTGTTCAACAAAACTAAAAGCACTTAAAACGAGTGAGTCAGTCAGTCAGTCATTGGAATTATACAAGGTGTAGCATTTTGTTCGCTCCACCTCGTACTCGGCGGAAGGCTAATAGTTTAGGTTAGGCCAAGCATGCATCCCCCATGCAGCCCTGACTGGCGACATGACACCGAGAGTGTTTTAGTGTGTTCGTGGTAAAACTGGCCCCACCCGAAACCAGAAACGGCCATTTCCACGACATTGCACTACACACCTCTAACTGATTGAGAACATCATCAGCGATGCGGAGGGACGGACATGTATGTACGTATGCCCGAGCGTTACAACACTGTCCTCGTCGTCGTCAAGGAATCCCCAACAAAACCACCTGAATCATGCATGCAATAAGTGACGCCGCCGCCGCCGCCACAGCACAGAAACTCAGTCCATTATCGTTTGTCATGACACCGAGAACAGATTACCTCTTCTAAAGACGGACCAGCGTTTCAAAATAGCCGCTAACTCTCATCAGGCACACTTAGGCCTCTAGGATGAAAAACAGAAGAAACTTACCTAAATTGGGCAAAACATTGGTAAATAACACAATGAAACAAAAACCTGATGTGCTGCACTCACATGACTTTCTCTACCCTTATACTAACCATTCTTACAAACTCTTATTCATATATCTCCTTCGTGTTTGTTGATATAAACATTTGTACAAATTATCTTATTATTCCCTTGTAGGTGGAAGGGGAAATATGGAAAATTGTTTAAAGTTTTCAAATTCCGTTCTCATTGCACGGTTAACATAAAAAAAATGAATAGCGAAGTTCCATTTGACAGAAGTTTAAGTTCTCCAAAATTTACACAAATATCAAGGAGTATCTCCGAAATTATTCACTCTTACAAAAAAATTATTTACACATAAACTGTATATGTAAAGGGTAGTTTAGGGTGGGGCTATTTTCTTCAAAACCTTCGTGTCGCATCCTTGAAAGACATTAACCTTAAATACCAAATTTCGTTTTTAACCGAGTTTTCGTTTTTGAGTTATGCTGTCCACAGTCTAACACAGACACACATGGGTCATTCCACGTCAAATCGAACACCCGTAAAACACGGCTTTTCCGTAGGAGGTTCAAAATTTTTTTTATGAATAATAGGCATCAAATAAAGAGACCCTTATTTTTAATTTCCGTATTTTTAAATTACTTGCTTAGTTATGGCTATTAGAAACTAAGCAATTTCTGCGCGCACCGTAATATAAAATCACTTGTTACTCTAAGTTCATATAGAGTTGAGAGTTGGGGTTTGGCGCACTGGAAAGGTTAAACATAACACTTTTAACAACTTTCGATCAATCATTATTACACATAAATTTTGGACTGTTTTTTGACGGTATATTTCGTAAAACTAAAAATAAAATTTAAATCGATGTATTAAAAATCTAAAAAAAAAAAAAAAAATACACACGTATTCCCTGACATTTTATCTATAAAATAAGATGTTGAAAACTATGGAGCTTGCATTAGTGCATTCGCTACAATTTTTTTCTGGAGGCCTGCAAGCGCACACGGACGAGTAACAAGCCAGGTGACTGCAGACAGCCTGCGAATTGCCGCGTCAGCTATGCTACTCAGATAACTTCTTACTAAGGCAGTACAGTCCATACAGAAAAATATCTCCACAATGTACCTTCTTTCTGATACTCCTATGGCATCTGATACGTGCTTTTGAACTTTTGCTTCTTTTTTTTTTTAAAAAAATCTGATTTAAGCAGTTCTTTGCTTTTAGCTTCTTCCTTCATGCACGTCCATACATTTGAAATAATTTCTCTACTCTGACTGTAATGTTTTGGTCCCTAATTTAGAACGTACACGTGGCATAATTGATTTACGCTATGATCAATGTCTCACAAATTCACTATATTCACTCTTTATCGCAAAGATATGTCTTCAACTGCACGCTGCACTAAAAAGCACCTTTGAATTAGCAAGACTGTCTCAGATCATGCAGACATCACTACCTTCCCCCTCCCTCCCCATGTGCATGGTTTCATTCACAGAATTATACAATATGAGCTGATGAAACAGACAAAAGCTATGGATTCGCCAACAGGACTTCCAGTCAAGGTCAGGGGCCAAGAACGATGGGTCCAGCTATGCTTTAAAATTACACTCCTTCATTCCTTCGTCAAAAACTGAAGCTTTAGTGAAACAATTTTCTTTCGAAGAAGGAGGAAACATTAGTTTAAAATGCATATTTTAAAAACATTTTGAAGATGTTAATAGTGTACATATAATAGTGTCAGCTAGAAGTGTTCTCCTTACTGTACTGTTGTGACATTCATGGAACCTTAAGCAGTGGAGAGTTGCCGTAATGGAAGGTGGCAATTTGTGCGAGGTTACTGTAAGCCAGGCATGTCAAACAGCACTTGCCAAGTGTGAAAATATTCCCCATATTTCCCCTCCCTTCAAATCGGAAAACGAGAAAAACAAAGCGAAAACCGGTTCTACCAGCGCGTGCTACTGCAGTTAAGGAGGGGTGGACTCCTCTCTTCACACCCTGGGAGTGATGGTTGACAGGCCTGCTGTAGGCGTTACCGCTACCTCGCGACTCCGCTGCACTAATTTGCAAAGTTAATTACAACTGAACTATTAGAGACTCCATTCTGATTTTTTCTGAGAATATTGAATAAACTTCATTGTATTTTAGGTTTTTTTTTTTTTTTTCCCAGATTTTTAAATGGTCGAGTTTATGTTATTATCTAACTTTAAAACTTTAATCGTATAAAATATAATATTAATAATAATTAATAAAATTTTCTAATAAGTACCTCACGAAATACTGCGATTTATCTTTAATTTGAGCCAAAGATCAAGTAATTTGCTTCATTACAATCGGAGGTATGATTGATCGAAGAGTGAGGAGCGGGCGATTTTTGGGACATTTCAAAAATTAATATCTGCCAAAATAAATTTTTTTTATATAAAATGAAGAAACACGGGTCAAATATATTTTTTTCCAAAACACCAAAAAAAAAAGTCAAGAAAATCTGAGAGATCAAGGTCATTTTTTGCCATATTTTGTTCGATTTCACGTGGAATGACTCACATTCACAAACCCTTTTTTAAATTTTTTTTAAATTTTTTTTTTATTCAAGTACCTTAAAATATATTACCGATGAAATCTCGACATTGAATTTTTGTGTGAATACAATACTTCCTCTACTTACTATATGTAGTAGGGAAAGTGAAAAAGAATAGTAATATTTGGAACGTCAAATTCTCTGTCGTACTCGGCACAAGGCCTTGTTTACACCATCCGCTATACAGTTGTGTAGCGGATATGTTATCATTGTTACTTATTGTTCAACTATTGAACAGATGGTAATTTTGCAAGTGTATAAATAAAATAAAAATAAAAAATTGTGTAGCGGCAGCAACAAGTTGTCACAAGTTCCAAATCTGAATATTACCAACCGTGGCTAACAAAAGAGACAGAATACGGCTCAAACTTCAGTGACGTAATTCTCCTAGTGTGATCATAACTACGAGACCACAATCGCCTAACACATCCATGTTCCAAACAAACAAAAAATTGCCCTTTAAATGCATACAAAAAATACAGTTTTATCATTAAGTTAGCCATGTATCCGATTACCATTATTACGTAACTCTGATTCGTGCCGCAGCCTGTCCTTTTCGTTAGCCACGTTACCAACCCATGTGATCAATCAGGGTGCTATGCTGCGTAGAACTTAGAGAAATTTGGCGTTCCAGACATGACTATTGCTTTGTGTGTATCTCTGTTGTTGTTGTTATTATTATTATTATTATTATTATTATTATTATTATTATTATTATTATTATTATTATTATTATTATTATTATTATTATTATTATTATTATTATTATTATTATTATTATTATTATTATTATTATTATTATTATTATTATTATTATTATTATTATTATTATTATTATTATTATTATTATTATTATTATTATTATTATTATTATTATTATTATTATTATTATTATTATTATTATTATTATTATTATTATTATTATTATTATTATTATTATTATTATTATTATTATTATTATTATTATTATTATTATTATTATTATTATTATTACTATTATTATTATTATTATTACTATTACTATTACTATTACTATTACTATTACTATTACTATTACTATTACTATTACTATTACTATTATTATTATTATTACTATTATTATTATTATTATTATTATTATTATTATTATTATTATTATTATTATTATTATTATTATTATTATTATTATTATTATTATTATTATTATTATTATTATTATTATTATTATTATTATTATTATTATTATTATTATTATTATTATTATTATTATTATTATTATTATTATTATTATTATTATTATTATTATTGTTGTTGTTGTTGTTGTTGTTAAGTTAAAACCAGGGTACAACAAATGGTACAATGAAAGTAATATTTGAACATGGTGAAGTTTTCTAACCCCGTATATCCGCCAGACAGACAGACAGACAGACAGCAAGTACTTGAAACTGCAGTGCGGTGCTATATGGGCACTGCAATAATAACGATAATGTAATCGATGTGACGTGTAATCCAACACAGCGGAACTGAGTTCGATTCTTTCCTTGCCCGGCTGCTGTCCCTTCCGTTTACATTTCTCTCTGTGTATGTTCGAATTCACGGTCATTTCACTCGAAAACTGGTCGTCAATGTACGGTAATTGTTTGCGTTTCGTCCCATCTCGCCATATCTGCCCCACGTAATCTGACGAGTGACAGCTGCTAATGTTATAACACTGATATGATGCGCGATCAAACGTTTGCAACATAAGAAACAATAACAATATTATTATTATTATTATTATTATTATTATTATTATTATTATTATTATTATTATTATTATTATTATTATTATTATTATTATTATTATTATTATTATTATTATTATTATTATTATTATTATTATTATTATTATTATTAATGTGACATCACAATGTAAGAAATCCCACTTCTGACACCATGTGACAAATGTAATTTTCAGTTACCTTTTCTATTCCTCTCTCCGACACAGCACACAATTCTAATTCGCAATTCTTATGGGTAATTGAGCTCTCATCTCTTGCTATTTTTTGTTTTAAATGACCAATGTGACTACCACCATTATTTATCCAAGGTACCGTTTCTCTCAATCGCAAAGAATAAGCGCGAAAAACAGCTTCTTTTCTAAGGATAAACCCGAAATATTTATCTCCTTGAGTGTTGCAGTGTCCACACTTTCATAGATTCAAATTTCCCGCTATATGCAGACACAACTGCATGCAATTTTCTGCGAGAAACACAAACATAAGAATAATAAACACGGTAACAAAATAACTATTCCAAACTGAAGTACTGGCCTTGGTAAATTACATGAATTGCATATGCATTTATAATGGTTTAATTAGCTGTAATTATGTTTACAACATTAACATAACTTATTTTAATATAGAAAATGGCTACTTACATTCAGAAACATCAAGTTGGCTAAATGTCTAGTTGAGTGCAAATTCTGCTAGGGAAATGCTCGTAGCAAAGAAAACGGAGACTAGTAGGGGAACGCAGTGCGCTTGCGCGGTAACAATCGCATATCTTAGCTTTGTCGATTATGCTGCTTTAAGTCGCCGTATTCCTTAATGCAAGCTTTGCCCCGCTCCCCGCGACCCCTCACCCTAAAGGTCCCTTCCCCAGTCGCAAAAATCTTAGCATCCTTGGAAGCTGACGAATTTCAATACCAAGTTTAGTATTTAAAGAATAGACACAGAAACACACAAGCGCGCATACCGTTGTTTAGCTTAGCTACAGTACTTCGCTAGACAAAAACTTGCTTCAAATAAATTGATAGCTTAGAGTTTCAAAAATTTACCAAGGTCAATGAAACTTCAGTACCTTATACAGTTGCAGATAAAATGCTGAACGGCTAAGCCCATCTATACATGATGTTTAAATTTCGACAACGTAGGTTTGCTGTACTTTGTTAAAAATTATAATTAATTGAAGCAACAAATATATCGATTGCTTATACATTATACATGAGGGGCAATGAATAATTTAATTTGGTCGAGCGTAGCATCGGTGAAAAGAAAGAGCTTAAAAGTGGAACCTGCCCATAAACTATTCATCCGTATTGAAACCCAATAACGGTTTTATTTTAAATATTTAATTAACAGCAGAAAAAATATAAGATGACTTAAAAAATAGCTTGGGCTATCAAACGTGAAGTTCCAGGAGACGAGGAGCTATTGAAGTAATTCAGATTTAATACCCGAAAATTGACACCAAATCTACGAGTAAAATTAAGTATTTCTTAGAATACCTTTACGTCCCTTTAAGGTGGTTGCATACTGAATAGCTTTTACATGTGTTGGATACCGCGTAGTTAATCTTTTTGTTAGCTCTTCCGTACGCGTGAAATAGCGACAGTTTCAAACACAGAGTGGAGATTTAACATTCCATGATTTCGGATAAAAAACAGGTGTCCACACCTTTCGTTTTTTCAGTCACTAAGACCGCCTCAGAGCACACCTCACTCGCAGCACAGCTACGACAGAGTAGATGTCAATCTTACGGTTTTAGAAGAAATTTCCAGCTCGAATTCCAGTAAACCACTTTTTACATGCTCGATTCGTTACTGTATCTTCACTGTCTGCCGCTATTGTGAGGCAGCTTTGTCCTTACGATGGTAAAACTGCATAGGATGTCGAAAATTGTCCTTTTTTACTTTCTCTACCACGTATAGTAAATAGAGGAAGTATTGCATTCCACCCAAAAATCTGATGTCGAGATTTTATCGGAAATATAATGTTTTATATTTTGAGGCCCACTGAATAAAAAAGATGCATTTTTAGAAAAAGGTCCGTGTGTGTGTGGTCTGTGTGTCTCTCAGCCTGTAGACAGAATAACCCAAAAACGAAAAGTCGGTTAAAAACCAAAGTTGGTATTTAAGCTTAATGTCTTTCAAGGATGCGACATGAAGATTTTGAAAAAAATTGCTCCACCATAAACTATCCTTTACACAGAAAACCTTTCGAAAATTTTGATTTTCTTGAAAATGGCTCTAACGATTTTGATTAAAATACCATATGTTTAAGATATTTTTATGACAAATAAGATGTATATTTTGAATTTTCTGGCCATAGCTTATGTAGTCCCGTTTACTCTGGATGACTATTGAATAACTCGTAAACCGTAAGTGATAGACCAAATCTTATTATAAAAATATAGATCTCGTTAAAACACATAATATTTGTGCGAATAAATGTTTCTGTAGCGTGAATCATTTCAGAGATATTCCTTGTTATTTGTGTGTGTTTTGGAACAGTCAAACTTTCGTCAAATGGAAGATCATTATTCATTTTTATATCTCAGCCGTGCAAATAGAACGAAATTAGAAAGCCTTAAAATATTTGACGCTCAAAGCCTACTGTATTCCCATATTCCCCTTGTATCTATAAGGAAATAAGCAGTAGAATAATTTCTGCAAATGTTTATCTCAAGTAACACGAAGGAGATACAGGAATAAGAGTTTGTAAGAATGGTTAGTACAAGAGCAGAGAAAGTCATGTGAGTGCAACACATCACTTTTTTGTGTAGTAACATTTGGTCTATCTCTTACTGTTTACCAGTTATACAAAAGTTGTCAAGATTTAACAGGACTATGTGATCTACAGTCAGAAAATTCAAAATATACATTTCATTTTCCATAAAAATATCTTAAACATGTGGCATTTTAATCAAAATCGTTGGAACCATTTTAGAGAAAATAAAATTTTCGAAACATTTTTCATGTAAAGGGTAGTTTAGAGTGGAGGAATTTTCTTCAGAATCTTCGTCTTACATCCTTAAAAGATATTAAACTTAAATATCAAATTTTCGTTTTTGAGTTACTCTGTTCACAAACACACATCGGCCTTTTTTTAAAAATGGTTTTTTGCCAGATTCAGGGGGCCTCAAAATATATATTTACGGTGAAATCTCGACATCAAATTTTTTGGTAGAATACAATACTTCCTCTGCTATATGTAGTAGAGAAAATAAAGATAGGTATTTATTAGTTGCCTGAAACATTGCGCTTGGATTTCGTTAGAGTGTTTTGTTTGTGTAGGTATATCGCTGCAGGTGTAAATACCTGGGCTTTTATCTCTGTGAGCGACGGAAAATGCAGGGAATATAAACTGAGCGCCGTAATTTGACTTTTTGGAATATTTTTAAAGAGAGATTTTAATCTTTGGTAACCAACACTCATGTCCCATGCCTCGACTCGGTGAATGTGCAGATCCGCGGAGGGACGATGTTTATAAAACCATGGGCCCAAACGACTTTACACCTCATTACTGTAACGATCACATTATTCTACCTTGCATAATGCACCAATCATCGCCATCCATCGCCATGTCACTCACGTCCACCCGAAAAAGGATTTCCGACGGAGACACACACACACACATTATTGCGTCACAGCAATTATCTCCCCCTTTTCGCATGTAACGAAATTACTGTGCGGTCAAATGTCAAAAGCGCGGAAGCCCCCCGCCCTCTTGCCCATGTGTACGCGTTGTGATTGTGAGTGACGGGAGTGTTTGGTTTTGACGACTGAACTACATACACTCAAACAGTTTGTATTAGTGCAAGCGGAAATTGAAAGACCGTGCGTCCGTCCCGTCCGTCTCTAGCGTTGTTTTTGGAGAGAGGGGTAGATAGGTAGGTAGTATAGTATTTGTGTAACAGGGTAGTTAGCGTTAGTTTCTGGAGTGTGTTGTGTAATTACGATAGAAACCCCTATTGTAAGCTTTTAAATGCATTGTGAAACATGAGTACGGGACGTGTACGAACCAACCATCAGACGCAATCAGCATCCGCCAGAGCGACGGCTTAAATACCTTTCTAAAAGATAAAACATTCTCTGTTCATGGCGCAGCACAGGCGCGCACCACTGTAACACCCGTAATATAGGCAATACACGCCAGGAAACACCTCGCGCACTTAAGGCAATGCATCTATCACGATTAAACAATTGACATTTTCCTCTGATTGCTTTGCATTTTTTTCCACACACTCAGAACATAAAGTAAATAGTATACACAAAATTTCATTGGCATATCTCCAACCATTTTTAAATTATGATATATTTCTTAGTAATAAATCACTTTTTGATATGCTCATGATATGGCCCTTGGACTCTACAGTTTGTCTCTGTCCTAAATGCTTAATTTGAATTCTTCTTCTTTTCCTGACTACCTTCCCCTTATGTGGGACTTACAAGCCAGTGCCTGAAGTCGGACGTCTGTCGGGAAGCAGAGGGACATCTGACATAGTGAAGACCTGGAAGCGGGTGGTCAGTCAAGCAACAGGTATGAGGGTGAAGAAGAGGATGATATAAAAAGCAAGCGAAATAGATGATTGGAAAGGTGATAATGGAGCAATTGGTTGAATGAATGGCGGGAGAAACAGGAGAACCAGGAGAAAATCCGCCCAGACACATCTTCGTCCACCACGAATACTACTGCAAGTCCCTAGGATCGAACCCAAGTCGCCTATGTGGTAGTCGAGCGGTCTCACCACTCAGCCACGGTGTCGCCAATTTGAGTTCAGTATACAAATATAAAGAATTTGAAACACCAAAATTGCTTAGATTTAATTAGTATTTAATTAACATTTATCAATATTTTCAATTTTTTTCAGTATGGTTTGTGAAAAATATTTAATTTCAGCTAAATTCTTCAGTATTTTTAACTAGCGTACAACAAATGTTAATGCCTTAATCTCTGAACTCTCCTGAAAATTTCAAGCTAATGAGATATAAACTAAGGTCCACGGAGCAGTGAAAAATGAATTTTAAAGTTTAGCAGTATGTTTTTGCTCTTTACCCAAATACAATCAATTTAAAATTATCCAGCATCATATATGGGACCCTCTGATGCTTTCTTCTTGGCCTCGGAGTTTTTTTGAGAATTTTAAGCTTGCTTGGTTATTTCTTAATATGAAAAGTTTCCTTTGGCCTTCGCATTGGGCATACAATTTAGAAATGTATTGTTCTTAGCTAACCACTACAATATGCAGTTTCGTTAATTTATACACACAATTCATAAAATATCTGCTTGTTACATACCTATATTACTAAAACATTGAAATGACCTGACAAGATTACAGAATTACAGAACACTGACGACATTTCTCTGCTTGGAAGCAGAACACGTGTCAGATTCGTGGTATTTCAGTTCGATATATCAGCACAGCCAACTCACAACCTTTTTAAAGCAATATTCCCTGCAAGAGACCAAAATCAAAGTCAGTGAAAACGAAAAGTGCATCTCAAAGCTGTAGCGAGGAATGCTTACCCGCACTGGGACATTTAAATGCCCTCCTGGAGCTTTAAAACTGGCTGATATTGAGAAAAGTGCCTGTGCCGTTAAAATATAGGTATAATAAAAAATACAAAAAGTAAAACTGAAAATTTTCTGTAATTCTCACCAATTTCATAGATATATTGCCCTAAGAGTACTAAAGACCTCTGACAAAACACGTCTGAGGGGTGTTCTGCTTTCTGGAAGAGAGAGCGGGAACAGCAGCATATGACAGCTCACAATTATGTCATAAATAGATCTATCTGTGGACAAATCACTGGTTTTTATCAGTTGCATTCGCAATGATAGAACAGTTACGGCTACGCATAAGTATAATATGCGATTCACAACATTGATTCTAAACAGTATCAGCAAGATTCATCCAATATTTGGAATGTAAATGAAGCGATGGGAGATAAGCAATGAACCAGAAGTGCATGGGTTGCAAATTCTTGAGGGCTCTTTGAACTACGGGAGATTTTTTCGCAACATACCACGAACGAAAGGTTTTGACAGGAGTGCGACGTCGGGGCGGCTAATGTCATCGGGAGACTACGACGGGACGTGAGGCGACGCGAGGCGACGAAGCTGCTGCCGACTCCATCAAGAGTTAACATGTGTGGCGTGATTATTAGGATTACTATATCTGAAAATATGTATAGTTACAAAAGCAGAAGGGGAGCACGCCCGTCTAGTTAGCACACTTACATGGAGTCGATATGAAGACCCATCACTCATAAGTCGGAACGCATTAATTCGGCGTTGTACCCTTCCCCACTGTCCCTTGGGAGTCTCCACATACGGGAGAAGAATTCCCCCATCATCCCTATACCCGCAGGAATACCACCCCTCACAGCAGTGTTTCATTTAATAAGCACCTTCCTTGCCAATCCCTACCCAACCATCCGTCCGTCCGTCCGTCCTTCCTTCTGCGTTACTATTTGTTTTCTCCCGCGCCACACACTGGCGAGAACAAGTGAAAACCGCCAAGGAGACACCCGTCAAGGACTTAAGTCTCCCTCATTGTTGGTATAGTTATCTATACCTCGTTACCAACAATGGATTTAAACTTCTCCAAGGAGTTAGGTGTGGGCCATTGCTGTATTCTTATAGTCCTTTAACGGGACACTGATGTAGACGTTCTCGTAAACATCTGACGTGTTACACTCACGTAACTTTCTCTACCCTTGTATCCACCATCCTTACAAACTCTTATTCCTATATCTTCTTGTGTTAGTTGAGATAAACATTTGTACAAATTATCTTATTGCCTATTTCCTTGTAGGTACAAGGGGAATATTAGAATACAATAGGCTTTGAGCGATAGTCAAATCTTCTAAAACTTTGAGATCCCGCTTTCTTTGCACCTCAAAGATATAAAAAAATGAATAACGATCTTCCATTTGAGGAAGTTTGTTTTCTAAAGCTCACGCAAATAACAAGGAATATCTCCGAAATGGTTCACTCTAAAAAAAATTGTATTTGCACATAAACTGTGTGTTTTAGCAAGATCTACATTCTTTGCACAGTAAGATATGGTCTATCTATTGGGTTTACTAGCTATGCAAAAGTTATCCAGAGTAAATATGACTACATAGGCTATAGCCAGAGAATTCAAAATATGCATTCCATTAGTCATAACACATCTTACAGATATGTCATTTTAATCAAAATTGTTAGAGCCATTTTGGAGAGAATCAAAATTTTTCATGTAAAGGGTAGTTTAGGGTAGAGCAATTTTCTTTAAAATCTTCGTGTCGTATCCTTGAAAGATGTTATATTTAAATACCAACTTTGGTTTTTAAGCGACTTTTTGTTTTTGAGTTGTGCTGTCCAAAGATTGGCATAAATACACACACACACACACACACACACGCACACACACACACACACACACACACACACACACACACACACACACACACAGAGGGACCCCCCTCCCAAATATAAATAAATGTTTGCGAATTGTTACACTGGTATTCGCTTGCATAGTTAATAAGTGAATTGAGCTGGATATTTGAGATCACAAGGAAAGAAAGACGTGAGGAATATCAACATCAAGAATACTTCTGGTAAATAGGAAACGTGTTAAAGCAGAAGGGAAGACAAATTGTGTTGCAGCTATCCCTCTGCGACGCAGGTCATTAATTCCTGCAGTACGGGGCCCCATCACACACCTTGACAAAAGGAACTCTAGCGATAAATATATGTATGGCATCTGCTACTGTAAAATCAAATTGGATGCGAATAGTGGTGCTGCCCCTCCCCTGTAATGACGTAACGCACCCCTCCTGCTCGGCCGCGATTGAAAACTAAGACTCTGGATTGACTTTCTCCCGAACATCAGGGATCAAATCCCACAGGAGCACCACATTGTGGAGGGGAAAGGGGAGGAGTTGACTCAGGCTAGTGAGTCACATGTGCAGGAAGGAGGGGTTGAAATATGGGTTACTACTGCTGCTACCATCAGTTGTAATCCGCTTCATAATTTATTTATCTTGCTCTTGTTCTACCCCTATTCAGGCTGTATCGGATTTCAGCATCTTCTCTATACCATAATCCTGAAGTGCACTCTCATTAAAGTGCTTGTTATGCTCTACATGGCCATGGCTACTCAAACAGCTAATGTAGTGCTAACAAACCAAAATACATTCAATGTCGATACAGGTTCGAACAAATTCTGCTACATATATTTAGTGAAGTAAATCAGCATTTATGGCTTGCCAAATTTATCAAAGTACAAAAATAATACATTAATAACAATATTACTAACCGCTACATAAAAATTTAAGATTCGGTTTGACATCGCCTGGCGCAACAAAGGACGGTCGGGGCTGAGCTACTTCACACCGTATACCAGGCCGACAAGCAAACAAAGGCGCGCTCAAGGTAAGGCTGCCTCGCACGACTGTTTGTGTATACGTGACTAAGAGGAGAGAGTTACATCATGAGCCGGTCACTGAATCAGTGAGAGCGAGACAGCTGCATTGTCGTCGTGAATGATAAATCGCACAGAAGTGAAGAAGTTTCAATGGATGTATCGTCAGAGTTAATGTTTGAGAGACAGTGTAAGGACTGAGTCAAGTTTACGAGAATAAAACAGTTGTGGGTTGTAATATCACAAAACACTGTAGACTGTGTTAACAAGGGGAAGAGAACTGTATTTGTGTAAAACTTTGGAAGAAAATAAGGTGGGGGAGAAAGAAATTACACTGTTTATTTATTTTGTCACACTGGTGTCAGGAGTGGGATTTGTTGAATTGCCTATTTGTCACAGTATTAATATTATAATAGTTTTATACAATTAAAAGTTTTAGATATAGAGCGTAAAACAAAAATATATTATTTACACTTTTGAGGCCCAACTAAGTGAGATCTAAAAATATTTATATAGTAGCATTAACAATGTGTTAGTAGTTGGAAGTTTAAATTCTTCCCAAAAGTTCACAAAAAAGGACGGAATTGTGCCTCGGGCGCCTACTATGGGACCAATAACTTCGATATCACCCAACTGGTACTCATTTTTATAAGAGGGTATTGTAGAAGCATATGTTGACGAAAATTGTACTGAAACCTTATGGTTGGTTAGATAATAAATCCCTTTTTGCTGTTTTCTTGGTACGCTATAATGTTGGCCCGATGTGTGATTTGGTCTGGTGGTGACGTGAGTTTCTGAGCACCTCACCATGGCAACAACAACCCAGGACTGGGCCAGTGGTGCTGAAATTCTTGCCACATTTGCAATACCACCTCTCTGATACTCTAGTCTCTCAGATGTTAATTTAGACCTATTTTAGTGGAGGCAGTTTACTCTTTGATACACTCAATAATTAACTTAAGGTTATGACTGACTAACAATATGACATTGTGAAATAAATCTGCCAGCTTTTCAAGCCCATGTCACTGATGTAATTTAATAAAAGCATGTTACACGCTAAATTTCATCTATTTTGCTCTAACAGTTTAGAAATTATGATAATTTTTTTTATTTTTTATTAGCCACTAAAGACTTGCCTCGCGACAAAACAAGGAAATTTTCGGTCTGATACTTTAACCTTAGGTTCAAAATGGATGTTTTTTAAAACTACCCTAAGTTTCTCTAAGGCTTTTTCGCCTAAAAAATTGTAATTTTTGTGTCTGAAATTTAAAAATATATACTTAAAGACATCTTACAAAAAACCTAGGGGAATTTTTATTTTTTATATCTCTGTGAACATGCGTAGCTAATTTCATTAGTACGATACAAACACTGAACCGAAACGAACATTTTATAGGAAGCTGAAAATATCAATAGCGAGAAAAACAGTGATAAATGGTAGGTCACATTAAAATCCAGACTACATTTAAACATGCAATATGGTATTTGGAGGGAAATAACACATTTTTCGCATTCACGCACCTCGAGGTTTACAAACCAGAGCCCTGACCATTCGAAAGAAGCAGTCTTAGAGGAATTATTGTTCGTATTCTACCTAACGAGTCGACATTGAGATTTCATTGATAATACATCTTCGAAGATCCCCTGATCCCTAACGAGTATTTAAGTAGACTCTCTCTTGCTCTCTTTGTCGTTCTCTGTCTCTATTTCTGTCTGCCTGTGTGTGTGCGTGTGTGTGCGCGCGCATGTAGCACAACTCCATTTTTTTTTTTTTTTCTTTTTTAAATTAATGTCGTCCAACATTGTGTCATATCGCACGAAACGGAACTCAAAGAAAAAAACTGATAAGTATGAAATTTAGTGTTTTAGTTTTCTGGTTTTTATAAGAATATAACATCAATATTTTCAAGCAAATCCTCATCCTAAAGTTTCCTACTAGCTGTTTTCCTTTTCCTCAAAAAAGGCTCAAGCGAGTTCCATTACATTATCATTGTATTTACAGTATTTGCATAACTGATCAAGTGTATATCTTGAATTTTCTATGAATAGCCCATTAGATAATTAACAAAACGTACGATATACAAGAAGCCTATTTATAAAAGGTCATAATTTATAATAAATGATTATTTGTGTAGTTGGTATTTATATTCTGTTGCTATTGGTTTGAATTTTCCACCATTACTCTACGTTTTTGAAGGACTAAATTAGGAATGCTTTTCTGCCGCGGTAATACAAATGAAATATCAACCCAAAGCCAGGATATGCCTATCAGCTTTATTTCACTATAGCTTCAGCTCTTGTATCCACTTTCTGCTTAGAGCTAGAAGTATGTAATGAAACCACTTTTGCAAACGTTTAACTCAATTACCTACTTGAATTAGATGGAAAAATAACATTTCTGCACGAGTGCCCAACCAAATTTGCCTAACAGTAAGATCAGATTTCGTTATAGAATTAAAAGAAGCATAATAAATGTAGCGATAATGTACTCTGCGATTTCAAAGTTAGTAATGTTAGTGTTTCCACTTAAATTATATTTTTATAGACAAAGATACTTACATTATGATTCAGTTGCAGTATAACCACAATTTGCACTTGTATAGGTTATTGAGCCCTTTTGTTGATTATCGTGTTACTATGTGTCGGAGCTCGTAGTTCATCTGTTTCCATTCTTCAGTCATTATGGCGTCGATTGAGTAGAAGTTGTTCCAAATAGAGTTGTGTTTTTCTCCGAGTATTTAGCATGTGTTCTAGTAGACTTGATATTTGGTTGGAGTACATATTATCTGCACTTTAATGTCTTCTATAAAGATAGTTGCTTTCGTTAAGACGTAGTCAGTCTAGACGGCGCTGTTTCCCGATATCCGGGATTCGATTCATATAGTGGGCTTTGACTTTCTCAAGTGTTATGAAGTTCATAAGTTGGTAGTTGAGTTATGGCCATTTTAAACAAATCATTGCCGTTTTATTGAGAGTTCTTGGGGCTGTTGGATGCAGTAAAAAGCTTTTGTTGCTGTTGTTGCCCTTTCTTTATGAATGTTGAAAGATGCCAGTGTTGCTGGAAGAGTAACTCTAAGGTATTTGAATTTTGGTACTGCTTCTAGTAGTTTATTTTGAAAGGTTAGTGTGTCTTTTAGGTGTAGGTTTACCATGCCTTGTGAAAATCATTTGTTTGGTTTATCCATGATTTATTTGTAGATACATCATTTTTCAGTCCTGTAAGGTGAGTCAGTTCTTTCTGTAACTGCTTTATGACTTGTAAATGTATTGCTATGCCGTCTGCGTAAACTATGGGTGTTACTGGACTGACAATAATGACCATTGTAGTGTCCGTTGTCATGATGCTGAACTGTGTCAGATATTACGCAGAAATATTGCAGAAAAGTTCAAATTTCAACAACAAAACTAGCACTAGAGTAATGTAATCCAGTTTTATATTTGCAAATTTTGCGCATGCGCACTTATCTAACTTCGAAAATATGGTTATGCGCAATAATTATTATCCGATGTTCGTCTTTTCAGACATAGCAAAACCTCAGAGAATACCTTATCCGCATATGTTACTCTAACAGAGATTCGAACTCGGGACCTCTTGAATGTGAGACCATATTATATTAGGACCCATGTCTAAATGAATACCTGCAGTTACGGTAACGTTATGAAGTTGGCACTCCTATTTTATATTTGCATTACTTTTCACATAGAAGTGTCTCTGAGAAATAGGATTGGTGCCATGGGAATACGTCACAGAGCTTACGAAGGGTCGCCAACTAAGAATGTTTGGGAACCATTGCTTTCTAATGAAAGATTATGTCTTCTTAATGCTTTCACTAATTATTGTTAGGGATAAAAGCTGTTAGAATACGTTCATAAGAAACATTCACGTTGGCAGCGAAATAGCTGGAAAGACTATACGAAGTAATAGTTGTGCGGATTAGAAATTTGGGGAGTGTTAAATGGGTGGTTAAAGATTGACAGTGTAAACAGAATGTTTTATACAGAAGCTCTGGGGTTTACCAAAAAGTTCTTCGGGGGGAGCGGAGTGGGAGGGGATAGGAAGGGAAGGGAGGAAGGTTTGTAATAATGAAGAGAATTTTTAAATATTGGGTCAGGTGCTTAAAATTAAACAACTGTGTGCTTTCAAAAGAATGCGTTGGGTACGAGAGTAATTTTGGGGAAATAGGAAAACTGAAGGAAGAGATTTGAATGAAAATTCCTGACAACCGTGAAAGCGATACCAGAGGATTTTGGAAATGATTGTAAAGGAGGAATAGATTTAGGCTGTTTTGGGACAATGGTTCCTTGGATTTATAGTTGAAATACGCTGGATATATGGACATTTCTGTGGAATTATAGGCTCTTCGTGAGGAATGGGAACATCTGCCTGCAGAGCTCTTGAACCGCCTTATAGAATGTCATGATGCTGCAAGTTGTGTGTCACCATAACCTATATTATTGTCATTATGGAGGTGACTGTCAGAATTTTCCTTGTGCGAAATGTGTCTCGAGGTCAAAATTGTCTGTTATTTCTTATTCTTTTACATTTCAGACATGTATCATGCATAAATTTGCATTATTCTTAACTTTGGTACAATAATTGTGATAGTTTGGTAATAATATATTGAATTAAGCTATACTTTTGGACGCTACGTACATGGGCTACAGTTTTACCTTCCCTAATTATTGTAATTATCTTACTTTGATAAAATACATTATAATATATGCTATTACGGATTATCACTATTGCTGCATACGCACATTAAAAGCTGTTTCCTCAATAGAAAATATAACAAAATCCTTGTAACAAGTTTGAGCATTTATTTCTCTCCTTTTCCCTACTTAATAAATAGTATTTTTACTCTAATAACAAATATATAATATATTTCAATGATTCGCTTCCTTTACTATATACTGTTGAGCATTTCAAATTAGGAAGCCATTGGTCTACTTTTTGGTTCTCGTGGAGTGGTTACTAATTTTGCTGTTAATTTGTTCCGACGTTGTGAATTGGAATTAAGTGTTTTGGAAGATATTGGATTATAAATTAATCGTGATTCTTTGTGCATCTTACAAAATCATATGTATACTACACTAAATTAAATAAATGATTATAAAGTGGTTAGTTTTCCTATTTCTGAACTTTATAATAAGTTTATACATTATTACACTTTATCTATCAAATATTTCACATTATACGTTTTTTGTCCTTTGTCATTCATATTTAATATTGTCTTTTTCTAAAAATTTATTAGCAGGCTATCCAACTACTGCATTTTCTCTCTTAGCAACGAGAGATCGTGTAACATTTTCAGCAGTGCAGTTTTTTTCTCGATATTTGTATAACTATGCAGTTTTTACCATTCCTAATTTTGCCCAAAAGTTTGCTTCTGATGTAATGAACGAGCCACCGGTGTAACATATTTTAACACGGCTCATTTTGTGTCTATTGAAAGACAAGAGGGTTACAACAGTCACCAACAAGATGCTAATCATTTCATCTCGAAATTGAAGCTTTTTTCGTGCCTTAAAGGTTTCCTTGGGGTAAAGGGAAGGAAGGTGATGAAATTGCTTGTCCAGAGTTTAATTTTTGCTTGTCTCACGTTTATATTAAACAAACATTACTCTATGGAATTCTTAGTGTATAGGAGTGGACGATGTATAATAAATTTAAGTATTCTGTTTTTAGTTTAGGGAAAAGCTTCTCCATTTGGTTTTTCTCTCTCTTTTTAAACCAAAAAAGAGGTAATTCAGTAAACGAGGGTTATGTTATGTTCTTACTGCCAAACAAGGGCTTCGTTTTCTGCAAAGCATCTCTCTAAAAACACTCGCCATGATCTTTCATTTAGAGAGGTTTTGGGCCCCCCGGGAGCCGGGCGGGAGGGCACTCAGAAATCAACATTCACCGCTTTTCCTTCTACATGCCCGTCCGCTAATTTAAAGTTGGTGCAAACTTTTAGATGGGCAGGTTTTGGGTTTTTCAGAGGTTGCTATTGTTGCGATTGTTGGGGGCGAGAGGCGCGTCACCGCCGTCAATTCACGAGAGACTCGGCCCGCAAACTTTGCACGCCCCGCTCCCAACTTTCCTGGCTGTACAGTCTCGTTTCCGTGGCGCTGGAGCCTTTAACGTGTTTATCTTCCCAGTAATACAAAAGGAAGGGAAGACCAGCTTTGATTATTCCCTATTGCACACCTTTTTAACACCTCAGTGACGTACATGGCGGGCGAGGTTGCGGTTGCGCTGAGGCTGAAATGTGCATGCAAGTATGTGATTAGTGTTTGCAGGTTGCACATTAAATTGGGGGACGTCTTAATTAATACTTGTTAATTCTTAAGCTTCTTCTACGCAGCAGGTTTGCTATTTTTCATTTACCTAGGTGGTAAACTGCTACTCACATACATTTGTGCATTAGAAGTGTTGTGCATTCAGCAGATCACTGTTGGCGTTTTTGCACATTGTTGGTTTTATGAAATGGCAGAATATACAAGAAGAAAGGACTTCACATTCCTTGATCGTGCTATGCAATACGTAAAGTTCAAGGTATTCCCAACAATGCTCGCCCTCGAACGCCTTCAGGCGACGCTGGACGGACTACTACCCATACAGGCTCTCCCCTCTCGGGGGCACACTTATGATACTCCGGCGGCTTATACCGTGGACATCAGAAGTTTCACTAATCCCTAACCCGACTTCTTTCATATCCTCACTATGAATTCGTAAGGGGATAATGAGGGCTTCGGTCCTGACTGCGTCCTAGCACCCTTCGTTCACCTGGTCCTGGTGCCCTGTGGCCGGCCAATACATCCACAGGTACAATACCCCTACTGTCTCACTTTCGCCCTGAATCACTTCTTTCCTTCTCCATTCCTTTCTACCTCTATACACTTTGTTTCCGGTGGAGATTTCTTAATGGGTAGTGCCTTCGGGCGAAGCTCACACTCCCCACTGTGCCCTCCCAATATAGTGGAAGTCCATAAATGGATGTTTCCTCCATTCGAAAAAAAAAAGATTCCCCAGAAAGGAACTAAAGCCATAAAGATACAGTAAATGCAAGTGGATTTTTAACAGCTGATGGGAACAGTGACACCGAAGTGTTCACATGAGAGACAGAAAAAACAAACTAAATCTTTTATGACTGTGACAATTTGCACACAGAGAACACTTGGGGAAAAAAGAAAAGAAAAAAAACATTGTGTAATAAATATAATTGGTCATTCCATGTGTTAAGCTAATTCTATTTCTTTGTTTAGAAAAAAGCCTCAGTAATACTTCTAAAGTTTGAGTTTTTAGTAATCGTTTGTATTTTTATTCCTTTGGTTTCTTTGGTATATATATTGTCTCTTATAACAATAAAATAATAAAATCCGAAATATTTCCATGTTTACTATTTTTAATAGACCATATCCATTTCTGAAAAGCAATAAGAAACAGGGTACAAGCATTAAAGGTGAAACTGAGGCAAAATTCTAAATATACATATATGTATATTAAATAATGTTAGGACTTTTAAGAGGTAAATAATGAGACATTACAATGCCAGCTAACACAAGAGTATAGATTTAGATTTTTCTCCGTAGCAGCTTAGGAATTTGATTTGAAAATTTGCAAGGTTTTGTTTTTTCTTTTTTTACATAAAGAGAATATTGCCGAAAAGACATAAACATGTAAATCTTTACTCCTCACTTTAATGTGGTATTTCTTCACTAAAAATGCAGCCCAATTCATTATAAGCTAATAACAGGTGTTATATTATAGCCGACGTCGTAATAACTATAGCAAAATTTACAGTATACTCAAACGCAAATATTGCTTGCTTTCGTATGTTCATCACTGCCTAAAATTAGGCATAAAGGTCTGTTTTCAACTAACCTCAAGGGGAAAATGCACAAATATTAGTCGATTTTATTAACTGTGATTCTTACAAAACATACTTTTTCACGCTGTATCAGCTGTTAGTCTAAGCATAAAAATAAATCAAACTCTCTTAGAAAGTGTGTGTTTGTGTGTGTGACTGGACCATCGCCTCCCCTTCACGAGTCGCCTGGGACCAGAAAACGTCAGTTCTACATTTCAAATTGCTTGTCACTCTTCGATTTCTTCCCTTCTTTCTTCGCTTTCTCTGACCCTATTGTTTACAAAAGGAATCTATCGTATTTCCTAAAAGCAAATTGCATAAAAATCTGATGTGCCTCATTCACACGATTTTCCCTTCCTATGATCCTTCACGTATAGATTTAGTATTAGTATATAGTAAAGAGTGTTCCTTCAATTCAGTCTAATTTACTCGTTATAAATTCTGCACGCGATACATGACGTAATTGACGACGTCAATTGAAGAGTATTGTCGCCCGAGACAATATCGCAGCGATGTTGTCTTGGCAGCTGAGTATAGTTTTCCAATCTCTCTTGCAGTTAAGTTTTCGAATGACGCCATTTCTCACGAGTGTAGAGAGAGGATGCAAATTAAGCAATTTAAACTATTTCTTCGATGAGATTAGAGTAATTAGATGTATCTCTAAGTAACGTCTATTGTAGTGTAAATTACCTTGGTCGTGTCAATATATAACTGACGAGTTCATAGGAAGATATTGTTTGTAGTGATTCAATGTGCGTGTCTGAGGAAAGGTTTAGCCCAAATGACCTGTCTGTCGACGGGCCCTTAAACTCCACTCACTCGCTCACTCAGTCACTCGCTCACTAATAAATGAATCATTTCTTAGGAACACATCAGTTTAAGCTAAGCTTTCTGATAGGAAATAGTTAGGTTCTGAACACCGCTGTTCTGTGTTTAATAAAACTATTCTATCTTGTGGATTCTTGCTGATTCTGAGAGCTCCCATTTTTCACCACCTTTCGGTTTTAGTAAAGGTAGACATATTTTATTTCGCTCGCAACTTATTTTTCCGACCGATTTGACGTGTTGTGCAATATATTGCTACAGAAAAACAAAAGATGAAAGAAACTCTTTACACATTCAAGCACGTGAAAGAGAGAGGGAGAGAGGTGGGGACGGATTGGCAATACTTCATACTCGCGGGAATTGAATTTTCGCGTCCCTTCTACACATTTCGTGTTATTCACAAGTTGGCAGTCCTGAGGGACACCAGGTAGAACAACCACAAAACATATTTTGTGTTGATTTGTTTAGTCAGTCCCCAGGAAAAACAGAAAATATGCAACATTTCCAATGAACGCATCCTTTCTCCGAAGCCGTCCACTATCGGAGATAACCAAAGTAAACGGATTGGTAAACAAGAATGGAATTGTGGGTAATGTATTTTAGAATTATATATCATACCTGTGTTACTAAAGCAGAATCAACCTCAACTGCTGTTCTACTCTGCGTGGATAAAAATGTGTCACATTCACATGACTTTCTTTGCTCACTTTACAAATGATTCACACAAAAGCACATTGTCCTATGCACTTATTGGTAACTGAGATAAACTCACACATTTCGTTGTGGATATTAGAATACATTAAACAGGTAGACAGATTTTTAAAAAACCTACGTTTAATGACCAGTCGTCGTTAAGTCATAGTATTCTTGTGGAATATAATGGTACACATTTTGAATGTCATCCAGCTTAACTTCCTACCAGATGGGTAGGTTTCCTGTAGTGAAATTAACTGGTGACAAACTTCTGAAGTACAAACGTGTGACAAGAGTTGCTATTGATTGCTTCTGATATTTTCACAATACGTTTCAACTCATTACAATACTCAAAAAGTGAACTTGGGTATGTTGAAATGTTCTATTTCTGAACGAGGAGCATTCTTGTTCTCAAGTGACTTCACTGATTGTGTACATTGGACAGAAAAACAGTACTATCGTTGCAGCTTTGCACTAGCGTAGACATAACCTTAAACAACAGCTGATGAAACAAATGAGAACCGGTGCACCCAAAGCACGCTGCCAACACTGCGTGTTAGAGGTACAGAGGTTCCTTCTAACAATAAGATCTAAAAGGCATGTTAGAAGGGCGACTTAATATCATTTTAACATTCAAATTTGTATCTAACCTCAGCAAATCCAATCTGTCACTAACTAAACCACATAAATTAGGCGACTTAGGTCCCTTTATAACAATTACCAGTTTAAATGTAGTTGAATTCGAAACAAAATAAATGGAAACTCTTGTGAGAATCTATAAATGTTACGCAAATACCTGTACGGATGGAGATTAAATGTGCTTTACCTATGAGAGAAAACAATATGCCAACTCGCTTCAAACTTGGTGGAAACCAGTAAGAGAATCTTATGTGACAATCAAAACTGTGCTATTCTTTTTTACTTTCTAAAACATTCGCAATAGTAAACTTAGCTAGTAGTATCACATTATATCCGATACAAAAGGAATATTCAGAGATGTTTATAAGCAGGTAAACATCCAGTAATGTTTAGAAAAACTAGTCAGTATAGTTTTATGAATCTTAAATGTGTCTGTCATATACTTTTTAATTTTTGACCCTGAAATAGCTGTACCTATATTTGCTTTGAGATGAAACATAACCTAACAATTTCGGCATGTATGTACTCTTTGATTTAAATTGGACACTAAAGCACTCTCCACGCAATTCTTTATTTGCATCGATTTCCTGGTATGTCTCTGTTGTAAAATGCATAGTTACATTATCATCGTATAGTCTTCTTACGAACACCTCACCTTTAGCAATACTCCACAAAAGGAAGTCCACGGGGTTAAGATCCTCAGATCTTGGAGGCCAGTTACATGACCCTTTTTCTATCCAGTTATCTTGGTAGTTTTTCCTCTAGAAAGTCTCTTTGACCTATTTGATATAGGTTAGTCAACACTTGTGTTCACAATGATAGATCTATTTAACTGGCACGTCAACTCAAACTGTTATATCGGGTTGATTTCGGATGTTCCTCAGTGTGTTAATTGGGGGTTTCCTGCAGAGGAGTAGACAGAGTTTTGTCTATTTACACCACACAACTGTTCAAAGTTGCTCTGTTGGACAACACAATTCTTCTAAATATTCCCTTATCTTCACGCTCTTCGTTCAACATCATTTTTCAGAATTGTAAAACGACGATCTGGGTCATCCTCCAACAAACAATACACCATTCCTTGCTGGTATTTCAGAAAAATATAAGTATTGGAACATTAAGAGAAATAACAAGGAATATTTCCCAAATGATTAGCTCCAAAAACATACATTGACATAATTTGTGTATTTTAATGAGATCTGCATTTTTGAGGGGTAAGAATTTTTCGATCTCTTGTGGTTTACCAGATGTCTAAAAGTCATTCCGTGTGAAGAGGACTTCTTAGGAAATTCCCTGAAATTTCAACACATATATTTCATTTACAATGAAAATATCTTACACATATGGTATTTTAACCAAAATCGTTAGACCATATCTCAGGCATGGGCACGAGAGGACAGTTAGCGATTGAACTTGCCTTACTCACCCCACATTCTCTTGCCGAGGGACGAAGGTTGTTTTGATACAACACTTGCAGTGGTGGCTTCGTTACACCTGCGTGGTAGTAATAGTTTCTGCACTATTATTAACTATTTTGTTTATATTTAACATACTTTGTACACAATAATTATCATATCTACCTACTGTGGTTAGGCAAATCACATAATATTCAAGTTTATAACCTTTCATTATATTATGCTGCGTTATGATTAACATGCTAAATGGTTTCTCTTTCACAATAAATAAGGCATTATAGTCTCATTGTTATTTAGCGTTAAAACATTTTAAAACTATTTGATCAACATAAATTGTTTGGTTATAAACATAATTTTGTGTTCAAACTTTGAAACACGAAATAAAATAGTTTATATTAAATAAACTGATAAGAAACCAAACCACTAAAAGTGTAATCATGTCGTCCTCTTTATATATTTACAAACAGCAGTATTCAGAAAGCACCTTTTGAAATAGTAAATAAATACCTGTAAGGTGAACAAAGTTTGATTTATGCTTCTGATCAAAGTGACGTTCGATATCGTAATGCTTTATATTTCCAAACTGAAATCCGCATATTAAACAGCAAACTTTTTTGTTCTTGTAACTTACAGCAAGGTCCTTCCATCACTCTTCATGAAACAGACATACTCTCCACTGAATGCGGCGTGTCGGAACCTGAACAACAGTGAAGGGCAGGGATGGCCGGTGGAGTGAGGCGAGAACGCGAGCACGCGAATGGCCCAATTGAGCCGATTTTGGTCATACAATTTTAAAAATGTTCTTTGTGGAGGGTAATCCGGTGTAGGAGGATTTTCTTCAAAATCTTCGTGCCGCATCCTTGAAAGATGCTGAACTTAGAATATCAAGTTTGCTATTTAACAAACTTTTCGTTTTTGATTTATACTCTTCACAGGTGGACACACTCGCACATACAAATGGGGCTTTTTCTAAAAATGCTTTTTTAAGATTCAGGGAGTCCCAAAACTAGATTTCCGCTGAAATATCGATATTCAATATTTGGTCTAATGCAATTTTTCATCTACTTTGGAGAAAAAATTTAATTTTTAAGGTAATTTTCGTTCCTTTTGTTATGGTTTATTGAATGATACTATATCTACATATGTTTTGTATTATGATTCAGAACCCCCTGTCAGTAGACAAAGACTTGGCAGGATATGGAAGGTACACCTTAGTGACATATAACTGTGTTGCTCTGAAGAGTATAAGCCTGTGTAACCTCTTGGTTCCCAAAGGGAGACGTCTTGTTAATGTAATTTTAACGTAGAGTAAACCCAAGTATTTGATTTTCATTGAACGTAGCAAAAGGGACAAATACTAGCAATTTTAAATGGGACATAATCAAAGTTTTCTATAGTTCCAGCAATTCTCTTGGTATTTTTAACATTATTCATCATTTTATGCGCGTTTAGTTGGGGTTGATCAATTTCTGCTGATTTATGTAGATATTGTATAAGAGATCAAGTACACCATATAGTATAAAAAGTACACAAAATTGTATACTGCAATTTTTAATTTCTCTACCAAGTACCGACCAGGTAATAAATTATTGTATTCCATCAAAAATATTTATATCAAGAGTTCATCGAAAATACATGCTCTGTGTGTTTGTGTGTGTATGTGGGTGTGTGTGTGTGTGTGTGTGTGTGTGTGTGTGTGTGTGTGTGTTCCTTAATTCCTTATATTCTTGCTTTCTCGAAAATTACTATAACGTTTTTGATTAACATACCACATATTTAAGATATTTATAACATATATACGATATATTGGTTAAATTTAGTCGAAGCGTCCTCTAAAGCTGTCGCGAATGTTGTATCGGAACTAGTTCAAACGCTTTCTGGTTTGTGGTAAAATTGTTAGACGAACAGAAAAAAGCAACTAACATGCTGACCTGGATATATATTAAGGTACAATTTATAAAATATCTGCACTTATGTCCTCTACATCCTGTAGAAGCAACTGTCAGTCAGGAGTCACAATTATTGAGTGCATTTCTGGTACAGCAAACGTTGCCCTTCCCGAGGCACTTCTGTTCTGTGCTGCTTGTGCGAGAGATTAGAGACGTGTTCAATCCGTAGCGAGTGAAGAGGAGCGAAGAAAAGAGTACGCCGTGCATATTTCATTGCGCCGCGAAGGTGAGTGACTGGGAAATTGAAATACTTTTACAACAATGAAGTGACAGTGAAAACTGTAGAAAGTAGAAATACCTTTGATTATTTGGAATTTTTTCTCTATTTCCTTCCATTTTTAGGAAATAGTCTCCTGAACACTGTCAGACAATTCAATCTTGTAGCCATTTTCAGGAGGACCGAATCTTTAAGCATCCTCTTTACTTCGTTTATTCCATTGACCATAAATGCACATTTTAAACGCTTTCAATCATTTTATACACTTGATCGTATGCGTGAACCATTCTACACACAGGTAATTTCACTAATAACCTCCTTTGTTCTCTCTGGATGAATTCGTAGAACATATTTGTTGCTCAATTAAAAGCATCTTTTGCAATTCATTTTCAATTTGACATCTTAAAGTCAGGTTATGTCGTTACTTACGGCACTGCCTTTTCAAGTATCAAATTGAATTATTTGTATTTTCTTCATCTCGTCTCCAATTCCTAACTTTATTTCTTTTGCGTTCTTCCGATATTCTGTGCTACCCACCGTTGAAGTTTATCTTTAACAACATATGGTACAGAATCTTTGCTATATTTAGCAAACGCCTCCCTTGTTTTGAAAATTTAAATTACAAAAAATACCAATTTAGCATGTAGCTTAATTCTACATTTATACGCAGCAGCCGTTGTCCTAAAATTGCACGTACAACTGCTAGACAACTCATCGTATGTAACTCATTTAATACGCAAAGATGCTGAAACTAATGAGGATACCAACTTTGAAATGAAAAGAAGATTTGGCGAAGTAGTCTTCCTTTCTTTTTTGCTCTTAAAAGATAATACAGGAATATATAGTTTATGATCAGGTTAATCGTATCAGTGAAATAGAAATTTGAAGGAAATATTTTTAAAATTTCGTATAATCGTACGGAAAAATCTTACATTTTAAGCGCATTAGTTAGAAAACTGATTAAAATATTATTTAAAACACTTCAAAATACGAGCGTTGGAACTTTAATAGTGGCAACACTGCTACAGAGTCGCTATGCACACGTTAGCTACATACCTACCTTACCTATAAGCAAATAGACTCTTCCTTTCCGCATCACGCGCATGCGCAATAGCGAGAGAAACAGTAGCTAGCGGTTTAATGTATTGTTGTTACGATATTTTCAAAGCAGGAACAACAGAATTGGATAAAGTTAGAATGTGCCAGAGGTCGTACAGCACGACAGTGCCATCAAGGTCTTCAAGAGGTTTGCAGAGAATCTGCATTGCGTTGCAGAACAGTGGCACCGTGAGTAAACAAAGGATGCTAAGATGTGGCAGCTCGTCCTGGTGTCAGTGAAGATATGCATGCCTTGGCCTTCCTATATCTCTCCTTCCTTTAGGTCTATACTCTATTACTTGTCTATTCTTTTGTTTCCCATTCTTCCTAAGTGTTCCTTTTATCTTGTTTGCTCTTCATTATACTATACATGTTTAATTCCTTTCTTATTTCCGAATTCTTTATTTGGTCTCTCAGACCACACCCTCTTACTTTCCTTAGGAATTTAATTTCAGCGAACAGTATCCTTCTTTCATCTTAGTTATCCAGGTCTCTCTTCCGTATGTAAGCACTGGTGTTCGCATTACTTGATACAAGTTTATCTTTGTATCTTTTCTGGTTTTGTTCGCTAATGTTCTATTTATCATACCATATATCATTTCAAAATTATTTAACCTATTAGGAATATGATTATCATATTCATAACTTACATATATCACATTCTAGTAAGTCCGATATTTTCAGGTTATACCTATACCTTGCATTTTAAGTCCAGACAATGTAGAGTAATTTGTAAATTATCTTCCATTATTTTGTATTGTGACACGGCTTCAGACTTGTCCATATAAAGTAATACTCCTTTGTTTTCAAGAGCGTTGCCACGGGGACAGTAACAGAGATAGAGTTTTGCAGGCTAGTTTGCGAAAGTTGTACAAAAAGAGTGTTATAATTTGCGCTGGGGTCATAATTGATTGTAAAATAAAGTTAGAATAAATAGTTGAGAACAAATAAAGCTACAGTATAATTATTTTGTCATCGGCAAATAGTGAAGTTTTTAAATACGTATTTTTGGTGTCAATTTGATTCCTAAGTTAACCTCTTCCTTCTATTGGCTAACAGTGTCGCCAATATATCTATATGCTTTTTCTTACTCTATTTAGTGCTGTTGGTCCTACTCTCTCTTTGCCTGTGTTAATTAAAACTTCATTTTAATTGAATGGTTCTTTTTTAGATTGCGAGGACTCCAAACACGTGTTTCCGATGAAATTTCGATATGTAACAGTTGGGTGGAATGTAATATACCCTGTACCGTATTAAGATGTCCCTATCAGCGGTGAATAAGAGACATCTTGGCAGTGTGCATTGTAAGATGTAAGAGATGTCCTTGGAGTCACTCTTGCGTTTCACAAGACTGCATACGGAGTTCAGGGAAACCAAGCGACTATGCTAAAGGAAGGAAAGCTTCGGCAAACATGTTATCTTTGACCAGCACTTTGCCGTCAAGCAAGTAAGCAAGCAAGCATCAAAACCTCCCTCCACTGTGGTCGGTACAAAGTTTGATCCTTGAGGGAGGACGAACGTCTGATGACCAGCTCGGGCGGGCGGGCGGGCAGGCGGCCTGACTAAACATCTTCTTCCAGCCGACCGGCCGACCGACCAGCCGGACGGACCTCGTGACAAACTTGTGCTGCGAGGTAACAGCTCTTCCCGGATAAACCCACACAGCTCCTTCTCATCAAAAATTCAGGAGCCCTGATGAAAACGAGTCTTCTTGGAGCTCTGGGGTTCTGGGACCGACTCGCTCCTTACCCTGCAAGGGCAAGGGGGGGGGGGGGTGGAAGAGATGTGTGTATGGTTATTTTTTTCCATCGTCGACGACCTTCCACGATGGATACTAGATTGGTTTGGAGCAATTTTCTCAAGTTTCTTCTCCCATCGCCAACCTCTTCCTAACAACTTGTCGTGCCGCCTTTGTGACTGTATTTGTGTATGTGTAGCGTTTACTAAGACTTTAATGATAACTTACCGCTTAGAAAGAATCTTCAAATTCTGATATTTGATATAAGCATTCAAACTCAAATTTATTCATAATTAGTATAACAAAGTATACATCGTTTCGTAAGATTAGATTAACCAACACAAAATTACGCTTATATTAATTCAACTACAATATTTATTCATTTAAATACATAATAAATTTAATTAGCTATTAAATTGAGTCTAGAAATCATCTGTGCCATAATAAGCCACTCTCTGTGTGTGTCTGCGTCTGTTTATATGCCTGTGAACACAAGTCAAACACGAAAAGTCGAATAAATGCTAAATGTACTATTTTCCAGGAATGCAATGACATGGCCGCCACGATCCCCTGATCTCAAGAGTTCTAAACTTTCTCCTGTGGGATTTTGTAAAGGGTCTACTGCACCGAACCAGTTAGGAACTGCAATCCAGTGTTACTTCTGGGCACCGTTAAAGATAAGATGTATAAAATGAATCTATACAGTTTAGTTTAGCTTATGGATAACATTCCAAAATATGCATTCATTTTCTCAAAATAGAACTAAGAAAAGTGATTGATGATTCCATGAGAAAATGCCAGAAATAGAGGAAAGCAGTTGTACTACCTCCTTTTATAAGCAAGGGCTTTTAAAGGGCATTTTAATTTCCTAAGCAACTCCTCTGCTTTGCTAACCTTTTAATCGGCAAGCGGGAAGCTGTGGCCTATCGGCCGAGCACAATCCATCTCAACTGTGAAAGCAACTTTTACGGATGGCCCTTCAATCCTATTATCAAACATAACCTAAGGAAACCATTTATTCTACAACTTATGTTCACGATGAGCGAGCGCCCTGCTTATCTCTTTACCGTTGCGACTGCCTGGCGCCGATTTCCCAATTAGTCTGCGCCATAGGCGCTGAGTCATAGAGTATACCAAATATTAGAGCAAATTATAATCAATAAAATATCGCATATACCTTTTATTACTTTGTCTACTGGTAAGTAGAGGAAGTATTGTATTCCAACCAAAAATTCGGTGTCGAGATTTCACCGGAAATATATGTTTTGAGGCCCCCCTGAACGCCAAAAAAAGCGTTTTTAGAAAAAGGTCCTTGTGTGTGTCCGTATGTTTGTCAGTCTGTGGACAGCATAAATCAAAACCGGAAAGTCGCTTAAAAGCCCAAATTGGTATTTAAGTTCAATGTCTTTCAGGGATACGACACGAGGATTTTGAAGAAAATAGTCCCACCCTAAATTACCCTTTACATGGAAAATTATTGGAAAACTTTTTTCTTGCAAATGGCTCTAATGATTTTCATTAAAATGCCATATATTTAAGATATTTTTATGACAACTGAAATGTATATTTTGAATTTTCTGGCTATAGCATATGTAGCCCTATTTATTCTGGATGGCTTTTAAATAACTCGTAAAGCGTAAGAGATAGACAAAATCTTACTATACAAAAATGTAGATCTCGCTAAAACACACAATTTATGATGGAATAATTTTTTATTTTTTTTCAGAGTGAATTATTTCGGAAATATTCTTTGTTATTTCTGTCATTTTCGAAAAAAAAAAGCTTTCATGAAATGGAACATCGTTGTTCATTTTTATATACGTTAAGTGTGCAAAGAGAACGGAATCTCAAAGCTTCGAAAGATTTGACTATCGCAAAAGGGTACTCTATTCTAATATTCCTCTTGCACCTGAAGGAAATAAGCAATAAGATAATTTGTACAAATGTTTACCTCAACTAACACGAAGAAGATATAGGAATAAGAGTTTGTAAGAATGGTTAGTACAAGAGTAGAGAAAGTCATGTGAGCGCAACACATCAGATTTTTCCTAATGCACGAAGCGAAATGACCAGTAATCCAAGTTTGCTATTAACCCCGATTGCTCTATGTGGGATATGCTAGTTCCAATTCAGTAAGAGGATGTAGGAAGGGGGCGAAAGTGTTCGCAGAAGCGTGTTTGCTATTCCAGCCCGTAAACACACGCACTATCGCACAAGAGCATTAGGCAGCAGGGGGAAGGGAAAAATAATTGGATAGCATCTGACGGCTAGCATAACGCAGGTGAAAAATGAAACGCGGAATGCACGGGGAAAACGTATTTGTATCTGCCAAGTTAGACCCTCAAGATGGGAAAGAAAGTTTTCGTAGCCTGCTGGCCGGCGGACCTCTCCCAATCACTTTGCTATTTGTGCCGAGGAAGGGCGCTTTCAAGAATTCCTCTCCCTCAACTCATCTGTATACAGCCCGGACCGCACCCCTCCACACACGCCTAATAATTCATTCCGTGTTAAGGGATGCTCTCTGCGTTTCTAATGTACATTCTGTTGTAGCAAAAATAACTGAGGGTCTCTACTTCAGACCTACAAACACATCATCAAGTGAAAGACGAAGATTCCTTCCTACTTCGAAATTCAGGAAACTGGCTGATTTTGAAGAAAATGTGGAACTTAGGGCAGTCTTTTCTGATGTGTAGGAGTTAATTCTACCGGGAGAGCAAAAAACCTCCGAAGGGCTGCACCGTATTTTGCCTGTACACTTCCTCAGCCTTTCTGTGATAGCGGCAGTTGGCAGCGAGCGACAAGGATGCCGACAGGTAAAACGCCACTGAGCCGGTTCGGAGGTTCTTTGCTCTCGCAGCACTCATAGTCGTAACAAGTTACTTTTTCTGTCACTTTATCTTCCTTCTAAAATTGAAAGACAAAACCACAGTCCTATTTTATCACTAACGAAACCTACAATTTGTCGTGAACTTACAGCTCGTAGCTGTTCTATCTGATACAAAACGCTAATTCTGGTCGACAAACAACTCCGACGATTCACTCACTAAAAACTCTTCCAACACTTCCCCCTCAACTCTTGCCGGTTATAGCCCAGGCGATGTGCCGGCGAGATTTCTGTAAAACACACCTTTTCTCGAACAGCCTAGAGTCGGTGTTTCTTCCACATTGGACATAAACCTTCATGTCTGTGCATTTCCAGTTTTACGCCAGTTAATTTCCTTGGACGCAGCACACTCAATTAGAATTACATTCTACTACAAGATTTAAAGCAATAACTTCTACAGTGTCTTATATAAGGCATGTTGTGTTTTCCCACATTCTCAACTAAGCGGAGAACTCCAGAACTTATAAATTGTAACCTCTGCATCATGTTTCTCTAATCATTAAGTACGCAGACATTTATATATTTCAACGTGTTATTATAAATATTTTGAATGTGTAAATGGCTTGGAACACTTAAAAGTCTCATTTCCAAATTTAAACAATTAGGTGCCTAATTACTTAAATCCCTAATACTTTACACAATTACTTCATTATATTAAAGATGTAAAATTTTAAAAAGTAAGCTAAATAAGTTATTGCAAAAATATATTCAGTTTAAGGGGGAGCTTTCTAATGCTTTACGTTTATATGTATACGTTTTATGCTTCTATTATTATTTATTATTATTATTATTATTATTATTATTATTATTATTATTATTATTATTATTATTATTATTATTATTATTATTATTATTATTATTATTATTATTATTATTATTATTATTATTATTATTATTATTATTATTATTATTATTATTATTATTATTATTATTATTATTATTATTATTATTATTATTATTAATTTTAGGTCTAGCTGAAACTACCTACTAGTTAAATTATTTGTAATAGTGTAAGAAGATTACACGGTTGGTAGCCCTAGAAGGTCTAATCTATGTTTGTAATAACTTAATTCTAAATCATTAAACTCTAATGCAATGGTAAGCAGATAAATTAGAGGAAATAATATTCATTATAATGTTTATTTAAACCTAAGTGTTCATATGTAAATTTGTTTGAGATCTTCTGCATGCGCATTTCCGTAATGAAAATTAGATTTCATTTACTGAATTGTAATTACCTTACCTACAACAGTAGACTAACGCTGTGTAACCTTCACTAAAGCATGCTAGATCCTGGAATCATTAACCGATAAAATATACATTTCATACCTCGAAAAGGGCATTGTCATTAAAATTTTCAAGCAAGCTTTTTACGGCAATCGGACGCCTTTTAGCTCTACAGTCTTAGAAAACTGAAATCTCCAATTTAAATGATGATTTTATAGGTGTGTGTTGACTTTCCAGTTTATATCTTTACCCGTTTTGCAAGGTTCAGCATTTCAGCCCAAGCCTGTCGCACTCCCCATCCATGACTACCTGTGTATTTAGAGTTACAGGAATAGCGAAAGATGTTTCTTACAAGCAGATAACGAAATGACATCGTCCTCATTTTAATACATTGAGGAAATAAATGAAGAGAAGTCATAGGGGTAGCAAAAGGAGTCCCGCGCACCCCCTACGAGCGGTAAGCACATATTATGGAAGTTCCGAATATGTCTAGACATACAGATGTCCCAAAATTAGACCGACAAATTTTGGGAGCTGGCGGTGTTTCGTTTAAGCGCTAGACGAGTTAATGTCATAGATTACTGCCTCCCACCCAGCTTAAGTATTTACGGCAAAATCAACAATGCAAATTAGTATTGCACCTATCTTAGCAAGGCACACAATCTTAATCCAAGAAACAAACATACAACACATAAACAATACACAAACATCTCATTGTTTACAGTTAATCACAGCTTTACTATTCAAAATTAGATCGACAAACTTTTAAACCAGAGAAATGGCTGGTGTGTTTGCGAGAGTACGGCAGAATAGGGCACGCCGATGCACTCTTTGTGTTAATCGCAATGGGCGTGCACTTCGACTTTGCCGTTGTGTTTAAACTTCCTTCCTCATTTCCTTCTCTGTGAAAGTGTAAGTTGTAGATAACACAATGAACAAGGTTTATCATGACGAAGTGACGGAATATGGTGAACATGTTTGGATGCCGTGAATCCTCGCTCATGTTACCTCTAACACCAAACACAGGTTGACTTCCCCTTTTGTTGCGGAATGTCCAACGTTTCTTTGCAGTGAGCATGAAGCGGGAGGGGGGGGGGGGGGGGGAGTCCCTTAGGCGACAGTGGAGTCCAGCAGCGGTGGACGGCTGTGGCAGAGATGATTTATGGAAAATTTTACAGACAAGTACCGAGGAAATTCCCGACGGGGACAGGAAGGCGTACGTGTATGTCGTGAGGGAATTATAGCCTCACGGCCAACACATTTCCAATTTTTATCCTCCCTCCCTCCCTCCCCGCAATTTTTCTCCGAGTTATATTTTTCTTTAGAAAGGTCGGTGCGTTTTTCTTGAGCGAAGAGCACAACACGGCTTGACCGACCGATTCCTCAAGCGACATGTGTGCGAGAAGAATAAAGAATTACCGAGTAGTAGGGAAAGACATAACTCATGTCACTAGCGGTCAAACTTGCGCTGGGGTTGGCTGGCTGCTACTGTTTCTCGTGCATTGCCGTTGTTGTTGAGTCGCAGGGGAGATTGATTTGTGGTCTGGAATGCTAACCTCTCTTTCTTCCGCTGGATATTCCCAATAGGACGAGGGCATCGTCAGAAATTAAACTTTACAGCCCTATCTTTTATTTATCTGGCGTTTGACTCGTCTTAGGAGCTGAACAATGCTCCGGATGTACAGAACAGGAAACTCTTTCCATCCATTGTTATCCAATCCGTGATCCGCGAGTTTCTTCCTCTCTAGAATCATAGCATCAGTGAAACAAAAATACTTCAAAATATTGATTAAGAAGCACGAATACTTTCATATATAAGGCCACGATGAATTGTTCTTGTTGTCCTATAGCTAAAAATTAGATCAACCTTTTTAAAAGAATTAAGAAATTAGTTTTTATGTCCGAAACACTTGAGCCGTTAGTATCAATTACATACTGTGACAAGCGACAACTTCAGGAAACGTTTTCTGTCACTTTCTCTTCTAAAACTGAATCATAAAAAGCATAGGTAGTTCTCTGTTTTATGATTAACAGAGTTTACAATTCGTCGTGGACTAGCCCCGCAGTTTAGTCGGCAGAGAACCAACAGGTCTCTCGTGCGATTAAGGCTGAAACAGTGGACACTTTTAACTAGATTATTTCACATTCACCCTAGAGTATGGGGGGGTATAAATGGGAGAGTGAACGTGTATTTGAATGTAATGTAAGAAGTTAAAACCACTGTTAAGCGAGTGAACACCATTGCTGTTGGGCAATTGTTCCACGAGGTCTAAAGCCGCCAATGTGACCTTCGATATTAAGGCGGTATATAAATAGAACAACAAAGAAAAAATAATAAAGTCGTCCTGATCTTGCAACTAATAGCTGTTCTGTCCTCTCGTAACCTTGACACAATTCACTGTCTTTCTACTCTCTCTAACAAACAGCTGGCTTCGACGATACATTCATTAAGCACTTTTTCAATACTCAACTCTGAAAAAGTGCTCAACGCTTAAAAACTAACTACCAACTCTCTTCTGTCCGTGCCCTCTCGTTTTTAAAGTCTTGCCGAAGTGCCGGTGAATTCTCTGGAAAATACTCCTTTTCTTGGAACTTTTCGTAAACAAGTCCAACACATGAACAGCTTCTAGACTATCTTGAATCATCTTTATTCTGACAGCTCCATTGTCGTCGGGCCGCGTATTTACAAGAATTGGTGTGAAGTAGCTTGACCTTGAGCGTATCTTTGACGGGCGGCCTGCGCACAATTCTATAGGTTTTCCTCTAAGAGTCCTTTAAGGTTTCAACACCTGAATACTTAAATGCCCAAAAGTACAGGATCTAATGGTACGTATTTACTCACAATAGCTTTTACTGAACTTTGATTTCTTTTAATGTTCCATTTAATGTGTAACTTCATAAGATGGTTTTTGATCTTTTAAACAATTACTCATCATCAATGATTTTTACTAGCTTACAATGGTGTTAATATTTGGGTTTGTATTACTTTTGGCTATTATATTAAATTCTCGCACACGTATTCACTTTCTCGTTTATACTTCCAGACCCTAGGGAGAATAGGGGATAATCCTGGCTCAAGAAATATGTCCACTTCAGCCAAGAACCGCATTCAGGACTTCTGGATTTCAAGGTTAGTCACCAGACCACAGAGTCAGTTGACTGAGCTTTTTTGCATGTTTGCGCATTAAAATATTTCACGTGATGTCCGTAATCAATTTTGTTCAAATTTTCAGTAGAAACTGAGACAGAACTTAAAAACTGGCAAATAAGTTTTGCTACAGGTTTGTGAGACAAAATGGATGTATAATAATTAATTCAGCAATTGAGAATGAATTGTTATTATGAGGGCGGGCCCCAGCAGCGGCAACACAACAAATGACGGCCAGGGCCGAGCTGTCCCACGCTACCAGCGCAGCGCATAACAAAGGAAAAGCTCCCCCACACCACTCATGCGAGCGAAAACATGACTAACCATGAAACGCAACACAAAAGGTTTTTCAGAGCAGTCGAGGAGTGTCCGGCAGGCGGCTTGTTTGTAGGCGATCGTGAAAGATATAGTTATGTCTACAGTTGAAACCTCATCCTACATCTGCGAAAATTCCTCTTTGCAGCTGGTATTTTAGAAAAGCTCGTTGGTTGTCCTATAAGGTGAATTAGAACAAAACGTTCTACCAATTAACTTTAATTTCAAAGAAATAGCACCCACAATAATGTGAAAAAAATGTGTAAATATATTCTAGATGCCGCACATCGACACATACCGAAAAATAAAATCTGTAAATATAAACCGTTCTGGAATGAACATTTAGCGCATATAAATCGAGAAACAGACGTAAAGCGTAAAATTGCTCAAGCCAGCAAAGACAAAACAGATGTCAGAAATTGCAGACAACAAGCACCTCTTTTCAGAAGGAAAATTACAATTGCTGAAAGTCAATCCTTTGATACTTTCGTCAATTCCCTTAATTTTCAAACAAAATATTCCAGCACTGAATAATATGAACTTTACCAACAACAGAGAACCTATTGAAATAAATCAAAGACAATTAAATTATTATAGACACATTGCAGAAACTCATAATAAGCACTTTCCTATTCAATATGCTATTCCCAAAGCTCACTTCTCCATCCTTCAGCAGTTGCCCTGCATTCCTATTTGCCATATTTTCCATTTGAACAAGTTATCCGGCATCGATCATTCATCATTCTATGAATCTGTCGTCTCCAAGTTGCTCTTGGCCTGTCCCGCTTCCTTCTTCCACGAGGTTACTCTAGCCCATTCTTCTAACGTGCCCATACCATTGAAGATCCCATCTTTCAATTGTCTCCACCAGTGTTTCCTCCATATCCATTATCTGTCTCACCTATTCATTCACAAACCACGCAAGAAAAAATAAAGATATCTCAAATTAAAACTGAAGGAAGCATGTAGAAATAATTGTGCTGAACAAATCTCCTGGAACTGACAAAATTAGGCCTCATTTCGTTAAAAAAAATCTTGACCCCAATGCTCTTCATACTTGCCTCGAAGTTTTCAACCATATCACATTAAAACTTCGGTGACGTCACTGCAGGCTAATGACCAGTAGTTAAAAACCAGACAAAGCTAGAATATCATTTGACTGAGGTTGAATGAACAGATCAATTTAATAAAACAAATAACCTTAGTGGCAACTAGATCATGTAGCGGTGAATATGAACATAGATCAAAGTTTGAGGAGGTGAAATATCGACACACAGCCAGCCGTGGGGGTGTTCTGTTGTGGGAAGGGTACTTAAATGTAGTACATTAATCTTGTGTGGAACATCTTTCTGTCTGTGTGGAGTGTCTTCGCCTTCAAATTCAACCCAGTTACAATTCAATTGTGTTTCTCTTGTTCCCCTTCCTCTCTCACTCTCTCCTTCTTCTCTTCAATTTCGTGTGGCAAGGTGAGAGGAAGGAGGAGGGTAGAGTAGGCAAGGCAAGGCAGACCTGACCAAATCCACTGATGGAACATACATTTTGTATGACTACTCTTATTTCCGTGTCTGGCGTCCGGTGCAGCAGACCGCCTTCAGTGTAGGAACCACCAGATGCTTTGTATTGCAAAGAACGCATACTCTACCGAACTCAACACGACACTTATAACTAGCAAAAATAAATACAAACACATCTTCAAAATTCCACTACCAATGGATGGGGAGGGCCCACGTAAAATAACAAGTGAGATTGGACCACAATTGCATGGATTTTTATTTTTTAAAAATAAAAATAAAATGGAAACTACATTATTACTGAAATAAATTGATACATTTACGATCTAAACAGTCACCAATACCTTTATTTTGCTTTAAATGCCAATATAATACGAAAATAACAAACAACACTGTTACAATACTCTAAAACTTCGACTAAACATCCTTGTTACCAAATGGCAACACTATGTATTAGACATGAAGTATTTCCATGTCGATATACACACATGGAAAACCAGAAGAAAAAAAATCATAAAATTCAATTTTTGCAGCAGAAAATAGAAGATTAATAAAATTTTACTAATGAAGCTTCTATTACTGTTTGATTGCTTTCACAAAGCTATCCTGCCTCTCTCGGGTAAGAATAGCTAATTCTCAATTGAAAAAGGGCAGGAATACGAACATCGCTGTATCATTTTGTAATTCGCCACATTTAGGTTAGGCACGTCATAATACATACCTGGACCTGACAAAGAACACAGACTCTCTGGTTTTAGGTTCTTCATATCGGAAGTAGTTAAAGCTTTTGTATAGTTTATTCTTAGTTCTGCTTAAATATATAACAATATTACATCCATTCCTTTTTTAGTTTAATAAAACTAATATTCGCCGAAATAGAGGATTACTATTTGTACGAAAGTTTAGTCTAAACTTACAAACAAAATCAACTTTTATTCCTCAAGATCATCCAAATTTTTCCTTCAATTTCTCTTATCTTTAGGACCATAGTTATATATGTTTCATTGAAACTTATAATCTTCATTCCTATTAGTTATTGCCTCTATTTCTGGACGTTCTTCGATTGTATTGTATTGTAATTATTTAATATCCTGAATTTTTCACTTGATACATAAGTGAAATAAACGATTAAAGTTAAAAATGATTATTTATTTCTACTTTTGTGTCCTTGCTGCGGTGGTAGTGATGCTGCTTACCAAGCGGGAAACCCGGGTTCGATTCCCAGCACCAGCTAGGAAGACCTGAGAGACCTGTTCCGGGGTACACGCAGCCTCGTTAGATCCTATCTTATTTATATTGTGATTTTAATTTTTAAAAATTATCAAAGTTTCAATTCTATAAAACTGCAAAGGAAAATCCATTGTTTTTTAAGCTTTTCATCTCGGTCTTATTTAGTGTAATAAATAGTTTTCAATTTAGACAAGTTAACGTTGCTTTTTTTAAATTGCTGATGCTTTATAATTGTTCATTCAAATTATATCACTTCTTCTGCATTTATTCGAACTATTGGTAATCGTAACTAAGTTTCTCCACTAAAATAATCATCAGTTAAACTACTGGGTGAGTATTAACAATTATATGTTCCTACCTATGGTGAATATACTACACTATTAATATTCAGTTACAATTTCTGATCCTACGTTTTCGTTTACACACAACCTCATTTTTAAACTTTTTCATATTTTATATTAACTATCCCACATGGTTTCTTAGAATCTAATAACCATTTTCATAGTTTTATTCATTTCATTTTCTTGGAATACTATCCTAACCTCAAATTAAGAGTTATTTTCATTTGTTTATTCATTTCATTTTCTTGGAATACTATCCTAACCTCAAATTAAAAGTTATTTTCATTTGTTTATTCATTTCATTTTCTTGGACTGCTATATAATTCCCAAATAAATAACCATTTTTATTTTTAACACTCACAGGTATACATATATTAATTAAAATGCCTGTTTGTTGCATTAGGAGTGCAATCTATTAAACGTGGTATAAAAAAGCCTAAGCTAAAATTCAGGCTCGCATTCCGCCACTGACACCTCTTCCAAAAAAAAGTAAGAAGACTTCTATTCTGTTCGCCTCCTCCTTCTCCTCTACCACGATGCACTTCAATTCCCCTCCGCAGTTGAGAAGTCTAAACCTCACCGCTACCTACCGGAAACAAACCACCAATTTCCTTACCTTCCTACCCGGTCTGACACTGCAATTTATACCACGCGGAAGCTGAGCCGAGCTCAAGCAGACACACTAACTCTTTTATCTTAAATTTATAAACTTTAAATTACGCACATTGCCTATTCCTCAGCCGCTGGAAGCAAGAAAAGAAAAAAACAAAGGAAAAAACAATAAAAGCAGCAACTCCTCACTTTGAACCTCTAATTTTTTGTTTCTTCTCTGCCAGAAAGAAAAACGAACATCAAGCTCAAATATAAATGGGGCAACATTGCACCTCTATTCATCTCCTTCCTCGGAAAAAGGAATGTGTATAACGGAGAAGAGAAAGTGCACCACATTCTGTGATTATAATTACCTTAGGAGAATGTGCAGACTTTCTTCCACAATATAGTTGTGAATAACCACTAAAATTATAGTGGTACTTGAACAAGTCAACAAGATTCAAGTTTGGAATAAGAATACTTGGTTATGCTCACCACGAAGATGTATTTCTATTCCTTTCCTCTAAAACCAACACTGCTTTTTAGTTTTGTTAGGAAAACTTTCCTAAGGAAGATATGTTATCGATTCTGAAAGCATGTGTTTGTTTTGAAGGCCTGGCCGACATTGGACTTTCCTCGTCGTGGGTGATGACTAAAAAATGAAAAATGTAATGTGTTGCACTCACATGACTTTCTCTACTCTTGTTCTAACCATTCTTACAAACTCTTATTCCTATATCTTCTTGGGGTTAGTTGAGGCAAACATTTGTACAAATTATCTTATTGCTTATTTCCTTGTAGGTACAAGGGGAATACAGTGGGCTTCGAGCGATAGTAAAATCTTTTAAAGCTTTGAGATCTCGTTCTCTTTGCACGCTTAAGATATAAAAAATGAAATGATGCTGCATTTCACGCAAGTTTTAATTTTTCCGAAACTGACACAAATAACAAAGAATATCTTCGAATAGGTTCACTCTACAAAAAATTTTATTTTGATATAAATTGTGTGTTTTATGAAGATCTACATTTTTTGTAGAATAAGATTTTGCCTATGTCTTACGGATTACCAGTTATGCAAAAGTCATCCAGAGTAAACAGGACTAAATGGGCTATAACCAGGAAATTCAAAATATACATTTAATTTGTCACAAAAATATCTTAAACATATGACATTTTAATCAAAATCGCTAGAGCCATTTTCAAGAAAATCAACATTTTCGAAAATGTTTCCATGTAAAGGGTAGTTTAGGGTGGGGCTATTTTCTTCAAAATCTTGGCGTCGCATCCTTAAAAGACATTAAACTTAAATACCAACTTTGGTTTTTAACCAGCTTTTCGTTTTAGTTATGCTCTCCACAAACACACACACACACACACACACACACACACACACACACACACACACATGACTATTTTTCTAAAAATGCTTTTTTTCTGGATTCAGGCAGTATCAAAACATATTTCCGGTAAAATCTCAACATCGAACTTTTGGGTGGAATACACTTCCTCTACTTACTATCCGTAGTAGAGAAAGCAATAAAGAGAAAGTGGGATATGTGAGGAAAAATGTTATCGATGGAAAGGAGAAAACCATGCTGAAAGTGTTCAGTGCCTAGCGTTCTGATAGAAGTGGCATTTAAACCCTTGACACGTGCTGCTGCCGACAGATGGCAGCAGGGAACTTGTATCCATAATTCCGTGGGAAACGGAAGAAGAAAATCAGCGCTGAGGGAATACGCGAGTTGGACCTTGGAAATTTCAGTTTAACATCAGTGTTAATGTTTGGACATGAGGCCCCTGGAGTGCCGTTTTGCTTGTTTGCTTGTTCCTAATGTGGTTACAACATGGAGAGGGAGTCGAACTGCAGGCCCTCAAGAGAGCGACACTACTTTCGTCATCCATCAGCGTTGTCCCCGTGCCAGCTTTACGTTGTAATGCCAATACTGTATCAAACTTTGCATTTCTCCTCCCACTGTTTACCTATAGTACAATATCTGCATAAACGCTTATACACGCTAACAGATATTTAGAGTACTGGTTACAAAAGTCATGACTTTCTCTACTCTTGTACTAATCTTTCTTACAAACTCTTATTCCTATATCTTCTTCGTGTTAGTTGAGATAAACATTTGTACAAATTATCTTATTGCTTATTTCCTTGTAGGTACAAGGGGAATATGGGAATACAGTAGGCTTTGAGCGATAGTCAAATCTCTTAAAGCTTTCAAATTACGTTCTATTTGCACGCCTAACATATAACAAAATGAATAACGATGTTCTATTTGACAAAAGCTTAAGTTTTCTAAACCGGACACAAATAACAAAAATATCTCTGAAACGGCACACTCTACAAAAAAATCTTTGGACATAAATTGTATGTTTTAGCAAGATCTATGTTTTTTGTACAGTAAGATCTCTTACGGTTTACCAGTTATTCAAAAGTCATCCAGAGTAAATACGACTACATAGGCTATAGCCATCAAATTCAAAATATACATTTAATTTGCCATAAAAATATCTCGAAGATACGATATTTTAATCAAAATCGTTAGCGCCATTTTTAAGAAAATAAAACTTTTTAAACATTTTCCATGTAAAGGGTAGTTTAGAGTGCAGGAATTTTCTTGAAAATCTTCGTGTCGCATCCTTGAAAGACATGCCAACTTTGATTTTTACCCGACTTTTCGTTTTTGGGTTACTCTGTCCGCAGACTCGCACACACGCGTGCGTGCGCGGACCTATCTCTAAAAATGCTCTTTTTTATTCAGGGGGCCTCAAAACATATATTTCCAGTGATATCTTGACATCGAATTTTTGGGTAGAATAAAATACATCCTCTACTTACTATACGTATCAGAGAAAGTAAAAATATTACTTTAAGTAATTTAAAAGGCTTTCACTAATGTCACACAGTCTTTTAAATGATCACGTGATATGCGTTTCAAGCGCAAGTGCCTAAAAATGATTTAGCCATACTAATGTATAGGAACCAAAATGTTTATATCACAAAAATCCAAAAATGATATTTTCAAGAATATTTGTTAATTTACACCGGTCGGTCCCGTATGAAATCGAATTTGAACCACATTTAACTGTTTAACCGACATGTAGAAATTTATAAACAGAACTCATATTCTTGGAAACATTTCTATATTTTAGAAAACAATATGATTCCTTCGTTGATCAGGAGTAGCTCTTACTTTTTAAAAATTGTGCTGGAGATTTAGTGATCTAGATCCTGAGAAACGTCTGGATGAATTTGTTCTGGCGGAGCGTCAAAAATCTCTACCTCTTTCTTAACGCAGAGCCGATGGATGAAATTGAAAAGTGGCGAAGTTGCACTCCAGGGCATCGTAGCGACTCCCGCACCTTCCATCAATCTCTGGCCCTAACCACCTTGCCGATATGAACCTATGTACCGCACATTTCACTTGGGCATTTACCCACGCCTCGCCCCCACAGAGAACCAAGCCTTATTGTTACCCACAAGGGAGGCTACACAAGAATTACCACTAATTAAGTGCATTTTGCAAGTGCCAACAAGTAGATCAGATGTAAATCTCTCATAATTACCTCTGTTCTTTTGTAAACCCATCACCACCTCATAGGAATTCCTCGTCTCTCTATACTATCTTAATATTTGTTAGTTATAACCTTACCCGGGATGTAAACACATCTAATGTATACATCCGCGTTCCCTTCTCGTTGATTGGCTGAAACTCCTACCGCTGTAAATATGGTTTATGTAGCACAGACACGATATAACCTAAATGGCAAGGACTTCTGCAAGGACAATGCCAATAGACAAGCATATTGCAAATCTGATGCTGAACTATATACACAATGCTCATACCAGACTCTACAGACAAATATTAATAAGAACAGCCCAAACAATGAGAAAACTCCCTCCTGAACAACAAGAAGAAAATCCACCACTACTAACCTTAATCGAAATTTATGACAAACACCAAGAGCAACAGAAAGAACAAGTAGAGAAATATCTTCAAGCATTAGTAAACATCTAATACTCATCACCCCCCGAAACAAGAGAACAAAATCACAAATAATTTAAAAATTGCAAGGCTGAACTAACAAATAAAAAGCATGCACCAAACAAAACGTCTGAGGGCAGAAGCAGAGACGGCGACATGTTGTGGGACCCGGGTCTTAACAAACACACTTAACATTGTAAATGTGTAAATATGCAAAATACAAACAGAAAAAAAAAATATATATATATAAATAAACAAAAATATATACATGAGTATATATACAAAATAAACAGCAAGATGCATATTTAAACATCATAATAACAACAATAATCTGCCATAGGTACACGCTGAAGGATCTCTCACGTAACAAGACAAAAATAAAAATACTAGGCTGAAGAGGGTAAAACCCTAAACTGCCTGGGTTTTGGTTCTACCAAACCCAAAATCCAATTTTGAATTGAATTGAATCCGAAAGTGCATTAAAAATATGAAGTATTATTTGGTTCTCGCCACTTTGCAAGGGCTTTCTTTTACAATGTTTGAGGTTAGAAGAACTCACGGATCCTTCCATTATGCACAGTCATCTTCTATTATCAATTAAACTAAAGTAAAATATGGTTATACGTTATAGAATGGAAAATCATGAAATTAGGTTTGAGTTGAGGAATCAAAACCTAGATCAGATCAACATTTCCGGCATCTGCAGTAAGGCAAGTAGTCTAGTGCGCCTCTGACGGCAAAATGTCCTCGGCGACGCTTGGTTCTCTCTCGCAGTGGAGAGAGGCCGTGGCACGGGTTACCATAAGTAACAGGGACCCTATATTTGTTTACCGTCCATCGCCATCTCCCTGAGATTTGGAATCTTCATATAGGAGCTGAAAAAAATATTTTGTGTGCTCTTTTTTGTTCATTGTAATGCAAGTTTGAAACGAATTATGTTTTCTGGTGCAAAGAATCTCAATTTCTTGGATATTTACTGCTTATTGTGTTTGGTTAAAATTCATTCGAATCTGCAGGCGTTAGTGATGGAAAAACCAGTCACCTTATAAGATTTAATCCCCGTATACATACGACCTTTTTATCTCCTTTATTCGATTTTATAATGTTCTTAAACTACGGATGAACTTGATGAATTACAATGTATTTATCTCTTCTAGATTTCAGATACCTTAGTCTTTTTTAACTTTTTACCAAGCGTTGCTTTTATTCCACCAAACATAAAAGGTTCGATTTCCAAAGTCTCTATATTTCACAACTGGTTATAAGGGCTTAACAAGAAACCATCTCAACGCTGAGCCTTCGCCGAGACAACCAGGGAACGAAAAGGTAAAACCATAATCTGTTTCACACTTAATGCAGCAATACTTTAAACATCGTAAAATAAAAGGAGTAACCCAATTAGTGCAAATAACTACTTCACGCATATAAAACTTATTAATCACTGCATACTGATATTACTCGTACTATAATTCCGTAACAGGATGAAGCTTTCTCAAAAGAAATGTTATAAGATCGATAACCTGGCGAGGTCAGAAGTCGAATGATCATTATCTGGAATATTTCATAAAAAATGCGAACTTAAATACTATATAGCAAAACTTTGACCATAAAATCTTAAACTCCATAAAAAGTAACCTAAAATATACACATTTCGATTAGTGCAGTTCGACTTACTGAATCCCACTGCCAACTGAGGAAACCGAAATCCAACTATTACATGTATTTCGATGTTCTTTTGTTGTTATACCAGAAAACCAGTTGTAAATCCTTTTAACATTAACAAATACCTTCTTCTGGGAGGATAAATTCATTATTGAAAGAACAATAGTTAAAAACAGTTTACAAGTTGAAATGGAGTGCTATTTCCTTTAGAAAGAATGGACATCGAGTTTGAAGATGTACACGTGAAAGTACAATTTTTCTCTTTATTTAGCAGTTCCGTATGGTAGATATGGCTTAAGTGCAAATACACCAGTATTTCATTAATTCTTGTTCTTCGATTCCTGCTTGTCATACGAGAGTCGATCGACTAGAGCGAGTAGTTATCTTCTTTTTGTATCTAGTCCAGCTTTATCTTCACACGTTTTGGTACATTTACTAATTGAATTGCTATTCATTTTGAGTTTTAATTATTATCTGTAAATAAACTGTTTTTCGCGATTTATAGGAATACAGTTGGTAACACTGACTGAACAAAAGAATGACGTAGTGATAAATGGATCAAAACAAAGCATTGCCAGAATGGTATAGAATAAATTAACGCTACTATGTATCAAATAACCCGATAAAATCACATCCTTAGAAGTATACTATAAGACACAAAACTTTAGTTGGTCTAGGTGGTTCAGACGCTGGCCGACTGGTCCCAAGGTCATGGGTTCAAATCCGGTCCAGACCGATGGTTTTTAAGTGTGCTTAAAACCGACAGCTCTATGTCAGTAGATTTACTGGCATGTAAAAGAACTCCTGCGGGACGAAATTCCGGAATACTGGCGATGCTGATGTGATCCTAGCAATTGACAGCGTCATTAAACAACAACAAAAAATTATTATTGGTAAAATTGATTGGTCAGCATCAAATAAGTGGCATATGGGTGAAATAATCTCAAGTAAACATTTAGAATTAACCAAAAGTGTTATCAAAGACAAGGGCAGAAGTTGTGAGGAACAGTGTGTAGGAAGGAATTCTCCCTTCTTCTCCTGCCACAAAGAAACATGGGACCCATGAGATGACGCCGCTGCTGATCTCAATTCCTGTGCCCCTATCCCCACTCCTCCTCCAGAGTGAAAGAAAAACCCTTGAGATGTATGGACGACTCTTTAACATCAGTTGGTCTGCCGCAAGGACCCCTTCTGCATTCTGATAAAGAGGATAGAAACGCTATTAAAACTAAATGAAGTTAAGGAAAAGAACGATTATGTGGTAACATATGGTTTTGTGTAAATTCAACCATCAAAATGATGAAATTTTCATGCAATTTTGAATTACTTAAGATATTTAATACTTACTATCAGGCACTACAGCCCTATGTGGCCTTGGCCTCCTTCACAATCAGCCTCCATGCTTTTCTGTCCTTAATTTTTTCTCTCCATCCTTTCACCTTCATAGTATTCAAATCATCAATCACTCCATCAATCCATCTCATCCTGGGTCTTCCTTTCTTCCTTGGTGAGTATAGTCTTGCTTTAAACACTCTTACAGGTATTCTATTCGTCTCCATTCGTTCCAGATGTCCCATCCATTGTAGCCTTTGGTCAGACCTTGTCAGTGTCCAGATCTCTGCCCCGTATGTAACTACTGGTCTTATCAATGTTTTATATATCAGGGTTTTATCTTTCCTAGTTAGTATTTTATTTTTTAACAATTTTAAATTTGAGGATATTTAATACCAGACCCAAATTTCTACCTAAAGTTTAAACAATAGTATAAATGAAAACTAGATGGTAATCGTGAATGAGGTGCCATCTGCCCGTCACAGAGGTGGAAGTACAGTTGCCCTGCACTGCTCCCTCTATGGACTCAAGTATTGTTCGGATAGAAATGACAGATGGGAGGCTAACTTTGCACTTCTAGCATTTGTTATTGAACAACTTCATTCGTCAAATTTGAATCTACCATCAAACTAAATCTGCACTCCCACCTCTAATACCTTGTATAGTGAGGAAATCAACAGAAAAATTCATATTTATTTAGAAACTTACACAGCGTTCAGTGCTATTATACCTGCAGATGTTGCTGGTCCCAAGATAAACTTTTTACTTTCTGTATAGAAAAGTAGAAGTATTCTGTTCCACCCAAAAATGTCTAGTATTCCATGACCGAAAATGTTTTCAGGTTCCCCCTAAATAAAAAAAAACATTTTTAGAAAGAAGTCCGTGTGTCTGTTTGAGAGAGAGAGTGTGTGTGTGTCTGTGTGTGTGTGTGTGTGTGTGTGTGTGTGTGTGGGTGGGTGTGTGTGTGTGTGGGTGTGTGTGTGTGTGTGTGTGTCAGTCTATGGACTCAAAAACGAAGTCGGTTAAAAAGCAAGGTTTGTATTTAAGTTTAATGCCTTTCAAGGATGCTACACGAAGATTTTGAAGAAAATTCCTTCTCCTTAAACTATCCTTTACATGGACAAGTTTTCGAAAATTTTGATATTCTTGAAAAATGCCACATGTTTGATATATTCTTATGACAAATGAAATGTCTATCTTGAATTTTCTGGCTATAGCCCACGTAATCCTGTTTACTCTGGGTTACCTTTGCATAACTGGTAAACGTAAGAGATAGACCAAATCTTACTATAAAAAATGTAGAACTTGCTAAAACACACAATTTATGTATGTCTAAATAAATTTGGAGGGTGAACCATTTCGGAGATATTCCTTGTTATTTCTGTGAGTTTTGGAGAACTTACACTTCTGTTAAATGGAACATCGCTATTCATTTTTATATGTTAACCATGCAAAGAGAACGGAATTTGAAATCTTTAAAAGATTTGACTATCGCTCAAACTCTACTTATACGAAGAAGATATATGAATAAGTGTGTGTAAGAATGGTTGGTACAAGAGCAGAAAAAGTCATGTGAGTGCAACACAACATTTTAAAAAAAGAATTATGGTGGAAATTAATTATAATCTAAATGATATACTCCAATATTATTTCTACATTTATGAAGCTTAGTCTCCGGGGAGTCTGTGAAATCTGAACCGTCAAATTTAAAGAAAGTTGATACCAGGAGACGTTCAATTTTTCGGAAGAGAAATGAGATTTATTGGCGTGTTCTGTGTTGCCCTGTCAATATCAAATTCGTATTGCATCAACAGGAGAAGGGGTAGGTAGGGAGAATGGAAATTGGACATTCCGAATCTACAGGCCGAGAGAGAGCGTAAGTTCTAATTATACAATCACGGTAGTTAGGTATCTCATTCGCCGTGACATGTAGGCCGCTCCGCAATACACACAGGTGCTAGGCGCTACATACCTTGTCCCCTTTTCTTTCTACACACACACATGGGGCCGACTCACGGTGTTACATGATGAAATAATTCAATCATGGTTCCGTGTACTGCCCGCCCGCCCGCCCGCCCGCCAGTCCGCCTGCCCGCCACACAAAACACAGCAAATTAAAAACAGCACAAGTGGAAAGAAGCCGATAGTCTACTTTTTCCCCGTCTTAGCTCTCGAGTGCCTTCGTTTCCGAGTATTTGTATCATATATTCTATTTTGTAGCCGATACTTTTTGTCTTACAGTAACGTTGCTTTGAGTTGTGTTTTTTTAGATTATAATAGTTTCTCTGCAAACAGGGATTTTCCGTACAGAACTTGCACAGAAAAAATTTAATTTGTAATGTTTATTTACTGCAACTCCACAATTTCTTAACATAAAGTATGTTTCCGTTTGCTTTTATTGACCGTCAAAAACAATTACAAGAAATACTTCACAATGATATTATACAGAGTGCTTCAGATACCTGCAGATCCGTTGGTTGTGTTTTGCGAACTAATACACCAGGTAGCCCACTGCAGCCGGTCCTGGGATCAGTAGGCAACCCTTCGTGCGTTAAAAGAGTTGCAGAAATAACAGGGGTAAATCCAGTCAGTGGCGTGAGTGAACTTTGTAAGAGAGCGAGTGGAGCAGCAGAGAAAATGCCCAGGCTTCAACTGGCGTATGCAGCACGTGATAAGAGAGAGGAACAGTCTTAGAGTATTTTCCACTTCACTTAAACGTCTTTAATTTCCAGGGAATAAACTCATTCCTGTATATACTCCTATTGTCTAACATTACGGATTACAGATTGTAAATTGTGGTAACAAACTACATGCAAACACGAGAGCGCGTAATGTTTGATAGACATTTCTTTGTTTCTACCTCATACTTCTCCAGAAGCTTGACTCTGCAGCCATCTTATTTTTTCTGTGGCAGTTAATGGATTTCATATGTAGAGCTAAGGAAATATACATCCCTTAAAAATGAAGAGGTGAAAAAAAAATGTTTCATATATAATGACACAAATTATTTATGCATAGTTAGTTTTATTTTAAATCACATTAAATTTACTTTTTCTAAGCAAGGCTACTTCATTAGTGAAAGTAGATGACCATATAGATACAGTAAAATTTTCAAGTCAACATGTTTAATTGGCTTTCATAAAAGTGCATGAGAAGTGTTGAAAAATTAAGTTACGTGAAATTTAGTTTAAAGTGTGGAAAGCTTATTTTTTGACACTTGACTATCGTAATAGTGTCCAGCGTGCTTCTATGTTAATTATAACAAACCAGTATTGAAATCAGTTCAAAAACTATTTAACAGGAAGCAGGTAAATAAAAAGTTAGTATATCCATAATAGATATGAAAGTAAAAATTATATGGATAGAACATTTTCCCTTTCGTATGGCTCCTTTATTTTCATTATAAACGACTGTAGTCAGCAATGAGGTTTATTGTGGGCGTTGGTTGCAACTTTGAACCTTAAATCCCAAACCTATTTATTTTTGTGCTCATACTTTGAAGCTCTGGAGAAAATAGTAAACTATCCTAATACCTAGTCGGAAATCGAAATCAGTACATCAGAATTCAGACATTAGCAAACCACGCGCACACTAAAGAAACCTGTCACACTTTTTCATAGAAATGGCTGCACACTTAGCATATTTGGAACTATTGCCAAGAGCAGCCATCACAGAGGACAGTAGGTATATACCAACACCTCGCACGTATGAACTACTATTTACCTATAGTGGTTTATAACGCTTGATTGATGGAGTTGAAACGTCTAAATCAAGTTAAAAGGTGTCTATAAAAAAGTATACGTTCAAGGTGAAAACAAGGGTTTCCCTAAAGCTATATTTGATCGATAATAAAACGCACTGAGATTCTACTAAGAATATGAATTTATTGAGTACCAAAGCATATACATATTGGACTGCCCATGAACTTGGGCCGTAGCCCCTGTCATGTGACAGCGCTCTGCGTTTCTCTGCATATAATTTTTGACATGTGCTGTTTATTCTTTGACTACAATTACTTAACCTTGTTCAAACATATCTTTCTGATTCACTTATTTTCACCAAATTCTCTTATACTTTCTTTTCCCTAAGATCATTGCTATTTTAGATTACCCATTCCATTGTAAAATTTATTTTCCCCCCCTCATTTTTCTTATGTTTCCTGATTAACAATTTCCTAACCTCGCTTATTCACTTTCCTCTTAGCTCTATATGACTTCTACTTTCTTTTCTCACTTAACTTTCGCTTTTTTAAAGTGCTTACTTGACATTAACCGTAAACTCTTATTTCCATCCCTCCTGCCTCCCATGAACACAGTTCACTTGATCACTTGTTCTTCCTTGTCACACGGCGTGAAGCACCATTTTCCTTCCTTTATTGATCATCTGATATCCATTTTCTTGATTTAATATATTTACAAATACGAGCTGGTCTTTTCTGCTCCCACATACCTAATGCCTGTCTCTCTGTCCTCCCATTCCACCTGATTATATTCCCACCTCTTCTTGTTTACCCGGTTTATTTCTACTTGACTTTGAAATGAGATTCTACTATCAAATCCGCAAGCGACACTTACAACTTACAACGCGGATCCTCATTCTAACATAGATATTTCGACATAACGGATTCTAAAATTACTGGAAATAAGTTACGCTTTATTAAAGGTTAATTTCTTTAAAATAGTAACAAAATTACACAAGTAATTGCAATCTTATAGGCACTCTTGTTAAATAATTAACATTAAATAATAACTCTTCTAGTACGAAGGGTAAATTTGGAATAAACGCGCTGGTAATAAACATAACGTTCATAATATAATATAATAAATACATAGGTAATATATAAAACCTTTTGTTCTCTCTCTCTCTCTCTTTGTTTCTTATCTTATTTTTTTACTCTTTTTTCTTTTTTAGGGCACTGAATTTAAACTATGTCATTCTTTCTCCAAATGTTCTACATGTTCAGATTAACGCCAACCTATGCTATTTTAAGTTTTGTGTAGTTTTATTGCATTTATGCAACTATTAGTATGCAAGCTCCCCGACACCAGCTAGTACAATCAGCCCCCTGCAGGCTAGTACAATCAGCCCCCTGCAGGCTAGTACAATCAGCCCCCTGCAGGCTAGTACAATCAGCCCCCTGCAGGCTAGTACAATCAGCCCCCTGCAGGCTAGTACAATCAGCCCCCTGCAGGCTAGTACAATCAGCCCCCTGCAGGCTAGTACAATCAGCCCCCTGCAGGCTAGTACAATCAGCCCCCTGCAGGCTAGTACAATCAGCCCCCTGCAGGCTAGTACAATCAGCCCCCTGCAGGCTAGTACAATCAGCCCCCTGCAGGCTAGTACAATCAGCCCCCTGCAGGCTAGTACAATCAGCCCCCTGCAGGCTAGTACAATCAGCCCCCTGCAGGCTAGTACAATCAGCCCCCTGCAGGCTAGTACAATCAGCCCCCTGCAGGCTAGTACAATCAGCCCCCTGCAGGCTAGTACAATCAGCCCCCTGCAGGCTAGTACAATCAGCCCCCTGCAGGCTAGTACAATCAGCCCCCTGCAGGCTAGTACAATCAGCCCCCTGCAGGCTAGTACAATCAGCCCCCTGCAGGCTAGTACAATCAGCCCCCTGCAGGCTAGTACAATCAGCCCCCTGCAGGCTAGTACAATCAGCCCCCTGCAGGCTAGTACAATCAGCCCCCTGCAGGCTAGTACAATCAGCCCCCTGCAGGCTAGTACAATCAGCCCCCTGCAGGCTAGTACAATCAGCCCCCTGCAGGCTAGTACAATCACCCCCCTGCACGCTAGTGTATGACGACCCCCCCCCCCCCTCCCCCCACAGATGGGGTCTAGAGATCCGGAGACGACTTCGTTTCGGGCGATAGTTAACAAGTAACTAACACTGAGACATTTGTCGGCACATATAACTCTGGAACATCCAAACGGATGCAGGGCGAACTGAAATAAGAAGTGAGTTGAAATGGAGGAATTTGGAAATTTGGCACATGAAAGAAACCTTCCCAGCATTCGCCTAGTGACTAGGAATCGAACCCACGACCTACCAAATACGAGTCGCACGCGCTTTCTTTTTTTTGGGGGGGGGGATATAACATAATTTTGGCATTTTGCAGGATTTCCAAAATATTGTTAACCTTATTTAAGGATATCTTTAAGGAGAAAAATGTGATATTCTGAAGTACTGACATTAGAGATCTAATTTTTTGCACATGCATTACTAAAGAAATGTGTGTACCAAATTTTATTCCAATATCTAATAAGATCCCTAATATATGAATTTATGTCAACTTTATTGGGTATAACCAAAATCTATCTCCTTCAACAAATGTTGAACAACAGATTTGATTTTTAAAATTATATCTCTTATTACCTTTGTAATAAATTAAAGGAAGTACATATAGCGAATGGTTTTTCGTAACAAAATTTTTTAATACCGCAAAGTGTACAAATGTTATAATTATTTGTTAGACAGTTGATAGTAAAATTGGGCCTTTTAGTAAAAGCTTTTAACACTCCGATAATGCCAACTTTATTTTCTTGTGGAATATGAGCATCCCCTCATTCCAATAGGCTATGAATCTTAGTTACACAATGCTTGTTTAAAATGGCGGCTCATTTGAATTTGAATATGCATATAAGATGAGTAAGTTTAGAAAACAATTTGCAGCCTCTCTTATGTAGAATATTATGGCTCAGTAAAAGTCATGTTGCCAATACTGATGCTACGCAAGGCAAATCAACATCGCAACCCGAAGACTATTATGACCATGAGAAAATTAAAAGAATATCATATATTTATGTATAATCTATAATATATCTATAAATATTCAGGACTGTCTAAAATAGTGTATGATGCACGGGTTAAAGGATTTTATTTTGTTCATACGTTTGCTCGACTCCTCGCCTTGCGGCCTCGTTTCGGAAAGTAAAATCTTCCTTTTAAACCTTATATCATAAATAACTATTTAATAAAAACGTATAAGCAATATCAAAATTCCAAATGTAAATTTTATTACCCACAATATAAACTATATCGAAAAATTTTTTAGATCTCTAGCTAGATTTTTGTGGAAGAAGATGGATTTTGAGTATGAGAAAGTAATAAAAAATCGTTTCCGAGAAAAATGAGTTAAAATGGAAGATGCCGGCATGCCCATTTAAAAGGAACAGGCAGAGGCGCACCATTTTAAATATGGCGTCCAAAATATGTGCCCCCCCCCCTAGGGATTAAAACTTCGCAGATTTATTCTTTATTCTTTTTGCAATAAAACTGCAAAAATCTATTTTATTTTGAGTAAACAGACTAAAATACACTTAATGATATCCCTTTGACTAAGACATTTTCTCTCAGAAACTTAGATAATATCACACACCCTGTCCTGTTAAAACTGAAACAAATGTTTGAATTTAGTGAGAGACTGACTGTGTGCAGCTTTCAGCGACACTTCTCATTTTGCGGCAATGCCATTTTCCTGATTCAGAAACGTACCTACGTAAAATACAACGACCGTTTTTCTGTGTTCCTTGTTAGCCTAAATTGAAAACAGGGCATTTCTACACCGTCCTAAGCCTAAATAGATTGAACCAATGAATGGGCAGTTCCGCATTGACACGAAACACAACAGAAACTCTTGTCCTAAAAACGAACTGTCCATTTATGAGAGTTCGATGTTCTGCACTTGAAAACCATTTTTAACCCTTTCCCTCCTGCGATTAAAATTCGCATGTCGTTGCAGATCGGCAGGAAGCCGCCTGGGTACAATATTGCCAACCCCTCGACATAAAACAGTATATGTAGGGCGATAGGAACATTCAAACCTAAATACAGTATCGCACCCCGTACCAAATGAGATTATGTTTTGTGTGTATGTATATGCGTGCGTGCATATGGATATATCTAGATTGCGTTCAATACGAAAAAATGTATCTTTTCATCCCCTATAGCTAAATGCATTGATTTTGTATTTCCTCTAAAGCCGGTGAAAGTGTAATAAGCAAAGACAAACATACGCTGTTTGCTCTCGTTCTTTTCTGCTTTTTATTTGTAAGTTTATTGCATGTAATTGGGACTACAGTTAAACATGATAGTAATTAATTACTTTGAGTAAAGTTTAAGGAAGTATTAGCAAAATGAATATTCATATAAGTTTATTTAGGTTATTTACATTGTTCGTTCAATAATTAGAGGAGACATTTGGATTGGAAGAAAGAAAACGTTTTTGAAGTGGTCACTGTGCTCAAAAGTAATTTTCTCCAACAAAAAACTAGAAAAGGGCATGCTACTTAAATGGTATTTTGACAACTATAAACGTACTATACATTACATATCAATGGAGGCGGGAAACAATGGAGATATCAACAATTAAGACAAAATGCAATCGAGAGAGCAGCTTCCTTTGTTAGTTTAGTGCAAGTCTAACATCGGATTTGTTCCAGTAGCGCTCTAACAGTTCTCACTCATGGTTAACGCGGGGAGGAGGGGGGGTGCAATGTAATGCACAATAGTTTCCTATTAGACTATTGCTTTATTGTTGATATAAAGAACAGTTTTTATTTCGCATAAATAAATATGCTTATCTTTTACTGTTTTGACAATAGAATGATGAATTAATATTGTTTAATTGTAAACTTCCAACATGCGCCCCCCCCCCTGAAAAAAGTCTGCCGATGCTTATGTTCTCACTTTCTAATTGCGGTCTGCCAAGTCCACGTTTTTGATAAACATATTTCCTACCTCTGTGAAATGCATGTACCCATCTGGCCAGGGTATCTAACACATGATGACATAAACTTCTAGTAACGCTGCATGACGTTCGCGAAAATTCTTACCTCTTGTAATCTGAATTTTAATAAAGCATCTTTGTTCGTATTTACTAAACATTTTAAAGCAGTGCAGATAACAGATGACAAATTAAACTCACTACAAATATCTTATAAATAAAATTACTATCTTCAAATTCACATATAACCTATATCAGATGCTCTTCTTTCTCAATATTGTCAACTTTCACCATTTACCACTGATAGCGCCACATACAAACATTGTTACCTCCAGTTATTGAATCACCCATGAATTCGTAACCAAACTTTAGGTTGTAGAATACGGCGTCAAAAATAACTAAAAAGTAGTAGCACATAAAAACTGTAACAAAATACGTTTATGGTAAAGTACCGAAAAGTTTTTATTTTGAGAGAGTCAAGGTCAGTCTGCAAGTAGGTATACTACACTGGGAGATATGTTTACTCCCATAAAATGTTGACAATTTCTAAACCTATAACCAACCCATGCTTTATTGTCTTTGAGTTAACAACAAATTTCAAGCTGTACAATGAAGTGATATTAATAATATTCGACCCATGAAGGGTTTACAGTGAGTTTATTGGAAGAACTGGTAAATCTAACGCAGCTTTTGTTTAAGCATAAGACCTTAATTATTAAGATGCGTCAAATTTGCGCGAACATTAACGCTGTATATGACAATCCCAAAAAAATAGGAAAAATATACAGTTTAAATATAATTCTGAGGAAGCTCACTGAATAACCTTTTAGAAGGTAAGTCAAGTTTCACGCATATGATGATATTCTCGGGATGAAGAAGGCGATCACTGCAAGATTTGCCAATAATGCAATTCATGGAATTAATCGACCTCGGCATTGATGGCAGTAAAGGCTTACTAATAGTATAACCTAAAAGTGTGTTCATATTGACGAATAAAAGAGGTTCAACAAGTTAAAGTTATGAAATTGAAGTCATTCGGTGACTAAATAATTTAATGAGTAACTTTCCTAATGAATTAGCCCTTAGAATGTCTAAATTTTTAAAACTGGGTGTTTCAATAAAGGGTGAGTTATCCAAGAATAATTCAGGAAAAATATTCTGTTTTCATATGAGTTTTTTAAAATAAAGATATTCTGTTTATTTTATCTTTTGTAAAACTTTTTCCAATAAACAGTGCGTTATGTTTTAGCCGGAAACAACTTAACTAAACGTGACGTCCATTGATATGATGACGTCATAAGCATGTTTATATACGGAAGCAAACTTTATTTTCTGCTGTAATCTACTCTTGGTTTTGATAATAAAGTTAACGGTAATGTATTAATTATAGCTGTGAACTGTTAATGCTGACAGAATAAGGAATAGCTTATGAAACTCAATTATAACTTGCATTCATCAGCTTAATAAAAGCTGCAACTCAGGCGAGAAACTCGAAAAGTTGGTATTTCTGTCCAGTATGTCACCCTCTGTGTGGCCAAGCTATGCGGTCTAGTTTTCTAAAAGTAATACGAGTTTGTTTTGTTCATGTTCGCTATGAACAGCAGTGGCATTGTCACTACGCCTACCAGACCCGGACAATAAGGGCTTGTAGATTAACCTACCGTTGGTCGCGCGGGGTCTAGTAGGCCCGCGCTATTTTTTGTGCTTATACTTGTATTTATTTTTTTAAACTTAATTTTCCCTTCATTCCCATGTATAGCTTCATTTAGCTTAAGTATACACGGCTTTAATTGGCACTATCTTACTAGATAGGTCAAAGATAAACGCAAAGATACATGGAAAGAAAATAAATTGTGATATTCGGATATACAACTTGGAATTTGAAATATATGTGAAGTGGAATCTGAGAAAAAAGTGGATCGCCATTAACAGAAACAAATAACCGTCTGTTTTCCTTAATAAAATTCACAGATTGGGGAAGTATAAGAACTGCGTCAATCAATCTAATACCTACATTTATATTTTTTAACCCTTTCCCGATACAAACGGTCAAAAATGTTTAATACTTTGAAAGATTTTATATGCATAGTTGATGTCTTATGTTTATCCAAAGTTGGGGTTAAATTTGGGAAATTCGTAGTATTCCAGGGCGTTTTCTCGGTTGCAAACAAAAAGCCAGCAATAAAGCTTATGTAATTCTCATGAACCAGTCAACCACGCATACTCGTCATAATCGTTTATATTAAAATACTTTTTGTAAGAATTCTTAGTTCTTTTGTTTCAGCTCGCAGTACAAGTGCGGAAGAGGCTAGGCCTTGCTGTTTTACTATTGTTTATTATCGTATTTCAACTGCGAGTATGGTCGTTTCACTAATTGTGTTGGACCGTAACAATCACACAATTAAAAACACATTCTTTCTTGCTGTTAACTCCACGTGCTATTACTATACAGCCAATCGTGTTCACTCGGCATATTTCGGAGACGGTCGTGTGACTAGCGACACGTGATTCCGAAGCCTTGACGTGCTTATTCCTGCATTCTGCCACTGTTGTTGTTGTTGTTTTCTAGTGCCTTGCATCTGGCAATGAAGCCATTAGCATTCGTGCTTTCCAATACTTTTGAACTGTAGTTTCTTCTGATCTTAATGCTTCACAGGTCTTCAAGTGGTCTTCATTCATTTCTGCTGGATCGTTACACAGGACACATATTGGTGAGGCTGAGATACCTATTCTGTAGAGATGACTTGCTAAGCAGTCGTGATTTGTCAATAGTCGGAAGGCTGCAACCGCTGTTTTCCGTGGTCTCTGGGGGATTATATCTGGATTGGAAAGTAGTGTAATCCATTTTTTATCTTTGGCATTTGTTTCTATTTCTTGTAGGTATGAATGAGAAAAATTTTTAATGATCAAGCGTTTTATTGAGGAATATGAGAAATTGAATTTAGACTTTTGTTTTATTGTTGTGCCTTTCTTTGCAAGTGAGTCTGCAGCTTCGTTCCCCATGACTCCACAGTGTGCTGGAATCCATTGGAGATGAACAGTCTTATTAACTTTTTGGAGTTGTGTTAACATTTTGTAGCATTCTCTAATTTTTGTTGACTTCTTTGTAGTATTTGAACATATTCCCTGAATTGCAGCTTTAGAATCTGAAAGAATTACTGCCTTGTTAAATTTATTTAAGGGAAGATTTAATAATTGTCGGAGAGCAATGTATATAGCCTCTATTTCTCCATGATAATTTGTTGTGTCTCTGCCAACAGAATGATAAAAGGAAAAATGTGAACATGTAACTCCAGCTCCAGTAAGGTTTTCCTTCGAGGATCCATCAGTATATATGTGCAGCCATTCTTCTGTGGGATACCTAGTATTGATTGTTTCCAGAGCTAGAAGTTTTTGTATTTCTTTTGGTGTGTCTGATTTACTTATTTCCTCTATTAATTCCAAATTGAAGGTAGGTTGCAATAATTCCAATGGATTTTCTCTAATAAGTAGATTTTCTCTGGTGTTAGGAATGTTCAATTTGGATTTAATCTGTGTTACCTTTTCTAGGAAACTACTATGAGTTTTAAGGATTGAAGGGGGGAGGTTCTGTTCTGTCCATTTAGAGTTTGGCAGTCGTAACATTTTCTCGTGTTGGAGCAATGCTTGTTCTTCTATTTTTGTTGTTATTGATGGGGTCCGTGTTAAGGCAAGCATGGCATCAATAGGTGTGGATTTAACTGCTCCAGTGATTAGGCGAAGAGCCTGATTTTGTATTTGTTCAAGTTTATTGATGTTAGCATTTGCTGCTGTTATTAAAGCTTCAGAACAGTACAAGAGGTTTGGTTTAATATACATTTTGTATGTTGTGTTAAGGACTCTCCTTGAGCAGCCCCATTTAGCACCAGCTAACCTTTTCAGGATTTGCAATTTCTTTTCAACCTTTTCTGAGATGTTTGTTATATGTTTTTTCCAACTTAGCTTTCTGTCGAAAGTGATGCCTAAATATTTGGCATCATCAACTGCTTTGAGTGGTTTACCATTATAATTTATGTTAATGTTAACTGGTTTGTATTTTAGTGTAAATAATTCATAATTTGTTTTTTCCACATTGATAGTCATGAGGTTTTTGGAGCTCCATTCATGTACTTTGTTTAGGGCTGTTTCTATTCTGTCTTTAATTAATTCAGGTTTTTTTGGAGAGCCTGAAGTCCAAATGACTACATCGTCAGCAAATAGAGCAATTTTGGTTTCTAAAGTTTTTATTATTGATGGAAGGTCATTTATATATAGCATTCTGCCACTTCACCTCTCACTTCCCGTATCGTAGTGAAGGCTGCGGCAGCAAACATCCGAAGCCCCACCCAACCCTCTGTTTAATTGTAGATAATAAGACATATTCCATTCCACGCGCTAATTCTTCATGAGGCAAACTAGCTATTATTACAATTATTATTAATGTTACTTACTAATTTCTACTTTCTTTTAGATATGGCCTTTGGTGATAGCTTGATAGCCACTGATGAACAGCTATTTCTCTGAGCGAAATTTTCCGGTATTGAAGACCAACTTTCTCGGAAACTATTGAAGATAAATTAGATTTAGGGTTGTAAAACTAACTGTGCGATTTTTTGTTTGTTTGTAGTGTTTAACGCGCACTTTTACTACTACGGCACCGCAGGCGATAGAGTACCGGAGGAATGAGATGGCGAAGGAAACCGGAGAACCCGGAGGAAACCCGCCCCAGCGCCGCTTCATCCACCACGAATCCCACATACGGTTACGTGGGATCGAACCCGGGCCGCATTGGTGAGAAGCGAATGGTCTAACCAGTCGGCTACGGCGCGGCTCTTCGTGCGATTGTGGATATACTTTGGTGTCAATATGAATGGTCACTTTTTAAGTAAATAATTGCTGATAAATTTTAATCAGTAAATGGTACAATTACGAAGTTAATCCCATTTTCCTTAATGAACAAATTTATAAATAATACTAAATCAGATAACACAGAAGCCATGCGTCTACATCCTGTAAAAAGTTTCACACTGATTTAAATAATGGTTTGCCCTGTCGGGGTGGGAGTTTTAATCTCCACCTTAAAATACAAAGGAATTACTATTAAATTGATACGCAGTGTTTATAATTTCTAAGCTTTAAACCAGACTTAGTTTCCGTAATAGTTTAAATGATGTGCTTAGAAGGAATGGAATGGAATGGAGAGAGGCTCAGGAAATTGATTGTATACGTACGGGCTATCGTTTATCTTCTCTGCCTGCCGTTACTAGGCTGAAGGAGAAAAAGGACAAACATCCTTATGAATATTGATGCTGCCCTTTTAGCGTTAGGGATATATCACGTCCTTTTAAAAAACTTATGGATGCATATTGCATGCGCGTTGTATAAACTCCCGGGGAGAAATCCCTTGCGAGTGCTTTTTGAAAATTTCACCCTCCCTCCCTCTCTGAGTGAACGTAGGTAATGCAGAGACAAGCATTTACTGACGGCTGCTCCGTAGCCCACCTGATTGTACAGCGGGCCAGATATGGCAAGAACAGAATCTAATGCTTCCTTCTGAAAGGGTTTTCCTGGATATTATTCGTCGTCGAGTCTTCTGGGAATACGCCACTAGGAAATCCATCCCCTTGTCTCGACGCGCGGTGTCCGGAGCAAATATTTCTGTTTCCTCCAGGTGGCCTTGTGGTTGCAATACATGTGGAATGTGACACGATGGTTTACTACTGCTGTTTTAAACACTTGTGCTAACTACGTGACTCTTACAATGCTCTTAAAACGTAACTGAAAAACAGCTCTAAATAATTAAACACCAATAGTAATTAAGATAAACCAAAACGTAACACAAACGAAATTTTGAGGTTATGTTACCATAACCAACACCACAAATGATTCTGAACAACTCATGAAATTTTAAATTCTCCAATTGGAGTGAGTGAGTGGAGTTTAAGAGCTCGTCGACAAACTATATTTGAAATTAATAATTTAAATTCAAAATGAGCAAGACAAGGGACATATACATGGACTTTGCATTACACAGTCAAATTCAAAGGGGAAATATCAAACAAAAATAACTTAGTAGTAATAACGAAGAAGAAAAACTCTAAGATAAAAGTATAATCTCATATTTTATTAATCACATATAATAAAGTAATCGGCTTACAAATGGTTAGTATTGATCCTCTAAGGGTAGTGATAACATAACCTTACTTTTGTTCCTCTTCAATTGGACATATTTATTGCAGGAGGCGTTAGTACATTTATTAATGGACATATTATGGATGACAATTGACATTCCAGTCAGTTTAAATTTCAATTGCAACCTTAAAATATGAAAAGTTAAGGTATTCCATTAAATATATTACTGTAGGCTTATAAGTAAAGATGTTTTATTTTAACTATGCAAGTTAAATATAAAATGTACATTCGTTTAAACCACAAGCTTTTTATTATTAGTTTTCAAAATAGCACATGACGCATAAGTTATACTCAGAGAGAACAACAGTAAGAAAAAGATGAAGATGGTGATAAAGAGCAAGGAGGAGAAAATGAGGATGAGGAGAAAGAAAAAGAGAAAGAAGAGGAAGAAAAAGAAGAGGAAGGAAAAGAAGAGGAGAGGAAGAAGAGGAAGGAAAAGAAGAGGAAGAAAAAGGAGAGAAATAAGAGGAGAAAAAGAAGAGAAATAAGAGGGAGAAAAAGAAGAGAAATAAGAGGAAGAAAAAGAAGAGAAATAAGAAGAGAAAAAGAAGAGAAATAAGAGGAAGGAAAAGAAGAGAAATAAAAGGAAGAAAAGGAAGAGAAATAAGAGGAGAAGAAGAAGAGAAATAAAAGGAAGGAAAAGAAGAGAAATAAGAGGGAAAAAAGAAGAGGAATAAGAGGAAGAAAAAGAAGAGAAATAAGAGGAGAAAAAGAAGAGAAATAAAAGAAGAGAAATAAGAGGGAGAAAAAGAAGAGAAATAAGAGGAAGAAAAAGAAGAGAAATAAGAGGGAGAAAAAGAAGAGAAATAAGAGGGAGAAAAAGAAGAGAAATAAGAGGAAGGAAAAGAAGAGAAATAAGAAGAGAAAAAGAAGAGAAATAAGAGGAAGGAAAAGAAGAGAAATAAAAGGAAGAAAAGGAAGAGAAATAAGAGGAAGAAAAAAAGAGAAATAAGAGGAAGAAAAAGAAGAGAAATAAAAGGAGAAAAGGAAGAGAAATAAAAGGAAGGAAAAGAAGAGAAATAAGAGGGAAAAAAGAAGAGGAAGAAGAGGAAAGAAAGAATAATAAGAAAAAGCTGAAGATGTACAGTAAAGGCAATGTGAGCAAGGTTGCATGAAATAAATCATATGTGTAATCTAAGGATCAGAAGTCGATTATACCTAATCATTCCTTCATACACGTACAAGTATGTAGCTACCCACATGACTCAGTAAGCGTAACAGAAGTAGAGTTTGTAAATGTGGCCGATAGGGGCGCCGCCGGTATTACATTCATCCGCGTCACCTCACGCAGAAGCGGTCATCTTAATTGCAAACTCCCAGGACGGCATCTGCATATCATATCGCATGAACCACGTCAAGTTCTATCTCAGCACCGGCCGAACCCTTAACAAGGTTTCCACTTGGCTGAATATTGAGTTTTCCTCGAGCATCTCTCTCAAGCTTCGGAGCTAGAGCGGCATTTATCACTCTCTCGCTGAAGAAACCACATGCTCGTATTTACTTGTCAACAACTGGGATGCTCAATCCCACAAGTGTCTCTTGTTACGTATTTATACTGGTATTCAAGCACTTTTACTTAAATAAACAGGCTTTGTAACACACAAAACTAAACATTCATTTTCTGTTTATATATCGCTTCGCCTCCATTAGGAAAAACCTGCAGTCATCTACCTAGATAAACCTTTCCAACAATCAACCTTTGTTGTACGTATCATAGTAATTTGTTCGCTATAAATTCATGCTATATTCAGAGATATAACATAGCTACAGGTAGTACACAGTGGATCGGATCAGCTCTTCGAGGTGGAACTATTAGTGACTACTGTGTACGCGCTCTGTCTCTCTCTGACCTACTTGTCTACTGCCTGTAGCCTCCAGCAGATCCTTCGCTGCATCGTGTCCTCCTGGAGGTGGTGCCCACAATAGACACATCCTATAGCTCGCAGTGCACAAGATTCCCTCCTATAGTTCATTTGTCCTACATCTATACTAATGACAATATTTAAGTTTGCACTGAAATCTGATAAGAAAAATGTGTATACATTTTCGGTTTATGTTTGTTTAGGACCCTGTTCTTTAGACACTTTGGTAGCCAATAGGTCCTCCTATACTAATTGCTCTTCCTCCCCTACTTTTCCTTCCTTCTCTTGATTCTTCTTCGTCGTCTACTTCATCAGTTTTCCTAAAAATTTCCCTATGGCTCTTACTTACTCGTCCCATTTGTTTGTTAACATTTTCAAGGTTATAATTTCCATCGTTCTCTTACTTGCTTATGTTCTATTATACAATATCCTAAACTCTGTCTTGCTCTACATAATGCATACTTTATATATTCTTACTGCATGCTTTAAAATCTGATGTGTTGCACTCACATGACTTTGTCTACTCTTGTACTAACCATTCTTACAAACCCTTATTCCTATATCTTCTTCGTGTTAGTTCAGATAAACATTTGCACAAATTATCTTATTCCTTGTTTTCTTGCACGTGTAACAGAAATATTAGAATACAGTAGACTTTGAGCGATGATCAAATTTTTAAAGCTCTGAGAGCCCGATCTCTTTGCCCGCATAACATATAAAAATGAATAGTGACGTTCCATTTGAGAGAAGTATAAGTTCCTTAAAGCTCATACAAATAACAAGGAATATCTCTGAAATGGTACACTGTAGAAAAAAAAGTTTTGGACATAAAATGTGTGTTTTAGCAAGAGCTACATTTTTTAGAGTAAGATTTGGTCTATTTCTTACCGTTCACCAGTTAGGCAAAAGACATCCAGAGTAAATAAGACTACATGGACTATTATTACCTGAAAATTCTAGATGTACATTTTATTTTTGTCATAAAAATATCTCAAACATATAACATTTTAACCAAAATCATTAGAGCCATTTTCCAGAAAATCAAGGTTTTCCATATAAAGGATAGTTTAAAGTGGGGCAATTTTCTTTAAAATTTTCGTGTCGAATCCTTGAAAGACATTAAAGTTAAATACCAACTTTGGTTTTTAACCAACTTTCGTTTTTGCTGTCCACAGACTCACAGACACACACGAACCTTTTTCTAAAATGCTTTTTTTTACCCAGGGGGGCCCCAAAACATATTTCTCAACATAGAATTTTTGGTGGAATACAATATTTCTTCTACTTAATAAACGTGGTAGAGAAAGTAAACATGCATTATCAATGTTTTGTGGAGGAAAAAGTACCCGAAATGATAAGAAAATTAGCTAAACTAACAAATGTATTTTATGCATATAAAGCAGTAATGCTATTTCTACACATAAAGAATAAAGATTATCTACAAGAAGGCAGGTAAGGTCAGCATTTCATATAAAACGTTATTCAAGGTAACGCGCGAGTCGCACAGTCCTTACTGCATACTGCCACTGTCAATAGCGTAACGCCGATCGGCAGCCGCAGCACAATAAAAGAAACTGTGTCAGCTAGCTCACACCACTACTGGCAATCACGCGGCCCGACGACATTAGAACAAACACCACTATGAGCGTGGCAGAACAAGCGACTCGAGGCAATTCTAGAAGTTGTTCAAGTTACGAGAAGTTTCTCGAGAAAAGGTGTATCTTACAGAGAATTCGCCGGTAATTCGCCTGACCTATATAAAAGCGAGTCGGTACAGCCAGTTGTTGTTTTCAAGTGTTGAACACCCTTCCGAGTTGAATGTTGAAAAAGAGTTTAGCAAGTGCATCATCGAAGCTAGCTGTTTATGAGGAAGAGAGAGTATTATAAATTATAAATTACAATTATAAATTGTGTTAACGATAAAACAGACAACGTGTTTTTGTGATCCAGTTTCAGAAGAGAAATAAACTAACAGAAAAGAGTAACTGGACTTGTCATTTGTCAATTTGGTGTCAGGAGTGGGATTTGTGACGTGTCAGTGTCATAACGTGCCATGAATATTCACAAAGATTTAGAAGTAGGAAAAGCTCCCACCGTTCATCAAAAAATGTTACAATACATAAAAGAAAGTGCTGTTCACGTACTAATGAAATTGAACGAGAGCAATGCCTAAAGTAGTTGTTTAATGCTTAAAACCAATTTCCAGATTTGCTTACTTAAATTGAATAACTATATAAGATATATATGCTCTGAGGCCACCTGAATCCCAAATTTTATAAAGCCCTGGCAATCCCAACTGCCTTATATGGTGCAGAATTTGGACTCTAGCAGAAAGTCAAAAACACAAAACACATGTATCAGAAATGAGATTTTTGAGAGTAGCAGCTGGTTACCGAAGAATAGATGTAATGAAACGGAAAGAGATGAACTAAGTGTATCTAATTTAAATTAAAAAATAATACAATCGCCAGGAAACTACTTTGAACGTGTACAAAGAATGCCAGAGCATTGCACTGCATTACTATAAAATTGATCTTATGAGTACAAATAGAATTAAAAAGGCGCATATCGGTGGAAGGGCAGCATTCGAGAACAGGTCGTACTACGGTATGTTTATCTGCACGGAACCTAGCCGCTTATTGCGACTTTTTCTGTGCTATAACCACGGACTAATGATGTGTTAGAAGATGGGAGTGGCATTACCCTTATCCAAGGGCGTCCTTGGGTAGGCGGTAACTTTTCCTTCTTCGAGGTGCTCTGTGGTCGTATTGACCTAATGCCCGTACCAGCTGATTGGCGTGGGAGTTAAGTTTGGAGTGCATGGTTCGGGATCGCTCCCTTACCAAGTCCATGATGTAGGGAAGTCCTGACTGGTTGTGGAGGATGTAAGACGGGAATCTACGCCCGGTATCGTAAATCATTCTTAACGCCCTGTTCTGCACAGACTGCAGTTTGCGTATGGTGGAGGGTGCTGCTAATCCCCGGGCTTCGCAGCCGTATAAGATCAATGGCGGAATGATTGCCCGGTAAATGCGTAGTTTTAGGTGATTGGACATGGTATATCTGAGGATAGGGTAGAGCTGTCTGAGCGCAGCGTGACCAAGTTTGGCATTTGCGCGGACGTGTGGGGCGTATGTTAGCCCGCGATCGAGGAGAACGCCTAAATATTTGGCGGAGGTTACCCATGGGATATCTCTCCGCCTGAGCCGAAGTGACCGTTCCGGCCGCCAATGGCGAACCTTACCAAGAAAAAGAGAGGAGCTTTTCCCCGGACTAATAGCCATTCTCCACTTCTCACTCCAACGGTCGACGGCGTCGAGTTGTCGTTGAAGGGGAGGGAGGCAATATCTTACGTTTTTATTTTGTGCCATGATGAGGACGTCGTCCGCATACTGGCATATCGCAGTGTGTTGTTCCGTGGGGAAATCGGACATGTAAGCTGCGAAGAGTAGCGGGGAGAGTACACTGCCCTCTGGGACTCCTGCCGCTATTTGTCTTATTGTAGACAGTTTTCCTTCCACTTTCACTCTGAAAGTGCGGTCCTGAAGGAAACTGCTAATTATAGTGAGATATGGAGGAGGGATATTTGCCTGCTTTAGTTTGTACAGTAGGCCTTGGTGCCAAGTTGTGGCGAAAGCCTTTTCCACGTTCAGCAGCACTGCTATGGTCTTGATGTTTCCTGGAAACCCAGGAAAAACCTTCTCGGCCACACGCAGCAACTGCATGGTCGTGGAATGACCCCGACGAAAACCAAACTGGTGATCCGGTAGGACTTGCCTCTCCTCAAAAAGAGGTATTAGGCGGGTAAGGAGCAACCGCTCAAAAACTTTTGAGACGATTGGGAGAATGCTGATGGAACGGTAGTTGTTAGGAAAGACTGGGTTCTTGCCCGGTTTCAATATACACACCACCCTCGCCTCCTTCCAGAAACCCGGAATGTAACGAAGACGGAGGCATGCATTGAAGATCCGGGTCAAGCGGACCACAGCCTTTTTGGGTAGGTGCTGGAGCATGAGCGCCGTGACGCCGTCATGTCCAGGGGATTTGTTGGGATTCAGACTTTGTATTTCGGAAATTACCGCTTTCGGGGTGATTATGGGAAGTTGGATCACCTCGTGTAGCCGCCGCGGTTCCTCATAGAGGTAATCCACGGTTGCTTCTACCAGTTCAGTAAAGTCTTCGTCTTGCGGGTCCTCCCGGGGTTCGAACTGTTCCCTCAAGGTGGTCCGCGAACACAGTGGCTTTCTCGTCTGGCTCAAAGGCGAGCCGCCCAAGAGTGCCGTGCAAGGGATGCTGGTATTGGGTCTTGTCCTTCCTCAAAGCCCTTATAATCCGCCAGGGTTTCTTTTTATTGAAGGTTTACAGTTTGTAATGTGTTTTCCCAGGCTGATGTTCTATGCGCACGGAGAAGTCACCTTACCAGGGATTTGAACCTCTGGTAAACTGCTCCTATCCTGGGATGGCGGAAAGGCTGCCATAGCTTCCGAACAGTTGCCTTGGCTTTTATCAACAGTCGGAGTTCTGTAGGTAAGGTTCTAGGATCTGGGGTGTTGGTGGTAATGCGGTGAGTATGTGCGCGTACCGCATTTACCTACGCTTGTCAAGTCTGGGGTGCTGCAGCGAGGACCAATCTCTACCCACTACAGGTACTGCAGAACCGCTACCTAAGAGCTTGAGTAGTCGCTGACTGGTACATCCCCAACGAGAATATACATAAAGACCTCAACCTCCCAACGCTCATCGACTACATCAAGAGCCTTGCCAACACTTTCTACGCCAGACTACCAGGCAGTTTTAACGAACTTATAAGAGGTCTCGGGGAGTACGACTTAGACCCCGGCGAGACGTACAAGCGACCCAGAGTGGTACTTACCAATAACTGACTCTGACAAATCACCATCCCCATAATCAACAGTATACCATATCCATTTAAAAAAAAAAAAAAAAAAAAAAAAAAAAAAAAAAACATCATCCCAACACAATACACTTTCATACCATCATCTTAATTCTTTATTCAAACTTAAACTCCACCATTTAACCACCGTCTTCTATATATTCTTCCATAATTAGCCAGCAAGGGATCTAATCCCGGAATGGTTTAAGGTCAAGGGCGCCTCCCATAGGGAGGATAACCCCTTAATGACCATCCTCGAGGGCTAAGGATCTGGTGGGAAAAGTCCGACGCTGCCTATTCCAACGCCTCGATATCATCGATGCAGTATGTTTATCTGCACGGAACCTAGCCACTTATTGCGACTTTATCTGTGCTATAACGACAAAACCAATGCTAAAAGTAAGAATTATGGTAAAACGGAAGCGAAATTGTTGCTATTAAAGATCATTGCACTGACATATAATATTACTTTTGCTAGGAAATATGCAATGAATTTCATTTTGAGTTTCTAAAGGCACGCATTTGTTACCTTTACTAACAAGAAGGACAAATAAGACTCTCGTGCCATCTACATTAACATCAAGTAATGTGATGGTAATATAATTAGTTCAACAGAGAAAGAAACTGACGCCCCTGCCATCTATCAATCACTTCTGAACCACTTGGTCAGAATTTCGGTGCCAGTTTACCATAAACTGATGTGTTGCGCTCGCATGACTTTCTCTACTTTTGTGCTAACTGTTCTTACAAACTCTTATTCTATCTTCTTCGTGTTAGTTGAGATAAACATTTACAGAAATTATTTTATTGCTCGTCTTCTTGCACGTACTATGAGAATATGGGAACACAGTAGGCTTTCAGCAATAGTCAAATTTCTGTCTTCCCATTTAAAAAGAAAGCTTTTACAACTTTCAAATTCCGTTATCTTTCCACGGTTAATATATTAAAAAAATCTTATGTATTGCACTCACATGACTTTCTCTACTCTTGTACTAACCATTCTTACAAACTTATTCCTCTGTCTTCTTCGTGTTAGTTGAGATAAACACTTACAGGAATTTGTTATTGCTTATTTCCTTGTAGGTACAAGGGGAGTATGGGAATACAGTAGACTTTGAGCGATAGTCAAATCTTTTAAAGCTTCGGGATCCCCTTCTCTTTGCACACTTAACATATAAAAAACTGAACAACATGTTCCATTTGACAGAAGTGTAAGTTCTCCAAAAGTTACACAAATAACGAGGAATATCTCCGAAATGGTTCACTCTACAAGAAATTTTTTTCGACATAAATTGTGTATTTTAGCAAGATCTACATTTTTGTATACAAAGACTTCGTCTATCTCTTACGGTTTACCAGTTATGCAAATGCCTTCCAGAGTAAATAGGACTACACGACCTATAGCCAGAAAATTCAAGATATACACATCGGTGTTCATTTTTATATGTTAACCGTGCAAAGAGAACGGAATCTCAAAGCTTTAAAAGATTTGACTGTCGCTCAAAGCCTGTTGTATTCTAATGTTCCCCTTTCACGTACAAGGAAATGAGCAATAAGATAATTTGTACAAATGTTTATCTTAACATGAAGAAGATATAGGAATAAGAGTTTTTAAGCATGGTTAATCAAGAGTATAGAAAGTCATGAGAATGGGACATATCAGATTTTTTAAAAATGTACCCAGATTTTTTAAAAATGTACGCTTTACTGAGATATTTTTTTTAACGAAACATAAGCTCACTGGACAAAGTAGTTTAAGAACAGAGTGTATTTTGGTGAAATAGACAGATGTCAAACTTTTGGTAGGGACTGTGTATGCTCTAGTTAGTCACCTCAGGTATTGAAGTAACAGGCTTCAAGTGTGAAGTTCTTAGTTTAAAAACAGAATGTGCAGTATCTTATTATGAAATGTCCTTGGAAGGCCCCTAGGAGAGTCATATATTAGTAATAAGGCGACGGGAGAGATATAAGACTTGGGCCGTTATTGCAGGTAATGGCGTCCATATGTATTAGAGGAGTAGCAGCAATCCCGGCCAACTAGCCACTTGCTCCCGCCCTGCCTGCCCCGCGGCTCGGTCGACAGTAGACCGAGGTTCAACACCCCAGGGGCTACACAGGAAATCAAATTGCGTTTGGATCGCTCTCCGTGCTTGCTTGCTTGCGTGTGTCTGTATGTGTGATACATTCGACGTTAGTTATATCACAGCACCACACACATACACAAAAGCCCGTCTTGTTTTATTGGTAACCAAGAACGTGTCTCAGAACCTCCTGATAGGCGCGTTCGTCCCTAAACTTCAGTGTGGTGGCCCTCGTGAGGAACGTGGATCAACTCTGTAGCCTAATTACTGAGAGCCAAGTAGAGTTGTAAAAAATACTGTATAATACCAAAACGGAGTGTCCAATACTGCATAAAACACGGAACCTTCACCACCACAACAACCACCAGGCAACTTGTCTTTGGATGCATTTATGAACCCACTATATGCTATTAGAGGAACAAATAACCTCGACTAATGATAGAACCTAACGAAACAATACCCAAAACTGATGCGTTTCTCTGCTCTAGTATTAACTATTCTTACAAACTCTGATTCCTCTATCTTCTTTATGTCAGTCGAGATAAACATTTGCAGAAGTTACCTTATTGTTCATTTTGTTATAGCTATACAGTAGGCTTTGAGCGATTAACATATAAAAATACGAACAACGATGTTCCATTGACGGAAGTATCACTTCTCCAAAACTCACACAAATAAGAAGTAATATCTCCGAAATCTTCACTCTACAAATAAATTTATTTGGACATAAACTGTGTGTTTTAGCAAGATCTACATTTTTTGTAGAGTAAGATTTGGTCTATCTCTTAGCATTTACAAGTTATTCAAAAGTCATCCAGAGTAAACAGAACTACATAGGTTATAGCTAGAAAATTCAAGATATACATTTCATTTGTCATACAAATATCTTAAACACATGTCATTTTAATCAAAATCGTTAGAGCCATTTTCATCGCAATGAGAGAATCAGTTTTCATTATACTAAACCATTTGTACTCATAATCCCGATGTTTATTTTACAAATTCATTGAAATTGGTATGTAATATTTTAACTCTATTAAGGTTTTCAGACATTACCTAAATTTTAATGTAAGAATATCCATACTTATTATATATGTTCTTGAAATTGATTATTATTTAGTGTGTTATAGCTAATTTTATGTAACTTTAATTAGGAAAGGTTATACTTTGTCTCCTTGGCAGCTCTCAAATGAGGAAGGTACATTAAATAAATAATCGTGGATAACTTTTCCGGATTTAAAGGCACCTTGTGGAATTCTGCTCATCATCTCACCTGGAGCAGACGTAGACGTCTGTGTTGGAAAAGAACCTCATGTGTTGCTCTCACGTGACTTTTTCTACTCCTGTACAAACTCTTATTCCTCTGTATGTAAGTTTTGAAGCTTTCACGGCGAACGTTATGGATCAAGGCTTCACGGGTGATCAGCCGTGTTAGGTTTATAAATGTCGAGCTTTCGGCCATTGTAGACTCCATGGCCATCTTCAGGAAAGATGAAAAAGTCAACAGTGAACAGTGGGGTAGTTCGTCGAGCGTGACGTCACATTTATATCAGCTTGTTTTTGCCCTGCTGCTCGCTCCCTTTGTACTGTTGACCATGATCGCACAGTAACAAATCCGTATCTGTGATATAGTTACACTTAGCTTGTTTCATTGGAGTCCAAGTTTCATGCAAATGTAACACATATTTTATGCTTATTGTGTAAAAGCTCTATTGTTTAAAGTTGTGCATTTTAAGGCGGTTGTTCATAACAAAATTAAAGCTCGAAACTTTTACCTATTTGCTCCTGAAATAACTGAACAAGTAATGACATTAGACAATTATGAAAATTCACTCTTCTGGTTCGCATCGAAGCTCAGCCGTTATATAAACGTGGTTATCTTCCTTGTGACAGCCTCTCATGACCATAGGGTGGAAATGTTTGCCTGCCTGCCGTCATTTTTTAAAAGCATAAAACTTCCCTAGTCATGACCTGCTTTTAATTACGCTAAAAAAAGGACTGTTTTCACGATGCAGAGAGTTATCTCGTTAAGAGGATGCGGGGTTATCGTAACATCGACCCAACAACAACAGCGAAAATATAATCTGTCTTACACGCAATTCTCATCAAGTTTCATAATTAGGTGGCGTTTTTATCAGCTTTATTAAATGAAACTTGCCCGGGTCCTCTTCATGATTTATTTACGCCTTTCCGGCAGAGTTTGTCGCCATCAAGTAGAGCCGTATAACTCTAATTAGCCAGGCCATGCTTCCTTCACGCGATTATGGAGCATCCAAATGCCAGTTACAACAGCACGTTTCATCATGTCCTAGCCATTGGTTGAGGAGCTAGAGTCTAAACACTAAAATATATGTTCCTCTTATATCCCAATTTTAAATATATCTAATCACAATATCAGTCCAAAATGAAATATTTGTTTTACTTTTAAGCGGTAAGCAAATGTACAATCAGTTGGCGTAGCTGAATTGGTAAGGGTGAGGTGACCTCCAATAGTTTAGCCGCACAGGACATCTTAACACGGTTCTAGGTTCGCTTTTAATTCCGATTAGGTATTCGCTGAAGGAATTGTCTAGAAAGAACGCATTGCCTTATGCACCGTTGATGCCATAACCTTTTAAGTACCTCACCAGCTCGCCGACTTCCTAACCACAAATGTTTTCCAAAAAATTGGCTTTTTCCTAAATTAAATTCCTTTTGCCATTATGTTGCATTATCACGCAATTAATGTTTGATTTCTAGATGGTTAATTCATACGTTTGTCTAAGTACCTAACAACTTTGAAATGTATCTCAGGCTTTCCAAATGACTAAACACAAGTATTCTCTCTTTTAGGCAGGATTAATGGCCATGATTTCTACTAGTCTTTTGTTTGTCCCTTGCCTTTCGTTCCTTCCAATATTCCTGACTAGAAATGTTCGTTATTTTGTCTATCATTACTCTTATTGTGTCTAATATTATGTTGATTGCTATGTGGAATGTTATGCTTCAGTGGGTAACGCCTTGAAAACACAAATACATACATGAAAGAGCGTTAAAAATCCATGGAAAAGGAGTAACCTTGAACAATGAAAAACTTATTGTACGCTTGGGCTGATTATTTTCTACTAATCAGCAAACTGTGCATTTTAAGAAACTGAATTACTAGAAAGTTGTTCCATCATTTTACCAGTTGTTCTCAAGTGTCATGTAAAGTACTGTTTTGTTATTATCTATATCTACACCAATATTATAAAGAGAGAAAATGTAGGGTAACCTCAAAAACCACTTACCGACTTTGATAATTCTTTCAGCATTTGTTCTGACGGACATGGGGCTATAAAACACCTTCCAATTTCACTTCATAAATTAACAAAAGATACAAAATGATTTACAAAACCTTGTACTTCAATACGAACACATTGAGGTTATAAAAGAAAATGCTTGCCAAGAAGGCCATTACTTTTAGATATATGTACATAGATGGCCGTTACGTAACACTCCAGTAAACAGAAGACTGGGCTTTAAAAGCGGCAATGGATTCTGTGTAGTATTTTGTCTGATATAAAATACCGTAAATGTATGTATACAAACAGCGTATACCTCTGAACATACTTTAATTTTATAGATGTATGCACTGAAGTTTCAGGATGTCATTGTTCGAACAATCCTCATGTAAAAAGTGTTGTTTCATTTCATTTCTATTTATGTTGTGATCAACTTCGTTAGTAGGCCACGCTAGATAATTGTATAAAGACAGAAATATTAGAAATCGGTGAACCTATATTTTATATTAACTGAGATTACTTTCCTCGATGGCTGCCAGCTGTCTTTTTCAAAGTGCTTACGTAACTAGCCTGACAATACGATGTCTTACTTCGCTGTGTGTTAAGGTTTTGTGTATTATGTGAAATTATGTAACTCTTAGGTTATTAAATAACATGCGACCAAAACTAAGGTTGAAAAGTTTAAGCTTAACCCACGATAATTATCTAAAACAATTACTCGACCATTCCGACGAAGGAGTTTTTCATCGCCAAGGGGTACCTAAGGCTATATAACATTTCCCGAACATGTTGGAAGACTGTCCATTATTTGGAATAGTCGGAACTGCACGTCTAAGTATTAAGAGACATAGGGAAGTTTGCACCATAAAGCTCATTTTAAAATAATTGCAGAGGGGAGGTTAATGAAATCAATTCGCCAATGGATTTTAAAAAGCTAATCGTGGAACGTCGGATAACTCAGATAGTACTTAATAAATACAATTTTATTTGTATATTATCTTCTGTATCAGCAAATATTTCCTGCTCGTTAGCAAATAGGAGCGTATTTAAAATCACTCACGTAAAGTACGTAAAGAAACAAGTTTAATATTTTGTAATATATGGAGCAGAAGTACGTACCTTCACAGGAAATATAAACAAAAGTTTAAGTCATCAGAGATAAAATTGTTACGCCCAATCGCTGGATTATTAGGACGTCGGGGATTTGGAACTGAAAATGTGGTAGAAACGAGAGAAAATGAGCAATGAATAGACTCGCACCGTAGTTCTCGGCAAGACCGTCCAACTGGTAGAAATGTAGGCCCAAAAGCCCATGAAGAGATGATCTTAGGTCTAAACCTGCAGTATGATGACGTGTTATAACCTCTAGAGTTACTTACATCATTTTAAGAAAGCGTCAAAAACAAATTAACAAAGGATTGTCTTTCAGACAGTGTTCATTTAGCATACTACTATCACCCGCTGATCTCCGTCACTACTCGGCTCATTTCGGAGTCCTTCGAGTTAAATCGCTGCCATATTAGAGATTTTGTTTTGAAAAGATAAGAGTAAGGAAAATCATCTTGTGAACACGATTAACGAAGAAACGATGCGGGTAGTGGCTCCCTCGTGCTAGTAATTGATTATAAAGATTGTTATAATAAAATTATAATTAATATAACTGAACAGATATCACACTTCAAGTAATTAGGATGTAATGTCTCGCAAAAACTTTAACTCTTTGTTGCATAAATTATTTTGCTACATATGCTACTCTTGTTGTAAATCTTGAGCTAGTTTAGGTGGGATGGGGAGGATCCACGTAAAATAACCAGTGACCGGGTTACATTAGATTACAATTGCATGGATTTTAATTTTTATAAATAAAGTTAAAGAAATTGCAATAATACTGAACTAAATTGATACATTAGTGATATAAATAGCTACCAGTGTATTTATGTTATTGTTAAATGTCAATATAATATGAAAATAATTAAAAATCACTGTTACAATATTCTGAATATCTCTGTTGCCAATTGGCACTATGCGTTAGAGGATTCAGTAAGTGTTGGTTTGATTTGTGTGGACTGATATAGGCAGCTCCTACTTAAGCAGCATTCTGGAAAGGCAACTTGTCTGGAAGATTTACGAGTGAGGATAGCATACATGCATTCTTTGGGTAAAACCACTACAATAAAGATTGAAGGGGGTAGTGTGTCGGGGTGTGGCGGGACCACACCCGAGCGAGCGAGCGACCGACCGACAGACCGAGTAATTAACTCTTGTTATTAGCGGGGCGTGCCGTCACGAGGTCACGTGAGCGCCAAGATTCTCGATACACCTCGAGATTGACTAGTAACGATAAGACTTCAAGTGACACAAGTAGGTACCAAGTGAACGCCCGGTAGGAGTTCTGTCGCTCTGTTTCGGGGAAAAGACATTCTCTTTACTGCACTCTTTATGGCTGTCGGAGGAAAGTTGATTAACAAAGATTGGTAATTAACAGCGCAGGATGTTTAGTGTACGAATTAAATATAACATGTCATATAGCCTTAATACGTGAACTTGGGTTTTTAAATTCCTAATAAAGCTTACAAATTGATCGATAATTTCACAATCAGTACGTATTAAAAAGATCAATTTACCCCCAGCTAAACATGAAGTTATATATTTTTATTCATATGGAGGCTTTGTTCTGTACAATAAATGTTTCCTAATTATGCAAGTTTGCTTCGGTTCTTTTGTGTGTAAGTTTTAATTCCGTGTGTAATATTTGCTGGTCGATAATGCTGATAAAGCATGTATCTTTGGAGAGCGTTTAGATGAAAAGCGAACAAAAGCAGGTGTGTTTTTGTGCAATCTCTTTTGTGCAGACTTATCGACGACACGCCTGTTATTGACAGTTCCTTATTAGCAGATGAACACAGGCATAGGGCACAAAGGCTTCTGGTTCAATGTACACAACACAACAAGCATGCAGTTGCCTAACACATCCAAATGTACAATACATTGTGTTTAACTATTTCTCCATAATGGTTATTATCACAAAATACTATCGGAACAAAAAGAATGAGGAAAAAAAAACTAATTTCCCCTGACATTAGGTTTTTTCCTACTCACCAAAACCCGAATGAGATAACGTGAAGTCGCTCAAAAGCCATTTTTTCCAAGGCCTCCTGGATCTCTCGCTCCCCGTAGCTGCTATTCATTTCCCTGAAAAACACAGTCCATTGAACGCCGTTCATTATATATGCGTATATATTCAAGGCCTCCTGAAATAAAACAAGGAAGAGCATGCTAGAAGAGGACGGCATTATGTCTGTAAGAACATAGCAGGCAGTGTGAAACGAAAAACTCATCTGCCAATGCAGTCACGGTATCACTTTTTTCCCAACGGAGGATCACTGGATCAACTTGGAAGGGGCGGGAGGGGGGGGGGGTGAGGATGCAAACAGCATAGCATATTGTTTGCATAGTGAAAAGCAGAGAAAAGGCTGTGGTGTGCGCGAGCAGGCGTGTATCTTTCTGTAACCTGTGAAAAGGTTCATACCAAGCAAGCTGCAGGCCTCTAAGGTAATGTCTGAATCAATTTGAAAAGCCCACAGGAGCAAGAGAGGCCTGAGGAAGAAACACCAAGCAAGAAGAAGAGGAGGCAACACGGGCAAAAAACCAGAAAACTGGAAAGAGCTACTAAAGCCTACTTTACACCATATCAAATTACTGCATAAAGAAAGAGTTCGACTCTAAAAGGAGTATCCACAAAGCCCAGTAAACGCACTCATATTTACCAGGACACAACCCCATGTCTGGCCTCCATCCTTCCACCTTCCTAACACTCAGGCCAGTTCCTGCAGAAACTGCTTTATTACTGAATATTTTCTACAGTAAAATAGGATGGCTTCATTTGCTGGTTTTCAAATCAATTGATTTGACCAAAGTCCTGGTTCTACTACTATACCGGGCAGTTTACAATATCTAGTGGTTGTTCATTGCAAGACGATTATCAAATTCTTAGTTTCTGTATTACCCACTTACAGTAAGTAGAGTAAACATTGATCCTACCCAAACTTCGATACTGCGATTTCATCAACAATATACCATTTGAAAGTCCCTCAATCCAAAATAAATCCAATGATCACATTTGACGTTTCAGATTTTTTATGAATACACATGATTTTTTTTCATGATTAAGACTATATACAATTAATTGCATTAATATAACATTTAACTCTTAAAAGGGAGATTTAAGCCCTTAAAATTAATTTAGTATTGTTTGCACTTTGCCACACCCATATTATTATAATTATTAATATTTTTTGTGGTTCTCGAGAAACTTTACACACCTAATTATTTTCCCTGCTCTCAAACTTAGATACTACATGAACTACAATGGTTTACATTCTCGATTTACCATATGTTTTTATATTTTAAATGTTTACGTGGCAGCCTTAGACAGGATGAATTACTTAAAGCAGTGGAAAGGCTAAAAAACGTGAGTTCCGGTAAGATTGGTTTATCTATGTCTGATTCTCCAATAACTTTGATCGCTTGAAGGGCTATAATCGAAATATTCAGCAAACTAGAGAAGGCAGCAAAGAAAATTAAACTTATAAATTAAAGCAAAACTAAATATTTACAAACAGATAAACATGCAAAGGGAAAATTTACTATATAAAATCGATAAATTATAAACTCGAAAACGTTAGTCTGTTTAAACAACTTGTAATTGTTACAAATAATTGGAATGACGAAATAAACTCTAGAATTAAGATTCCTAATAAATCACGGGTTAAACAAACAATTTTAAGCTCTATTTGTTAGTGCAGAAACAAAACATTATAATACAAAATTGGAAAACTACTATACTGTAAAAGAATTCGAAATAAAAAAATACAAGAGAATCATATTTCTTAAACTAAGATGGCCGATGAAAACAAAGATTGTTCATAAATGAAACGTTGAAGTGTTTGAATTGTACGAGTATGAGGTAAACATTCTTGGTCTGCAACGCTTGGCTGTTATCGACAGATTCTATGTTGTGTTAAATAACATCTCAGATTGTATGCTACTATTGTGAATATTTATTTGTAAGTCATAGTCACGGAAAGGTTTATGGTGAGTCTGTGAATATTGCAGAACTATTATTCTCAATAGTCTTCCTTATGCATTTACTTCATCATATATAATATTTATATATCCTGTTGTATCTCTAGTGACAGCATCTGCTTCCTAAACGTTAACATGTGTAATTATAATGAACTCAATCCACAAAATTCTACTACACCAAATCCTTCTAGTTGTTTATCTAGACTCGTTGGTTTCTAACGAACATCTTTTGTTGTTTCCTTCTTAGATTTTCTGTGCAATGGTGCAGCGATCTTCCGGAATGTTCTGAAGAGCATTTATATGATTTCCCAAGCCTGTTTGGTGATATGTTCCGTTGCACACGCACGAAACTATATGTAGCTGTCCTTTTCTAACCAGAATGTCGGAGCCCAAATGTTAACATTCATGTTCTGTTGTGTTGCACCTTGATAAGCGATGCTTAACACTTGTATATTGGTTATGTATATTTGAACCTAAAACAGACACTATATGCATAAAATAAGATCAGTCTGCCTTTGTGGCCAAGTAGTTAGCATACTAACCTTCAAATATAAGAATCCTGGATTCGATTCCCGGCTGAAGTGTGGGAATTTTTCTTTAGCCAGGATTATTTCCCATCCTCCCTGGAGTCTGGAAGTATGAATGAGAGTGCGATAGCGTGTGTGAGTTTAATACAATAATCAAAAGTAATATCAACCCAAAGATAAACACCACTGAAAACGAGTAAACATCATACTGATTGTTTAAAAGGAAAACATAACCTAGTATTAATCATCAAGAATGGGCTTAAAATACGTTATTGGTCTGAAATATATTTTCCTTTGTCAATTAGTTAAATAATTCAAAAGTTTATTCAACAATTTTAATTCAAAAGCGTAAAAAATTCTATATGGCTTCAGAATTTAATTCACTCATAAGGTCTCGAAAGAAAGGTAAAGTTGTTTTTCCTTATCTTACCCGCAATGCCAACAATGTCACGTGCTTATAGTCCTCTCTTGTTGACTGCTAGACATGTAACTGCGTACTGCCGTAGAAATTAGTGCCCTGGTTATAACAATTTATTCTCTACAATTAAAATATTTCACTGAATTACTCTTCTTTCAAACAGTAGTGACTTCATTTTCGTGTCCTCGCTGACCAAGCTGAATTGAAGCTTCAACGATTGCAGTTATTCTAGATGGTGAAAACTGCATCAGAGTTTCTTATCGCGTAAGCAAACCGAACATGGCAGAATCTGCGAGTTCTTCTAAACCAGCGATGTCCAATGTTTACGAAGAAGAAGAGTCGGATTTACTATTTGCCGCTCAAACGTGAATGTTTTGCAGTTGCGGTTTGGTTATATGTACGCTGCGTTTGATTTACGAAAGCACCTTCAAATCTTATGTGCTAAACATTTGTTCATTAGCGACTTCTTTGGCACTACTTACGTTTAAGAAGTCTATCAATATATGGCGACAAAGTCGAAGTGCATAGACTAGGAAGATACACCAAGTGATCGTAACATAACCTATAGTGATACAGACTTTTAATACAGGAAAAACCGTCCGCAAATGATGTAGAGCCAAAAACTGACATCAAATGGGAGGCAAACTTTCGCAGTGTAGGAAACATGTCGGAGGCAAAGACTGAAATAAATCCCAACCTTCTTTTGTGGAACATTTGAAGGTCGTAGTATTTTGCAGAAAAAATATTTCAATTTGCAACTCGTGTGGAGTCTGAAACACTAAAAATGTATAGGGCTACTAAACAGGCATTTAATGTTCTTCTCTTAAACACAAACTCTCGTTTGTTATGAAACATGAAACATTTCGATATCTGAGAAATTGCTTGTTTGTGTCCGTATACTGTCTCTAGTTGTACACGTCACGCGTAGTGGCCAGCAACAAATAACGCTGCATGTTTTTAATGCACTTTCCGAAAGAAATCCTGTTGAGGAACACATCAGAGCTTAGTAGTGTGGGGAAATTGCGAGGAGAAATAAACATTATAGGCAAGCTGGCAACTGCAGACAATGACAGGAAAAGAGGAGTGTGATGAATTTGTGAAAAGTGCTGTTCGAATGCATGTGCCTGTGCGTGATCGATCATTACCAGATATTGCGTAACTGTGAGATAAATATTGTTTATACATTTGTTGCATGTTTCCAACACTTAATTTGCATCAGTCACGCGTGTAGGTTTCCGTTTAGGTTATGTCGTACGTAAACCATACTTACGGCGGGAACAACGTCAGCCAATCACCGAGAAGGGAATGGGTATGCGTACATTAAGGTGTGCTTATATCGGGGTAAGCTTATAAAATACAAATATTTAATGTAATGCAGCAGATTAAAATGTGGCAAAGTTTCGCCTGTTTAAACTGTTGTTGTTTCTTTTAGTCCAGGCCTGGGCGGCTCGCGGAATAGAGGGACGCGTTGATACGGCAGGTTGGTGTAGACGAACTCAAAGAAACTAAATTAGAGATTTTAATTATCCTAAATTGATTGTAAGAAATTTAGCTTCTTTGAGGTTAACTCTGGTGTAAGGAGAGCGAAGGACTTTTATTTCGTGTGGAGCACATAAAGGGTCATCCGGGCAAAGGATCACAGTGTTATTATTCCTTTCTCCGTTCACACATCCTGAGGCACACATGTCCATTCCTCAAAAACACCGCTACAGAGCTTCCCTCCGTTCACAATTACTCCTCACACCATGCCACATCAACCTACTCCAATATCTCACTGGAAATTCAGAAGCGCAATCAATAGTCAAGATCTTTATCTTGATGCATGTATTTCCATTAGCCTATTCAAAAGAATATTTCCTTATCTGCTAGCAGTGGCAGCTAAACTAGTTTATTTCATTAATTCCTGCTTTTATTTTTATTATTACTACCACCACCAACCCAACGTTTGTTCTAGAAATTAACTGGAGAAACATTTTTAGCTGTGTTGCTCTTTATATTTTTCTGGCATAGCAGATGACGCATAAAGAAGGGTACCAACCTTTAAGTAGAAAAAAGGCTATTCAAATTCAATATCACTTAATGGTTGATATTGTGACTAAACGATAAAACCAGTTCAATTACTTCTTTTTGTCCATTTATTTTCTTCTAAAACGTTTGCGCAAATACACAGTTCTCTTTTACTGACGTTATCAAAGTCTACAGTATTTTGTGATACTACAACTCACAGCTGTTTTCTTCTAGTAGCCTTGACTCACTCCTTTCACTTTCTTTGTCTCTCAAACACTAACTGTGACGACACAATCACTCAACACTCGTTTAAACTTCACTTCGACGCGGCGTCTCTTTCACAGTTGTCTCTTACTTACTTAATATTCAGTGAACAATTTAATTTTGACATATAAACTAAGGTTAATTTTTTGTGAGGTTGCAGAGGGATGATTCTGCGCTTAACGAAGAATGGTTCTTTGTGTTGTCTTTGACTTGTAGTACTTTAGCCACGAATTCTGCCATACCGAATGCTAACAACTTCAAAGGTAGGCTATAAAGATGTGAAAGTGATAGCAAAACAAGAAAGATAGCTTCGCCTTGTTAGCAATGGCTAGGAATTACACAGACGTTCTGAATGCAAAATGCAGAACCGCGATTTCCTCTTTGAGAATACTAAAGAGCCATCTGCCGCAAGTGCCATCTGCCGTCAGAATTTGGAATTCCGGTCATAGACCGATACTTCAATCCGTGTGTTGCACTCTTGTGACCTATTTTCAACTGCAATTTGGCGATTCTAAGGAACGATAAAAATATGGATTAATTCCCTTTAAATTCCGAAACATTATCTGCAACAAAATGATCTTACTTTAACAGCCTCGTAGCGAAGTCGGTGGAGTATTTACCTACTTTTCCAAGCGTCCAGGTTTGATTTTGGGCTAGGAAATTTGCTGTGCCTGTGTGTGCCGATTAGGAAATTACCAATTTGTCTATATCACTACCGACGCACAAAAACTGCATCTACATCTAATTTAGGTTAATTTTAATAATTGTTAGTAAAGACGAAGTTGGCCAGAGAAGCAACAAAGGAAGGAAGCTATTAGAGAATTAAATAGCATACGGTGGAACAAAACCATCACAAAGGCAACAAAAAAGAGGTTATGTCAGTACTATTAAAAGTATTTTACTTTATGGGGTTGACGTATGGGATGCAAATTAGCGTTAAAGAAACAAGTTATTAGCCACGGAAATATGCTGTATAAGAATAAGTTGTAGAAAATCAAGGTCGAATAATATTAGAAATGAAGGCATCAGGAAGTCTATAAAATTAGATTCTACAATTATAGACAAAACGAAGTGTAAAATGCTGAAATTATTTGGACGCACTAAAAGGATGGGCGAAGAAAGATGGTCAAGGAAAATATTCGAATGGATACAAGGAAGAAGAGGACGAGGGCAGCTGGAAGGGTGAAGTGAATGAACCAATGAGAGTGAGAAACGTACAAGATATGTGTATGGATAGGCAAAAGTGGAGACTGGGATTGGAGAAGCAGTGTTAGCCGTAGAAAACGGTGAAATAAGTAAATAAAGTAGAACACCAAGTGAATTCCAATGTGTGCAAGAAGTAATAATTATAGTACTGTCTACCAACTGTAACAGCTCATCACGTGGGTCTAATAAAAGATCTTCCCATGTTGCACTAGGCCATGGCACACTATAGGCTTTATTCATTCACTCATTAATTTTACAAATGAAACTAATAATTTATCGTGTAAACTTTAAACATGAACTTAAAAAACAGTTTGGTCATCCCTGCCTTTCAAGAACGAAGACCCCGAATTCTCTAGTGGTTCTTTGGGTTCATTTCCTATTCCCGCTTTCCACCTCTATGCCCTACTCCGTATTTAATTCCTCCGCACTTGCGTTTCCACCCATCTTTATCGTCGACTCCCGATATTCTTCCGCACCCCTTATAAAAAGTAGGCAGATCTTCCATTAGAAATTCGATACTGTATTCAAAAAGCAAAAGGATCTTATACTAATGCAATTTTAATGTCGAAACACATTTGCTATCACGTAGGCAACATCACGTCTGGAAGAATCGCGCTTATGATGAAAAGAAAACGTAAACCCATACATCTAATCAAGGATACCTTTTGAGAAAAATTAATTACGTTCCTCCGTGAAAAGGAGCTGTAATCTCTCTGAAAGGTACTTTGTCAGTAAATGGGGTATTTTCCTCACTTTTACACCTGAAAAATACTATGTCCAGAAATAAAAAGCACAAATAAAATTCATAATTTCTTTTTGCTACAATTTTTGGACTCACGTATCTCCTTCCTGAGCCACAAGATCGAGCAGCTAGCCCCACCTCCGGATATTTGCACCAACCAGAGCACGTTTCATTAAGATAGGCTATTTCTGAAGGATAGTTGTTTCGCTTCATACAAATATAACATTGCTCAAGCCAGGGAAAGACCCGGTTCATCCTGCCAACTACCGATCCATAAGTCTCCTGTCTGTACTCTCGAAAGTACTCGAGAGGCTTATTCTAGTCCGCTTGTCTCCCATCTTAGGGGACATTCAAGCCATCCCTCCCCATCAGTTTGGGTTCCGGCCTGGCCACTCAACATCTCAGCAGTTGCTGCGTGTGGTGGAGGCAGCCGCCCTGGGTTTCCAGGACAAAGCCTATACCGCCGCGGTTTCTCTAGATGTTGAGAAGGCCTTCTCTACGACCTGGCATGCCGGTCTCCTCCACAAACTCATCCAACTGGAGCTACCCACACATCTAAAACACCTGCTACACTCATTCCTAAAACATAGATCCTTTGTGGTCGCAGTTGCGGGAACCAAATCCACACGAAGGCCAATCAGAGGCGGAGTCCCTGAAGGTTCTGTATTGTCCCCTACGCTGTTCAGCGTATATGTGGCCGACATTCCATCCGAGCAGCACGTTAACATAGCCCAGTATGCTGACGACGTACTGCTATACTGTACAAATAAACACCCTCGCAGAACCTTTCTCCCCATACAGCGACACCTCCGCCTCATCCAAGAGTGGTGTAGGCGCTGGCGATTGTCCATCAACCCGGAGAAAAGCCGCGCCATACTTTTCACCAAACGCCGCTTTCCCGCCAACTTCCCCACATTCACATACCTTCGCCGAAGGATTGAGTGGGTAGATTCCCTTACCTACCTGGGAGTAAAGATCGACAAGGGCCTAACTTTTCGGGAACACATCAACGACCTATCAGCGCGGACCAGCGGGGCAATTGCCTCACTGTACCCTATGCTGCGGTCGGGGATGCCAATCCCCTTAAAGCTACGTCTCTTTCGGGCTCTCATTATCCCTATCCTCTTGTATGCCTGCGAAATCTGGGGCATGGCTGCAGACACCCACCTCCTGCGTCTGCAACGTATACAGAATAGAGGTCTTCGTGTAATCTATTCTGTATACCGCAGATTCCCTACGAGACTACTGCACGAAGCCTCGTCCCTCCTGTACGTGGAGGACGAAATTAGGCGCCGGGCAACTAAATTCTACGACCAGTTTCCATAACATCGGAGCGCCCTGGTTAGGCCTCTTGGGGACTATATCCCTAGAGAACGCACGCTTGTGCGACACCGGGTTCCCCGCATGGCTTGCGGGCACCCCCGGTAACACAGGAGCTACCCCATCAACAGCGCAAGCTGAACTCCTTACAGTCCTTCCAAGAGTAGTTTGGAAGTCCAAAATATTTCGCCAAATTTCCATATTTGGACCACCCATCAGCAGTGCCCAACGGCAGTTGCATGCTGAAATTAACATCCGACGAGGAGCATAAAAATGCTACCTCCCAACAATCCTCAATCCTCATTCTTCACCAGCCATCCTATAACTTCCTAATCCCGTCATACAGTGGTTAAGCCCTAAAAGGGCAGGTACACGAATGACACACCTCGGGCTGTTCTCAGCCTGCCATCTGGTAGTCTAGTCTAGTCTAGATTCATTATTATTTCTTGCTATGCGTGTAAGCAAAGCAACGATTTCAATAAAAATAAATCAAACATTAGTTCCTGGTCCCAACTTTTAAATTTCTCTAAGGTATGACATTCCCCCCAAACATTTGATATGGAGATTTCATAGGAAATACATATGTTGAGATCCCCTGAATCTAAAAAAAAGATGTCCGTGTCCGTGTGTACGTATGCGCGTGCGTGTATGTGTCCAACTGCGAACAACATAAGTTAAAAACGAAAAGTCGGCTAAATACCAAACTTTGTAATCAAGTTAAGCATCTTCCAAGGATTGGATACAAAGATTTTCAAGAAAACACCCCCACCTCACACTACCTTTTACATGAAACATTTTTCAAAATTGTTGATTTCATGAAAAATAGCCCTAATCATTTGAATTATTATTTGATCATCTGACCCTATTTAGGGTTTGCCTATCGACACAGAATACTAAAAATAATAATTAACCTCATACAGAAATAATGGATAGCAAATATAACAAAGAAAATAAAAAATAGAAATCTTATAAAACATAACAGTTATAAAACTATCAATTTAGACACAGTAATTAATGTGTTTCCCATGAAAATTGTTTCTCAAAATAGCTACAAAATATTTGAACATAGTAACAATGTGTGATTCTAGTCTTTTTCCAATTTGTATTTACCCCGCCATGAAAAAAAATGTTTTGTGTTTAAGATATTTTCATGACAAATGAAATGTATCTACATATATCTTGTCCTCTTTCTTCTGCATGACTTTTGCATAACTAGTGAAGTGTAAGAGATAGACAAAATTTTACTTCACCAAGAATATATATCTCTTTAAAACATACAATATATACCAAAGATATTTCTGTGGACAGTCCTTATTAGTAAAAACCTTAATCATTTTGGAAAGGCCTTTCAAAGCCGAAGTAACCCATAAATCCCGGAATAAAACTCCTAATCCAGGTATTCCTGTATAGTAAAATGTATATGAGCCATGCTAAATACTTCATTTTTCATCTCCATGCAAAGAAAACGTAATTTTAAATTCGTCACATAGCAACAGATCTTAAAACATTTCACTATCGCTTAAAGCCTGCTGTAATCTCACATTCATCTTGTACCTACAAGAAAACTAGCAATAACATAATTTCTGCAAATGTTTATCTCAGCTACACGAAGTATATAAAGGAATAAGAGTTTGAAAAAATAGTTTCTACAAGAGTAGAGAAATTCAACTGAGTGCAACACATCAGATTTTTTAAGGGGGCATTAATGATATTGCTACTTATATCTACATTCTGGTATACTATATACTATATTATACAATTCAACAGTTATAAGAATGTAATGGTATTAAGGAATGAAATAAAGTTATACCTCGCTGAAGATAAAATTAATACTGATTATTTTACGTGGACCCTCCCCATCCTTTGCTACAGCCACATTTGATTGCAATCGCTGGGATTAAACTCTCGACGTTGTGCTTTGAATGTATGGTAAGTCCATTTCACCTGGCCTTTAAAAATCATACCTATTCGAATTACTTCCTTTAAGCTGCCTGTGACAGGAATACCTAAACTGATTCAGAAATTAGAAGAAGAGCGGTATATGTAACAAAATAATTCATGCAATAGAGGGTTAAGTTTACATGTTCTTTTAATTTTAACCAAATGTCAAAGTACTATTATTTGACGCCAACTACCCTCACTCAATCTTCTGCAGTTGTTTCTGGTTATCCCTAGTATCCTGTTTCTTCCAGAATCTCACACAATCTGTATAGGGTTGTTTATGGCCCCAACTTACTTTTCCTTTGCAAAATGGATGTGAGATGTTAAAAAACAGTAAACGTGGAAATATTTTCGTTTTAAATATCACAAATATCAATAAATACTCGTATTACCACTTACTACATCACTTACATCAGGACTTACACCCCCTAGGACTTACAAGAAGCCAGTGCTTTGTGTCAGACACCTGTCGAAGAGCAGAGGAACCTCTGAACCAGACAGAGCGAGGACCTGGAAGCGGGTGGTCAGTATGAGAGTGAGGAAGAGGATGATATGGAATGCAGGCAAATGGGAAGATGATGATGGAGCAGTTGGTGGAATGAGTGGCGGGGGAACCGGAGAAACCGCAGAAATCCCGCCCAGACCCGATTCTTCCACACACGGTTCTCTGGGATAGAACCCGGGCCGCCTTGTTGAAGGGTGAACAGTCTAACCGCTCGGCCACGGCGCCGCCCTCCACCTAGGACCTACAAATTAAATACTGAATATGATAACGATCCGGTAAAATAAAGCAATTTAGGGTACAGCCACTTCTTTGCCTATTAGCGGTAGTGAGAATTAGGGTTGAGCTGGTTAAACCTTCTAGTTTTAAATCTGCAAATGGTCGCTGTTGTACGTCATTTGAGCATGTTGGTTTTAATTTAGTGCAAATAACGAATTTGCTCGACAGGTCGTGTCAGCTCGACAAGAGGAGATATACGCGCTGCCACATTACTAACGTACGTACGTACCTGGCAATTTTTAAAAACGTTCCCTGTACCCACAAGGGAGACAACCCCGGGGCCAGGGGTTTTTCTTTGCGGGCGGTCGATACCAGTTAGCTGCCCTAACAATTCCACAGTTTTACTTCCACCTGTCGCAGTAAACTTTAATAAAATTGTGTGACCCTCCCCAAACCATCTTCTGCCTCCTTCGCTACCGAAACGCACTTCTTGGGAATATCATACTGCCCAATCGCACGTTCATTACCTCTCCTACGGCTTAAAACCCGCTGCGCCACTAGCGAACTCTGGTTATTCACGCACCTTAATTATTGATAACATACCCACAAGGCGGTGGTAGCGCTGTTGTTACCAAGCGGGAGAGCCGGGTTCGATTACTGGTACCGGTGTAGGGATTTTCTCCTGCTAGGAGCCCTGGTTAGGTCCCTTAGGGGCTACTTAATTTAGGAGTAGGGCCCATGATTGCGAATACCGAATATACCAGCCGAGAGAGACCCAGGCGCTGACCACGTCCCACATTCCAGATTGTACCCCAATCATGTCGCCTATGGAGGAAAGACGTGAGACACGCAGCGGTCGGGCGGTAGGCCCAAAACAGTTAAACTTACTTACTATGCGTAATCGAGTTAGAATGACTTCGGACCCTGGAATCCTTGCTAGAGGTTAGCCAAGGTTGTATGTAGTCTTTGATTGTGCGCAATTTCGTGACAGCAAATAGATGCCAACGGAAGTACCGCTGCACATAAGGCAGGGTACGGGCGGAAAACTCCGGCAGATGAATGCAGACTTAGCAGACGCATCCGGCTTCTCGTTGCCGGGAATACCTACATAGCCTGGAGTCCATGTAAAACCATACTGATATCCGCGAGAAATACGACAATCACTCCTGAACTGTACTTGTTCCTTTAATTGCCATTTACGCATAATATACTGAAATGCGCATGTCTATACTTATTGAAGCAAATCAGCAACTTCCCAAATTTGCAGGCTGCCAAACCGACAAAATAAAAAGAGCACGTTGGTAACAATGTTTCCAGCCATTAAACAAAAATTTAAAATTGGGTTTAATGATTTAAAGTCAGAGAGTGTCAATACCTCTAAATAATCTTTTTCCAACTCTGTAAATGTAAGCAGCGAATTTTTCCAGAAAATTCTAGATATACATTTCTTTTTCTATAAAAATATAAAAATGGTTTTATGTAGTTTTATTTTATATAAAATATAAAAAATGTTCTTTAATATTTTCGCATCACTGGAAAATGGTGAAGTTAAAAAAAAAATTGGTATATGTTTTTGAGTATACTGTACACACATGTGCGCGCATTCAATTTTTCTAAAAATTATTTTTTATTCAAGGAGCATCAAAACGTATGTTTCCCGTGAAAGCTGGTGCAGAAACGTCTGGTGTCTGTTATGCGCTCCGAACTGATGTGACAGTTTGAATACACGATGATGCAATAATAAATAGTTTTGGACGCAAATGAAGATTATACCTTCACGATGCCACGAGGTTCTCAGCTGATTCCTTTATCTGGCTCAAGCCCGAGCACTGAGATTCCTATACCAGGGTATGCGTGGATATGGTTTACAGTAAGTATGACACAGACTCTTGCTATAAGATATTGTAACTAAAGTTTCAAGCAATTAAAGGTGGTACGTTCCCGAAAGATTAAAAACTATGTAATAATCCACTATATATAACTGCAATCGTATAGGAAGACTTACCCTTTTCCCTCAACGCCCCAGTCATAGCCGCCCATGCCATGTTGCAACATAATTTCTGCACTGTTTAAGGTCTCTTGATTTTCACCCTGACATTGTCTATAAAATTCTCAGAAATCCGCAAGATTCTCCGGTCTAAGCATAGAAATGCATCTGGCAACCAATTACTTGTGATCAACTACTTGGCGAATTCCACGAAGTGGATTACATAATCCACCCCTTTGCTAATAGCCATCTGGTAACCACGAACTAATTCTACTGTCTGATAAACGTTATCTATTCTAAGGTTATACAGTACATTATTAGTATTTAAAGTGATACCGTTTGCTTGTTTTCCCTCTCAACCCTTTATCGATAATTGTTATAACTATTTCATTTATTAATTCCATTCTAAATGAACCTATAATGTGGTATAAGAGCTTAATATAGGAATTTTGGGTGGAATACAATATGTCTATTTACTATGCATAGTAGAGAAAGTAAAATGAATTACAAAAGTTGTGTTCATTTGACGTTTGCTACCTTGTTAAGGTGATAAATGTTTCACAAGAGCTTCTAGAGGAAAAGAAAAATATAAATAAGGGGGAAAATTAAGGAAACGTCTAGTAAATAACATTAGCGCTTATTTTTGGTATTTAGAAGTTCATTAAATGGATGAAAGTACACTCTGTTAGGTGTGGAAGTTGTTGCATTTGCGCAGACAGTCTTACCAACTGTGTAGGTACTACCAACAGCCTAAGGGAATACTTACACGGGTACATTCGCTAGTTTTGCTTCAAATATATTTACCTCGCATTTCCCATTTCTGTTGTTTTCCTGTGCAAACACTAAAAACTGGCAAGTTAAAAAAAGTGAAAGTAGTGGAAGGAGGGAGATAGCAGACGTCACATTAACATCGCTTCCCCCACCCCCCGCCCCTCGCCCCTTCATCTTTCTGTATAATCTTCCTCTAGAGCTCACTTAGGACTATAGGATGTGTGTGCCTGCGCACTTTCCAGTTGCCTTGAATACGAAACAACGGCCCCGAAATTACTTTCACACTCTTCGTGTTTTGGGAGAAATAAACATGTTTTTGACAAAAGAAAATCTCTACAATATGCACGAAAGGGATGTATATGTGATGTGATGTAATCAAGATGATTATAGATAATTAGAAAATGTGACTTAAGTGTCAAAATCTAACATACGTCCATTTATATAATTGAAATGTATGTAGATGGTAGAAGGAATATTAGAGGTATACCTTTTTTTAATTTGACATCCCTTTAAACCATTCAGGTCTGCAGAGATGATGGATAAAAATTAAGGAATAGAGATTAGATCGCTCGGTTTCGTTGTCTTTTGAGCATTAATGGTAACCCTGCAAATAAGGAATCAAATAAGGTAGCTCACCATAACAGAGATTCGAACTCTGGTCTTCTAGGCCACTGGACAGATACACTTCCCTCATCACAGAGTTATGCATTTAGGTAAATATAAAAAAATGTGATGTGTTGCACTCACATGACTTTCTCTACTCTTGTACTAACCATTCTTACAAACTCTTATTCCTATATCTTCTTCGTGTTAATTGAGATAAACACTTGTACAAATTATCTTATTGCTTATTAGGCTTTGAGCGATAGTCAAATATTTTAAAGCTTTGAGATCCTGTTCTCTTTGCACCCTTAACATATAAAAAAATTAACAACGATGTTCCATTTCGCGAAAGTTTTAAGCATACCGAAACTGACACAAATAACAAGGAATATTTCCGAAATGGTTCACTCTACAAAAAATGTATGCCGATATAAATTGTGTGTTTTAACGAGATCTACATTTTTTGTAGAGTAAGATTTTGTCTATCTCTAACGGTTTACCAGTTACGCAAAATTCGTCCAGAGTAAATACGACTACATGGGCTATAACCAGAAAATTCAAGATATACATTTCATTTGTCATAAAAATATCTCAAACATATGACATTTTAATCAAAATCGTTAGAGCCATTTTCAAGAAAATCAACATTTTCGAAAAATGTTCCTTGTAAAGGGTAGCTTAGGGTGGGGCTATTTTCTTCAAAATCTTCGTGTCGCATCCTTGAATGACAATAAACTTAAATGCCAACTTTGGTTTTTAACCGACTTTTCGTTTTTGAGTTATGCTGTCCACAGACTGACAGACTGACACACAGACACACACGCGCGGACCTTTTCCTAAAGGTGCTTTTTTTTGGATTCAGGGGGCCTCAAAACATATTTCCGATGAAATCTCGACATCGAATTTTTGGGTGGAACACAATACTTCCCCTACTTTACTATACGTAGTAGAGAAAGTAAAAAGTGTAATATATCATACAGAACAGGACACTAAGTTGTCATTTTATACAGATAGTAGACTAAGTCTGGTCATTTCTCCCGAAAGGTTTAAGCCTTAAAATAAAAACAAGAGAACTGAAGTATCTTTAAAAATATTATATTAGGAAAATGTTTCCAGCACAGCAAGTTAAGTCAGGATGTGTAAGTTAATGTTGTGAAATTGAGGTTAAGATAATCTGGCATGACATTCTAAGACATCAATAGCAACTTTATACGATTAGTCCATACAGGAAATAATTATGAATATAATTAATTTTATACCCCTTAAGCTGTACGTACTCCCTTAAGCAAAAGTGTATAAGAAACAAGCCGTTAGCAAAAACACGCCGATCATTGTATGGAGATAGAGAATGCAAACAGGTTGCTAACGCAGCAAATAACAAAATCAGCAAAATTGGTAAGCAAATTAAAAGCAATTAAACAAGCGTGTGCAATTAGCGAACTTAAAATTTATCAGCTATGTGCTGGTCACTGAACACGGTATTAAGAACATGTTGCCTTGTTGGGGTTAGCGATTTAAATGATACTCATGCTTGCATTTCAGTTTAGTCTCTAAAACGTAAAAGCACGATCGATTACAGTTGTAAACACAAAGAAGTGCATCTCTGATAGGGGTTTAAAACGTACTGAAGAAGTATAATAGTTTAAAGTTGTACACACTACAAGTTTAAATGTTTATGGAATTGCACAACATTCACTACTGCGTAACTTTTGCAGGAAAAACTTGGACTGGTTAATTTATTCAAGATACTTGAGGATGGAAGGGAATTTATTACATTCCTTTTAATATGTGCTTCGTAGAAGCATTACTGCCATTTTGTTGTTTGATCAGCCGATTTCGAAAAAATAAATGGTTTCTGATCCAACTTGTTTATGTCAAGTAACACGAAGAAAATATAGGAAGAAGAGTTTGTAAGAATGCTTAGTACAAGAGTAGAGAAAGTCACGTGAGTGCAATACACCAGATTTCTATGTAATGGAATCTTCTATCTCGACTATCCCACTCTCGAAGGAAATACCGGTATTTTGTGTAACGTTGCAGCTGCCCCAATAACAATGCAGTTATGTTTGAAAACACCACAAGCCCTTCACCTATGCTCATTGTGCCTAATTACTTTGAGTATAGTTGCCAATATCTCATAACTGTCTCATAGCTCTGTTTATATTATTAATTTACTGTCTGTAACAAATTCATTAGCACGATGAATCTATAAGGGCAGCTATTCTTATGAATTTTCACTCTGTGAAGAATCCAAATAAACAAGTTCTAAATTGGTATAAATTGCTGCTTTCCCGCTGTGATTTTGAGGTTAACTTGTCACACTATATGAACAGTATGAAAATGAATCAGAAACAGTAAAGTTAATGTTGCCAGCTATCTAAATTACTTTTACTATATTTTCCGCACATAAACACTCCACGTATGATATATAATGTTTGTATAACAGTGTTTAGGCAATGTGTAAACCCTGTGAAATTATTCCAATTGTATAAAAAAGAGGCAGCCTCCTGAAATGATTGTGTTAATAGAGACAGCGTAGGCTAACTTCTTTTGCTTTAAGATTCAACGACCAAGAGAAACAATGAACACTGATGGATAGTTTAATTACGGAAGATGTTAAATGTCCATTGTATTGTGAAAGGAATTGTGATTTGTATTGATGCGCATAAGTGAAACTGCTTTACAGGTGATGTTAATTCAATTCAACTAGCCATTTCGTATCTATGACGAAATCAGCAATTGTTTAGCTAGAAATGTTGTAAAAGGAACGATATATATTACGTTTCCATGGCTAATTCAATGCATATTGAGTTCTCTTACCGAACTGAATACCGCAAGGAGACGCGGATCGAAACTAAGGTCAACCACTGATCCGATCTGCTTATTTCGTGGGATAGTATTGAAATCGGTTGCATGGAAACACGTACTCGTAAAACTGCACTATTGTCACCTTGTTTTCTTAGTGAAACTGGTGCAATAAAAGAAAATAACAAAGCCACTTTTGTTTCTATAATCTCACAATATAGGTATTCTTCTCAAATCATTCACTAACCTCGAAACCTTGTTAGAATACGCAGAAAACATACTTCTACAGGTTTGCCAACATAAACCAAGTGACCAACATAAAATCTTGAATTATTTCTGTTTTAGCCTTTCATATCCAAAGGGATCTCATTTCCGGATTGAATTCAACATGGAAACGTCGTAATATTCTGGCAATTTCTGAGTGAAAATAGTGTTTTAGACATGTGATCTTAATTCATTAGTAGTTACATTGCATCCATACTACCTCTGAGCTTAAAGTTATAGAACTGTCAAGCAAGTTCTCCTACTAATACTAAACGCGAGGGGCAAAAGTTACGCTAAGGCTTTCATATACAAATAGCCCGTTCAAGATATATGTATATAACGGACAAAAGTAGAAAAACCTTCTGGTGTGCTCTAATGATCGCGCAACAAAACCTCGAAATAAGGTGTATTTCTATTCAAATCTTCATATCGAATTTGTTGTTCCAATTTAACACTGCTTCTACCTTAAATAAAAGAAAGAGAGAGTTTCCACGAAATTGTCATAAAATGAGCCAAAATAAATAACATAGATGCTTTTCAACACTAAAGCTTGACTGATTGTAACCGAACGAATGAGTCGAATGTGGGTATCTACCGTTAAGAAAGAAGCAGTCGATAAAGGAAGAATGGGTAGGTACGGTATAAAAGCAAGGGAAATGTTTGTGAACACGACTGTTCTAAGGGGGATGAGAGGGGGATGAAACTTCACGAGGCCGGGGAATTGGAAGCAACCGCGGTGTTAAGGGGCTGAACGCCTGAGAATAAAATTTAGGATCTTTAGTCTCCTTTCTCCCGGATACATGTTAAAACAGCACCAAGCTGCACAGCCCTTTGGCCCAAGTTCAAAAGTGTTTCATACCAAAATGTAAATGGCAAATTTTTATGCACATCAGAATAATATGTTAACCAACGGAATGTTTGATTGTTGACTAGCAGTTTCGTGAGAAATAATATCTTCGCAGTCTTCCGAGCTTTCGTTATAGTCACTGTTAGGTCTTCGTGTTAGATCAAGGCAATATCTGGAAATACTTAACAAAATTTAAATTTCGTTTTCCGATAGTCTTAAAAATTGAGTTTTTAATGTTTTTGTTCTCAGCGTCCCATTCTACAGGGTTGACATATTTTGTTTTCGCTATCAACGAAATTAGTATATTTACAGTTCCCGGTGTTTTTAGGAGGGAAGTGTTGTGGGAATTTTTTGAAATGGCCATACTGCTTTTTGGTAACACTGATTACTGGTTATCATGGACCTAACCTAACCTAACCTTTGGTGCTGAAATGTACTGAAAAGGTTAGTTCTAACTTTGAAGTGCGATATCTCAAAACTACATTTACTCAAAAATTGTTAGACGTAGAAAGTTCATACTTTCAGGCATTAATTTTATATAAATTATATAAATTTTATCAGGGCCATTTTTTAAAATTATCTATAGTTTAGATTAGTATATTTTAATGAAAAAATTGACTACTGCAAAAAATTATTTACTCTTCAAATAATGACTCCTCCAAAAAACCCATATTAAAGTACGTACAAAACTCCATGTGTTGTAAAAATTTCAAGTAGATACAATAAATAGTTTCTGAGAAAATGTTCCTTGAAAGCTTAAATCCGAACAGTGATTATGTGCTTCCCCTTTCTGAGTGGAGCTGCGGCTTATCCAGTATGTTTAACACGTGTTACTGTATCCGTCAGTGAAAGGATATCTAAGAGCCCATAAAATGAGACAAAAGTATGAACCTGCTATGAACCTGCTGAGCGCGCTAGCAAATTCTCGATTACATTAATAACAGCACTGGATGGGACAGTTAGCGTTTATGGAGCTGAAGCCATTATTTATTGCTCTGGTATCCAAACTTTATTAACCTGCTTCACCCAGGGGACATTTTCGAAACTCTACGCCTCCTCGCCGAGAAATATTTGTTCTTTTTTATTTCCCTTTCCCCAAATATGCAGTCCTCATTAAGGGAGACAACGGAATAACACATATGTTGAAAACGATCACCTAAAACGATTATTGAAAAATATACATAATAACTTTATTGAAGAACCATGGATATCTATATGTATTTGTATTGCACATCAGAACTGGCAAATGCCATTTTTACTTTCTCTACTACTGAAACCCCCTGAATAAAAAAAGAGCATTTTTAGAAAAAGGTCCGTGTGTATGTGTCTCTGTGTCTGTCTGTGAGTCTTTGGACAACATAACTCAAAAACAAACAGTCGTTCAAAAACCAAAGTTGGTATTTAATTTTAATGTCTTTCAAGGATGCAATAAGAAGATTTTGAAGAAAATAACTCCACCTTAAGCTGCTCTTTAAATGGAACAGTTTTAGAAAATGTTTATTTTCTTGATAATGGCTCTAACGATTTTGATTAAAATGTCATATATTTAAGAGATTTTTATGACAAATGAAATGTATATTTTTAATTTTCTGGCTCTGGCCTATGTAGTCCTGTTTACTCTGGATAACTTTTGAATAACTCGTAAACCGTAAGAGATAGACAAAATCTTACTATACAAAAATATAGATATTGCTAGAACACACAATTTATGTCCGAATGAATTTTTTTTGTAGAGTGAACCGTTTTGGAGATATTCCTTGTTATTTGTGTCAGTTTCGGAAAGCTTAAAACTTTCTGTTCGCAGATATAAGTGGAGCCAAAGACTGTCGTTAAACTAGATACAAACAAACGTAATCTCGTATACTCACAGCAGCAGGGCAGAGACAAGACCTAAATAATTCCCACCCTTCTTTCTCACAACATTTTACGGTCGTGCAATTCTGCAATGCAAGTAGTTTCATATTTTATAGCTCGTGTGAAGCCTCACTACATGGAAACTTCAAAAGTGCAAAATAATTGGATTTTGGTTTCAAATGTTTTAGGTCTTCAAATTGTGAACAGAATGTGTCGTACAATTGGTTCAAAAGTTCGTTCTATTTTTCCAGGAGAATAACGTTTATCGTGAACACGGAACGTAAGCAAGGGAAATGGTATAAATCTGCAACTACCAGTCTTACAAATCAAGCACTTAACTTTATCGTCTTCATCTTGAAAACAAAAATATTCGTCCTCCCATTGAATTGCATGTACTGCTATATATATACTCCGCGCCATCCGCCTCTGACTAGTAGGTCTGGTTTTGCTTGTCTTAGTCAGTGTAGGGGGGATTAAGGACATGTGTGATGTAAAACAAAAGCGGATAAAGAAAACCATGCGAATATAATAAGTTGCATAATAAAGTGGAGTAGAAGTCATTTCAATCATATAGAAAATTGTATGAATTGTTTGTGAAAGAGGGAATCAGGATAGCTACTCAATTGGCATCACGAGGTTGAATACACCCCGGACCAGGCCCCTCAGCGAAGAAGAATCCCATGCCGGTACCGGAGATCGAACCCGGGTCCCCCGCACAAGAGACAGGCTTACTACCATTGCGCTACATGGGCGGTCTCTTGTAAATACCCAGTTCGGTATTTGTCGAAGTTTTCATGTTCCAGTTACGCCGCTTAGAACCACAAATGCGCGCGCGATGCAATGCAATATAATGCTACATATGCACAGTAACCGATTTTGGGAGGTGACCCGGGTGTGCAATTACAACCTCGGACCTTTTTCTAAAAATGTTTCTTTTTTGGATTTATGGCACCTCAAAACGTGTACTTACAGTGAAATCTGGGTATCGAAGTTTGGAATGTAATACTGTGACAAGTCCAGTTACTTTTTCTGTCACTTTATTTGTTTTCTAAAACTGAATCCCAAAACACAAACCTCTGTTTTATCATTAATAGAATTTACAATTCGTCATGACTTTGCATCTTATAGCTGTTCTGTCCTATCCTGGTCTTGACATACACTTTACTGTCTTTCTACTAGATATATATCTCTGTCTAACAGATAACTGGCTTCGACGATACACTCACTAAACACTTTCTCAACAAGCTCGAAAAGTACTTCTAACTCAACACTTAAAAGGTCCGACTCGCTTATATAGGAGAGGTGAATTACCGGCGAATTCCCTGGAAAATACTTTTTTTTTACATTTCTCGTAAACAAGCCGACAGTCGAAAGTTTCTCAAATCAAGAAAAATTGGTGTTTGCTTCGGCCCACTCCACTGTTACCTTGTTTAATGGCCGCAAAGTGGTATGAGTTACTCGACCTCGGCTATCTTTCTGAGCTTGCCGTACGTAGAAGTAAATAGCAATCATAAAATTAAAATTAATTCATTTAGTTGGATGTAAGTTATTACTGAGGAAGATAGCATTGGGCTTGTTTATTTTAGCTGTTTCTACTCGCGTAAGGTGACAGTCTTGTTGTCACCCCTGGTAGGTATAGGACGTCGAGGGCCGATATTTTGGTCGCCCTGAGACGGTCCAGCTTCCTGGCACACAGAGAGATGAGGTGATCACTTAATTAGTGCCGGATCCTGGCTCCATCCTTCACCGTGAAGGGAGAGGGGTCAGAGTGGGTAGAGTGGCTGTCTCTTTCTCAGCTGTGAGACAAATTAATGAACCGAGCAACCCCCACTCCACAAGGAAGCGCGAAACCCTTCGATTTACGTGAAGAAGGGCTAACCTACAGTGGCGTTAGGAGAGATCTACATGTTTATGAAGTCAAGGACCAATTTAACTTCTTTCCTGCCTCTCATTATCTGTAAGGATACGAAAATGGGCTCACATAAAGTGTAAAATGTTGAATTCAATTTAAACTATGATTTATTTTCTCCTTACAGTTCTGGTGAGTATAATCCCATTGGAAGGAAGTAAAAGATACAAAAGTACAGTGCAATAATGTGAAGTAGCTATGGACCTCAGCGAGCGATCAGCGACTATCTGGCCCTTGAAAAGAGAGTGCTGCCCTCTAGCGTAAGCCTCAGAAGCGAAATCGGGAGATAACCTTCTTTCTGTCCATCTTCCGAACATTCTAGAACTATCTTGCTTCAGGACATTCTTATAGTAATCTGCAGTGTATCTTGAAACTGTGTGAGTGTACACAATCCCCTGGTATTCAAGTGATGTGATGCCCATAGCCTTATTGGCTGACTTCTGTACTCGTGACCATTATCAAACACGTTCACTCTCACAGGCTGTCAACTATCAACCTGTAAGTGATTAGCAATTACAATACGTAGTTCAATGGCGCACGGACAGATGTCGCTAGCAGCCACTTAACGGAAGCAAAACAAACTCAGTGCCAGTTTTTATTGAACATCCCTTGTACTTCATTATTTAAGTCTTGCTTATGCTGATATTTTATATTGCATTCTAAATAGTTAAATTTGTGTACTTGTTCCACCACTATATTATTCATTACTATTTTGGAACTATGTGGGTACTTTCCCTCAAAGGCTTCTTTCGTTTTATTAGTTTATATTTTAAGACAATGTTCGCTTAATTTTCATTCTTTAAAATTGTTGTTTTATGTTCATCTCCTGGATTAGTAGGTTTTCTAGACATCCTATAATTCGACCAAGATTGTTACTGCGAAATTCTTACTATCTGTAGAAGAAAACGCTTATTTTATGACCTAAGATATAACTATGTAAAATAAAGGAATCTTGGATGTAAAGTGTATAAATAGTATTCAGGTTAAACACCTAAGAAGCAGGCAGCTCCAATAATTACGTGGGATCGTTTTTCTACAAAGGAATAGACCCAAAAGCTGAATCTACTTTGGAAAATTTTCTGTTCTTCATTTGGCGTCAGTGTTCAAATTTGTTAACGGCGATTTTGGTAGTATCTTTATTTAGCAAATTCGGTTATTTAAGCAAAAGTGAAGCTAAAAGCTCAAAAATGTTTTAAAAAATATCCATTTTTACTTAACTCCAAGCACTAACTGCATAAACTTGTTAAAATTTCAGTTTAAAATAGGGGAATTCCCTTGTAATGGCTACTTAGTCCTTACAAACATCTTGAATGTGATTTTTCCTGCACTTTTTTTACGGGGATAGAAGCAAAAAGAAAGACTGCCGCTGTGGTCTGGTGAAAGCATGCTAGCGTCCAAATCCCGACGACACAGGTTCGATTATCAGCTGAAAAATAGAAATTTTTCCTTAATGAGCATTATTTCCCATCCTCCTTATGTATAGCGGTAAATATGTTGGTATATTTGTGTGAATTTAATAGAAACATGACATTGCTATACCTAAATAGTGAACAGCAATCGTCCACGTATTCCTGTCGGTCTGGGTGGCTCAGTTGGTTAGACGCTGGCCTACAGATCCCAAGGTCGCGGGTTCAAACCCGGCCCAGGCCGATGGTTTTTAAGTGTGCTTAAAAACGACAGCTCCATGTCCGTAGATTTACTGACATGTAAAAGAACTCCTGCGGGACAAAATTCCGGCACACCGGCGACGCTGATGTGATCCTGGCAATTGACAGCGTCGTTAAACAACAAAATAATTTTTTTTTTCCACGTATTCCTTCTATTTACACTGACTCCAGAAAGTATTCATCTAGACTTTAAACAAAGCTGTAGGTGTCAGTCAAACTGACGGACAAAAGATATCAACTTTAAATAGTCTACATATCAAATGGTAGTACAGTTTACATGCTCTGCGATTGCCATAATTTTAATTACTAGTTTTACAATATTATGCACAGAGTTCCAATCTTCAACTTCTTAATCTGACGCTCTAAAGAATTGAGGAAAAGTTGAGAAAAACGCGGTAGTTTGACAGAAATTAGAACTAACTCAGAAAAATAAATGTATCAAGTTGGAAACTAAGCATAATTCCGGACTGATTTTCTTTTTCTCCGTCAGATAAAAGCTCACTTTGACCATAATTTGAAACATGATACAAACTATTTGCTCTGCAACAATAACTCGTGCAAAAATTAAGAAATCGATGCAGTTTACAGGAAAGTATGCATAAAATTAATAACACGAAACATCTAAGATACTGCTGGAATGTGTTAAATTTAATAGTTTTCTCTTTTTCCATATTGAGGACAATGATATCTTCGTTAATGACACCTTATATACTAAATGAATTGTTCGGGAGCAATAAACCTATAGGTATTAACTTGTCCTAAAGACATCCAGATACTTTCTAATATATTCACTGAAGAAAGCCCTGTTTAAGTGCATACCAAGTGTTTGTGCATCCGACACACGTCCTCAAAAAATATCCAAAAGTTCATGGAAATATTTCGCACCTCCTAAAGTTAACACGAATTAAAACTAAGCAAAAATCAACTTATTTGAGGAACAAAGATTACAATTAGCATATGCATTGTGCCATTTTCTGTTATAAAGAAATACTAAACGTAAAACGAAGCAGATTTTCCTCTTATCTAGAATAAATGTATACTGTTTTCTTGGGGAATTGAAATCGAACTGAGTTCAATTCCATTCTCGAAGCAATCCGCGTTTACATGTTGAATTCAATCTAAAATGAGATCGATTTGGATACGCAAAGCTCAAACATAAATAACTCAAGCTTTTATGTTGTCACTTGGTGTATGTTGGCTAACCAGTAAAAAACGTTTTCGGCGTATTTTAATAAGGATTTAAGTTTGATGAATGTTTTTGAGAAGAATACATTGCGAGATTATAAATCGACTGAAATCGATTTGAATCCGCTAGGTGTTTCCATGCAAAACATTTCCAATCCGATCCCAATTCTAAGAGGATTGGATCCAAGGATTCAATTCTATCTGAATCCGCGTTTCCATGCAGTATTCAGTCCGGAATGAAAACTCATGGAAACGCAGTAATAGTTAACACCCGAGTAACTTTTACACAAACAATGCAGAGCAAAGTTCTGCAGTGAATGATTCTGCAGTGGAATGAAATTGGAACTCTCTGTGATCTATCATCATTGCTGGTAAGAGGTAGTAGTCACGGTGCGTAGGCCAAAGTAAAGGTGTTCAGGGGGGGGGGGGGGGGAGGGAGGAAAGCAGCCTCTCGATCATTGTAGCCGAAACCCCGATCCATCTTGGATAATATCATCACATTACGTCACAGACACACCAAGTCTCCATTACCACGACCTTTTAGGAGGGTAAAAAATTTCAAACTGCATTCACATGAAAATCCTGTAAAATCGCATCTGTTAAAACAGCAAATTCTCCTTCGATATTATGGTTCAGGGACATAGGAAGGCACCTTTCATATTCTATATCTTAATATTGCAACCATTCTTACAAACACTTCGATCTTCTTCGTATTAGTTGAGATAAACATTTGTACAACTTATCTTATTGCTTATTTTCTTGTAGGTACAAGGGGAATATGGGAATACAGTAGGCTTTGAGCGATAGTAAAATCTTTTAAAGCTTTGATATCCCGTTCTTTTTGCACGCTTAACATATAAAAAAATGAACAACGATGTTCCATTTCACGAAAGTTTTAAGTTTTCCGAAACTGACACACATAACAAGGAATATCTCCGAAATGGTTTACCCTACAAGAAAATTTATTGAGACATAAATTGTGTATTTTAGCAAGATCTACATTTTTTGTAGGGTAACATTTTGTCTATCTCTTACGGTTTACCAGTTATGAAAAGCAGAGTAAATAGAACTTCATGTGTTATAGGCAGAAAATATCTCAAACATATGGCATTTTAATGAAAATCGTTAGAGCCAATTTAAAAAAAAAAAATCAAAATTTTCAAATAATTTTCCATGTATCCACTGTTGATAACTATTATTTGTAATTGACAATCACTGTTCTCCCCAGTACCTTCCACCCCGTGTGCATGTGCTTTAGTTGACATGTGAAGTGGGAAAGGGGCACAGTTTTGTTGTTTTGTTGTGGTCCACTGCTTATAATGAGTATTGTTGGATTCATTTGTTCTTCCATTCTAACCCTGAAGGCCTGTGTTGTAGATGAAGCGTGTATATCTTATTCTGGTACAGAGGAATGCAGTTTGCACGATGAGTATGATGCAGAGGAATCACGCTGATGCTGGAAAGTGTTGTGTCTGAGCGAGAGAGAGAGCGTTAATTTCCACGAGCGAGTAACGTTAGAGGTAGGTTATGGCGTTCCCGTGTCAGTGGATTGCTAGACTAATGGGATAAGCAACAGACCGGGTTATGATCTCCCTGCATTGCGTAACAAGATGAAATGCAATCTGCTTGAATGGCTAGCCTTGCACCATGGATATGATTTCTGCACAGGGCGACTGCCCAGCTAACTTTCTATTGCGCTCGATTTAGTTCATACAGAGCTGATCTGGAACAACGAAACCCATGTGCAGCCTGCACCGCTATTCCTAGAGCCCAGTTTGTAAGTGTATTGCATTTCATCGTTTGTTCTGTTCCTTCTCTACAAAAGAAGACGAAGCCACGAACTATCCAAGTGAATAATTTTTAAACTCCTTGGTTGTGCCTGGTTTACAACTGAAGGCGAGCTCGTTCGGTAGTCATTATGTTTCGAAATCTAAACCAACCAAAACTATGCAATGGAACGTGTTTGGTGATAAGAAAACTGATGAGTAATGTGATTAGGATTAGTTCCACGAGTCAGCCAGTAAGAACATAAATATGTCAACAAGGTATCGCCTTTATAGCTTTGGGAGTGTCAAGAATTCGTCCTTAAAGTATCGGTATCTACTATTAAGTATCGAGACACAGTGGTATCCCCATCAGTATTTTCTAATACATTATCCATAAGGTGCATATTATTCTTTAAGTTCCAAAATAAGTGGTGGCGAGACATTGATCTATGTCATTGTTCAAAACCCAAAGCAAACTAAGATATTACTTACACATTAAATGTTATCTTTGACCTCTTCTTCAGGCTTGAGGCTTTCTTTATACTATCCCCTGGTGGAATCTGCCTCTATATTTTTGCAAACAGGAAATGTGTTCCATCCTTGGTAGGTTTGTACCCAAAGGTTCAACTGCGCGCATGCGTACTAAGGTTAGGCAACATGTTCTTATCGAATCTCGCTAAATGGCCATGCAAAAGCTTGCAATTCTCCAAACAATATCTCCAGACTTGAATACGTAGGCATTATCTCTGGATTTAGAAACTAATATGTTTAAGGTATGACCGCAGTTGCTTTTGCCGAAAACATATACACAGCGCAATTATAGAAGCGTCGTTGCCTTTCGTTTTGTAAAGAACTTGATGCTCTACAGAAGATTAAGGTTATTTTTTAATGAATCTGGTGTAGCCACCATCACCAAAATGAACTACAGCTTCTACTACTATTTATTTGCTTTATTAACGAGGAATCCTCCATTACCACACTAATACTACATGTTAAACATAAACCAGTTCTATAGATAATGTGTTGTGAGAATGCAATTTTACAAGTTTTAACAAATGGATATTTGACACAGTAATTACTAGCCTTTTAGAGTTTGTCGAAATCAATGGAATTAACAAACGATTTGAAGTGTATGATATAAGAATTAATTAATGCACTTTTATTCACTAGCCATTCATTATAGTTCTATTAATTAGATTTTGTCTATCTTTGTTTAACACTGGACACATGTAAATTAGGTGATTCGTAGTTTGTTTTTCAATGTTGCATGGGCAGTTTCAATTATTGGTCACACTATGATTCATTTTGGTGTAATACAAATGACAGTTCACGCAGCAAGCGTTAAAAATAAACACGGTGGACGCAAATATTAATTTAGCGATTGCTATATTAAGTATAGGTTTGGGATATTTTTCCACAATTCTCAATAGGAAGAAAAGATGTATTGGAAGTGAAAGACGTTGGTGGACACGGTCATGAGAACAGGACACTGGGTCTACTACAAAACGAATTGAGGTTAGAGGACTCGGAAAACTATCGCAATTTTCTACGAATTGACGAAGTTTTATTCCTTAACCTTTTACATCATGTCGAAGGCAAAATTACACATCAGGACACAAATATGAGACAAGCACGAAAGAGATAAGGAACAACTGTAATGCTTTTAATCTTAGTATGGATGGACAAGAGATTTGAACTCATTTTATAACCTAATATTTAAACATACTGTTAACTGGATTTCTTATTAGTTATGAAATATAGCTATATAATAACCACCTTAGTAATATACATATGTTAATTGTCACGGAAAATCGTTAATGAATCTTCCAGAAAAAAATAAACGCTTTATTAAAATTCCCGTCATATTAAAAGTGCCACGAGCCGTACATAAACAACAGCTGACTACATGTTGCCTGCGCAGTCCGCCATATTGCTACGTTACAGACGCTGATTGGCTATTTTCAAGTTGTTGGATGGAAAAATTAGATGAATTCAATTACATTGTACACAATCACGTTGGATACAAAAAATGGAACAAAATTGTATCCAACTCTCGATGGCTCACGATACTCTGTTGCTTTGGACCAAAAAGTTGGACCTTGGACATCGGGATAATATTATGGTGTTTCTGGGATACGATATCAATTTAGAGCTGATAGTATTGCCTTCCCTTGAAAATATTGTGCAGGAGAACAGCTTCACTGATGTCATATTTAACGGGAGTAATTCCTGACAGAGTACCTTAAATATGCTACAATTCCACTGGGTGGTATGACACACTTCTCGCCGCAAGAACAGCACCCAAAACCTCTGTCTCTGGCAACATATCTGCGAGTATAAAGATGCAACCCCATTTCGTTATTACGTAAATATCTATTAAGTTTCGTAATATGCACTTTTATTTAACAAAAGATATCCTCTAACAATAAAAAATATGGAGATTGCTTACAACACTTAAGTTATCTTGTGCGAGATCCTACACAAGAAATCTCGGGGAAAATGGTACAAGAACTAAGTCAGCTGTTTTCAACAGGTTAGCTTTTAAAATCGATTTCTTATCAGTATTGGACTGAGTATTGAAAAGAAAACATTTAATTCTGTGTAAAGATATCAATTCTAGCAATTAAACGACGTACATCATTTTAATTCTTTAGTTTTTAGGTAAATAACACAGGAAGTAACACTGTGTTCTTGTCTTTATTGAAATCCCAATATCGAATTTTTAGATGGAATATTTTTACAGATAGATGAACAATAAAATAAAAACGCTATCTATGCCGTTAAGTTAATACAATACTTCCTCTACTATATGTAGTACAGAAAGTAAAAATCGAATGCCAAACTGTTTGTTTTTAATGTGAACTTATAGTTCGACACTCGCATTTTAGAACGCGCACAAGCAATATGGTAGGCGGGCAATACAGTTTCGCTGCAACATCTAACCTTTGCTTTCATTTCAGTGTGCCTTATCTTATAAACTTAGGCTCTTTTAAAAATGTAAGAAGGAATCTACGTTATTACCACGCAGTAGTAATTTACGTTGGTTTTTCTTTTCACATAAAAGTTAAATGGCGGTATTTTTCCTGATAGAGATAATTTTGAGTATGCAATTTCATCAGATATTTCAGTCCGAACATCTGCAAGTGTTTAGAAAGAACACTGTCTGCGAGAGCTTTCCGTCATAGGGATAAGTCCAGAGAAGTCGTCATGGCAACACCAAGGAGTTTCAAGCAGTCTGGACCAGTCTAGCACAGCATCAGAAATCAGATCAGACCAGAGCAGATGTTGAACGTAGAGGAATAAGCGAAGTTGGTTGTTATGGCCAAATAATATGTAAGAACTTTTAAAGTGGTTATAATTATTGTCACGGTGTTTTTGACACCAAAATACCATGTAGTGGGGTCCCTGCGGAGGAAAGTATGTTTGGAAAACACATTTTTTTTATCTTCAGAAAAAAATGAGCAGAGTGTCACCCTGATGGCTAAAGCCACCTTGATACCATTGTTACCTACTGGATCAAGTAGGCCGTGCGCGCGCGGTTTGATGCTACGTGGTTTGTTAAATTGGCGGTTATTGTACATAGACCGTACACAAGGTGGGGTAGGGGGTTGCAAGCGTTGTGAAACACGGTCCGCTGGGCGCAATTCAAACCGGCGGCGGGGTGGGTGAGGGGGTGCCACAGTCGCCACACTTTATGTGCTGTCAATGTGCATGGAACCAACCCCCTTCCAACCCACCCTTTACATACGATCGACAGGTAGGTATTACTATGCATATCCAACTATTTAATTGAGGGGCGGCAGGGGGTGGCTTTCCCACCCCCACGGCCATTCCGGAACGGCAGCTTGATTACATTTCAAGCGGCAAATCGCGTACCGAGGGGTGGGGCCCGGGGTTTCGAAACGAATTTGGAAAAAAAAATCATCGAGAGGCCCCCATGATGTAGTTGAACACCATTAAATAAGATTATCGAATGTTATTAATTGCCCATGATTCGGGGACCGTATCGGCTTGGGACGGATAAATAAAGTGCGGAAGGGGTTTGCATCATATGTTGCACATTTCTTTCCGTCTGTTTGTTTGTTTTTATTCCGTATCTGTTTTTGGTGGCAGTGGTGGTGACGCTATAGGTTTTTCTCTCCTCTTTTTATGCATATCTCTACGAGTAGAACAGCTGCATCCACCCCCGCCCACCCCGCCCAGTCATCCGCACATGCACATGTCCCCCTAGCATTTAAAACTCATAAACCATACAGAGTCCTATAATAACGCCGGCTTCCGCTATTGCCATAAAACGCAATTACATCCGCACATCCGCACACACGCACACATTGCCGGCCGGCGCAATCAGAGTATCATATAGTTATTTGAAGAATTGCCAGCTAAATGCGTTATAATTTATTAGTAGTGTGTATGTGTGTGTGTTTTCATAGCATTTAGAACTGTTTTATGTTGCCCGAAAACACCCTACCGCGATTAACCCGAAATAACATGGGAGCCCGGAAACTATAAACAAAAGGTTACAGGTGCATCGGAGTCGAAGAGAGGATGGGAACTTGCACAGTGCAACATATGCATTGTTATCCGCAGGATTAAGCCACATGAAAAATATGCTATGGACAACAAGGCAATATGTATGTATGTGAGCGTGCTACTTTTTGTTTTGTTTCAGATGTATGTACAGATGGGTATTTTAAACGTCGTTCGCTCTTCTATCTGCTGTTGGAGTGGTGTAATATTTTATACCTACACATGTGAGAGTGCCCACGTGGGGAAAAGCATTCATGTTGCTAAAAGCTCCGTTAAATACTCGAATTTAAACCTAAACATGATAAAAGGACTTATAGGTTTCAGATTAGGGACAGTATAAATTAGGAAGTGGTATAAATGGTGGTATTGCAGCGTAAGAGCGAGTCTCTGAGATCTTTAGTTGCTTATTAGGCTCTCTAAACACTATCTTCCTCGCCGTAGTCGAGTGGTTAGAGCGTTCTTCTACCACCTAGAACTTTACGTACACACGTATTAGAAGGAACCGGCTTTCTCATTGAGTTTCCGTAGTTTTCCGCCTTCGTGGTCACAAAGGAAGGAGAAATAGGGGAATGTTTTCACACCTGCTGAGTGCAGTTCGTCGGGCGTGCTCTGGAACCATCTCTCATCGGCAATTATGTTCACTCGTTTACTCTATGTGTAACTTTGTGTTTGTTTAAGTTAGGTTTTCTTTATACAGATTAAGTTCACACACATGCATTCACACTCTCACTCGTACTTCCAGACCACCGAAGTCCAACGTTTGCGAAAGAGGGGAGCTTGGATTTACCACTCCGACGTGCATGTTGTTGCAGTGGCGGGTTGGTTATACAATGTACGTTGTGTTTGATTTACGAAACCACTTTCAAATGTTATATGATAAACATATGTTCATTAGTGACTTCTTTGGTACTGCTTGCGTTTAACAAGTATATCAATATAATATAATATCAATATAATAATATTAATAATATATAATAATATAATATCAATATAATAAGAGACAAGGTTGGACATTCTTGTTTCAGACTCTAGGGAGGAAAACAAAGAAACAATTCCCATCCTCCTACTGAAAGTACTCGAACCTGGTACTTCTGGGTTTGAAAGCTAGCATGCTACCATTAGACCACACAGAGAGACCAAAAAATATTAATGTCTCGTTCTTAAATTAGTTCAGGGAGTGCATGCCAATTTATTACCTGAATTATATTAAACAAGCTAGCTTACTAAGCTAACATTATTAACATTGAATGATATTTAAGGACAGTGTTCGATTGTTCGGCTAATTTTTTTTTTTTTATAATTTTTTAGTACGAAAACTAGAAACTCTTAGTTTTTAACATATCCACGTCATATCCGAACTTCCTAATCATAAGGAGCATTTACTACGCCCATGCACAGAAAACATTGAAATGGCAAGTGCACAAGCATCTCAGCATCTAAACCGGGAGAGATATACACAATAATTCCATGAAATGAAAGTAAAACAATTACAAATTAAAATAATAACAGATTTTAACACAATAATAGTTCAGTCAATATTATTTGTGAATATTACACAGTAAAAGAATTAGAAGATGCAGGGGAGATTCTACTATTTCTATCATTCTTTCTTTTCTATTCATAGCCCAGTTCTTTGAGCCATAAGTTAAAATGGATACTGCTATTATCTTATAAAACTTAGTTGTTTTTTTTTTTTTTTTTTTTTTTTTTTTTGTTTTTTTCTTTTTTTCTTAATTTCTCAACGTTCTTTTAATAGTCCCACATGCAGTTTGAAATTCATAACTTTTATTTTTCAAATCTTTGTCATAGTCAAACGAAACGTCAGATCCGAAATAATTAAAATGTTGTACCTGTTCTATAGTTTTGTTATCGATCGCTACTTTAGACCTTATTGGGTATTTTCCCAGTGATGCCATTACTTTTGTTTCAGCTACCGATACATTTAAATTGTAAGTTTTCATTATCTTCTCCTAATGAAATGTGGATGCTTGTAACATATTCTTATTTTCTACCATCATCAGCAAATAGTATCGTATTTAAAATCAGTAAAAGCTTCTTGCATAAATTTAGTTTCTTGTAATATGTCTATCTTGCTTTGAACATATTTAATTTATTCGTTTGTGACAAACAGTTAATTTCACAAATATGATTCTGATTGAGCTACAATGCTATGATGAAGAAGGTACAAGGTTTTCTCACACAATCCTTGTGGTTTATCCAAGAGAGATTACTTGCAGAGGCACTAGGGACTTGAAATATGTTTGTATCAGAATCTGCTTTGTTTTCAAATTTTTATTTGGACTTAGTCTGCTCTGATCCATCGCAAACGCATTTGGAGATCACTTGCAGAGAATTTCTTTCTTCATCAGTAAGAGCATTGACTAGGCGTAGCAGTGTATTGCAAGTCGATTTCTGTACAAGTTGGTACGACCCTATAAGATGCTGGAAGAGGATAACATTCTTGTTTGTCTTCTGCAAACACCAGTAACAAGCATACATTATCTTGCCACTTGTTCTGTGATAGTATATTGCTGTATTAAGACAAATATTGACAAAGCTTCCATTGCTTGCTTCCTTACTTTGTGTTTTAGACTGGGAGAATAAGCCTTTCTATATGTAGTGGCTCGTTGAAGGGTTTTGGAGAACCCTTTTTCACTCTGACATCATAAACTTTTCCTCCAGGTCGCAATTTCGTTCAGTATTTCTGGATCCACTTCAGCAAGAAGGTCTCGAGTCTTTCGCCGTTTGCTTCGGTCACTTGACTCGAACGCCTGAGGCGAGTGCTGTCCAATGCGATGCCCCTGATGTATTTTTCTGACGTCCTTCATAAGCAATTTTTTACTCCGACGATTTCTAATATTTATTCAAATTTCAAGGTAAAACTATATCTTTGCGAATATCTTCCCAGTACACACCCATGAACTATGTTTTTGTACACCTAAAGCGATATTCATTACTTCCCTAAGCAGTATTTTCCCTTTTTCCTCCCAAAAGAAGGGTACTTCCCTAAGGGTGGTTGTGATGGCACCCGAGCTTCCTTAGGCATGAGTTAAATGTGCCCGAGCACATAAGAAAGTTGGACACCACTATCTTATGTGGTATGCTTGCATGGTAAGGTGAAACTGCACTAGGGTATCTTGAAGCCAGCTACTATTGTTGTTCTTTTTTTTTTTTTTTTTTTTTTTTTTTAATTTGTGATCATTCAGCTATGTAACTTTAATCTACAGTGTAAATATGAAAACTTTTGTTTTAAATCTTTAAGCTATCCCTCGCTTCTCCACATATTCCAATTTTTTTTCTTGATGTAATTACCACTGCACTCTTTTAGTAAGTCAAAAACTTGTTTGCACTTAACAAATGTGATTCTGGATGATCTTAAAATAAAATTAAAAGTAGATACCTATTCAAGCAGATAGCAATAAAAACCTTACGCAACATTATAAGAATCCTATATTCAAAACAAAGGAGAGTGAGGGTGCGGTTAGGTTCAATGGTTTTAAATAAAAAACTATTATTCTTTTCAATACTATCAACAATAATACTGGGAGGTACTGTGAAGTATATTTAAGAGTACTAATTTTAAACTGTTTAACTTTATAGTGAATATTGGTCTAGGCATGATATAACTGCGGAGAGTCGAATAAACTGTGAGAGGTGCAACGTCGGAAGTTCCAAATTTAGACTCTATACACTCAACTGTTTATCTGGAGAAGTACAGAAAATGTGCCACAAGATACTATATCTATCTAGGTACCATACAGAGCGTTTCATTCATTCCAGAACTGACTTTCAAAATTTGAATTTTGGCCAGCTTATGGATGCAAGTGCCGACTGTGCGCTGTCCAAAACAGCAGCACCTACTTACTCTGTTAATCAGGGCTGTACAACGTGCTCACCATAGAAAAACATGATAATATTGTTAGATTTTATCAAACCGTTGATCCACAAACTTACCCAGAATTTCGTAAATTTGCCGTAGAAATTATGTGTATGTGAGTATATTTGCCAACAATTTTCTCTTTAATGAAAAAGTGACGTCCAAGAGCTAGATGGTCTTATGATAAACTTACGTTTGTCTTGAGACTTGCTTCTGTAACTGTTTCCCCAAGTATTCAGATCTTGATGGAAAAGCATAAACTGGAAATGATAAATGCACAATTAAGTTCAAAGTGTAGCTGTTTTTATTTCATGCTCCAGAAGCAGTTTGTTTGCTTTTGATTTGTAAAATTAAAAGTTATTAAATATTCATTGTTGTTTATGGTTTTAATGTTTTCGTTTTGGAATGATAATTCGTTTCTGAATGATCACGTTATTATCGTAATTCATATTAAACACAAAGTATACGTAAATAAATACTTTTAAGCCAAACCAGAAGAAACACAATAATCTAAACAGGTAACATATTTTCCTTTCGAACTTCGTACGCCCATGCCTTGTTATGTTTTGCTTAACGCCGCCGCTACCTGTCTGCTCCGAATCCACTTTGCACGCAACCCGCGTTGGACGAACGGTACCTTCGCTTCTTGAGCTGTTCACAGTGGTGGATTGATACAGATGCGCGTTTAGTATGTGAAATCGGAATTACATACTTTTTATATAGGATGATCAAGACATTTGAACAAAGGTAAGAAATAAAGATGGTTCATGAAATTATTGTAAATAACGTGATTGTAAGTTCCCTCACTTTTACATTTTAGGACTGGAGTTAAAAAAAATAGAAAACAAAAGGAAAAGTACAAAACAACAAAATACTGCTCCCTTTTTAGCATGTAATCCCATTAAAAGAGATTGTGCTTCTTGCAACAACAGGATCTTGCGACGCTAAAGTCTTGCCATTTCGTTGTGTGTGATGAAGACACTCTCTGGAGATGTTAAGACTGCTATTGTCTTCTCTGTAGTTAAATCAAGGGCAGCCATGAGATGGGCCAGTATTGCTGTTATTTCCCACTGAACTACTTACTTCCTACGAAGTGGGGAAAATTCGAATGATGATCTTTAACTCACTCTGGCTTTTAAATGTAATAAGGCAGTTGCTTAAGGTCTGGATCAGAAGTGTCACACAAGGAATATTTCGTTACAAATAAATTTGGAATGCTGTACTGCTAATAGAGTATTAGAATCGCTATATTTTGAAGGTTATGGACAGGCCAGACATATTGGAATAGTGAGAGCAAGATGAATAGAAAGCAGCTAAAACAAGAGAGAGCGAAAGAGACAGAGAGGACAAAAGCTTGGCAGGTGTTGCCTTGATTTACAAAACCATAGCAGTATACCGAACCTACAAGACCAGAAGCCAATCCCGCCATATAACAATAAAGAAGGACAGATTGCCGCATTGACGGAGACAAAGGCCTATGATGGACGGTTGGTGGGTATACCTGGGTGCTCTAATCATCCCCATCGCCAACATATTCATCTTTAACGGCCCGCAAGAAGCGAAGCGAGGGCGTTGTAGCGTATATCAGTGGCGGGTTTGTTAATAATGAGGGAATATCACTGATTGGCCTGGGAGTCTGGGATCGCTCCGAGCTGTGCGTCCTATAGAACCACTCCTCCCCCGCCCCGAGGTGTTTAATAGTTTTGCGGAAAGATGGCATCGCACGCATGGCACTACGTCATTCTTCACCATCGCCCCACTCTTTAATGTTTACAACAGGTACCGGGTACCGCGTCCTAGGACCCAATATCGTCCAACGTCCACCTGGACCAGGATGTTATGACCAGCCAAGGTGTCTTACTTCTTCTGCCCTTTATCTCGAGTTTTAAATAGGCATTTATTACTATACCACTTAATTGAGCCTTAAGAGATGTCACTTACTACATAAACAAAAATCTGATGTATTGCACTCACATGACTTGCTCTACTCTTGTACTAACCATTCTTACAAACTCTTATTCCTATATCTTCTTCGTGTTAGTTAAGATAAACATTTGTACAAATTATCTTATTGCTTATTTCCTTGTAGGTACAAGGGGAATATTAGAATACAGTAGACTTTGAGCAATAGTCAAATATTTTAAAGCTTTGAGATTCCGTTCTTCTTGCACACTTAACATATAAAAAAATGAACAACGTTGTTGCATTTCGCTTAAATTCTAAGTTTTCCGAAACTCACACACATAACAAGGAATATCTCCGAAATGGTTCACCTTACAAGAAAATTTATTGAGACATAAATTGTGTATTTTAGCAAGATCTACATCTTTTATACAGCAAGATTTTGTCTAACTCTAACGGTTTACCAGTTATCCAAAAGTCGTCCAGAGTAAATACGACTACAGGGGCTATAGCCAGAAAATTCAAGATATACATTTCATTTGTCATCAAAATATCTTAAACATGTGCTATTTTAATCAAAATCGTTAGAGCCATTTTCAAGAAAATAAAAATTTTCGAAAGATTTTCCATGTAAAGGGTAGTTTAGGGTGGGGCTATTTTCTTCAAAATCTTCGTCTCGCATCCTTGAAAGGCATTAAACTTAAATACCAACTTTGGTTTTTAACCTACTTTTCGTTTTTGAGTTATGCTGTCCATAGACTGATAGACACAAACGCACCTTTTTCTAAAAATGCTTTTACCAGTAGAGAAAGTAAAAAAACAAAGGGTGTGTATTTATCATTCATTTATTTACATAAAATTATACACATAAGTGGCACTGTGCATCATCTTCTATATGCCAGGTCATTAGGGCTTTCGAATTCTGGAAGTTTCTGTTGTATGAGTTCTTCAATGGACAAAGGTTTCAAATCATTTTCAAGTCACAATCTGTCACACACAACACTACAAACCGAATGGATTATTTACAAAACTCGATTGAAAATATGTGCAGTGTTGAATTTGTTAAAATCATAATACTGAGCCAAGGTGCTAGCTGCTGGTTCATTGTGTTCATTATTTACACTACACGTCCAAATTAGCACGCATTCTACTCCTTTCTCTACTATCTCCTTCAATATCAGATCTACTTTTTTTTTCACATTCTGAACTGTCACTTCACCCGAACGTTATCTCACACGCCACGCTCCTGTTCTCTGAGTGCATGAGTTAGTCATGTTCACAACAAATATTGCATATTTTAATGAAGAAATTAGATTATAAACAAGGAGAATCCTAAACAATACTCGAAATGCGTTGGTTATACACACGTGTTTCAACGGATACCTACCCTGTTGAAAACCAACAGCTGTACTCAGCGATCGCCACGCCGCCTGAACGCAGTACGGACAGCGAGAATGAAAGAAAGCGAGAAGAGCGTCACTCTTCTCCGACATCCGAAGGCAATATTTGCTTCCACCACTTTTCGTCACACAAAAAGGTTGTGGATCAGAATTTCAAAGCCCTCCCATAAGAAGTTTCACTTCAATAACCTTGAAAATAATTACTTAAAAATGTGCATACTGTTTATTCAATTGTAGTAAAACAATTTGATGTAAAGGCTTTGGATTTTAATGCTTGGTCTATTTTATATGATTTTTTTAAATGATATTCCAAAATTGATATTTTTTATATGTGCACTGCTATTACGTAAGAAATATAATACTACCAAGAAATGCTTAAATTAAATTGAAGCTTATATTATATAGTTGTTGTCCTCTGTGTGACAATCTTTAGTCGGTCCGTCACATGCTGATAGAGCTAACGCACCTTCGAGACACTCTGCAACTACCTGTCAGACTTGCAAAGTTTCTAACGGACGATAAACAAAGAGTTAGCAAAGGTAAACGTGAACCTGAGGTTCTAAAACTTTACAGATCGAAATTATTTTTTCGACCTTTTTATAACTTCGTTTCAATTCTATCTTTTGTCTCTTTGTTTGATATATCTATTTATATTTTATTTTTTATTTTTTTAATTTTTACTAGTATGTCCCATGTTTAATTGTACAAACCAGCTGAACACAGTGGCACGTGGCAGAGAATAGTTCCCAAAAGCATTATCTAAACCCATATACTGCACATAGTCATAAACCTGGATTTGAGCCAAGTAGTATTTCCATTGTTTTCCAATTACTTATGCATTTTTATGAGGATATATGATGTGCTTCATCCCCATTTTGTGTGGAATATGTGAATATAACATATTTATTAAGGGACTTGGACTGCAAAAAAACCGAAAAGTTATCAAACTGACGACTTTTAGGTTAAGGCATGTAAATGTTCACCAAATTTTCAGTCTTCGGTTGGCAATACAATTTTTTTAGATTCCGCCGTTTTTAAAGGTCTAGTACAGGCTTTAACTACATGCGCCCCTTAAATTTTCGGCAGTTTTTGAACAAAGTATAGACCAAAAAGGCTAAAAGTAACTAAATTCAGCGGAAATAAATGATTAAGCGGCATCTTCCCAAAAGTGTAAAAAAATTGATTTCTCTCGACTTTACATTTTTAATATACTACCTGATCCAAGCGCATTAAATTTTCTGCTTAGCTCCTAGAATTTTCCAGCATGTGCTCCATTTATGTGACTTCAACTTCAGTTTCAAAATCTGACAATTTATATAGCATTAAAAAATTGAATACACAAAAAAGTTTTAAAAAATATTTTCAATGTCGATCAAAGCATGCAAATTAGTTACCTTAAAAGTAATTGTGTTTCGTCCCTGCCAGAGATCGACGGTATTTATTGCGCAATTACAGTTTATAAAATAATAGAGCTAATATGATATTTTAGTTTTGATAAACAAGGAATATTTTGAGTAGTCGGAAGGAATATCTTGAATATTAAAGTATTTTCGCAATTACGAACAAATTGCATAATTAATTCTGTCAAAACAGCAAATTGTGTGGTATTCTATAACATAAGCACCTGTAAATGTGTGAAGTATTGACTTCATATCTTTAAAGATTTTGAATATTCAAATTTCACCCCAGTGTCTCTTAAATTACAAACTCACTAGTCTGTGCCAGTGTTGCCATACCTGCCGAAGTAAAACCACAAGATTTGATTCAAAAAAGCAGCAGAAAACAGTAGACCTTTAACCGGCAATTTTGCTTAGTGTATACATATTTACGGCATAATACATTCTTTGTTGATGGTGATGTGATTGCCAGCTTAGATTCGATTTCATCGCATCACAGTTTTTAGTTTAAAACTAGTTATAAACAAGCAATCGCTTGAAGCTTATACTACATTCAGATTCCAGTAACGTTGGAGCTCGATAATAGTCGAAGAGTGTACCAAGAAAGCAGTGTTCAGTGACTTTAGTTCAGTGTCGAGTAATAGCCATTTTGATTTCTATTCGGTGCACATATTCATCACGCGTGTGCTAGTGTAACTTATATTTCCTTATGGCGGGGGAGGCTCCCCCGTCACTTTCGGACGTTCTCGAACATGAGAAAAATATTCCAGTGACTATGGATATCTCCCCCGTAATTGATTCGAATACAGAAATAGTTAAACCAACTTTACAATACGATAATCAAGATACTGCACCATTTATAGTAGTATTAACTAGTTCAGTGGGTACCATAACCCAACTACATCCACTTAAATTGGGCAAACTAATATTCGAAAATCACCAAAATCTAGCAGTAGAGAAAATTATAAAAACAGGAAAAAATAGATTAGAAGTATTTCTACCCTCCGCATCTGCCGCGAATGCATTACTCAATTCAGACTTTGCTTCGAAAAACCAGCTGAAGGCATATATACCACATCACTATATACACACAAAAGGAGTTATACATAACATAGACACTGAAATCACAGAAACAGAAATCCAAAAATATGGACAAACTATAGAAGGTTATCCAATACAACATGTATATCGTTTTAAACGACGTGTGCTATCAGATAATGGGACAATAACCTACGAACCCACTCAAACATGCCTATTAACCTTTAGATCACAAATGCTCCCACGAAAGTTTCGCTTATATTACAGCCAGTTTCCAATTTCACCTTACAAAGAAAGAGTATTACAATGTTTCAAATGTGCTAAATTCGGTCATTCTACCAAAACATGTCGTGGTAATACCACATGTATGCGTTGTGCAGACAACCATATCACCTCAGATTGTGATAGCGACATCTTGAAATGCAATAATTGCACACTTCCACACCGTGCTAACGACAAACATTGCCCAGTTTTTCTGCGCGAACAAGCAATCACTGATAAAATATCATCCTTACGTATCTCAAGATACGAAGCTATACAGTTAATTCGTGGGGACCAGTCATACGCTAGTAAATTACATAGCCAAACAGATCCACACAACACAAACCCCGCTTCTACCAAAATGAATCAATTCATCCCAGATAAACCCATCATAATTCGTAATACTGTTACAAGACCTTACAAACATAAACCCTTCGAGATACCCCAGACACCTCCACAACACAAACGAATCAAATCGAATAACACTAAACCACATTTCCAGATTCCGTCCAATCAACCTTTCTACTTTACGGGGAGAAATAGTACCCGTGAATCACATACTCCCATATATCTACAAAACCAAGAACGCCAGGAGACATCTTCCGAGACACTTCCTATTAAACCCTCTCTTTCTCCTTTGTCCACTCAAAAAGTGGACAGTCAACTGTTCTTCAATTATCTAGAAGAAATGGGAAAACTCACCAGAAAAAATGAACCCATTCCGAGCGAGGCCTTGAATCAACTTCTATGCAAATTGATATCCTCAATCAGAGCTAACTAAATTGATCACACTCATAGCATGGCTCCTTTCACGATAGTTCAATGGAACGCCCGTTCCATAAAGCCAAAATTACACGATCTACAACATCTCTTAGAGAGATATCACATAGACATTATAGTGATTTCAGAAACATGGCTAACCCCTCAACAAACATTTCGATATCCTCCATTCCAGGTTATCCGACAGGATCGCTTGCATGGGGGAGGAGGAGGAATCATGGTTCTTCTTCATCCTTCTTTGTTGGTGTCCTCTTTTCAAACAATCAACAGTTTCGACGAGCAATTTCAGGCCATATTGCTCCAACTTCCTAGTTTGCAACTAATAGCAATCTATAATGCACCACAACATTATATTTCTCGTACTTTCTGGATGAATCATATACCATTACTTCCAAACAAAAACACCATAATCTGTGGCGATTTTAATCTTGGCCTTACTCCGAACCAAATTCGTTGTTCCCAACATAATTTTTCCTTTCTTCATCAGCTAATAGAACAACATTTTCTTTTGCTTAATGACGACTCACCAACCCGATTTGGTCCTCCTCATCAACTTCCCTCATATCCAGATCTATCACTGATATCATCTTCGCTATGGCAAAATACCCATTGGAGAGTAAGACTTGATTCTATGGGAAGTGATCACTTTCCCATATTTATAAATATAGACAAACCACCTACTTTAGATGCTCGTCGACCTTCCATTCCTCGTCAACAAATACTGGATTGGAATGATTTTACCAACAGGCTAATAGCAATTTCATTAACATCTAACAAACCATACCCAACACAACATCCTATGGATCACGTGTCTTTCATTGTAGCAACGGTACTATCACATATATCTCCAACTCGGATACACTCTTCCAATACAACTAGGTACAAACCCATTTGGTGGTCTCCAGAATGTTCTGAGGCAGTTGCTAAACGTAGATTAGCATTAAACCAATACCGTCAAACACCAACCTGTAACCAATTTATAGTTTTAAAAGCACAATGCGCATCCACTCGACGCATCATCCGTTACCATAAACGCAAAGGTTGGCGAAAATTCTGTACGGAATTGTCACCATCAATTACTACCTCCACAATGTGGCGTAAACTACGTTGGTTCACACGACATACCGGACACCCTACTAATCCCATAGTCATGGACATACATCTTCAACAACAATTTCTAGAACAACACACTCCAGACTCGGTACGTAACAATCCTCTTTTTCTGAATTCCATGACACAGGAAGAACCTTTATTTGAGGGTGCACTAGCACTCATGTCACCTATTTCAACACACGAACTATCTAATGCACTTAATTCACATCATAAATCCACCGCTTCAGGACCAGATAGAATATCATACGAAATGATCAAACACTTTCCACATACCTTAAATCTTTTGATTACACATGGGTATTCATACATTCTTTACACAGGTCATATCCCAGATTCATGGCAACACTTCTACATCATACCACTTCTGAAACCAAATAAAACAGGAAGGGCAGCAAATCACTATAGACCGATTGTCCTAGCCAACACACTAAGGAAACTATTTGAACAAATTCTAAAAACCCGACTCACGTTTTATATGGAACGTTACGGTTTTTGGCCCAAAGGACAACACGGATTCAGAAAACTATTCTCCACACATCACAACCTACTTCAACTAACGCATGACATACACGTCAATTGGACCCACAACCGAGGACTTCTAGCCCACTTCTTAGACATTTCCCACGCATACGATTCTGTACAGTTGGACATCCTCATCCCTATTTTAAGGAAACTTTTCATTCCAGCACCTATAGTACGATGTATTTACCACCTGTTTATTGACCGTAAAATTCAATTAAATCTACACTACTCATACACCCAAATTCGCTACAGTTCTCAAGGATTACCCCAAGGTACTCCTCTAAGTCCGCTACTATTTATTATTTATATCCAGGAACTTAGTACTCTTCCTTTTAAACAGTCAACTGCTCCTTTTTGCTGATGATATCCTCCTTTACTCTCCGGCAACGATTCAGGAAATCCGTTTATCGACACATAAGTTACAACATGACTTAGACTTGTTAGTGCAAACCCTCCTACGACTAGAGTTAAAACTCAATGTTAGTAAAAGTCATTCTATTTTCTTTAAACGCGGCACACCAATTTTACAATCACCGTTACATATTGACGGACATCCTATACCTCTCACGCAGTCAACCAAATTCCTAGGCTTATATTTTGACCATAAACTATCCTGGAAAAATCATGCTGTGTATCTTCACTCCACCCTTAGATCAACCCTTCCCATATTTAAATACATACAAGGTCGACATTGGGGAGCACACCCACGATACCTATATATCATATTTAAAGCCCTTTGCCAATCGAAAATAGATTACGGAGCCATCACTATTACTGCATATCCAGTTGGAATGCAAAATAAAATTACATCCATAATTTATCAAATTGGTATACTCATTTTAGGGATCGGCGGTAAACCTGCTACTCAAAAATTTTTTGCCGAATTAGCAATACAAAATTTCGCCGAACGGCAGATAACCCTAACTATTCCTTTTATAGCAAAACTCTTTCTCTTCACAGAGACACCGCTGTTCTCTAAATTGCAACTAGGCCTTAATATCCGTTTACAGTGCAAAATAGGATCACGGAAGCAGACACCGATATATTTAAAAATATTTAAAGCTTTCAAATCATTCCAGGGAGGGATGTCCCATAGGAGACCTCCCTTATATTATCTCAAATATGATCAACTGATCCCTAAAACCAAATTTATTCTGTCTAACTGGCAAAAACATGATGTTACTACCCCTAAACAGTTTGCATACTTCCTAGACCAGTTTTCTCAATCTTTACAATCACCCCCTCAGATTATATATACTGATGGATCACTATCTGACCATGGGGCGGGAGCTGCATATTTCAATCAAACCACGGATACCAGAGACTCATTCACTCTTCCACGTTATTTTTCTAATTATTCAACAGAAATATACGCAATATACCAAGCTCTATATTCTTTACGTCATATACATAATTCCACAATCCTACTCTGTATCGATTCCTACAGTGCTATACAAACTCTTAATAGATTCCAAATAAAACCTTCTCTTGATTGGTGGGAAATATTATGTTTCCACGAACTAGATTCTTTAGATCAACGACATAACATGACACATATGATATGGATACCTGGACATTCCAACATAACAGGTAATGAGTACGTAGATAAACTGGCCAAAGCGGCTGCCAATAATTCTCCCCCAAATCCATCACCAGGAATACACATCCAGGACGTCCGACAACATATTACTCATCATATCGATACTTATTTCCATCTACCTAAATCATCTAAAACACCATGGTTTTCAGTGGGAAATGTAGATAAAGAGGCTATATCTCTGGCAACGAAATTGAAATTAGGCGTAGCACCCACCCCGGCTTATTTATTTAAGATCGGAAAACGCGATACAGATTGCTGTGAGTGTGGTCAGTTTGGCGATGCAGATCATATATTCTTTCAATGCCCTAAAAATTACCAACATTCGACATCTCTATATTCACACATATGTGCACGTATTGGACACGGTCCCTGGAATATTTCCTCACTTCTAAATTGGAAAATACGTTATATAGCACCACTTCTTCTTCGTTTCCTCAGAAAATGTAAAATGAAACTATAATACTAACAGCATAATAAGAACATATGTATATTCAAATTACATCTTATGTTACATCTACATCTCTACTTCATCAAAGACACCAGACGCGGAAATCCAGAATACACTGGATACAGCGTCATTAAATAAACCAACAACAACAACAACTACGGCATAATAATGATGATGATGATGATGACGACGACTATAACGAAAGTAATAAAGGCCCGTCAGTCAACTTCGTAATTCTATTTAGAGGTGGCAATGCTCAGCAGCTAACACTTTTTCATTTATCACTCCGTGGAGTTTGTTTATTAGTTACTTGGCAAGGTTGCTTTTAAATTATGACTGTTGGAGATTAACACAAGATACAAAACTACATTTTTGTCAAATATTTACATTACATCAAATATGAATTTAAGAAGAAACAAACTCAACAAAACAGCAGCAACAACAAATAGAGGTAAGTTATCAATATCTCAAGTCTTTGCTCACCGGACATAGCGAAAAAGTGTGATAAAGAGACACTTACTTAGCTAAGGAATGTTGCACGGAGATGTCTCCTGTAGAGCCTTAAACTTGCAGATCTTCCCTTTTGGGGATGTTTCCTTTTATAGCAAAATGATCGTGATATGATATGAGAATATACTACATGGCCATTTTGACGCTACTGACCATGCTGAATGTGGACTGCCAACCTAAATGAAAAGCGAAATCCGCCAGATTAGCGACGCTTTGATTAATTGTTACGCTACTTCTTGTTCGCTTCCCGGTCAAACGCTAACATAGCGCATTACACGAAACAAATTCGCATGAATCAAAGTCTAAGCTTATGTGTATAAACCGAAACTAACTAGTTACAATGTATAGAAATAATTCTAACCTAACTTCCCGTGAATCAGAAACCTAAGCAAATAAAAACGCTAAATCCCAAGGATCCTTATGGACCGCATACAAGCAGCGTTACACTAGTTGCCAACCTAAGAATAGTAAGCCTAAACTATATAACCTCGTATGAATCAGAAACCTAAGCTTGTATATAGTATCGTTATTAAACTCATGCTCGCTTTCCTGGCGTGCTTTAGTGTATTTTCAGATGTTAGCTGCACTGCGAAATGGCGATATGCGGAAATATTGGGAGTGCGAGTGTTTGACATACAATTGGTGTAACCAGTGATTGTTGAATAACCTGGACTTATATACACTTGAGTGTTACAAGTTAACCTAACCTTCACGTGCTTTGGTATGTTTTTTAGCGTTTGTCAGTAGTTGGCACGTTGTTAGTCCTGTTTTGGGAGAATTGTGTTTATGCATTTAGTTAAAAACAGCTGGGGTAGAAAGTGCCATGTGCCGTGTGTTCTGGAGCGAGCCTTTTCACAAACCTTGTATTTCTTAACGGTTTCAACACTTTCTCGAGATCATTTTTTTTTAACTAACGTAGTGTCATATCGGACGGTTAGGTTAAGACTAGGTGTGGATTCAAATAAAGGGTGTGGTATCACTTTCTGAGAAGTTTCCATCTCTAACATTACTACGGATGGGATTTTAAGCAAACACTTTAAAGGCGAAATGTTGATAAGATCTTGCGTGTTCCACTTCCATTCTTAACCACGTTTAATGTTATGAAAATCTATAAAGTACGAAAATGACTCAAACTGCGAACATTATATACTAAAACACGACGTGTGTCGAAATTCATGAACTTTTTAAAATGGCAATGTAAAAAAAAATGAAAACAATCTTTTGGGCTGTTTTAATTAATGCAACAAAAGGGTTTAGCAGTTGCAGGACGAATACATACCTATATCTTTCGCTCTCTCAAGAATTTGATGTTGGCTCAGTATTGTCAATGGATTTGAAGATTTAATTAAAATTAAAAGATATCACACTTTTTTTCGAGTTTATAATATGGATTGTCTCTTTCTTGTTTTCTTTTTATGCATATGATTCATTCCCAACTGGTTGTACAAACTGTGTAGGAAAATTTATGCTGATTTCTTGCAAATACTGTTGACCGTTAAACTCCAATATCCAGATCTTGCTCAAACAATAGAGGACAGAGTGGTGAAGAATATATCCCAATTCTGTTTAAATGTTTTGCCAGACAATCATGTCCTGTAATCAACTTGAACAAATTAAATGTATATTTTGAATTTTCTGATTATAGCCTATGTAATCTTGTTTACTCTGGATGACTTCTGCATAACTGTTAAACCATAAGAGATAAGACCAAATTTTACTATGGAAAAAATGTAGATCTTGCTAAAATACACAATTTATGTATAATAAATGTTTTTGCGGAGTGAACCATTTATGAAATGTTCCTTGTTTTTTTGTTTGAGTTTTGGAGAATAACCTTTCGTCAAATATAACATCGTTATTCATTTGTATATGTTATTCGTGCAAAAAGAACGGAATCTCAAAGCTTTAAAAGATTTGACTATCGCTCAAAGCCTACTGTATTTCCATATTCTCCTTACACCTACAAGGAAATGGGCAATAAGATACTTTCTGCAAATGTTTATCTCAACTAACACGAAGAAGATATAGTTTGTAAGAATGGTTAGTATAAGACTAGGGAAAGTCATGTGAGTGCAACACATCAGATTCTTTAAAAACTTTGAGTCACTTTCTAAACGTCAGTCATGTGAAAACTGGCCCTGATTTCCGAATCATTCGCAGTGGTAGTTTTGGGGTGATCCACCGATGCACAGTTTATATACGTTTCGTCACAATGACGTGTACAGCGTGTCAGAAACAAATGACTGTTGCATGTGAATGGTGGAGAGCTACATTAAGAAAGCGTTTGACAATGTCAGGTGTTGGTTCCACCTTTGGATCGCAGCCCGACGTGGCGTTTCTTTTCTCATTCCATTAACCCCTGGCCTTGAAACTCTTCGGCGTGGTCCCTGCAGTATTTAAGGGCGCTCAACACGATGACCCGGGGAATGCCGCTCGTGATTGGTCGTGCTGGTCAGCGCGGACTATACGTCAGCGCGGCAATCAGCAACATAATTAGTTTGTAATGTAGCAGTGCCTGATTACCCCGTGGAGAGTGGGAGAGGAGATGCTTGGACATACATACATACGTGGGGCGGCACAGAGGTCGAATGAACTTGGGCTCCCGAGGGTGCCATTCCAGGGTTGGCTGCTGATGCAGTGGCTGGCTGCCTGCTCTCGTTCCCACCCCATCACCTCCTCCCTACGCGCAGTCAGCTGGATAAGCAAGAGAAACTCGACTACCTACCTACCTACCTCATCATCTTCTGTAAGGTTCCCAACCTGTGCTCCACTTCACCTGCACCTTCCTTATATCAACAAACAAATGTCCTAAATTACTACTGGCGATCGGCTCCTATTGTCAGAATCGTCTACCTCATAATCGTTCCTCGTATTTACATCTTAAGATTATTTTCTCTCATCGCCAGAAGAGAGAGAAAATCCACAGCTCTTCTTTTGTTTTAAGCAAAGACTAAATTGCGAAAATGGCCAAAAATTACATATTTGAAACATTTAGCTATATACGAGTACTATTTTGTACCAGGGTGTTTCGGGCGAGTAAGGAGGTGAATGCAACTCTTCAGAAATTTTGAAAACTCATGTATGAGTGTATTAAACTCAGAATTGTTTTCAATGGCCGGTTTATAAAAGTTCATTCACGTAATTCTGATTTAAAATTAACCTCTTCACTGCCATCGTGATGTTCATTAGAAACAGTGCCCGTTTCAGATGCTACTGATTCAGAACCAGAATGTTTGGTTAAGAATTGTGTACGGTGTATTTGAGGATGCGAGCGACTAATGTGAACCCCTTTCTCCTTGGAAATATCCTCCACAGTGCGGATATTGTACTCTATTCCGATTTAAATCAGTATTATCTAGAATTTCCTATTTTCCTTTCCTGCGTTGGCTTATGTTCAACAATGCAGCCTTCTAACCTGTACTCATAGCGTTAATGAATTCTGTAGCGATTTTCAGCATTTAGCGTGAAATAGCAGATGAATAATTACTGAATTAAATAAATATGTGGATTATGAATACCTGCAGATATTTGTGTAGCCTGATGGTGCTCTTATTTTGTTATAATTTTTAAAAACTGAGGGGCTTGTATATCCTTCGTTGTATTTAGACTCATGGCCTACTATAAAACTATATGTGCATATAGCAAGACAAATGAAAACAGCAACTTTGGTGCATTATATCAAATCGCTTCTGAATATAATATAAAATTCCTGGTTATACCTGAACTAAAATTGCAATTGTGTGTATGAAATAGTGTTCCATTGTTCCACTTATATCCCGCCTTTAACGGCCTATTGGCAAATTGTGTTACTCGTTTAACAGTGGGTTTTTCGGTCTTTGGAGTTTTTATACGTTGAATTCACACTTTCATTCATACTTCCACACTCAGGGAAGGATGAGGAATAATCTTGGCTGGAGAAAAATTCCTAGCCTCCTACCGGGAATCGAACCCGGGACCCCTAGCACAGCAGGCAGGTGCTCTACCAACTGCGCCGCGGGGCCAGCCAAAATAGTGTTTGTGTCCTATAAAAGCGCTTTTAATTCACACTCAAGAGGTCCCGAGTTTGAATCTCAGACTATTTATCGGGATAACCTTTTTTTACCGGGCTTTTCCTATCCTGCGAGGGCAAATTTCAGGTAACTTTAAGCTCTATGGACCTCGAGCTTATTTAACTATTATTTCACACATTCATTCATCGTTCGATATTATCTATCAGCTTAAAAGACGTTAAGCTTAAAGGAACAAAAAGGTTTTCAATTTTACCATTTGAGTTAGGTATCGAAAATGTTTAACTGCAAACAAGTCCTAAAGTTTTAATAATTGAATAATATTTTGAGCATCCGTATTATCTAAATTATTACCTTCATTTAAATTAAAATTTATGGCACATAGAGTATTTTTAACAATGAAATAAAAGGACTGAGAAAAATAAACACAAAATAAATTCAATCTCAGTTTTTTCTAAGCAACATGGAACCTTTAAACCACTGTATACACTCAAATATTAAGAAAACAATGTAGCGCAAATGTATTGAGTTATAAGCATAATAGAAATAGCAATGATCTAAACTGTTGGCATGTATTGATAAATTTCATCCAGGCATTGCTTTAAAAGACCATCATGCATCGTAACTCCCACTGTAGCAAAGTTGTATCAAATCTACATTTTGTAACCTTTATTGTCTTGTTTATTACTTTCTCTACTGGTAAGTAGGGGAAGAATTGTATTCCACCCAAAAATTCGATGTCGAGATTTCACTGGAAATATATGTTTTGAGACCCCCTGAATAAATAAAAAAAAAGCATTTTTAGAAAAAGGTCCGTGTGTGTCAGTCTGTGTGTCTGTCAGTGTGTAGCATAACCAGAAAACCAAAAGTCGGTTAAAAACCAAAGTTGGTATGTAAGTTTAATGTCTTTGAAGGATGCAACACGAAAATTTTGAAGAAAATAGCCTCACTCTAAACTACCCTTTACATGGAAAATTTTTCGAAAATTTTGATTTTCTTAAAAATGGCTCTAACGATTTTGATTAAAATGTTATATGTTTGACACATTTTTATCACAAATGATATTTCGTTGTAGGTACAAGGGGAATATTAGAATACTGTAGGCTTTGAGCGATAGTCAAATGTTTTAAAGCTTTGAGATTCTGTTGTCTTTGCACACTTAACATAAATATACACCTAAATTGTGTATTTTAGCAAGATCTACATTTTTGTAAAGTATGATTTGGTCTATCTCTAACGGTTAACCAGTTATGCAAAAGTCGTCCAGAGTAAATACGACTACAGGGGTTATAGCCAGAAAATTCAAGATATACATTTCATTTGACATAAAAATATTTCAAACATATGACATTTTGAATCAAAATCGTTAGAGCCATTTTCAAAAAAATCAAAATTTTCGAAAAATTTTCCATGTAAAGGGTAGTTTAGAGTGAGGCTATTTTCTTCAAAATCTTCGTGTCACACTAGAGAAAGTAACAATTTATGAATTAAACTGAAATCGATAGAGTTAATATTAATCAGAAATGCATACAGAATTTTAAATGTCGAACTGTAAGCAATGACAAGCTACAAGTTTAATTTTGCGTTGCCTTAAAATGAATGAGGGAATGAGTGAGTCCTTACTCTTGATCACGGCAGCAAATTGTTGCGCTAAATAGAGCGTGCTATGCGATGACATAAGCAGTAAACAGGAGCAATGTTGCGAGATAAAAACCCCCCGTCCCTCCCTCTCTCTCATGTCGTCATCAAGAAAACTCAGTTAAGTCAAGGAGTTGCTTAATTATCAGTTAAGGTCCAATTAGGGGCTCTGGCATCCGTAATAGCATCACGTTAATGCAATCAAGACGTGGTGGTGTAGACTAGACAGACGAGAGGAAGCAAGCTTAGTACCTAGCTCCATCAACTGCCTGTCAATGTACCAGCACGTCACAACCAGCAACTAGCCCTATACATATGTTGTTGGGGCTGACCTCACTGGCGAACGGCATCATCACACACTTGAAACATCCACACATGCAATTGAATCGGTTACTCATGGAAGGTACCAAGTCCACTTCCTGAACGTTGAGATAATCGTAAACAACTGACCTGTGACTGCCTCACGTTCAAGAGGTCGCGAGTTCGAACCTCGCTTAGGGTAACTTATCCGGGTAAGGCTTTCTTCCGAGGTTTTCCCTACCCTGAGAAGACTAATGTCGGGTAACTTAAAGTTCCATGGACCTCGGGCTCATTCGCCCCATCCATCCTTCCGGGGGTGCTCGAGAGGAGCATACCCAGTAAAGGGGTGCTATCTCTCCCTGCCATAACACAAGAAGCACCTTCTGGTGGTTAGATAATACATTTCCGCGTGTTACTCTTACATAATTTACAGTGCTAGGTCACGACAACCTTAAAAACGATCGAGTGTTTTATCATTAGTTTTGGATTACATAGGCTTCTTTGCAGCTCTTCTGGTCATATTTGCATGCTCTGAAAATTTAATCGTCATAGTAAGTATAACGCAAGGAGATTTTATTTTGAATAAATCAATCATTTTTTTTAACAAGCTCATTTTATGGATGTGTAAATACACTTATCTTCTTATTGAACATACAGGCTTAAGTATTTCTTTGCTACAATAAATAAGACATTAAACTGACAAATCTTGTCTTAATAAATATTTAATAAATCAGAAATATCTTCTAAACTTTTAATTGTTCCAGAATTTGGATAAGGCTTTAGTATTTCTGAACTTTTCACTTTTCCTTCTGACTGGGCAGATCATTCATTTTTTATTCTATATACAAAATAATTGATCTTACAATCGTTCTTCTCTCGTGCTCTATTTTTCCATTTCATGTGAATAAATTTTTCTGTTCAGTCTTTCATACTTTGCACTCAGCAATGCTATACTGGGCATCCTCTTCTTATACGAGGACGAATGACAAGCTTCTGAAAACATTAGGCCACGCCCCCTGCTGTTATCTACCTCAGAGATAGGATCAGTCCCTCAAACTGTGTCATTGGTGGAATCATGTCGCCTAACAAGGTAAACACATACTTCAAAGCTGAATGAAAACATTACTTTCTGTTCGTAGTAAAAATAAAGTTTTGTGTTTGCAGTGCCAAAAGAATATGTACGTAACATAATCACAATCGCGTAATAATAAAGGCAATATATCATGTTTCTACTTGTTCCGCCACTGCACGCCCTGAAACTTACCTTGTTCGTAGACAAACAAATCCGGAAAAGAGAGGTGGCCTGCATTTGGTGACGGGGTAAGTGGAGAGGGTAAATACTCGACCCCTTTTTTCCATACCTGTTCCAATTTGTTGCGATTTGATTTTCTTAAATACCCCTTACATGGAACATTTTTCGAAAATTTTTATTTTCTTGAAAATGGCTCTTAACGATTTTGATTAAAATGTCACATGTGTGAGATATTATTATGGCAAATGAAATGTACATTTTAAATTTTCTGGCTATAGCACATTTAGTCCTATTTACTTTGGATGACTTCTGCATAACTGGAAAACCGTAAGAGATAGATCAAATCTTACTATACAAAAACTACAGATCTTGCTAAAATACAGAATTTATGTCCAAATAAATTCTTTTTTGTAGAATGAACCATTACAGAGATATTCCTTGTTATTTGTGTGAGTTTTGGAGAACATACTTCTGTCAAATGCAATAGCGTTATTTATTGTTTTATATGTTAACAGAATTTGAAAGCTTTAAAAGATTTGACTATCGCTCAAAGCCTATGTATTCCCATATTCCACTTGTACCTACAAGGAAATAAGCAATAAGATAATTTGTACAAACGTTTATCTCGACTAACACGAAGATGTAGGAATAAGAGTTTGTAAGAATGGTTAGTACAAGAGTAGAGAAAGTCATGTGATTGCAACACTTCAGACATTTTTCATTCAGGATGACTCAAAACATTTATTTTGGTGGATTCATGGAATCGAATGTTTGGGTGAAATGCAATATCTTTATAGCTTCTATGTGAATGATAGAGAACATAAAATCAGTCGGGTTGAATGATAACTTTTCTACACGCGACGTCTAGCGGGCACCGTTCAGAATGTCTTGTTAGTGTTCAGTAGGCGAACTGAATGTCGGATATGCAAGATGACTCGCTCATCACTGGAGCACCAAGTTTACACCTCCCTCCATGACATAAGCCCAGTAATCATCTTCAAAGTGGCGGGTGGGCGTTACTTGTGATTCCCCTCGACCGGTTTCTGTGTCACTGCTCTTCCACGTGGTTGGTGCACATCGACTCCTGTTTGTTTTCGTTTAACAAAGTGATTCTCGAAGCGTTAGCTGGGTAATGAGGGGTCAGTTGTTTGGTACAACATGTTTTCTCCAGGGGGTCGCACCCTTGTGCCGCTTCTTTGTTCCATCCTTCATTTCCATGCGGCAGCAGTGCCGCTCAAATCCAAGCGGAAGATTGCTGCGAAATAATAGATCAGGCGTTGATGGTACGTAAGCATCATCCAGCTCGCTGGTCCACGGTGCTGTTGATGCGGCCGGCCTCGTTTGCATTATAATTAACAGCTACTAAAGTATAAACAGCCTTTGTACATACGCATCTGGTTTCTTCAGATGTATTCACGTTCGAAAGGAAGTGATCAGTGTTTTGCATGACTCAGTTCAACCATTGTCAAGTCACATGCTTATTTAGAATCCCAAAGTCCTGTTATGCCTGCCCTGTTTTTATTAGAATTTTTTCTGGTGTACTCAAAGAGTTCAAGCGCAATTCTAAAATATCCTGATTATCTTCGAAGATAAGAGCTGTTCTTCATGATACTAGTACATCAGTCTGCTGCTCTCAGCATTATTGCTTCTAAGAGAGTTTGCCGCCGTCTTCTTCTTCACTTCATGGCTTAGGCAATCACGTGCCTGTTCCGCCTTTAAGGTCCTCGAGCCTGGGTCTGCCCACCGATCTCCTACCTTTTGGATGGTATTGCATTATTTGTTTAGAAAGTCTGAACTCTGGCATTCTTTCAACATGTTCTTTCCACTTTAGTTTGAAATCTTTTAACCTTTCTTTTGTCTTAAAAATTCCTTACCCTTTTCTTATACTTTCATTTGCTATTGGGTTTCTCTTCACACTTCACACTTCTTAAGGGGAGTTAGGGGTGAGATTTGGCCCATTTGGTAAGAAAAGTTGATTTTTAGATTTTTATGTTGAAAAATTGTTCAATGTTTTGTCTATTAAAAAGTGCAATGATTTTGATGCCAGCGCCATTTTTAAAGATCTGGCGGCCATTTTTAAATAGTGGTGCATAGTGATTAAATGGCTGGTGGTTAGGCGCACGCACCCACCGAGACTGAATATCGACAGATCAGAAACTCAATCATGTAAATTATCCTTAATCTGCATCCACAAAATCACAAGTTGTCTCCGGAAGTGGTAACTAAAATTCTATTTCCGGATCAGCGACTTGGTTCTGACCAGCTGCTAGAACGCCATGCCAAGGCTACGACACAGAACTCGAATGTATCTCTTCACAATGTTGTGGGAGCTATTTGTCCAAAATAGGTGTGTGTCTAGGAATAAACTTGAACTTGCAGTACTGAAGACTGTCATGGAGTTTAATATGGGGTGTGTGAAGTCAATTCAAGTGTTGAATAGTCTTAGGAATGAAAACATTTCAGTTGGAGCAATATACATTTGTTAGAAGTGCAATGCTAGAAGATCTATTCAGAGTAGAAAATGCAGTGCCAGGAAACAAACACACACAAGGAGAGCCCATAAATTGCAGGAATTGTCAGTACAGGAGAGGGTAAGAGATCAGAAAGTGAAACCTATGCTGCAACACACCTCTGATGGTGTTAGAACATTTTAAAAGTTTAATGCTGTTTTTCTCAGTTTCTTTTTTCTCAGCATTTTCACGCATCTGAAAAACTCCTTGCGACAGAGTTCTTAAGGGATTCTTTTGAAAATTTCAGGATGTGTTCTTATTCATATAAGGCTCAAAAATTGCTCTGGGTTTTGATATCAGTCAAGTAATATTGAACATATTCACATTCAAATGCCGATGGAAAGTTAAAAAAACGTGAAATCTGTAAATAGACATATTAAAAAATTTCCAGATACTAAAGTACTGGTGTAAAATAAAAATCCAGAGCAATTATGACTTTCAAGTGCATGAAGCATCAGATCACCAACTTTCATGTCAAACATATAAAAATTGTTACGCAAGGAGCATTTTTAATCAGAGTATCTTTTTAATCAATTAAAAGCTTTTAATTAAAAAAATATTTGACTTACATACTTCAAATTTTGTACAGCTGCATATCTAAACACTATATTAACGTGGTTAAAATTTGGTAATGCTGGCATACAAATTGTAGAATTTCCTAAACTCACCCCTAACTCCCCTTAAGAATTTCATTTCTGAACCCTATATTTTACTCACTCCCTATGCTAGTACAGCCGGTTCCAAATGTTTTCCGATTAACGAAGGGGTGTAGGGGATCATTTGCACCTGGTCCGCCCGGCCCAGCGATGGCTTCACCAGAGCTTTTTACTTGTGTGTGTTCCTCTGATGTATGGTCATCGGCGAGCAAACAAGGAGCTAAATAATCAATTTTATTCTACCCAAACAAAACAAATCAGCACATACCTTTCTTCACGTATTTAAACAAGTAACATTGCTTTTGTGGTACCATTAACGGCGTTCAAGAAAAATATTTAAACAATTTCTTAAACAAAGATTATTAATAATACTAATACTACTACTAATTAATAATAATAATAATAATAATAATAATAATAATAATAATAATAATAATAATAATAATAATAATAATAATAATAATAATAATAATAATAATAATAATAATAATAATAATAATAAACTTACTTGGATATAAAGGTGTTAAGCAAGAAAGCTGATGGGGAGAAGCTACGTCGTAACCTATGCCTTATAGTATTTTTAAAAATGCTCTTTTGCGATTTCAGTAGTTCTATTACTTGTGTTACGTTAAACTTTTATTTTCCTATGAAGTTCTGTTTTCTGCTATTTCAACAAACAGCCATTGAATTTCGATGTGAAATTTCAGGTCAAATATACGATTTTATGTTCGCTGAATAAAAAAATCTGCAAATTTTGCAACACGCATTAGTATGTCTCCATGAATAGCCTTTAAAAATTGTGGTATATTACAATTATTAAAAGGTTTTAAATTTAATTGCACTATAGAATGATATGACGCCTCTAATGCCAAATATTTAGTTTCCATCCTCGCAGCCAGTTCGTTCTGGATTTATAACGTTAATGTTGTTTTCTGTACATTGAGCTTACTTTCTTACAACCAAGTGCTGGAATGATATTCTCCTTGGACTTACGCCCCTCACACTTGTAGACAGGTATGAGCAGGTGAGTCGACTTTTGAGACCATCTCGCATAACTAATGCACAAGACATCCTGGCTTCCCCCCCACGGCTAGGAGCATGTGACTCGGTAAACGTTTGGAAACTTAACTTCCCAGTAAATGTAAACAAAACTAAGGAGCATTTTAATATCTGGCTATAAATTATTATCTAAGATATCCGGAAAATGTATGTGTCAAATAAAAGCACTATTGATTTATCATGATCTCCTTCTTCTTCAAGGTACAGACCTATTAGTCTCTTCTGCCTTCAAAAAATTCTTGATCTTGCCATCTTGTTGGTCTTCCAATAGATCATCTTTTTCGGTTGCATTTCATTGTTACTTTTGTTATCCTTGTGACAGGCATTCTATTTGCGTGATCTTTCTAATTACGTTATATGTTTGTATAACAATTAATGCTTCAGTTCAATTCTGATAAGCTACCTCCCACCCCAGAGTAGAATATTTCAGTCCGTTACGAATCAGAGAAACTTCTTTCTCCTACGCTAATATTTTTCTTACGGCTCATAAATCATAAAAGAATTTATTATCATCAACATGTGGCTAGCATTTCAATGAAAAGGTCGGAAAAGACTCATAAAATCAGTAATGTTTAAATAAAGTAATGCGACTACAAAAAAAGGAGCCAAACTGAGACACTTAATTTATTAACATGAGTGTACATAGTTTATATACGGATATGGCTGAAAGTAAAAGAAAAAATTGTCAAGCAGTTGTTGCAACTGTGACATCAATCTCTTGAGTTCTAGGATTACAACACATCAATTGTGAATGAGAAAAATTTCACAGTCTATTCTATGACATACAGACGAGAAACCGGACCTGTCTCAGTCTTAATTTGGGACATGAATTCATGATTTCAATGTAACCTGCTCCCCCGAAAAAAGCCACCCCTGCATTCAGAACCAATCATTCTAATGTAACCTTAAATAGGAATTCTTTTTCAAAGAACGCAAGTGAAGTGCATTATTCCTTAGTTGAATTTAAAATTTCTGTTGTTCCAAAAGCTATTCTAATATAGTGTCAATAAAATTTATAAAAATCGTAATACAATGCAGGAAAATAACTGAATTACGACTTAAAATGCAAGAAAATATCAAAACAATGATATAAAATAGAATAAAGATCCTAAAACAAAGAAATTAGCAAAAAGGCATGCAACAAATCTAAATCTATTAGAATCCGAGCATTATTATTAACAGAGACCGAAACTTAGGCAGAATACCTTTTTAAATGTGTCAGATCTGTCTTCAATTTGAAAGTAAATCTGTACGAATTATACCTTTGTGATTGAAATGTCACAGTTTTATGTTCTGCCTTTTTAAATATAAACGCCCATTTTACAAAATAAATGCTTTTTGTGCCTTTATTTCGTTATCATTTTATTTAACCGGATAAACTTAGAAACATTTTAAAAATTCTACAAGGTGACAATTCTGTCGCAGTTGATTCTATGTTTTAGATTTGCTCCAATAACCTCTGTCGATGCTGAGAGGTCATTTTGTCACATGGAAAATGTGTTATCTTACAGGAGACTGAACATGACCCTAGAGAACTTACAAAAGCATTTGGTTGTAATATGGAACGAATAAGGCATTGCAATAAACAGGCCTTTTTAAAAATATTTCATTTTTGTGTGAATTACAACAATTACAACTTTGAAGTTCCTAAAAATATGACGATCGAGTTAACGAATAATACAATCTATTAAATAAATGGTTTTTTCTTTAATTGCCCTTTATTGCCTGGTTTAGTATTTATAATAAGCTTCCGATCTGTAGTTATAATTATTATTACTATTGTTCTTATTATCATCATTATTACTATTATTACTATTATTACTATTATTACTATTATTATTATTATTATTATTATTATTATTATTATTATTATTACTATTATTACTATTATTATTATTATTATTATTATTATTATTATTATTATTATTATTATTATTATTATTATTATTATTATTATTATTATTACTATTATTACTATTATTACTATTATTACTATTATTACTATTATTATTATTATTATTATTATTATTATTATTATTATTATTATTATTATTATTATTATTATTATTATTATTATTATTATTAATTATTATTATTATTACCTGATACAAGTTATTCTTTCTCTAAAGTTTATAGCACTGTATTTAGAAGCAAGTTTCGCACATGGTGATATAGGAAACAATTTCTCTTGTAACGGTAAGTATGTTGGAAGTGAGTGGCGCAGTTTTCCTCTTACAGCACCATATGTCACTCAACCAGCTAATTAGTTTTAGGTCGAGGAGGTGGAAGGGGTGTTGGGGTTGTACTAAACAAATTGTCCTCCACTTGAGTGAACCAATGAAAAGGGACAAGAATCCGTAAGGTTTCCATTGACCATTTTTCATTTTCCTTTTGTTCATTCTTCGTCCCACATTATTTTTTCTTCTTCCCCTCCCCCCTTTTTTGTTCTTCCTCCACCAGTGAATCATTCGTTTCTATTTGACACCCCCTACCCTCCCCGCACTACCTTGAACTCGTCGTCTGAATTTCCCCAAAGACTTGGTTCCTATTTAGAATGGGGGTAGGGTGGGAGTTGCGTTCTGCTAGTAGGTATAGGAAAGAAAGCCAGGGTTATGTTTTCGTGTTTTAAATTGCGGCGGCAGCAGCGGCGTTTCTGTTTAATGGGCAGTTGGGAACTATTTGCGCATGCAATGGTAATCTGACCCAGATGGGAAGTTTCCACAAGTCCACCTAATTATACCACACTGACCACTTCCCTCAGAGAAAAAAAGAAACACCAAAATTAGTTAGAGAAAAGGCAAAACAACAACACTAATTCTTACGGCCTTCTCGGAAGCGAATCGCAGGCAAATAAGGTAACGCTCTTGAACACCTTTCCAAGTCACTTTTAACTTCATTATGTGCATCAGTGAAAAAAGTGCTTGACAGTTAAAAAACTATTGAAGTTAAATGATATGTTTTGTGCTTGCTACTGTATACATGATCTATAATTGCTTTACTGTAAACATAAAGAAGATGTAAACAGAAGCACGTGGTGGAAATGAATCTCATTGACTGGTGCGTTTTAACACTCGAGTATTCTTCCACAATATAGTTCCAAGGCCTAGTTAGCTTCTTGCTTTACTTGCGTTCAGTAAATTGTTGTTGTAATATAGAATATAACGTTGTAATGTAATACACTATCACCAATCGTAGAAAATTCAGTTCTCAAGTTTTGAACACCAGTCCTAAACCGTAGGGTTTGTCTATTGCCTCAACGCCATCTTGGCGTGCAAAATGGAAGCAAGATCGGTAAAAGTGAGGTTTTTTGCTTTTTCCTTTAACATCTGTGAGGAAATCCTCTAAGGAATGGTGAAAAGGTTATATTATATTGAATATATTCAATAAGTTTTCGGTGAAATATCCTACCGTGGCTATAAAGATCTGGTAAAGCGTGATAATGACCATGCAGTAAACGCAAAGAGCATTCCAAACAACACATGAAAAAAAGCGTGAAGTGTTATCTCAGCTGAAATCTAAGAATTCTTATAATGTAATAGTTGTGATTACTATAATAACAATGGCTCTCATATGTTCAATAATGCAATGGTTTATGTAACAACAAACAGAACAGTTAAATTCAGGTTATCTGAACGAGGTAAATTGGGCAGTGGCTACAATAATATTGTTGTTTGGATGCACTTTTGCAGATATTGTGTTAACCAATAGCGTACAAGAGGTGGAGTTCTTTGTGGAGTACGGAGGAATATACTACTTTATTCTAACAGCAAACAGATTATAGGAGCCTAGTTCTTGTCATTTCCCTAAACCAAAGCTTAAGCCGGTGTCCCACGGTCCAACTCTTTTGACCAAAATTTTTGTATCCAATGGAATTGCACACAAAAGAAACAGTGTCTGTCACACTATTTTCTCTATTGTTTTAGATGCACCTGAAGATGACATTCATCGATTCCAGATGCTGATATTGGATTTTTCGAAACAGTGTGTGTCCCTCAGATAAGACTGCCCTCTTAAGTGACTGCTAAATTTAATGAGCTATTTGAAGTAAGTTGGCGACTGTTTAAGTTTTTATAGAATTAAACTGTTCCTAAACCTTAGCATTAGAAACTGTATATATGCTAATTTCTGAAGTAACAATAAAGTTTCGGTTAAAAGTAACACTTCCCGTAACAACGATATAAGTTGTCATACTCGCTGAAATGTTGTTGTTTTCTAGTGCCTTGCACCTGGCAATGAAGCCATTAGCATTCGTGCTTTCCAATACTTTTGAACTGTAGTTTCTTCTGATCTTAATGCTTCACAGGTCTTCAAGTGGTCTTCGTTCATTTCTGCTGGATCGTTACACAGGACACATATTGGTGAGGCTGAGATACCAATTCTGTAGAGATGACTTGCCAAGCAGTCATGATTTGTCAATAGTCGGAAGGCTGCAACCGCTGTTTTCCTTGGTCTCTGGGGGGTTATATCTGGATTGGAAAGTAGTGTAATCCATTTTTTATCTTTGGCATTTGTTTCTATTTCTTGTAGGTATGAATGAGAAAAATTTTTAATGATCAAGCGTTTTATTGAGGAATATGAGAAATTGAATTTAGACTTTTGTTTTATTGTTGTGCCTTTCTTTGCAAGTGAGTCTGCAGCTTCACTCCCCATGACTCCACAGTGTGCTGGAATCCATTGGAGCTGAACAGTCTTATTAACTTTTTGGAGTTGTGTTAACATTTTGTAGCATTCTCTAATTTTTGTTGACTTCTTTGTAGTATTTGAACATATTCCCTGAATTGCAGCTTTAGAATCTGAAATAATTACTGCCTTGTTAAATTTATTTAAGGGAAGATTTAATAATTGTCGGAGAGCCTCTATTTCTCCATCATAATTTGTTGTGTCTCTGCCAACAGAATGATAAAAGGAAAAATGTGAACACGTAACTCCACCTCCAGTAAGGTTTTCCTTCGAGGATCCATCAGTATATATGTGCAGCCATTCTTCTGTGGGATACCTAGTATTGATTGTTTCCAGAGCTAGAAGTTTTTGTATTTCTTTTGGTGTGTCTGATTTACTTATTTCCTCTATTAATTCCAAACTGAAGGTAGGTTGCAATAATTCCAATGGATTTTCTCTAATAAGTAGATTTTCTCTGGTGTTAGGAATGTTCAATTTGGATTTAATCTGTGTTACCTTTTCTAGGAAACTACTATGAGTTTTAAGGATTGAAGGGGGGAGGTTCTCTTCTGTACATTTAGAGTTTGGCAGTCGTAACATTTTCTCATGTTGGAGCAATGCTTGTTCTTCTATTTTTGTTGTTACTGATGGGATCCGTGTTAAGGCAATCATGGCATCAATAGGTGTGGATTTAACTGCTCCAGTGATTAGGCGAAGAGCCTGATTTTGTATTTGTTCAAGTTTATTGATGTTAGCATTTGCTGCTGTTATTAAAGCTTCAGAACAGTACAAGAGGTTTGGTTTAACATACATATTGTATGTTGTGTTAAGGACTCTCCTTGAGCAGCCCCATTTAGCACCAGCTAACCTTTTCAGGATTTGGAGTTTCTTTTCAACCTTTTCTGAGATGTTTGTTATATGTTTTTTTCAACTAGCTTTCTGTCGAAAGTGATGCCTAAGTACTTGGTATCATCAACTGCTTTGAGTGGTTTACCATTATAATTTATGTTAATATTAACTGGTTTGTATTTTAGTGTAAATAATTCATAATTTGTTTTTTCCACACTCGCTGAAATGTTAAACCGCTAATTTCCTTGCGGTTATCCCAAAATGTGCTGATATTCAAGCCCTTGTGTAATATACAATATAATAACACAGTAAGACACGAATTTTACGCTCTTATATCAAGGTAAGTCATGACTAATTCAACACTACCCCAGAAAAATACCTGCATTACCAAATCTTAAGTTTCTTATTCACAAATGAAACATTTTTACTCCTTGAGTTTTTAAATTCTAAGAACTCTTTCCGTTTTCTAATTTTCAGAACAGACATACGTGCTAATTCTGATCTCTGAGCTCTAAATAGGCAAACCTTGAGTTAATGGACCTCTTGTCGACCGAACACGCAACTGCCGTAAGTATACTGGTTTATAACTAATTACTTTTGCTTCTTAGCCCCTAACTGGTACACCAAAGAATCTTAACAGATAAGGAATTCCTCAGGGCCCATATCAATTATGAGATTGTTTTGGTAGGAAAAAAATCTATTGGGTGGAATGTAAATATTAGTTATTACTAATCTAAAATTATATTCAATGCTTCTGATCATCCCTTACAAAATTAAGGTACATAAATACAGAATCTACTCATCTACTATGGAGATTTACCTGCCCAAATGAAACTTTGCATATTAACTTAAAATATACTGTTCTTCTAAACTAAATAATATCAGCAATTTAGACAACATATTACATTTAGATTGTTTAGTGTCATTATCAGTCAAATTCGGTCTTTTTACCTATCTAAAACACTTTGGATACAAATCTCTGGAGCATTCCAAACACAAAGGTGGTGCTCGACATCTGGCACACGCTGTTGATGTTTTCCTGTCCTTAGATGGGTACACCGAGACTTTTTCCTCTTTGATCCAGTAGTTTGGAGTATCTATAATCTCTTCCCCGCCCATTTTCTACACTCAGGTACAGCAAATCCAAAATAATGAAAGTGATATTAAGACAAAAAATGTTCACCAAAGGTACACCAGGGTCCTTGGGACCCCATCGCCTTTATAGAAGCAAAACTACTGTAGACACACCTGCAACAATGATGTGGGCTTATAGTCAACAGAAAGCTAGGAGAATACCATAAAGAGCACGCCAGTACTACCACACATATTGTGGCACTAATAAAAATAAATTTCCATCGGGTCTCTAGGACCCAGGTGTACCAATTATGGGTTAAATTGCCTTGCTATTTCTTGACAAACCATAGTTCCTGGTTCTTACATTATGTTTTGATTATAACATGGAAAATGTTTATCGTAATTATTTATAAATCATTACTTCAGAAAGTTATTAATCTTACCAGTCAACAACTGCAATATCACATTAAAAACACTGTTCTTTCTACCGGACATAGGCTAAAAAAATTATTCCATCTCCTAAATCACTTAAAACGTCATATAAGATAGATTCGATGTCAAGTTTTATCCACGGATAAAGCAACAGAAAACTAAATAAATCATATTCTGCTGTACAGTAATCTTCACACTTCTGCGGTGACACACACTCTTCAACGCACCTTCTCCATTCACTCTGACAATTAACTAACGCTACTCAAGCCAGTCTGCTTATATAGTGTCTATATTACCAGCGATCTTTTCTGGAAATCGAAGGTTGTCAGCTTCTCTCGTGAGCTAGTACCTGAACCTCGAATGCTCTTAGAAAATATGTGCAACGGCATTTGCTCTGAGCCGCCGATTGTCGTCTGTTGTGTAGCGGCGGTTACAAATGCAATGGTGTGAGGTATCAGTCACTTCTGAGGCGTAGCTGCCGCGATAGTATGTATCCTTTAGTAAGATAAAACCGTTTTAACAATCAAGCATCCTCAGGCTTTTAACCAAAACCTTATGTGGTCACAGCAGCCTTTGCAAGTGCATAGTTTGGTGATGAAGTCAAATGAATTTTCTGTGTCCATAAACATAGAGAAGATTCAACCACAGTTATTAAAACAATTGATGCCATAGGGATCGGACAGGATAATCAACCTTAAAAATCTGATATGTTGCACTCACATGACTTTCTCTACTCTTGTACTAACCATTCTTACAAACTCTTATTCCTATATCTTCTTCGTGTTAGTTGAGATAAACATTTGTACAAATTATCTTATTGCTTATTTCCTTGTAGGTACAAGGGGAATATGGGAATACAGTAGGCTTTGAGGGATAGTCAAATTCCGTTCTCTTTGCACACGTAACATATAAAAATATGAATAGCAACCTTCCATTTGATAAAAGTTTCACTATTGAAAAACTCACACAAATAACGAGGAATATCTCCGAAATGGTTCAGTCCACAAAGAATCACAAAGTGTGTTTTAACGAGACCTACATTTTTGTATAGTAAGATGTGGTCTATTAATTAAGCTTTACCACTTAAGCAAAACCCACGGAGAGTAAAGAGGACTACGTGTGCTATAGCCAGAAATTTCGAAATAGGTATACATTTCATTTGCCATAACAATATCTTAAACACTTTAATCAAAATTGTTGCAGCCAATTTTCGAGAAAATAAAAATTTTCTGAAAAATGTCTATCTAAAGCGTAGTTTAGGGTATAGGAATGTTCTTCAAAATGTTCGTGTTGCATCTTTGAAGATAATGGACTTAAATACCAATTTGGTTTTTAACCGACTTTTTTTTAATTATGCTGTTCATAGACACGTGCGGACCTTTTTCTGAAAATACTTTTCAGAAGGCGGCGCCCTGGCCGAGGGGTTAAACTGTTCGCCTACCACCTAGGTGGCGCGGGTTTCAACCCATGGGCCCGCATGTGGTATTCCTGGTGGACGAAGCGGCTTCAGAACGGGTTTTCTCCGAGTTCTCCGGTTTCTCTAGCCACTCATTCCATGGTCACATATCCAATCATCTATTTCGCCTGTATTTCATATCATCCTCTTCCTCGCTATCATACCTGGTGCTGAGCTGACCACCCACTTCCAGGTGTTCATTCTTTCTGGTCCATAGGTTCCTGTGCTCCCCGACAGGCGTGTGACCCTAGGCACTGGCTTGCAAGTCCTAGGGGATATAAGTCCTACATACGGGGAGGGTAATCAGGGAAAGCAGAAGAAGCTTTTTTGGATTCAAGGGGCCTCAAAACATATTTCCGGTGAAATCTCGACATCGAATTTTTGGGTGGAATACAATACTTTCGCTACTAGATAGGGACTTATGACATAGTCCAAATTTCGAATTTTTGACCAAGTTTGGTCAGAAGCTCAGTGGGGTCCCCTCTCAAATCATGAGTTGTATGGACAGGTAAGCGTCCTTCTTAAGAGGAGGAGGAGGCACTTGGAATTTTCCTTGTGCACATTGGCTGGTTGTCCGCAGGGACTGAGGTAGAGTGCACCGCTGGCTGCATACTCGAAGGGGTCTTACCTACCTCCTGCATGCCCAATACTCCCCTATCACTGATACGCGCTTGGGAATTTGGGATCTAGAATTAGTAACCCTCCAGTGATTGATCCACATACGTACATATAGTTTATTCATAAACACCACTAGTGCTCTGCTAGCAATCCCTTCCTTATTCTTCCCACTTTTCATCTTACAGCAACCAACTTACTTGAGCAGTTATGTGCTTGCAATTTCAATTAGCCACATCTTGCCTATAGGTATTAAAAATCCGTGTTACAGTCACATAGTCTCTTCTGTTAGTTACTTTTATATAACTGCCATAAATTACAGTTACTTTCTTTAACTACTTCATATAAATCGAAATAAACAAGGAATAAAATTCATGGATAACGCTATCTGGTAAAATAAAATTAAATAATCTTTTCACGATATCGCCAAAAAACTAAACAGTGAAACTAGTTTTAAAAAATCTGTTGTGTTGCACTCACATGACTTTCTCTACTCTTGTACTAACCATTCTTACAAACTCTTATTCCTGTACCTTCTTCGTGTTAAGATAAACATTTGTACAAATTATCTTATTGCTTATTTCCTTGTAGGTACAAGGGGAATATTAGAATACAGTAGGCTTTCTGCGATAGTCAAATCTTTTAAAGCTTTAGGATTCTGTTGCCTTTGCCCACTTAACATACAAAAAAATGAACAACGATGATCCTTTTCACGAAAGTTCTAAGTTTTCCGAAACTCACACACATAACAAAGAACATCTCCGAAATGGTTCACCGTACAAGAAAATTTATTCAGACATAAATTGTGTATTTTAGCAAGATCTGCATTTTTTGTATAGTATGATTTGGTCTATCTCTAACGGTTTACCAGTTATGCAAAAGTCGTCCAGAGTAAATACGACTACAGAGGCTATAGCCAGAAAATTCAAGATATACATTTCATTTGTCATAAAAATATCTCAAACATATGACATTTTAATCAAAATCGTTAGAGCCGTTTTCAAGAAAATCAAAATTTTCGAAAAATTTTCCATGTAAACGGTAGTTTAGGGTGGGGCTATTTTCTTCAAAATCTTCGTGTCGCATCCTTGAAAGACATTAAACTTAAATACCAACTTTGGTTTATAACCGACTTTTCATTTCTGAGTTATGCTGTCCACAGACTGATAGACACACACAGACACACACACACACACACACACACACACACACACACACACACACACACACACACACACACACACACTTTTCTTAGATTCAGGGGGCCTCAAAACATATATGTCCGGTGAAATCTCGACATCGAATTTTTGGGTGGAATACAATACTTCCCCTACTTACCAGTAGAGAAAGTAAAATGTAACAAAATTATTGAAAAATTCAAACCATAACTAATGCGTAAGTCCGATATGACTGATTACAATGGAAATATTATACTCCACCTAAAAATTCGATGTTGAGATCTCACTAGAAATATATATTTTCAGGCCCCCTGAATTTAAAAAAAGAAAAAAAACAACATTAGAAAAAGCGCCGTGCGTGGAAAATGTTTTAGAAACCTTTATTTTCTTGAAAATGGCTCTAACGATTTTTATTAAAATGTCATGTTTAGCCTAATACTAATCTAACACTAGTTATATCTTAGATTGTCCCATATATGCACTATCACCCTTATGATGTAATGTTTTGTCTTACGACCTCTCTACACATTCCTATTTGTTGCGATGGTAAACTGAAGTCTTGCTGCAGTTTCGCAACCTGCGTTTCGTATTGCTTCTTTTGTCTTGTCTGTCCGTATAATTATGTATTCAAAATGTGGTCTGTGTTACGATGTGTCCCCCCATTTCCATTTGGTTCTCATAGTTTCTCATGTAATTTTTGTGTTCACATTCTATTACTTCTTGTTACTGGTCTTTCCTAGTATTTTTATTTGCATACCTTGTAGCACAAGACGTCTGCCCATCTTGCTCTTGATCTTCCATGGTTTCTGCTTCAGTGTAAGTGTGCCATATGGTAGTCGACTGAGCCCATCTATCGTGGTGAAGCTTTGCGACGTGCCCCGTTCACTTGCGTTGCATTCTTGCATCCTACTCTACTAGAGGGCGTGATTTCTTGGAGACTTCAACACTCATTTTGATTCTTTTGCCATCTTAAACTGTATATTTTAATTTTACCAGGATCTGGTATAATTTCCCACGAAATCTGATATGAAACAGGAAAAATTAAACCTTCGAAAATAATTATTATAATTTGAAATCTCTGGTAGTTTTATTAAGGGGACAAGGTAGTGATTCGTACACGATTTCAGTATTTCAAAACATAACGTTAGTTGACGATATATAAGCTCCTGCTGCTCAGATCAAAATTTAATTTGGGATGAATATTTGTTGATTCATTGTGATTACATTTATATAGAGAACATCCAGACAATTATTTAAAATGGGCATGTAATAAGGCAAAAACTGATAACATGTTTTTGAAAAAATATAATATATATACGAGTACTACTAACGGTACAAATTCCTTCTACAACATTCAAGCATATGTGTTGAAACTTTTGTAGTGCACTAGGCAATGTGTATTTATAACTTTTAACCTAAATTTACTTAAATATCTCTGGCTATATTCAAAAGAAGAAATATTTAACTTTTGTAAAAAGAAAAAGTAAATTTTTTTGCACAAATATTTTTTTTAAATTTCCTGTTTTGGATTTTTCCAATAACAATGGGTTACGTTTGTAGTGTACATGCTTCTGGAACTACTGTAAAATTTTCATTCAAATAGGTTCAGTCGTTTTGAAAAAAAAAATGTACCTGAGTTTGAAAAATGTTGTTGTTGTTGTTGTTGTTTTCTAGTGCCTTGCATCTGGCAATGAAGCCATTAGCATTCGTGCTTTCCAATACTTTTGAACTGTAGTTCCTTCTGATCTTAATGCTTCACAGGTCTTCAAGTGTTCTTCATTCATTTCTGCTGGATCGTTACACAGGACACATATTGGTGAGGCTGAGATACCTATTCTATAGAGATGACTTGCTAAGCAGTCGTGATTTGTCAATAGTCGGAAGGCTCCAACCGCCGTTTTCCGTGGTCTCTGGGGGATTATATCTGGATTGAAAAGTAGTGTAATCCATTTTTTATCTTTGGCATTTGTTTCTATTTCTTGTAGATATGAATGACAAAATTTTTTTATGATCAAGCGTTTTATTGAGGAATATGAGAAATTGAATTTAGACTTCTGTTTTATTGTTGTGCCTTTCTTTGCAAGTGAGTCTGCAGCTTCGTTCCCCATGACTCCACAGTGTGCTGGAATCCATTGGAGATGAACAGTCTTATTAACTTTTTGGAGTTGTGTTAACATTTTGTAGCATTCTCTAATTTTTGTTGACTTCCTTGTAGTATTTGAACATATTCCCTGAATTGCAGCTTTAGAATCTGAAAGAATTACTGCCTTGTTAAATTTATTTAAGGGAAGATTTAATAATTGTCGGAGAGCAATGTATATAGCCTCTATTTCTCCATCATAATTTGTTGTGTCTCTGCCAACAGAATGATAAAAGGAAAAATGTGAACACGTAACTCCAGCTCCAGTAAGGTTTTCCTTGGAGGATCCATCAGTATATATGTGCAGCCATTCTTCTGTGGGATACCTAGTATTGATTGTTTCCAGAGCTAGAAGTTTTTGTATTTCTTTTGGTGTGTCTGATTTACTTATTTCCTCTATTAATTCCAAATTGAAGGTAGGTTGCAATAATTCCAATGGATTTTCTCTTATAAGTAGATTTTCTCTGGTGTTAGGAATGTTCAATTTGGATTTAATCTGTGTTACCTTTTCTAGGAAACTACTATGAGTTTTAAGGATTGGAGGGGGGAGGTTCTCTTTTGTCCATTTAGAGTTTGGCAGTCGTAACATTTTCTCGTGTTGGAGCAATGCTTGTTCTTCTATTTTTGTTGTTATTGATGGGGTCCGTGTTAAGGCAAGCATGGCATCAATAGGTGTGGATTTAACTGCTCCAGTGATTAGGCGAAGAGCCTGAATTTGTATTTGTTCAAGTTTATTGATGTTAGCATTTGCTGCTGTTATTAAAGCTTCAGAACAGTACAAGAGGTTTGGTTTAATATACATTTTGTATGTTGTGTTAAGGACTCTCCTTGAGCAGCCCCATTTAGCACCAGCTAACCTTTTCAGGATTTGCAATTTCTTTTCAACCTTTTCTGAGATGTTTGTTATATGTTTTTTCCAACTTAGCTTTCTGTCGAAAGTGATGCCTAAGTATTTGGCATCATCAACTGCTTTGAGTGGTTTACCATTATAATTTATGCTAACATTAACTGGTTTGTATTTTAGTGTAAATAATTCATAATTTGTTTTTTCCACATTGATAGTCATGAGGTTTTTGGAGCTCCATTCATGTACTTTGTTTAGGGCTGTTTCTATTCTGTCTTTAATTAATTCAGGTTTTTTTGAAGAGCCTGAAGTCCAAATGACTACATCGTCAGCAAATAGAGCAATTTTGGTTTCTAAAGTTGTTATTATTGATGGAAGGTCATTTATATATATGTTAAAGAGTGTTGTGCTCAGAACAGCACCTTGTGGAAGTCCTCGGTGTGTTTGTTTATATTTGGAAATGTATGTATTATATTTTGTGGCACAAAATCTTTGTGAAATAAACTGAGTTATCCACTTAAGCATGTTACTTTTCACACCTATTGATTGCAACTTATCAACTAATTTGTTTCTCCAGACTGAGTCATATGCTGATTTAAAATCAATGAATACTGGCAAGGTATCCTCCTTTCTATTGAAAGCTTCCTTGATGTCTTGGCTTAGTAGGAGTACATTTTCACTTGTACTATGATTCTGTCTGAAGCCGGTCTGTGAACTATTAATTAAGCTGTAATATTCTAGGAACCAGTTAAGTCTAGATGCCACCATTCTTTCCATCACTTTTGCAATAACACTGGTCAAAGATATTGGTCTGAAACTATTAATATTGTTTGAGGGTTTGTTTTTCTTTAAAATCGGGATGATAATGGCTTTTTTCCAGTCGGAAGGTACAGTCATTCTCCAACACGTGTTATACAGTTTAAGTAGGATTTCTTTTCCTTTCCTGCCAAGGTGTTTAATAAACTCTGGGTGGATCTTGTTAGGTCCAGGAGATTTGTTGTTCTGTAATTGTTCTATTGCTAAATCCAGTTCTGTTTCATTAAAATCCTGAATAAAAATATCATTTCGTATACCTTTTGGCTTACTAGTTTCTCTGATAGTTTTTTGGATAGCCTTATCTTGTTTTTTATACGCTTGGGGTATTCTTTGTGACTAAGCATAAAACTTGTTAAGGGATTCTGCTATTTCCCTATCTGTAGTTAAGCTTTTGTTATTATATTTTAATGGTTCAGTTGTATTTTTTGATAATTTTGTTTTATTAAGGAATTTGTATATTTTATTTCCATCTTTCCTATAGTCCATATGTTCTACAAAATTTGTGAAACTGGCCCTTTTTGCTGTAATTGATTCTTTCTTAAAAATGGCTGCTTTTCTTCTCCAATTTTGTACATCTTCTGGACACTTGGTTCTTTCGGCTTTGACTAGTTTGAAAAATGTCAAGTTACACAAAACTACATTTAAAGAAAAGTGTGTCATCTCTGAAGCCCTCTTTACCCAGCATGGCCCAGCACTCCGCCATATTTAGATGGGGTAATTTAAAGCCTTAAATGAGCCGGTACCCTTACAACATATATATAATTTTGAAGAGGAAGGTTTCTACTTTTTTTTAAGATGAAAAACAAAAAATTGACTTTTTGAGTCCAAATCACTACCCTGTCCCCTTAAGGGACCCACCAAGTTTGGCATGCTTAGGACGGTATAAGTTATGTTGATCTCTTAATTTCAGGACATTGCAGTGCTGAACGCCTCAAAGCATGGTTAGTATGGGGCTAGACTTCGATATTTCTGAGTGATGTGATTTCCAATCCCAGGAATATAGACAAATTTCTAGCAGTACACGGATACACAGGATTTGCTGTCATAGATTTATGTCTAATTTACATGAGTATATAAAGGCTGTGGCAACAAAATCAATTTAGATAAATTTAAAGGCAACAAGAGTGCAGCGACATAAAAGAACGGAAGCACCAAATGGTGGCTCATTATATTTCCATTGTGGACGAAACAGGCTATTATGTTCAAAGCCTTTTAATATTTGTATAGCCGCTGATTGGCTATTTGAAAGAGATACGATAGCGCAATTAACAAACCGTGCTCCACCAAATCTTTCCCAGTCCACCGCAAATCCCTGCCCGCGCCGGTAATCGAACAAGGGTCCCTTTGGGCCACAACGTCCAAATACAATCTAGCGCAGCTGTTCTGATGCGGTCGTTAGGCACTCAAATCTCACAACGGAATGAATGTTTTGCATATATTCATTTTTGTGCAACTCTCAAATGATAACTGACAATTTTGAAATAATAAATTTAAGGTAATGGAAACCTATATGGAGCATATATAATATGGATGGATGTTACACCAGGTATTGCACGAAACGATACAGACGTATATCCGTGAATGGATGATCAATTTAAGAAATGAATAAAGTATTGGCGAATTTAAAACAATAACAAGAATAATCCTAAGCTTGGAGACAGAAGGATTTAAAATGAATTTTGAGCAGACTGAATATATGGTAGTTGCAGGAGGAGACATTATGCGAATAAATGATAAAATAAAATAATTGAGGCAGTATTTCTCAGTAAGTCCTCTACAATAATTTATTTGTTTATAAGTCCTCTGTATCTAGAATATATAATATAGGAAACATAGGCAGCCTCCTGTAATAATTTGTTATATAGTTGGCCTATGTTGACTTTCTTTTGTCTTCTGTAAATTAATGAATGGTGGAAAGAAGTGTTTGAAATTGACTTTTGTCTTTAAATGCGAATAAGTATATTTAAAAGTGTGATTGTCGACGAATTAAGTGATATTAGTAAAGTTTGAACCGCACTATGAACGGTCTGCATAATATTTGAACATTAATCAGAAGGATTGATCAGATGTAAGTTGGTTTGTATAATAACGACGAATCCGCCATAATTTAGCGGATTATTTAGTGAAGTGAAAAGTGTGAAAATTAAAGTTTGAGACTTGTTTATTAATATGAAAGAGTAATCAAAGTAACTTCTAACTTCATATAAAGTAGTAGTAGTATAATAGCATGATATTACAACACCAACGAGTTAGTAAGAAACATTAATTACTAAAAACGTCGCACCAACGTGTGCCTAGTGGGTACAGTAATTCATTGCTACATAACCGAACAATTTAAATACCTTGGCTCTGTTATAGATCAATCAGTTAAAAGCGAAAGAGACATCAACAAAACAATAATGCTAGAAGACAATGAGCACTTTAAGTGGGTTTTCATGAAATAGGATTATAACTAGAACTACAAAATTAAATATAGTGAAAATTAAAGTTGAGAGTACTTTAACGTATGGAAATGAAAGCTGCACAGTGAAGAACAAGATTGTTGACGACAGAAATGGACGGATTGAGAAGTATGAGAGTATCAAGAATGGAGTACCTGAGAAATGCCTATATAAGCGCGGGTAAAAATATAGACGAACATATTGTTGACAGATTAGAAACAAGGGTATGGACACGTTGAGAGAATGATGGAAGAAAGATTATCAAAAATTACTAACTGGTCGACTTCAGTGAGGAAGGGCCTGTCTTACTTGGAAGGACGGTATCGATAAAGTCATCAAGAAAAGGGGATTGGAAGAGGGACAGAGGAAAGATGGAACACATTGGAGAACTGGTACAGGACTGCAAGGCAACCGCTGAAAAGTGTAAAACCTGAAAACAAAGAAAGAAAAGAACGAGGTCCGGTTGTTCTTACTGCCTTGTCTATTATCACGGACTACACACAATAGTTCAGTATGGGAACCACATTTCATCTCTCGTCTTCACTAAGAGCCAGAAGGAAGCCCGCTCATGCCACTTCCGTCACTATGACTGGATCTGTCCCTGAGCCACCTGATGTTTATTCGGGAAGCTATTTCCAGAGTTTCATTCTAAATTAAAAATTAGCATTTTAAATGCTGAACAATGCCTAAAATATTACAATCGAGAAAACAAACTGGCCTAAAATTGTATTTTGCCCTTTTCCTTAATATTGCACATTTTTGTTGAAAATTTAGTATTTAGAAACCAATTTCCATAAGGTTTGCTGCAAATTTTACAAAGAGACCAGAAATGTTGCGAAAAATTTCACATGCGTACCCACATTCTCCGTTCGGTATTATTTAAGTCAATCACCACCTTTTCCTTCTCATTCCTATGATTAGTAAAAATCTGACGAGTTGCACTCACATGACATTTTCTGCTGTTGTACCAACTATTCTTACAAACTCTTACTCCTATATGTTCATGTTTGTCCAGATAAATATTTGCAGAAATTATGTTATTGTTAACCTTCTTGTTCTCTTTGCACCGCCAAGAAATAAAAAGTGAATAACGACCTTCCATTTCAGAAAAGTTTAAATGTTTCAAAACTCCTACAAATAACAAGGAATATCTCCGAAATGGGGCACTCCACAGAAAATGCATTTGGGCATAACTTGTGTGTTTTAACAAGATCTACATTTTTCATATATTAAGATTTGGTGTATCTCTTACGGTTTACCAGTTCTGCAAAAGTTGTTACAGGAGTACATGGGCTATAGCCAGAAAATTCAAAATATACGTTTCATTTCAGAATAAAATATCTTAAACCTGTGGCACTTTAACCAAAATCGTTACAGCCATTTTGAGAAAATCAAACTTTTCGAACAAGTTTGAAGAGTAGTTCATGGTGAAGGAATTTTCTTAAAAATATTCGTGTCGCATATTTGAAAAATATTAAACTTAAATACCAACTTTGGTTTTTGACCTACTTTCCATTTTTCTAAAAATGTGTTAGAGAAAGTAAAACGTAGAACTGCCTACTGCATATGTTTAGCATCGTGCATAATGCACACGCTGTAAGGGTGCATACCTTACATAATTGTTGTATAAGAAGTAGGTACAGACAGAGTAGGTTGTTGGCCAAATCGATTTCTTGGGCTAATCCCATTATCATGGTAGAGCTTGCTGCTCAACTGAATTATGTAATGTTAAATTACGTAAGCTTATTCTCGGGGATGCGAGGAGGAGGTCCACTAAGTGAGTTACAGCGGTCGGGTGGGGGGTGGGGGGGGTATTAACAGCACTTAAAATACTGACTTGCCATAAAATTTAATAATTTCCCGTCCTCCTTCAATATATTTGTATGTGCGTGCGTTAGGGATTTCCCGGGTGAAAGTAAATTAGGATGCATGGGCGTTCTTCTCATCTAATTTTCAGCAACGAGACAATTCTCCTTGGAGATTTTAACTGCGCGCGTTGTCTCCGTCGCGCACAGAATGCAACTCTACACTTAGACAGACAGATAATAAAGGACAATTTAGCATTTTGGTGAAAGAAGAACAGCATCGATAATCAGATAGCTATAAGAAATACAGCACAAATAAAATACATGCGCTCTTTCCAATGGTTTTCTACAAACGATTCGTCTCTTGAACGTATTCTTGCAGATATTTCAACGAAGAGGTTTAATTATAAATATGCATTAAAAGCTAGGTATGTGAGTTATATTCACAAGACTTTGTCTACCCATTTTGAAAAAAAAAACTATAACAAAAGCTTGTTCTGTTTATTGCACATTACTCGACATTAACATTTTAAGAAAGAAAGAAAGAGAGAGAGAGAGAGAAAGAAAGAGAGAAAGAAAGAGAGAAAGAAAGAGAGAAAGAAAGAGAGAAAGAAAGAGAGAAAGAAAGAGAGAAAGAAAGAGAGAAAGAAAGAGAGAAAGAAAGAGAGAAAGAAAGAAAGAAAGAAAGAAAGAAAGAAAGAAAGAAAGAAAGAAAGAAAGAAAGAAAGAAAGAAAGAAAGAAAGAAAGAAAGAAAGAAAGAAAGAAAGAAAGAAAGAAAGAAAAAAGAGGGAGGTAGGGAGGGAGAGAGGGAGGGAGGATGGAAGGATGGGAGGAAGGATGGAAGGAAGGAAGAAAGAAACGACTGCACATTTCCTTTAATTTAAAAAGGTGAAAACTGAAATGGAGTATTTACGACATTACTTATGGGCGCTTTTTAAGCACTCTATATTAGAGTAAAAGACCATTCAATTTGGCGCAGAGGCCCCTTTATCAGGCTTCAGGTTCCTTTACGTCTCGTAAATCTAACGGGACACGGGACCACCTGCTTTACTCCCCTTCCAAAGGAAGCAATGCTAAGGATTTTTATACCGGATAAAATCCATCGACATCCGCTGGGTTTGAACCCGCGACCTCGGGACCTCTAAGGAACGGTCAAATATTCTAAGAGCCGGCCCTTATGGGAGGTCTTTGAAATTTCCTTGTCTTGGTATGCACACGAGAGGGTGGGGGAAGAGAACTCCAATTTTGCTCGTTAGGAGTGCAAAATCTTGACCTCCAGAAGATAGCTTATTAAAGAATTGTTCACAAATGCAGAGCCCATTATTAGAAATTATAATGAAACCAAGGTATCGATGGAATACAATATCTTCTCGACGTGTATATATCTGATAGACAATGTAAAATGGAGCATAATTGGACAATCTGGAGAACAGTCTGAAAATTAAAATTTTAATTAATGTAAAAACAAATATTGGCTCGCTGTACAACTTTTGGAAAACTAAAATCAGTAGCAAAAGAAAAGCAAAAAAGAGGAATATTACAGGTGAGTTATTGAATTATTGTAACTTATCTGTTAGTGTACCTCATATGAGAAAGAAGAGAGAAATGCCGCGCATTTAAAAGGGAATATTTGCCTTTGGCAACTTTCAACGTTTCCTAATTTGAATATTTATAGCGATAATATAAATTCGCTTTCGCAACCATCAATCCAAAGTGTCATGGTATTTTTCTCCCGCTGTTCGCAAATCGCCCCCCGACGACGGCGACGTAAGTCTTGAAGCGCGCGCGCGCGCGTCCACAAGAATGATTGGCACATATCGAGCGCTAATACATAAAAATCGAACAGGGGAAAGACATTAGAAGACTTGGAAGCCCACGTCCGCAAGGATGATTGGCACGTATCGGGTATTAATAAATAAAAATCGAACATGGGAAAGACATTAGAACAGGCAGGCGCCTGTTATTAATGGTGCTACCCCCTTGATGCTTCTCAATATGCGAGGAAATAACATAAATGTTGCAGATGGATAAATCGCTTTCCTCGCTTCGGAAATTCCCTGTCTGCCGTTCTCTCTTCTTGGTCAAAACTGTACTTTGTCTCAGAATGGAGCAGAAGCGACTGTTTTAGACAGTTGATAGTAAAAGTGGGGCCTCTAGTAGCTCACGACAGTGTTAAAAATAGATACTTCCTTCACTCAATGCTCAAAAGATTTTGACACGCCGATAATGGCAACTTTGTATTCTTGTGGAATATGACCATCTCACCACTGTAGTTGTATCCAATAACCTTCGTAACTCGGCAAGAGAATGTGGGGTAAGTGAGGCAAGTTCAATCGCTACCTTCCCTCTTGTCCCCATGCCTGATTTAAGGCGTTGCTCCACATGTAAACATTGACTATTATTTTGTTTTTCATCTAGTAGGTCATTGCAGCCAACATTTGGTAAATATTCATCATTTTAGACGGAATGCCTGGTGAAAGCATAGTTTTCATATAGTCTTTATGCTTGCCCTTTTGCAAGTGATCCATTATAAAAACCGCCTGATACAAGGGAGCAAATACGGCTTTCTTCATGCCTTGTACATTGGGAATGCTCTTCTTGATGGCACTTCTGTTAATAGTTACGCATTCCTTGATAACACTCTTTAACAGCACTCCGAGACGTTTGGATAATGATTTATGTATTCTTTTTTATTATTTCACACTCTGGACCATAAATTTGAATTTAATTGTAATTCTCAAATGCTTTGGCATCCCCAAACTTGTATAGCACATTTTTGCTGTTACCTCGGATCTTTCCCATATTATTTCAGCATCTGCTACCTCAATTGATCCCTGAAAGTTATAGGAACACTCCCCTTCTTCTGTGTTCTTTACTCCAGGCTTGGCATTCATCTTTTCCTAGAGCCTCTTGTTTTATGTGCGTCTGCTGCGATATCTGGATAACAGATCACAGTCAATAACAATACCATTTAATATATCTACAGCTATCCCTAACCCATACAAGGAGGTATGACCACGTTTGTAATATGTTCCATCACTTACATCTATTACATTCTTTCCCGCAAGTTCAGGATTTACTTCCACGTGGGTTTGTCGCACTGCTTTTCTAGAAATACGCAATGCTTCTTCCCCAACTAGCTTGCTTTCTTTTACAATGTTCTGCAGGTGCCACTTAAAATTGGAGGGGTTCATGCTTGACGTTCCCATTGACAAGAAGCCTGCCCTTGTACCTATATTTGCAAATGATAGCACCAATGGCAGTACTTTTCATATCACTGGCTGAACAAAGCTATAACCAAAAACACAACCTGAAAGGAAAGTGCTATGTTTTGGTCGCTCAGTAAATCGTTACTTCTCTCTTTATCCCACTCCAATGACAGCAGTATACATGCTAGTCATCCAATCACACCTCGACCTGAAAGTAAAGTATTCATTTTTATGGTACACTCAGTTAATCGTTACTCATTAACCTGAACTGTTTGATTCACAGCATGCACATGTGGCCAGATTATTGAACCATGGCAGGCTGATAATACAATTCGACAAATTTCACAAACTGCGCAAATTTACAGAAATGTAATTAAATTTTAATAACACCCAAGAAAGATGATTTATTGTATGTGTATTAGAAGAAAACCTTTCATTCGAAAGCAGAAATTGTATTATAATATAACGTAAATAAACAAACATGTGTAAAGCTATTTTGATAAGAATTTTAATTCCGGTGTAAGTATAGCAGCATTTGTAGAAGGGTTATATTTTTCAATATCATATTGCATTGTGTTTACTATAAAGTTTTACACGTGTTTGTGATTCTAACGTATCTATGAACACTAACCCTAATTCAATCCTCCTACGTACAATAATATCCAGCACTTACTACCTAAAACTGTGTGTATACATATACACATAAATATTAAACGAAGAATGTTTTAAGGCTAGTTCTCTAAAATACTGCAAGCAAAAATACTCAAAATCACTGAAATCGTTCACCACCATGTTTGTTTATTTGCTTTCTGTGTTCGTTCACGGTTGATAACACGCTTACCAACACACTTCAGAGCTGCCACACGCACAAATTATCCCCTGACTTCCCCCCAACACAGGTATCAAATAGCCGGGAGTTTCAAAATGCACTTTTGCATTGTAGAAGCAAATGCTATCATCACATGCGTACGGTCGTTTAAATGGTCACGTGACAGGCGTTTAAAGCGTAATTGGCTCACAGTAACTTATACATACTAATCGATATTTTTTAACAATTTTCGTCAATTTTCACTAGTTGGTCTCCTTAATTACACCGCATAATTGTATACATATTTATACATCGTTGTTCTTTTAGCAAAGTATTGTTATATTGAGTGTTGTATATAACCCGTGATACAATCCTTGGGTTAAAACGACTACAAATAAACTGAAAAAGCTATAATGAAAATACTTCTGTAAATGTATACCCATTAACATGAATTAGATAGAAAAGCAATATCTTAGAGAGAAAAAAAGGTTATAAAGGTACAGAAATATATGATAATATGTAAATAAATGTAAGTAAATATAAGCCATTATATTTATTCATTCACTCACTCACTCGTTCATTCATTCACTTATTTACTTATTTTTTTAATTATTTTGCAGTAATCCAGAGAACACCGAAATATTTTTCTATTTGTAAACTTTTTTATAACTTCTATATACATAAGTATGTTTTAGACAGAAAAACTCTATTCCAAAGAAACAAAAATTAAAAAGAAAGGAACAAAAATACTTAAAAATAAACATTTGTAGAAATGGTTTTCTTCTATATTTTCTTGTAGGTATGAAGCAACTAGGGAAATACAGTAAAAAAGGGGATAAAAAACGAATAACGACTTTCCAGTTGGGAAACGTATAAGTATTTTAAAAATCAAATCAAAAAGGAACATCTAAAAATGCTTAAATCCACCAAAAATGACCAATTGTGTGCTTTAAGGAGATCTACCTATTTTTAAGTTAAGATTTTATCTCTCTTGTAGTTTATAAGTCATTTAGACGCTCTTCCAAACAATCCAATATAGGTATATGTTTTATTTGTCATGAAAATATCTGACACATATAGTATTTTATTAAAAATCATTAGAGCTATTTTTCAGAAAATCAAAATTATTCAAACTTTCTATATAAAGGGTTGCTTGGGGTGGAGGACTTTCTTTAAAAGTCCTGTGTCGCATTCTTGGAAGTTGATGAACGTAAATACAAAGTTTGGTACTTAACTAAATTTTCAGAAAAAGACCTTTTTCTAGTTTTATTCAGAGGACTTCAAAACATGTATTTCCATTGAAATTTCGGTATGACGTTTTTGGATGGAATGCAAGTCGTAGTGAAAAGTAATAAATAATGGCGGATATATACATTTATATTTATGTAGGTAATATTAGGTTTTTTGCTTTGTGTTCACTTGCACACAAAGGAAAGCAAAATGGCTTTAGCCCCGACTCTCGGCTGTGACTCATCCATTACTCAATGTTTGTTGAACGTATAATCGTCTTATCACCGCCCTTAATACCATAGAGAGGCTGGGAAAATGCGCGCGATTACATCAAACCAACCTTGGGCGTACTTTCGCTAGAATCGATCATCGACGTGTGGTCTGCTTGCTATCAGAGGAACGATCGAAAAGGGGATTATCTGACTGAGCAGTGATTTACCCGGAGTAGGGTGAGTTATATGCAAAACAAAGCGGCTAAGCACTTCATAAGTATTTACTTGAGCTCAACTTCTCACTCCGAAATCTTAATCTAAGAGTATATATACACACATATACACACAGACAGACACACACAGAATGTCCCAAAATTAGACCGATAAACTTTGGGAGCTAATAGGTAACAACATTTTAAACACTTTTTGTTAAGGAAAGTTTTTTGCTGCGGTGCTTCGTTTAAGCGCTAGACGCGTTAATATCATAGATTACTGCCTCCCACCTAGTTTAAGTATTTCCGGCAAAATCAACTATGAAAATTAGTATTGCATTTATCTTAGTAAGGCACACAATCTTAATCAAAAAAACAAACACAGAACACATAAACAAAACACAAACATCTCATTGTCTACAGTTAATCAGATTTACTATTCAAAGTAAATGCTGGAACGCACCCCCACTGTGATTAACACAAAGAGTGCATCGGCGTGTCCTATTCTGCCGTACTCTCGCAAAGACACCAGCCATTTCTCTGCTTTAAAAGCGTGTCGGTCGAATTTTGAATGGTAAAGTTAGCTAAGACTAGAGAGGGACTTTTTCGGTTTATTTTGATGAGTCAAAAATTGGGAAAACATCAACATTAAGGTCTAATTATTTTATGAAACGTGTTTTAATGTTAGGAATAATAACCCTATTATTAAATATAGAACCACTAGTATGTATATATATTTACTATATCTGCGGAAGTTCGCATATAAAGTGATTTATAAGGTTTCTGCTTGGCTTCTTTTATATTTTTATTCCATAATATGGCATTTATCCTAGATATACCATATGCTTACTTTCTCTACTGGCGAGTAGAAGTATGCCATTCCACCCTAAAATTCAATGTCGCGATTTCACCGAAAATATGTTTTGAGGTCCACTGAATAAAAAAATAGAAAAAGGTGTGTGTGTCTGTCTGTGTCTGTGTCTGTGTGTGTCTGTGCGTGTCTGTGTGTGTCTGTGTGTGTCTGTCTGTGTGTGTCTGTGTGTGTCTGTCTGTGTGTGTCTGTGTGTGTCTGTCTGTGTGTGTCTGTGTGTGTCTGTCTGTGTGTGTCTGTCTGTGTGTGTGTCTGTGTGTCTGTCTGTGTGTGTCTGTGTGTGTCTGTGTGTGTCTGTCTGTGTGTGTCTGTGTGTGTCTGTCTGTGTGTGTGTCTGTGTGTGTCTGTCTGTGTGTGTCTGTCTGTGTGTGTCTGTGTGTCTGTCTGTGTCTGTCTGTGTGTGTCTGTGTGTGTCTGTGTGTGTCTGTCTGTGTGTGTCTGTGTGTGTGTCTGTGTGTGTCTGTGTGTGTCTGTGTGTGTCTGTCTGTGTGTGTCTGTGTGTGTCTGTGTGTGTCTGTGTGTGTCTGTGTGTGTCTGTGTGTGTCTGTGTGTGTCTGTCTGTGTGTCTGTCTGTGTGTGTCTGTGTGTGTCTGTCTGTGTGTGTCTGTGTGTGTCTGTCTGTGTGTGTCTGTCTGTGTGTGTGTCTGTGTGTCTCTGTGTCTGTGTGTGTGTCTGTGTGTGTCTGTCTGTGTGTGTCTGTCTGTGTGTGTGTCTGTGTGTCTGTCTGTGTGTGTCTGTGTGTGTGTGTGTCTGTCTGTGTGTGTGTGTCTGTGTGTGTGTGTGTGTGTGTGTCTGTCTGTGTGTGTGTGTGTCTGTGTGTGTGTGTCTGTGTGTGTCTGTCTGTGTCTGTGTGTGTGTCTGTCTGTGTGTGTCTGTGTGTGTCTGTGTGTGTCTGTGTGTGTCTGTGTGTGTCTGTGTGTGTCTGTGTGTGTGTGTCTGTGTGTGTGTGTGTCTGTGTGTGTGTCTGTGTGTGTCTGTGTGTGTGTCTGTGTGTGTGTGTCTGTGTGTGTCTGTCTGTGTCTGTCTGTGTGTGTCTGTCTGTGTGTCTGTGTGTGTCTGTGTGTGTCTGTGTGTGTCTGTGTGTGTCTGTCTGTGTGTCTGTGTCTGTGTGTGTCTGTGTCTGTCTGTGTGTCTGTGTGTGTCTGTGTGTGTCTGTGTGTGTCTGTGTCTGTCTGTGTGTGTCTGTCTGTGTCTGTCTGTGTGTGTCTGTCTGTGTGTCTGTGTGTGTCTGTGTGTGTCTGTGTGTGTCTGTGTGTGTCTGTGTGTGTGTGTCTGTGTGTGTGTGTGTCTGTGTGTGTGTGTCTGTGTGTGTGTGTCTGTGTGTGTGTCTGTGTGTGTGTGTCTGTGTGTGTGTCTGTGTGTGTCTGTCTGTGTCTGTCTGTGTGTGTCTGTCTGTGTGTGTGTGTGTCTGTGTGTGTGTGTGTCTGTGTGTGTGTGTCTGTGTGTGTCTGTGTGTGTGTCTGTGTGTGTGTGTCTGTGTGTGTGTCTGTGTGTGTCTGTCTGTGTCTGTCTGTGTGTGTCTGTCTGTGTGTGTGTCTGTGTGTGTGTCTGTGTCTGTGTCTGTCTGTGTCTGTCTGTGTGTCTGTGTGTGTCTGTCTGTGTCTGTGTCTGTGTGTGTGCCTGTGTGTGTGTCTGTGTGTGTGTCTGTGTGTGTGTCTGTGTGTGTGTCTGTGTGTGTGTGTCTGTGTGTGTGTGTCTGTGTGTGTCTGTCTGTGTCTGTGTGTGTGTGTCTGTGTGTGTGTCTGTGTGTGTGTCTGTGTGTGTGTGTCTGTGTGTGTGTGTCTGTGTGTGTGTCTGTGTGTGTGTCTGTGTGTGTGTCTGTGTGTGTCTGTCTGTGTCTGTGTCTGTGTGTGTGTCTGTGTGTGTGTGTCTGTGTGTGTGTGTCTGTGTGTGTCTGTGTGTGTGTCTGTGTGTGTGTGTCTGTGTGTGTGTCTGTGTGTGTCTGTCTGTGTCTGTCTGTGTGTGTCTGTCTGTGTGTGTGTCTGTGTGTCTGTGTGTGTGTCTGTGTCTGTCTGTGTCTGTGTCTGTGTCTGTCTGTGTGTGTCTGTCTGTGTGTGTGTCTGTGTGTCTGTGTGTGTGTCTGTGTCTGTGTCTGTCTGTGTCTGTGTCTGTCTGTGTGTCTGTGTGTGTCTGTCTGTGTCTGTGTCTGTGTGTGTGTCTGTGTGTGTGTGTCTGTGTGTGTGTCTGTGTGTGTGTCTGTGTGTGTGTCTGTGTGTGTGTCTGTGTGTGTGTCTGTGTGTGTCTGTCTGTGTCTGTGTCTGTGTCTGTGTCTGTGTGTGTCTGTCTGTGTGTGTGTCTGTGTGTCTGTGTGTGTGTCTGTGTGTGTGTCTGTCTGTGTCTGTGTCTGTCTGTGTGTCTGTGTGTGTCTGTCTGTGTCTGTGTCTGTGTGTGTGTCTGTGTGTGTGTGTCTGTGTGTGTGTCTGTGTGTGTCTGTCTGTGTCTGTCTGTGTGTGTCTGTGTGTGTGTGTGTGTGTGTGTGTCAATGTTAGCCTGTAGACCGCATAACTCAAAAACGAAAAGTCGGTTAAAAGCCAAAGATGGTATTTAAGTTTAATTTTTTCGATGAATTTGAAGAAAATTGCTCCACCCTGAACTACCTTTTATGTGGAAAATTTTGATTTTCTTGAAAATGGTTCTAATGATTTTGATTAAAATGCCATATGTTTAAGATATTTGTATGATACATGAAATGTATATTTTGACTTTTCTGGCTATAGTCTATGAAGTCCTATTTACTCTGAACGAGTTTTGAATAACTGGTAAACCGTAAGAGACAGACATAATCTTACTGTGCAAAAAATATAGAACTCAATAAAACACACAATTTATTTCTAAATAAAGTTTATTGTAGAATGAACCATTTCGGAGATATTCCTTGTTATTTGTGTCACTTTCGTGAAATGCAACATTGTTCTTCACTTGTTATATGCTAAACGTGCAAAGAGAACGGGTTCTTAAAGCTTTAGAAGATTTGACTATCGCTCAAAGCCTACTGTATTCCCATATTCCCCTTGTACCTACAAGGAAATAAGCAATACGATAATTTGTACAAATGTTTATCTCAACTAACACGAAGAAGATATAGGAATAAGAGTTTGTAAGAATGGTTAGTACAAGAGTAGAGAAAGTCATGTGAGTGTAACTCATCAGATTTTTCTCTTTAGCCGTTTTTCAGTTTCTGTAATATGACAAATTTGTTCGTGCTATCTTATGGTATTCAGTTTATACTGACAGATAAATTGAATGAATAACACCATTACTTCAAATCAAATTTAGTTATAAAATGTAGTTCAAACTGTGTAAAAAATAATGTGCAATACAAGTATAAACATTTATTTAGTTATTTCACTAATGTTAACCCTTTCGGGTCATGGTCTAGACTCACAAACCTATTTACAAAACTAAAATGAAATTTTGAACTATTTTATCTAAAATAGATATAGTTTAGCTACTTTCCTGTAAGTGCAAATGAAAAAGTAGTTTCGAATTAGATTACCCACTTACAAATAGTTTTATATTTCTGGAAATGCTGATATTAAATGAACTTCAGCATTTTGACGGATAGTTAGTTCTTGCGTGCTCCTTCGGCGACTGTGGAGAAAAACAATGAAGAATATCACAATAGCAAAAGCTAATCTTGCTCACAGCAATTCACTGCGGCGCACGTGTCTGGCTAACCTTTCCCTTCCCCTATAGGGTCACCCGGGTCACATGACTTGTAATGAGAAAGCTTATTGGATGAGCAAACATGATTTGCTGCCACTGATAGGCTATGGCCTTGGAATCATAGTGTATCCAGGGTTGTGTAAACAGCGACATCGCTGCTACGTCTTTATCTTAGCTTACATGTTCTCTAGAGCTACTTCAAACAAATTTTAACTTTGTTTAAAAATCTTTAACTGGCCATGAATGAGAAAGCTTTTATAGGTATTCGAAATATGTTTGAAGTAAGCTACGAAATTATTTTCTTCGTTAGTTTTGCCTGTATTCAAGAATGTTATTTAGTGGTAAGTCCGAATTATAAATTGTTTATATTTACTTTCATAATCGCTTACCCAAGGCACGTAGAAGTAGTATGGTATTCCATTAGAAAACCCGTTGTCCAGATTTCACTGCATATACACCTTTTGGTCCCGCCTGAAACATAAAGACATCGTGGCGTGAAACGTATTTTAAATAACTATGAATCATACAATATCCTTCCTCTAGCTCGTATAGATACGCAAAGTACAGAAAATCAAAGTCAAAAAGAGAGAATATATTTAAAACTTGTAAAGTCAAATTTCGTCAATATTAAGTACAGTAAGTTGTTGCAGTTGATGGTGAGTGACTAGGGCTTAAGGGCCCGTCGACAGCTAGGTCATTAGGGCCCCAAGCCAAAAAGATAAAAAAATAGAGAAACTCACCACCGCTTAACACCCAGAATTAAAAGTTAAAACGGGGAAGTTAAAACAGATAAAAGTTAAAACAGTTAAAACGTAAAACTGGTCTAAAAAGATAAGGCATTAAAAACGTGAAAACAAGATAAAGCATCCTAAAAGTTCAAAATAAAACCACGAAATAAAGCAGAAGTTAAACCTGCTTACCGAGGCCAATATTGGCGACAAACCGTAGCTACAAACTGTCGCCAAAAATTCACTTTATGGTTGAACCCAGGCCAAAGAACTGGCGCTCGCGAGTGTATTGCGGACTATCAAGGAGGACAAGGAATTTTCGACATTACGTTGAATGTTATGAGTTTAAACAGTGGCGCCGGAAATTACAAAACCACCCTCGTTCACGTTCTTTGTATTGCTCCTGGCTTGAGTATAGCTATGAAGCTAACTGCTTGATAATTCCTATGTATGTTCATGATTTAGGAATAGGTCTACAGACCCAAATAACATAAGATATGCTAACATTAAGGCTCCAGTATATTGTGTGTCTGAGTGAAAGGGTTTTGGACACCCCTGGATAAGGCAGGGTAGACTCTCGACACAATTATTATCGAAGGGGTGATATGTGTGCGCGCGTGTGTGTGTGTTTGTGAAGGAAGCAGCTAGTTCATTTATCAGCAACATAACTTCCTTGCTGGCCACCACCAAAACGCCCTCCCAACTCATCAGGATTATACACCCTCTTCTATTGTGTGTCGCTACCCTAATTTAAATCATATCAACCCCCCACTTCCTCGACCTGCATTCTTTCTCTTACAATTACACTGATATTTGTGACGTCATACCGTTAAAATCTGTACCTTAATTTGTGTGTTACCTGTTCCTTACTTATTTTTCCTAAAATCTAAAGGGGTTCGGTGGACATTACTTAGTAAACTTAAGGGCAGATTAAAAGTCCTCCCCCCTAAAGACGAAATTGCCTGTGAGCGTCATCTTTGTCGCCGTCTCCAATATCTCGGTCTTCGATAAATCTACTACCAGCTGCTCCAATGATGAAGTATGAGATCTTTTTCTTAGGGTATGCGTGGGTGTGAGGATAAACAATATTAAGTTGCCTGATAAATTTAATAGAAGCTAATAATAACGATTTCGAAACTGTACAAGGTAACAGAATAGAACAGATTTCGATGTTCAACTATTTAGATACATAGTTTCATATGACAAAAAAGAGATATTGATTTTAAACTTAGTGAATTGTTAAATATTTGTGGAATGTTAAAGAAAACCCTGGAAAAACAAAGCAATAAAGAAACACAAATTACATTGTATATCATGGCATTACCTGTTTCATTATATGATAACAAAAATGGACGATTGACTATAGACGCTTAAAAAGAATTGAATCAGCTGAGATAAGACATTTAACGCCACTAAATGAGATATTGGACAACGTTATGGACTATGGCCCCTTTTTCCACATACCTCCTCAGTTATGTGATCGTCAATTTTCCACTTGTAGTTGTGGAAACTTTTCAACGACCTCTTGTTTGGCAGATACGTCACTCTTCCACTGAATGCAACCCTATCATAACGTTGCGGCTGTGTGTAGGAATTATAACACCCGCCACTCGTCAACTGTTTTCTGAGAGTGTGGTGAATCCCGGTAGAATTCCTACCGTTGTTGTCAGGTTTGTCATCGAATTAACCCACCACTGTGTGTGAGTGAGTGTAGATGTCACTAGTGGGAATTGACACCACCAACAGTTCCGCCGCCCTAGTCGATGACGATGATGATAGTGATGATGATGATGATGACAACTCTTGTGTGTTTGTCTTCTCCTCCCAATTCCTCAATTTATCATCGCTGCCAAGAGTAAACCAGCCAACCCTGGAGCGTTCAACAGACTCGGTTTCGCTGCACCCGAGAATCAATAGGAACAGCTCTCTGGAACACCCAAATATATATTTAAGAAACTCAAACAATTATTCCTTCCTGGAATTCTTAACGATCCTCATTTCGTGAATTAAATTAAAGAATCTTCTACAAGAACCTCTGTATACTATATCCACGTACGGGCTTCCAAACTGTTCCTGATGTTTTTACTTTCTCTACTCTATAGAAAAGTAGAGGAAGTATTGTATTCCACCTAAAAATTCGATGCCCAGATTTCACCAGAAATATATGTTTTGAGGACCCCTGAATTAAGAAAAGCATTTTTAGAAAAAGGTCCGTGTGTGTCTGTCTGTCCGCAAAGCCGGATAAAAACCAAAGTTGGTACATAGGTTTAGTGTCTTTCAAGGGTGCGACAGGAAGATTTTGAAGAAAATAGCCCCACCCTAAACTACCCTTTACATGGAAAATTTTTCGAAAATGTTGATTTTCTTGAAAATGGCTCTAAGTATTTTAATTGAAATGGCATATGTTTGAGATATTTTTATGACAAATGAAATATATATCTTCAATTTCCCGGCTATAGCTCCTGTAGTCGTATTTACTCTGGACGACTTTTGCATAACTGGTAAACCGTTAGAGATAGACCAAATCTTACTATAGAAAAAATGTAGATCTTGCTAAAATACATAATTTATCTCCAAATAAATTTTCTTGTAGGGTGAACCATTTAGGAGATATTCCTTGTTATTGATGTGAGTTTTGGAAAACCTACACTTCTGTCAAATATAACGTAGTTATTCATTTTTATACGTTAATCGTGCTAAGAGAATGGGATCTCAAAGCTTTAAAAGATCTCACTATCGCTCAAAGGCTACTGTATATTGCAAGACTTGTGGTAAGACAATACTTTCCTAGGAAATGGATAAAATTGAACTTAAAACTTAGGTAGTACTTACATATCTATTGTGTTCTGTTTCTTAAAAAATCTGAGAGCTCGAAAATTTGGTCGGTTTTCTCAAAATATTCGCCTATTACAGTGAACACACACACACACACACACACACACACACACACACACACACACACACACACACGCGCGCGCGCACACACACACATCAGAATGTGATCTCAGTCATGTGAAAAAAAAATCTGATGTGTTGCACTCACATGACTTTCTCTACTCTTATACTAACCATTTTTACAAACTCTTATTCCTATATCTTCTTCGTGTTAGTTAACATAAACATTTGTACAAATTATCTTATTGCTTATTTCCTTGTAGGTACAAGGGGAATATGGGAATACAGTAGGCTTTCTGCGATAGTCAAATGTTTGAGATTCTGTTGTCTTTGCACACTTAACATATAAAAAAGTGAACAACGATGATCCATTTCACGAAAGTTCTAAGTTTTCCGAAACTCACACACGTAACAAGGAATATCTCCGAAATAGTTCACCCTACAAGAAATTTTATTGAGAAATAAATTGTGTATTTTAGCAAGATGTGCATTTTTTGTACAGTATGATTTGGTCTATCTCTAACGGTTTACCAGTTATGCAAAAGTCGTCCAGAGTAAATACGACTACAGGAGCTATAGCCAGAAAATTCGAGATTAACATGTCATTTATCATAAAAATATCTCAAACATATGACATTTTAATCAAAATCGTTAGAGCCATTTTCAAGAAAATCAAAATTTTCGAAAATTTTTCCATGTAAAGGGTAGTTTAGGGTGGGGCTATTATCTTCAAAATCTTCGTGTCGCATCCTTGAAAGATGTTAAACTTAAATACCAACTTTGGTTTTTAACCGACTTTTCGTTTTTGAGTTATGCTGTCCACAGAGTGACAGACTGACAGACTGATAGACTGACTGACACACAGACACACAGACACACAAACGGACCTTTTTCTAAAAATGCTTTTTTTGGATTCAGGGGGCCTCAAAACATATATTTCCGATGAAATCTCGACATCGAATTTTTGGGTGGAATACAATACTTCCCCTACTTACCAGTAGAGAAAGTAAAAATCTGTTTGGTTGGTTTCCTCAAGATACTGCGTATTACAGCGAACATATACATAGTTATCAGAATGTGATCTCAGTTCTAGCAACAAAAGGACCGGGATAAAATTGCTTTCGTCATCGCGACAAAGAATACTATATCAATCCGCGCATTAGTAACCTGTATTCTGCATTCTGCTTTAGCGACAATTCTCTCTCGGAGGAAAAACGCTATATCACACTCATAAAAACTTGTTTGTGCCTCCGTATCCCTCATGTTTATTAATATTACTAACTTATGTCGTAACTTCATTTACGCAGGCGCTCTAGCTTTAATTTTAAGGTTTTTCCCTCACTTTTTCTTATAAAATACGTTCTTAAATAGACAATTTCAATGAAAATTAAATGGAGCACACGCCTTGGCATCCCGAGAGGTTTTATTTAAAACACTTCTCGTGTCGCGTATAAAAAACAAAGTGGGAGAGTAACGGCGCAGGCGCGAAAACAGAGACCATTCGAAACCATTTTGAACATCGTAAAAAAAAAAGGAAAGGAAGTATACGAGGAAAGGAAGTTTTACAAATAAAATAAAAAATCCATGAGTCCTTCATGGTGCCGTTATGGGTCATCAGGGAGTGAAGAAGGTGACATGGGACCTAGACATAATAAATATTATAACAACAACAGAAGGAGAAAGAGAAGCGAAGGGAAGGGAAGGGAAGGGTAAAGGGAAAACAGCAACAAGCTTAGCTGTAGACGTTCCATATTATACAAACTACATATATATAGTGTTATGAGCCTTTCTGCTACGGTGACAATTGCTTCCTAAAGGAAGGAGAGAAAAAAGTTTTACGATTGCCAAGGGAACAAGAAAAGGTAGGTTTTAAGCTTTAGTTTCCATACAACATGGCTAGTAAGGGACTTAGATACCCAACCTTGTTGTTTTTCGCTGCATGGGAACGCGCGCAGCTAATGTTGATGTTGCTTTGTTTCACATGTGCGTTTCTGATGGCGCCCATTGTCGTTACACTCCTGTTTTACCTTAGGGTTATCAGAAAATGGCCTTTTCAAACTGACGTTTTCTTAATTTGCAACAAAACCGAGATTTTCATGGTACAAGTTTGGGTGCTATCTCAAAGTTCAACTTGCATAATGATGTATTTCCATTACTTGTACATACTGGAAAATAAACCAGACACAACAAATTAAACAGAAAAATCTGATGTGTTGCACTCACATGGCTTTCTCTACTCTTGTACTAACCATTGTTACAAACTCTTATTCCTATATCTTCTTCGTGTTAGTTGAGATAAACATTTGTACAAATTATCTTATTGCTTATTTCCTTGTAGGTACAAGGGGAATATTACAATGCGGTAGGCTTTGTGCGATAGTCAAATCTTTTAAAGCTTTGAGATTCTGTTCTCTTTGCACGCTTAACATATAAAAAAATGAACAACGATGTTCCATTTCGCGAAAGCTTTAAATTTTCCGAAACTGACACAAATAACAAGGAATATCTCCAAAATGGTTCACTCTAGAAAAAGGTCTGTTTTAGCAAGATCTACATTTTTTGTATATTAAGATTTTGTCTATCTCTTACAGTTTACAAGTTATTCAAAAGTCATTCAAAGTAAACAGGACTATATAGTCTATAGCCAGAAAATTCAAAATATATATTTCATTTGCCATACAAAATCTTAAATATATGGCCTTTTAATCAAAATCGTTAGAGCCATTTTCCAGAAAATCAAAATTTTTTAATAATTTTCCATGTAAAGGGTAGTTTAGGGCGGGGCTATTTTCTTCAAAATCTTCGTGTCGCATCCTTGAAAGACATTAAACTTAAATACTAACTTTGGTTTTTAACCGACTTTTCGGTTTTGCGTTATGCTCTCCACAGATTGACAGACACACAGGGACCTTTTTCTAAAACTACTTTTTCTGGTTTCATGGGGTCTCATAACATGTATTTCCGGTGAAATCTCGACATCGAATTTTTGGGTGGAATACAATACTTCCCCTACTTACCAGTAGAGAAAGTAATACACAAGGTATTTTCCTTCAAATGCATTTGCTGTTCTTTTATTCAGAGGTCGCTAAAATCCCATTTCAGTATCTACTTAATTATTAAGTTTTTGTGGTAAATACATTACTTCCCCTAGTGTATACCAGCGACGAAAAAGTACCAAATAAAATGAAGAATTAATAACTTAGTGTCTACCTACTAATCTGAAATATTTCTAGTTATTTGTGTTTTCGACAATAACTGATTTTAGTACAAGGCTTAGATATTTTAAAACTGAATCCTCTTCAAAAAAAAAAAAAAAAAAAAAAAAAAAGATAAATATTAATTAAAACTATTTAAGAAGCAAGAAGCAGTAAATTTTGAATTTATCATCTCCCAATGTTCAATATTCAGTTGTGTCTAGGCGGCGCCGTGGTCGAGCGGTTAGTCCGTTCGCTTATCATCTAGGTGGTCCGGGTTCGATCCCAGGGACCCACATGTGGTATTCGTGGTGGATGAAGCGGTGACAGGGCGCGGTTTATCCGGGTTCCCCCGCCACTTATTCCACAATTTCCTCCATCATCACTTTTCCGTTAATCGATTTCGCCTACATTTCATATTTCTTCCTCAATATCATACCTGGTGCTTGGCTGATCACCTGCTTCCAGGTCTTCACTCTGTCTGGTCAAGAGGTTTCTCTACTCCCTGACAGGCGTCTGGCCCTTTGCACTAGTTTGTAAGACCTAGGGGGTGTAAGGGGAGGGTAATCAGGAAAAGAAGCGGTTATGTATTGGTTGTACTATTAGTTTTAAATAAGGTATTAAATCTGAACTCGCCAGTTTGTCAGTTATGAAGACCGAGAAAAATCTAGGAAAATATTCTCAGCCAGGGAAAACGATCCTGGCTGGACCTCCCGACATCGTCCTCATGAATCTAAGACCATTGTCCTTGCTTGTCGTCCAGAATAGATTCCCCCATCTGAGTTGCTGTTTTGTCCTAATGCTGGGTTTTAGCAATACATGTGCTGTCTGACCACCAAGAGAAGGGTAGGGTAGGAATCTGAGGTATGAGGAGAGGTTTGAATTCTTAGTCAGATCACGTAGTCAGTACGAAATATTTGTGTATGTATGTAACTGCCATTTATCTCACAACACTAGAGTGCAGATACATTGATAGTAGAAGATGTTTACGTAGCTTATTTCTTCAACTCGCCTTCTTCTGGTGGTCAGACAGTAGTGATTCTAGTCACGGTTAATAACCCAACGTAAGATATCTTTGTATGCTTTCCTTTTTTTCTTTTTTACTTTCTCTACTGGTAAGTAGGGGAAGTATTGTATTCCACCCAAAAATTCGATGTCGAGATTTCACCGCAAATATATGTTTTGAGACCCCCTGAATCCTCCCTTTGACTATCGTACAAAGCCTACTGTATTCTAATATTCCCTTTGTATCTACAAGGAAATAAGCAATAAGATAATTTGTACAAATGTTTATCTTAACTAACACGAAGAAGATACAGGAATAAGAGTTTGTAAGAATGGTTAGTATAAGAGTAGAGAAAGTCATGTGAGTGCAACACATCAGATTTTTTTAGCCTTGAAATGTCGCTAATAATCATCTAAATATAGAATAGGAGTGTCTACATAGGAAAACGTAATACAATAATAAAAAACAAGGAGTAAACCAAGGGAGTGAAAGAAGCATTAACGATTACTGTTGGAGCTGGCACAGCTTCTGGAATTGAAACTTCCAGCGACGCACTTCATCTCCAAGGGACTTTTTTTATTCCGAAATGCGATTAGTCGAAGCACATAACTCTGTCATGAATAAAATTCATAAAATCTGCATTTAATACTCCATACTTGTGTAGAAATGCTAATGAAAGTTAATGGTGGATATTTTTCAGCGGACGCGCCTAAATAAACTTGCCCCTCTGGGGGCAGACGACATTAAAAAGTAACGCTCGTCAGCGAAAAACCCGTAAAACTTTGAAGGAAGGAATGAAGGCGCGCGTCGAGGCGTCGACGAATCTTGCGCTGTTAATGCATTAAAACGTGTGGATATAATAACGCTTGGAAAATGCCATAATGTTAATTTAAATTAGCAAGAAGATATGCAGATTATACTGTAGTGGGGGAAGGAGGAGGCCGCGTGTGTATGAATGTTAAAATAAGTTTCAAATTGTCGACGACGCAAACTTGATTCCCTTGAGTTATGCAAGAGGGAGGGAAGGAAGGTTCAGCAAGGCAAGGAGGAGACTAATTTGGAGTGCAGCAGGCTACAGTTGGCAGCACTGCCTCCGTATACACATAGTAATCTAGCAAGAGCAGCTAAATTCATTAGCAATCCTCGGGAAAAATGTCTGCACCGTTAATATTAAGCTGGGGGTGGGTTGGGGTTGGAGAGTTCGAGAAGGGAGTTTCTCATTGCAGCTAATTTTTTTCTATGTAAAACTTTTTTCTCTCCCCCCAGCCTTTCCTGCTCTCGTTTTAATTTTAGTTTCTTTTTTATTTCGTTGGGACCCCATTCTTCTCCCCCTTTCTTTTTCTGAATGTAAAGGGTGATTTTTTTACCTCCCTGGCCGCAACGTCTCTGCTGGCCATTCCTTATTTGCCGAGTGGCCAACCTGTTCAATATTTATAAGGAAATACATCTGTCTGCCCTCGTATTCATGAAACTTCTTCCGGCACTTCGTATGGAATACTAACTCAATAAAACGCACGGAGTTGTCTTTACATTAAGAATACGTTTAAAAGCTAACATACATTCGCGTGATCTTTCTTAGGTATTCTAGTGACACTAGGTAAAGCTGTGATCAATTTTAAATTCCATCCTCTTGGCATCACAACGGGAAAAGAAATTAACGACTTTGCATTTGAGAAAGGTAGAATCCCGATAACTCGAAGACCTTTTTACTTTCTCTACTACGTATAGTAAACTAGAGGAAGTATTGCATTTCACCCAAAAATTCGATGTCGAGATTTCACCGAAAATATGTTTTGAGGCCGTACATACTAAAAACGAAAAGTCAGTTAAAAACCAAAGTTGGTATTTAAGTTTAATGTCTTTCAGAGATGCAAGGCCAAGATTTTGAACAAAATATCCCCACACTAAAGTACCCTATACATGGAACATTTTTGAAAAATTTTGATTTTCTTGAAAATGGCTCTAACGATTTTGATTAAAATACCATATGTTTAAGATATTTGTATGGCAAATGAAATGTATATTTTGAATTTTCTGGCTATGGCCTATGTAGTCGTGTTTAGTCTGGATGACTTATGAATAACTGGTAAACCGTAAGAGATAGACCAAATCTTACTATACAAATAATTTAGATCTTGGTATAATACACAATTTATGTCCAAATGCATTTTTTGTAGAGTGAACCATTTCGGAGATATTCCTTGTTATGTGTGTCAGTTTCGGAAAACTTTAAACTTTCGTGAAATGGAACATATTTTTTACCATTAAAGATGATTGTAATAATTTCTATTATCTAATATGCAATATAAATAATATAGGTAAATTTTAATTAGTATGCATAAACAGCTTATCGCATTCTCCCTCAAATAACGAAAGACATAACTTTCGTTGTCAAATGAGAACATATGCAGCCGGCAGACTCCTGTTACGAAAGTAAAGGTTTGCTGCAAATAATTTGAATTACATAGCACAAACACTTCTTAGGTAGTTTGAAGGTTTATTGCTTTGCCCAGTACAAAAGGTATTTTAGATGTGAACAAATGCGTGGAGGTTTATGATCGAGTAGTTCACGTTTGTGTTTATACAAGCAAGGAGTGTTAGATTATCTTTCTGGCAAATAATGTGACGTCCGTAAATCTTTATGTTTGGCAGTGCATTTCCATTTATATTAATTCTCCATCTTTTCATAGTCCATATTAATCTCCTGAATACAACTTCGAGCTTAGGGCAGTATTACGATATACATATAGAACAAATAAAAATTTAAATTAACCTTCACTGTTAAAAAAAATATTGAAAAACTTAGCTTTAAACCTCATTAACATTAAGAAGCAAGATGCACTTTTCTGCGTTACATCCAGTGCGAGCGCACATCGTTTGATGTGACTGGCGTGAGGCAAGCACAACCACCAGCCGCTCCGTTTCAACGCTTGGCGTGATACACTAGCAGCACTAATTCATAGCAGATAGTTGTTGCAAACACACTCCTCAAAAATCTGATGTGTTGCACTCACATGACTTTCTCTACTCTTGTACTAATCATTCTTACAAACTCTTATTCCTATATCTTCCTCGTGTTAGTTAAGATAAACATTTGCACAAATTATCCTATTGCTTATTTCCTTGTAGATTCAAGAGGAATATTAGAATACAGTAGGCTTTGAGCGATAGTCAAATCTTTTAAAGCTTTGAGATTCCGTTCCCTTTGGACGCTTAACACATAAAAAATTAACAACGATGTTGCATTTCGCGAAAGTTTTAAGTTTTCCGAAACTCACACACATAACAAGGAATATCTCCGAAATGGTTCACCCTACAAGAAAATTTATTGAGACATAAATTGTGTATTTTAGTGTGATCTGTATTTTTTATATATTAATAATTTGTCTATCTCTTACGGTTTACGAGTTATTCAACAGTGATCCAGAGTAAACAGGGCTACATAGCTAAAGCCAGAAAATTCAAAATATACATTTCATTTTTCATACAAATATCTTAAACATGTGACATTTTGATGAAAATCGTTAGAGCCTTTTTAAAGAAAATCAAAATTTACGAAAAACTTTCCATGTAAAGGGTAGTTTAGGGTGGAGCAATTTCTTTTAAAAATCTTCATGTTGCATCCTTAAAAGATATGAAACTTAAATACCAACTTTGGTTTTTAACCGACTTTCCGTTTTTGAGTTATAGTGTCCACAGACTGACAGATACGCACACACTTTTTTCTAAAAATGCTTTTTTGGATTAAGGGGGCCTCATAACACATATATCCGGTGAAATCTCGACATCGAATGTTTTTGTGGAATGCAATACTTACTCTACTTTACCATACGCAGTAGATAAAGTAAAAAGTAGGACTTGGTGAGCCCCCTACAGGTGCCCGCAAGACCTTTCTGGTTTAATGGTCTATAACCTGTTACCACAACGATGTAGAGCAAATGCGATTTTGCGCTGTGTGTACATCATCGCTAGAGTAACGTTTAATTAAAATACGTCAGGTTGTCGTTGCCGTCATCGGGGGAATCTAATGAAGACGTCGCGCCGCCTGTTCTAATTGGCGGCGTGACGGCAACTAATTACAGTGACGTCACTTGCACCAAGGTAAACTCTGGCGAGGATTGTTAAGGGACTTGTACAGTACGTGCTGCAGCGGATGGATGGGCTCTAACTGGAAAATGCATCATCACTTGGTTTTCTATCTGCATTGATATGCACGCACCCGGGTTTGCACTATGTGTGGCAAACAAAAGTAGCTACTCCATACTAAAATGGCTAATTTCCACCGAACTAATTGAAGCTTATCACAGATATATATGATGAGACCTGAGCAGTATTCATGCTATCGGCTGGGTATATAGTCAATGACATGATAGGGATGTATTATTTCTGACGGCTCAAATCGTTACTCAACTGTTGCTTGTTGCACACATCACAAAGTACAGGTGGACATATTTTTGGTCTAAGGTAAGCAAGTAACAGAATTCGACAAGCTTCAGAAACTGTGCAAATTCACAGAAACGTAATTAAATTTTAATGCCACCCAAGAAAGGCGGTTTATTGCATACATTTGTATTTTTTTTTTTTTTCATTCGAAAACAAAAACTGTCATAATATAATGTAATGGATCAACACATTTAAAGTTATTTCGATGCGAATTATAATATTCCTGTATAAATATAGGACGAATTTGTAGAAGGATTAAACATTTTATATTTTTCAATATAATATTGCATTACATTACGACAAAGCTTTATATATGTTTGTAATTCTAAGGATAATAGGTTAAGAATTACGAGATAAATCTAAAGATACTTTAAACGTGGCTTTCTTACTAGGCCAGATGTGTCTTAATCTACGCCCCCCACCCTCCAGCTTTGCTTGTCCTCATTACAGCGCCACGCCTTTAGCCACCTATTGCGCATGTCATTGGTCAGTACTTATACCTCATCCCTTGCTAGATCCCGTAAGACATAAACAGACATGGTCCCAAATAATGCATATTACTATTGCAAAGCATTCATACATCTGGATAGCTTTTATTAGACTGAAGTAAACGATCCTTTTGAGATGCAGTGATAGAGGTGGACTGCCTCAGTTAGTGAAGTCTGTGCCTTAGAGGGGAGATGTAGATGTCTGCATTCCAAGACACTTTTGTGTCTAATGTTAATGGCAAATATTTGACAGACTCAACTTGAGGAATGGCTTCATTATTTAACGAATAACTGTCTGATAGTTTTTCTTTCGTAGGTAAATGTAACTATACTGAACATTTTGGATCCATCTTCACTCTCCAAGTGATGGGAATTTTAACATTAATATTGGATATAACAATAGCAGATTGTCTTAGATATATTGAACAAGGAAATGTTTGGGAAAACAGTGTGTCATAGAGGAAATGTAGCAATATCAATGTTAGTGGAAGAAGCTTGCACATGGACCAAGAGACATGGTACGACTACGGAGAAGGTGGCTACAGCAGTTCACATTAGTCATCTAACATTCTCCTACCACTTTAAAGGAGAAGGAGGAGGAGGAGGAGGAGGAGGAGGAAGAAGAAGAAGATAAAGAAGTAGAAGAAGAAAACATTAGTGTTAGCCGTTATGCAATAATGTACCTAATTTTCCAAAAATAACATCCAAGTCGTACGAAAAGTGCAGAAGTGATGAATAGGGAGCGAAGCTTCATACGGAGAACAAAAGGTCACAGAGTATGGACTATAGGAAGTGGGAAAGGTCTATCACAGCATAGAGGAGATCAGGTACAGTCGACGCAAGAACGTTATACATAACACTGTTGCATAACTTATCTTCAATGTTGTTACCATTTGCATTAAAATACTCGCTCCCATATTTTTTTTCAACTTCAGCAATGCGTGAATATTTTGATTTTCGTGCTGGAACCATTTTACTCTTGTAAACACATTCGAGAGACACTATGCGCTCTAGGCAGTGAGCTAAGTTGTGTTTCTTGCTGTCACTGTACTCGCGCAATGACGTCACACTCTGTCCGTGTGGCAGTTAACTTGCGATCGCCTCATTTCATGTTGGCTGTATAAAAGTTAGAACTCTATTGATGAAAATTTGTCATCTTTTAAGTTTCGTGTTTTGTATATAGCTCTTTATAAAAATTTGGGTAACATTAAACTTAAAAAATAATGAGCTACAACTTTTCATTTTTTTAAAATAAATTCTAAAAAGTTTAATTACTAAAACCCTAAATACAACACTATGCATGATATAAAATGTCTTGAGATCAAGAACGAAATTTTACAAAAAGGACAAACTAAGGACCCTCTAAATTGCCAAAAATTAAGCTTTAACACTTAATGCATTAATTGTGCACATCTGACCGGATTCGTTTAACGTTGCATTTAAACATTTAAATAGCCCGAAATTGCAATTATATCTCGGTGCTTCAACATTTCAGTGTTTTTTAAATATTTTTCCAACATTTTGAAGAAAAATAAGTATTGAATACCTTAAACAGATGTGGAAGTATGGACACAATATCTACTCAATAGAAACTCAATAGACGGTTTAGTTACCTATTATAAATATGTTATCGCTAAACAAACAACGTAGAATTTAGAAATATCTGTAATTATCCCTAAAATCTAACTTAAAATAAAAAACAATATTCAAACGCTATACATAAAGTCCATTTTTTACGGAACAACTATATAAAATTAAAATAAGTGTAAATATTATTGGATTTTGAAGAATTTTATAAACTTACAGTTCGGTTTTTCACAGTTATGTAGAAACTATCTAGGACTCAGACCTGCCATAAACTTTTCAATTCCTAATACGCAGAGGTAATTATTTCCACCATTCTGAGGAAAGAATATTCAATTATAAATTCCCATTATAATTTAAAGTTCTTAATTTTTTAAGATAGGATATTTCCTTAATACTTGTTTTTAAATGAATTAAGAAGAAAAGATTTGATGAAGCAATTCCTTGAACTAAAAAGTGTTCCAGAGAATCTTCTGTGGATAATATATTTTTATTAGAAGCCCCTATGAGACAGCTTGGTACAGACTTAAACTGGTTGGGGCTGTTACTAAATTTACTGAATGGCCTTTAGGAATATTATCACTTAACAAGCAATTACTCCTCATTTCAAAAATTATAAACAAAGCTAATTGGAATGCCTCCAGAAACTAATAAACCTAAGGCCAATTGAAGGAAAATACGCAACGCGGGGCAATGAACCAATAACACGTTTGTGTCTAATCATTTATTCCTTTTTAACTTTTAAATATTTGCATAAAAATGCTCAATATACATCTATCAAAATCGTTATTCACAAACGCTTCATTTGTTTAATAGTCCATTTATATGCCGCCATATTCCTTTGAAGTTCTGTTTTCCTGTTATTCCGACAAACAGCCATTCGATCTTTTAAATTGTGAAATTGTGAAATTTCAGGTCAAATACATGATTTCATGTTCGCTGAATAAAACCAATTTGCAAATTTTACAGTGTGCATGCATTTGCTTTAAAATTTTTATAAAAAAACGTGGTATCTTAAAATTATTGAGACGTTTTAAATTTAATTTCATTATAGAATGATATGACACCTCTAATGCCAAATATTTCGTTTCTATCATCGCTGCTAATTCTTTCTGAATTTATAACGTTAATGCTGTTTTATTTATATTAATATTAGTTTCTTACGATCAAGTGTAAGAAAAATGCTGGGATTATATTCTCTTTGGACTTACAAACACATTACGCCCCTCACCCTTGTAGACAGGTATGAGCTGGCAAGTCGACCTTTGTGACCACCTGGAATAACTAACAGATAAGCCATCCTGGCTTCCCCCGCGGCGAGGAGCATGTGACTTGGAGAACATTTGAAGCCTACTGTACCTATGTTCCCAAGGTGACACCCTCGGAAGGAAGGGTGAAGTGACAGGAGACAACTGGCGGCAGATCCAGACTAATTAAGCATATACTGACTTGGATAAAAATTCCGAAGTAAAAGTGACTTGGGAGAAACATTTCAAGGATAAAAATTTTATGTGTTGCACTCACATGACTTTCTCTACTCTTGTACTAACCATTCTTACAAACTCTTACTCCTATATCTTCTTCGTGTTAGTTGAGGTAAACATTTGTACAAATTATCTTATTGCTTATTTCCTTGTAGGTGTAAGGAGAATATGGAAATACAGTAGGCTTTGAGCGATAGTCAAATCTTTTAAAGCTTTCAAATTCCGTTCTCTTTACACGGCTAACATAAACAAATGAATAACGATGTTCAATTTGACAGAAATAAGTTCTCCAAAACTCAAACAAATAACAAGCCTTATCTCCGAAACGGTTCACCCTACAAAAAAATTTATTTAGACATAAATAGTGTGTTTTAGAAAGATCTACATGTTTTGTATAGTAAGGTTTGGTCTATCTCTTACCTGTTTACCTGTTATGCAAAGTCTTCCAGAGTAAATAGCACATCATGGGCTATAGCCAGAAAAGTCAACATATACATTTGATTTGTCATAAAAATATCTCAAGCGTGGCATTTTAATCAAAACCGCTAGAGCAATTTTCAAGAAAATTAACATTTTCGAAAAATTTTCCATGTAAAGAGTAGGTTAGAGTAGAGTAATTTTCTTCAAAATCTTCGTATCGTATCTTTCAAAGACATTTAACTTAAATGCTAACTTTGTTTTTAACCTACTTTTGGTTTTTGGGTTATGTTGTCCGCAGACTGACAGACACACACTCATACACACTCACATACACACACAGACACACACATGGACCTTTTTCTGACAATGCTTTTTTCGATTCAGGGGCCTCAAAACATATATTTCCGAAGAAGTGTCGATATCGAATTTCTGGGTGGAATATACTTCCCCTACTTTAGTTTAGTAGAGAAAGTAAAAAATTCACGTGATACGTTCGCTACATAATTTTATTCAATGTTACTAGTTTTGAAAACAGTATAGTGTATTTAACTAAAAGTGCACAAATGAGTGATTTACAGCACAAGCAAAGAAGTGGGCTCCGAGGTCAGTCCAAGTGCAGGCAGCGGTAAACCTTTCTATGTTCCCCTCTAGCAATTTTTCTTTTCTAGTATCAAAGTTGGGTAAAAGTTGGATAGCCACACATTAATTCCATTAAAGCGCTCCAGATAAAACATTGGAAGAGGCAGTTAAAGGCAGTTACAGACGCTAACGCTCTCATTAGGGGCGTACAAAGTCTATTCCTAATTGTCTATTAGCAGAGAAGGGCTGATCTGAAACTAAACTTATGAGAAACCACATTCTGAAGAACGTCGCATATTTTATAAATATTCTTACTTGTTCTCTTCAATCTAGACAATCAGTTAATTTAAGGAAATTGCGGAATATTAATGACAATATTACAAAATAAAATAAGACTAAGAGCTTAATTGCAATCAACATGCAGTCAGTTTGTACAGATACAAGAAATAGATTTTAAACTGAAGAAGTTAGTTCTGTGGAATTAACTATTTCCATGTAGTAAAATATCTGGGGCGGCGCCGTGACCGAGCGGTTAGACCGTTCGTCTGTCACCTAGGCGGGCCGGGCTCAATTCCAGGGACCCGTATGTGATATTCGTGGTGGACAAAGCAGCGTCTGGGCGGGTTATCTCCGGGTTCTCCGGTTTCCCCCGCCACTCATTCCACCAACTGCTCCATCATGATCTTTCCAACCATCCGTTCCGCCTATATTTCATATCATCCTCTTTCTCACTCTCATACTGACCACCCGCTTCCAGGTCTTCAATTTGTCCGGTACATAGGTCCCTCTGCTCCCTGACAGACGTCTGACTCTAGGTACTGGCTTGTAAGTCCTACATAAGGAGAGGGTAATCAGGCAAAGAAGAAGAAGAAGTAAAAGATCTGGTTGTGGTGCATCTGTCCTTTTGTCCGTCTATCTGTCTGTCCGTCCGTCCGTGAAAAGCATAACTCAAAAACGGAAAGTCAGCTAAGTACCAAATTTGTATTTAAGTTCAGCATCTTCCAAGAATGCGGCAGTAAGATTTCAACAAGATACTCTCATCTCAAACAACTCTTTAATTGAAATATTTTTCAAAAATTGTATTTTTCTAAAAATGGCTCTAAAGATTTTTATTAAAATCCTCTGTGTTTAAGATATTTTCATTACAAATTAAATGTGTGTCTCGAACTTTCTGAGAATGTCCTCATAAATCCTCTTCATTGTGGGTGACTTTTGCATATATGATAAACCGTAACACATGCACAATTTATGTCAAATACATTTGTAGCGAACCATTTCCTAGGTGTTCCTCGCTATATGTTTGAATTTTCTAATACTTACGGCTTGCCATTTGAGAAATGTATATTTGTTCCTTTATGTTCTGGATATGGAAAAAGAATGGAATGTCAAAACCATCACATAGCGACTAGTTGTGCTCTTAAAAGATTTGAATATCGCTTTTATTGTATTCCCGAGTTCATCTTGCACCTAAAAGACTTGTAAGATGATCTGCAAATGTTTATTTCCATTAATATGAAGTAAACAGGTGAATAAGAGTTTGTAAGAATAGTTTGTACAAAATAGAGGAATACATGAGACTATATCAGCAAAAACATTCAGTCATCACGTGGTCATCAGATCTCTAAACACGTGACTGTCGCTTCACATAATGCATATTATGAGATATGTAAATCAATGTGAGTTAAAAGTTTATCTGTATTAGCAAGAATGAGGTAGAATAATTAGGTTTTGTAACAATAATGATAGCAAAAGTAATGTGAGTGCAACAACAAACCCGATTTTTATTCAGGTAACCTCAAAATATGCATTTCCACTAAGATCTCAATACTGAATTTCTGAGTAGAATACATTATTTCCCCTCCTCCATATAGTTCAACAGTAGACACAGCAAAAATGGCGCTTTCGATTCAAAGGATCTCTAAAGAGTATTTCCGATTAAACAAATTTTATCGAATTTTTGGTTAGAATACAATATCTTCACTACTCAGTATTAGTAGAAATACACCAGATTGAGTCCAACACATTAGATTTTTTTCCCTTGGAACAGCAGAATTCAGTAGCCCTAAGTGTGCTCAAATACTTCTGAGAGCTGTTATGGCTTCGACATTCCATTCTGTTTGCATGGCCAGTGCATTAAAAAAACGAATGACTTCGTATTTGAGTAAAGCATAAATATTTAAAAATCCATATCAATAACAAGTAATATCTTGAAAATGGTTATTTTATGAGAATATGTTACAAGCAGCCATATTCAGTTGGAGAAGACAATGAAAACTTACAATTTAAGTATATTGGTAGTGAAAACAACATCACTGGAAAAATACCCAATAATGTCTAAGATAGTGATCGATAACAAAACTAAAGAACAGGTACAACATTTCAGATATTTAGGATCTGACGTTTCGTTTGACTATGAAGAAGATTTGAAAAATAAAGTCTATGAATTTCAAACTATATGTGAGACTATTATAACAACGTTGAGAAGTAAAACACAGAAAGAAAGAAACAATGCTAAAATGTTATAAGTCAATAGCAGTATCCATTTTGACTTATGGCTCAGAAATTGGATCATGAATAGAAAAGAAAGACGAATGATATAAACAGCAGAAATGAGATGTCTTAGGTATTGTGACATGGCTTCACACTTGTCCATATAAATTAATACTCCTTGGTTTTCAAGAACGTTGCCATGGAGACAGTAACACAGATAAAGTTTTGCAGGCTAGTTAGTGAAAGTTGTGCAAAAAGATTGTTAACGTGAAACTTGTGATAATAATTTGCGCTAAGTGAGGTCATAGTTGCTTATAAAGTTACAATAAATAATTAAGAACAAATTAAGTTAAAATTTGTTGAGGATAATCCGCCACAGAACATATGTATGAGAAGTGAAGCTATTAGGGAACAGGTAAACATATAACCTAACTGGCATAATTATGAATTGCAAACGAAACTGGCACGACCATATACTGAGAATGCAGACCGGTAAAACAGGCAATACATAGGAAGTAGAGATGTTGGAGGACCTCGACGCCGAGCGATAGGAGGATCACTTCTCAGCCGGAACAGGTCAGTTTGGTCTATCTTGATGAACATGATGATGGTTTTTATGTTCACAAAAAAATTACAAATTATATGTATTATTTAATGAGATCTATGTTTTGTATATAATAAGATTTTGTCTGTCTCTTATGTAACACTCACCTAGAATGAAGAGAACTTAAAAGGTTATTCCCAGAAATTTCAAGACTGTCAAGAAAATACCTTAATCATATAATACTTTATTCAGAGAGAATCAACGTTTTTAAAATGTTTATACGTAAAGGGTAATTTAGCTGGAAGATTTTCTTGGCAGTCTTTTGTCGTATCCTTGGAAGATGTTCAACTTGGATATTACGTTTGGTATTTAACCAAGTTTTAATTGCCACCCTCAAGCACATCTAAAACTGTTTGTACAAAACGTATATTTCTAGTGAAATCTGTGTATGAAATTTTTGAGAGGAAAAATATAGAATTTGTTGGATGATGTTCCTTGCAAAAGAAAATTGTTAAGGAATGTGTATAGTTATTGGTTGCTAAGTTCCAAAACTGATTATCGTTAGTCACACTATGACCTTCATCTTTATTCAAGGCTAAAACTTTCACTTAGAATCTTTCGAAAAGAATATGTAGAATTGTTTATTCGGTAGACGACCCGAGTTTACCACAATAACTTCAAGAAACACTCCCTGACAGTAGTACTGCGAGAGATTCTTTCCAATTGTCATCTGATACAGACGCTTTGCTGGCAAACGTCTTTTATTGTGATGTGGAAAAGTTTCTCAGTGTACTTACGTGCGGTATACTGACAGCTGACGTTCTTAATGATGTGAATAATTAAGAGATGGGGTAGGTAGTGCCACAGACTCCAGTCGAGTCAAGTCAGGTTGAGACATGCAGTGGGGTGGCGTGGAGGTGTTAGTCTGGGAAAAGCAAAACAGACTACAGGGTGCCAAGTCGCTGCTACTCCTCCACGGTTCCACAAAATCTGTTGGGCATGTTTCCACACAGTTATGCAATTCGTGTCCAATTCGAAACCTAAGAAGAAGTATTGCATTTTAATAAATACTTCTTTTTACTTTCTCTACTACGTGTAATAGAGGAAGTGTTGCATTTCACTCAAAAATTCTATGTCGAGATTTCACCGGAAATATATGTTTTGAGACCCCCTGAACCCAAAAAAGCATTTTTAGAAAAAGGTCCGTGTGTGTGTGTGTGTGTGTGTGTGTGTGTGTGTGCATGGGCGTCGCGAACGGGGGGGCAAGGGGGGGCCGCGGCCTCCCCTTGGAAGTTCGTGAACTTAATGTGCAATCAATTACTGACTATAAAACTATTATTTTAATTAAGAACAATTGTTATTTAGCATAAATCAATACGGTTATATGCAACAAATATAAATTTTGACAATAAAATAATTAATAGTATATGATTGCAAATTTCCAACATGAGGCCCCCCCTGGAAAAAAGTCTGCCGACGCTCATGTGTGTGTGTGCCTGTGGACAGCATAACTCAAAAACGAAAAGTAGTCTAAAAACCAAAGTTGGTATTTAAGTTTAATTTCTTTCAAGGATGCGTCACGAAGATTTTGAAGAAAATAGCTCCACCCTAAACTACCCTTTACATGGAAAATTTTTAGAAAATTTTGATTGTCTTGAAAATGACTCTAACGATTTTGATTAAAATGGCATATGTTTGAGATATTTTTATGACAAATGAAATGTATATCTTGAATTTTCTGGCTACAGCCCCTGTAGTCGCATTTACTCTAGATGACTTTTGCATAACTGTTAGAGATAGACAAAATCTTAATTAAGGCTTCACGGGTGATCAGCCGTGTGAGATTTAAAAACATTAAGCTTTCTGCCATTGTAGACTCCATAGCCTTCATCAGAATGAAAATTGATCTTACAAGACAAAATCTTACTGTACAAAAAAATGTAGATTTCGCTAAAAGACAAAATTTATATCTAAATAACTTTTTTTTCTAGAGTGAACCACTTTGGAGATATGTCTTATTCTTTGTGTAAGTTTTGGAGAACTTATATTTCTGTCAAATGGAACATCGTTCATTTTTTATATGTTAAACGTGCAAAGCTTTAAAAGATTTGACTATCGTTCAAAGTCTACTGTATTGTAATATTCCCCTTGTACCTACAAGGAAATAAGTAATAAGATAATTTGTGCAAATGTTTATCTCAAGTAACACGAAGAAGGTACAGGAATAAGAGTTTGTAAGAAAGGTTAGTGCAAGAGTAGAGAAAGTCAGGTGAGTGCAACACATCAGATTTTCTTCTTAGCTGCTATAGGGTTGCTCATTATACAGGAGACATAGAAACAGATACAAAATGTGGGTATGTGTTTGTTAATGTCTCAATGAAACTGGCGCATGGTGCCTTAGGACCATTTGGCACCATCTTTTGTGCCTGTGCCCCGACGCGACATTCTCGGGAGGATGCATGAGGTGAATGGATCCGAAGGGCAGTCAGAAAGTTGCCACAACAGAGCAGAGGGCAGGGTCCTTACATTTTCCCAGTTAGAAGCACCCCGGCGGGCTGGCTAAGCCCGGTTCCTCTCCCACCCTTTGGGTTCGCACACCCAAGGGGTCGCGAGACTCGGAAACCGCCTCCCCTCCCCCTTCGGGCTTGTACCATCCCTTGGGGGCCCGAAAACCAGTAGGCGCGCCTTCCAATCCGAGGGCGAGATTTCCAGATCGCCGACGCTTCAACCCTGTAAGAAACCTAACAGGATGAAGTGAAATGAAATTATTAATGTGACGAAATGGAGCGACAGGAAATTCGGAGGATATGGAATTCCTTCCTAACATTCGCCTGACGACCCGGGGAAACCTTAAAAAAACATGAGACGGAAAGGCCGGCCAAGATCGAACCCGCGACCTCCAGAATGCAAGCCACAGACTTTATTGCCTTAGCCAACCCGCTTGGTTGGTATTTGATAAACTACTCTTTTTAACTTTCTTGTATTTCTCTTATTTGTCTTTAGTTCTGCTTGGATTTTAGCAGCTTTTTCAACACTAAAAGCAGATTGCAACAACAAAAATAGTACGCAATTAAATATGTAGATATGTATACCAAGTTGGAAGCATTGTGTTATGTTTTCAGCAGAGAAAGTGGTGCAGAGTATATGTCTAAATTAATCTGTTCCATCTCTTCATGCTTATTGCTACATATATACAATTAATCAATGAATAAACAGAAAGCGGTATGCATCTGCTATAACTCTTGCCTAGTCATTCATTCTCTGTGCATTGAGGCTTACACACATATCCAACCATGCAGCCAGAGGGTGTTGGTTTACTATACAGTGCATTCTCTCCACCAACACCTCATTAATACCACTTTATCCCCATAGTCTATTTAACATTCTAGCATTATATCCCACTTTACATCCTCTTATCTTTATCGTATTACATTTATGTGCATTATAGCTGCGGCATCAACCACCCTTTGGAATGTACGATCCACATACTGACGTCTGAGGGGGTTGAAATAGTATACCGTGAAAGAACTCTGTTTTGTTTCTACTGAATTTGATTGGAAATACTTCAAAATTTATCATAAAGTTTGTTTTTCGTGATATTGTGATTAATGTCCAGAGGTTTAATAAGCGTAGCAGGTATGCATAACTCAAACACAAAAACTCGGTTCAAAATTGGTATTTCACTTTAACATCTTTTAAGGATGCGATACGAATATTCTGAAGAAAATTCCTCCAACCTAAGCTACCCTTTACATGGAAAAGTTTTCAAAACTTTTGATTTTCTCGAAAATGACTAAAGATTTTGATTAAAATGTCATATGTTTAAGATATTTGTATGACAAATGAAATGTCTATTTTGAATTTTCTGGCTATGTAGTCCTATTTACTCTGGATGACTTTTGAATAACTCGTAAACCGTAAGAGATAGACCAAATCTTACTATACAAAAATGTAGATCTTGCTAAAACACACAACTTATGTCTGAATAAATTTTTTTGTAGAGTGAACCATTTCGGAAATATTCCTTGTTATTTGTGCCAGTTTCCGAAAATTTAAAACTTTCGTCAAATGGAACATCGTTGTTCATTTCTTTATGTGTTAACCGTGCAAAGAGAACACGATCTCAAAGCTTTAAAAGATTTGGCTATCGCTCAAAGCCAATATATGAGGATTTGTCTCGTAATCTTTGTGTTTCAGGTTACCTCACAAGTAAAATTCTCGGACTGTTAGCTCGGGGGGCGAGAAGGCCGTACACCAGCACTAATCATTCTATCTTCAAACACTTCCCTTCACGGACTCCTCTGCTGTATGGGCAGTAGCAGAGTCTTGTTGAAACCACCCACCCGTATAACTTCTCTTCTTCTGTCATATCACGATAAAATGGAGTCAAAATGTAATTTTGGTATCTCTCTGTATTTACAGTTTGCTCGTACAATAGTGGACCGATTATGTATCTAGTGCTAACAGCACATCAAACTCCAACTCTCCAATAATAATGAGGGATTTCTTGAACGCGATTTGGATCTTCAGAGGCCCATACCAACTGTTATAGTTGGGCCGTTCTTTGCGTTTCCAGTTCGGCTTCCTTGATTCTAGGTTTGCAGTAGCTTTGTAAGGAACTGGAAAGCCGACTTTCAGCCCAATTATATGAATGTTTACACGACCATTTAGGTGGAACCACTCCTCGTCGAAAAAGAACAGAAACTGTGGGTCAATTAAACCGTCATTCACTGATGAAAGAAACAATTCACAATAATGCATTCGTGACACTGGGTCACCTTGTTTTAAAGCATAGACACTTCTGCACTTATAGGGTTTTAGTTTCAGACAAATTCTCATACACTGGAAGAACTGAAACAAAATAATATAAATGAAATGGGAAACATTACAGTGGCCCAACTTAATCAGAATGTGTTCTCCTGATATAATGCTTGTTTAGCCGAGGGTGGGCGACATTTCCAGCATCTTGTATAAGGTAAGAGTGTTATACATGCGGGGTATAAGTAGGAGCATAGCCGACTGTGGCATACCCAATCGCACACAGGAGAAATGCCGTGGATCCGTTAGGTTTTAAATGAAGGAACCTGTATATTCAATATGTGAAATGTAATTTACTTATAAACTTTGAAAAGCTAATATCTCTGAAGTAAGTTTTTGTGACTTAAAGCCACTTTTGAGAAAATCAATATCTTCGACACATTTTCCACGTAAAAGATATAGAAACTACTTCTGAAATGATATCCTTCGAATACAAACCAGCTAAAAAAGTTATTCCACATAAAGCAAAAAGTTCGGGGTGAGAGGATTATCTTGAACATCGTGTTACATTCTCAGAAGATGCTGGATTTAAATATCAATAATAAGTTTTCATTTTGAGTTGCGCTGTTGAAACACAGAGATAGAAGCACGCGCTGTTCATTCTGGATTTAGGGAGTCTCAAAACATGTATTCCTGGTAAAATCTCGAAATGAATTTTGAGATGGAATACAATACTTCTCCTACTTACCTACCTACCTAAGTAGTAATAGAAAATGTAAAATGACGCACAGAGCATAACTTGCCTACAAGATCGTATTAAACTGCTCGGTTTCTGAGAAACAGTAAAATCAATGCTCATGTACGAGAGCTTAGGCAGCGTTACGTATATCAACGAGGCGAACTTTGTTGTGTGGCACCCTATGGTGGGATCCATCTTGCCGAGTCATGTAACATTCATCTCAAAGTGTCGTTTCAGCAGCAAGATCAAGCAAAGTCGTAACAAACTCTGGCCGGAGCCTGCCAAGACTCTGAACAGCCGTTAAATCTGAATTTGTGATGCGCCCCGTCCCGCTAAGTTATGCAGCAAGGGTTGTGGTGACTCTAATTATAACAGAGATTTCCTCAGTACACGCCTTACCCTATCCTTTAACCTTATTAATAATTATAGCTGCCTTCAACTTACTGCCAACAATCGCTCCCTTATACCCTCCCTCTCCGAACTTGAATTACCAAGCGAGCATGTCTTTGACAATTAAATTAATTAAATTAGGATTATTTAGTCATAACTACACAAAAGTAATTTTATATTTTAAGTGTATACAACCCTTTTTACTTTCTCTACTACGTATAGCAAGTAGGGGAAGTATTGTATTCGACTCAAAATTTCGATGTTGAGATTTCACCAGAAATATGTTTTGAGACTCCCTGAATCAAGAAAAAAAGGTTTTTTTAGCAAAAGGTCCGTGCGCGCGGGTGTATGTGTGTTGAATAGCTTAAGTCAAAAAGTCTGTTAAAAACCAAAACTGATCACTCTGCATGGAACATTTTTCGAAAATTCTTATTTTCTCAAAAGCGACTCTAGCCATTTTGATTAAACCGCCGTATGTTTAAAATATTTTTATGGCAAATGGAAAGCATCTTCTGAATTTTCTGGCTATAGCCCATGTACTCCTGTTTACTCCTGTGACTTTTACATAACTAGTAAACCGTAAGAGATCGAATAAATCTTACTATACAAAAATGTACGTCTGGGTACAACACACAATTTATGCCCAAATACGTTTTTGTGGAACGAACCATTTCGGAGATATGCCTTGTTATTTGTGTGAGTTTTGCAATACTTAAACTTTCTTAAATGGAAGGTCGTTATTCACATTTTTATTTCTTGGCTGTGCAAAAGAGAACGGAATCTCAAAGCTTCAATAGATTTGACTATCGCTCAAAGCTTACTGTATTCCTATATTCCCTTGCAAGTAAGCAATAAGATGATTGCAATAATTATAATAATAATTACCATCTGAAGGTTATTTAATCCTGGGATATAAAGTACTTACAATAGCAAGTCACCATTGGGGTAATTTGTCTCTGATGTGAGACTGCCTTTGTGGTTTACCAGGAGAAACACGAACTGGTTTGAGAATTTAATGCCATTCTGGCAGTTTGTCACAATAGCTCAATGGTTAGAGCAGTCGCCTGGTAAACGGAAGGTCTGTGGTTCAAATCCCAGTTGTGGCATTGAATTTTTAAGTTCCAGCTCTACCTCTCAAACTTTGCCCACACACGGCTTGTGTGTTTAAAAACACCAACAGTAAGTTTGTTGGCATAAATAAATAATAATTGCAAATGTTTATCTCAACTAACACGAAGAAGAAAGAGCAATAAGAGTTTGTAAGAATGGTTAGTACAAGAGTAGAGAAAGTCATGTGAGTGCAACACCTCAGATTATTTCTGCGATATACACACACTTTGATTTGAACGCGTTTCCCCAAAATACGAAATCATAAAGTAACTAATATAAATCAACGCTAAAGAACTTGTCTTGAAGATTTTTTATACTAATCTGCCTGGGTTTATTTAGAGTAAATCTGCAAACATCTATAATTTTTATACCATGGTTAAAAGGAATTTAATACAATTAGTTTTAAATGGTAGGTTTCTTACGAAAAACTTAAGTTTCTACGACGATAATAGTAAACTGACTAGTTATTCAAATAAATCAATCCCTTCGTTGTCAGTATTATTTCTAATTGAACTCATTTTAACTATGGTCTATTAATAATAATAATAATAATAATAATAATAATAATTATAATAATAATAATAATTATAATAATAATAATAATTATAATAATAATAATAATAATAATAATAATAATAATAATAATAATAATAATAATAATAATAATAATAATAATAATAATAATAATAATAATAATAATAATAATAATAATAATGAGCATCATTATAGTGTTTATTAACTATGAGCTTTGCATTGCTTATTTAAGAGACAAATATCACATTTCAAATTGGGAAGTGATTAGTCTAATTTTTGGTGCTCGAGGAGTCGTTACTAAGTTTAATTTTGATCCATTCCGACACTTTGGATTGCAACTAAATGCCTTACAAAACGTTGGTTTACAAATTATCCGTGACTTTTTTTACATTCTACGCAAGCATTTGTATACTGCATTAAATTAATTAAATAAATTATTCTAAAATACTTAGGTGTCCTTTTTCCAAATTTTATAATAATTTTGCACATTGTTACACTTTATCTTTCAAATATCTTTACATTGTGAATATTTTTAATCTTTCTTATTCAAGTTATAATTCTCTTTTTTCTACCTATAGATTAATTGCCAAGCTGTGTCTTTATGATTATCCATAATAGGAAAGCTATCCAAATACTGGATTTTCTCACGCTCGCTCGCTTTCTGTCTCTCCATACACAATAATAGACGTTAGAACAATATTTACACTAATATATATATATATATATATATATATATATATATATATATATCGGTCCGTCCGTTTCCCTGGCGCACCTTCGGGACTCTCTGCAATTGCTAGTCAGTCTTACAGTCGAAAGAGTTGATGTTTTTGTCAATCGTAAACATCAACCAAAGGATTTAGAACTTTAGATGCCAAAATTTCATACCTTTTGGACCTTCATATAAACTGCTTTTAATTTTGACTTTTGCCTCGTTAGTTTAGGGCGTTGTTGACCACACTTAAATTTGCACCACTGCTGCCGCCGCCACCGCCACCACCACCACCACCACCGCCACCGCCATCACCTTATCTTCCTTTAAACCAGTTATAATTCCTAAACCGTAAACCACAACCTCTGGGGATTTATATTGACTAACATTCATACATAGACGCGTTAAATTATTGTGTACGAATTATCACCTGGTCAGTCCTTTGTTTAGTCATTGTTGCCAACTCTATCCCATAAATTGCTGAAACAGTTATTACACATTACAATCGATTAACAATCAACATAGCACTTCATTTCAATTTGACAATTGTTTTAAATAATTGTTCTTTTAATAATTAATATATTTTTTCCAGAACAAACGTTATTTGTTAATGTTAAAAATAAATTGATATTTACTTTAGATTATAAACTGGTTTTCTGTTATAACAACAAGAGAAGAGTGGAATACATGTAATTCTTGGTTTTCGTTTTGCTCAGTTGGCAGTGCTGAGTAAATTGAACTACTATTCCAAATGAATATATTTTAGGTTATATTTTATAGAATTTTCTCGATCTTTGGGATGCAGTATTTAAATTCATATTTTATTTATGAAATAGTCCTGATAAATATCACTCGACAGTCTGACCTTCCCAGATAAATTATCTCACTCCGCTCTAGAATTTATCGCCCTTGTGATATTACTTGTGAGAAACAAGTATGGGTTCCAGCTAATGACAGGCGTATACAATCGTTTTAGCTGTCGCAAATGGTAGCAGAGATTTAAGAGCACTTACGTTGAGTTAAGAAATTGATTGCTTTGCAGATAATCATTACAATTATACTTAAATTCTTCAGAAAGGTACAGTTTTTCAGTTAAAATTGTGGTTAACAGCTGCTAAGAAAGTTTAAGCCTCATAACGCATAACATTATTTTTACTTATTCTAATATGACACCACCAATGTTTAAACTTTACAACTTGCATGAAGGCCGTAAGTATTACTTTGCATGTGAGAAAGGCTTAAGGATAAAGGACTTTATTAACAGTGTTCACCAATTGTGCACCTCTCTAACCAGAAGACACTTTTCTTCTCAGCAACAAAATAAGAAAAAATGCTATATCTTGACGTAAAAAAGAGCAAAGGCTTGAGCGAGCAAAACACGGTCTTGGGGTAATATATATAGCAAAGCGAAAAGGAACTTGATTTAACTGTCCCTAATGTCCCGGGAGAGGAATCCGATGAGGAAAAGAAAAGGAACGAGAGAAAGAAAGAGAAAAAAATGTTCCTTTCTTTTTTCCAAGGAAAAAAGGAACTCCAGCTAATATGAGAAAATTAAGTTTTACTAAAATGGCAGCAGAGAAGGGTTTTTTATTTTTTTCGTTCATGAGGACTAGAGCAGTAAATCTCAAGTGGGAAAGCGTGGCGGGCTTGTATATTTACCAAGGAGAAGTTCGACAAAAGAGTTCAACCTCTCCCCCCCCCCCCCCCCTTCCCCACACGTACCTCGACTTTTTATTCTTAACCTCTTCCTACGTAAGTTGCTCTGTGTTTTCTTAAGGTAAAAATGAAGAAGAAAATACCCGGCAGTCATTCTTCTAAGGCTTTTATGTGAGTGCTGTAATTCTGTCCGCCCGGCACCCTTCCCCTTTTCAGACGCAAAGTGTATTAAATTGTTAAAACTTTCGGTATCGCTGAATTTTAAATAGCCACTCTCCAAAGATATCTGTGATATTGAGTGAGAGAAGTCAATTTGCGCGCACCACAAGCTGAAATATAAAGGCAAAGATAAGTGGAAATAAACTAGGCATTATGCATAAAATGTAGTAATAAGAAACTGTTACCAAAAATCGTATGTGTTTCACTCACATGACTTTCTCTACTCTTGTACTAGCCATTCTTACAAACTCTTATTCCTATATCTTCTTCGTGTTAGTTGAGGTAAACTTTTGTACAAATTATCTTGTTGTTTATTCCTTGTAGGTACAAGGGGAATATGGGAATACAGTAGACTTTGAGCGATAGTCAATTGCTTTGAGATTCCGTTCTCTTTGCACGGTTAACATATAAAAATGAATAACGATGTTCCATTTGAAATAAGTTAAGTTCTCCAAAACTCACACAAATAATAAAGCATATCTCCGAAATGGTTCACTCTAAAAAAAATTATTTAGACATAAATTGTGTGTTTTAGTAAGATCTACATTTTGTGCATAGTAAGACTTGGTCTGGTTTATCAGTTATGCAAAAGTCGGCGAGATTAAATATGACTACAGGGGCTATAGCCAGAAAATTCAAGATATACATTTCATTTATCATAATAGTGTCTCAAACATATGACATTTTAACCAAAATCGTCAGTCATTTTCAAGAAAATCAATATTTTCCAAACTCAAGAAGTACATGTATTTCGATATTCTCTTGTTCTTATAAAAACAGATTGTAATCTGAAAGCATGCTATTTGCATTCACCGCCATTAAAAGTGCCTGTTGTGATATGCACAGCCGCTTGCATGAATTACTCTAGCACATTCTTGTGACGGACAGGGATTTCAGAAAAGGGAAAACAAAAAGGGAACGTAATGGTATTGTTAAAGTAGATTCGGTTGCGAGTCTCCTGAATATGCTTGCTGGATTTTATTCCTCTTTCATACGTTATAACCTGTTCTAAGGTTCTGAAAGGAGGTGTAATGTTTATGGTCTATCTGAGAAAGTTCATAAAGAAGCTGAGTGTGGCGAGGCGAAGGAAGACGACATCTTGACATAAGCTCAAGGGGATGGAATTGAACTTTCAAACGTGTAAAAACCAGCAGGCCCTTAAATCGTGGGGCAAGTGCCTTCCTCTCGTATTTCATCCAAAGTGAATATTTTCGTTCGAGGTAGAGAGGTTGTAAAACGTGATGTCTATACTCTGTGGCCATGTTCCTTCTCCCTTTTGCTGGCACTTTCTTCACAAGATGAGGAACCACATCCTCATGGGTTTGTATGTATGGGACGCCTTTAGTATTCTGTGTTATTAAACACGTGCAAAAAATGTCTTGTGTACTGCACTCACATGACTTTCTCTACACTTTCTTCACAAGATGAGGAACCACGTCCTGATGGGCTTGTATGTATGGGACGCCTTTAGTATTCTGTGTTATTAAACACGTGCAAAAAATGTCTTGTGTACTGCACTCACATGACTTTCTCTACACTTTCTTCACAAGATGAGGAACCACGTCCTGATGGGTTTGTATGTTAGTATTCTGTGTTATTAAACACTTGCAAAAACTGTCTTGTGTACTGCACTCACATGACTTTCTCTACACTTTCTTCACAAGATGAGGAACCACGTCCTCATGGGCTTGTATGTATGGGACGCCTTTAGTATTCTGTGTTATTAAACACGTGCAAAAACTGTCTTGTGTACTGCACTCACATGGCTTTCTCTACACTTTCTTCACAAGATGAGGAACCACGTCCTCATGGGCTTGTATGTATGGGACGCCTTTAGTATTCTGTGTTATTAAACACGTGCAAAAACTGTCTTGTGTACTGCACTCACATGGCTTTCTCTACACTTTCTTCACAAGATGAGGAACCACGTCCTCATGGGCTTGTATGTATGGGACGCCTTTAGTATTCTGTGTTATTAAACACGTGCAAAAACTGTCTTGTGTACTGCACTCACATGGCTTTCTCTACACTTTCTTCACAAGATGAGGAACCACGTCCTCATGGGCTTGTATGTATGGGACGCCTTTAGTATTCTGTGTTATTAAACACGTGCAAAAACTGTCTTGTGTACTGCACTCACATGACTTTCTCTACACTTTCTTCACAAGATGAGGAACCACGTCCTGATGGGTTTGTATGTATGGGACGCCTTTAGTATTCTGTGTTATTAAACACGTGCAAAAACTGTCTTGTGTACTGCACTCACATGGCTTTCTCTACACTTTCTTCACAAGATGAGGAACCACATCCTGATGGGCTTGCATGTATGAGACGCCTTTAGTATTCTGTGTTATTAAACACGTGCAAAAACTGTCTTGTGTACTGCACTCACATGACTTTCTCTGCACTTTCTTCAACGGTCCATTATTACAAAAGCCTACATTTTCAAAAATGGTTCTATTACATATTTACTTGTAGTACACCAGCGTTACGGGAAGTCGAAATAGTGATTCTTTTTTCCAAATTCGAGTTTTAGTTCCAAATGAATATTTAAGATATTTGCTCATTTTGATATAACTTTCATAGAGGTACGTTAATCATAAATAATTAAAATTATTACTGAAAATAAAGCTGACATAGTTTTTAGGCCTTCTCATCTTGTTTAACTGCAATTTCTGAAGAATTAATAATTTCCTGCACATAAGCCCCTTTATCTCTGAAATTTGCGGCTATAATGCGCTCAAATTTTTATAACACATTTACAAATAAATAAGCTTTATTTTGAGAGGTAGAACTGGAACTTAAAAATTCAATGCCACAACTGGGATTTGAACCACAGACCTTCCGCTTACCTTCCAGTTCTACCTCTCAAACTTTGCCCACACACGGCTTGTGTGTTTAAAAAACACCAACAGTAACTTTGTTGGCATAAATAAGCTTTATTTTAATGAAAAGAGTTTTATGTATCAGGCATTCTAGTTAGCTTTTTTGATTTTAAAACCCTTATATTTCAATAATATAGGCATTGTATTAAAAATTACAAGTTTGCTTCTAAGGAGGAAAATATTTTTGTTTCACTAGACAACTGTAAAAATATCACTAAAAATTTCGGTTAACCCTCCAGTGGTCGCTAAGGGCCTGAGAGACCGCTACGTTTATTAAAACGTTCTAGTTTTCGAATGAACGCACCTATGTAATCGCTTTACTAGGACATCTAATATTACACTTTACTCGAATGTTAGGTGGAGTGGCAACCTAATCTATTTCTTTAGCTCCAAAAACGAATTAGGCAGTTATATGTCACAGAGGTCAACCAAACTCTCATTACATTTTACTGACATGTTGTTCCTCGTTATTTGTGCAATATTGCTTTGCGATTGCAAGTAGAAGTGATTAATTCTCAAAAACGGAAATACAAGCTATGATTTACAAAATGCCATGAATCTGGAAGTGCATCTTGTGATGATCATGTTTTATCCGTGTGCGACAATTTGTGTAAATCAGATGTTTCCAATTCTGAAGATAAACTGCAAATGTGATCTTTGGATTTATAAACTGATCGTAAAGAATAGGATGAAAGCAAACTGTGTCACAATAACATGTATTTCGTAGGTAACATCACATGCTTGTAAAATATATTATAATTATTACTATTTACAGCACACTTCAAATTACAAGTTGTATTCCTGAACATCACAATTTTTCTTTCCATGTAGTGCAGTACAAATTATAATGTCGTATATAGTTCACGCATACTACGCTTTATTTCTCTTTGATCAATCTAGCAAGATAATGCTAATAAAAAACCATACACAGGATGGAAGTGAAATAATCCGCCAGACTTTAACAGCGAGTTTCTTGTATTGTGAATAACAAAAAACTCTTATACCAATTTTAAAAAAATTATCATCACCTGGCTGAATTATTATTGATTAGAGGTTCTTAATTTATACCATTCATAGAAAATTGTATAAATGACAACCTTTTCCTTTCGCTATTTCAATCGAATCAACGGTTTTTGTGTAAATTAAGTTTTAAAAATCCACAATTTGTACTTTCTTAGCTCCGTTTGAACTGGCAACATCGCATCAGCTGTGTTTACTTTCTTCCGACATCAGTGTAGATCGCGTGAACGCTTACTTAACTGCATTCAGTTGTTTTTTGTTTAAGCATATTGCGGTGAATAGTAAATGTACATTATAACTGATGCTTTACTAAAGATTTAGCAATTATTAGTGCCACGTGGTTAAATACAACACAGAATAAAGGTATTAATACTGTAAGAGGTGTTTCATACTGACTTGAGTAACATAACCTTTGGAATACTGTAATATGTAGTTGCAGCGCATGCGCACATACGTCTAGCAGACGATATTAACACTGTACCTCATGTGTTCACTTCAAGTGGCGGTGTTGGAAGCAATCTGCTTTACTATTTATTGTGAAAGTGAATGTCCTGTTTATTCAGTAAATAAACTTCGTAAGTATAAGTTGTACGTGTGTGATTCGTTAATAATGTTGATCTCGCATCATTGTTTCACGATGAACAGTGCACGCGGTTCCTATACGAGAAGGCTTATTAAGAAAAGAACGCGCAGGTTATGATGTACGGATTTGCGGGTAACGTTCACTAGTTTATTTAACTGCAGTGTATTGATGTTCTTACTGTTAGCGACAAACACTTGGGTATCATCAAGCAGGAGCAATGTTGCTACCAACTGGGCGCATGCGCAGTAAGTAGATTTCGACATACCTCGTAAGCATTTCATTTGAAGTGAATTTATGTCCTTCCGGCCGTTTAAAGCGTATTTAAAGTTAGTATTTATTTTTCTATCATATTTGTGATTTACTAAAGGATGCAATACCGCAATTGATGTCCAAAGTTAGATTAAAACATACCATATAAGATATTGTAATTACGCTGAAATGTAGAATTCGAAGTCAGTTCGCATACAGTGCAGTGAACAATAACCTCATATTTTCGCGGAATTCTCTGGGTCTCTGACCAGTAGCAAAACATCTGAATTCAATTCATGGCCAACGTTACTTAAAATGGTTTTCATGGAACGTTAGAATAGTTCATTGTCGTGAGTTTGTTCCATTGGCCCACTGTGTAGAGGTTTTTGGTTGAGGGAGTTGATGGGCAATGCTCTGGGGTTAGGCCAGATGCCAGATGCCAGATGCCTGACGTCGCGGTTGTATGCCTATGTACCTACTGTTCTCGTTAACGACGGCGAGACAGCATCCGTTCTAATAGCTTCTAGTGGGTAGGTAGGTAGGTAGGTACGTGACTGTTTTCACCAATTGTAGGTAGACATGTAGGAGTGAGTGACAGACAGGGACTTGATTTGAAGCAACCTGCACAGACTCCCAAACTAGGCGTGACAGACGTGATCTTGCTTTAACTAGCATCTGATCCACTAGGCTTTCTTAAATACCTACTCCAGCTTTAATCAATTTAAGATTGTATTGATGTCGAGTTCTCATTTTAAAGGCGTTTTTAAGTCTATATTTTAGTAAACATGAGATATATTTCAACTATAGGCCTTGAATCTGTAAACGGTTATGTTTTTTCCCTTTCTCTACTACGTATAGAAAAGTAGAGATTGTCGAGATTTCATCGCAAATATATGTTTTGAGGCCCTCTGAATCCAATAAAAAGCATTTTTAGAAAAAGGTTCGTATACTTGTATCTCAGCTTGTGGACAGCATAAATCAAAAGCGGAAAGTTTAATGTCTTTCAAGAATACAAGACGATTTTGAAGAAAATTCCTCTAGCCTAAACTACCCTTTACATGGACAATTTTTCAAAAATTTTTATTTTCTTGAAAATGGCCCTAACAATTTTGATTAAAATGCCATATATTTGAGATATTTTTGTGACAAATGAAATGTATATCTTAAGTTTTTCAGCTATAGCCCATGAAGTCCTATTCACCCTAGATGACTTTTACATAACTGTTAAACCGTAAGAGATAGACCAAATCTTACTATACGAGAAATGTTGTTGTTAGCTAATGCTGGATTTCTGACAATGAAGTCATTAATCCTCTTGCTCTCCAATATTTTTCACTGATGATATTGAAGAGAGCAATAGCAGTAATAGTAACCGTTTTTTAGAGAGCACCATAATACGAGAAATGTAGGTGTTGCTAAAACACACAATTTATGTATAAATAATTTTTTTTTTTTTTTTTTTTTTTTTTTTGTAAAGTGAGAAATTTCTGTGATATTCCTTGTTATTTGTGTAAGGTTTGGAGAACTTATACTTCTGTCAAATGGAGCATCGCTTTTTCAATTTTTATATGTTAACCGTGCAAAGAGAACGGGATCTCAAAGCTTTAAAACAGTTGACTATCACTCAAAGCCTACTGTATTCTAATATTTCCCTTGTACCTACAAGGAAATAAACAATAAGATAATTTGTACAAATGTTTATCTTAACTACCACGAAGAAGATATAGAAATAAGAGTTTGTAAGAATGGTTAGTATAAGAGTAGAGAAAGTCACGTGAGTGCAACACATCAGATTTTTAAACTAGTGTGAGCATCGAATTATTTTAATTATTTCAGCATTAGATGTTCACCGGAGTGAAAGTTAGCCATTTTTGACATCTGAACTCCAAATTCTATTAAGACGCGAAACACTGATGTTCTGTCTACTAAATAATATGCTCCCTTGAAATCCATGAAGATGGTTACAGTTTAATTCTGTAGTTTGTATATTAACCGTTGTCCAAAACGCTCATTTTCTACATGTCAATCGGTAGGTATGCGTTTGAAAGTTTTATTTTTAGTATATACGAGCTAGACCAATGCTACATAACTGTTTGTCTGGTATCGACCCTTGCCATTCACCAGACAATACACAAGCCCATAAATATTCCAAAATCAACTTTTTAATACATCTATCCATTGTTCTGTTTACTGAGCACTTCCACTTACTTCTTACATTCCACAAAAAGCTTCCACGCTTCTCAGTTCTGATTGGTCTTTAAAAATTTTCTTACTGTCAACTCTTTATTTGTATTTTACCATTTCCTACAAATCTATTGCTTCCTCCAATACTCTATACCTGAACACTATGATAATAAACGGAGCTCGTCTTCTCTCTCATTAGATATTAAAAATCTTTCCTTCAATACAACTTTATATTCATTCCTCAATTTTCATATTCCCAACAAAAACAAGCAATTCCTTCCCTCTAATTCTTATATTTAATATGTAAATCTCTCTAATTCGGGTTTCTATGCATTGTAGAAACTAAAGGAGCTAATTTTTATTCTTAATTTGGGGATATGTTTGCGCATCCATATCCTATGGGGTCCAAATAACCTCGCTATCGACAAGCCCTTAAACTCTACTCAACCACTTCAGACTCTAGACTTTTATTATCATTTTCCAACCTCCCTTCATTAATATGTACCTTTCCATTTATCACTAACAGGCTCTTTAATGTGTCCAAACCATGTGCTACAACGCCTTCGGTTCCCTTAATTTTGTTGACGTTTAAAAACCTTCTGTTGTGTTCCTATATAAAAGACGGTAGAGGTATAAAATAAGCGAAACGGAAGGGAAAGACATGTGAATGTTAGTAAGCCTATCGGCTAGTAACTCAAAGGACGTAGGCCGTAATACAAGCTGCAGTCAATAGATAATTATTTATGCCCTATACATCAATTTCAATTTCAGGGGAAAATTCCAATTTCTAAATTCAACGAAATTGATTCTTTCACTAATAAAATCCCCATTATTTTTCCCTTGTAATATAATGTGTGGATTATTGTACATTTTGCGAGTCAAAGTCCCATTTAAATAACACTCTGCAACTGCTATGCCCTTTCCTGGTCTTTTAGTTTTTTGAACTTTCCCGTAATTTACAATTTCTGCATATAGGCTACCATTTTATTCAAAACTATTGTATCTAGGAAGCTCAAATTTTCTCAGGTGCTGAAACATTATATAAACTTTAAAATGAGTGGAGCAGTTTTGGCATATTTTACATATAATTTAGAAATTATCATGTGCATTAAGCGGGTGTCTCACAGTCCAACTTTTTAACCAAACTTTTTGTATCCAAGGGAATTGTACACACAAGAAACAGTGTCTGTCTGTCACACTATGATTCATTTTGGTCCAATACAAATGACAGTTCATGTAGCAAGCGTGGCGAATAAACATGGCGGACGCAAATATTAATTTAGTGGTAGCTACATTAAGTATAGGTTTGGGATATATTTCCATGAGTCTGTCTCAGTAGGAAGAAAAGATGTATTAGAAGTAAAAGAGGTTGGTGGATACGGCCATGAGAACAGGGCACGGGCCGAGGTAAACTGGGTCTACTACAAAACGAATTGAGGTTAGAGGACCCGGAAAACTATCGTAATTTTCTACGAATTGACAAAGATTTATTTCTCAACCTTTTACATGGCGTCAAAGGCAAAATTACACACCAGGACACAAATATGAGACAAGCACGAAAGAGATAAGGAACAATTGTAATGGTTTTAATCTTAGTATGGATGGACAGCAGATTTGAACTCATTTCGTAACATAAAATTTAAACATACTGTTGACTAGATTTGTTATTATTAATTAAATATAGCTATGTAATAACCACCTCAGTAACATATGTTAATGGTCACGAAAAATCGTTAATGTATTTTCCAGAAAAAATAATACGTTTTATTAAAATACCCATCACATTAAAAGTACCACAAGCTGTGCATACTGTGACTTTTGGTGGGTGTAAAGTAAAGCAGACAGATGTAGTCGAGATAAAGAAACACTTTTATTTCCGTAAACGGTAACTTTTTACACTCGTTGCAACAGCAAGAAAGTCTTTACCGATTCACCAACAGCACGGCTCCGAATTCGTAACACAAGAACTGTCCCTTCTCCGTCGGCACGACTCCTCAACGCTTCGCATACGTCTCTTCTTTCCGTCGGCACGACTACTCAACGCTTCACATACGTCTGTCCTCTGGCTCCTTCTCACACTTTACCGCTATTTATATCTCCCAGGCACTCTTCTGGAAGCTTCAGGAACGTTCAGTTATTGCGGTGAAATACAAAGCAGAAGATTCCCGAAGTCTCTATCCTTTTCTCTCTTTCGGCAAGCGCCCCAACAATGCGGCCATTCTCTGTCTCTTTCCTTCGGCTCCTTTGCGGTAGTGCCGACAATAATGCGATGGGTGACACTGCTGTTGTCGGCAATTAGATGCGGCGGGCGCGGTGACAGCTGACTACATGTTGCCTATGCGGTCCGCCATATTGTTACGTTACAGACGCTGATTGGCTATTTTCAAGTTGTTGGATGAAAAAATTAGAACAACTCAATCGCATTTATACAAACACCTTGGATACAAAAAATAGGATAGAAATTGTATGCAACAAAATTGTATCCAACTCTCGATGCACTTTTGTTGTACACAATGCTTTGGACCAAAACGTTGGACCATGGGATGTCGACATTACAAAAACTTAGCTATTTTTTAAAATCATATATAAACAGTTATTTTCACTATCAAATTAAAATTTTTAGAAACAAATCCACTCATTGTGCCAGAAATACTGTTTTCTGGATTCACCGTAAGTTTAAACTCATTAGATCAGAGGGTTGTTCAAGTAAGTTCTCTAAGTGAACATCAACATACCAAAACTATTTTTTCTGTGTATTAATTTATATGAGTGGATCTACAAACTTAACTTCCACGTATATTCCAGCCCAAGTACTGTACGATCTGTAGTGCAATAGCTGTTCAGGTGATGTTTACATTACAATACTGCGGTGGTTCCAGTATATGACGTTCTCTGCTAACATGGAAACCATGACGAATTAGTAAAAGGTGCAAAAAGTCAGGGACCTTTAAGAGATTAATATGTTGCTAGAGATGCCTAAAGGTCACGATTGTCTTACAGCCTTCCTTGCTCTGAGTGACTGGTAATGGAGATGAGATGTAGCACATCCACTATCAGCTCTGAAAATTCCCTTGCGATTAAATACTGGAGGAGGGCTGAGCCAGCCAGCCGTTAATGACTTTATCGGCAAGTGCACTGCATTACACACACACGCAAGCCATCCACCGAATTAGCAAATTCCTTCCTCAAATCCCTCAAGTTACACTACGAATACATCCCCGAGTATAAGCACTTACTCAATCACAAACTGCATACATATGTACCTTTTTACTTATATATCGTAGTTATAAACACAAATGCTTCAGAAATGTCGACAGTAATTTTAGTTATATATTTGTGAAGTTTTCAGATATTTGCTTTAGAAATACCTTGTTGTTCACAAACTAGAATACCTGAAGCATTTATGATGACATAATGACAAACCAGAGGAACGAAGCACATGGTCTGGTGGTACCTAATAGTAATAGTAGTAGTAGTAGTAGTAGTAGTAATAATAATAATAATAATAATAATAATAATAATAATAATAATAATAATAATAATAATAACAATCGTCATCATCTTCCCTTCATTTCAGACCATCTATGGACCACGTTAAGCAAACTATTGCATTTATATTCACTTCTTTTCTTTTTCCTATCTTTCCACACACTGCCACTTCGATTCTTTATTTTTTCTTCTCTCTAAGTTGTAGTTGTTATATTCTTTTTTTAACTGGAAACCTTCGAAATGTTGTATTAACTTTCTTAACTTTGCTCTATTTTGTATTATTTCTTCTGTTAATTCCATTTCATTTAAGTATTTCCTTATCCCTTGAATCCATTGGTTACCATTCTTGCTTTCCTATATATACTTGAAAATTTGTTTTGTAAGTCTATTGTTATCCATCGTCATTAAATGACCGAACCATCTTATTCTTCTTTTCCTGATTGTATCTGAAATCTTTTCTCATTCCTTACTTTTATATAGGTCCTCATTTTTCCTGAGTCTAAACTCTCCTTTTTCGGTATGAATTGGACCCAAGATTTTCCATAAAAATCTTTCCTTCTTTTCTAATGCTTCTATTTCTCCTGTTTTAAAGGAAAACATACAATATGTAGCAGGTACACGTTATCATCATCATTTATTATTATTATTATTATTATTATTATTATTATTATTATTATTATTATTATTATTATTATTATTATTATTATTATTATTATTATTATTATTATTATTATTATTATTATTATTATTATTATTATTATTATTATTATTATTATTATTATTATTATTATTATTATTATTATTATTATTATTATTATTATTATTATTATTATTATTATTATTATTATTATTATTATTATTATTATTATTATTATTATTATTATTATTATTATTATTATTATTATTATTATTATTATTATTATTATTATTATTATTATTATTATTATTATTATTATTATTATTATTATTATTATTATTATTATTATTATTATTATTATTATTATTATTATTATTATTATTATTATTATTATTATTATTATTATTATTATTATTATTATTATTATTATTATTATTATTATTATTATTATTATTATTATTATTTACTATTATTATTATTTACTATTATTATTACTATTATTAATAGTATTACTATTGCTATTATTATCAATATCATCACAGTCATTATCTCTTCTCCACTTCATAGACCAGAAATTGCCTGTCCCACTCTCACAGTTCTATTTTCTGTACATCTTCTTAAATTCCTTTTACTCTGGTTTTTGTTACAGGGCTGGGCAACTAGTGCTCACAGAGGGCAAATTGCTCACGACCTTGACTGATAACTAAAGCCACAATTTTAGTACTGCATCGTGTGTAGGAGTGTCGGTTATGCCGTGAGTGTGTTCGCCCAGACCGAGAGGCAAGCCACCAGCACAGAACAGCCCCATGCACACACTGCATCGTGTGTAGAAGTGTCGGTTATGCCGTGAGTGTGTTCGCCCAGACCGAGAGGCAAGCCACCAGCACAGAACGAAACAGTTCCATGCACACACTGCATCGTGTGTAGGAGTGTCGGTTATGCCGTGAGTGTGTTCGCCCAGACCGAGAGGCAAGCCACCAGTACAGAACAGCCCCATGCACACACTGCATCGTGTGTAGGAGTGTCGGTTATGCCGTGAGTGTGTTCGCCCAGACCGAGAGGCAAGCCACCAGCACAGAACGAAACAGCCCCATGCACACACTGCATCGTGTGTAGGAGTGTCGGTTATGCCGTGAGTGTGTTCGCCCAGACCGAGAGGCAAGCCACCAGCACAGAACAGCCCCATGCACACACTGCATCGTGTGTAGGAGTGTCGGTTATGCCGTGAGTGTGTTCGCCCAGACCGAGAGGCAAGCCACCAGCACAGAACGAAACAGTTCCATGCACACACTGCATCGTGTGTAGGAGTGTCGGTTATGCCGTGAGTGTGTTCGCCCAGACCGAGAGGCAAGCCACCAGTACAGAACAGCCCCATGCACACACTGCATCGTGTGTAGGAGTGTCGGTTATGCCGTGAGTGTGTTCGCCCAGACCGAGAGGCAAGCCACCAGCACAGAACAGCCCCATGCACACACTGCATCGTGTGTAGGAGTGTCGGTTATGCCGTGAGTGTGTTCGCCCAGACCGAGAGGCAAGCCACCAGCACAGAACGAAACAGTTCCATGCACACACTGCATCGTGTGTAGGAGTGTCGGTTATGCCGTGAGTGTGTTCGCCCAGACCGAGAGGCAAGCCACCAGCACAGAACGAAACAGTTCCATGCACACGGTAAGTGTACTGAGAACTCAAGTTTAGCAGGTTAAAAAATGAAGGTCACTCAAGGTATTATACGAGTCGGCCAGGCCTGATTTATACTCAAGTAAGTATATGCTGCTTCAGGTAGTGTATTTGACCTTATTCCTTCCATATATTGCTGCCATTATCCTCAACATTCCTTGATTATATCATTTACTGAATATATTTTTAATTGTGTTTCTATAACTTCACTGCGTACTCTACACAATCTCTGGTTCTTCTGAGAAAGTTTTGCGAGCGTTTTACTTTCCAAATTTGTCAGTATCCAAGACTCCCGCCCATAAAGCAATATAGGTAGTAACAGCTGGTATAGTGTTATTAAATTTTAATATTGTTTCTTTCCTTTTACTTTTGCTTTCTCAATCACGTCCGTAGTAGGTAAAGAAGGTGTTACATTCCACCCCGAAAAACTGAAATACACGTTTTGAGATCATCTGGATTCAAAAAAATCCTTTTTATAAAAAGGCCCATGTTTCTGTCTGTGAAATCATAACTCAAAAGCGAGAAGTCTGTTAAACACCAAACTTGGTATTTAAAGCAAGCATTTCCCAAGAATTGGACACGAAGATTTTCAAGAAAACCCCACCAACACAGACTAACCTTTACATGCAGCATTTTCGAAAATATTTAAGAAATGGCTCTAGCGCTTTTGATTAAAACATATGTATAAGATGATTTCATGACAAATGAAATCTACACCTTGGATTTTTTGTGAATGCGTTCTTCATTATGAATGACTTTTGCATGATTAGTAAACGGAAGACATGGACAAAATCTTACTACACCAAAAATATAGATCTCGTTAAACCACCCAATTTATGTCAAATGCCTTCCTAAGCGAACCATTTGCGAGATATTCCTCGTTATATGTTTGAATTTTCTTAAGTAGGAAGTCTTTTTTATTCTTTGTTTTGCATCCTGGACATGCAAAGAGACTTGAATATCAAAGCCCACATATAGCGACCAGTTCTTCAAATATATGACTATCGCTTGGAGCCTCTATTCCTATATTCCCCTTTAGCTTACAAGAAAATTAACTATAAGATAATTTATACAAATATTTATTACGATTAACATGAAGTAGATAGAGGAATGAGCGTTTGTAGGAGTAGTTTCTACAAGAGTAGAGAAGGTAATGTGAGTGTAACACATTAGACTTTATTTTAATGAATCATTCCGTACCTCATCTGGCTGTTCTTCAATATACTAAAATTGCAACTATTTTTTATGGGGTTGGGTAAAAGAGGAGATGTACCCGAGGAAATCTCGCGCATTGGACGAATTGGAAGCACGGATTCGTGATTCGTCAGCGCCTGCGGTGCCGTAGTAGTAAAAGCGGGCGTTAAACACTACCAAAAATGATAGTGTATCTAATGTATAAAACCCAAAGAAATCCAACGTCAACTGTACACGAGCTAACACCGTACCAATAGGCAATATGTTCCAAAGGCCGCCGTTGTCACCATTGCAGTTAAAGGCGAGGAATAAATGAAGCAATAAAGAAATATTTTTATTAGCATTGTTGATTTATTAACACTTGGTAAAGACTCGTCAGTCTCTTCGTGCATCCTGGGGTATGTATTTGCAGGTTTATACTTGCGCAACGAGGACAATGGCAAATGTTTCATTTTTAACTCAGCAAAATAGAAACGTTGTTAAGGAAGCTTAGCTTGGAGGCTTTTTCACAAAATAAAGAGGTGTATTTTTTCACCCCTACAGTAAACACACGAGGCGAGGATAGAAAATTAACTCTACTGTCAACTGTTTCCAAACCTCGACAACGCTACCCACTCTAGGGGAGTTGAAAAAAAAAACAATATTGAGAGATTTAATTATTGAATATTCTAAATTTGCCCCCTCGTTGGTTGTTTCACCAAATCGCCGCCGACCACAGCCCTTTTTATTGTAGACTGTATAGAGAGTACACAATATTGAGCCCGCGTGTCACATTTGGACTTTTGATGGGCACTTTGCAAACACACGGGCACACGTTTCAATCACTGCTGCCACCACAATCATTATTAATGCGACGCTGGCGCCGGTGTTTTCGAAATGAAGCTGCCCATTTACGGTTCTGTTACCTGCTGGGTGTAGTGGTCTTTTTTATGCGGCCTGCAAATTATTTTTCCCCTCGTCTACGCTTTCCTTGCATTTGCTGCCCCTTGGGAGCGCACAAAAGCAAGGCTTTGTGCTATTAGATGAAATTTTAAATACGCACACAAAATATATAATCTTAAAACCTGGGTGTAAGAATTAAATATTAATTGTGACCCAAGATTTCGGTCTTAAAAGATTTAATCTTTTTTTCCTAGCAAAGGCAGTAAAAGACGTTTTATACCGTCATTACGTCCAACATGGCACAATCTCATTCTGCCATTACAAGAAAGGTGCTGGAGTTTACTCTTTGAGTATACGCAGTTCTAATACATCATATGAACCCAGGTGATTTCAGTCGAGTGTCAGTCAGCTCCTTGCTGGACTAAAGGGATAAATTCTATATTTCAGAAGTAGGTATGTCAAATTCATTTTATCCTGCTAGATGGCGGGGTAGATAACAAATGAGCAACTATTCGTCATATTCAAAAAATATAAATACGAACGTTATTAGCATCAAATGCTCTAAAACTGAAGGTTAGGTAGTATTTTTAGATTGAATTTCAAACAATCTGAATATTTTTTGAGTTTTGCAAACATCAGTATGAATCACCGTAATTTAAATAATGTTAGAACTATTATAAGAGCATTTCACTGAAAAGATGATTGTTGTACATAACCTAAATCCTGACATTTCCTTAGGAATAGGAAAGATACGGAGGTGGTTTGGTACTGAAGCCAGGCTTATTGTACTTATGTCCCCAAAGAGCCACCCCCAGGAGGAAGGATGAGGTGAGAGGAAACACCGGGCGGCCAGATCCAGACTAACGGCACGTACGAGTATATTGACAGAGGTCCCTAGGTTTCCCAAGAAGGACGACACCTCCATGTCCTTAGGTCTCCCGGGGCCAACTGAGGGGGGCCTCGACGCAGGATTCAACGCCCTTTATATGCCACCTTTAACATCTAACGTCATATCGGCGGCTATTCTTTTGGAACAATTCCCCATTGGCAAAGAACTAACTGGTTTAGTATATGTGTAACTTAAGGTTTGTGATGCTTCTCGAGTCTATAGAGGATGGGGAACAATCCCGGATAAAGAAAAATTCCCATCCTCCAGCCGGAAATCTAACCTTGGACTTCTGGATTTGGAAGTTACCATGCCAACTTTTACTGTTGGAGATTTAATAGTTGCATTTCCGAATAAAACAATAATCAAATGAATATATAAATAGAGTCCATCAATAATCATTATTCAAACATCGAAGCGTCATTGCCTTTTTAATTATGTTGTTGTTGTTGTTTTCTAGTGCCTTGCATCTGGCAATGAAGCCATTAGCATTCGTGCTTTCCAATACTTTTGAACTGTAGTTTCTTCTGATCTTAATGCTTCACAGGTCTTCAAGTGGTCTTCGTTCATTTCTGCTGGATCGTTACACAGGACACATATTGGTGAGGCTGAGATACCTATTCTATAGAGATGACTTGCCAAGCAGTCATGATTTGTCAATAGTCGGAAGGCTGCAACCGCTGTTTTCCTTGGTCTCTGGGGGATTATATCTGGGTTGGAAAGTAGTGTAATCCATTTTTTATCTTTGGCATTTGTTTCTATTTCTTGTAGGTATGAATGAGAAAAATTTTTAACGATCAAGCGTTTTATTGAGGAATATGAGAAATTGAATTTAGACTTTTGTTTTATTGTTGTGCTTTTCTTTGCAAATGAGTCTGCAGCTTCGTTCCCCATGACTCCACAGTGTGCTGGAATCCATTGGAGATGAACAGTCTTATTAACTTTTTGGAGTTGTGTTAACATTTTGTAGCATTCTCTAATTTTTGTTGACTTCTTTGTAGTATTTGAACATATTCCCTGAATTGCAGCTTTAGAATCCGAAAGAATGACTGCCTTGTTAAATTTATTTAAGGGAAGATTTAATAATTGTCGGAGAGCAATGTATATAGCCTCTATTTCTCCATCATAATTTGTTGTGTCTCTGCCAACAGAATGATATAAGGAAAAATGTGAACACGTAACTCCAGCTCCAGTAAGGTTTTCCTTGGAGGATCCATCAGTATATATGTGCAGCCATTCTTCTGTGGGATACCTAGTATTGACCTTTTTAATTATTATTTACTTATAAGTGATGCCACGAGAGATTGTCAATTTATATAGAGAATTTTGCTATAACGAGTTGCATTTATTAAGTCTATTTCACGAATTAAAGGATAATATAGCCTATGAAATGTTGTATTGTAGTTAATAACCTACTGCGGCCTGAACGTTTGTACAGCTATAGCGAAACGAGGTGACCGCAAGTTACCTGTCACATGGGCAGAGCGTGACGTCATTGCCCCAGTACAGTGACAGAACAAACAACTGGGCTCACTGCCTATACTGCATAGTGTCTCTCGAATTCGTTCACAAAATAAAATCCTGCAGCACGAAAATCGAAATATTCACGTACCTATTGCTAAACTTGTACAAGAATTTGGGAGTAATATTTTACAGCAAATTATGATAGCGTTTGAATTTAAATTGTGCAATACAACGTTCGTTCGTCGATTATACGTGGCCTCCTCTGAGCTGTGATCATGTGACAAGACTGACCTCTCCCACTTCTTATAGCCCATACCCCGCAACCTTTCGTTCACTGTAGGAAGGTTCGCTCCCAAGTAAGCTAATCTCTTAAAGAAAGATAAGGCAGACATATATGTATACATCAGCGTCCACTGGCACGGCCTACAAAATTACCATATTGATGCTCCACTCTTAAGACAGATGGAGTATTCACTGTTAATTTATAATTTCGTCCAATACAAAATTTGTGAAACTGATTCCAAATATATTTCCGGTTGTATTCTGAGGCTTCCCTTTTCGAATTATTTCACTTATTTCAGCGTTAGATGCTTCACGAAGCGAGGGTCAGCCAGTTTTGACATTTAAACCTAGCGACACTGTTGCGTCAAATTAGGTAAGCTGTTGTGCACCTGTAGGACAGTGCAGCTGAATTCTCTAACTATTCAAACATAAGAAAAGCGGAGAAGGTGATAATTAAAATTCAGGGGAGTTTATGATGAAATTTGATAAATTTTCGCGAACGAAAGCCGTCATTGATTGAAATTTGAAATTGTTATGGTTGATTCCCATCAAGTCACATATGAGTGAAATAGTCAATTAGACAGCTCTTTGTTTCTTGCGTGATAGAAAAGTATTAAAATTACTCATGCAAATGCTCATATTAATGAAAATGAAATAACTTTTAATCTAAGAAATATAAAAAGTGTTTTCTGTCAAATGATTTTCCCTGTCACTCTTTATATAGCTATTCAGCTATTTCCAGGAAAGCTTATTTTTCTATCTAATTCATGATATAAGTAATTGAAATAAATCTTTGCACAAACGTTTGTTTCTTTACACATTTTGTTGTAAGTACAAGATGCCTACTATCGTATTACCTACACTATCAAATGTTCTATCTTGGGAAGCTTCAAAAATTTAAGTTTTAAAATAACTCTCTGCTGCATAATAATAATAATAATAATAATAATAATAATAATAATAATAATAATAATAATAATAATAATAACAATAATAATAACAATATATAATAATAAAAGTAATAGCAATAAAAGTAATAATGGCAAGCGTAAATTACCGTGAGCTGCTGAATGCTACGCGGATGGTTTCCTCGCGGCGATCGCCAAGTATGTAGGTACAACCTGAATTCCTAGTTACATCGCTAAATTCCAACTTGCTCATTAAATTCGCCGTTCTGGTGCGCCAACTTTTGATATCGTATGATCAAGTGCGAGCGAGTGAGTGAGTGTGTGGGTGTGTGAGTGAGTGTATGAGTGAGTGAGTATGTGAGTGAGTCAGTGAGTGAGTGAATGAGTGAGTGTATGAGTGAGTGAGTATGTGAGTGAGTGAATGAGTGAGTGTGTGAGTGAGTGAATGAGTGAGTGTGTGAGTGAGTGTCTGAGTGAGTGAGTATGTGAGTGAGTGAGTAAATGAGTGAACGAGTGAGTGAGTGAATGAGTGAGTGTATGAGTGAGTGAGTGTATGAGTGAGTGAGTGAATGAGTGAGTGTATGAGTGAGTGAGTGTATGAGTGAGTGAGTGAATGAGTGAGATAGTGAGTGAGTGTATGAGTGAGTGAGTGAATGAGAGAGTGAATGAGTGAGTGAATGAGTGAGTGAATGAGTGAGTGAATGAGTGAGTGCATGAGTGAGTGCATGAGTGAGTGAATGAGTGAGTTAGTATGAGTGAGTGAATGAGAGTGAGTGTGTGGGTGTGAGTGTATGAGTGAGTATGTGAGTGAGTGAATGAGTGAGCGAGTGAATGAGTGAGCGAGTGAATGAGTGAGTGAGATAGTCAGTGAGTGTATGAGTGAGTCAGTATGTGAGTGAGTGAGTGAATGAGTGAGTGAGTGAGATAGTGAGTGAGTGAATGAGTGAGGTAGTGAGTGAGTGTATGAGTGAGTGAGTGAGTGAATTAGAATGAGTGAGGAAGTGTGTGGGTGTGTGAGTGAGTGTATGAGTGAGTGAGTATGTGAATGAATGAGTGAATGAGAGTGAGTGAGTGAATGAGTGAGTGAGTGAATGGGTGAGATAGTTAGTGAGTGTATGAGTGAGTGAGTGAATGAGTGAGTGAGTGAATGAGTGAGTGAATGAGTGAGATAGTGAATGAATGAGTGAGTGAATGAGTGAGAGAGATAGTGAGTGAGTGTATGAGTAGGTAAGTGAGTATGTGAGTGAATGAGCGAGTGAGTGAATGAGTGAGTGAGATAGTGAGTGAGTGAATGAATGAGTGAATGAGTGAGGGAATGAGTGAGTGAATGAGTGAGATAGTGAGTGAGTGTATGAGTGAGTGAGTGAGTATGTGAGTGTGTGAGTGAATTAGAATGAGTGGGTGTGTGAGTGAGTGTATGAGTGAGTGAGTATGTGAGTGAGTGAATGAGTGAGTGAGTGTATGAGTGAGTGAGTGTGTGAGTGAGTGTGTGAGTGAGTGAATGAGTGAGTGAGTATGAGTGAGTGAGTGAATGAGAATGAGTAAGTGAGTGTGTGGGTGTGTGAGTGAGTGTATGAGTGAGTATGTGAGTGAGTGAATGAGTGAAGTGAGTCAATGAGTGAGTGAATGAGTGAGTGAATGAGTGAGATAGTGAGTGAATGAGTGAGATAGTGAGTGAGTGTGTGAGTGAGTGTATGAGTGAGTGAGTGAGTATGTGAGTGAGTGAATGAGTGAGTGAGATAGTGAGTGAGTGAATGGGTGAGTGAGTGAATGAGTGAGTGTATGAGTGAGTGAATTAGAATGAGTGAGTGTGTGGGTGTGTGAGTGAGTGTATTAGAATGAGTGAGTGAGTATGTGAGTGAATGAGTGAGTGAGTGAATGAGTGAGTGACTGAGTTAATGAGTGAGTGACTGAGTTAATGAGTGAGTGAATGAGTGAGTGAATGAGTGAGTGAATGGGTGAGATAGTGAGTGAGTGTATGAGTGAGTGAATGAATGAGTGAATGAGTGAGTGAGTGAATGAGTGAGTGACTGAATGAGTGAGTGACTGAGTGAATGAGTGAGTGGGTGAATGCGTGAGATAGTGAGTGTATGAGTGAGTGAATGAGTGAGTGAATGAATGAGTGAATGAGTGAGTAAGTAAGTATGTGAGTGAATGAGTGAGTGAATGAGTGAGTGAATGAATGAGTGAGATAGTGAGTGAGTGAATGAGTGAGTGAGTGAATGAGTGAGTGAGTGAATGAGTGCGATAGTGAGTGAGTGTATGAGTGAGTGAGTATGTGAATGAGAATGGGTGAGTGAGCGTGTGGGTGTGTGAGTGAGTGAATGAGTGAGTGAGTATGTGAGTGAGTGAATGAATGAGTGAATGAGTGAGTGTATGAGTGAGTGAATGAGAGAGTGAGTGAATGAGTGAATGGGTGAGTGAATGAGTGAATGGGTGAGTGAATGAGTGAGTGAGTGAATGAGTGAGTGAGTGAATGAGAGAGTGAGTGAATGGGTGAGTGAATGAGTGAGTGAATGAGTGAATGGGTGAGTGAATGAGTGAGTGAATGAGTGAGTGAGTGAATGAATGAGTGAGTGAATGAATGAGTGAGTGAATGAGTGAGATAGTGAGTGAGTGAATGAGTGAGTGAATGAGTGCGATAGCGAGTGAGTGTATGAGTGAGTATGTGAATGAGTGAATGAGAATGGGTGAGTGAGTGTGTGGGTGTGTGAATGAGTGAGTGAGTATGTGAGTGAGTGAATGAGTGAGATAGTGAGTGAGTGAGTGAGTGTATGAGTGAGTGAGTGAATGAGAATGGGTGAGTGAGTGTGTGGGTGTGTTAGTGAGTGTATAAGTGAGTGAGTATGTGAGTGAGTGAATGAGTGAGTGAGAGAGTGAATGAGTAAGTGAATAAGAGAGTGAGTGAATGAGTGAATGGGTGAGTGAATGGGTGACTGAATGAGTGAGTGAGTGAATGAGTGAGTGAATGGGTGAGTGAGTGAATGAGTGAGTGAATGAGTGAGTGAATGAGTGACTGAGTGAGTGAATGAGTGAGTGAATGAGTGAGTGAATGAGTGAGTGAGTGAATGAGTGAGTGAGTGAGTGAGTGAGTGAGTGAGTGAGTGAGTGAGTGAGTGAGTGAGTGAGTGAGTGAGTGAGTGGGTGGGTCTTGTACTAACCATTCTTACAAACTCTTATTCCTATATCTTCTTCGTGTTAGTTAAGATAAACATTTGTACAAATTATCTTATTGCTTATTTCCTTGTAGGTGCAAGAGGGAATACAGTAGGCTTTGTGCGATAGTCAAATGTTTTAAAGCTTTGAGATTCTGTTGTCATTGCACATTGCATATAAAAAATTAACAACAATGTTCCATTTCACAAAAGCTTTGTGTTCCGAAACTGACAGAAATAACAAGGAATATTTCCGAAATCGTTCACTAAAGACACAAATTGATTCAGACATAAATTGTGTTTTAGCAAGATCTACAGTTTTTGTACAGTACGATTCTGTCTATCTCTTAAGATTTAGGAGTTATTCAAAACTCATCCAAAGTAAACAGGACTGCATGGGCTATAGCCAGAAAATTCAAAATATACATTTCATTTGTCATACAAATATCTTAAACATATATCGTTGTAATCAAAATCGTTAGTCATTTTGAAGAAAATCAAAATTTTCGAAAAATTGTCCGTGTAAAGGGTAATATAGGGTGGGATTATTTTCTTCAAAATATTGGTGTAGCATCCTTGAAAGACATTAAACTTAAATACCAACTTTGGTTTTTAACCGACTTTTCGTTTTTGAGCTATGCTGTCCACACACAGACACACGGAACTTTTTCTAAAAATACCTTTTATGGATTCAGGGGATCTCAAAACATATATTTCCGGTGAAATCTCGACATCTAATTTTTGGGTGGAATACAAGAATAGGTATCGGTGGCTTCCATCGATTCGATAACTTGAAAATCTTGCTCGTGGTTGCAAAAACATGATAGCTACGAGCGGACTATACACGCCTCGGCGCATTAATACGGTCGTTTTAACGGCCATTGCAAGGAGTCATAAACTCTTAGCTGGAAGAGGCGAGGTATCCCCCGTCCCTTTTTTTACCGCCGCTTGCTTCTCATTTCCTGAATTATATACAGCGACAACACCCGACAGTGACATTGTTTCTTTACGGATTTCTTTGCCCTCTTTTAAACCTTTAACAGGGGTCTGGTGCAAGAGCTTCGTGCAGTGCTTCAGATTAGACTGAGAAAACTGTGATAGGTAAACAAACAGACCTCTACATTTTTTGTGAAGAGTGGCATGTACAACGAGGAAACGTTTACCTTGATACGAATTGAGGAAGATTGAAATGTGTGACATGGATAGATAAAATAAGTAAAGAATCTATCTCGGAAATGTGGACAAATTTACGGAATCTTATCACATCTTTGTATTCACAGCATCAGCCATCACTGAAGCTCATACGGAAAGGGATGAGACATTTAGTGAGATATTGGTTGACAAAATAATTGCTAAGGTGTGTAGTGAAACAAATGGTGAGTGAAAAAAGGTTGTCTACATTGATAGACGTCAATTTCGCACCGCAGTTACGACCATACAAAAAGCTCCAGGTACCATTAGTTTGTGGCAAAACTGTTAGACAAAGAGGAAACACAACTAACACATCGAAATGGGTGTGTATAGGATACCATTTATCAAAATATCTGTACCCATTCCCTAACACCCTCGTAGGAAATCATTATGGTGAATTCTCTGCTTTCACTTTATAAATGTAGTTTACTAAAGCTTTGTGACAACCTAATCACTCATGGAGGCCCTTACCCTTGAGCAAGTAGACTTATTTCATTCATTCAAGAATTAAAAGTACAATGTGACGTTCACCGAGGATATTGTATCGCTTGCTAATTTCACCAGAGGGGTCCTGCAAATTCTCCTGGGGTTATACAGGGCTAGCAAATGGCAGGACTCTTGATGAACTTCAGCAAAATCAAATTAATAAGCAGCAGACCGACTTCTCAGCTCACTAACCATTGATGTAAATGACATAGAGCATATAGAAGAATATAGTATATACCTTGGCCAACTCACGGCTCTATCCAAGAATAGGCCAAAAATAAATCAACAGACGCATAGCTCAAATATAGAAGGCCACTGAGGACTAAACAGAAAGCTAACAATCGAAGTCACTTCTTTGTTATTCTGTGCATGTCAGACGTAGTCCCTAATGAGCAAACAAAATAGCTTATTAGAGATCTGTCAAAGCAAAATGGAAAGAAAAATCATGGCCATTTCACTGCGGGATAGAGTTTCAAACAGAAGACTCCCAAGGAATCACGTTCTCCTGGAATGCGCCACGGAGGCCACAAGAATAAAATGGAAATGGACGAAACACGTCGCAAGGCTTCACCACGATAGATGGGCTCAGTCGACCACGACATGGGACACATACACTGCAAGCAGAAACTGAGGAATACCAAGAACAATTGGGCAGAGGACTTCAACTAGTGGGATCACAGTGGTCCAGTGCTCCAAGATTGAAAAACACTGAAAGATAATACGAAATACGTAATAGTGTAAAACTAAATCTAAGTTAAGTTAATTTTACGAATTATTAGTGCAAGTCTAAGTGAAATCCAATATGTACATAATGCTGTCCACCCACGTGGAATAGTTCACCACCTGAGTCTTATAAAACAGCTTCCACTTCACGGCCTTCAGGGCACACCTTAGGTTTTATTCTTCCATTAATTGTTAATCACTCATTCATATAGGCCCATGTCCTTTGGGAATAATAATGCTTTTTAATGTCGAAAACATGCTAAAACTCATTTGACAGGTTTCCAAGGTGATTATACCCATCCATGTAATAATTTTTACCTTCTCTACTACGTAAAGTAGAAGTATTATATTCCACCCAAAATTTCCATGTCGAGATTTCACAGAAAATATACGTTTTGAGGCCCCTGAATCCAAAAAAAGCAGTTTTAGGAAAAGGTCCGCATGTGTCTGTCTGTCTATCTATCTGTCTGTCTGACTGTCTGTCTGTGAGCAGCATTAACTCCCAAACCAAAAGTTGGTTAGAAACCAAAGTTGGTACTTAAGTTCAATATCTTTCAAGGTTGCGACACGAAGATTTTGAAGAAAATGTTTCCACCATAAACTACCCTTTATATTGAAAAGTTTTCGAAAATTTCGATTTTCGCAAAATTGGCTTTTAGCGTTTTGATTAAAGCGCCATATTTTTAAGATATTTTTATGGAAAATTAAATGTATATTTTGAAATTTCTGGCTATAGCCGATGTAGTCCTATTTACTCTAAATGACTTTGTATAACTGGTAAACCGTTAGAGATAGACCAAATCTTACTCTAGAAAAAATGTAGATCTCTTTAAAACACACAAGTTGTGTCTACGCATTTTTGTAGAGTGAACCATTTCGGAGATATTCCTTGTTATTTGTGTGAGTTTTGCAGTACTTACACTTTTCTCAAATGGAAGGTCGTTATTCACTTATCTGAATATCGCACAAAGCCTACTGTAATCCTATGTTCCCCTTGTACCTACAAGGAAATAAGCAATAACATAATTTCTGTAAATTTTTATCTCAACTAACATGAAGAAGATAAAGGAATAAGAGTTTATAACAATAGTTAGTATAAGAGTAGAGAAAGTCATGTGAGTATATATTGCAGTTCTAAAGCGTTATATAGTAATTTGTTTGTGCCGATGTCCTGACCAATCACTGAGGTTGTTCGTTATCTTTGCTGAAAAACCTCGCTTCCAATACCAGAGTAGTACCTGAGCTGTAGCGTTAGATTATAAGTTGATATCGACGTTACCTAACTATGCAAATACCAAACTCTGGCAGATAGCCTGCCTTCCCTTGTCTCTCTAAAATTGAGATTCATAGACACAAAACCAATCCTGCGGAGTGCTATGTTTATTTGTGTGCAAATTTGACAACGATGGAGGGTTGGTTGTCTCTCCATCTCATTTTCCCCGCGCGATTGACTACGTTTCTCTTTCCAAAACCGCTTCTCCTATTGCAGTCAACTGTATGTGTGTGCGTGTCTTTTTGTTTAAGTTGATTTTCATGCAGAAGCACGTCCCTTTTTTTTTAGTTTTTCGCTTTTTGGCGGAATGAAGGGGGAGCAACTAAAAAAATCGTGAAAAAGCCATTTGCATGGGAATGAGAAGCCCATATCCGAGCGAATCAAAATCTGTATTTCCTGGAGAATGACAATGTAGGAGGGGGGGGGGTAGCTGTAAATGTATCACAGTTTCCAGGCTGTAAATTAACCTACATGGAATTTAATCTTAGCAGTCAAGTTCGAGTAGTGGTATACGTTTGATTAATACCTACACGACAGATGCCCAGCTCCAATTCACAATGGGACTTATTCTTGTTTGCATGCAATTGCATACAAACCAACATTAATTAAACTCTACTGCAGCTTGCAAACGTGTTGTAAATGTATGCGGTTATTTTAAATATTTATTGAGAAAAATATTATATTTTATACATATAAAAAACCTGATGTATTGCACTCACATGACTTTCTCTACTCTTTTACTAACCATTCTTACACTTCTATCTTCTTCGTGTTAGTTGAGATAAACACTTGTACAAATTATTTTATTGCTTATTTCCTTGTAGGTGCAAGGGGAATATGGGAATACAGTAGACTTTGAGCGATAGTCAAATCTTTTAAACCTTTGAGATTCCGTTCTCTTTGCGTACTTAACAAATAAAAAGAATGAACAACAATGTTCCATTTTACGAAAGTTTTAAGTTTTCCGAAACTCACACACATAACAAGGAATATCTCCGAAATGGTTCACTCTAGAAAAAAAATTGATTTAGACATAAATTGTGTATTTTAGCAAGATTTACATTTTTTGTATAGTATGATTTTGTCTATCTCTAACGGTTTACCAGTTATGCAAAAGTCGTCCAGAGTAAATACGACTACAGGGGCTACAGCCAGAAAATTGAACATATACATTTCATTTGTCATAAAAATATCTCAAACATATTACATTTTAATCAAAATCGTTAGAGCCATTTTCAAGAAAATCAAAATTTCCGAAAATTTTTCCATGTAAAGGGTAGTTTAGGGTAGGGCTGTTCTCTTCAAAATCTTCGTGTCGCATCCTTGAAAGACATTAAACTTAAGCATCAACTTTGGTTTTTAACCTACTTTTCGTTTTTGAATTCTGGTGTCTACAGACTGACAGGCATACAGACTGAGACACACACACACACAGAGCTTTTTCTAAAAATGCTCTTTTGGATTCAGGGGGCCTCAAAACATATATTTCCGGTGAAATCTCGACATCGAATTTTTGGGTGGAATACGATACGTCTGCTTACCAGTAGAGAAAGTAAAAATGTATTCAGACATAAACTGTGTGCTTAGCAAGATCTATATAACAGTGCTTATCGGGCCAAGGCCTACCGCCCGGCCGCTGTATCCCCATCTTTCTCACTACACGTGTAATGAGTGGGGCGCAGTACTGGGGGTGGGACGTGGTCACTGCCCCGGGTACATAGTGTGTCCGATATACAATAACATAAGGAAAAGAGACTATTAATAAACTCAGCTGTACATTGGAAATATTGAGTTCTGTTAACCGCGCTGCAACGTGACGTGGGACTTAGATATATTGTTCTTCTAATGCGCACAACATTTTTTTCCATGGCTGTACAATAGTGAAATATAACGCACGAAAGCTAAGTAGAAGACATAGTAAAATAGCTATTGAAACGTACCTAGTTTCATTTCCTATACGACTGTTATTGCAGAAATAAAATGTGGTATATTCTTAGAGAGCAGGTAGATCATGTCGGATGATGAATAAACGAAATGGTTAAAATGATGCTCAGATGGGCCCGGGGTACCTGGAGCTTAAGAGTTACCTTCTGAGGATAAGGAAAAACTTCGTAAAAATCTGGTAAGTCACCGTCGAACGATAAGGGTACGCTCTGTATAGAGAAGACGCCCCAAGACGATTTTTAGGTTTATTCGTGTAAATGTTCCCCAAACCTTCAGTCGTTGTTTGCCTTTGAAATCTTCTAGATTCTGCCAGTTTTAAAGGTCTAGCAGAGGATTTAAATGCCATTTGTGTTACATTCAAACGCTCCTTTTAAAATTTCGGCAATACTTGAACAAAATATGGGCCAAAAGGGCTCAAAAAGCAACCAAATTTAGCGGAGAGGAGTGGTTCTCCCCACAACGGAATCTGAGGAGACAGACTATACGAGACAAAAGAGGCAAGGTGTGACAAACAGGTAATCTGACCCATGACCATGAGGCATGTGTCTAGAAAAATTGCTTTTTCTCCACCTTACATTTTAATACACTATCTCCTCTACATGTTGTGCATTAAATTTTGTGCATGTGCTCCATTTATGTGACATAAGCTTCAGTCTTTGGTTTCAAAATCTGAACATTGTTTAGTTTAACAATTGAGTACACAAAAGGGTTATAAATTATTTTAATGTCCATCAGAGGAAAGAAATTAATTACTTTTAATCACTTTTTCTTCCTGCCAGAGATTGGTGGTGTGTTTTGGACAGTTAGAGTTCATAAAATAATAAAACTATTGATGGTTTAGTTTTTGATGCATATGGAATATTTTGAATATCAAGGTATTTTAGTAAGAACATTTTTATATCTAGGAATAATTATGTTTATCTCGACTGACATGAAGAAGACAGAGGAATAAGTGTGTAGGAATAGTTAGTACAAGAGTAGAGAAAGTCATGTGAGTGTAACATCAGATTTTAATTACCTTCTCTACTGCGTAGAGGAACTATTGTATATGTCGATGTCGAGATTTTACCGGAAATACGTTGAGGACCGCTGAAGCCAAAAAAGCGTTTTTAGGAAAAGGTCCGTGTGTGTGTCTGTGGACAGCATAACTCAAAAAGGAAAAGTCAGTTAAAAACCAGAGTTGACATTTAAGTTCAATGTCCTTCAAGGATGTGACACAAAGATTTTGAAGAAAATTCCTCCACCCTAAAGTACTCTATAAATGGAAAATTTTCATTTTCTTTAAAATTAAAATGCTGTGTGTTTGAGATATTTTTATGACAAAAGAAATGTAGGTATATCTTGAATTTTCTGGCTATAGCACATGTAGTCCTATTTACTCTAGATGACTTTTGCATAACTGGTAAAGCCTAAGAGATAAACCAAATCTTACTGTACAAAAAATGTAGATCTTGCTAAAACACACAAATTATGTCTGAATAAATGTTTTTGTAGGGAGATATTCGGAGATATTCCTTGTTATTTGAGTTTTGGAGAACTTATACTTCTGTATTCATTTTTTATATGTTAACCGTGTAAAGAGAACGGAATCTCAAAGCTTTAAAACATTTGACTATCGCTCAAAGCCTACTGTATTCCCATATTCCCCTTGTACCTACAAGGAAATAAGCAATAAGATAATTTCTGCAAATGTTTATCTCAACTAACACGAAGAAGATATAGGAATAAGAGTTTGTAAGAATGGTTAGTACAAGAGTAGAGAAAGCCATGTGAGTGCGACATGTCAGGTTTTATATAGGTAAAGGCCGCCCCTGGAAACCTCAGCACTGTTCTGTTGAAGGTTACACCAGAAATCACAAGTTTGCTGTAATGTTGCGGAGGATGGGCAGCTACTGGATTTGACAATGGCATTGACCGGCCGGCCGGCGTGATTTCCTGAGCTGGGACAAGAGACTCTTGTGTTGATATGCTGAGTATTGTTGCACTTCCGCTGCAGTTGTGAGCCCAATCCCTGCCAGGCGTATCTCGCCAATGTGGAAATCACATACGGCGTTTCTGTTCCTGATTCGAAACAGTCGCTTTATGCTTTCTCGCTGTATCTACTGTCTTTTGTTCTCGGAGCGCTACGGCTGTGCTTCTTTTCAGTTCACGATCCACCCCCCTCGGGATGAGCATGGCATTGTAAGGCCGACACCAAGAAGAAGAAGAGAAGGAAGAGGAAGCCATCTCATTTACATTCGCGATGCGTTTCTTTGGATTAAAGTGAGTATAGTGGGGGAGGGAGGGGAGGTACAGGGTGTGGGGTGAGCCGATTGAGACAGTGAGAGCAAGGGAAAAAAGGGGGTGTGCAGATCAGGGGTGTCAACTGCTTACTGCATAGAGCATATAAACCAGAAGAGAAAAAAAGAATAGGCACTGGGTGTTCTTGCATCCACAAGGAGATGCTGCAGCTTCTTCTGCCTTTATGTTGCAAGTTCTCCTCTTCGTCCTTACTCGCCTTTCCTTGATTCTGTTATCATCTCTTGTTCATTTCTTTCGACCATTCATACTTGAAGGCCTTTTCGCTCATACCTCATTCTTATTCTTGTAATTTTAAATCTTGACTCTTATTGTTTTCTTTCTCGTTTTCTTTGTACCGATTCTTTTCTACGTCTTCCTCGCATTGTTTTTAGTTTCTATCTACAAAAGTAAAACATCTAGGTTCGTCTCATAACATTAGATGTAGCATTAATACGAGTAAGCCCAAAACAACAGCAAAGATAAAGGAAGAGCACCAGTCTGTTGTGAAAGGAGTCGTGGGTTCACTTCCCGGCTGGGAATGTTTCTCTAGCCGAGATTATTGCTTATCCTCCGGAAGTATGAATGAGAGTGTGATCTAAAAACCCAAAGACCCAGAAACCACAGTCCTCCGTAGTCTGCTAGTCCCTGGTATCCAAGATCTAGGGTTCAAACCCGGCGAAGGGCGGTGGACTTTTTCGGGCATAAATATCCTTGGCATGGTTTCTTTCGGAAGGGAGATAAAGCAGGTGGTCCCATGTCGGGTCGCCCATCGAATGGAATTGGAGGTTGAGAATTATAGTAACTAAAGAGAGTCCATAAATAAAACTCAATTTGAATTTTTCCAAGAATCCACTGTATACGGGTTAATACCATTGCCTACAGGCATTAAGTTCAAATAAATACCGCCGATATGACTAAGGTTTTATAATGAAATGGTTTTTTTTAATTATTCCAAATTTCATTAAAGCTTTTTTCCTTTTCATATAAAAACTAGTTTTTTCTTTCTTTTTTCGAACGTTAGAACAAACTTTTCACATCGCGAAAATAATAACACAAGTGTAACCAACATTGTTAAAAAGGTACGAAAATATAGTATACACAGAGAAAGTTAATTGTTATGAATCAACTAATCAACTAATTTCAGAAAGGATCAAACTAATCCAAAATTTTCTCAGTATAATAATTGCACATTGGGTAAATAAAAGTGTACCTATTGTGCAATTCTGCAAAACATTAATATAAAAATATGTGTGCACTTTAAAGAGCGGCACATTAAGTAAAGCTGCAACGGAGCCAAATGAAACGTCGCGCCTGGCACCTGCGGCAACTTCTCCTCCAAACCTGTAATGCGGGAGAGCATAACCGCAGGCGCTTATGTCCATTTCTATCACTAAACTTTCCGCACTGTTCACTCAGCAGTGACAGCAGTGACAACGTTTAATTACTGTTATGTTATTTCTTCACATTCCGTTATTAACCACAGAAACCCTTACACAATTGTTATATTTGATGCTGTAAGCTACCAAATATATCATATAGGATGTTAAATCTTCATTAAAATGTTCAACGCTCCGTCTCAGCATTTTAAATGTCCTTAATTCTATTTGAAAATCTATTTTCTCCTGCTTAAGTATTTAATGTACATAAAGCATTGTATTCAACCCAAAAATTTAAAGTCGAAGTATCATCTCAGTATATGTTCCTTAAATTACAAAAGAAAAAATCTGATGTGTTGCACTCACATGACTTTCTCTACCCACTATCTTTATTTTTATACAAGTTTTACGCACTTTCCATGCGAAATCTTATTACTTTCTCTACTCAGTAGTAAGTAGGGAAAGCACTACTTTCCATCCAAAAATTCAATATCGTGACTTTTACCAGAAATACATGTTTTGAGATCCCCTGAATCTAAACCGAACGTTTTTAAAAAAGGGTCTGCATTTGTGTGTGCGTGTGTTATACTTTTCTCAACTGGGAGGTCTTTTTCATTTTTAACTATTAGGCATGGAAAGAGGGCGCAATTTCAAAGCCATCACATAGTGCCAGCTCTTAAAACATTTAACTATCCCTTAAAGCCCCTGCATTCGTTTATTCCCCCTTGCACCTACAAGACAATTAGCAATAAGACAATTTCTGCAAATGCTTATATCGATTAACGTGATGAGAATAAAGGAGCAAGAGTTTGTAAGAATAGCTTGCACACGAGTACAGGAACTCGTGTGAGTACAAAAAATCAGATCTCTTGTCTATTTTACTCATGTTGCAGTAATACTCTCATTACACACTTTGTTGGCGTACAGGGGGATAGAGGAAACAGAATCGATAGTCATGTTTAAAGGCATTTGAGTATATGCTGATCTTGAAATGTCATTCTTTACCCAATACCACAAGAAACAATTCAACAGCGACAACACTAATAACAACGAAAGTGTTGAACAATTCAAACCAATCATAATTGACATCTGGAAATGACTGATACCAAAAAACAGTTATTACAATTAAAGTGTGTGTGTTTTAAAGAATTTACATTCTTGTGCAGTACTTTTCTGTGTATCTCCTATGGTTTACCCGTTATACAAAGTTGTATAAAACTTTCACCCGAAAATGAAGAGCTCTTCACAAGTCCCAGGAAATTCAAGGTATCCATTTTATTTGTCAAATATCTTAAACGTATATCATCATCATCATCAAAATTCCCCCAGCCCAAATTATCATGGAAAATATTTCGTAATTTGTTGCTTTCTCTAAAAACACTAAGTATTTTGATTAAAATACGTTTGATACACGGATATGAGCTATAAAGCGTAAAACTTGAATTTTCTGTGAAAAGCCTAAAATTCGCTCTCGTTGAATTTAGATAACTATGAACCATGGCAAAAAACTTACTTTATAAAAAATGTAAAGCTTATTAAAATATACATTTCGTATTACATTATTTTTGTAGTGTTTGTGTTTACAAATACTTGCTGTTATCGGTCAGAATTCAATATATCCATGTTTATTACTTTCTCTACTAGTAAATAGAGAAAGTATTGTATTCCACTCACAAAGTCGATGCCAAGAGTTCACCGGAAATAAGGTTTTGAGGCCCCCTGAGTTCAAAGAAACTATTTTTAAAGAAGGTCTGTGCGCGCGCTTGTGTGTTTCTGTGTGTGTGTGTGTGTGTGTGTGTGTGTGTGTGTTTGTGGGTGTGTGCGTGTCTGCGTCTGTTTACAGCTTAACTCACAAGCAAAAAGTCGGTTGAAACCAAATTTGGTATTTAAGTTTAGTGTCTTTCATGGATCCGACACGAAGATTTTGAAGAAAATAGCCCACGCTGAACTACCCTTTACACGGAAAATTTTTCGAACATTTTGATTTTTTGAAAATGGCCCTAATAATTGTGATTAAAGTGACATGTTTAAGATATTTTTATGACAAATGAAATGTATATCTTGAATTTTCTGTCTGTAGCCTACGTAGTCCTGTTTACTCTCGATGACTTTTGAATAACTCGTAAATCTTAAGAGATAGACCACACTCTCAGTGTACAAAAAGATCTTGCTAAAACACAATTTATGCCCAAATAAATTTTTTTGTAGAATGAACCATTTCGGAGATATTCTTTGTTATTTTTGTCAGCTTCAGAAAACAAAACTTCTGTGAAATGGAACATCGTTGTTCATTTTTTATATGTTAAGCGTGCAAAGAGAACGGGATCTCAAAGCCTACTGTATTCTAATATTCCCCTTGTACCTACAAGGAAATAAGCAATAAGATAATTTGTACAAATGTTTGTCAACTAACACGAAGAAGATATAGGAATAAGAGTTTGTAATAATGGCTACAGTTTGTTCACCAGCTGAAGGTCCCTGGCAGGAATGCAGCCAGCCACTACATCAGTAAACAATTCCCAATAAACAATGACATCGCGAGCAGCAGTTCTGCTTCTAATTGTGTTTACGATAATGTTTCCAAACTAGGCATGCGTATTCACGCCAGATTAAAACAAACAAGTTGCTCAAAATAACACAATTTAAATGTTATTTTCAGTTCATGCAGCATATTTAGCTTATAAAGCGTAAACAATGTTTTCAACTACTCTTCCTCCCACTGATCATTTTCTACCTTTTCTAAAGTTTTAAAAAAACACTGCCCACTCTGTTTCGGTCGTAAGTGATATGTCCTCTACTGTTATTTCGTGCAGTTCCTGTAAGAATAAGTCAGCTGTTGCATTTCTTTAAGTATCATTTTACCTTGGCCCAAACTAGTTCTATGGGATTAAGATCACACAAGTAAACGATATTGTGGCCCAATAAAACCAAAATAACCAATAATAACGTTATAACAATTGAGGAAGAATTCAATCTAACAACTCATTCCCTCCTGCAGTATCAAAGAATGAAGTATTAAAATTTAGATGAGTTAATAGTATTGTAATTGTTCCTGCAAGTACAGGTAATGAAAGTAATGGAATAAGGGCAGTAATACCTTTAAGAAGTTGCCGAAGTTTATCTTAAGAAGACCTTATGAACACGTCCCACCCGAGATTCGAATTGGACGCTCATAACCCCAATAACAATGAGTTGGGTAAATTAGAATATGCTTTAGTTAGACTGTTTCAATACCTATACACAAATAGAAAGGATATAAAAGGAATGAACAGATAGATGTATGTTAAATGTTTCATTTCACTGTATTAAGGAAAGCCCAAGACTTTATGTGATGTATAGTTAGTTACATCTTGTAATTCCAACATGCCGTTCAAACTGTAAACCTCTCAACTAAAAGCCCTAGTACAAGGATTTTACTAATTCATTTAGCTTCTCACGCCGCCATGGTGGCAGTAATAAAACACTTGAAAGATTCCAAACAGCTGCTGCCAACGTTACAACAAATGATCTTCTCTCACTCTCTCTCCTCTGACAACAAACACAGCATCCATTTCTCTCAGGAATGATAGAGATAATTGAGAATTCATACCTAATCCTTTGAGTGAGTCTGGAGTTGGCGGGCCTGTTTAATGGAGTAGCGGCAACTGGGGGAAAACCCCTAGCGGGCGAAGGAAGCCTATTGGGTCTGAATCCTTACCCAGAAGCCTTTGCGAACCCCCGTGGGCTTGTTATCTACCGGTATAGCCTACATTAGCGCTCCGCACAAACATAGACGCACATAATTTGACGGGACCGACCGAGCACTGCCAAATTAAGCTGTGCATCACCCCTTCCTGCTCCATATAGGAAACCTTGGCCGCCGTTATCGTGAGTAGTGGCTGTGATGGTGGTAGACCTGATAATTACTTCTACAATATTAACTTTACGGTGTAATTGGACTCGTGGGTGGGTGGATGGGTGTTGCCTTCATGATTGCATAATGTAGAGAGTGGATTGCAGGGAGATGAAGGAAGGCTGGAGGTCTGTACACGAATAATAACAGTTCGTTTTCATTGTTTCGCAGGCTGCCATGTGTGTGTGTGTGTATCGCATTACGACTAATGAATAAGGAAGCTAGGGCCAGCTTTGTCACATCCCGCTACAAGAATAGATGGCCTAACACTGCGTTAGTGTTCTTCTGCAGTTTATTGCTGCTGAAATTGGGCTCTGCAGAGGTGTTTTGTCGCCTGCAGGTAAACACACATACATGCTCGTTGTCCCTCCTACTGAATCACTTTTTTCATCTAAACCAGGTAAAGGATGCTTCTCGTTTTATTCTTTTCGCGTAATATCAACAAAATTAGCTCTGCATTTGTTCCGAATCTTTTAATTTCAAACGAGTTAATAACTCCACGACTGTTTAAAAATGTAACTTTTTCGCAATTTATTTAGAAAGATTTTAGTTTTTATATTCTTTTCTCTACTTAATACTCTCTCGACCCTTTAGAACCTAAAATTAGTTTTCTGACACCACCCTCTACAGATATTATTATCCTTTACAAGATCTGCATATACATTATTATATTTTTTGAAAAGACACGAATATGTCAACAAAAAGACTACGTCAGTTGCGTTACGTTCACAGACCCCTTTTAACACATTCAACAATTTATTATTATAATAATAATAATTATTATTATTATTATTATTATTATTATTATTATTATTATTATTATTATTATTATTATTATTATTATTATTATTATCATCATCATCATCATCATCATTGACCGCCTCCGCAGCGCAGTGGTAGCGTACCTGCTTCTGGCGCGGAGGATCCATGTTCGATCCCTGGTACTGGCGGGGAGATTTTTTCCCCGCTGGGAAGTTTCGCACGGGGTGCACTCAGCCTCATTAGGTCCCTAAAGGGACAATTGAGGAGCTACTTAACAAATAAGTACTGATCCCAGGTCCGGAAGACCGCATAACCGACCGGGAGGGCTCGGGGCGCTGACCACGTCCCACCCTCCAGTTCTTCACCCCACTCATGACACCTATAGTGAGCCGAGGTGGGGTTTTTCAAAAAATTTTATTTTTTGAAAATGGCTAACGATTTTGATTAAAACGGCACGTTTGAGATATTTTATAACAAATGAAATGTATATCATGAATTTTCTGGCTATAGCCTATGTAGTCGTATTTACTCTGGATGACTTTTGCATAACTGGTAAACCGTAAGAGATAGACAAAATCTTACTATACAAAAAATGTAGATCTTGCTAAAATACACAATTTATGTCTGAATAAATTTTTTGCAGAGTGAACCATTTCGGAGATATTCCTTGTTATTTGGGTGAGTTTTAGGGAACATAAACTTCTATCAAATGATACATCGATATTGATTTTTTTTTGTTAGCCGTGCAAGGAGAACGGCGTTCGAAAGCTTTAAAATATTTGACTATCGCTCAAAGTCTACTGAATTCCCATATTCCGCTTGCACCTACAAGGAAATAAGCAATAAGATAATTTGTACAAATGTTTATCTCAACTAACACGAAGAAGATATAGGAATAAGAGTTTGTAAGAATGATTAGTACACGAGTAGAGAAAGTAATGTGAATGCAACACATCAGATTTTTATTAATCTTCTGGCATGACCTTATGTTTAAGAGACGTTAAAATACACAAACAAATACATAAAATACACGTATTTTTCTGAATAAAGTATAAAAGTATTGGAAAACTTGAAAAAACCGTTAGGTAAGCAAACCTTACACATCTGTTACATGCTAAATAAGTCGGATGTTATTTGTGGTTAGTATTTATTTTCTTTCTCAGTTTTACTCAGCATTAAAATACACATTTTATCAATTAAATTTAATTTTCACAACATACTAGAAAAACAAAAGTAATTATTAGTTTTTGAAGCATGATTTTAACAGATACTATTGTATTTTGTATGATGTTTCTTTCCTTAACAATATTACCAATACTACCGGTAAACTTACCATTTACGAGGTAATTTATGCACTTTACAAAAGCTACCGAACCGTAGTTTTGGTAGAGCTCAACTCCAGTCATTAGGCACATATCTGATTTGAAAATGGGGCACTTCTCAGTTAGCATTTACATTCTCAGTAGTGTTTAAATTTGTTCTTATCCATCTTTTTATTTCACTACCAGTATATATTGACATTGGGTCGTTCAACAATATACGGACGAGAGGAGGTCGGGTGAACTTGGATACGGCGAGCGGCTGTGTGTATACGTGACCGTAATAATGGCGGTAAAACAGAAAGGAAATCTCCGAGACTACAGGACAATTAGTGGTTGTAAGTATGTGATGGAACAGCGCGATAACACCGCAATGTCCAGAAACTTCTAGTTAATTCCGTTGAGTCATCGTTTTCCGTGTATATGGAGGGTTCTCGAAGATGACGTGACGCCAGCTCCAGTATAAATAGAACAAAGTCATTTAGTTAAGTGAGTGAGTCGGCCAGCTTGTAATTAAGTACGTAATTACATCGTAATAGTCAAGAAATAAGAAACAGTGAAAGTGCAGAAAGACATTGAAGGACTGAAAAATATTATAATAAGAACAACTGTAAATTGTAATATCAGAAAAGAGTATAGACTGTGTTAAAAACGAGAAGGAAATTGTGCATTTGTAGTAAAATTTAGAGGAAAATAAAGTTAGTACAAGAGTAGAGAAAGTCATGTGAGTGCAACACATCAGATTTTTTTTTTTTTTTTTTTTTTTTTTTTTCTTTTTTGTGGTGGGGTAGGCCTGCTTTATCTAGCTAATAGCGTGTAAAAATATAGAATCTAATGTTTATTTTTTAGGTTTAACGTGCTTAAACTGCTTAGGTCACACAGAGCGATGAATGAAATGGGTGAAATAACGCTCAAATGAATCCGAGGCCCATAACGCCTGGAATTACCCGACATTCATCTTTCAGGAACAATCATCGATTGGAATGATCGAATAACCTTCAGCTAATCATAATATGTGCAATTTTAAACCTCTGTACCTTCTCCTTGGACTCTAACTGCACAACTCAACAAGGTTTTGGGAACTGGAAAGGGAAGTAGTGGATTTTATCATAAATAATGTGGTGATTACATTGCTGAAAACAGAATGTTTCTATCACGTCAAGGGAAAAAAGTTATTGCTGTTTGTTTTTCACTGCATGGCAATCTGCATCTGCACGCATACGTTCTTGTGTAAGCTTATCTGAATAGAACTGCTGAGCTTATGTGAAGTGGGTGACTGCAGTTGTCTTTATAGAACTGTTCTCCAAATAGGAATCAAGACGTATTAGCATATTTTAGGAAAGATAGTTCACCGTGTGTTTGTTGTGGTGTAATTGGCTTGATGTCAAAACTAAACATTGGACACAATATTGAAGATTAGCATTTGTTTACAGATTCTGTCAAAATTAGTTTGAAGGCTTTACTACGTTATAGCGGCAATGAACTGCACGTGGCCTATGCAGTTGGTATGAAAGAAGCACACGAAAGTATGTTACTGATTCTGTAAGTCATAAATACAAGGAGCGTAATTGGCATATTTGTGGTGGTACTTCTCCTAGTATTGCAGAGTGTGTTCACAAAATTCTGTTTTTCTCTGTGCCTGTGGGATAGTCAAGCTGGACAACACTACGTAGTGAAAAAGTGACCCAAGAGAGAAGAATTCGAACCAGGGAAGCAGAATAAAAAACACAAGCTATTAGTGACCTTTTAAATGTGTATCTTCCGACTTTACATACAAAACTGGGGCTCATGAAAAATTTGTGAAGGGAATGGACAAAACAGAGGAAGGATTGACACACCTGACACGACTGTTTCCCTGTATAAGTGTAGCCAAAGGAAAAAGAAGGAATTTTCATTGGTCCACAGATAAGACAATTGCTTAAGAATTCACAATTTGATGCTAACATGATTCCCAATGAACTTGCTACGCTGTTATCGTTCAAAGAAGTAGTAATTGGTTTCTGAGTAACAAAAAAATACAAAAAATACTTACGAATTATCTTTTAAATAACTACAGAAACTTAGGATTTAGGATATATTGAAAAACATTTTCTACATTCGTACTTAAGACTTGTTTCCTGAGAATTCGGCTGCAGTTAGCGATTAGTGAGGGGAACATTTTTCAAATGAAACTTAGATATCAAGGTAGATAAGATCCCTCCATGATAAGTAAATATTATTGATTTCTTCAGCAGGAAGATCCACCTTCAACTAAAAGAAAATCCTCCCCAACTGCTTCAGGATATGGACTTTAAAGTAGTGTACTAGTAAATTCTGCATGTATTTTTTTAAGATGAATAGGAACTTCAAATTTCCGAAATTTGTCGAAAGTCTGTCAGGTGTATCCAACCAAATCCGTGAGGTAACAAAATTAGGAAATTTATCAAGTCCTATCTCACTAATAAGCCACATTTCAGAATATACGAGAATAAAATAAAAAATATATTATGTACGACAGAAAAGTCAATAAAATAAATGTCACACAATCACTGTATTATTTGAATTGTATGAACATAAGCCTAATTATATCTGCATTAGTGAGATATGGGTTAGCGACATCCCTGAACAAGAAAGGGTATCATAACATTAGAAGTGAGGATGATGAAAAAAAAACAGATGGCAGATTCGAAATCAGTATGGCCAACTTACTATAAATCAGTTACTTTCAGGTCAGTTCAACATTTTTAAAAATTTGTAGAGCTGTGTTATTTAATAATATATAACCTACAGTTTTCATATGGCACAGAAAACCTTAAAGTCTATAATGAAATATCTCGTATGTGAAGCCGGTGAAAGTTTCTCCGTTCCAAGCTCCTTTGAAAAAAAATTAGTTTGCGACCGTTTAAGACTAAATGTTCTCGATTGTTAATGAAGTATCGGTTGACTAATTTCTAGTATTTGTAAACACAATTTCCTTTCTTTGTGCAATTATTTAGCCTATCTTTCTAACGAACTTTACTATAACATACAAAGAAAATAAATCGAAACATTTTTACATGAGGATTTGTTCCTTAACAGCTGCAGGTCAGGGTGCAATGGCCCTTGTGCAAAGCCGGTGTTATAACTGTTTCCAAAATAATAATGGGAGTTAGTTGACTTTAAGTTTTGAAATGCAAGCATCTCTTAGTAGGATTGTGTAGGCACTCCCCTTAAAATGCTTGGGAATGCACATTGTATGTTATAAGCAGATTGGATTATATTTCGTTTCGTTGCATCTTAATTACAAAATTGTGACCATCTGTTGCTTGGAATAAAATACCTGAGACTTTCATCTCATTTAACATGGACATACATTTTGAAACTAACGTTTATTTTTAAGTCTTTAAGCGAATTTTTGCTTACTTTCTTGTTAATTTTTTTTTATTTTTGTTAACTCAAGGGAAGGAAAAAAGCAAAACGTCATGCCATTTTGTTATTTAAAATATAATTACCAGTTAAATAAATTAATTTGAAAACTATAAGTTTAATTATTTGTAAAATGACATTAAGAAGAGATCTGTTAGTGATCCTGAAAATTCACATTGCTATAGAGAAGGGTTGACGAACATTACTCAGGAAGTGTGAACATATTCCCCTGCTTCTCCTCTCTTCGTGACCATAAAAGCGGGGAAAACAAAGCGAAATCCGGTTCTAGCTAAAACCTGTTACTGTAGTTATGGAGGGACGACTCCTCTTTTCACACCTTCGGAGTAACATTCGTCAGCCCTGCTATAGAGCCTGTGAAAACACCTTTGAGCTGCATGAAGACGCGAAATGCTATGCTTAACGTATGTTTAACTATGCGTAACCAGAATTAATGTATTCCTATGTAAATAGTGCACGCAATATTGTGAAATTGAAGTAAAATAACATTTTAACGTGTTTTTCGGTATTAGTGAATGTTATTTTGCTGCAAATCGCCGCAGTTTCCGTCAGTCGTTATCGCCCTGCGGAATTGGGAGTTCCTTCGCCACCGAGGCATGCCGTAGCCGAGGAAAAGGTAAACAGTTCACAACTTCCCAACTTATCTACAAAACGAACATCCAACAAAGAAAATGTATAAACTATAAAAATGGCTATAAATGCCCCACAACTTCTTTAAAAACGCGCCAATTTTCTGTGGAGTAACGACTATCTCGACCTCCATGGCAAAAAGTAGTGTTTGCATATTCGTTTATAACTCCACTGGACATAGGCTTTGTAAGTCCTTCGTAATTTATAAATTGAAATTAGAGGGCTTTATAGTCCATGTCCGTCAGATATAATAGGACTTTTAAATTGTGAAAAAAATATCAAAATCTGTTGAGTGATTTTTGAGATTACTCTACATAACAATGCTTCTCTTTATAATATTAGAATAAATATAATAAACAGCTTCAAGTTCGCTGCTCCAAATGTTTTAATTCTAATGTACGAACATACGCTTTTGAGATTTATAATGCAAGTAACATACCAAACCATTAGCAACTATACAAATGCTAATTGCTATATCTTCAATTTTTAGGTTGTTAATTGTTAATGAATTATGTTTAATGGTAAATAAAAATAGTCTGTAAGATGAAAAGACTACAGGAATACAATTTTTATTTTGGTTCTTAATAAATATTTAAGAACAATGTTGACAACAGTTTTGTTGAGGTTTTAGTTTTTGCCTCAGGGGTCTCCGTCTAGGGGATATGTGAATAGCGACCACAAGGTACCCAAGCTGAGCAGAACATTACTTCCGCTTACTGGTGTTTTGCTCCTCACTGTAACTTTTCTATCTGACCTTACCTTGGTCATCTCTTGTTCTCTTCCAACCCCGATGCTATTAGGGTTCCCGAGGGCTAGGGAGTCTTTATTTTTCCAATCTCTCCATTTCTCTATAAAATCTTAACCCCAACATGCTGACCTGTCATGGCATGTAATACGTCCTCTGATTGGTAATCAGAGGATATGGTCGGTGAATTTATTTTGATAACTCTCCCGGTCAGGTCGGTGAGACCCGTAAACCATCGGCAGGCGTGGTCCTCCAGACATTCTGGGGGTTGTGAGAGAGTGATGTGACCGCCAAAACATAAAAATATGGTGCTCTCTAAAAAAACGGTTACTATTACTGCTTTTACTCTCTTCAATATAATTGTGAAAAATATTGGAGAGCAAGAGGATTAATCACTTCATTGTCAGAATCCAACATTAGCTAACAACAACAACAAGTTTTTGCTAAAACAATCTTATGAGTAATAATGTTTTACATTAATTGTTATAATTGGGCATTCTAATTAATATTTCTCCAATAAAAACTCACTCCTAACAATGTTATACTGAAGTGTTTTTGGGTGTTTCTCTATAGATATTAAAGGAAATTGAAATAGAATATAACCTGTGGAACATTTTGAACGCGTAAAATTTTAGAAAAAAAAATCAGATAGCGAGAAAAAAAGGGCTTTGAAATGTTCGAGGACTATCAGGCACATTTAAAAACGCATGGAAAATTACACCCAATCCTCAGTAAGGGAAGCCAAATACAGATTATGAAACTAGATAGTTTCTCCATAATAAAGCTATAGACAAGAAATTGACTTTTTGGAGTTCGCTATTTTTACCTAAGTGTATCCTGGTTCACTTCCTTAGTCACTGCTCTCACTGGTTATAAAATAGTTACGTAACACTGAAGTTTACATTTAACTATTCACGCCTATTTCTCACTTAACTTTTCTGTATTTTCCTTGATTTTTACACATACACAATACATACAAACAACCTGCCCGAGGCGAGACTCGAACCCGCGACATGTGCGGCGGAGCGCCAAAAACATAGCAATTTGCCATAGCTACAAAGGTCGGCACCTATTAAGAGAAATATCTCTCAAATTAGCCAAATAAAATAATAGAAACAAATATATAAGACCGTTTTAGATATTTCCTTTATAAAAAGACTATAAAATAGAGCCAAGTGAACTAGTATTGACAGAAAGCTACAAAATGATCCACTAAAACACGGGATTGAAAGAGGAAGTCCTAAAAAGATTTTTACGAGTATGCCAGCAAAACTAGAGGATATGTTTTGAAATCTTGCTGACCTTCTTCGGACCAACGACTACACTTAAAGTTAAGTATGGTGTTGTTAAAGAACCGTGACAGCAGTTGACGTTATTTGTTATATTACTTGTAGCAATATGGTTTCGCGCTCGCCGACACTCGATCTCATTCCGAGAGGCCGGAACTAATTTGAAGTTGGCGGAAGGATACATTTGTCATACGGTCCCCCGTGGGCCATGATCGGGTCGGATGAAGTTATGAGAACTCTGCTGCAGTAGATCACAGCGCGGGAAGGGGTGAAATGAGGAGAGGGGGAGAGAAGAGGAATGGTCAGAGACGGAGGGAGAGGATCCCGTGGGACGCGGGCCCCGGCAAAAATCATCTCCGTAGCCATTTCCCCAGCAAAAATCATCTCGTTCCTTTTTCTTGAACACCAGGTCTAGCGGCGGACAATAGGGGTCCGCTTTCTTGGTTCCTCAGCAACACAATCGTTAGCGTTTAGCTAAACATTCTAACTAGGGCAGTCATATCATCCAAGATCTGCGATTATTGCCTTATTGAACACGTGGAACAAATGAGTGGATGCCAAGACACAAAGGATCTGTGGGAAACAAAAAAACATCTGACGTGTTACACTCACATAACTTTCTCCGCTCTTGCACTAAACATTCCTACAAACTCTTATTTCTAGGACTCGGAAGTTCATGCCCTTAAAAACACTGAAATGTGCATGCAAGTATGCTCTTAAAAACTTGAAAATATGCCAAGAAATATGCACTATTTAATTAAAACAATTAATGTTCCTTTGCAGTAGACAAGACGAGTTATTATAAATAATAAATAAAGTTACCTTATTCCTTAAAAGTTGAAGCAGAAGTGGTCCCGCTGCTAGTATTAACTTCTAAATTGCAGTTCACAACCAACACTTTGCACAAATTTTCAACTGTAAAGCATCGTCTGTTGTCTCGCAAAACAATTTTGTAACGTGAAAAACTTCTCTCCACGTCACAAGATGTTATCGAGGCATATTTAAATGATGTTAACTGCTTCACAAAGAGAGTCAAGTCTCTTGGTGTGACATGGTTTTCTTTCGAGGATATCGCACATCTGTTTATAACCAGAATTTTTTGAAATTACATAATTCACTTTTTGTTCTATTCTACCAGGAACCGAACTTAGATCACATATTGTTTTTTCAAAGACGGTAAGTGATTCGTGCAAAAGAGATCCTACAGCTTCCAATGCCGTTATGGCTGTTGGTAAGAAAGAAAAATGGGCAGATATGAAACCAAGATCCTCTTTTAACCCAGTGCCTGATAGAATATTTTGCACAGTTTCTATTGATGAAGCACCTTTCGAGTCCAATGAATTAACAACCTCTTCGACTATTTCTATGTGCTCAGCATAATATAAAACTGCATCGACCCATGTTCCCCATTGAGTTAACACTGGTGCAGGAGGAAGTCGGATATTAGGTGCTGTTGATCTAAACAACTTAACTCTTTTAGAACATTAAACAAAAATTATCTTTGTACTGGACACAAATCTATCTACCAATGGGAAAGAATCACGCATTGTCTCAGAAATGCGATGAAGAGCGTGTGCCAAACAAGTTATATGAATTAAGTTAGGAAAAATACTTTTCAGGGTTTGTCCTGGTTTTACCATATAACGACCTGCATTAGTAACAAATAAAAGTAACCGGTCATATTTGATTCCACATGGCCATAGTAATTTCAAAGAGTCCATCACAAACTGGGCCACAGTTACATTGTCAGTGGCCAACAATTCGCATCCATTAAGAAGATAAGGTGTAGCCTTTTGTTCATTATTTAAAGCACACACGATTATATTAGCAATAGAACGGCGCTCAGAATCAGGGGTTTCATCAACAGACAACCACACAAACTGATCCGCTAATTCATTTTGTATAAGTCTTAGGCAGTGTACTTTCTTCAGGCACATGTTGTCGAGTGTACTTGGCAAGAAAGTTTTTAAATGTCGGATTATTAATTTTGAACAAGGGAATATCAGCAGCTAAAAATGTTTGGCACAAGTCGTAGGAAAATTAAGTAACCCTACTTTCTAAACACTCTACTTGTTTTTGAACAGATTCTTTGTTTGCGAGTTTTCTGATTAAATTCTCCTTGTGTTTTGCTGTGATTATGTGCTGAACTATTTGAAATCTTTTCTCACTCCCTGTATTTTTCTCACACGCTCCACAAAACAGTACCCTATTATCTGTAGATATTAAATCACCCGAAAACTCTTTCTGTAAATTAACTAATCTGGCACTCGAAGTTGGTTTTATTTTCGGCATTTGAAGAGATTTTTAACATTTTATACGCCTAATTTAATTTGGTGGGAACCAGTTCACAACACTGTTACGTTTGAAGACCACGACACAACTACTGGTGGGCAGGCAAGCGTTGCTATAATCGTGCTGCTCAAAACGTTGATCTGCACTTTATCTTTGTTAATACGAGTATGAGTATAAACCTCTCAGATCACGCACTGATTATTCTCTATGCACATACATATAATGAAAGGATGGAAATAGGGGATTCATTGCATGACAACATGACAGCATTAGTTCTCGCCACCTCGCAAGTTGCATCATCACGTGCAATACTACCAATATCAAAATATTATTCAGATGGAAAAAAAATAATTAAAAAACCATAAAAATCATTAAAATATGCAATATATGGGCTATAATATTGACATATTATGCATTTATCAAAATCAAGAAAATATGCAGTTATATGCACCATAAAATCATGTCCAAATAACTGAAAATTCCATAATTCGTGCACATAATGTAAAAGCATACATTTTTAACCCTTATGAAAAACATGCAAATGCATGAACTTCCTAGCCCTGCTTATTTTACTATCCTCTTCATGTTATTTGACATAAACATTTGCAGAAGTTATTGCTTATTTCCTTGTAGATGCAAGGGGAATATGGGAATACAGTAGGCTTTGAACGATTGTCAAATCTTTTAAAGCTTTGAGATCCCGTTCTCTTTGCACGCTTAACGTGTGAAAAAATGAACAGCGATGTTCCATTTCACGAAAGTTTTCAGTTTTCCAAAACTCACACACATAACAAGGAATATCTCCGAAATGGTTCACTCTACAAAAAAATTATTCAGACATAAATTTTGTGTTTTAGCGAGATCTACATTTTTTGTATAGTAAGATTTTGTCTATCTCTTACGGTTTACGAGTTATTCAAAAGTCATCCAGAGTAAACAGGACTACCTAGGCTATAGCCAGAAAATTCAAAATATACATTTCATTTCCAGTACAAATATCTTAAATATATGGCATTTTAATCAAAATCGTTAGTCATTTTCAAGAACATGAACATTTTCGAAAAATTTTCCATATAAAGAGCAGTTTAGGGTGGGGCTATTTTCTTCAAAATCTTCGTGTCGTATCCTTGAAAGATTTTAAACTTAAATACCAACTTTGGTTTTTAACCGACTTTACGTTTTTGAGTTATGCTGTCCACAGACTGACACACAGACACAGGAGGACCTTTTTCTAAAAATGCTTTTTTTTTTATTCAGGAGACCTCAAAACATATATTTCCGGTGAAATCTCGACATCGAATTTTTGGGTGGAATACAATACTTCCTCTACCTACCATTAGAGAAAATAAAAAAAACAACAAATAGCGTATTCCTATTTGTGAAAACGGAGACATTCGTTGTTACTTGCGTGACTTTTGCAATACTTATACTTTTCTCAAATGGGAGGTCGTTATTCTCTTTTGTCTCTCTTGGCCGTGCGAAGAGAACGGAATTAATTCAAACCCTTCGTATAGCAATCACTGTTAAAACATTTGACTATCGCTCAAAGGCGATAAGGAAATAAGCAATTAGATAATTTCTGCAAATGTTTACCTCGACTAATACGAAGATAGAGAAATAAGAGTTTGTAAGAATAGTGCAAGAGTACAAGTCATGTGAGTGCAACACATCAGACTTCATTACTTTCTCTACTGGTAAGTAGGAGAAGTATTGTATTCCACCCAAAAATTCGATGTCGAGATTTCACCGGAAATATATGTTTTGAGGCCCTCTGAATAAAAAAAAAAGCATTTTTAGAAAAAGGTCCGTGTGTGTGTCTGTGTGTCAGTCTGTGTGTCAGTCTGTGTGTCAGTCTGTCAGCCTGTGGACAGCATAACTCAAAAACGAAAAGTCGGTTAAAAACCAAAGTAGGTATTTAAGTTTAATGTTTCTCAAGGATGCGACACGAAGATTTTGAAGAAAATAGCCCCACCCTAAACTACCCTTTACATAGAACATTTTTCGAAAATTTTGATTTTCTTGAAAATGGCTCCAACGATTTTAATTAAAATGTCATATGTTTGAGATATTTTTATGACAAATGAAATGTATATCTTGAATTTTCTGGCTATAGCCCCTGTAGTCGTATTTACTCTGGACGACTTTTGGATAACTGGTAAACCGTTAGAGATAGACCAAATCATACTATACAAAAAATGTAGATCTTGCTAAAATACACAATTTATGTCTCAATAAATTTTCTTTTAGGGTGAACCATTTCGGAGATATTCCTTGTTATGTGTGTGAGTTTCGGAAAACTAAGAACTTTAGCGAAATGCAACAAAGTTGTTCATTTTTTATATGTTAATCGTGCAAAGAGAACAGAATCTCAATGTTTAAAAACATTTGACTATCGCACAAAGCCTACTGCATTCTAACATTCCCCTTGTACCTACAAGGAAATAAGCAATAAGATAATTTGTACAAATGTTTATCTTAACTAACATGGAGAAGATATAGGAATAAGAGTTTGTAAGAATGGTTAGTACAAGAGTAGAGAAAGTCATGTGAGTGCAAAACATCTTATTTTTATCCAGCAAGTCTCAAAACATGCATTTCCGATGAAATATCGATATGGAATTTTTGGGTGGAATACAATACTTACTCTACTTACTATAATATTATGTTGTAGAGAAAGTAAAAATCATAATTATTTAAACTTGATTTTATGGAAGTTTATAATATTTGAGAAGAACCGAAAAGGATGGAGGTTCCTGAAATCATCTTCCTCTCTATTTCAAAGAAACCTAATTCATCGTCTTCACTCGTGTTCAGAACTCCCAATAATAATAGAGGAATTCTATTCTCTTCTCTTCTCTGTTTGTTCGTCCACCTTTCTTTAATAGAAATATGATATAAGAGAAAAATATGTATGCTGCAAAAACGCACAACTTTATTTTGTCGCACGGAAGAATTTTGCTCCGCATCAGGTGCTGATAAAAGGCGGTAAGTTGAACTAGATGTTGCAACGGAAAGTCAATAATAGAGGCTAAAAACGCAGCTAGACAAAGGAGGAGCCGCTTCCGATTGTTGGCGTGCCACGTGTTCTCTTGTCAAGGCCCAAGTGCAGAGGGAAATTCCACGCGCGGCTAGCTCAGTGTTGACCGTTGCCTGGAGTTGACAACACCAAAATGCCACGTCTCATTCTGATAGATTATCAAGAAACGTACTGGAGCACTATTGTAAGTATAACATGAACAGTGGGACAGGAGCAATTTCGAAACATACACCAAATGCTTTATTATACCTTAAAGTTTTGCCATGTAAGTTCCAGCAAATACAGGAAGTATTGTATTCCACCCAAAAATTCGATGTCGATATTTCACCGGAAATATGTTTTGAGGCCCCCTGACTAAAAAAAAAAGCAGTTTTAGAAAAAGGTCCGTGTGTGTCAGTATGTGGACAGTATAACTCAAAAACGAAAAGCCGGTTAAAAACCAAAGCTGGTATTTAAGTTTAATCTATCTTATTTATGGCCGCCCCCGTACAGCAGATGGTAGCTTCTGGCGCGGAGGACCCGGGTTCGATCCCCGGTACCACCATGGAGATTTTATCCCCTCTGGGAGGTCTGGTACCGGATGTCCCAGGAGGACCACTTGAGGAGCTACCTGATGGAAAAGTAGCGGTCTCAAGTCGTGAAGACCGCATAACTGGCCGGGAAGGATCGGGGCGCTGACTACGTACCATCCTCCAGTACTGCACCCCATCAATGACGCCTGTAGTGGGGGGACGCAGCGGTTGGGCGGTAAGGCTTGGCTCTTCATGGACTGTAGTGCCGGGGAGGTTAAGGATGCGACACGAAGATTTTAAAGAAAATCCCTCCACCCACTTTTTTTCTTTAACGATTTTAATTAAAATGTCATGTTTGAGATACTTTTATGGTAAACGAAATGTAGGTATATTTTGAATTTTCTGGCTATAGTCTGGATGACTTTTGCATAATCGATTTGAATCCAGTAGATGTTTCCATGCAACAAAATTTCGGTCTCATCCCACTTCTAAGAGGATCAGATCCACGGATTGAGTTCTATCTGAATCCGTGTTTCTATGCAGTATTCAATCCGGAATGAGGACTCAAATCGATTTGAATTCCGCATGGAAACAAGTCAATAATTCGGAATGTCCCATATATACTCCCCTCCTCCTGCTCCTTCTACTAAGGTATTTAATGACGCCTTTGTAAATATCTAAACTCCTTATAATGCCCATAGACCTTTTATACTAGGTAACTTAAAATTAGGATTAAACTTCCCATTGAACTCTTAATCTAAATTTTCATTTTACAGTTTTTGAAGTATTGTAAAACTGTTCTGTGTATAGAGTTGAGTCAATTAAAAGATTTGACAACTTAATCGACCCAGGGAAACCAAACTTATACAAATTATTATTCAATAATTTCAAATTTTCTTCATAATTTTTGCATCCAAAAATCATACGTTCAGTTGTTCCTAAGCTTCCATAGCTAATTAAGTTGCCATTTACTAGATCATTTTTTTTTTCTTTCAGAAAAACCAGCGACTTGTCTTAATCTTGATGTGGTAGAAACTGTAACTCTTTTTTTTAATTTATTGAACCAAGGAGAATACCTACTCCCTTTGAGTACTCATCTTATTGTATTCCTCATTATTTATGTTCGGTTTAAATGTACTGGTATGTTCTTTACCACCTTAAGTTTCTTTATTTGGAATATATGAAAGTATGATACTTTGGTCCCTGGCATCATGGCCATTTTGCTAATTGGTCAGCTATTTAATTTCCAGTTATAGGTACCAGAATGACTTGGGAGCCATACTTTAATTTTCCTCCTTTTTTGTTGAATTTTATATCAAAGGAATTTTGCTTCTATTTCCAGTAATCCATTTCTGCTGTCTATTGTTTATGAGTCTTCATAAGGAAACTTTTAAATCTGTTAAGTTAAGGCTTTCTGAGTATGTATTTTCTAAAATGAAATGAATGGTCAGCTTTATAGCTAAAAGCTCAGCTGAGTATTTTGACAAGTTACTATTTAGTTCAGAATACATTTTTTGGACTTTATATACATGGTTAATTGCTACACCTACACCATTATTTTTATACTTAAGCCTTGCTTTCCTCCAATCTGGAAACTGAACTGAGCCGAAAACTCCATACCATTGGGTATAATGACTGAAATATGGTTTAGAAAGTTGCATGGCAGTGAAGACAGTGAGTTGGAGTTGGATACTTTGATAGAACCATCAATGAAGAAAACTTGCCAATTTTTATAATTGGAGATAAACTCCACATATTTTATTTTATTTGCATTGTCAGCTTTTCCAAAAATGTCTAATTCAATGTCAGTTGCACTGCAGTTCTCAGTCAACACAGTGATTTGTATCTCTAGAAGTAGCAGTGGCAGATCACGATATTTCATGTTCTGCTTGAGCTTTCACTGAATTGTTAAAAATCATTAACAGAACTGAGCGGTGAGCACTCCATTCTTTTCCCACAAGATATCCGAAGATGTTACATGTATGTACTTCTAAGTTCATTGATTATGTTTTTAAAGTGATTCTTCCAAGTTAATTTATGGTCATTTGTCATTCCTAAATTTTGGGTTTCATTACATAATTGCTTCAAGTTAGAGTAACATTTTCTGTTTCCTTTCTTTTTTTAAAATTGATCCAGTTATTTTTTAATCATTTATTTAACGTTATAATTCACCCAGGAATTTACTTTTCCGATACTGTTGATTAGTTCATTATTGTCTCTAAATTATTGATGCATGTAAAAATAGGTCATCTGCAAATGATAAGCATTTAAAATTGCCAAAACGTTACTATAGATAATATTGAAATACAACATACAATATAGGACTAATGGCAGATCCTTGAGGTAGACCCAGTGGTATTTGTGTTCTTCCATTATACCAAGTGTTTAAAAAGTGTCTGATACTGCTACAGGAGTTGGATTGGTCAAAACTAGGACAAATATTTGTCAACATGTGTCCACCTGCTGAGATATGAGCCATTTTACTCATGTTCAGTATTTATACCTGACATCCAACAAGTGCATTCTAGGGAACACTTTACAGTCACAAATGGTTAACAGAACAATTGCTGGTTAAACATCCATAAACACCAAATTTGAGCCACTAGTCACAAATAGGAGTATAATTTTTTATCTTGTTTGAGAAAAACTACTTTTTCCAAATTTGAGCCACTCATTGACATTCTAAATTTATCTTCTTGCAATATATAACCTATCCATTTCATTTTCTTAAATTGAATATTTATTTACATTTTGCAACTGACAACTTTGATACCATCAAATTGCTTATATTTATTTGTATAATTAATAATATTTTAGGATGAAATTTATTAAGATATTTTATAAATAACTGATAGATATTCAAAAGTTTCAGCTGAATGTTTATTTTCTTGATATAAATATTCTGAATCCATACATGATTTAAAAAAATCTTTCCCTGTTCTTAGATTCCTTTTTTTAATTTTTATTTCTTGGATGTTTAAGGAACCACAACCCATTTATATACAGGATGGAGGGGAAGTCATTACATTCCTTCTAATATGTGCTTCATAGAAGCATTACAAACAAAAAAGTTAAATGGCATTTTGTTCTTTGATCAGTCGATTTCAAAAAAATAAATGGTTTTTGTTCCAAATTGGATGTGTAATTCTACAAGAATATACAAAGATAACAGTTTGTTACTTGTAAGATGTGTAAAGTAACTTATTTCTGACACAACTTCGGTAGTAATTATGGGACATCACACAAGATTTTGAAATAATTAATCACTTAAAAGATGTGAAGGAGTACTACAAGCAACTCTCAAACGTGAGGTATGTTGACAACGTTGCATTGATATTGGTCAGGGAATTGACCTAGTTTGTGCATGTAAACAGGTCGGGCACTTTTACTTTCATTCTAATGTTTCGGGAGCTGACATTTCTGATTGGCCTACACTAACGCAGTAATCACGGAACATAGTCATGGAATGACAAGGCAGCATATGAGTTTGTTTTCAAGACACACTGTTATGCTGTTTGTTTATGTACTGAGCTAGGGAAAGTGACAGCCACACAATCTGCAGTGTTGCCAGCTTGTTTTCGACAAAACTTCAATATCTCTGTAGGAAATGGTCAGAGACAAAAATGTAAGATGCAAAATGTGTCCCAGATACGGAGATCTACCACTTACTTAAATTAATGTAATGACTTCCCTTCCACCTCTTATGGATGGGCAAATGATCACTACCTCATGAATCCGACAATTTGTCAACCATTGTTAAGAAGTAATTTTGGGGCAAAAATTAAGTGAGCACAGAATCTATTTTATCTTACCTATACATTTTAGCATATATAAAAATCAAGACCCAACAACTTTACCTCGTTTAAATATACTGAAATACTTTTAAAGTCGGCATGAGCTAACCTAGCACTTGACAGCTACGTGATTCACTTACCTGTGAGCGAGGCTAGCCCTACGTCATCCAATTGACTATTCATTGTGCAATATGTTTGTAACACCTTGTTCGCAGGTGAGTGAATCAGCTAGAAATGTCAGGTTACTTCTCACCGACCATAAATTTCATTCAGCGTAAATCAAAATAATTATTGTAGAACCTAAACACAGCTACAAGCATAGGAGTCACCACGGCCTTGAAAATTAATGAATTTAATGTGCAGTCAATTACTGACCATAAGACTATTGTTTTGGATTTTCACATAAAGAAAAATTTTTATCCAGCACAAATTAATGTTCCACAACAAATACTGTAGCTTTTGACAAGAAAATAATGAATTAATATTGTTTGATTGCAAACTTCTAATATATGCCCTCCCCCTTGAATATATGCCCATGACCATGGCTACAAGAATGTAAAAATCTTGTTAACTAATCTATACAAATAACACTGTTAACAGAAAATATGTATAAATATTGCTGTTTTTAATATGATCCAGTATTTTAACATAATCAAGTTGCTACTTATGTTTTTCTTGATTTTCTGTAAATAGTTTGTCAAGCATATAGTAGATTCTGCAGATATACATTTGAATTTCCTATTCATAACTTTAATGTAGTGCATTCCCATGAATTATTCCAACTGCAGTACCAGGAAGGAAATTATGTAAATAGTATGTTGTATGTATAAAAGAATTATTAAAACAAAGATACTGCATTAGTAAATTTTCAATTAATTCTTTAAGGCATAGTGATTTCATTGCGAGATTATACAAGAAGCTCACAAATTTAGCTTCAGGCATACAGATCTTAATATAAAACAACTTCTGGCCTGAGTAAGGCACACAATCTTAATGCAAGAAACAAACACAGAATACATAAACAAAACACAAACATCTCATTGTTTACAGTTACTCACAGCTTTACTATTCAAAATTAGACCGACAAACTTTCCTTCGTAAAAAGTGTTTAAAATAATGTTATCTATCAGCTCCCAAACTTTGTCAGTCTAATTTTGGGATCCTGTATACAGGATCACTACTGAAATACTAACAGCATTAGACAAAACACTTGCTGAAAGTTACATTTGGCGATTTAGACTTTTGATAGCATAGGCTTATCTATTGCTACAGAAGTTTAATTTTATGATTTTGGCAACAGCTTCGTAAATTGGCACAAGTCATACTTATAAAAAGAATGCAGAAAATCAGAATCAACTGCTGCAGTCATGAGACTGAAGTTATTACTGCAGGTGTTCCACAAGGTTTGATAGTAGAGCCACCATTATATTTACTACTGGATTGTCACATTATTTAAATAGAGTCAAAAGCTGTATTTTGTTGATGGTACCAGTATAGTGTTATAGCTAGGAAATCACATGGGGAGTGAAGGCATTTAAGCATTTGATTTGATGCAAATAAGCTATCATCATGAAACAATCTGATTCATTTCAGAAATTGGCATAAGCAAACAGTGCATTAACTATTAGGTACCATACTTGCACTGTTGCCATAGCTCATGCACTTGGACTTCATAAAGATCTTAGCTGTATTGCTTGAAGTCATAATACTGGCGTTTAGCTCATGTCATGCTTTAAGCAACTTCTACAATGTCAACAAAATGCCTTGACAAGAGTGTCTACATTTTGCTTACTTTCACTCCCTCTTATTGAGATAATTATGTACATGGAATAAAGTGTTTGTGCTACAAAAAGAGCAGTGAAAATCCTTTTTGATGTTTAGTCTTGACACTCCTGCAGGATTTAAAAGTAAAATTGTTGCCCTTGATGGAGAAACCATGGTACATTTACTCCTCAGCTACTTGCAAATAATTATGATGGCTTTCAAAACCTCGCTGTGGATGACTATAGAAGTAGGCATGCAAATGAGCTGCACAGGGCAGTAAATAGTTCAAAATTATCCTCAAAAAGATGTGCCTATCTGCAATAATAGTTGATAAGCAATTCTAAGAAGCACAGCTTCAAAAAAGAAGTAAAGCCATTCTTGTTAAGTGTTGCTTGTATAAAAATAAAATTACATATTAGTTTTTAAAACACTAATAAGTCTTTTATTTCACAACAGGTGTGATGTCATTAGTCAAAATAGTTTGTATGCTAAATCGGTTGATCAAGGTGCCACACATATTTTAGCGGAGAAACCCCTATGTTACTCTTCATTCCATTCTGTTCTGAAATCATATATTTGGTAATAAATAAAATATTGGTATTATTAGAGTAATATAATATACTGTACCTCTTGCACTCTTCTTTGAAACAAGTTATGTCTTTCACGAGCAAGTGTGACGCAAGCAACCGACATTTGGCGCAATACACTAATAACAAAACAATACGCATAGTAAGTGGTTCCAAAACATTTGAATGAAGCTACTTTTCCCGGTTACTATTTAATTCGACCACCCTTGACTACATTGCACTCTGAAGTCAAAACCTTGAATTATTTTGTGCTTTTCAGCAAGGTAGTTATGAAAAATAAATGGGTCTAATTCAAATTTTAGTATAATCATTATTGAGATGATAATTTCAGAGTGAAAATTGTATACACATAAAGAAAAGGACTTTGCATTCCCTTCGCTTGATTGCGGTAAATTTACAAATGTGTAACACATAGTGACTTAACCTCAGATGAAGTAGCTATCACTGTTTCATACCAACAAAACTGACCATGGCAAAAGTTGCAAAGGATGTGGTAAGCCAAAATTTAAGTTTAGTAGACAAATAATAAACTAAATGTTACAGATAAACGTATATTTTGAAAGCTAAAATTTGTTTCAGGGTGCGGACAGTCTTGTGGCAGGTGCCAGTATTCTCTCTCGGCCAGCAGAGGAGTTTGAAAATGACGTAAGAAATGGCTTAGCACTTGGCAGCTAAATAAAAATCATTTATTAGATCAGAATTCGTATAGATCTTATGAAAGCCTTCCCAGTAACAATAAGTAGTCATTTGTCTTTACGTATTCGGTAGCATATGTTTTCTGTTCCTCAGTCGTGACACGTGTTTCCCACAATTTTATCCATTTTGCCAAAATTGTTCATTTTAAAGAAATTAACGCAAAAGGCACATTATGACAAAGGACTTGTAAATTATATAAAACTAGGCTGCAGGTTTAGCAGGATATGTAAAAGTTAAGATTGCATGTTTAGGTTATGTAACTAAGTTTTCAGTTCTTCTTTGGCCCCATCGTGAGCAGACCTAAGGGGCATTGAACACGTCATACAATTATAGAGCATGCATCATGACTAATCGTATGATGCCAATACTACTCTCTTTGATTCCATCTTGCATTACATAAGAAAAAAATGAAAAATTGTAAGCAATCCACCACCATTTCAAGAGCACAATACACTTTACAGTAGGTTAACATTAATGAATTAGTTAAAATCACCATCAAATGCAATGTGCCCTATGTACTGTATACTGTATACCTGTTGACGAGATCTCAAAGAATTCCTCCATAATGTTTGAAGAGTGAGTATATGACTAAATCTTTCTTGAAGCTTTTATATTGATTGGAATTGGCTAGTAGTTTTAGGTAACATGGAAGGTTATTATGTATTTTCATTGCAGCATAATAACATCCTTTTTGGAATAGTTTTAAGCTGTTTGCTGGTCTGTGCAAATCACCTGCATGCCTCCTAATGTGGTCACACACAGCAAAATTTGTCCATGTATTGTAATTATTATAAGATAACTCGACAGAGAATATATTTGTACACTAGCAAGAGTAAGAAGTTTTTGGGTTTTAAATAATGGTCTACAAGAATGATAGGGTCCAACACCACAAATAATACGTATGGCCCTTTTTGTAACATAAACACTTTCTTGCTGAGTGCTGAATTACCCAGAGGGTAATTTCAAATAGCAACAGGAAGTGAAAGTGGGCAAGTATCTGTTCTTAAGGCATTTTGGTTAAGCAGATTTGTTTAGACGTCTTAATGCAAAGCAATAGCGCTAAGTTTTGGTAGTGTGATTTTTATTTGTTCTTCTAGCAAGCTCTTCATCTATTTGGAGCTCCTGTAGTTTAGATAATGCGTGTATGTGTTATTGGCAGTTCTGAAAGGCATTTCTTAAGTTTAGTGATTCGTTATTTTCTTTTTTCAGCCAACTGTTGAAACAATGTGGGCTATGAAGGCTATGGAGCATGCTGAAGTTTATTTCAATGTGAGTTAATGCACATTAGTATTTTAGCTCTTTATTGTTTTAGTATTGAAAATATGGTAACCAGATACGTAACTCAAAGAAAAATGTGGTATTGTTAGGTTCATAAAATTTGTTATCACCAGTATAAGAGATGCACTAAGCAGGAAAGTACTCACTTAAGTTTGTACAATGGCACACAAAAATATGCAATCATAATTCTATTACTTGACCACTCCAGATAGAAAAAACTATACTGCAGTCCACAAGAAATAACCTGGCACTTAACAGCTAGCTGATTCACTCACCTGCGAACGAGGCTAGCGCTATCTCGTCCAATCATGTTACAAGTACATCGCACAACGATTAGTTGATTGGACGAGATAGCGTTAGCCTCGTTTGCAGGTGATTTACATCATCATGGCATGTTGCAGCACTATGGAAGTCGAGGGTCCATGATTCAAATACCTACTGTAGAATTAACCTTCTTGTCTAATTCTGTTTTCATTTTCAATTTTTTCACAAAATAGCACATATAGCTAACTAAATATTCTTATATTCAGTTATAGTTTTGTGATAAATATAACCAAGCTTGGAGCAAACAGAGGTGCTGTTAATACACAATATTTAACAAAACCACACAACACCATTAACAATAATAATAATAAGAATAACAATAAAACATATTCAAGATGTTCTCAGGCTTCAAGCCAGGTGTAGTGATGAAGAGCCATCAACGTTTCGGGAGTGTACATCTCTCCCATCATCAGGATGATGAATGACGACTAGTAAGAGTGAAAAGGACCAGTATATGTACTGTCTGCTAGTACATACTGAGTAGAAAACAGTGTAATGTGGAGGTGGTTCAATGCTCTGTTGGAATCTGTGTTTTCTGAGCCAGTCGATCTCCAACTTTAAGACTTGTTTCCAGGAGGGACTAAACTAATCTGGCATCCCTGTTCAGTGTGCTCTTCTCGGAGGAGATGGACAGAGCCTCCTTAATCCTTTCAGTACCAAATTATTTTGCTACTTATGCCATTCTTCCTCTAATTCGAAACTGGTTTAGATTAGGCGGTCTGGAACACCTTCAGCCTGCTGGCTTGATTAGCCATGATCATTAAGGCAACACGTAGTGCACTGGCCATGCACTCAAAGCCTGAAGTCGTGAGTTCGAGTCCTGGCAACCGCAGTCAAATGTGCTTGTGGTAAAGGACGGGAGGGCCCACGTAAAATAATCGGTGTGATGGCACGCGTGGATGATGACGGGGTATCATTTGACTGCGGTTGCATGGATTTTGCTTCTTTTCTTATATTTAAAAAAAAAAACACTACAATGTAAATTGTAAAAAAAAAATAATTTTCTACAATTCAGAACATCTCAAATACATATGTTTAATTGGTAACAAACAATATGACAAGAATATAGCAGAAAAAACCATTAAAAGTATTACAATATAGCAGAAAAAACTGTTAAAAGTATTACAAATAGGCAAAAAAGCCTATGTTTCTTATAATACACACCGGGACTGAAAGGGTTAACCCTCTGTTCCCAGAAACTGCTACATTTTGCCACAACGGTCGTTTCTTTGAAGTTAGCTCTGTGGTCGTTTTCAAAGCAGTGCTCCGCCAGCCTGACTTGTCAGGCTGCATTAAACATATGGACTGTTCGTGCTCTGGTGGAAATGGTCCTGCCGGTTTGCCCTATGTACGGCATCCCGCATTCACAGGGGATATGGTATATCCCTGGTACATTAAGGTCCAGTTTGTCCTTTATCATTCATACTTAACAATAATAATAACAGTAATAATAATTAATAATATAATAATGATAATGTAATAGTAATCTTTATTAGCTTATAGATTTATGAATACAAGTTTCAGGTCTCTTTAGGATATTTAAATGTAAATTTATGTCAAGATATTTACATTGAAATTTACCATTTGTCTGTTATACACAAATTCTTTTAATTAAATGGTGTTTTAATGTATTATGAAGTATTTTATCATTTAAAATGTTCAGTTCATTTGGTAACTTGTATAAAAATATACTATGAGGTGATCCTTTACAGCAGTTTGTTCAGTTACTTATAGCTATAGTTTTTCATCACAGGATTCCTATTTACAACAAAAATGATTATATGCATACAACGCCAGGCAAAATTGACTATCTCGACTTGAAATTGCGGATGCAGCTGTTATTTCACTTGAAGACAACGTATCATGACGTTTATGTCATTGGTGACAAAGGCAGTTGTGCAAATTGCATACAATGCTGTTAAAAGTTCATCCTTGCAAATACAATATTTTCACGCTCCATGAGCTATATGCATATATTCTAAATCACATGTAGTAGAAAAGTAATGAAATGTTTTGTGTAATTGTTTCAGATATTGTGTTCAGTTGACCCCAAATTGCTCAAGTTGACACCTCATGACGATCTCATACTCAAGACATTCAGAGAAGAGTTTCCTGATCTCAAGCTAAATGTACTGGATGAGGAGCAGCTTAAAAGTCCATTTGCCAAGCAGGTATTATTAGCACATAATGCTTTTTGACTAATGTTCCGCATATATTATGGGCAGACCAAACAGTGTCACCAAACCAAGCATTAAATAATGTTTTTAGAATTAGATATTCATGGTTGGAAGAATGTAAGGTACATGCAAAAGATTCATATAAATGCCTTTTATGCTTGACCATGCCATAATGTAGTGCTTATACGCTGCTGTAATGGTGCTGATTATATCCACCTCTTCATAACAATAGTACTGTTGCTAATCAAAGGTGCACCCGTTCATAACGACAGTGCTAATATACCAATCAAAGGTGCACCAGTTCATAACAAAACTGTTAATACACTAATCAAAGGTGCACACGTTCATAACAACACTGCTAATACACTAATCAAAGGTGCACACGTTCATAACAACACTGCTAATACACTAATCAAAGGTGCACCAGTTCATAACGACACTGCTAATACACTAATCAAAGGTGCACACGTTCATAACGACAGTGCAATTACACCAATGAAAGGTGCACCAGTTAATGACGACACTGCTAATACACCAATCAAAGGTGCACCAGTTCATAACAACAGTGCAATTACACCAATGAAAGGTGCACCAGTTAATGACGACACTGCTAATACACCAATCAAAGGTGCACCAGTTCATAACGACAGTGCTAATACACCAATCAAAGGTGCACCAGTTCATAACGACAGTGCTAATATACCAATCAAAGGTGCACCAGTTCATAACGACAGTGCTAATACACCAATCAAAGGTGCACCAGTTCATAACGACAGTGCTAATATACCAATCAAAGGTGCACCAGTTCATAACGACACTGCTAATACACCAATCAAAGGTGCACCAGTTCATAACGACAGTGCTAATATACCAATCAAAGGTACACCAGTTCATAACGACACTGCTAATACACCAATCAAAGGTTCACCAGTTCATAACGACACTGCTAATACACTAATCAAAGGTGCACACGTTCATAACAACACTGCTAATACACTAATCAAAGGTGCACACGTTCATAACGACAGTGCTAATACACCAATCAAAGGTGCACCAGTTCATAACGACACTGCTAATATACCAGTCAAAGGTGCACATGTTCATAACGACACTGCTAATACACTAATCAAAGGTGCACACGTTCATAACGACACTGCTAATACACTAATCAAAGGTGCACACGTTCATAACAACACTGCTAATACACCAATCAAAGGTGCACATGTTCATAACGACAGTGCAATTACACCAATGAAAGGTGCACCAGTTAATGACGACACTGCTAATACACCAATCAAAGGTGAACCTAAGTAGTCGGAAGCTTTCACGGCCGGAGTTAGAACTAACGCGAGAGATTTCTTCTGGGCTTAAAAGCCATGGTCTTCTGGAGTTTTGAGGTCCAGACATTTCGTCCACACCTGCTGTGGACATCATCGGTGGTGCATTCTGAGTCTTCTTGGTGAAGGGTCAGTTACAACAGAATCGTTTATGACTGGAGGTGCCGTACTTATACGTGGCCGCTCACAGGGGATTGGCTGGGCTTGAGCAGGAGGTGTGTGTTAGATGGGCGGGGCTTCTCCATTCTGATTGCTGATTGGTTTACGTGATTTTTCTGCAATAGTGCTTCTTTTTTGTGTTCAAGTATCGGATGCCAGGTTTTGCTCAACTTTAGAGTTTCTTCCTTCCTGTTAAAATTATTGGGGTGTTTGTAAATTTCTATGGCTTCACATTGTAGTCTGGCATGGCAGTATGGCATAGATGAAAGAACACTAGTCTCCTTATACTGAATTATGTGAATTATAATTATCCCTGTTATTCTTATATAACAACTTTATCCTAATTGGCTTAGAACTAGAAACCACAGGACTTAATGGATTCATTTTGTTTTGTGACAGCTTCTACTTGCCCTTATGAATTTTAAGTTAAAACAAATACAATTGAACCTAATTTATGTGTATATCAAGGGAAGATTACTTGTAACTCAGAGTTACTTACAAATGAGATTTTGATGTGTCATATTTTGTTTGAAGAAAATGCAATATAGTGAGCCTACATGTATAAAATTTTACAAACAAAAAAGATATGTACAAAGTAAACGTTATGTTTAACTTGGTCCTGCTTTAAAGAAATCAGTTAATTTGGCTTGTTTCACTTTTCTTGCATACACCTCATTTTATTACTGATGACTACATAGCGTGTTATAAGCAATTCTTAAATCTGAAACAGTTCAGTTTTGGTTTTGTGTATCTTTAAGATGTCATATCTTCATTATAATTATGTAAAACTCAGTTGTATTTCACTGAAATTTACTATATATAGCAGCAAATTATGTATAAATATGAATTACTTGGAACTGGGTTACATATAAATCAGGTTTAACTGTGTATAGGTATGTATTATATATCTTGTAAAAGAAATTAATATTTTATGAGTATTTTGAATCTTTCTTTGGGGAAAGCACAATGAAGTTATTTTCTTTCGTATGTAAAATTTTGAGTTTTTATTAATTCACTGCAGTGCTTCCTTCTGCAATTTGTAGATGGTATTTTGGCTGGATGTACTGCACAATGGGAGCCTTTTCATACAGGACAAAGTTTAATAAATTGTGTTTATTTTTGTGTACGAATAATTTTTCTGTTGCAAGAGAAAGCACAGCTGATGGTAGAGACAACTGTCTCCAAAAAATGTTTCATTGAGTTCTAATGTAGAAATTGAAGCTAAAGTAATAAAAGACTCCAAATTTAATGCATACATTTTCTTAATAACTTATAAAAATACTCTAGCATGTTTTTTCCGCAGTGATGATTCACTGTAAAGATACTCCATTGTGTCAATTTTTAAATAAGTTATGACATATGTTTTGAGTTTTATAAGCAAACTATAAAAAACATGTTTTAATTTTACAGAAATGGCGACCATTCTGTGAAAAATTTGCAAATGTGGTAGAAGATTATAGCTTTGGGACACTCTTACGTCTTGATGCATCAGATGAATACTCAGAAAAGAATAGCATTCTTGTTACAAGAATACAATTCTATGCAATTGAGTTAGCTCGCAATAAGGAAGGACTTAATGATTGCATTCGCAGCAAGTTCAAGCCTCAGAAAACTACCAAAACCTCATGAAACACGCTTTGTGAACGTTAATTGCCACAAGATGAGACTGACAACTTAAGTTTATTTGTTACACAAAGAAGAATAAATACATTTTGCATTTCTTGTCTTATTGTGCTCATATTTAAGGTCAAGCATAATGCAGTGAATAATAAACTGTAATATTTCATAAAATGTGTTTTATTTTCCATGTAGTTTAGAAAGTGGAGCATGGTTTTTATGCAGGAGATATTTAACAGTAGATACTTTTTACTTCTTAAGGCAATGCATGAAAATCCAAATATCCAGTTTTCTTCTGCTTAGTTTGACTTTTTTACCACATGTTAACAACAAACTGCACATAAAATTTTATCGAGAAGCAACATTTTCAAGATATTAATTTTTATTCATAACTAATCACTTTTTGATACGGCTGGTGTGGTTTTTTGTAAAATGTTTCGTAATTATTTAGGCATCTTATATTGTCTTACGCTGCAAAGCCACATGATGCTATCTTTATGTATTTCTTGGTGATCAGTGGTGAGCAATGAAAACTCGTTTCTTTATCTCAGTTCGTAATTACAGAATAAAGTAGATAATGAACTCTTTTGATTTAATTTGTGAAATTATTTATTTGCATACTTGTAAAATATCACAATTATTAAACTGTTTTATTGTTGCAATACTTTCTTAAGTACTTCATACTGTTTGGCATGTCTGAAATTATATAATTTATAATTTTCAGATTATATGCAAAAAATGGCATCTATCTTGCATAAACGCATCAATCCAAGAGTATTTGAAAAAATGATCTTATATATTACCATGACAATATCAGTTGGCTATTGTCTTCTTATGACATCATATGTCACATAATGCATGATATAATTATTTCGGATATGCCAGGGAAATAACATCAATTTACATTTTAAAACCCTTAACATGACATGACAGGTGTCACCGTGGCCAAGTGGTTAGAGCATTTGCCTTATCACCTAGGCAGCCCGGGTTCAATCCCAGGGACCTGCATGTGCTATTCATGATGGACGAAGTGGCATCAGGGCGGGTTTTCTCTGATCTTTCCAGTTTCCCCTGCCACGTATTCCACCAATTGTTCCATTGTCACCTTTCCTATCATTGCAATTCAATATCACCCTCTTCCTCACTACCAAACCTGGTGCTTGACTGACCACCTGCTTCAGGTCTTCACTCTGATCCATAGGTTCCTGTGCTCCCTGACAGGCATCTGACCCTTGACACTAGCTTGTAAGTCCTACATAAGGTGAGGATAAACAGGTTGAGGCGATATTTCTATGTAAGCCCTCTAACATAATCTAATACAAAATTATAGAGGTGGCCAAAAGACCTCCTAAACTTAAGAATTGTGAATATAGTTGGTAAGTGAAGATTCAATTGTTTTCATGGCTTGGATAGGTGTCACATCGAAAAAGACAATGTCTGCAAAAATTTAGTAATTTGTCTGTATAAAGTATGTTTCAGACAAACATTTATGGTGGTGGAAGAATGTAAAATAGCACGTACAGAATAAGCGGCATGAAATAGAAGAATATGAACTTATGAAAATTTATGGTCTGTGTTTGTGGAATTGTGGACCCCGTAGCATGATTCAAAAGGATGCCAAGCCATGAGATTGTGTAATTTTGTGTTTATACATTGAATTTATGTGCTTATAGGTTCAAATAAAAACAAACACTTTACTGTGTATCTTTAGAAGTAATTAATTTAATTATTTGTTGACCCGTATCACGCCCGAGATACTAATAGTGGACGAAAAGAGTTATTCAGGCTCACTGCTGATCCAGCTTGCCTAAAACGAATGACGCCATCCTTTACCACATCGTAGATGGTACCCAGTATTATATGAACATTACAAGGTAAAATTAACAAAAATTATTCAATTAACATTTTGCTTTTCAAGTTTATCTCAATAAGTATCTTCTCCCAAGAAACAAGATTTCACAAAAAGGGAGGGGGGGGGGGGGGGTAATGCAGAGCGAAGCTCGCTCACCCAGGTACTTTCATTTAAATCAGGCTAATTTTGGCAGCAAAAATTGAAATAATTACATAACTTGAATATGGCAAAAGCAAAATCAGTTCCTGGTGTCCTTAACAAAGTTAATATGGCAAATCAGACAACAATGAACTTCACACACTGATGCTAAGAGATGCACTACAACATTTAAGTAGGTAAGTCTGTTGCACTTTTACTTCATCTATTACTTTTATTTTCAGGAAAGAAATTATATTGGTTAATTTTATAGGAATTTTTAAACTTCACAACACACTCTTGCAGCTGTACAGGGATTTCAATAAAATGCCAATGGGTTAAGACAAACAGCAAAGTACAGTATGTTGCATTAATTTATTTTTCAAATTACTTTTGGGAAACACAACAGAAAAATAAATAAATTTGTCCTAGTCCTGAACATAAAAACAGGTATTACAAGAAAATCAGCCTTATTTCTGTTGTTATTTGGGTCAAGAGAGTTATGTTTTAAAGGTCTTATAAGCTTGTGCTGATACACCAAAATCAGATAAAGCCAAAGGAAGTTAAATGAACATTTTGTTGTATAAATGCATTTGAATAATTATTTTCTATCTCTAAGGTACAACAGAAGCATGCAATAAATTAATTAGGTATTCAGTACAACAGAAACAATACTTATGGTACATTGGAACTTCAATAATTTGAACATTTATAATTCAAAGTCATTGTTAATTCAAAATTTTCTTGGTCACTTGAATTTTGTATTAAAGTAATGTAAAACAACTCGCATGTCATTAAAATTTCATTTTCCTTAATTCAAAGCTTTTGTTCAGAAACATCAGTTGAAAATTAATTTAATGCAAAAATTTAGAATGATAACTTTGTCCATGTGTTTCTGCAAAAGAGGTCATTGCCCTGGGATTGTTTGTTTTGTCAGAATGCAGTTTCGGGGCTGGAATAACTTTCCTAGCTGCCAGCCTAGAACTTCTATACATGCTCCTTAGAACATGTGCACTTGAGGCTCCCATTGTTTAGTGTGTTGCAAATCAATGCCATTATGTCTCTTAGTAAACCGCATGTCCTGCAGCACCATGGCTGAGCGGTTTGAACATTCACCTACCACCTAGGTGACCCAGGTTTGATCCAAGCAACACACATGTGATATTGGTGGACAAACCAGCATCAGGGAGGGTATTCTCCAGGTTCTCTGGTTTCCCCCGCCACTCATTCAACCAATTGCTCCAGTATCATCTTTCCAGTCATCCATTTTGCATGCATTTCATATCATCTTTCTCACTCATACCTGGTGCTTGGCTGACCACCCCGCTTCCAGGTCTTCACTCTGTCCGGTCCATAGGTTCCTGTGATCCACAACAGGCGTCTGACCCTAGGCACTGGCTTGTAAGTCCTACATAAGGGGAGGGTAATCCAGTAAAGGAAAAGAAAAAGAAGTAAACCGTGTGTCCATTTCAAGAGTTTAACTTTATTAGAAAAACCCGCCATCATTCAAGAGATTGAAAATGGTTTGAAGAAAAAATCTGAAATTACAACAAAAAAAAACCCAGGATACTGTGAACACTGTTAACTTATCTGAAGAATAAGAACGACATTTTAAGCAGTTCCTCAAGTGAAAATGGAAAGAGTCGAAAAAGTGTGAGACAACCAAAAAATCCTTATGGATGTATGTACCTGTATTGCTAAATTGTCAATTTTAGATGTAACTTATGTAATTCAAAATTTTGGTTATTTCCAATTTTTTTCTTGCTTCTTCGTCTTTGAATTATTCAAGTTCCACTGTTATTGGTTTAAATTACCTGTAAACTGTGTAGGACCTAGACTTCATCACAATAATAATGTCCCTGAACTGCTTTCTTCTCTCTTAACCATGCCAAAGAAAGTGATAAAAATATGCAACAACATTCTTAGAAATCTTCACTTGATGCATGTGCCCAAACATTCAGAACCTGTACCTTGGTTTATGCTCTTTGGTAAACTAGAACATCTTTTACATTTAACTCTCCTGACCCCCTTTATACCCAATAACTGGTTACTTACAGCTAGTATTTAGACAGTAATAATATACATACATAACTTACAACAGGATATTTACAAATATTTTCCTTGCTTATTAACATCCTTCCATTGCATACTATAGCCTGTCTCACCCTTAGATGATAGTATGGAGCTAAATGGGATATATCTGTCTCTATCTAGAACATACAAGTTGCTGCTAGCTTTGTCCTTTTCTATACTCTTGCACTGTTGCCAGATTCCTAATAGCATGGTGTAAATATTCAGATGTTATAAATTTCAGGTTTGAACACATCCTATGCAGAATTTTGTTCGCTATCAGGTTATACTCTTTTTAGAGTCATACATTTCTATAGGTTCAAATTTTTACTGAAAACTTTTTTTTTCAGTAAAAGTCCGATATTTGCTGTTTCTACACTCATCACGCACTAACAAGCCAACTGCTAGAATACGTCTATTTTTTTTTTTTTTTTCTTAGAGTAAACTTGCTACTTCCTACCTACTTTGAATTCTCTGTGTTTACTGTCAAGTGTTACGATTTTTTAAGTTAAATGTTTTCACAAAATTTTATATCTGTGCACTGCAAAATTTACGCTGTGGGAAACTTTTTTATTATTGATTTTATATCAGGGACAAAACAAGAGAAAATGTTGAGGAGGGTTAGAGACAGTTTTTAAAATAAACCAGAAGCCTGTAACCTCTTTCTTTCGTGTAAGCCAAACAAAAGGTATTCAACTATTCTGCTAAAAGGCATTAGGCGTGACGCAGAAGGCAGCAGTAAAAGTCATCAGTTTGTAAAGAGGTGTGTGTGTTTATACTGTGTGGAACCTGTGAAGTGTTATTATGTTCTTTATTTAACATTTTTTATAAATATTTGTAGTTATGGAGGGGGAAGCTAGGAAGAGATGATATATTGGTAAATTAAGAAGTAAGGAGCGCCAAATAATTATATGTGAGATTACTTTTTCAAATCAAATGAGTATTAAGGGAGTAAAAGTAACAGCTAAGGCTATAGGGTGTTCAGCAGCAGTAGTGTATAGGATTAAAAAAGAACTAAGGAAAGTACCTCTAAGAATGCCATCGAAAAAGAAAGTAAAAAAGACATGAAAACAAAAAGGATCTGATGTGTTGCACTCACATGACTTTCTCTACTCTTGTACTAACCATTCTTACAAACTCTTACTCCTATATCTTTGTGTTAGTTAAGATAAAAATTTGTACAAATTATCTTATTGCTTATTTCCTTGTAGGTGCAAGCGGAATATTACAATACAGTAGACTTTGTGCGATAGTCAAATCTTTTAAAGCTTTGAGATTCCATTCTCTTTGCACACTTCACATATAAAAAAATGAACGATGTTCCATTTCACAAAAAGTTTTCCGAAACTCACACATAACATGTAATATCTCCGAAATGGTTCACCTTACAAGAAAATTTATTGAGACATAAATTGTGTATTTTAGCAAGATCTACATTTTTTGTATAGTATGATTTGGTCTCTCTTTAACGGTTTACCAGTTATGCAAAAGGCACCCAGAGTAAATACAACTACATGGGCTATAGCCAGAAAATTCAAGATATACATTTCATTTGTCATAAAAATATCTCAAACATTTGGCATTTTAATCAAAATCATTAGCCTTTTTCAAGAAAATCAAAATTTTTGGAAAATGTTCCATGTAAAGGGTAGTTTAGGGTGGGGCTATTTTCTTCAAAATCTTTGTGTACCATTCTTGAATGACATTAAACTTAAATACCAACTTTGGTTTTAACCAACTTTTCATTTTTGAGTTATGCTACACACAGACACACACATTGACCTTTTTCAAAAACCTTTTTTTTTTTTTTTTTGATTCAGGGGTCCTCAAAACATAAATTTCCGGTGAAATCTCGACATCGAATTTTTGGGTGGAATACAATACTTCTGCTACTTACCAGTAGAGAAGGTAAAAACACTAGGTTAACGCAATATGATGGAATAGTGCAAAGCCGAGTGCAGTGAATTGTTCATTCTTCACTGTTTGAAAATATACCACCCATGCTGAATATAATTTTGTTACGGTATCATCACAGTGATGATACGCTACCAAATTTCTCAAGGGCCATTCTGCATTGGTTCTTACATGATTTGGGGTTCAAATATGAAAGAAGGCATACATATAGTACATGTTGCAACGTTGCACCCCATTTAACATGTACTGTCTTCTGAGGATGAGACATGCTTTAGGAAAGAATAGGTTATCTTACATGCTTGCACAAAAGCTTTTCATCATTCAACCATGGTTAAGAAACTACAAAAATTATAAATTACTTCAAGTTTTAAAATATATGTATTGAATATAAAAATGTGATATTACAGTAGAACGGGAAAGCCATAACTACTCTAGCATAATAGCACCAACATGTTTTATGCGTCACTTCTTTCAAGGTAATACTTTTGCAATTCAAATGTTGCAAGTCAAAGCTTTATATCCTTAAACATAACAATTTGTGCTGCTCAGCTAAATCAATAAAGCACTGTATCATGTAGCAATATGAAGTGTGAAATGGCTACCAGCAAAAAACAAAAGTACAACCAGTATATGAACAATTACTACAGCTTAGGTTGGAATGGCAAAATATGCAGTTACTTTATTCATTTCAGAATGTTTGCTTTTAATGGCTAAATAAACTCATCTCCCCTCAAATATTTTTTACATTCACATGACTTTCTCTACCCATTTTCAACAAACTATTCTTAAAACAGCTTATTTTATATGTTGTTCATATTAATCGAGACAACCATATGCAAAACTGGCTTTATTACAAATTTTGTTGTAGGTAAAATGGGAAAACGAGGCTGAAGCAATCAGATGTTTTAAGAGTGGGACACTTGTGGTGGTAATAAAATTATGTTTTCTTTCAAAACCAGGAAAAGAAAAAGAAAAATGATTTTCCATTTGAGAAAATTAAATATGAAAATTTAAAAAGAATATCTTAAAAATGGTTAACATCACAAGAAAGTTTGTTTTAACAAGACCTACATTTTTGTGTAGTAAGATTTTGCCCATCTCTTATGGTCTACCAATTATACAAAAGTCATTCAGCATTAAGAGATCTTCACCAGCTACTCCCAGCAAAACTGTATTTATCATGCAAATATTTAAAAATTTTTTATCAAAAGTGCTAAGTCATTTTTGAAAAATCAAAAATAAAGAATAATTTTCCATGTAAAGGATGGTTGGATTGGGGGAATTTTCTTGAAAATCTTCATGCTGCATCTTTGGAAGATAATGAACGTAAAATACCAAGTTTGGGATTTAACAGACTCTTCGTTTTTTAGTCATGCTGATCACCAGAGACTGAAACTTAGGCAGAATGCCTTGTTAAATGTGTCAAATCTATCTTCAAATTATAACTTTGTGATTGAAATGCCACAGCTTTATATTGCTTTTTTCTGCCTTTTTAAATATATATGCCTATTTTACGAAATGAATCCTTTTTGTTGCTTTTATTTCATCATTTATCTATTATTTATTAATTATTAAACATTTCCTTCAGGTACATTTTATTTCAAATACCGTTAGTCCGTGACAATGAAAGTTACTTCACCGAATGTATATTATTGTCATTAAGTTGTAGACAACATAGGTATCCTCCATTCAGTTCATTATTTCCTCTGCAACGAGTTCTGCCATGCAAATAAAAGTGTTTGAATTACCGCTTGTGCTTATTTTAAAAGGCAACAATGAGTGCGGGTCTTTGTTTCTCTTTCAGTTTTCATTGCAATGTTGTAGCTAACAGTAAGATGCCAAAATTCAATGTTCCTTTACGCAGTAAATTACAAAGTTATGTTAATACTTTTAGATCAGATATATTTTGCACCGACGCTAAGGTACTCATGCAAAATATGTGAGCAGTCAGTGAACTATGAAAAAAGTATTTTATATCACAACATATGAGCACAATCAAACACAAAAATGCACTTTCCAAGCCTACTGGGAAGAAAATTGTTTGCTTCTAACAGTAACTGCAACATCGAGTCCAAAATCCCAATTTGCATTCGACTTACATATGTAACCCTTTCCTCAGTGCTGGAATCCCTTTGTGGAAATTACAGAATCCTACATTATCACAGTTTTTGGAGATGCATGCTAACCAATCTGTACCTCGCGAGTCAAGTTTGTGAAAATGTTACTTAACCAAATGTTACGATGACTAACGAAAGTCATTACAGATAAAATGAAAAATAAGAAGATCTGTTTTAGTGTTTATAATGCTTTTCTTCCTGCCTATTTTAGTGATTTATAATGCCTAACTTCCAGTCTCTGCTGATAACAGACACAGAACACTCACACACAGGCCTTTTTCTAAAATTGCTATTTTTGGGTTCAGGTGGCCTGAAAACATATATTTCTGGTGAAATCTCTGTATCAAATTTTTGAGTGGAATGCAATATTTCCTCTACTTACTGTACATATGTAATAGAGAAATTAAGCGTATTATAGCCACATTATCCTAAAGGAAACTAATATTCCATGCTTGCCTCCTAATTCTCAATTTTTAGGCCCTTAAAACAAAATTTTAGGCACCTGAAATAGGCTCTAAAATGATAAAATTAGGCACTAAAGAGAGTATAAGACAACTAAAAATGGTTTGTATAAGATAAACTTTTGAGTTTATGTATCTAAAATGCATTTCTACTTTCTAAAATCTCAATAAATTTAAAATGCAATTAGTTAGCGAACATTGAACATTACAGAAATAATAAATTATAATAGCTATAAACATTTTTGTTATCTCTTAAATTAGTAAATATGTAGTATGAGCTTATAAAGTGAAACATAAGACACACTAAAAGCTTACTGAATAGATCACAGCAGAAATGTACCACACCTATCTCCTTTGTGACCTAAATGCTCTAGCTCATATTGGACCACCACCCATAATAATGTGTACAAAACATCATATATCTTAAGGACAGCAATGTAAAAGAACTCTAACAAATACATTTGAAAATGTGACAGAGAAAACTCTTCCAACAAGATATCGAGTTTAAAAAATGGATTTATTTTGTTAGTAAACTCTAAGATACGTTAACTTGATAAAACAGAGGACAAAATAAATATATATATAAGCCATGTCCAAAAAGAAAGTACCATTTCATTCTACCGTCATCACAACACCAGAGTTGAGGTTACATGCATGAGAATTCGTCTCTCTGGTTCACCATCTGTCCACTGATAGAATCCTGTTGTGTTTACAATTGTTAGTGATTGTTCAAAATGTTTAAGATAATTTCTGATCCCGCTGAATGTGAACTACGTTCCATAATACGGAATGTGAAGTCATCTGAAATTCGTCAACTTGTAGAGATTTGCTCTGAAAATGTATTGACAGATGGAATGGTGAGAAAGAGGGCTAGGCAATTCAGTGATAGACAATCCAATGTTCATGACGAAGCACAAAGTCATCTGTTGTCACTGACGGTTTGGTTGAACCAGTGAATGCGGCAATTTGTGAAAACAGATGGTTCACATTAAGAATACTTTCAGATATGTTTCCAAAAATTGGACAAACTGTTTTCCATGAAATTGTCACTGACAGGATCTTTCTTCGAAGAGCACATGCAAAAGTTGATTCCTGCTACGAGAAATGCCTGAACAATGGTGGCAACTATGTCGAAAAATAGGTTAACGAATACTCTTTTATATACAAATAAATGCTGTTGTGAAAACAAATATTTTACACCTTTTTTTCCAAACAGGTAGTTACTTTCTGGACATGCCTCATGTGTGTGTATATACATATATGTGTGTATTTTGTTCATTAACAATGCTGTCAATTGCCAGGAATCATTCAGCACCACTAGTGTGGCGTAATTCTGTCCCACAGGAATTCTTTTACATACCAGTAAATCTACTGCATGGGACTGTTACTTTTAAACACTTAAACCCAATCATTATGACAGATTAACATATTTTCAACGTGTGCTTTGATAAAAACATTGCATTTTCTTACCTCCTACTGCCACATTGACACGGTAGCCTAGTCTCCCCCGTTCACCACACTTGGGTTTTAATATCATGCAAGACTGCACTCAAATCCCCCTCCTGCCCTCCCAGTAAATATGTGCCAGACAGCTCACTAGAATGGCGGCAGGTTTGATATAGTCAGCACCATTGATGGGGAGGACCGACACATTGTGTTATTTCCCCTACATTGTCCTGTCCATTCTCCTACACATAGCTACCAGGCCACATCCCCATTGTTGTCTTTCTCAGAGAACCGGTCAGGCCCTCAATGGTGGAATCATATCACATAACAAGGCAAAAAGATACCTCAAAGTCGAATAGGAACCTAAGTACTATGTGTTCCTAGTAAAAATAAAGCATTGTGTTTGCTATGAAAAAGAAAATGTATGTAACATAATCACAATCACATAATCACAAAACTAATACATCATGTTTCTATTTGGTTTCACCTTGAAATTTATGTACCTTATTTGCAAAGACATTTGTATACATAAACACAGAACCAGAAACGTGAGGTGGCCTTCATTTGGTGATGGGGTATGTGGAGGGGGTAAACACTCAATTTCATTCCTGTCACCCCTCCTCCCCATGCCTGATCTGCACTGTACTTGTGAATAAAGTATTAATAAAATAGAATGTCGAGAAACCGACAAGTGTGATTTGTGCAATGTGCCAGACACATCGGAGCATGTGCTCTTCGAATGTGATAGAAATCATACAATTTTGGAGGAAGGAAGACAATATTTAGCTGGAAAAAGGATCTGGAACATCACAAGATCAAATAAGGATTTCCCAATATTGCAAGAAATGACGAACAAGTTGTCCACAAAAGCAATGGAGGAGTATGTGACAAATTGATATAGCCATGAGATCGCTAGAAGAATAGAATATGAAAAAGTTTCACTTGTAGAAACATTAAGGAGGTCTACAAGAACTCAAATGAACACTAGAGATGTACAACCTCAGAGAGTGAGAGGACGACCAACCATCCCACAGAATTAACCTCTTGAGCGATGGCCATTTAAAACATCCGTGAGCTGAGAACTACTACACAATATCCAGCACAGGGCATTTAAAGTGCTTCGTATATACACAGCTGTATTTTGTGTAAATATTCAGTTATTTTAATGAAACAAAAACTGGTATCAAACTCGTTATATGCAGTATACATGTACGTCATCAGCAAAGTTGAGTTGCATTTACAAAACGTTGAAATGGCACTATTTTGTTTCACTGTGGTGAAAAGTTAACTTTGCTCTGTCGAATGCATCTAATATAAGTTCTCTGAAAGAAACAGTAGTCAACCCATTGTATGTGTGACCTATGCGTCAGCAAATCACAGCATAATGTGAAATAAAGCACTACTGTATGCGTGGTCTCTTGAGTCATCAGAATACAGCAACATTGCAACTTTTGCTTGCGCATGTTTCGTAACTTAGTAGACTCCGTTTCTTTCTTTGTTGAAATACATACATATACTTTCCTGCTTGTAGCTGAAGGGAGAAGTGGTATAAAAAGGTATTTTTGCACCAACTGGATATAGTCGTGTACAATTGTTTGGTAATTTGGAGAGTTCTAAACCCACACAGGACAATGACCTACCTTGACTTCCAACTATCAATAGCTCGCAGCCTAAGTGAACAATACCACGTTGAGGGTAGAAAATTCAGAACCCCTGCACCCCTCAGACTTCAAGGAAAACATTATCCTAAAAGGATACCACCAACAGTAAAGAAGTCCTGCCCATCTCGAAAGTGTTTCGTGTGCCACAAGAAGGGAATTTGCGAATGTGGAGATGTACCCTTGCGTGTTTATCCCTGTTTTGAGGCATATCACTACACAAGGAACATATAAAGGTAAGCCAGTAAAGTATATAGACTTTACTTAAATGTTTCATTAAGGGAAAATTAAAATAAGTTGAGTTAGATAAGGGATAAATAAGGGTTAAATGTATAAACGCACAGGACGTGTATACACACCCATATCGCTCATCCATCATTTTAAATGGACGTGGTTTTATGTCCATATCACTGAAGAGGTTAACAGAGGACGTCAATTCTGGATCTCAACTGGAAGAGGCTACGAGTAAGAAAGAAGAGCATAAACAGACCAGACAAATGTTATTTTGTTTTCTTTGTTATGCCTGTTAGTAGTTTTCTGATCTGCAAATGCAGACTATATGTAGATGTAAATTAATAATACATTTAATAAACATAAAATCGCTGGATACTATGTCTTGGTGTAGCTTCTAGATACCAGGACAATAGATACGCAGATTTTTTTTTTTTTTTTTTTTTTTTTTTTTTTTTTTTTTTTTTTTTTGTACTTGTGAATACAGTAAAACCTTGATTATCAATCACTTGGTTTAGTGTACAGCTCATTAACAATTACCTTTTTTGGGGGTGGAGATGTTAGATTCTGAGAGTTATTCATGAAACAAACATCTATACCATGTTATGGATATGTATTTGCAAGTAGTTTGAGCATGTCATATATCAACAGATGACTTCAGTATTCCAAAAATTCTCAAGCACAATGCACTTTAAATATAATGAAACATGATAGTATTCCATCATTTCCAATGCAAGCATTGCAACAGTATTACAAACTGAACAGCAAACGAACATGCACTCCACTCAAGAGGTTATGTGATTCAAATCACAAAGTGGTCATGGAATCACACAATAGCAGTGATCATGATATTCTGTAGTCACCTAGCAATATACCTGCAAAACTGATGAAAAATGGATGCAAGTGAGTAAAAGTGCACGCTTTTATTGGGTTTATACAACAAAAGTCTGTTATTGCCATTTTTCTATTGTAACTAAGGACTTTCTGTTCAGTGAGTTTTCTGTGTAATTACTTATTAAACTTACTGTTTATATTATGTTAGTTGGATTATCCTCATTTTTCGTTAACCGTCAAATCCACCCTCTCCATTATAATGGTACATAAGGTTCTACCATATATAATACTTAACGGAATGAGAGACATGACCAAAGGTTAAATGAATCTTTAAATGCTATATGGAATCACACAGAGTGAAACAAATCTTAATGCACTTAATATGGAGTCAACCTGAACACATCAGTTTGGGTGGTTCAGTTGGTTAGGCACTCTACTGATACCAAGATCACACGTTCAAATCCAGCCCAGACCAATGGTTGTTAAATGTGCTTAAAACAGAGTATTACAAGGTGATCCTCTAAGTGCTGTACTTTTCATCCTCGCTGCAGAAGAAATTGTGAGAATAGCTCAAAAGAGTGATATAGTAGCATACACGTATGCCGACAATATAGCTGTCGGTTCAAAAGACATCAAAAAAACTTCAAAACATAACAAACAATATGGAACAGTGGTGTCACAAACTCATATTTGAAATAAACACATCAAAGATGGAAATTATGGTATTTAGACAAGGAGGGAGAGCTCCTGCTTTGGCAGAAATCTTTATCAAAAGAATATATATATATATATATATATATATATATATATATATTAAATGTTTTTAAAAGAAACAGCTATATGTCACATTTACTAGCATGTAAAAGAACTCCTGCAGGATGAAATTCCGGCACACTAATGGTACTGATACAAGCCTTGCAACTGACAGCGTCATTAACAAATAATATATTTTATTTAATCTGAACACTCTTAATTGTTCAGTGAGTAAAGAAATTAAGCATTATTTATTTATGCCAACAAACTTAATATTGGTGTTTTTAAACACACAAACCGTGTGTGGGCAATGTTTGAGAGGTAGAACTGGAACTTAAAAATTCAATGCCACAGCTGGGATTTGAACCACAGACCCTCTGCTTATCAGGCAGGTGCTCTAACCATTAAGCTACTGTGATAACCTGCCAGACTGACATTAAATTATCAAACCAGTTTGTATTTCTCCCGGTAAACCACAAAGGCAGTCTCACATCAGAGACAATTACCCCAATGGTGACTTACTATTGTAAGTACTTTATGTCCCAGGATTAAATAACCTTCAGATGGTAATTATTATTTGTAGTGTTTTAAGTTGACTCCACATAAGCCCATTAACCCAAATGCCATTCATGAGCTGTAACCTGTCACTTAAATGGCAATAGCATCCCATTTATATTTTAGCTGTTATGCTTTTGTTATAATTGTAGCCTTGCAATTTACAGTACTAAATCTTTCACACTCTTCTTTTAAGTTAATGAAATATTCATGAATGAATGTTGAGTAAAATTGTGGAACACTTTTACTTCAATTATTCTGTAAGTTAACAGGGCATTTTTCAAAAGCTCTCGCTTATATCATCGGCTGAAATCAACTGATTGATGATTTACAGCGGATGATGGAAGTAAGAGCTTTCGAAACATATCATGTTAATTTGCAGTGTTAAGTGAAGCCAAAGTGTTCCAAAATTTGACTCATAACATTCATTCATTAGAACTTGCTTTCACTATTACAAAGCTTCAAAACTTGGCACAACAGCCCATCTGGGCCAACAACTACTGCTGGACCGCCTCATCCGCCACCTCAGGTGTTACTGGAGGCGGGATGTGGTCAGCGTCCAGTCCCTCTCTAGCCAGTTATGCTGCTACTTCTTAATCAAGTAGTTCCCTCAGGGACCTAAGGAGGCTGAGTACACCCCATGCCAGGCCTCCTAGCAGGAGAAAAATCTCTACACCAACGGGGATCGAACCCGGATCCTCCAGGCCAGTGGTAGGATGCTACCACTGCACTATGGAGGTGGTCACAATTAATTTAATGAAATATTATTTGAAGCAATATCATGTAATTCAATTCTTATGTCAGTTGGAGTAGTAACATCATCAATACACAGTAACACTTCTAACTGAAGTGTATGCATCTGTCAAAATATGTGTTATGATCCAAAACCCAATCTTTTAGATTCTAAGAAGCAACATGCAAGTTCCACAGTCCCTCCCTTTTTCTTGTACAATCTATACTGTATTTAAATTACATGGAACTGTTTCTTATACGAGGGGTAGTCAAAGTTTTAATTATCGCCTCGAAAAAATAAAGTTAGGTAATTAATTTTTTGGCAGTTTATAGGTACATCTATGAAGTCCTGGTACACATTTAAATCCCCGTGCTACGTCACCTTAGCATGCCGCTAGAGGACTCAAAACAAAATGGCACAGCCCACTGATAAAGTGCGGTAATTCATTTCCTGCGTTTGAAGGGGAACAACGCTGCAACAATCCATGCTGAATTGGTGGATGTGTACAGCAACAATGCACCATCATATGACACAGTGGTCAGGTGGCGCAGATGCTTTCAGTGTGTTCAAACAAGTCTGGATGACAAAGAATGAAGCAGCAAGGTGATGTTGAGTGTTTTTTGGGACATCCAAGATGTGGTGCTGACAGATTATGCTCAGAAGGGGCAAACCATCACAGGAGCATAATACCGAAACCTCCTGACGAGTTTATGGAAGGCTATAAGGACAAACTGTTGTAGGAAGCTGTCCAAGGGAGTGCTTCTGCTTCATGACAACGCCCCACCTCATTCTGGAAAGGACACAGTCACACATGCTGCTTCTTTAGGCTATCCAACTTTGCCTCACCCCCTGTATTCCCCTGATATGGCATCCAGTAACTTCTTCCTCTTTCCTTGGATGAAGAAACCATTACATGGGAGGCATTTCCAGAATGATGAGGTGATTTATGAGGTGGAATGTTTCTTGAACAGCCAAAATGCTGACTTCTACAACCAAGCGCTCCATCAAGACATCCATCCTTGGGAAAAATGTGTCACGTTGAAGGGTGAATATGTAGAGGACTAACACCATCACCAAGTTTCATGGTCTCAGCTTCATTTTTTTAAGGTGATATTTAAAACTTTATGACTACCCCTCGTACTGTAAGTATAAATGCAAATGGAAGATAATTTGGCTGAATTAATCTTCATTAACATCACTAACAAAGATTAAATTATAATGTACATAACATAACCATAAAAAAGCAATTTAATATGCACAAATTTAAGTGCATAAGGTATCTGAACTACTGAATAATAGATAAATAAACATGTTTCGTGTTTAACAGCTCCAAATAACAGTTCACAAAGGCACCATGCATCTTTGAGAGTTGCATTTTTCATTTGACTCAATTCATTAATACATTGGAAACATTTCTCATAGTTGAACATGAGTGCCAAATAACTTCAATTCATTCTGAATGCTGTGCCTTTTCTAGTATGAGAAGAAACCTTATTAACATAAAATTTAAAGTAAGACTATTTCCATAATCACATATCTACACATTTAAAATGTTCAACATATTTATTTCCTGGTTAAGTTAAATGTACAAAATATACATTAAAATGTCACAGCTTCTGACTTGCAAAATTTGAATGTAGTTTTATAAAATACAAAAGCAGACTTACATGTCTCTGAAATAAAATGGGATAATGAGATCAACAACTTTTCCTCCATGCAACAGGTAAACATTCTCGTCAATCACAGCCATCAACCCTGTTACACCTAGTAGATGAGTTCTTTCCTCAGTATTCTTTCCCAACTAACATGTAATTTTTATTTACAGAACAAACTGTTTTCTGTAACATACAAAGCTACTATAACAAATATACTTAAAAAAAGACAGGAAAAAATAAACAAAAACAAAACACCCTATGGATGAAGTTCTGAGGTACATCACATTCTAATAACAAATTTTACTTTTAAGCTTCATTCTGTACAAGACTAATTATTTAGTTAATTTATTCTGTGGCCTACCATAATAATTTTTGCTTACTTTACTAAGTATTTGGTCATTTTTTGTCCATATACATAGCTATGCCTGAAAATAATACAATGCAATAGTCAACAACCTCAAAATAATGCAACATCAATCATATAAAAGTTTATTTTTAATACACATCAAGGTGTTTGTGGTCTTTAACTTCAAATGATTAAACTGTCACTTATTTTTGTGACTACTAAAAAGAACAGCACATGTACGAGGGTCATTCAATATGTAATGCCTCATATTTTTTCAAAACACCATTAATATATATATAGACAAACATCCTTGTAGGTGCTACATATTTGATGTTTCTCCTGCACATTTGTGAAGTTTCAAACCATTCCAGCAGATGACAGATCTGTGGTACAGTGGCAAAATGGCATCTGCATATGACTCTCTTTACAAATAACTGCTGTTATTGAATTCTTGTGTGCAGAGAAAGAAATCATGGTTAACAACTATAAACGTTTGTGTGCAGTGTATAGGAGTACAGTTGGACAATGGGTAAAGAAAGTTAAAGCAACAGGAGATGCAGAAAGAGTTTGGTGATAAGACATGCTCAGGACGTCCTGTCAGAGCCACTGCTCCAGACATGCTTAATCATGCGGATGCCATTATTCATGCAAACCGGCGCATCACAACTCGACAATTAGCTCTACAGTTATTGGTCTGTATTGGAAGTGCGTGTGCAATGACCGAGACACTCAAATTTTCAAACAAGTTTGAGGTCATTTTGAGTCACTTTTTTACACTCACCTTTACTTAAATTGTTTTAAAAACTAGAGACATTTTCAGGACCGCTCGATCCGATCATCAACCCTTGGGTGACATGCTATCCTCCTGTTCCCTCTCTCTGCTACCACCGTTGTGCTGCCATTTGGTGTTAGGGGTGCAGAGCTTTAACACTTCATTTAAAGCTGGGATTTCAAAGTTAATCACTTTATTATTGTTTTTTATTATGTACATTTTTTCCCAAATGTTTAGTTCTACAGGTGAATTTAGAGATTTTAACAGTTTTATATTGAGGCCAATGTTGGCCTTGATATAAAACTGTTAAAATCTCTAAATTCATCAATAGAACTGAGCATTTGGGAAAAAATATACATAATCAAAAACAATAATAAAGTGATTAACTTTGAAATCCCAGCTTTAAATGAAGTGTTAAAGCTCTGCACCCCTAACACCAGATGGCAGCAGGACAAAATAGCAGAGAGGGGGAACAAGAGGATAGCGTCAGTCACCCAACGGCTCACGAGGGAACTGAATGGTCTTGAAAATGTTTCCTGTATCTAAAACAATTTAAGTGAAGGTGAGTGTAAAAAAGTGACTCAAAATGACCTGAAACATGAATACTTCAGTTATTAGTGCTTCTATTCATTCAAACAAGTGTCTACGCTGGGTTCCATGAATGCTCACAACAGACCACCACATTCAAAGGCCATTTCATCTGAATTGTCAAATTTCCATCTCTTTGGGCCTCTTAAAGATTCTCTATGAGGGACACACTTTGATGATGATGAGAGTGTAATTCGAGTAGTCAAAACATGGCTACGTGTACGGGACAAGAGCGTTTACCGGCAGGGAATACACACTGTCACACAACATTAGTGTAATGCCATAGAATGTGATGGAGACCACATAGAAAAATCTGATGCGTTAAATTCACAAGACTTTCTCTACTCTTGTACCAACCATTCTTACAAACTCTAATTCCTGTATCTTCATGTTAATTGAGATTAACACTTGTATAAATTATCTTATTGCAAGGGGAATATTACAATACAGTAGATTTTGAGCGATAGTCAAATCTTTTAAAGCTTGGAGATCCTGCTGTCTTTGGATGCTTAACATATAAAAAAATGAACACAATGTTCCATTTCACGAAAGTTTTTAAGTTTTTCAAAACTGACACAAATAACAAGGAATATCTCCGAAGTGGCTCACTCTATAAAAAAATTTATTTAGACATAAATTGTGTGTTTTAGCAAGATCTACATTTTTTATACAGTAAGATTTTGTCTATCTCTTACAGTTTATGAGTTATTCATAAGTCATCCAGACTAAACACGACTACATAGGCTATAGCCAGAAAATTCAAAATCTACATTTCATTTGTCATCAAATATCTTAACCATACAGCATTTTAATCAAAATTGTTAGAGCCATTTTCAAGAAAAAAAAATTTCGAAAAATCTTCCATGCAAAGGGTAGTTTCGGGTGGGCTATTTTCTTTAAAATATTCATGTTGCATCCTTGAAGGACATTAAACTTAAATACCAACTTTGGCTTTCAACCGACTTTTCGTTTTTGAGTTATGCTGTCCACACACACATAGGGCTTTTTCTAAAAATGCTTTTTTTGGATTCATGGGGGGTCTCAAAACATATATTACTGGTGAAATCTCGACATTGAGTTTTTGGGTGGAATACAAAAATAGGACACGGACAAGAAGTATCAACATATATTGACACCAAATTCTGACTCTTAAGAATAAATATTTCCAGAGAAAAAAGTGTGGGGCATTATATATTGAACGACCCTTTTATATCGTCCATCAAGACAATATTATTTTATGGAATACAAAAGCATTTTAAAGGCATTTTCACACTTCTGAAAACCCTTATAAAGCAGAACATATTCTATATATTATTTAAGAATATGGTTTTATTTTACCACAAATGAAATGAGTTTTAAAACTCTTTCAAATGACTGTCAACAAAAATTTCATTTGGCAACAAAAGGAATGCTATACCTCACCAAATTATAGAGCCCTTGAAAACAAACAGCTATTGTAGAAATATGCTCGATAAATTTTAAATAAGAGGTTTCCTTAGCACTCATTCTCTTCTAAATTTCTCATATATTTGGTTAGCTAGATGAACTGTTTATACCTACTCGAAATTCTATGCAAAAATATGCAGTTTTATTCAAAATATCATGGTTCATAGATATTCATAAATTGTATATTTGAGTAATATTAAGTGCATTGTCAACTCCTAAACCTATAGATTTACTACAATAAATAAACTGCCAGAAAAAAGAAGGTATATTGAGTTAAAATATTATTTTTATTCTAAAACTAGTTAGGAAAACGGATAGGCCGTGAACCAAAACTGCAGTCCTTCCCGTAGATTTGTAGACAACTTTTTCTCATCTATATCTTTACATATTTACATTGTTATTAAAGACATTTTTACAGTTATAGATTTTACTGATTATACTCTCTGTGTAACCTACTCAATAATTAAAGAGTTATTATATCTATACTTCATCCAGCCTTAGATCCAGACTTTGTAACCCTCTGCAATAACCTGGTATTCATATCAGCTGCAACTAACACACGTGGATTCATTCCTCGTGTTTATGCTGCAATAGAACGATATTTACTAGAGAGTCACGGGAATATTGTTATATTCAAGTAGTCTATACCAGGGTTATCATACATACTGAAGACTCACAGATAATCGCCAATATTTAAGGTACTATATTTTATGGTGTGCTTTGGTTTCAGAGTATCGCAGGTTAGTTGCATTTACATCTAGTGCGGATCTAAGGGTGGAGCGATTATAATTAGTATATTTTATTCTTTTGTATGTTTGATTTTCTCTTTAGGCTAAAGGAATATTATATGAGTATGCTTTAAGACTTGAAATAGAGTCTAGCAGTTAATGTTCTAACGTAAAATTATAAACAAAATATTCTTAAGATAGTAGTACCATTACCTAGTATGAAACTTTCATTTCTTCTTTCTTTCAAAAAAGGTAGTATTTGCTCAGTCAAAGAAATCACCATTCATAGCTCATGCTACAAACAGTTCTTGGCGTACAAACTTAATAATAGGTTTAGACATTAGAAACTCTTCAAAGCACTTTTTGATTCCTACACATCAAAGCACATTTGCTGGGGCAGAAAATGTCTTTTCTTTAGCCAATTTATTACTCCTGTTTGATTTTATGAAGTTAAAAAGAGAATTTTGATAACATGAGATTTTATGAAACATAAAACACAAGAAACTGTTTCTTATTTCTGAAATATATCCACCCCTTCTTCCTTCACCGTTCACAGTACACATGAAATAAACAAAAGGAGACTACAGATTAAACAACAAACATAACTACTAATTTTGTAAAATATGAATCAACAGAAATTTATAAATATTCTACATTTTGCTGCAACCCTTGGTCTGTATGAATCTCAAACCATTATACCATTTTCAATGAGCACTTGGTTAATTTTCTTTTTGTCTGTTGTGCAACTTCCAAAAGTGTAAACTCTTTCTCGTTTCATTTGTGCATGCTGTTGTGTACTTCTAAAATGTTGCAATCTTTGTTTAGCATATGCAGATACCACATTTACAAACTTTGTGAATTCACATGCCAGGTGTATGAGGTTTCTTTTAAATCATTAGCATCCTATGCTAACTGCCTGTATTTTTATGACAATGGTACTTATACAGTATGAACCCAGAGGACAAAGCAGTAATTTCAGACTTTTCTTCCTTATCACACATGTCAATATTACCATGAACTCCTGACCTCTCATTGACTGATGATCAGACGCATAACTGCCTAACACTACACGAATTTGTTCTTTATTCACAGTCATAATTTGACCTTATGTACAAGGCCTGCTCAATAAAGAATGATCATAATTTGTTTACAGTCATAATTTCTCACGTTAAAATTCAATCTTATGATATTCTGTTAGCTTAATGTGAAACAAACATGCCGTAGTAGTTTCATTGTTGGCACTCCTGGTTCCTGCCTGTGAGAACCAGGCAAGTTCAGACATGTTCAGTATCGCCTACCACTGCAAAGGAGGTAAATGCAAGGAACAATATCCAGTTTTGAAATTCTGCTTTCATCTCAACAAATCTTCAGCTGAGGCCTATTTAATGTTACAAGAGACCTACAGTTCTTCCCTACAGCACAGCTCGAAGGTGGTTTAAAATGTTTAAAGAGGGGAGACAATCAATTTCAAAGGAAGGTGGACCCGGTTCTCCAGTTACTGCTCTTACGGAAGAAAACAAACACTGCTGCTGCCATTCTGAGAGAGGATCGGCAAATTATCTTAAGATCACTTTCTGAAATGCTGGACATTTCATTGGGTGCCACCCACACGTTAGTGACAGAAACATCACACATGAGATGTGTTTGTAAGTGATGGGTGCCATGACTGTTGATTCCCAAACAAAAGGACATTAGAGTGCAGGTCTCCATGCAGTTAAAGTTGATGTTACGGAAGATCAGGAGTTTCTTCGCTGCTAATGAAACTTGGTTACATCATTTTGATCCTGAGAGCAAACAGCAAAGCTCAGTGTGGAAATCTCCACCACCAACCCCCAAAAAAGCAAAAGTGGTTGCTTCTGCTGGGAAAGCTATGGTCATTTCGTTCTTTGATATTCATGGAATGGTTTATCAGCATGTTGTACGTGCACGATACTACATGGATGTCTTGAAAACATTGCAAGTCCACATCAGGCGCAAAAGAACACATTTCCGTGAAGCAGGCTGGATGCTGCACCACGATAATGCTCGGCTGCATATTGCCAATGCTGTTGCTGAAAATCTTGCAAAAATCAACAAGAAGTGCATCCCTCACCATGCCTATAGTCCGGATTTAGTCCCATGTGACTTTTTTCTATTCCTTAACTTGAAGAAACGCGTTCATGGGAAGCATTATCCATCATCAGAAGCAGTGGTGAAGGATGCAGAGGTGATTTTGAAGGACCTCTCAAAAAATGGTTTCTAATATGTCTTTGAAGACTGGCAGAAATGCTGGGACAAGTGCATTGCATTCATGGGAGACTATTTTGAGAAGAACCATCAAAATTATGAGGATGAATAAAGGTATGTTATAAAAAAAAATTAGGATCATTCTTTATTGAATAGCCTTTGTATTTGAAGAACTTCATTAAAGCATATAATTAAAATTATCAGCACACTGAGCAGTCTGTAGATTATTCACTATTGTACTATTGTATTGTGAAATAGAAAGGTTAGCTCTCATATTAAACTTAGATATAGAGAGCACATGCATTCTTATCACAAGATCAAACTCAGATCAATGACTGGTGCTCATATAATACCTAAGGTTCACAGAGGTAACAATGCTGTGAAGCTCACTAAGGAAAAATCTTCAACAATATGGTAAAAGGTACATTAGATTTGGATACCTTAGCCCATATAGTGGATTCAGGCATTGCTATGAAAAGAATTTCTGCATTAAACAGATGCTCCTAGTGTGAATAAAAATTCTTTATTAATAATGCCTCCTTTAATTCTTCACATGTGTTTATGCCCATTTTCTGCAGTCATATTAACTACTGTCCCCTTAGGTACTGCAAGTCTATTTATTTCTTAAAACATGTAGCCGCGATGTTTATCTGCTTCTGAGAGAAGTTAACACTTTCACACTTCAAATTTTTCTTGCAACAGTCATGAAACCCTCTCTAGCATATACCTATTTTAGAAGAGTATCCACAAATTGCAATATGTTACAACGCCCAATAAATACCACAGAACTAAACTTGTTTTCAATTTTCATGAAAAGGCCAGGCCTATAGTAAAAAAATGGTACTCTTGTCACACAGTAGGTTGTTTATCACTGTCTCCTAGAGCTCCCCCTCTCAGCACCTTGAACACATACAGCTTAGATCACAAAGTGATTTTTCTTTTTCGTCTGTACCTGAGTGCAAAGATGCTCAAATAAATTGCAAACCACATAACCTGCACATGAATAATCAGCAGTTTCTTGTAAATGTATGTCACATCGTCCAAGATATAACCTAATACATTATGTTCACATTTACAGGGGTCTGCAAAGGAACTTGTGCAAGCCCTTTGTTAAATATTTAGTTCCATGTCCTTTGAAAACTAGATTGTGAGGAAATGTTAAAATAAACATACCATTTATTCTAGCAACTAAAAGCATGATTACCAGCATATTTAAGACTGTTGGATGCCTTCTGCATATATAACTGGTATCTACCATTATTTCTACATTCATTTCAGGTGTCAGTCATTCTATGCCAATGTATTATATGCTGTAATCGCTTGTACTTTTTTTTTTTGGTCAGGTTAATTAAAATACAAAATTCTCTTTGTGAAATAACATTACAGTCAGCGAGAGCTAATCTGGCACTTGACAGCTAGCTGATTCACTCGCCTACAAACGAGGTTAGTGCTATCTTGTCCAATCATGTTACAAACCCATCACGTAACGGTTAGTCAATTGGACAAGATAGGGCTAGCCTTGTTTGCAGGTGAGTGAATCAGCTAGATTTCAAATGCCAGGTTAGCTCTCGCTGAATGTTCATATTAAAATGAAAGATAATCCTGAAGCAAATGGACAAAGCCCTTCAGTGTGTTTATTGGAATATGCGTTACCAGAATTTAAGTTTATGAAGAGTTCATGTCACCTTGGCAGAGATAAATTATAAGTTAAACAAGCTAGTAAAAATGGTATTGAAATTCCATACACTGATACTAATAAAAGCAAAATTTAATTGGTGATAACTTCTAAAAAGGAACAATACCACATTGCCTAAAAGAAAGGTTGCACACTCTTATCACCACTAGCCAATACAATGAGTATTGAGATATTGCTAAATTTTTGAAAGAGTGTGAGGCCATTCCATCTGTGCTATCCCGGCTAAGAGTTGCTAGCATTTACTACTCATGTTCAAGGGTATCCCATCAGAGAACAAAATATAGTTTGGAAGTTATTTTAAAGTAAAACCTACACGACTGTTTCTCCTTTTCCAGCTGTCTCTCTTCTTGGGCTTCACAGTCTTGCTGTTGTTTATTCTTCTTTTCTGCAGCTCTTTGTTAAATTACTGCTAACATATCCCCCAATTAATTAAACTGACTGGAAGTGGTACAAAATTAAGCAAAATTATGATAGAGTAATGAATCGAAATTAACACTTTTGAGCTGTTGCAAAAAAACCAATAGAACTTGAAACTTAGAAAAAAATATTCTTGAAAAAACATGAGTCAATGCTAACGAATTTTGCAATTCCTGCCAAAGACAACCTACTAAAGTAGAAGCCTGATATAGCACAGTCCAAAATACAGCATATTCGGATTTGATGCATGCAAAAGTATATCACGCTTAAAAAATATTGTACTTAATTATTTTATTTATGGATTTATTTTTTATTTGGAAAGTTGAGATAAAAATATTCTGTAAACAAGGGTCCTGCAGTATAATTTTCGCCATCACCCCTGTGCGGTGACACTGACTGTTGCATTCCAGAAAAGTAACGGTACATGGAAACAATAGTGTTTTGTAGCATACTTCTACAAGGGATTCAAGGGGTTCAAAACCTCTACCTGTGATATACTAACACCTCCAGTGCAACAGCCCATGAAGGGCCAAGGCTTGCTGCCCGGCCGCTGCGTCCCCAACCTTTGCCTACTATAGGCATCATAAGTGGGTGCAGTACTGGAGGGCGGGACGTGGTCAGCACCCCAAGCCCTCCCGGACAGTTATGTGGCCTTCATGACTTGGGAGTCACTGCTTCTCCATCAAATAGTTTCTCAACTGGGCCCTCCAGGACCTAACAAGGTTGAGTGCACCTCGTGTTAGACATCCCAGCAGGGGAAAAATCTGCACATCAGCACCAGGGATCAAACCTGCGTCCTCCATGCCAAAGGCAGGTACACTACCACTGCACTACGGAGGTGGTCACCTGTGACATATAGTATTTTTAAAACTTGGGAAAGTTTAAGTATGCTTCCAGTCTGAATCACACATCGGCGTCAAAATGTCACAGAAGCAGAAAGCATATTTAGTTGTAGAAAAGCTAATATTATAAATTGTGCGAAAAGAGGAGAAACAAAGGCAAATTTATCACGTATCAAACAATTAACAGAGAAAAAATGTGGTGCATCAGTGCGGCAAACAAACCTTAATGATTTTTTTAAGACAAAGCAAAATTAGGTTAATATAAAATATGTACATTGTAATATACATCAAGATCGGTTACAGGACTGGAATACATCACCCAGCATAACCAGTGAGTAACGTTAAAAGTACTGTAATATATTTACCTTACATACGAGAGTTTAATACTGTGCTGTAATTTATTACAGCATGCATATTTCCCTCCTCCAACTGCACAGGATTGATGTCCCTTCTACGGATATAGTTTAGATTACATACCTCAAAAATGTTAGAGTACAACTTGAGAGGCATGCACGAGGGCTTACGGAATCTGCTGAAGTTGCTGTGTAATTGCAGTGCTGCCAACATAGCTAGTTGTCCATTAATTTGTTGCCAACAAATCGTGGAAGTAAACATTTGCTTATGAAGGGCATTAGAAAAATATATCATGGGCACCACATTGGACAGCACTGATTTATAGCATTCCTGCGAGAATGTCATTGAAAATGGGTTCAAGAATTTCAATTAAACAATTAATATGTTTCCATTTGAGAATTAAAAACGACTTGAGTTCTCGTTCCGGACTGAATACTGTATGGAAATGCAGATTCAGATCGAATTGAATCCTTGGATCCGATCTTCTTAGAAGTAGGATCAGATCAATATTTGTTGCATGGAAAGATGATTTCTAATATTAGTTCAAGATGTGAAAAACAGATTAGCCGGCTCCTTTCACAAACTGACTGACGACATCCGAGTGCATCTGTGTTTAGTGTGTTGGCAAGAAAAACTAGTGTGGCTGAAGGAGCAAAGTTGGCAGCAATGAAAATCATCCGCAGTGACCATCAGCGCATTCTGCTTCTGACCGCCAGCGCATGTGCAGTAAGTACCTTTGGACTTAGATTTTCTACAGTAAAATGTTGGGGGACGTAATCTAAAGAAGAGCCCCTTCTAGTGTTACATCTCTATATATCGCAGTACGGTTATACTGCAGGGGTCAAGGATGTCCCCCTACAATTGCATTATTTTGTGCTTCTACTGTATATAGGTTCATCAAAAGCCCAGTAGGAAAGCCTCAAGACTCCAGAGCAAATGCTTCAGATCATTCAGGCAGTCGAAGATGGCTGATGATGCAGATAACGTTTACAAAACTATGTTTTACGTAACTAGAAGTTAGTGAAGCTCAAAAGTGTTGATTTCGACTCATTGTTCTGTCATATCCCCAAATATTACAACTTCCAGGACAAAACCAGCAATTATTCACCTTGTCTGTTCTTTGTATACCAGTGTCTTATTTATACAATAAGTAAGCATTTGCAGTGGCAACTTCAGTAGTAAGGACACATCCATTACTTCAACAAATGGTAACTTGGGTAATCACTAGAAAAGCCTTCTCGGAGCCAACTTACTTGGTTGCCTAATCAGAACATTGAAAAACTATCTCAAAATAAATACTTCCTGGTGCAACAGACTTCAGATCTGTCTGAGTGTACAGAGTGGAAGTGAAATAATCCTGCAGACTGAAGGAGGCGAGAGTGTAGATGTAAATGAACAAAAACACCTTTTTATGATTAAATGCACTGTCAACTACATTATCATGTTTGAAACTAAATGTATGTGGCAACGTGGTACAACTTTTTGATTGAGTACTCTGCTTTTACTGGCAGCACAATGAACTATAATGTTCTGTAAAAACCTTTAAGTAACGCTGACCAAGTATTGAATTCAGATGTTTTGTCGGTGGCACACAAGACACCACCAGAAAATTCTGCATAAAAGTGAGGTTATTGTTTACTGCACTGTAGTAAACATTATCTTAAATTCTACATTTCCGCTTAATTACATGCTTTTTAAGGTTTGAATATCTGGCATATTCTATTTGACAGGCTTATGTCATGGTAAGGTAAAGTACTCACATGGAATTGTAAATGATATTAAATAGTTACAGCTTTAAGATTTGTGTGCTCATTATATGTATACAACACCAAACAGCAGTATATTTATATAATAATGCAATGTTTTACTTGAAATGAAAACCAGCATTCCAAAGGTTATATCACTCTTATGTGAAACACCTCCTGTGTTATTAATACAGTTATTCTGTGTTGAATTTAACATGATACTAATGATTATTAAACCTTTAGAAAAGCAGGCTTCATGCTTGTATCATGAACTGCTGGCAAACGGCAACAAAATGCATCTGTACTTGGCACAATCCTGTAATAAAATCTTTTGGCACAGAGTTGTTGAGCAGGTCAAGAATTCCACTACATTTCTCCTTAAATTAAGATCATGTCCAGATATCTGGAACTTGAAAATCACAGCATTGTATATGTTTTTCTGCAACAAGATTGTGTCCCCTTTGGTTTTTTACCCAAGCCTCCTTTAACTGCTCTGGCCTTAACTTGTGGCTTTGACAAAAATCAATTGCATGTGAGTATTGTACAGCCAGTGGATATCCGGCTCTGACATTTCTCAAGGCCTCGTGACACAGTATTACCAGTTCTTTAGCGGGAGTTTCAAACAGGTTATTTGAAACATTTCATACATCTACAGATCGCATCGCTACTTCATAAATTTACATGGACAGTATGCATATAAATGATCACAGAATAGTAGAATATGGAGAAAATTGTTATACTGTTTACCTACCGAAAAAAAATCTGCACAAACACCAAAGCAATTGAAACCACGTGGGCCTTGTAAAATGGAGTAGGCAGCACGGTGCTACATTTGGAAACCATGCCTAGCATTGAGATTGCTGATTGGTGCTAGCAAAAAGTTTTAACATCTGGTGCGTTACTTGCTTCCAGTATTGCCAAAAGTAACAGCTACTGCCCATAACAGATGTAAAGGTAATATTCAAACAGAATAGTGGTGTAACAAACATATTGCATGGAAATAAAACTGAAACCTGTATTTCAATGTTTTAAACTTAATAAATATCATATATTTTCATTCTTAAGATAATTTTGAGAATTCATTTTCCGAAACTCATTACTATACATTGGCAACATTAAACTTCTCCCTCCAACTAATCACAGCTGTGAAACGTCAGGGCCGGAGATCCACTGGCCATATAATAAGTAAAAATGCCCTGCAATCTATACCAATGTTAGAAGAAAGTAAACACAACTGATGTGATATCAGTTCTAACAGAATTAAGAAGGCAAAAAATTAGACTTTTTAATATTATTTATTTATGCCGACAAACTTACTGCTGGTGTTTTTAAACACACAAGCAGTGTGTGGGCAAAGTTTGAAAGGTAGAATTGGAGCTGAAAAATTCAATGCCACAGCTGGGATTTTAACCACAGACCCTCCGCTTTCCAGGCGGGTAAGTTCTCTTAAACTTTTTAAATTTAATTTGTTCTAAAATCATTCATCCTATTGAAATATGCAAAAAGAAGTTCTTTATTCAATTTTGTATGAATACAGTGTTACATTAGGAACCTTTAATCAATGGTAATTTTGGAAGGTGATGATAAACTTTTTGGACAGAAGCATTTTTTTCTGTAAAATTATAAACTTTTCCGCTTTTTTGGTATTATACTTTCTATAAGACAACTTTTGCTCTTAAAGTCGACAGGATTATTTCACTTTCACATTTTATATTCACACAATCACACTACCTCTATCTCTCTATTTTCGTTCACTAGAATCAAATATATATGTTTAATAAATACTTTAAAGGCCTTTACATTTCTTACATTCTGAACAGCTATCAACAAGCAACCCATGTCAATCCCAAACAAACACAGAAAATACCACAATTAAAAACAGTTTGATTTTTTTTTAACATTGTATTATTCTGAGGTTGCAATTGACCTGCAGCTTAGGATCTAACAGCTAGGAAGTCTCAGGGAAACAGATGAGTACAGTCTCACCAGCCTCCGCTTCTAGGTCAGTGTTGATGAAAAACATGGTGGGGACTGCCCACAAGTTGTACAACTGCTGCTCAATGAGAAGCTCTTTGTCCTTCTCATGTTCCATGTCTGCCTTAAGCTTCACCTCTTGCTCTTTCAGTCGCTCTAGCTCCTTCCACAGGGCTGCATTCTCACCTTGCATCTCCTTCATTCTTCTACTGAGCAGCCTTATTTCACACTCACGTTCTGCCAATATCAAACATACAATTCACATATATTCCTTCTACTCGGTATCACAGAATACTGAAAGCTTCGCAAAATTCAGAACCAGCTGCACAATGTTTTACCTGTCCATGACCTCAGTGCTCATTGCCATCTACCACTATCATAGAAAGGTGCAGATGAAACCATACAACATTTTTAAAACTACTTACCAACTTAATGAAAGAAGATGCTGAAGCTGGCCTCTGTCGTTGTCCATACATTTTTAGCACCTCTTTAGGAAACTATCCATTACTCGCCGTAGTTCACATTAAGAAATGCTGGCAATTTCCTGGCAGATATTTTGTTTGAATCCTTCCAGGGTATGTGGGTTTGTCTTTTACATTTTGTTTTAAGCTACCCCAGAGATAGAAATCATAGGGGGTTAGGTCAGGGAACTAACGGGGACACAAATCTCTATTAATAATTCTGTCCTCAAACACTCTTTCAATGTTCTCATCGAAAGATTGACTGTATGAGCCATTGCAGTTTTCTTGAAAGAATCTTATGTGTTGCACTCACATGACTTTCTCTACTCTTGTACTAACTATTCTTATAAACTCTTATTCTTCTATCTTCTTCATGTTAGCTGAGGTAAACATTTGCAGAAATTATCTTATTGCTCATTTTCTTGCATGTACAATGGGAATATGGGAATACAGTAGGCTTTCAGCGATAGTCAAATCATTTAAAGCTTTTCTCTTTGCACAGTTAACATATAAAAGAATGAATAGCGATGTTCCATTTGACAGAAGTATAAGTTTTCCAAAACTTACATAAATAAAGAGGAATATCTCCAAAATGGTTCATTCTACAAAAAATTTTATTTAGACATAAATTGTGTGTTTTAGCAAGATCTACATTTTTTTGTACAGTAAGATTTGGTCTATCTTTTACGGTTTACCAGTTATGCAAAAATCATCCAGAGTAAATAGGACTTCATGGGCTATAGCCAGAAAATTCAAGACATACATTTCATTTGTATGTGGCTTTCATGTAACTGTTTTCTTAACAGGCACCAGTTTTACAATGTGGCAGTTACATCACCCGACTTAAACCCCCATTTTGCAAGGGGGACCACACCTATCGTTGGTCAACGGGCCCATTGGACCTAGCCGGGAGGACTAAATAGGTGGTATTTAGATCCACCGACCTTCCCCTCATGTGCCTCTGAGGGACGCTGTTGTGCTGTGATAGGCCAGCACATATGTAAATGACATTTCCTCCATTTTAGATGAAACAGTTATACCGCTGTGATTCGGTCCCCAGAGCCTCATCTGTTAAAAGCAGGGTGCACCACGGGCAGGATGAGGATGGGAATTGGGTAGGAGAGGCTATAGGAGGCGCATCACCACCCCTTACTACCACTTGAAGACCACTTGAAGACCTGTGAAGCATTAAGATCAGAAGAAACTACAGTTCAAAAGTATTGGAAAGCACGAATGCTAATGGCTTCATTGCCAGATGCAAGGCACTAGAAAACAACAACATTTCATTTGTCATAAAAATATCTCAAACATATGGCATTTTAATCAAAATCGGAGCCATTTTCAAGAAAATCAAAATTTTTCATGTAAAGGGTAGTTTAGGGTGGAGCAATTTTCTTCAAAATCTTTGTGTCGCATCCTTGAAAGATATTAAACTTAAACACCAACTTTTCGTTTTTGAGTTATGCTGTCCACAGACTGACACGCACACGCACGCACACAGACCTTTTTCTAAAAATGCTGTTTTTGGATTCAGGGGGCCTCAAAACATATATTTCCGGTGAAATCTCGACATCGAATTTTTGTGTGGAATACAATACTTCCTGTACTTTACTATACATAGAAGGGAAAGTAAAAAAGGTAAAATCACACTCCATGTCTGTTAATTCTCTGAATAAACCGGGCAAAATTGTATTCAGGTATGTATAGGTGTTAACTGTTGACTCAAAAAAAAAAAAAAAAAATGGCCAATAACTCTTTCTCCACTAATGGCGCACCAAATACCAATTTTTTCACCATGAAGGGGTGCTTCATGAACAATATTAGGTGTCTCAGAGCTCCAATAACGATTATTTTGTGTACACAAAGCCTTGTCCATGAAAAACATTAAATGTGGGTCTGTTTTGCCAATGTATATACTATGAAATGTGATAGGAAATTGCTAGTATTTCTCAACATGAACTATGGTGAGTGATGGATAGTTTCCTAAAGAGGTGCCAAAAATGTAAGGATGACGGTGGCCAGTTTCAACATGTCCTTCCATAAAGTTGGTAAATAAAGCCTTTAAAAGTAGCTTTAAAAATGTTGTATAGTTTCATCTGTGACTTTCTATCATAGCAGCAATTGGCAATGAGTGCCTAGGATGTGGACAGCCAAAACACTGTGCAGCCGGTTCATTCTTTCTGGGGAATGTCAAAATTAAATACTTGGTTTCTATTTTTTAAAATGATTTGTTCCCATGTGAACAGCTCTTATTTTCCCCAGAAAGATATTTTCAGCAAGTTCCTTGAACCGTTACCAGAAGAAACATCAGAAGAAGCACTGTCATCCACACCATGGAAACCCAATCATTGTCCGGTTGATAATGGAGGAAAGTTAACCTCCGAAACGCATCCCAGAAAATTATAAATGTAAGTGTTGTTTAGTGTTATTAATTGACTCACCTTTTAAATTAAATTGATTATAACAACACTGTTTTCAAACTTCTAAGAAAGGAAGATATTCTAAATGTTATTTCTGCTAACACTAATTACCTACAGCAACAAAATGTTCTACAGTAAGGAGTATAGTGAAGCAAGTTTAGTCTTCAATTCAATCTAATGCTCCTTTAAAAGCATTTGATTTTACTTCACTGTGCACTACTTCCAGTGCTTGATTTTATATAAAAAAACTGTTTACAAAATTATATTATGAAAAAATGAAACTATTAACAGTGAAGCAATACAATTCTAAATTATAACAAGTATCTTAGAAACTATAGGCTTTACTTATCTGAACATTTGCTGCAAATTTTTTAACCCTTCCCGGGCGAAATGTGCATATATTCGCAACGCATGGTTACGCGTCGGCTTCGCACAAATTCTTTTTATACGTTCGCATAAGCTATCGTAGCTGGCCTTTACTTCACGTAAATGGTCAACAGATGTCATTAGATGAATGTAAGCATGCATCTGTGCTTAGGTTTGTGTTTTGTTAGTCGCTACAGAATAATACGTCCTGAGTGGGTAATTTTCTGTGTTGTGTTTCATTATTTTGCTCGTTTTGGTTTGATTTGGAGCATGGCGCATAAGAGACTGTATGGGGAGGATGAAATAAGGGCTTGTATAGAATCTATGCTCAATGAAACAGATGAAAGTGACTTCAGTGCGTGGGAAAGTGATGAAAACAAAAGTCCTGCAAGTGCGAGCAACAGTGACCTATGTAGCAGCAGGTGTTAGGAAAGAAACAATATATTTTTGTGAAACATGTGATCTGAAACCCTATTTACATCCCGATAACTGCTTGGGAGCATACCATACACAAAAAGACTTCAGTGTCACCCAATAAGATGTCTAGGAACTGATGATGCACTCTGCCCTGTAGATATGGCAAAGTTTCAGTTGTTTTGGTACATATGCCACTTTTCATTTAAATAAGTGTAGCCTCAAAAGAAAATACCTCTAATAAAAAGCAATGTTATGACTTAATGAACATTTATGTGCTTGGTTATACATTTTCAACGATTTAGTACACAAAATAGTATCATATGTGCCTTATTTTGAATAATATTCATGTTTTAAAATACTTGGGAAAACTAGGAAAATAATTACGCCCAGGAAGGGTTAAATTAAATGCAGACTAGTGAGATAGGAATTGTATGTCAAAAAGCATTAGGGAAAATTAATACCGATATTTAATATGCCAAATTGTAAATATTATATATGTAATGTAATTACCAAAATTATATTCCTAGATTTATGTCCGGAAGTTATTAAAATTGTAAGGAAATACACGCCAGGTCTATCATAACCCTTATGATTGACGCATTACAATCAATAACTATAACTACCCAATTATTCACGGTTGCTATGCCCATATCTAAGAGAAATAAACAACTACTCCAATAGGGTGTAATGAATCATTACTAGTAATATATGCATCGAAATACTCACATATTCGTACTGCAGAATAAGAGATTTTGTTGGCAATCCAACTATTATTTTGTAGTGTTTAACGCCCGCTTTTACTACATATGGTACCGCAGGCGGTGACACTGATGACACATGGAATGAAGATGGGGGCACTGGTAGAATGAGATGGCGGGGGAAACCCAAGAACCCGGAAGACACCCGCCCTAGTGCCGCTTCGTCCATCACAAATCCCACATGCAGTTGCCTGGGATCGAAACCGGGCCACTTTGGTGAGAAGCAAATGGTGTAACCACTCGGCTACAGTGCAGTCGTACGCCAACAACATTGGATTACATTGCCGAAGGATGTCTGATTGAATACCAAGTGTAAATATTCAATACGTGCAAATATTATGAATATTCTAAAATATTTATGAAAGAAAGAAGTGAGGAGAGGAAAGAAGAAACCACGTGAAACCACAAAGTTCCTGAACACAATAGCTTTGGGACCTAAAAGTATTATTTCTTGTAAAAGAGTGAAGATAATCTGTTAAAGTGTTGCAAGTTAATGGACATAAAGCTGAAGTAGCGGAAAATTTGAATATTTGTTGGAAATAATAATACCTCACCCTTATTTGTCCACTTGGCCAACAAAGCCCTGATGATAAGATTCATTGCTAATACATCACTGCAATAGCCACTTCGTAAAAACTGCTACACTACGTAGTTTCACAGTATATTAACTGTATCGTCAATGCCACTCTTGTTTATACTGGTTGCCATCATAACAACCTTAATTACTAAATATTTCTGTGTTATCAACCTATGAAGATATGAAAAAAATGAAGCTATTAACAGTGAAGCAATACAATTCTAAATTATAATAAGTATCAATCATTCGAGTATTAATTCTTGTGTTTAATTTCAAGAACTTTCAGTATATACTAAGCTAAGTGAAGCTTGAAACCAATATGGCACTGATGATAGGAATGAATATTCCGGAAACTGCAGTCTGCCTTTGATTTCAAGAGCTTGCATCAGACACTAAGGTAAGTGAAGCTTATATTCTCTAAGTTATTATTACATTTATAGATGAAAATGACAATTTTCACTATGGAGAAAAAAACAAAGGCCAGACATATATATCTTATTATAGTTTCTCTGCTGCTGTATAACCTATTTTTTAATATGTATCATGCTGCAGTAATGCATAAATTACATAAACACTACTTTTTCTAACGTTGTGGAAGAACAATATTAAGATGACATTTGACAGAAAGTTAGAGTGTTTACCTGCAGCTGTTTCATAGAACCTAGTGATGGCATCTGTGACATTTGTTGGACCACTACTTGCTTCCTGTTTACTTTTCCCAGCACGACCAACTGGAGCACCGTCAAGACTTGATTCATCTAGTGATGTGGATACGGAATGTGAACCTGTGACACCTAGCAGAGAACTATCTTGCTCTGCCAAACGCTCTTTGGTGAAGTCTCCAGCAATCGACTAAAACATATTTTAATATTTAACGTGTATATACCAAAACAAACAATTAAGATTCAAAAGAATGAAATGAATGAATGACATTGTTTTAACTGGACTTTTAAATACTCCACTATTTGTGATAACTATAAACGCCTTTTTATTTAGAACTTGTTGAACACGGCATTGCCCAAAATTATCTCTACAACTTTTATACTTACACTACAAAGAATCCAAAATAAATAAATAAAAACAATGAGAAAACAATAGGCAAATGGACAGTTGAATAACCTCAAATACCACAGGAAGAAAAGCAAATAGAGAAACCTGTGTGAATGTAAGACATTACATTACTATGTCAACCATATAGAAAATTGTATGAACTCTTTGTAGAAGAGGAAATAGAGAAAGAAATGTGATTGTGTTTCATAAAAGAAACATGAGTAAAGATAACCGTGTGAATGTAATGCATTGCATATCAATTTCAAACATATGGAAAGTTGTATGAATTGTGTGTTGAATGGCAAATAGAGAAAGAAAGGTGATCATGTTTCATAAAAGAAAAGTGAGTAGAGAAAACTGTGTGAATGTAATATGTGGCATTTCTATTTCAGTCATAGAAAATGATATGAACTATATGTTGAAGGGCAAGTATGAAAGGATATGTGAATGTATTACATAAGGAAAGGGAGTTGGGAAAACCATGTGAATGTTCTGTTGTATAGTAAAATGGATAGCATACAAACCTTCTCCATGACAAAACACATAAACGTGCCATATTTTGAGGTAATCGGTCAAGCAGTTTAGGAGCACACAGAGGACAAACATACAAACACTTATTTATATATATTTAACCCCTAGAAACTTTAACATTGGCAATCACTGCAATATTTATTAGCCCCATTAAAACAAAAAACATTTTTAACACTTCACTTACACCCTATAAGAAACAGAATAGAGTTTCTTAAGGCCCTATATGGCAATGCGATACAGGACGAACTAGACAAAATATCATCAAACTATACACATAAGCATGCATCTTGCATGCTATCTCTTTCAAAAAGGTCAACCCACTTTTGTTTTTCTTTCCCTTCATATCCTGCAAGCAGCAAACCATAAGCAATTGTTGTGAGAGTAATTAGATTTGTATGCACTAAAAATGTTTAATATATCCATTCATTTATCTGTCGAAGTCTTTAGAATATACCCTCTGTAATTTCAAAAACATGCACTAGGCATGTACTAAAAGTTAACTGAGGCTGAACCTCCAAACACTAATTTTAAAGCTATTAACCTGAAAATTGGTACACTTAATGTAAGTAAAAAAAGAAATGACATGTCATGGCATGTAATACGTCCTCTGATTGGTGATCAGAGGATATGGTCGGTGAATTTTTTTTGATAACTCTCCCGGTCAGGTCGGTGAGACCTGTAAACCAACAACAGGTGTGGTGCTCCAGACATTCTGGGGATTGTGAGAGAGCGATGTGACCGCCAAAACATAAAAATATGGTGCCCTCTAAAAAGCAGTTACTATTACTGCTATTACTCTCTTCAATATCATCAGTGAAAAATATTGGAGAGCAAGAGGATTAATGACTTCATTGTCAGAAATCCAGCATTAGCTAACAACAACAACAAAAAGAAATGACTATGTAAAAACTCACAGCCCTAGCTCAAATAGTTTCTGAGATAATACAATTCCATATTTTTAATTAACACAAAAATTCAAATTTTTTCTTGAGCATTCACATTTGTCAGAGAAGTATGAGAAAGATTTCTGGTACTTTAGTACAGCAAAAATAAGTGTAAGTATTTATTGAATTTATTGAAATACTAACCAACCAATACCCCATTGAATATGAAATAGAAAAAGCAGCTCTTACTCAACACAAAAAGTTGATCAGACTCCCATTCAATACATGGAACAAGAGAAATTTTACACATATACTAAAGACTCAGGAGAGCTTTCTTCCCAAAATTCAAACATCAAGAAGAATATATACCTTCATAATTCAAAGGAAAACTTCATATCCGACACAAACATTAGACATCACATATTATTTACACCTGACAGAAGAAGTTAAGAAAAGTGATACTCCAACTAGTGTTCTAAAATTATTGGCATTAGAGACAATCCATACTAGATTTCCAGAACACGAATGGCTCCATATTTATACTGATGGATCATTGATATCAAACCAAGATGGAGCAGGTGCTGGAGTCACGTGTCACCTCTTTTCCTATTACAAATCTTTAAGTTATGGAACTACTAACTTTGATGGAGAAATTGAAGCAATTCGAATGGCCCTACAAAATCTTTTGTACAGAATTTCACATTTTCAGCAAGCAGTTATTCTCTCAGATTCCAGGGCAGCAATTATAGCAATTACTTCCAAGTTGTCACCAAAAAACCAAACAATTATAGAATGTTGGAAAATCCTTGCCCATCTAACAGCACTTTAAAAACACCTAGTCTTCCAATGGATTTCCAACATCGGAAATATGTACTCTAAAACTTTACAAACACAGAAGAACATGAAATGTCACAAGGAGCATTCAAAAAGTGCTTAGGAAAAGATACAAAAGGAAATTTTTTTTTCAATATCATCTCCTTTCAGCTTGATACACTTTTCCTAGTGTTTCTCCAACTGTTTTAAGCCATCCAAAAAATAGACATCAGAAGGTCCTCAAATGGGCATCTGTTTGGAAGATCTCCTTGTTAAACATGAATCTTTTCTACCAAGCTTTTTTGAAGTTAGAAAATAAAAAAAAAAAAGTCACTCAGGCCAAATCTAGTAGATACAATGGATGTTGTAGTAATTCAAACTTTAATTGCACAATCTTTGCCACTGAAACTGCACAGGTGTGCACCTGTGCATTGTCTTGATGGAAAAGAATTTTTTTCCTTGCCAGAACATGGCAGTTTTTCTTGATTTCTTCACTGAACTGATGCAAGACAAGGCGAGGAGTGTTGGCAGGCTGAGGACAGCCTGAGGTGTGTCATGCATGTATTTACCCTTGTCAGGACTTAACCACTGAAAGAGACAAGGCTTACTAAATGCAAACTTTTTTCAATGCTACAAGTGCCATTTGTTGGATTCTTTAAGAACCTATTAAACACCCCTCATAAAACTAAACATAATGACACAATGGTCCAATGCTGGGCCAAGGCCTACCACCTGACAACTGTATCCCCCACCTCTGTCCACAATAGGCTCAAGAGTGGGAAGGAGTCCTAGAGGGTGGGACATTGTTAGCAGACCAAGTAACTCCTTGCCAGTGAATGTAATCATCACAAACTGGACATCAAACACATTCCAGTGTAATTCCATATCACACATAAAAGCAAGCTCAATATACATTTGCATACAAATCCAATGTCTAGCAATTATCAAAACCATAACCACTTATGCATAGAAAAAGGGAGCTGACAAAAGTTTAAGATGAATGCAAGCACTTCCTGGACTACACATTCCACTTCTGTAATACAATTTTGGCTTCAATATGGCACACAAGTTGCATCTGATGTGTTGCACTCACATGAATTTGTCTACTCTTGTACTAACTATTCATACAAACTCTTATTCCAGTATCTTCATGTTAGTTGAGATAAACATTTGCAGAAATGATCTTATTGCTTATTTCCTTGTAGGTGCAAGGAGAATATTAGAATACAGTAGGCTTTGAGCGATAGTCAAATATTTTAAAGCTTTCAAATTCCATTCTCTTTACACGGTTAACATACCAAAAATGAATAACGATGTTCCATTTCACAGAAGTTATTTCTTTGTTGTTTGCTTGCTAATGCTGGATTTCTGACAATGAAGTCATTAATCCTCTTGCTCTTCAATATTTTTCACTGATGGATGGATAGGGCGCTAGAAGTGGACGGGCATTAGCAGTAAAAGTAACCGCGTTTTAGAGAGCACCATACTTTTACGTTTTGGCAGTTACATCGCTCTCTCACAACCCCCAGAATGTCTGGAAGACCACACCTGTCGTTGGTTTATGGGTCTCACCGACCTGACCGGAAGAGTTATCAAAATAAATTCACCGACCATATCCTCTGATTACCAATCAGAGGACGTATTACATGCCATGACAGGTCAGCATGTTAGGGGTTATGAGGTTATAGACAAATTAGAGAAATGGAAAGTTGGAAAAATAAAGACACCCTAGCCCTCAAGAACCCTAACAGCATCGGAGTTGGAAGAGAACAAGAGATACACATGCACACGCACACACATGCATGCGCTTGTGCACTCACACACACGGACCTTTTACTAAAAATCTTCTTTTGCATTCAAGGAGCCTCAAAACCTATATTTCCAGTGAAATCTTGACATCAAACTTTTGGGTGGAATACAATACTTCCTCTACTTTACTACACATAGTAGAGAAACAAAAACTGTATATTTTAAGAGCTATCACCTTACCTGAAGATGCTGCCTTCCATAAAGATGTTCCTTTTTGTTGTGTAATGAGCTAAACCACTGATCACAAGTGCGGCAATACAGCTCCTCATTATCTTCATCCTAATCAAATACCACAACAATGTATTCAAGCTTATAATTGTAACAAAAACAATCATGAACAACATTAAACCATTTTAACCTGTGTGCAACAATATTGGTATCCAAATATAAAAATACTTCTTGATTTTAAATTCCAATCACTGTGACTAATGAAGAAAATATGAATGTGATACTGCTCAAGTTTAGGTGGGATTCCAATCAGCTTCTTAAAAAGTCTGTCTCAGATCAGCGACCTCCCAATGCACTGCAATGGCTTTGCTGAAAAAGAACGGCACGTAGACCTGACTTCCATGTAATGTTGACTAGCACACCTGACTCAGATATTCAAGACCAAATTTTGGTAAAAGCTGTTTTTTAACATTTAGAAAGAAAATACATGGTGTCTAACAACATTTAAAAACCAAATTCTAGGTGATTTCCAGGATTTTTCACAGTGAAAAACTTCCTTTTCAAGGAGACATGCAAACTTGTAAACAACACTGGCAAAGAACATGTCTTGGAAACGGCTCTAATGATTTCGATCAAATTTTGTATTTAGATAAGGTTTTCATTTTTAAGTTTATCTATATAGGTGTCATTCCTGAAAAAACGTGATTTTACGCGTAAGTCACAATTACTCAAATCCTTATTTTGGCTATAATTTCTGTTAATGGGTCAAATTCAACAAACAAGCCAAGATATTAAAGGCCTCATCAAGAGCTTTCAGAAAATCTAAATAAAGTTGACTTAGCTATCTTAGTCTACGAGTAATAGTCACAATTAGTCTATACCTTATTTTGGCCATAATTTCTCTGCTAATCAATTGATTTCAGCAAACGAGTTAGTGTTTTAAAGTCCTCTTCCAGGGCTATTAGAATACAGTAAGAAAGTTGACCTAGCTATATTAGTTTATGTGTTACAGTTCGTCCCGTCTATATGTTTGAAACGGAAATACAACGTATTACATTTTATGGCTGAAATGATGGTGCTTATGAAATATTTATATGTATCTCTTAAAATGAAGAAAGGAATTCCAGAATATATTCTCTTTAATAACATCATTGTTTACCAGACTCCCATTTATATATGTAGCTAAATGATAAAAGAGGGTGCAGTGCAATGTAGGCTACCTTTGAATTTGAAGTACTACTTTTTTGTTATGAAAAATCACTAATTCTGGGAAGTACAATAGACCTAAGGATTACGCCAGAACAAAACATGGAATGTAACCCTTATTATGAACAATATTCTTTCTAAGGAATACTTTTAATTTATAAGATGTGACCTACACAACTTTTCCTTTTTCTCAGACTTGTATAAAAATACAAATAAGTGAGATCGTGAACAAACTGTAGTGCTAATGGCGGGTTAGGTCTTTGTGTAGCTTCGACCTAGGTTGGAATGAGCACAGTGGAAGACTGGCATAAGTCATGCACAAAGTGTCAAAGATCCCACTATCGTACCCAGAGCAGCATGTATCTCATGTGCACAAATGTGATCTCAGAATGTACATAGAAGTGTTCTAGAAAAACTCAACGATAGTTTTCAAAAATCGAGGTGATTTCCAAGTGCAATTTTAAATTCAAGGTGCTTTCCAGGATATTTCAGGATTTCCATGAAAATAGAAAAGTTACTCATGTTTTATTATGAAGTATTGTAAGTCAAAATTGTGTGTTAACCTATAAGAAAGATCATTCATAAAGCTAATGAATGCTTTCTGTAAATAAATACCTGAAGAATTATTATTTATGCCAACGAACTTACTGTTGGTGTTTTTAAACACACAAGCCGTGTGTGGGTAATGTTTGAGAGGTAGAATTGGAACTGAACAATTCAATGCCAAAGCTGGGATATGAGGGTCTGTGGTTCAAATCCCGGCTGTGGCACTGAATTTTTCAGTTCCAATTCTAACTCTCAAACCTGAAGAATTATTTATGTTCAGCACTGCTCCTTAATGCTGATGATGACATGACCACTAATATAAAAGTCTGATGTGTTACACTCACATGACTTTCTCTACTCTTGTATTAGCAACTCTTATAACTCCTATTCCTATTTTTTTCATGTTAGTCAAGGTAAACACTTGCAGAAATTACCTTATTGCTAATTTTCTATAGGTGCATGAGGAATATAGGAATACAGGCTTTGAGCAATAGTCAAATCTTTTAAATCTGGTCGCTATATGAAGGCTTTGAAATTCTGTTCTCTTTGCATGGCCACGAAATAAAAAAGTAAATAACAACCTTCCATTTGAGCAAAGTTATAGTATTGCAAAACTCATACAAATAACAAGGAATATCTCAAAAATGGTTCACCCCACAAAGAAATGCATTCAGAAACGTGTATTTTAACAAGATCCACATTTTTGTACAGTAAGATTTAGTCTATCTCTTATGGTTTATCAGTTATGCAAAAGCTAACAACAGTAAACAGGACTACATGGGCTATAACCAGAAAATTCAAAATATACATTTTGTTTGCCATAATATCTTGGCATTTTAATCAAAATCATTAGAGGCATTTTTGAGAAAATCAACATTTTCGAAAAATGTCCATGTAAAGGGTAGTTTAGGGTGGAGCAATTTTCTTCAAACTCTTGAAATTAAATAACAACTTTGGCTTTCAACTGCGCATGCACCCACCTTTTTCTAAAAACCTGATGTGTTGCACTCACATGACTTTCTCTACTCTTGTACTAACCATTCTTACAAGCTCTTATTCCTATATCTTCTTCGTGTTAGTTGAGATAAACATTTGCAGACATTATCTTATTGCTTGTTTTTTTGCACGTGCAAAAGGAATATGTGAATAAAGTAAGCTTTGAGTGATAGTCAAATCTTTTAAAGCTTTCAAATTCCATTCTCTTTGCACAGCTAACATATAAAAAAATTAATAGCGATGTTCCATTAGACAGAAGCATAAGTACTCCAAAACTTACAGAAATAACAAGGAATATCTCCGAAATGGTTCACTCTACAAAAAAAATTTATTCAGACATAAATTGTGTGTTTTAGCGACATCTACATTTTTTGTAGAGTAAGATTCTGTCTATCTCTTACGGTCTACGAGTTATTCAAAACTCATCCAGAATAAACAGGACTACATGGGCTATAGCCAGAAAATTCAAAATATACATTTCATTTTTCATACAAATATCTTAAACATATATCATTATAATCAAAATCGTTAGAGCCATTTTGAAGAAAATCAAAATTTTCTAAAAATTTTCCATGTGAAGGGTAGTTTAGGGTGGGGCTATTTTCTTCAAAATCTTTGTGTCGCATCCTTGATAGACATTAAACTCTAATACTAATCTTGATTCTTAACCAACTTTTCGTTCTTGAGTTATGCTGTCCACAGACTGACGGACTCACACACACACAGACCTTTTTCTAAAAATGCATTTTTTGGATTCAGGGGGTCTCAAAACATATATTACTAGTAGAGAAAGTAAAACTGTTTCTTTTGGATTCAGGGGGCCTCAAAACATATTTCTGGTGAAATCTCGAATTTGAAATTTTGGGTCAAATACTGTACTTCCTCTACTTGCTATATGTAGTAGAGAAAGTTGTTGTTGTTTTCTAGCGCCTTGCATCTGGCAATGAAGCCATTAGCATTCGTGCCTTCCAATACTTTTGAACTGTAGTTTCTTCTGATCTTAATGCTTCACAGGTCTTCAAGTGTTCTTCATTCATTTCTGCTGGATCGTTACACAGGACACATATGTAGTAGAGAAAGTAAATATGAGCTGCATTTACAGTAATATGTTTCTCTATACATGAGTTTTTACCAAAGATAAACGTTTAAGAAACTTCAACATTCTGTGCACACCAAAACAAGCTGTTTGTTAGATTACACTGGATGGGGTAAGCAAAAAGAAAATACTTGGTGATGCAGCATCCGTTACTTTATTTAGTAAGAGCAGACAAAAGCGGAGTATGTCAAGGAAAGCGTGCAGAATTCACAAAGTGCACTCACGTTGAACTTTTAATTCATGATCCAGCAGATTCAAAATTTTCAAGCGGTAGCTACAATAGATGTATTTTGTATCAGTTATCACTACTGAGATCTATTAAACAAAGAAAGCCAAATCTGTAAGCTGTCAACAGAAAATAAAACTTAAGATGTTATTTGTCACATTTTAAAGTTTGATGGTGAGGCATTTACTTTCCTAAGCTAAAGGGCCTTTTAGTCCTCTCCAGAATGACAAACGTTATTTGCCTGAATAACTGAACTCAGCATCAAATTTGTAAAACTCAATTTTTGTGCATTCTTATCTCTGAAATTTGGATGTTTACTATGCTGCAAAATAGTATGATTCTGAAAAAAACTCAACATTATAACCTTTTCCGTTGCATTTTGCCTTTTAACAATCACCACATGCTAATGTGGATCATATTTTCAGAACAAGATCTCATGATAAAAGTTACTTTGCTAATCAGTAAAAATAAAGGCAAGCCATAATTTAATGTATGGCAATAAAATAACAGTAGCAATCTCAAGCACTAATGAAAACATGAAAAGTAATTACAGTATAACCTCGTTAGCATGTACTCACTTAAGTTGCACTGTCGGTTATGTGAAAAAAGGCAAGAATATATTAGTTCTTATGGGAAGAAATTCCAAAGCCTACGCCTACTATGCCTACTCTTATGGGAAGTTTTACCAGTTAACATGCATTTCAGTTGAGGCAAATTATGAGCTCTTTCTCAATCCCTGCCCACTCTGTAGCATGATGGTTAGCATGTCTGCCTCATGTTCAAGAGGTTGCAAGTTCAAATATTGCTTAGGGTAAGTTATCCAGATAAGGTTTTTTCCGAGGTTTTCCCTTACGCTGAGAAGATGAATGTCGGGTAATATAAAGCTCTATGGACCTTGGGCTCATTTGGGCATCATTTCACCCATTTCAGTCACTCACCGTCCAATATGACATTAAGTTGGGGGACGTTAAACAAAACAAAAAAAATTCTCAATCCCTAGAGAAACCAAATTTTGTTCTAACACAAACTTCCGATGTTACAGTGTTTTAAAGTATTAACTTTTTCCAAAATGAATGCAAGAAATGTAATTTCAAAGCAAACTACCCATTGTTGACTCGTTTCTAACATATTCTGCAGCTGCTATTATAACATCAACAATCAGCGTGTACAGTATATTTAAATAAATTCAATAATTATTATTTATTTATGCCAACAAACTTACTGTTGGTGTTTTTTTAAACACACAAGCCGTGTGTGGGCAAAGTTTGAAAGGTAGAACTGAAACTTAAAAATTCAATGCCACAACTGGGATTTGAACCACAGACCTTCCGCTTACCGGGCGGATGCTCTACCACTGAGCTATTGTGACAAACTGCCAGAATGGCATTAAATTCTCAACCCAGTTCGTATTTCTCCTGGTAAACCACAAAGGCAGTCTCACATCAGAGACAATTACCCCAATGGTGACTTACTATTGTAAGTACTTTATATACCAGGATTAAATAACCTTCAGATGGTAATTATTATTTATTTATGCCAACAAACTTACTGTTGGTGTTTTTTTAAACACACAAGCCGTGTGTGGGCAAAGTTTGAAAGGTAGAACTGAAACTTAAAAATTCAATGCCACAACTGGGATTTGTACCACAGACCTTCCGCTTACACTGAGCTATTGTGACAAACTGCCAGAATGGCATTAAATTCTCAACCCAGTTCGTATTTCTCCTGGCATTGAATTTTTAAGTTCCAGTTCTACCTTTCAAATTCAATAATGTTTGCATTAACATTTAGAAACATGTTCGATGCCAGGTGTTCTTTTAGTTGTAGCCAAATTGATTTAGAATACTTGTAGCACTTTTATGAATGGCTCTTTTTTAACGAAGTAGTAATGCAGCAATGAGTCTCTTTTCCAGGGCGTTATGGGTACAGGCAGACAAATAAGGGCGAGATATTATTATTCCCAATATATATTCAAATTTTCTGCTACATCAACTTTATTACCATTAACTTGCAACACTTGAACACATTATCTTCACTCTTTTATAATAGATAATACTTTTAGGTCACAAACCTATTTTGTTCAGGGTCTTTGTGGTTTGGTATGAGTTAAATCCTCACATCTTTCTTTCGTAAATATTTTAGGGCATTTACGATTTTTGCGTGTATTGAATATTTATGCACAGTATTCAACAACACATCCTTCGGTAATATAATTTAACATTGTTGGATTGCCGACAAATTCTATTATTCCACAGTACAAATATGCAACCATCTTTAGTGATGCATACATCACTATTAATGACTCATTACATCTCTATAGAGATAATTGTTTATTCCCCTAGTTACGGGCATAGCAACTACAATTGATTGACTATTTACAGGTTAGACTGTGATGCGTCAATCATATGGTCATGATCGACCTCGAACATATTTCCTGTAATAAATATTTCCTTTCGTTTCACAACACATTTGGGACATGAATTAAGAAATACAATTTTGATAATCACATTGCGTATTCAATATTTACATGCATTATGTCTAAACAACTTAATATATTTAACATCGGCATTAATCTTTTCTCCAATATATTTCAACATACAATTTCTGCCACATACTGAATAAAAATCTACAAGCAGTAGCACACCAAACATGGCAAAGAGGAAGCGGACAGCTCTGAATGTACAGGGAAAGTTTAAGATTGTAGATGAAGTAGACCATGGTACAAAGGAAACAGCAACTGCAGAGCAGTTTGGAATTGCAAAATCTACTTTATCTTCGGTAGTTAAGAATCGAGAAAAAAATCATTAATGCTGCTGAATCAGGTACCGACAACAGATCTAAATGACTTCATAGCAATGAGTATGAGGACATCAAAACATTACTGCTAGAATCATTCAATAATATGTGTGCATGTAACATATGTTCAGTCAAAAACAGATCAAGAATGCCAAAAATATAGGCATCAAAGACGTCAGTTGTACTGGTTGGCTATATCGGTTTCAGAAGAGGCATTCAATTTCATCTGTACAAATTTGTGGTGGAGCAAATAAAGTTGATGAAGCAAGTACAAACAGCTGGTTCCATGAACTTAACCAAATGAGTGACTTGTGTGACGTGTTCAATATGGACAAAACTCTTTTCCAAGAAAATAGTGTAATTTGTGAGTACTGGTACTTTTACAGTCACTTTATAGTGTTAATGTTTACAGTAATGTAAAGTGATTGGTACTGTAGTGTACTATTGTACATATATATGCATTAAAATCTGTTTTTTTACTTAATGTAAATTTTGCAAACACTAACTCTTGATTTTTCGGTCCCTTCAGATTCATGTTAACAAGGTTATACTGTATTTCATTTGCAAAATCAAAAGAAATGCTGCTTACAATAATAGAGCAAAATTAAGCTGATATTTTGATTATCAACACATCTAAATATTTATGAATAAACTATATGTAGTGTTTATTAACAAAATGAATAGAACTTGGTGTGGATGCACCATAAGCTTGATGCTTTAACAATAAGTTCTCACACTAAACACCTTAAAATTGTGTGTATTCTGAACTGTTGCAATCAGAAAACACACTTGAGTCAATATGTATACAAATTGCATATACACAGAGTATGCTTTACACAAATCCAACGATGACAAAGACAGTGGTTGTGATGTTGGTGATTTGCTCATCTTCTCTGTTCCATTAATTTCTTCATTTGCTGCCTTTGGTCATATGACAAGTCTTTGTTGGTAAAGATGTTTGTTCCTTTCAGGTTTTTTGTCTATTTCAATATGTTGTAAGTTGTGTATGCACTCATAAATTTTGCTAGAATGTTCCTTCTTCATTTCTTCTTCTGAATCTAAATGCTTCACATATTTCTTTGTTACTAGTGGTCATCTGTAGCTTCTTCTCCATCACTTCCTTTACCTCTTGCCTTGGATCAAAGCCTGTCCTTTCTTTTATTCCACAAATACCAAATTATATCTCCTACTTCTAAACTAAATCCCTAGCGCAACAACCCATGAAGGACCAAGGCTTGCCACCCAGCCACTGTGTCAGCCACCTGGTGGGACGTGGTCAATGCCTCAAGCCCTCCCGGCCAGTTATGCAGCCTTCGTGACCTAGGACCACTACTTCTCCATCAAGTACCTCCTCAATTGCCCCCCCCCCCCAAGACCTAACGAGGCTGAGTGCACCCATGCCAGACTTCCCAACAGGGGAAAAATCCCCATGCTGGTACCGGAGGACTGAACCCAGGTCCTCTGTGCCAGAGGCAAGCATGCTACCAACTGCACTACGGAGGTGGTCGTCTCCTACTTCTGTCCTCCCATGTTGCTTTGTAGTTCTTCTTTTATCGTTTCTATATTTTTTAGTATTTCCTCTTTTTTCTCGACCAGTTCTCTTCTTTTATTTCCCTCTGTCCTGTCTTCCATTGCTAGTATTTTTCCTACATCCCCCCATCTTGAGTAATAAAATTTTATCTTAACTCTTTCGCTTTATCACTTTTACAAAGTCATTCAGAATGAAGAGGACTTCATAGAGTATTCCCAGAAAATTCAAGATACACATTCCATTTGTTATTTACATATAAATCATTGAGCCAATTTTCAGAAAAACAAAAATAACAATTTTTACATATAAAGAGTAGTTTGGGAAGGGCAGATTTTCTTGAAAATCTTCGTGCTGCATCCTTGGAAAATTAGGAACATAAATAGCAAGTTCCATATTAAACTGAATTTTCATTTTTTTTTTAATTCAGGGAGTCTCATAATATGCATTTCCAGTGAAATTTTGGTATCAAATTTTGGGATAGAATGCTATACCTCTTAAGTAAACAGAATAATTCTGGATAGTTGTTTCACATATATGCAACTCAGTGTAAAAATCTAAACAAAAGGCAAAAAAGTTACAAACATACACAATTCTACAGCAAATAAATAATATCTACAACTTGAAAGCCACTCACTTCTATTTCATCTGTAGCATCCATATCTGATTCCTCTGTGCCATTTCCTTGAAGGTCTATAAAAGAAAAAGAAAATTCATTCAACAGAGAAACAAATTACACAACCTTCAACATATGTACGAATTCTAAGGGTGTGATATTTATAGGGCGAAAGCTCAATTCTCTTAAAATGTTAGTAAGCCAGCATTGATTAAAATATTTAATTGTTGGAGTACTGCAAAGGTTAGAAATACTGTACTTAGTTTCAGGCTTGAAAAATTACAAAACTGGTGTTAGGAGTAGAACTGCAGATCAAGGCCATACAGTCACAGGCTAGAAAATAACGTACTTGCAACATTATCTTTACTGACTTCAAAAGCATTTACAAGAATTAGTTACTCCATTATTTTACTGATTGCTTCACTTTTAATGTATGACTACATACCGCCCGATTATACCAGGGAGAGATCTAAATGAATACACAAAGTCTATGGATACTTCCCATATATAAGGCTAATCAATGATAACACTGGCCTGCGAATTTGAACTCTTTTTCTGCGGCATGGAGTTTTTGAGCTCTCTAAACCTAATTTTGGTATGCTGAATTCAAATCTGCTTTCCATTTTGTTGTATCACGTACCGTTTTCTTGCCATGCAGAAAGGAAATATGTAATATTGGAGTTTCTTTCTTGTTTTTAAGTACAATTTAAAATACGTGAAATCATTCAAACAAAGAAATAATCTCAATTCCATATATGCAACAGTGTACACTAAACTAGAAAATTTTAAACATAACTTATGGTTTTATTTTTTCCTCCACTTTGCTGAAAACAAACACTGAGTTGACTTGCGTTTGTGGTCCTGACGAATGCAGAAAATTTAATGTTATACTCATATTGCATCCGAGTGGCTTTAACTTTTCGAGCATCGTTTTAACAATGTGTTCATATTGGACATCTCTAACATTACCAAAAGCTTGTTTATAACTTCACTGAATGAGTCCCAAGCTTGAACCTCTGTCTGTTATGATATTTCTAAAATGAAATGAAATCCTTAACTAGTTTGCAAATTTGTGGCCCATTAAAAGTGCCTTCTTTCGCTTTTGATTCAGACAACATTGGAAATTTCTAAATAAGATATTGGATACAAGAACCACTTTTGTCCAATACTGGAAAAAAGTGTCCAAAACAGCTTAAAACTGGACTGTGGATTCCAAGATAGGTTCCTATTTATTATTACATAATAAATGATTATGAGATAGGTCCAACATAACCTGTAAACAGAGATAGACGTTGGTACAGTATGACGTCATGTGATTTAACATGTTTGCATATTTTAATGAACTATGCTGTAAGTGGAATATACAGTGATGTTAATACTAGTGTACCGAAGTTCCAATTTTGTGTTAAATCAGAACTGTTCAAAATCTGTACGTCATACACAAAAACTATTATTATTTTTGAAATCAGAGCATCTGAATTGACCATTATGATGTAAAATATTGTATGGCACAAAATCTTCGCAGGCCGGTGTAACTGATTGTTCTACACACACAAACTGTGTGTTGATTCTACCTTCTTATGAATACTTGTTTCTAGCTTTCATACATTTGTGGAACAATGTGATTTGAGAAATAGAAAGGCCACTTGTAAAATCAATGTTTACACAACATTTAGAATTACACAGCAATTTTATGATGGATATTTTGGTTTAATTCTTCCAGGTGTATGGGTTTGTCTTGTACACTTTATGTTTTAAGTTACCCCAGAGATAGAAATCACAGGGAGTTAAGTCGGGGGACCGAAGGGGCCACAAATCTCTACCAATAATTCTGTCCTGAAACACACTTTCAATTGCTCTCATCGAAAGATGAGCTGTTGTAGTCATGCTCCCTGTCTGTTAACTCCCTAAAAATATCTGATGTGTTGCACTCACATGACTTTCTCTACCCTTGTACTAACCATTCTTACGCTCTTATTCCTATATCTTCTTCGTTTTAGTTCAGACAAACATTTGTGTTAATTATCTTATTGTTTAGCACGGGGTGCACTCAGCCTCGTTAGGTCCCGGGGGGACCAATTGAGGAGCTACTTGATGGAGAAGTAGCGCCCCCAGGTCGAGAAGACCACATAACTGGCCGGGAGGGCTCGGGGCGCTGACCACGTCCCACCCTCCAGTACTGCACCTCACCAATGATGCCTGTAGTGGGCAGAGGTGGGGGACGCAGCGGCTGGGCGGTAGGCCTTGGCCCTTCGTGGGCTGTCGCGTGGGGTTTACATTACTTTACATCTTATTGTTTATTTTCTTGTAGGTGCAAGGGGAATATTAGAATACAGAAGACTTTGGGCGATAGTCAAATCTTTTAAAACTTTGAGATCAAGTTCTCTTTGCATGCTTAACATATAAAAAAAATTAACAACGATATTCCATTTCACAAAAGTTGTAAGTTTTCTGAAACTGACACAAATAACAAGAAATATTTCTGAAATGGTTCACTCTATAAAAAAATTTATTTAGACATAAATTGTACGTTTTAGCAAGATCTACATTTTTTGTATAAAAAAATATTGGAGAGCAAGAGGATTAATGACTTCATTGTCAGAAATCCAGCATTAGCTAACAACAACAACATTTTTTGTATAGTAAGATTTTGTCTGTCTCTTACGGTTTACAAGTAATTCAAAAGTCATCCAGAGTAAACAACACTATATAGGCAATAGCCAGAAAATTCAAAATATACATTTCATTTGTCATACAAATATCTTAAACCTGTGACATTTTAATCAAAATCGTTAAGTCATTTTCAAGAATTAAACTTAAATACCAACTTTGGTTTTTAACCGACTTTTTGTTTTTGAGTTATGCTGTCCACAGACTGACAGATTGTGTGTGTGTGTATGTGTGTGTGTATGTGTATACACACACACACATATACACACACACATGGACCTTTTTCTAAAAATGCTTTTTTTAGGATTCAGAGGGTCTCAAAACATATTTCCACTGAAATCTTGACATCAAATTTTTGGGTGGAATACAATACTTCCTCTACTTACCAGCAGAGAAAGTAAAAAGGGGGAAAAATTGTATTCACCTATGTCCGAGCATCAACTGCGGACTTGAAAGTGTACAAGACAAATCCACACACCCTGGAAAATTAAAACTAAATATCTGCTGGAAACTGCCAGCATTTCTCAATATGAACTATGGGGAATGATGGATGGTTTCCTAAAGAGGTGCCAAAAATGAATGGATGACAATGGTAGCCAGTTTCAGCATCTTCTTTCATAAAATTGGTAAGTAAAGCCTTTAGAAGTAGTTTTAAAAACATTGTATGCTTTCATCTGCACTTTCCTATAATAGCAACAGACGGCAATGAGCACTGGGAAGAAAGACAGACAAAACACTGTGCAGCCCATTCTGAACCTTTGTTGCTCTCCCCATATAAGGGACACTTGTGGAAAAGCTGTTTCAATGTTATTTAATCATACAGTAGAAGGAAATAAAAGCAACATAACACTGTAACCACAAAGGCAGTCTCACATCAGAGACAATTACCCCAATGGTGACTTATTACCATGTGGCATTGAATTTTTCAGTTCCAGTTCTACCTCTCAAACATTGCCCACACACGGCTTGTGTGTTTAAAAACACCAACAGTAAGTTTGTTGCCATAAGTAAATAATAATTACCATCTGAAGGCTATTTAATCCCAGGACTTACAGTACTTGCAATAGTAAGTCACCATTGGGGTGGTTGTCTCTGATGTGAGACTGCCTTTGTGGTTTACTGGGAGAAATACGAACTGGTTGGAGAATTTAATGTCACTCTGACAGGTTGTCACAGTAGCTTAATAGTTAGAGCACCTGCCTAGTAAGCAGAGGGTCTGTGGTTCAAATCCCAGCTGTGGCATTGAATTTTTGAGTTCCAATTCTGCCTCTCAAGTTTCACTTGTCGTTTAGCCCTGTAATAAAGTCAACTGCCTGCAAGGCAGATAACATCTAAACCCTTCCAGTGACGCACTGGAATCATGGAAACACATTCTACTTCAAGTGCAATGTAAACAATTAAAAACCAAATTGAATATCACCTTAACATCAGAGTTAGGTAAATTACAAAAGCAAATCCAACTCACTTTTCATGCGTTTCTTGTTTAGGTAAGACTGATATGCATCAGACTGTCGATATGCCTTCAGTTCCTCTCTGTAACGCTTCTTTTCTATTTCAGCCCTTTCTAAATATACCCGTTTGTCTTCCAAGCTCAGTTTACTCCATTCATTCCCTAGGAGTTTTGTAACCTGCAATAATTCAACAACACTGACTTAAGCAGTTAACTCTTCTAGTTATGAATTCATTGGTATTTTAATCATGCAGTTTACTACCACAGAATCATTGATTCATGAATGTAATGGAAGCAGTTGAAAACTATGAAAGTATATCTGGCATTAAACATTTTCCATTCTAAATTATTCATCTCCAACAAAGAATATGAAAAAAGGTTGCTTTACTTAGGACTGTTTGCACAGTGCCACAATAAGCTTGCCAAAAACTATTTCCCTAATAATACTTTTTCCAGTCTACAAGCAATGCTCTCATTTCGCAACAGTACATCTTCATTTACATAGCAAACCATAACAGTAGTAAATTTTTTTACTTCAGATTTTATTATTCATACCCATACTCTTTATTCTTTTTCTTTACCCTATGCAGGAGTTATACCCCCTAGGGCTTATAAGCCAGTGCCTAGGGTCAGACGCCTGTCGGAGAGCAGAGGAACCTATGGACCAGACAGAGTGACGGTCTGGAAGCAGGTGGTCAGTCAAGCATCAGGTATGATAGTGAGGAAGAGGATGATATGAAATGCAGGCAAAATCGATGATTGGAAAGGTGATAATGGAGCAACTGGTGAAATGAGTGGCAGGGGAAACTGGAGAACCCTAACCCACTCTGACGCTGCTTCATCCACCACAAATACCACATGCGGGTCCCTGGGATCGAACCCGGGCCACCTAGGTGGTAGGTGAACACTCTAACCATTCAGCCATACTCTTTATTCACCATTTGTAAATGTTGTACAATTTCATGTCTACATCAAATGCATACCAAATTTACACTTTCCACAATATCATATGTACATTGTTTCTTTACACACTGTGAATGAAGGATTTATTTAAAGCCTGATGTTGCAATATAAATAGTTATTCCCTTCTTTAGTCAATGGATCAATAAACTATAGGTCATTGCAAGTACAACATTATAGAATCTGTTAACTATTCCCCTCTTTAACGAGAGAAGCAGTAAAACGACTGAGCCCATGTAGTCAGCATACATAATTATCTTATCAGACGTATATCACTGCAATAAACCACTGATGCCACATTGTGCTTCTAATGTTGTTGACAAAGTCCTTTTGCCTTTTCTGCAAACCAAAATGGAAAACAAAAGGGATAGAAGTAAAATTTTCTCCGAAAGTGACAAAATATTGACAGCATAAATTTCAGAAAATAAGAATAGTATAAAATAAAGTCACAGAGGCAGTAACAAACAAATTGAAGCAGGAATGTTGGCAAAGTGCATATGTCCTCAGATTTGCAGAACACTATTGCACTATTGCAGATTCCAGAACACTAACAGTCCCATCACAGACTTCTTGGACTTTAGAAAAGCTATCTGAACATTTCACTTTCCAGCAGGTTTTGAATTTTTATGACTGTTGTTTATGATACCAATAACATTGGGGAAATTACTACAATAAAACCTAACTAAACCAAACCCCCCTATATACCGGAAAATAAATCTCGGAACAGAGCTATTTCCTATGCTAAATAACACTGTAAGCCGGAAAACTGCCTAACGCAGAAACAAAATAGTTTTTCCGGAACCGTTTGAGCAATGCACTTCATGGTGAATTAACCAATTAGCCAGATATCTGATTATCCAGATCAGGTCCAGTCCCAATTAACCTGGATAATTGGAATTTTACTGTATTCTCGTTAAGTTTATAATATCTGTAACATTGGTATTACTAAAAAATAATCATTATGGCAGTAACACATAATATTCTGCATTACCTGCATTGCTTAAAAAGAATATTTTTACTGAAAAAAGAGATATCTTTTATTCCCAAAGCCTTATATAATATCAAGAATGCTACCCAATATTTCTTTAAAGAAGAATAGTAACCATGATGGTATTTAGCAAAAAAACACTTGAACATCAAATATTATATCTAATATTATTGCCAATGAGGAATTGTACTAACAACAGCAAAGAGTAAAGTATTAGCAATCCATAAAAGATCTTTGCAAGGAAGGATATTATGCCAAGATAACCTTGTGGTGGAATGTTACAGGTACTTCTATGCAGGGTGTCTAAAAAGAGTGTGATATTGCAACAGGAGTTGGGATTGGTTAAAACTAAGAAAGGAAGATAGAATAAATGTTCCTATAAACATATATCCAGAAACAAATACATGTTGAGGTATGAGCCATTTTAGAAAAATGTGCAATATATGCACATTTTCGATAGGTTTGGCATACACCAATGTCTTTAAATGTCCCCATAGTCAGAAACCTAATGGATTGAGGTCCGAGGAACAGGGAGACTATGCTACTGGACCTCCTCGACCAATCTATTGTCCACTAAAGGTTTGGTTTAAATATTGTCGCACAATGCATACAAAATGGGGTGGTGTCCCGTCATGCATAAACCACATCATTGTCTTTCCACAAGCACAACTCTCCCAAAAGCACGGGTAACTCATCACGCCAGAATCCATGATACACAGCGTCTGTTAGTCTGTTAGGTAAAATGTATGGTCCTAGGAGTCTGTAACCCACAATTCCTGTCCACACTCTGGGATTAAAGCCATCCTGATACTTAAACCAAACATTTAATGGACAATGGACTGGTTGAGGAGCCCCAGCAGCATGGCCTCCGCAATTGCCGCACCTCAATCCATCGGATTTCTGGCTATGGGAACATTTAAAGACATTGGTGTACAGTGTTGCACATTTTTGTAAAATGGCTCGTGTCAACATGTATTTGTTTCTGAACATGTTTACAGGAATATTTATTCTAATTTTGACCAATCCCAACTCCTTTTGCAATATCAGACACCTTTTTTAAACACCCAGTATTTATAAGCAACATCTAGATATACAGGCTTTAATTTGCATTTTGCTACATAAGGTTATCAACAACATGGTAGATGCACTGATGTGGTGGTTGCAACACTATAACTTCACTTATATTTTTTTAAGTCGATACATGTTTCAAGAGCATTTACTTCTGGCAAACTTTTACTTAGGACTTTTTCAGTTCTAGAAGCTGTACCAATAGCATACCTCTGGAAAGGGGAGATCCTTGTACTGCTTTCTTTTCTCATTGAGGTACAGAACATAACCCGTTGCTGGAGCTTTTGGTGGACGCATCTCTGACAACTCTGGTTTTCGCTTCCGTCCTTTTGGCCATCCTCCCCGCTTCTTTTGCTATAATTTATAATACAATGATTAACAAGCTTATCCTAACCTGCTATATCAGAATGCTTACCTACTTAAGATATATGAATCAAAACCAACCAAGTCACAAAATTTTGAAAAGTGAGTTTTAATTATAAACTGATACTCTTTCTCTTCATAAACTAATATACATCAAATCTGGCCAAGACAACATATTACACGTCATTGAATTTAGAGTTCTGCAACAGAATGGGCCAAGTCATGCAGGAAGTGCATTCAAAACTGGCCAATAACATCCCACTTCGGCATTTTTGCTTTGAAATCTTATTATCGCCGACTCAACAAACTACCTCTATATCCAGCTCTAAATGGACATGCAGGCGGTGACATTGATGATACATGGAATGAAGGTGGAGCACCGGTGGAATGAGATGGCAGAGGAAACTGGCCCCAGCGCTGCTTCGTCCACCACAAATCCCACATGCAGCTGCCTGAGATCGAACCCAGATCACTTTGGTGAGAAGCGAAAGATCTAACCACTCGGCTATAGCGCTGCCAGCAAAGTAGGACTGAGGTGTGTAAAATTGTATCTATCAAAGTGCCATTGTTTTAGCAGAGGATTCGTATTATTTTTCATGCCAAATCTCCCCTGTATTATAGCTTAAAGTGAAAGGAAAAAAACTAGTGTTTTTTTTAATTTTCTTATGTTCTTACTAAATTTTGTTCTACTTCAATATTATACTGCATTTTTTCTAATTAATGAATAAATTGTTTTTTATTGATGTTGGGTACCGATTGAAATAAGTATTTCTTATTTGAAAAATTTAGAATTAAAAAACTGTCTGCCTGCAACAAAACCGGCCAAGTTGAAACTTAAAATTTTGAGAAAATGTAGTCAATTATTAATATGATTTTCCATATTAATACAACATGAGCCCATCATATGGAGCCTAATAGAAGTGAAACAAAAATATTACTAACTTTCATTGGTTTGTCTGCAGAAGTTTTTAATGATGAAAAAATTTTGTGACTTGGCCGGTTTTGATACTAGAGGACTTATATGTATTGCTTATAAATATTATCTAATTTTCATTAAGACTTATTCTAAGCTTTCCCTCACTCTGTGGACATCACACGGCAGTCAGCAGATATACAGAGACTCCATCACCCACACACAAAACATTGCAGTTGTTTGACCTCACAACAGCATGATGAGTGAACAGCTGATTTACAAAACAAATATCTAGTTTGCTTTGTTTCTTCTCCAGGCTTAAAAATGTACAAGTTTTAAATATTGCTAATTAAGCTACAAGTATTATCAGTATGCAGTTCATTCCTGTGCATATAAATTTATGAGTTTGAAGTGATAATTAAGTAACTAGATTTGTTGGTGATTGTGCAGTTTTCCATATTGTCTCAAAACTATTACACATCACCACAAAGGACTTTTATGTATCATACATACATGATAAAGTCTCACATGAAAGTTAGACGGTAATTTAAAACACAATTTCCCAGTTTCATTATTCCAAACTGAGAAATCATGTAAACAATGGAGTGGTATCCATTTTGAATAGAAAGTGAAGAGTAAAAAGGCAGTCGTTACTGAGAAGAAACTGGATGAAATTAGAACGCTCTTCTACCTTTAAATAATTACGTAGACTTTTATACAAAATAACTACTAATTATAATAAAGAACCGTAAGAAGACTTACAATGGTTAAACCAATGCACCAAGATCTCTCCAACTCTGGGGTTCATTTCCTAAACTTTTGGGCTTAAATTTTACATATCTTTGAATCCTTTGTTTTTCAGCATCAGTTATATTGCCTACTTTTATTCTTCTTGTAAGTACTGCATTGCTCCATGTAGAATAGTATGCATTATATTATTTATAAAATATGAAATAAACCACATATTCAGGTGCTCTATCATAGTTCCTCCCTCTTTTCTTTTTTTGCACAGAGTAATATTTGCCTACATTGTTTTTCCTCATATAATACTTTGCCCATCCATCAACACACAAACCTTTTTTTTTTTATTCTTTATAAACATTCAAAGTAAAGAACATCTCAATTTATATCGTATTTGAAAAATGGGTGGCAAATAAAGAACAATTCCACAAAAAGAAACAATGGTCCTGATTTGAGAGGTAGAATTGGAACTTAAAAATTCAATGCCACAGCTGGGATTTGAACCACAGACCCTCCACTTACCAGGCACGTGTTCTAACCATTAAGCTACTGTGACAACCTGCCAGAATGACATTGAATTCTCCAACCACTGAATTGCTGTGGCACTGAATTTTTCGATTCCAATTCTACCTTTCAAACATTGCCCGCACAAGGCTTGTGTGTTTAAAAACACCAACAGTAAGTTTGTTGGCATAAATTATATATAATTACCATCTGAAGGTTATTTAATACTGGAACATACAGTACTTACAATAGTAAGTCACCATTGGGGTATTTATCTCTGATGTGAGACTGCCTTTGTGGTTTACCGGGAGAAATACGAATTGGTTGGAGAATTCAATGTCATTCTAGCAGGTTGTCACAGTTGCTTAATGGTTAGAGCACCTGCCTGATAAGCAGAGGGTCTGTGGTTCAAATCCAAGCTGTGGCATTGAATTTTTCTGTTCCACTTCTACTTCACAAACATTGCCCACACACGGCTTGTGTGTTTAAAAACACCAACAGCAAGTTTGTTGGCATAAATAGACAATGGTCCTGATATTTAGTGGACCAGAGTTATATGGAATGTCATCACAAATTATTACATTTTGTCCTGCTAATTTCATCAATAAAAAATATTAAGCTTTTAGTATGCAAAAATTCTTGTTTAGCACATATTACAACAGTTTAGTTAGTTAATGAAGGTCCCTAACACAAAAAAAAAATATTCCTGCCTGAGATGAGTTGAAAGCCAAACTGCAACTGTTAAAGAAGAATGATTATTTTTCATCACTAGAGTATTGCACTCTGCAATTATGATCGCAAGGTTGATTGACCTATGTTTTGAGCTACTGTCACATGCCATAAATTCTTCTTCTGATGAAATTTTCCTCTTCCCAAATCTGAAGAGAGGTCTTGCTGGACAGAGCCATCTCAAGATGAGATGGTAATTCATACAAACTCTTTACAGGGATGGAAAATAATTTTAAACTGAAGGTAGAAAGAAATTAAGTATCATTGGTAGATTTCTTTAGAGTTGAAACCTGAGTATGTCAAAAAGCAAACGTAAGTTGGATGAAAATCTTGTTTTCTTTCCTTCTTTCTTTAAGAACTTTCTGCAGAATCTTTGTAACTGTTTAATATAACTTAATTGGTTTTAGCATCTATTAATAATTAATATAGGAATATACCATAATAACATCATCCTACAATATAAATCCATGTGGCCTGTTAGGTCTCAAACAGGTATTTTTGTTATAGTGGTTTTTTTGGGTTTTTTTTTTTTTGGGGGGGGGGGGGGGGGGCATCCCAGCGAACTTTAGAACTTTACCCTTGAGGGCGATAACAAAGCATAGCTACATGTTAATACCGGGAGAGCAAAATACCTCCAAACAGGCTGCATTGTGTTTTGCTGTCTGTTTTCCAGTGCTTGTTGCCATCTGCTGATATCATAGAAATGTGTATTTGAAACCATACAACATTTTTAAAACTACTTTTAAAGGCTTTACTTACCAACTTAATGATAGGAGCTGCTGAAACTGGTCACCGTAGTCCAAACATACATTTTTGGCCTTTCTTTAGGAAACTATCCATCACTCGCCATAGTTCACGTCGAGAAATGCTGGCAATTTCCAGGTGGATATTTTGTTTTAATTCTTCCAGGGTATGAGGGTTTGTCTTGTACACTTTATGTCTTATATGTGAATAAAGTAAGCTTTGAGCAATGCATAATAGCATTGGGGTCAGAAGAGAACAAGAGATGACCAAGGTAAGATAGAAAAGCTACAGTGAGGAGCGAAACACCAGTAAGTGCAGTGGAGAAAGTAAAAATTGTTACAGGTGCACCATTAGCGAAGAAAGGTTTCACAGAGCTCTAATAAGCAATTTCTATCTCTAGGGTAACTTAAAACCCAAAGTGTACAAGACAAACCCACACACCTGGAAGAACTAAAATAAAATATTCACCAGGAAATTGCCAGCATTTCTAGACATGAACGATGGCGAGTAATGGATAGTTTCCTAAAGAAGTGCCAAAAATGCATGTGTGACCAGTTTCAGCATCTTCTTTCATAAAGTTGGCCAGTAAAGCCTTTAAAAGTAGTTTTAAAAATGTTGTATGGTTTTATCTGCACTTTTCTATGATAGCAGCAGACGGCAACAAGTGTGGAGGATGCTGACAGGCAAAACATCACACAGCCTGTTTTTTGCTCACCTGGTACATCATAACAGAACATTTTATTCTACTTATGTGCACATCAAAATATCACATGGCTAAAACCCCTATTTTCTCTAGTTCACATCTTCCTTCCATTTACAGTATTTTTTGCTCCCATACAGAAAAGACCAAAGACAGTTCCAACTATACTACACTTTTTATAATCTTTTATCCTTAAAGAATATACATCTAGACTATGTCTGAAGAATGAAAATTTTTTAGCGTCACAAGATGTATAGACTTTTACCTGACTAGATGTAGTAACTGTGCTTGCAGAAGTTGTGGCAACCACCGTTACAGTAGTAGGCGTTACCACTGGTGTGCTTTGTTCAGTCTGTTCTCTCTTTAACAGCGTAGGAGCTTTTGCCACTACACTGGCGCTCTGTGGTACGGCAACCTGTGTCACAGTATTTGCCCTTCCTTCTTTCAACTCATTCTCAATTATGTCTACCTGCAGTGGAAGAAAAATCTCTTCCTCTTCCAGATGTTCAACCTCTTGCTTGAATGTCTCTGGCTAAAAGGAAAAGGAGCCTTAATTGAAATGAATGTATACTATATAAGCAAGTGCCTTTCCCGTTACTGCAGAGCTAATGTTAGGAATACTATGGCATGGCATGTGATTCGGCATATTTATCAGTTAATAAAAGTAGCTAATGAAATTATTCCAGAAAGACTATTAGCTAGGTTTATCTCTTCTGGGCTTGTAAGCCGTGGTCTAGAAGGCATTGAAGATACCGACGTTTCACCAAGCATCTTCAGGGTAAGATGACTCGTCTGTGCTGGTCAGAGTTCAAATGTGGAAGCAATGAGCATTGGCACTCTTATATAGTGGGGTGGACAGGGCTTGTTGTGCTGGCTAAGGTGGTGATTGGCTCGCATCAGTTGGCAGGCCAGGTGTAGGCGGGGTTTTATTACAGGTGTTGTGTATGTCTGAAATAAAACCACGGCTACACCCGGCCGACCAACCGATGCGAGCCAATCACCACCTCAGCCAGCCACTAAGCCTTGCCCACCCCCACTATATAAGAGCGGCAACGGTTATTGCTCTCGCATTTGAACTCTGACCAGCACAGACGAGTCATCTTACCCTGAAGATGCCAAGCGTAGTACTCGGTGAAATGTCGGTATCTTCAATGGCTTCTAGATCATGGCCTGCAAGCCCAGAATAGATAAACCTAGCTAATAGTCAGGACACCAGCCATGAAAGCCTAAGTTTATGAATTCCAGAAAGACTTTAATGATTAAACTTTTCATAACAAAGATAATAAATATGTACTCTTTCACAATTCTGAGACTTCTGAAAACAAAAGGTAACAATTGTAAGTTGTAGAAAAATGCTAAATGTGGCATACAACACATATATCAAGCCCGTCTTAAAATACCGTGGTGATGCATTACGACGGTCATCGTCATCCAGAAAGTAAGGAACGATTGGGCATGATTGAATCAAAATAAAAGGTATCAGCACCAAACTTTATTTATAAACTTACAGGTTTTTACACTACTTTTCTGTATAATCACCATACTTGTCAAGACATTTATTGTAATGTGGGACTGGTTTTCCAATACCATTGTTGTATTCATTTGCCGCCAAAGATTTAAGCCAGGCTGTCCTACTTGCTTGAGTTCCTCATTGTTTGCAAACGGTTTTCCACCCAACATTTTTTTAAGTTTTGGGAATAAGTGATAATCATGTGGTGCCAAGTCGGGGCTGTAAGCAGGATGACCAAACATTTTCCATTTTAGGTGCTGAAGTTCATGCTGATTCATGAGGCTGGGCTTTGTCATGGATCAAGAACGCTTTCGACAACAGCATTTCACATTGTTTGTTTTGAATTGCATGTTGAAGCCGTTGAAGAGTTTTGCAATAGCCTTCTAAGTTTATTGTTGCTCCATTGCCATGACTTTCCGGGTGTTCAAATTTGGTTTTTCCTTCTTGGGTTCTGTGGGCAAATTTGTGTGATGCCACTCTGTTGTATGCCGCTTGTTTTCTGGAGTCTTATACGAAACCCAAGTTTCATCTCCAGTAACAATGCGGTCAAGAAAATCATCACCCTCTTTGTCACACTGTGTCAAAAATTCAAGGGCTGCTCCCATCCAATTCACCTTGTGGCCATCATTGAAGATTTTTGCCACCCACCGAGCACACTTTTCTTGTAAGCAAGGTGTGTGTCACTATTTCATGCAGGAGCTAACGTGATATTTGTGTCATCAACTTTTTTCTTACGTTCTTCCGTAACAAGTGATGGCTTCCCACTCTGATATTCATGCAAGCTGGTCCTTCCTTCATTGAACATAATACACAATTTCCTTACTGATGACTCGTTAATTGCACTTTCACGGTAAACATTCTTTATTTGCCTATAAATGTCAATAAACTTAACATTTTGAGTGTTCAGAAAATGAATGACACTTTGTACTTCACATTTAGCAGGATTTTCAATTGGCGACGCCACTTCAAATCGCTGCAAAAACAATTAGCTTGACCACGCAGCAATGAAACTCGGCTCACATAGAAGACAAGGAATAAGCTACTTGCCGTTAAGGCAATCACAGTGGTGGGGGATCTGCACAGAACACAATGTGCATCCGTTCTTTACTTTCTGGATGACCCTCGTAATAAGAGCACCTAAGTCTTGTAAAAAAAGAATTAGAGAAAGCTCAAAACCAGGCATTATGCTTAATAACAGGTGCAATTAAAACCACCCCAATAGGAACACTTCTCTTTGCAACATCTAATAAGCCAATAAACCTCAAACCTGAAGAACAAGCTCTAATAACTCATGAAAAACTTATAAGAATTCCAAAGTTTAATAAACTAAACAAACATCAGGATTTTTAATATACACTAAAAATCCAAAAAGGCTTTGTGCAAGAAGTAAAAAAGCTAAAAGGAAAACTACACATATCTTAAGAGGTAGAACTGGAACTTAAAAATTCAATGCCACAACTGGGATTTGAACCACAGACCTTCCGCTTGCCGGGCGGACGCTCTACCACTGTGTGTTTAAAAACACCAACAGTAAGTTTGTTGGCATAAATAAATAATAACTACACATATCTATTACAAAAGAAAATCTATTACATCCCATTAATCCAATAGAAAGCTTGGAAATAGAAAATAATTTAGACCTCTGTGAAATCTTCAAGAAACAAACAACAAATCCAGATATTGCAAAAATGATAGCATCAGAAACACTGCAAATTAAATATCCTTAAGAAGAATGGACACACACACATATATATTAGGAATGGGTCCTCGATACTTGTGATACCTTGATAATTGCATGGTATCGACATCAAATGATACATTAGAAAATTTGCGGTACTTTTTCATTACTTTGGTGGTGATTCTGCAATTTTTATTTTATTTTAAAATCACAAAATATTAACTGCCATAAGTAGAACATCTTTAAGTGGTCGCAATGACCATGTAAACCGTTTGATCAAGCAACACTCGCCGTAAGTTCATCTTCAGATCAGTGTCCGAAGTGATATCCATTGTGAACAGTGTTATTTCTGAATTGGAAAAGCCGTCAGACAGCAGATAAGAAATTGCAACCTTTTGACAGTCATTGCTGGATGAAATGTTCGTGAGGTATATATCCACTGAAGGAAATTAAGTATGTTCCACTGCAACGCTGTTGGATCCCCGCTTCAAAGGGCAAGCTTTCCACACCCCCAGTGCTCTCAGTTGTGCTAAAGACCCACTGGTGGACCTTGCCAACCAAGAGGAATGTCCTGCATCCAAAAATGATCAGGTAACATTTATTTTAAATTTTTTTTTCAGATTTTCAGGTACCTGTGTAGGAATAGGCATGTAATATGGACAAACTCATAAAAATCAATCGGTTCACAAACTTTTCTTTATATTATTTTAATGTCACCTGATGCAAAACCAGAGAAATTGATAGGAATGTGGTACCTGTACAGTAACGTTATGCAAGAAAATAATTGTGTGTCAGATTCACTGCCAGTTAACAGTTCCCAACAAGAAATCACTGCATATCTCCATGATAGTTCTTTCTAGTGCTCTGGATTACTGGAAAACAAATTTAGAATTTCCAAAACTAAAAAAATAGCCATTAAATATTTGTGTAATTCACTTGCAACAGTTGTCTCTGAAAGGCTATTTATGTGACAGAAAAAGAAGTAAATGACCCCAAAAGGGGTGAGAATGCTAGTAGTTTTTTAACAAAAACTTGTAATAAAGGTGGACTGCTTCAAAAATACATTTTGCTTTTAAATGTCTAATGTAGAGTTAAAAAATAAGTACACTGATGGTTTTAAATTGTCTCATTAAATATGTGCACCTAATTAATTAATTTCATTGGCATTACAGTTCTCCCAGCATTTTATTTTGTATTGAAACTAGAAGTAGACATGACAATATCGAGAAAAACTGGTATGGACCCATCCCTAATATATATAAATACAAAATATGCAGATGGCTCATTTGTAAGTGGTGACGATGATGATGGAGTTGGAGTAGGTGGTACATGTCACTTCTTCTCCTTTTACAAAATGTCGGAATAAAAACACTACAAATTTTGATGGAGAAATTGATGAAATCTACACTGCTCTAAAATATCTAGAGTGGCAATCCAAGCAATAGCTTATAACTCAAGATCCAAAAACAGAAAAAATAAGGGAAATTTACTGTTTGGTTAAACAGATACAAAATTTAAGAACAAAATAAGGTACAACCAAAAGGACCACTGGAATGAGTTAAACTAATCATTAAGAAGAAAATGAACAATAGTTATAAAACTAAAATAACTAGAAACATATTAGATTCCAAAGGAGAAACATTCTTAAAAACTTGAACTCCTGAACTACCCCAAAAAAATGTGTGGATGCACACGTACACACACATACACAAAATTGTAAGGTATCTTGGTTTACATAATTAAACATGGTATTATTCTACTGATTTCAAGCAAATCAAATTTATGATTGTTGGACAATATGTATGAAACAGAAACCTAGGCTCCGAATTCAATATTTTTGGTATGAGAGATATTTTATTCAATAAACACCAGAATTCAATTTGACAATAGTACAGGCACAACGTCATGTGCATGTAACTTCATGCTAAAATGGCAATATGGCAGTGGAATTTCATTTGTCTTCACTTAAGTGCTAATGAAAGAAAACACAATTTCAAACCAACACAGATTTATAGACCTTTTTATGGTGTTGACGCCTGTTTGCACAATTTTATTAGTTTTTCATTATCTTTATGACCTTCAGGACTTTGCAAGTCCATCCAGATCAAATTCTCAAACATTAAGTTTATCCGACTATGCTATACTTGAATAACCGCACAAATAATAAGTCTTTTAGAGAATTTAATATTTAAAACGATGTCTACGTGCTCTTATGGAAAGAAGCCTTAAACCCTGATTTGAATATTATAAGAAATTAAAAAAAAAAAAACAGCTTTTTTTTTCTTTTTATAGAAGTAATTATGGAGCTGTCTACAGTTTGTTCACCAGCTCATGCTCCCTGGTAGGAATGCAGCCAGCCACTACATCAGTAAACAATTCCAGATAAACAGAGATATCGTGAGCAGCAGTTCTGCTTCTAATCGCGTTTACAATAATGTTGCCAAACTTGGAATGCATGTTCATGCCAGATTAAAGCAAACAAATCACTCAAAATAACACAATTTAAATGTTATTTTCAGTTCATGTAGTATATTTAGCTTATAAAGCGTAAACAATGTCTTTGACTACTCCACTGATCATTTTCTGCCTTTTCTATGTTTTTAAAAAAACACTGCCATTCTGTTTCGGTCTTGTGATATATCCTTGAGCGTTATAGTGTGCAATTCCTGTAAGAATAAGTCACCTATTGCATTTCTTTAAGTATTCATTTTACCTTGGCCCAAACCAGTCCTATGGAATTGAGATTACACATGTATGGGGGCAAGTAAATGACAGTGTGGCCCACCAAAACAAAAATAAGCAATAATAACATAACAATTGAGGAAGAATTCAGTCTAACAACTTCTCATTCCCTCCTGCAGGATCAAAGAATGAATATTAAAATTTCGCTCAGTTAATAGAGTAGTAATTGTTCCTGCAAGTACAGGTAATGAAAGTAATAGAAGAAGGGCAGTAATACCTTTAAGAGCCTCTTCAGGTTTGTATGTTTCAATCATCCTATACAGATCTGTTTTACACATAGAACTGTCACTCTGAACCCCTTTGTTCTACAACACAGTATCATAGCAGATTTCACAACACTCCTAGGTGGAGGATTATCTGCTTCTACATTACTTTTACCATTACTTCCCACATAGAACTGTCACTCTGAACCACTTTGTTCTGTAACACAGTATCATAGCAGATTTCACAACACTCCTAGGTGGAGGATTATCTGCTTCTACATTACTTTTACCATTACTTCCCACATAGAACTGTCACTCTGAACCCCTTTGTTCTGTAACACAGTATCATAGCAGATTTCACAACACTCCTAGGTGGAGGATTATCTGCTTCTACATTACTTTTACCATTACTTCCCACATAGAACTGTCACTCTGAACCACTTTGTTCTGTAACACAGTATCATAGCAGATTTCACAACACTCCTAGGTGGAGGATTATCTGCTCCTACATTACTTCTACCATTACTTCCCACATAGAACTGTCACTGTGAACCACTTTGTTCTGCAACACAGTATCATAGCAGATTTCACAACACTCCTAGGTGGAGGATTATCTGCTTCTACATTACTTTTACCATTACTTCCCACATAGAACTGTCACTGTGAACCACTTTGTTCTGCAACACAGTATCATAGCAGATTTCACAACACTCCTAGGTGGAGGATTATCTGCTTCTACATTACTTTTACCATTACTTCCCACATAGAACTGTCACTCTGAACCCCTTTGTTCTGCAACACAGTATCATAGCAGATTTCACAACACTCCTAGGTGGAGGATTATCTGCTTCTACATTACTTTTACCATTACTTCCCACATAGAACTGTCACTGTGAACCACTTTGTTCTGCAACACAGTATCATAGCAGATTTCACAACACTCCTAGGCGGAGGATTATCTGCTTCTACATTACTTTTACCATTACTTCCCACATAGAACTGTCACTGTGAACCACTTTGTTCTACAACACAGTATCATAGCAGATTTCACAACACTCCTAGGCGGAGGATTATCTGCTTCTACATTACTTTTACCATTACTTCCCACATAGAACTGTCACTATGAACCACTTTGTTCTACAACACAGTATCATAGCAGATTTCACAACACTCCTAGACGGAGGATTATCTGCTTCTACATTACTTTTACCATTACTTCCCACATAGAACTGTCACTCTGAACCCCTTTGTTCTGTAACACAGTATCATAGCAGATTTCACAACACTCCTAGACGGAGGATTATCTGCTTCTACATTACTTTTACCATTACTTCCCACATAGAACTGTCACTGTGAACCACTTTGTTCTACAACACAGTATCATAGCAGATTTCACAACACTCCTAGGTGGAGGATTATCTGCTTCTACATTACTTTTACCATTACTTCCCACATAGAACTGTCACTCTGAACCACTTTGTTCTACAACACAGTATCATAGCAGATTTCACAACACTCCTAGACGGAGGATTATCTGCTTCTACATTACTTTTACCATTACTTCCCACATAGAACTGTCACTGTGAACCACTTTGTTCTACAACACAGTATCATAGAAGATTTCACAACACTCCTAGACGGAGGATTATCTGCTTCTACATTACTTTTATCATTACTTCAACCACAAAACTAGTGACAAGTACGATTTTACAACTGAAATTAGCAGCAAGTAAACATAGTGCAAATAATATTGGAGGTAAGTTGGCAACATGAACAGCAGAACAATGATTATGCGGATGTTTACAAAACTAAGGTTACACTGCTTGGAATGTCTCTCCCCTGACCCTCATTCCCCTTAGACCATGAGGTGGTGAACAGACAGTATATATGACTATTAGAAATGTTTAGTTCTTCCGGGCTTGTAGGCCGTGGTCTAGAAAGCGTTGTAGATACCAACGTTTCACCAAGTACAGCTTCCACATTCAAACTCTGACCAGTGCAGACAGCGGATCGTGTTACCCTGATGATGCCAAGTGCAGTACTTGGCGAAACATTGGTATCTACAATGCCTTCTAGACCACGGCCTACAAGCCCAGAAGAACTAAACATTTCTAATAGTCAAGACACCGGCCGTGAAAGCCTAAGTATATAAGACAGTATATATGTTATTCAAATCATTATCCTGAATACAGAAAGTAGATACAAGACTATACTAACTGCACCGCAGCCTTGGACTGGGCAACTGTCACATTTACTGCACGGTTGATTCTCTGGCTAATGGCAAATGACACATTTTTATCAGTTCACTTCTTGCAATTCCATGGGACAGAAGTTTGCTGCTTGTTAAAAGGAAAATTGTTGTGCATTGGTGAAAAAGATGGTGAAGTACATCTTAAAACACCTCATTTTTACTTTCTCTACTGGTAAGTAGGGGAAGTATTGTATTCCACCCAAAAATTTGATGTCGAGATTTCACCGGAAATATGTTTTGAGGCCCCCTGAATCCAAAAAAAAAGAATTTTTAGAAAAAGGTCTGTGTGTGTGTCTGTCAGTCTGTGGACAGCATAGCTCAAAAACGAAAAGTCGGTTAAAAACCAAAGTTGGTATTTAAGTTTAATATCTTTCAAGGATGCGACACGAAGATTTTGAAGAAAATAGCCCCACCCTAAACTACCCTTTACATGGAAAATTTTTCGAAAATTTTGATTTTCTTGAAAATGGCTCTAACGATTTTGATTAAAATGTCATATGTTTGAGATATTTTTATGACAAATGAAATGTATATCTTGAATTTTCTGGCTATAGCCCCTGTAGTCGTATTTACTCTGGACGACTTTTGCATAAATGGTAAACCATTAGAGATAGACCAAATTATACTATACAAAAAATGTAGATCTTGCTAAAATACACAATTTATGTCTCAATAAATTTTCTTTTAGGGTGAACCATTTCAGAGATATTCCTTGTTATGTGTGTGAGTTTCGGAAAACAGAACTTTCGTGAAATGGATCATCGTTCATTTTTTATATGTTAAGTGTGCAAAGACAACAGAATCTCAAACATTTGACTATCTCACAAAGCCTACTGTATTCTAATATTCCCCTTGCACCTACAAGGAAATAACCAATAAGATAATTTGTACAAATGTTTATTTTAACTAACACGAAGAAGATATAGGAATAAGAGTTTGTAAGAATGGTTAGTACAAAAGTAGAGAAAGTCATGTGAGTGCAACACATCAGATTTTTTACATATGATCCACATATAAAAGTACTCCTCTGCAAGCATCACACAAATTCCAATGTAAGTCTTCACATATTTTAATTAAAAAATCTGATGTGTTGATCTCACATGACTTTCTCTCTCTTGTACTAACCATTCTTACAAACTCTTATTCCTATATCTTCTTCGTGTTAGTTCAGACAAACATTTGTACAAATTATCTTATTGCTTATTTCCTTGTAGGTGCAAGAGGAATATTAGAATACAGTAGGCTGTGAGCGATAGTCAAATGTTTTAAAGCTTTGAGATCCCGTTCTCTTTGCACGTTTAACATATAAAAAAATGAACAACAATGTTTCATTTCAGGAAAGTTTTAAGTTTTCCAAAACTGACACAAATAACAAGGAATGTATCCGAAATGGTTCACTCTACAATAAAATTTGTTTAGACATAAATTATGTGTTTTAGCGAGATCTGCATTTTTTGTATAGTAAGTTTTGTCTATCTCTTAAGGTTTAAGACTTATTCAAAAGTCACCCAGGGTAAACAGGACTACATGGGCTATAGCTAGAAAATTCGAAATATACATTTCAGTTGCCATACAAATATCTTAAACATATGGCAGTTTAATCAAAATCGTTAAGAGCCATTTTCAAGAAAATCAAAATTTTCGAAAAATTTTTCATGTAAAGGGTAGTTTGGTGTGGGGCTATCTTCTTCAAAATCTTCATGTCACATCCTTAAACTTAAATACCAACTTTGGTTTTTAACAGAGTTTTCTTTTTGAGTTATGCTGTCCACAGACTGACAGACACACACGGACCTTTTTCTAAAAATGCTTTTTTTGGATTCAGGGGGTCTCAAAACATATATTTCAGGTGAAATTTAAACATCAAAATTTTGGGTGGAATACAATACTTCTCCTACTTACCAGTAGAGAAAATAAAAATGCATAATCATTTATTATGTTAAGGGGAATGGGCAGTGTAAAAAGACAAGAATTGGCATTTTCTGTTTCTAACAGAAAAAAATTCAGATTCCTCCTGATTCAGAATATATATGGTTTATTGGGCATTTAAAACACTTAAGCCTTTAAAAGATAACACCCAAATTGACTGTGTATCTCTTTAAACATTAAGAGTGCCACGCCCATTTTTACTGAAACTTTTAATATCTCAAGTATTTTTAAAGATAATTATCTGCTGAAAAGACATCACAAGCTTTATCTAAGGAGACAAGGATCAAAAGATATCTACTTCCCTGGAATGCACTAACAAGAGACACACCTTTAGGTTAATTTTCAACTGCAATTATATCAAAAGTGCATTTTTTGGAGCAATATTCCTTTTTCTCAAAAATTATAAAAGCTACAAGGCTCAAATTGTATGAGAATCTATTACACACACTAAACTACTGCATTTGTCTCAAGAGTTTGGCCACGACCTTGTGGTTGACGCAAGTAATAACACACTGTTGTTTATTCCTCTCGCTCTGACGTTTTACGCAAAAGAGTGTTACTAATACATTATATTGCCCCATCAAACAGTGATCATACTTTCAATATTATCAAGAAACCCCCCACTCCACAGCACAATTGCGCGTTCAAGGGCAAAGACATTCTTCTGGGTAAATTACAGTAGTGTTATATTTTTAAGTGTACAATATGTTTTAAAAATTAAGGATATTACTTTAAAAATTTATTGAAAATTTTGTTTCATCTTCTTTACAGACAAATAAAAAGAAAGAGTGTGTCGTAAAGACACACAATAGAAGTTAAACTTTTGTATTACAGGGAAACATTTTAATTATTCATCAATCACTTTTGAATAGCTTAGATTGTGTTTATCATTCATTTATTTACATAAAATTACATACATATGTGTCACTGTGCATAATCTTCTTTGTTATTAAGAATGAAATTATCGGTTTATGATAACTAAAATAAGTATAACGAAAACTCTCGATTCTATATTTTCTAGGAACCATAAGAAAACTGCATCAATTGTTGTTCCATGATGTGTGGTTGATTCTGTTGGTAAATTGCTCATTCTCAATGATAGTTTCTCTTTTAGAAACTGAATCAATGGTTTTGCATCATCTGAAGCAAAATTGATATAGAAGTCTTCTCCCAGAATAATAGGAATTTCATCTAGCTTTACTCCAAGGTCTGCTGTATATGGTAATAAGTATAGGTGGACAAAGTTGTATATTTTAATGAAGAAAATAGATTTTAAGCAATAAAAGCACTAAACAATACTCAAAAAGCATTAGTTATACACATGTGTTTCAATGGATGCTCTGTTGACAACCAACAGCTGTACTCAGTGATTGCCATGCCACCTGAACGGAGTACACGCAACGAGAATGAAAGAAAGTGAGAAGAACGTATATCTCACTCTTCTCCGATACCCAAAGGCAAAGGAGATACTGCTCCCAGTCCAACTGACACAAAGTTCACTCCCACCACTTTTCGTCACACAAAAAGGTTGCAGATCACAATTTCTAAGTCCTCCCATCAGAAGTTTCACTTCAAAAAAAATTTTTGGAACCAGAAATATTATTGGCATCTTAATTTCCCTAGTTCAGTATCTTTTTAAAGTGAGCAAAAGTAATCTAGAAGTTTGTTAATTCTGTGACTTTGACAATGAAACAGCGATACATATACTTTACAATTGTAAAGCTATTGCTCACTATAGACTGTGGTATCCGAATAATCCCTTTCCTGCAACGGAAGAAGTTCAGGAAACTTCTAGGCTTCCTAAAGAGGATCAAGTTGAACATTATTAGAGTCAGCACAATAGATCTTCTAGGTCGCAGTGCAGGGAGGCTGGTTATGCCTAATTTACTCCATAAAATCTAACCTAACCTAATCCCTAGTTCAGTGGTATGAGGCAAATGGCAAATTTTTGCAGCTTATTCAGCACACTTTTCTTTTTAAGTTAACAACCTTTCACAGACAAATTACAAAACATATGATTACAAAAGTTTAAAGAGATATAAATGCATATATACAAATTCTACAGTATTTTTTTTCACATTGATCTCTAAATTACAGGCAGAAAAATTCACATTTTTAGACTTAGTTGCACGCCCAAGTAATGTTCACAATACCTACTCCCCTTAAATAAAATGAATAGGATTATGAAAAATGAGAATAGTATAAATCAATTTAAAGGTATTATTAAAAGGATCAAGAATTATTATTAAATATTCACTGATCTGACAGTCATGTTTTCTAGCCATGTGTAGTCTGTTTCAGAGCATGTGTGAGAGTACTTGCCTACTGTTTTACAGTGAAATTAAGTAATTCCGAGCAATAAGTTCACTCCATTGTGTGATAGTAACTTTGTTAACAGTTCCGCCGATGGCAGATGGCCACATGTACGTGGTAAGCTAAAATTTGAGTTACATACCCCTGGTTACAGTGCAGCTTGCAAGGTTTCAAGCTTACTGTTAATGTTGCATTGAGCTGTGTTTGTGGCAATGAAAATATTAAACGAGAAGAAAAAACAAGTTAACATGACAATGGAAATTAAATTGAATGTGTTACAGAGACCGGACAAAGGGGAACACATTAATATATATGTACCTTTGTTTCCTGTATTGTGCTACAATATGTATTTATGTAATTTACAATATTATGTTATGGGTTGTAATAACAGACCCCTTATTCCATAAAACTCAACAGTCTCTCAGTCCACATTAGATTGAGTTAATGGGATTCTACTGTACTAGAATTCTGCACAAATAGCAATTGCACCCATATCATCTCACCCAAGTTCAAGCACTTTCCTCCCCAACTACAGTTTTTCCAGTGGTTTTGTCATACTGCATTCATCAACCAAGATTTTGTATAACCACATTGTGGATAGACAAGGTTTTTACATGAGAAGGCATGTTTAACGCACACAACAGTCTCATTTGGGCTCAGGAAAATCCTTGAGCTATTAGAATTACATACCAACACTGGTTTGCAATAAATATCTGGCACTATGAATGACACGTTCACAGAGCCCTATTTTCGACCTCCACTTTTGACGGGCCAAATTTAGCTGCAGTTTTTGCAACATACTTTGCCAGAACTTCTGGAAGATGTCCCTGTTCCTTTAGGGATATATCACTTCCAAGGCAATGGGGTACCTGCCCATTATTCCGGTGATGTCAGGGATTTCCTAAGTGTAATGAATCCTGATAACTGGATCGGCAGCAGAGCGCCAATATCATGACCAGCTGCTCACCAGATCTAACCCCTTTGGCTTTTTTTTTCCTTTGGGGACATGTTCAGACTCATTCAGTGTACAAGATGCTGGTTGATAACGAAGAGAAAATAATGGCAAAGATGTTTGTAGCAATTGATGCTATTCATGATATGCCAGATACTTTTTAAAGATCTCTGCAATTAGTACTATGACTGATGCTCCAAAGTCCACAGTTGGTATTTCAAACATCTTTTATGAACACTTGTGCACTTATTAATTCTTGTTTTGTTCTTATTTTAGCTACGTTTGAAACCTTTTAATGGTGGTGAAAATTTGACCAATAATGGTAGTATTTGCCTGTGTTATTGACAAGAACATGCACTGTAGATTGGCTCGAAAAGCTTGACCTACTTCAGAGCACATGGATATAGTGCTATGTAATTAATCAACATTTACAAGAGAGATTGGTATTGTTGCTCGGCTACTCTTATTTCAAACTCTCCTAATGCCTTGTGTACCGATCTGTTCAGTGGAATTTTATCTAACTCGATGCCGTGTTTAAATAATATTAACGCCCTCTTACTTGATAACGAGACATTTACATTCCTAATAAGAAAATACTCCATTACAACCCCAGAACCATGCTTTAAAATCATTCTGTGTTATTCTGATTCAACCATATGTTTGATTCATTTCGTCATGGAAGTTTCTGCTCCATGTGCTTCTTGTAATGGTTACTAGCAGCTGATGAATTTTTATTTTCATTTTGTATAATAATATTGACAACCTTTATAAATTCTATTAAACACAAGTGTTCTTATTGATAAATCATGGATAACGAGATAGGCTACTGTGCGAACTGTAGTGACATATTCTCCCAGTTCAGCCATGACCACAATCGCCTAATACATCCATGTTCCAAACAACTAGAAAAATTGCTCGTTGAATTCATACAAATGATAGTTTTATCATGATGGTATACAGCGTTAGCCAGGTATCAAACTACCATTACTGCGTAACTCTTGTTCAAACCATAGCGTGTTATCTTGTTAGCCACATGATAAATGCTACCTGAGGTTTGTAGAGGGGCTGTAAATGTTTCATTAAGAGAAATGTTTTTTTTATTTCTGAAAGATTGTCTCAACAGGCTATGTTAGCCACGGAGTACTTCCCAGATGGAAGAAGGTTATATGCTACAAGGAATACCCAATGGAATTTGTACTCAAAAGGGTTTATCCCTATTACTCATAAGTTTATACCATAATTATGTACACTGGATGGAAGGGGCATTGACTTCCTCCAAAAGCAGACACACATTTCCTCTCTACTTCATTAAATACTTATAAACACGGGGGAAAAAAATTACTCTGACATGTTACATTCACAGAGCTCTCTCTATTCCTTCACTTATTTTTACACAGATTCTACAAACTATTCTTAAAAAATCTGATGTGTTGCACTCACATGACTTTCTCTACTCTTGTACTAACCATTCTTGCAAACTCTTATTCCTGTATCTTCTTCGTGTTAGTTGAGATAAACATTTGCACAAATATCTTGTTGCCCAAGTCCTTATAAGTACAAGGGGAATATTAGAATACAGTAGGCTTTGAGCAGTAGTCAGGTCTTTTAAAGCTTTGACATCCTGTTCTTGTTACACACTTAACATGTAAAAAAATGAACAATGTTCCATTTTGCGAAAGTTTTTTACGAGTTATTCAAAAGTCATCCAGAGTAATTAGGACTCCATAGACTACAGCCAGAAAACTCAAAATATACATTTGATTTGTCATACTAATATTTTAAACGTATGGCATTTTAACCAAAATAATTAGAGCCATTTTCAAGAAAATCAAAATTTTTAAAAAATTTTCCAAGTAAAGGGTAGTTTAGGATGGAGCTGTTTTCTTCAAACTCTTCGTGTCGCATCCTTAAAAGACATTAAACTTAAATATCAACTTTTGTTTTTAACCAACTTTTCATTTTTGAGCTATGTTGTAAATTATTTTTTTTGGGGGGTGGGGGATTCAGGGGGTCTCAAAACATTATTTCCGGTGAAAACTTAACATCAAATTTTTGGGTAGAATACAATACCTTCTCTACTTACCGCAGAGAAGGTAAAAAAGACTTATTTTTCTACACACTTTGTGTTAATTGAGATAAATTTTTGTCGAAGATTTCATTGCACGTTCATTGTAAGTCAAAGGGGTGCAGAGCTAGCCAAACTAATGGTCACATTTTAAAGCTGTGGCACCATACATAATTCCATACTCTATCACATTTTTGAAACCCTTGAATATAACCACAAATGTATAATGCCAAATTTATTAACATTTATAGCATTTTCTTCAGATTTCATTTCTTCATTTTAACTCTCTCATTAACTCTGGAGCAGAAAACAGAAATTAAGTGGATGATGGGATCAACGGAAACTGCAGCTTTGTTAACATGAGCTTCTTATGATTAAATGTTAAGAAACATTAACTTCCAATGCTATGTTGCAGCAAATTGCAGAACTACAAGTTTGATATGTAGATATCTCATTTATTACAGAAAAAGCAATGTCAAATGCTGCAATTGTCTATCATAAATGGACACCAGAGATAATCTACCTAGCACATTTACACATCTTCAGGTTTTCTATGAAGGCTTACTACTAAAACGCAGCAGCAACTTTGTACCATATTGCTGAGTTATTTAATTGTTTATAAGACTGCATTCCTCTCCCTCAATCATGCAGTTGCGGAAAATGATCAACACTGAGAGCATAATGGTTAACTTCATATTCCATTCTTGCAAACGTGATTAGTGACAGTTTACGTAGCATTATATATTCATTATTCCTAAGCATTACTCACAATGTTAAACGCAGAACAACAAACCAATAAGCAGCATTTGCTATAGAGCTGACGCTTACAGTTAAAATGTATTGCTATTTAATCCTTATGTAATAAGCTTTTGCAATATGACCCACATTAAAATTCTTCCTAAAATAAAATTATTAAAATAGAGAAAATAATAAAAAAGTATTCATTAATTTAAAGGTATTCTTCGAGGGATAAATTATAACCCCTCAAGTAAAATTAATGTAAAATATAATGAAGAGAATGGTTGGTTCCACTAAGAATATATGCATGACATACCTGAGGCACATCAGGTAAAACATTAAGCATAATATCCTCTGTGGTAAATGTCGGTAATACTCTATCTGAAGCCGATTTATCAACATTCTGCTGGATTAACAGCTGTGCGGCCACGTTTTGAAAATCCTCCACTGACAGGTTTAGACCTCCTACTCCAGATGTGAGGGCATCTTTCAGAGATAGGCACACTAATCTGTAAAAGAATAGTAGCACATATCACCAACTTCAGGTAGAACTACTGTATCTTTATGAATTCTAGCACCAGTTTACGATAAACATGAATCAGAAACCACATGCTCGAGTATATTTAAGGTTAATGTTTACACACCCTTTGTTAGTTTCCACCAAAATTCCGTTTTCCAGTAAATTGTTTGCTGCAGAGACAGTGTCAATTCTACTCTCTTCTTCCGGAGATAAATACGGCAACGAGACTGTAGAAACACTAAATTGCTGCGACGCATTATTTACATTACTGCTAAACAACAACCCACCTACTTCGTCTTCCATGACAGTTTAATGTGTGCGGTACGTTGTTACGTTTGGTAACCTTGGCCAGGTGGAGTTGTTGGTTTCAAGTTTATGGATTTTATACACAGAGGCCACCACTGGAATTTCGCCGTACCTAAGTGAATTAAGAGATGCCAGCACATTAACCTATAAGTACAAGGAAAGCAAAGGAAAAAAATGTGTTACACTCACGTGCTTTCTTTACTCTTGTACTAACTAAAAAAAAAAAAAAAATCTGATGTCTTGTACTCACATGACCTTCTCTACTCTTGTACTACTAAAAAAATCTGTTGTGTTGTACTCACATGACCTTCTCTACTCTTGTACAGACTATTGTTAACAAACGCTTATACCTCTATTTACTCAATCACGAGAAACATTTGCAAAAATTATGTTATTGCTAATTAGGTGCAAGCGGAATATGGGAACCGCAAATTATGATGGACACTACTGACTGAAATTCCGTTCTCTTTGTATGGCCATGGGCGTCGCGAAACGGGGGCAAGGAGGGGCCGTGCCCCCCCCCCCCCTTGGAAGTTGGTGAACTTAATGTGCAGCCAGTTACTGACTATTAGACTTATTATTTTAATTTTGATGTAAAGAGCAGTTTTTATTTAGCACAAATTAATACGGTTATCTGCAACAAATACTATAAATTTTGACAGTAAAATAATGATTTAATATTATATGATTACAAATTTCCAAAATGAGCCCCCCCCCCCTGGAAAAGGTCATCCACAATGAAGATGAGGTCATTCCCAGAAAATTCAAGATATACATTTCATTTTTCATGAAAATGTCTTAAGCATGTGGTATTTTAATAAACATCGTTTGAGCGGTTTTGATAAAATCGAAATTTTCAAAAAACATTCCATCTAAAAGGTCGTCTGGGCTGAGGGGATTTTCCTGAAAATCGTTGTTTCGCATCCTTGGAAGACGCTGAATATAAATGCCAGTTTTAATATTTAACCGGGTTTTCGGTTTCGAGTTATGCGCGCACGCACACACACACACACACACACGCACACACACACACACACACACACACACACACGTGCAAGTAAAAAGGGCTAAAAATATACAACTGACTAGCAAAATAACCTTGATGTGACACAGAACTACAGTCATTTATTGCGAACAAATGATCAGGAATGATTTATTAGGATCCCTTCCTCCATAATTCACTGCAATGTACATTTACATAATGTACAAATTGTCATTAAAATTTTCTAAAGCATTGATTTAGCGGCTTTTATATTTCACCCCAACTGTTAGTAATATTTTGATATAAATTACATATAAATGCGACGCAACGCCTTTTCTGTTCGGTTTATACTTCTTTTTATTATGTATGTAAATAAAGCTTACCTTGCACTTTCTTAAACCAGGAAGAGGTTAGAAAAAGACACTGTCTGTGTACGAAAGTATGAAAAAAGCGGTCAGAACATTGTTATATCTAAGGGAAGTCGGAGATGTGCAAAACACGGTCATGTAGGTACCGCACACGGTCACTCCGATATGACACTACGATGGAAGACGTTAATATAAAAGCGCGAGTGCAACCAGATAGCTTTCCGAACCGAACCGTGCTGCAGTCAAATACGAGTTATATCCCGTAATGGATTGAACCTCTGCAGTTGGAAATAAATATGCTCTATCATCATTGTCACTGTCATCATCACCACCACCACCACCATCACCATCATCATCATAATCATCATCACCACCACCATCACCATCATCATCACCATCATCATAATCATCATTATCATCATCATCACCACCACCATCACCATCACCATCATCATCATAATCATCATCATCATTATTATTGTTGTTGTTGTTCTTGTCGTTACTACTACTATCACCATTCTTCTTCTTTACCCGTTTACCCTCCCCTTATGTAGGACTTACAAGCCAGTGCCTTGGGTCAGGAAGACAATGAACCTATGGACCGGACAGAGTGAACACCTGGAAGCGGGTGGTCAGCCAAGCACCAGGAATGACAGTGAGAAGAGGATGATATGAAATCCAGGCGAAATCTATGATTGAGAAGAAATACCTGCACCACTGGGAGTTGCATATTTATTTAAGCTGTAGAAGATTCAACACAATCATAATTTTGAAGATCTGAAAGTCATGAATTCAGCATTACAGGGAGAAAAATATTCTAGAAAATTACCCTAGAACGTGCTGCATTAGCAACTAGGCTGTACGCCCCAATGACGTCATATTCCGTTGAAATACCTTTTTCTTCAATAGTTACATTGTAATAGGAAATCGTTGAGCCAGAAAATTTGGGTATGTGGAATTCCCCGTGTGTTTTTATGGATATCTTTGTTTATGTGAGCTTTTGTTTAAAAATTTCATAAATAAATCTCACAAAACTAAGAAAAACTTAAAATTTTGTGTGTAGGAACGGAAGGGGCACACCTCGATCACCCCCCCCCCTCCCCAGGGGTAAGGGATGAGGCGAAGTGAGACCGTAGACTTGTCAGAGAGCGAATCCAGAGACGCACAGAAGTCCTTAACTGTTACAGATATTGACACCTGGCGCACAATCGAAGTGTTTCCCCCCAATCAGGGAGAGAACGACCATAGCGGCTCCGGCGGCAACTTCCAGGAGGTGCCAGGAGAGGGTTTCCAGAGCGTAAGCATCTGTACTATCTGTCCGCATCCACCGGAACGTACGGCGCTACCAATCAAACCTGAAAGATGACAAGGGAAGGGGGGAAAAATCGGTGTAGAATAGAATCCACCCCAGCTTTCGCCTAGTGAGAAGGGAAAACCACAGTAAAACCCAAGTCAGAGTGGTCGGCCCCGGGGATAGAACCCGCGACCTACCGAATGTGAGCCACAGACTTATTGCCTGAGCAATGCCGTTCAGTTACTGCTGATAGTAATGGTGCAAATAACTGCACGTGAGTTTGAATGGAAAATAACATTCTACATTGAAGAAGGCAAAACAGCTGTTTAGTTATTTTATGTGTCAACCCCTCATTTAGACTTCTAGATGCAGTGAAATCCACGTATTTTGCTTCAAGAAGCTTGAAATGAGTATATGCCTTGAGATTTGTTAATTAAGTGGCTACAAAAAATTGTTAAAACCCAAATATCCGGCTTCACTTATTTCCCATCAAATAGTTCGTTTTTCCTATTATGGCTTCATAATAGCTCTGCAAGAAGCCGCCGAGTCGGTCTGGGTGGCTCAGTTGGTTAGACGCTGGCCTACCGATCCCAAGGTCGCGGGTTCAAACCCGGCCCAGGCCGATGGTTTTTAAGTGTGCTTAAAAACGACAGCTCCATGTCAGTAGATTTACTGTCATGTAAAAGAACTCCTGCGGGACAAAATTCCGGCACACCGGCGACGCTGATGTGATCCTGGCAATTGACAGCGTCGTTAAATAACAAATTTTTTTTTTTTTTTTTTTTTTTTTTTTTTTTTTTTTTTTTTTTTTTTTTTTTTTTTTTTTTTTTTTTTTTTTTTTTTTTTTTTGCAAGAAGCCGTTTCTACATTCATTTGGAATGTGCTCATTGCAGTAGAATTTGTCGAGATTTTGGAATATTGATCTTTGCTAATGGAATAATGGCAGAGAGCAATGCTCTGCAAATATCTCGATTGTGACGTAGCGGCTAGAATCAAGCTTATCGGGAAGTCGGTGCGGCGCCGGGCAGTGGGACAGATAAACAAAGATAAGTATACAGTACTATATACTATCGCCCACAACGTGAGTGCACTTAGAGCAGAGCGTCACTGTTCTATTGACAACCCTTCAAGGCTGGCACTCGGAAGGGAGTGAGGGGCAACACGATAATTCTGTACTTCCAATGTTCCCCCACTTGTTCACTGTTTGATTCCTCTTCCCACCGACCGTACTCATACTGTGGTTGACTAGTTTTGGGGTAGCGCTCTCGCCTAGCGTAAACATCGAGAGACAACCGGAATCTTCTGGAACTTCCCCTCTCCCCGACTCCAGAAAGTTCTAGAAGTCTCTGGAAATTTCCAGCGGCTATACACAAGCGAGCGCTCTTGTTCGCTGAGGAAGTAAATAAGCGAATAAATGCGTTTCTGCTGCGACAAAGTTGCAGACTTGTGATGAGTACAGCAAGTCTACTACTACAACAGGTTAGAAAGGTCTTGTGTTCGATTCCCCAGCGTGTGATACGTCTGGAAGAAGAGGCTACGTCGTATGCCCCATTATGCCGCTACGCCACAAAGTTAAGGGAAAATGAAAATTTGAACTAGGTCACTTAAACGAAACACCGCCTCCATAGCACAGTAGTAGCACGCCTGCCTCTGGCGCGGTACCGGGTTCGATCTCCGGTACCGGCGTGGGGATTTTCACCCACTGGGAGATCTGGCACGGGATGCACTCAGCCTCGTTGGGTGCCTCAGGGACCAATTGAGGAGCTACTTGAAAAAGAAGTAACGACACTAGATCGCGAAGACCGCATAACCGGCCGGGAGGGTTCAGGGCGCTCACTACATCCCACCCTCTAGTTCTGCACCCCACTCATGACGCCTGCAATGGGCAGAGGTGGGGAACGCAACACATTCACCATAAGTCGCGTATCCCACGACTGTCCAGGAGACCAGGAAATGAACAGTAAGCAATCTGCAGAATGACTATGGCATGTCTATATAACAAAAGAGTTCCTTCAAAAGCAAAAAATCAGAAAAAAATGCAACAGAAGCATATAGGATTTCTTAAAAATGAACAATAGACATTAAAAGTCACAAAATACAAAATAAAACTAGGTTAAATTGGTTTGTATTTAAGATAAATGAGTATATTAAACCCTACATTATCTGTGACGTCTCAGAGAAAAGGTATTTCATCATCTACAACTTGGCTGAAGGAAACTTTACCTCTTTTTATTTTACATTTATTTTCATGAGTTGAGACTTAAAAAGCCTTTTAAGTCAATCAGCATGATCCCGGAAATGCTCTATTTTCCTGGACGCATGCAGCGTTTTTACTCCTCCTCGACTGTAAAATCACGAAAGACCATTCCAATAAATACACACAATTGTCCAATATCGGAAATATTAGTGCTTTCATCAAACTGAAGTTAAAAATATTCACACAATTGTAGATCCTGGTATAATTGGGATTATAAGTTGTTCGAGATTTGTTGAATTCATCTAGCAAGAGTTTGGTGTGACAGTTGAAGTCCTTATATGGAACAAATGAGTGCAGATTTATCTTTATGATCTTCGAACAGATTCCGCGTCACTGATCATTGTTTCTTTAATTACTTCGCCATCACTGAAAGATTTTTTCCTTTTTAGCTAAACATAACAGACTTTGTAAGAGGCTATTGTCGCGTTACTATTCTGCTGAAGTGGTCTTGTAAACATGCACTTCTGTAATGGTAATTTAGATTTAAGTCCCTAACCTTGTTTTCGTAATTCGGAATTAACGCAAAATTCACTGTTGAAGTTCTTGTGATTTGTTGAAAAATGACGTTCTACATTGCTTTTCTTGGGAACAGATAGGTATACTACTTTTACACAGTAAGCACATGGGGTTTCCTCTGAATTCGATAAAACAATACTGCTCCTCCCAAATTGCCTTTTAGCCACATTGTGTTCAGAATAGCCACAACATAAGACACGTAACTGAACTTGCTCACAAGCTCTCAAGTCATATTGAAAGTTTGGTTCAAACACTGGCTCCCTTCCCTTGGTATACCTGCAAATAATGTACAAAAGAACAAATTATTATTTGCGCCATAGCTTTGTTAGGATGATAGTGACTTTGTCCCGAGTTGCCGACAAGTTCAGGTCTGAGGAAAGTGAAAATTCGGAAGGAGCTTGTCTCTTCCATCACGCCAGTTATGAGCAGGGTGTAGAAACACGGTTTGCGTGCACCTCTATTCATGCTTGGCTCTTCAATCTAGCACTGATTGGATAGAAGTAGTCGAATTTCCCCCAGCTTCCCCATAACACCACACACAGAGGGGTGAGTATGGGCGTCTCTTTTTAACATATCTCTTTCACTTTCTTTAGGCCAGAGACAAGATAAACACACAAGTGAGTCCGTCTGTCTTGTCTAGGGCAGAAAGTTTCAATGACACAGTTGCTTGAAATGATAAAAGCGCCGTTAGGGCAAGTACCCTGCTTTTAAGAGGAAAAAAATCTGATATGTTACGCTCATATGACTTTCTCTACTCTTCTACTAACAATTCTTACAAACTCTTATTCCTATATCTCCTTCGTGTTAGTTGAGATAAACATTTGTACAAATTATCTCATTGCTTATTTCCTCGTAGGTGCAAGGGGAATATTAGAATACAGCACGCTTTGATCATTAGCTAAACCTTTTAAAGCTTTGAGATCCCATTCTCTTTGCAGGCTTAACATATAAAAAAATGAACAACCATGTTCCATTTCACGAAAGTTTTGTTTTCCGAAAGTGACACAAATAACAAGGAATATCTCCGAAATGGTTTCCCCTACAACAAATTTACTTGGGCACAAATTGTGTGTTTTAGCAAGATCTACACTTTTTGTACAGTAAGATTTCGTGTATCTCTTACGATTTACGAGTTATTCAAAAGTCATCCTGAGTAAACAGGACTACATAGGCTATAGCCAGAAAATTCAAAATATACATTTCATTTGTCATGCAAATACCTTAAACATATGCCATTTTGATGAAAATCAAAATTTTCGATGGGGCTATTTTCTTCAAAATCTTCGTTTCGCATCCTTGAAAAACATTAAACTTAAATATGAACTTTGGTTTTTAACCGATTAAATATGCATTTCCATTAAATTCCTGTCTCTGGTATGCATTATTCACGAACTGCCGTAGACAATGTTATCGTTTAGTTCTGAGCACAAAGCCTTAAATTTCAAGGCAAACGGCCCCGTATGCAATTTTAAGCGGGTATTAACCGCATTATGCTCTTTCTCCCACATAGCTTACTATGTATTTCAACCAATGAGGCAACTTGTCTAATAGCTTTTTGCAGTAAAGCTTTTACCTTAGGTAAAAATACAAGTTAGAGCAGTAAACGCATTGTAAATTTGACCCTAAAACCCTTATTCTAGAACGCCAAGGAAAAAGAACATTAGTGATTCATTTGTTTTTCGTCTCCGGTGTTACGAAACATATTTCTCCAGGTATAAACAGGTGTTATCTGTCAACGCCTGATAGCATTTATCATTATTCCAGTGTTTTGAGGTCAGACGACAGAAAGCTGGGAGCCGACAGTGTTTGTCGTGATGTCATTTAGAATCCTTGTCGTCTGTGTACTGCTGGGAGTCGCCTTAGCGGCGGCTGAAGAGGAGGCGGCAATTTCCAGAAAAGCCAGAAGTAAGTAAGTCAAGCAGGGCAAGTAAGGAAACCACACATAGTAACATCTTAACTGTCGAGGGTTGTTTTTGGAAAACTAGCTTTTATACAGGAAGAAAATAAAATATTTATTTCAGAAAATGCTTGAACTAAATTTCATTGAGAATATTGTTACCCATAAATATTTGTTAACACTATTTTATTTACTTTCTCTACTGTGTATAGTAAGTAGGGGAGCTATTGTATTCCACCCAAAAATTCGATATCGATATTTCACCAGGAATATGCTTTGAGGCCCTCTGAACTCCCCAAAAACATTTTTAGAAAAAGCTCTCTGTATGTGTGTGTGTGTGTGTGTGTGTGTGTGTGTGTGTGTGTGTGTGTGTGTGTGTGTGAGTGTCTGTGGACAGCATAACTCAAAAACGAAAAGTCGGTTAAAAACCAAAGTAGGCATTGAAGTTTAATGTCTTTCAAGAATGCGACAGGAAAATTTTGAAGAAATTTCCCCACCCTAAAGTACCCTTTACATGGAAAATTTTTCGAAAATTTTCATTTTCTTGAAAATGCATAATGATCTTGATTAAAATGCCACATGCTTAAGATATTTGTATGACAAATGAAATGTATATTTTGAATTTTCTGGTGAGGACAGAGAACACTCTGGGCTAGAGAAAAATCCCTGACCTAGCCGGGAATACAAAGAGGGACCCCTTGCAGGTGCTCTCCGACTGAGTGTAATTTTAAATTGTCATAGAAACTATGCTTTTGAATACAATTTCATAAGATTTGACCACTTAATAAACCACAATAAGATCTTATTACTACCGATTTGGGATTTCTGAAAGTCCCGGATGTCGTTGCGATGACGCTGAACAAACAGTTGAGTGCCCAATATTGGATCGGTAGCGCGGTGTCTGCAAGGCGAGAACCAGCTGCGGGAAGAACTGGCTAATGCACCAGTGGTGTCATTCGTGGCCCCGAGTGACAATGCCATAGAGACAGCCAGTCGATGATTTTCTCTACTTTTGTGCTATTCTTACTTATTCCCATGTCTTCTTCGTGTTAGTTGAGATGAGCTTTTGTACAAATTATCTTATTGCTTATTTCCTTGTAGCTACAAGGGGAATATGGGAATGCATTAGGCTTTTGGTGATGGTCAAATCTTTTAAAACTTTCAAATTCCGTTCTCTTTGCACGATCAACATATAAAAATTGAATAACCATGTTCCATTTAACAGAAGTATAGCTTCTCTAAAACTCACACAAGTATCAAAGAATATCTCCGAAATGGTTCACTCTATAAAGAAATTTATTTAGATATAAATTGTGTGTTTTAGCAAGATCTACTTTTTTGTACAGTACGATTTTGCCTATCTCTTACGGTTTACCAGTTATGCAAAAGTCATCCAGAGTAAATAGTACTTCATGGGCTATAGCCAAAAAATTCAAAATATACATTTCATTTTAATCAAAATTGTTAGAGCCATTTTCAAGAAAATAAACATTTTACATATAAAGGACAATTTAGGGTGGAGTAATTTTTTCAAAATCTTCGTGTCCCATTCTTGAAAGACATTAAACTTAAATACCAACTTTCGTTTTTAACCGACTTTTTGTTTTTGAGTAATGCTGTCCACACACACACACACACACACACACACACACACACACACACACACACACACACACACACACACACACAAAAACACACACAGGGACCTTTCTCTAAAATGCCTTTTTTATTCAGGGGGTCTGAAAACATATATTTCCGATTATCTCGACATCCAATTTTTGGGTGGAATACAATACTTCCTGTACTTACCAGTAGATAAAATAAAAAAAAATTAAAGAAAGGCCGTGTGTGTGTGTGCGTGCGTGCGTGCGTGCGTGTGTGTGTTCATCCGCCTGCGACCCGCATAACTGAAAAACGAAAAGTCGGTTACTTTCCAATCTCTACAAATATTTATCTCAATTAACATGAAGAAGATCGAGGAGTTAAGTGTTTGTAAGAATGATTTGTACAAGAGTAGAGAAAGTCATCAGCACATCAAATGTTTATTTCTAGCGTTTGGATTGCTGAACTGGATGTTCGGCAACAACAACAATTGTGGAGGACCTGGGGACTGCCCCCCACACCATTGTAGTCGCGATGATGCAGTTCTGCTAGGGTGGTGTTGCGGATGTGCAGAATACGGGGGTAAGTATGTTGCATCTATGGAAAAGTATCTCTTGAATGTATAGCGCTTTAATTCTATGTATTAAGATGCCTCTGTTTTACTCCTGAAGCCTCAGCTGAGCAATGTACCTATTTGGAAAGTCGTTGGAATAAATGTGTCATTCGCAAGATCAAGTTGTTGAACAGTAAGAAACATAGTACTTTTAAATCTTATGTTCTATTAGTCAAGCTGAGAACGCCCGTTGTAGGAAATATCTTTGAAACATCGGTACTTTTTAATATAAAACAATGACACAAAATAGTATTCCCTTTCTTTCGTTACAAATAAGTCAAAGTTAGAGTAAATACGTAATGTATTCGCACATTTTGCAAATAAACAACAACGTCGTCGATTTAACCTTAGGTACGAAGCGTATTTTTAAACTACCAATAATTTTTTAAAAAATATCATTATTTTCCAAATGTTTGATTATTATCATTAATAACCTTACACCTTTAACTACTTCTACATTTAGTTATCACCTTATTTAGCCACTTACCGTAACGGGAAACCAATTCTTTGTAAGCCCTTATCAAACAATGATGTCGCCTGTGATACTGTATAAGCCAAGTCTGTGCTTCTTTCTTCAACATCATCGTGGTTGAGCTGTTTTCCATCAAGGTATTTCTTCAAATAAAGAAACAGATAAAAATCCCTTGGTGCCAAATCGGACTGTAAGGAGGATGGTCAAGTTTAGGTCGTGTGTGGCCGGGCATTGCCATTCATTGTTTCCCTATGAACTTTACACAATTGAGGACAAATGTTCACTAGCATGACATTTCTCTTGTTCGAAAAACGAATCACTGATCTGACTTCACAGTCGGCGGGTGGTTCGATTGTTATGAACATGGGAGAAAACAAAGTGACGGTCGCTCATAATTGCGTCTGGCTTCCCAATGAATCAAGGAAGACTGCGCAAACTCTGAATCTCGACTGCAGCGCTGCAGTGGCAAAATATTTAAACGGTACTTACTTTAAAAACACGCCTCATATTAGTTGACATAGACATCTGAATAGATAGAAAAGATGCGTGTTGAGAAGTACATAATATTTGTTTTCTGTGTTTCAGACCACGTGCCACTGACCTGTCCACCCGGGTTGGTGTGTCCGCCAAACATCGCTGCCATTTGCCATGATTACAATTACATGATGGATTGTTGTTGTTGATGTGCATACATATACTTAACTTTTTCACAAATATGAAGGCTGATAAGGTTTCTGCATTTCCAGAGAACCAGAAATTTTGTACATACTTATGACGTCATATTAAAAATAAGTGCAAGATAATTCTTCTTGTTCTGTCTCTACAAATTGCTGCTTGCATTTCCCAACAATGTACTATAGTTCCCATATACAGCTGTTCTCAGTCGGTAGTCTGTCTGTCTGTCAGCTTTTTTACTTTTTTTTCTGTAGCAATAACCGCTTTCGAAATAAACGTCGATATATTTTTGAATGTTCCCCTTTTGGAATATCGTAAAGTATCTTAAGTAATACTTGGTTGCTTTCGTATGGGTTCATTAGTAACAAAAACATATTGCTAAATTTGATATTATTTCTATTTAAATATTTATGGTGAATAAATACGAGAACGAGAATAGAAAATTACTCTTTGTAGTAATAGAGTGATATACAAGGGACGTAATGCAAGGAGCTAATTATGCAAATTTTGAGCATTATAATGATATGTAATATTATATTACGATAAATACAATTTCAGTCTACTTTACACTGCAGTTCTCAATTAAATTTTATTGAGGATATTTTCTTTCTCGACCTAGTTGCCAAATAAAAGTATCTAACAAATCACAAAAGAAGCCTGAAAATCCAATACGATACATCGCACGATTTTCGCTGCCAATTAAAACTTGGCATAATTATTTTCCCACAGATCATATTTCGTGCTGCGTTACTGATACGATAAACAGTTAAATAATTGAAAAATGAAGAAATTGTATTAGGCTTTCCTTGATATCGAGGGAGCAATTGATAAGCTATCTTCAGAATGGATAATCTTATGGGTTGGAAGGCACTTCTTGGAAGTGGATTAAAACCAGCTGGACAGCAGGAAGAATCTGACAATGGTCAGATATACGTCCAATAAAACAATGCAGGTGTTGCCATGCAGAGGGTGTCCGCAGGGCACCCAGGGATACATTGAAGAGATTGTCACTCATATCCAGGAGAAGTGCGTCTGAGGTTATGGCTAGGAATATGTGGATACGTGGGAACGCGGTGCAACAGAAACTTCTAGGCAAATCTCAAAAGCTGTTGTGCTGTTTACAAACAAAATAAATATGGAAGGATTCAGAACCATTCTTTAATGGTCACTTGTAACTCCAATGTTAAGTAAGCGGCTTTAACTTGAAATACACAGTTGCAGGAAAGAGAAAGCACGGGGACCTAAACCAGGTATTATGTTTTATCTTTAAGAAGTACTGGTAAGATCATGGTTGCCTAGTATGGTGGCCAAAGGTATGTCAGAAACTCTTAAATGCGCAGATCTCAGCCTGCCGATGTATTATTGAAGCAATGAAGGGTACCCCTACAGCTACAATGTAAACCTTTCTTAACTTGCCCCCTTTATATGTTTACATCAAAGGAAGAACAAGGCTGTGCGCATATTATAGGCTGAAAAAATTGGTAACTAGCATAAGGTCAAGCCTTTGGGGCACACCACAATCACAGAAACCCAGTCGTTGTGGGCGTTAGTTATATGCTTCCTAAACTATCCTTTAAGAAACCATTCAGAACCCAGCTTGAATAGGGTCAGGGTAAATAGAGGACTCATCTGTATAGACGGCTCAAAGATGAATAGTGGATATTCATGAGGAAGCTCAGAGAGCTGACATTTTTGTCCCTTTATATAGCAATACCACAATACTCAAGCTGAAGTTGAAACCTGTTGGAGAAAACCTCCAAAGGGGCTATAAAAATAGTAGCATATAGATTTTCACCGACAGCCAGGTTAATATTTTCACTTTATTTCGAGTTAAAGATGAATTTCTTAAAGAACTTCAGTTCACTTGAGCTAGAGATATCAGCTTTGAGGGGTTATAGTGCTTTTAAACATTAAATGATATACAACCTGTCACTTCAGTCTATCTCGGCTGAGTAAGTTGAACTAACAAACCCAGTTTGGGGTAACAATAGGGTGATTTCTCCACTACCCCTCCTAATTGACGCTGTCCCAAGCATTGATACTTTCTCAGAACTGGAGTGCAAAAAGACAGTTGACATATCACATATTGGGTCTTCTTTGGCTGTTATGAATGCCAGCAGCGTATTTTAGTATGAAACTGGATAGAGAAGAAGAACCTTGAGATTATATTATGTAGATTGCTTATATTTGGAGCTCATCAAGTAAGTAATTTAGTGCATGTGAGATGATGGCAAGTAGAGCAATGGCAGGAAGTGGAGTGTAGCCATTGTTCACTAGGTTAGCATGGTGCGATAACAGTCAAGGTGTACGGAAACTAGGTTTCTTTCCTTATCTTTGTCAGAAGACCTTCCTTCCACATTATAGCACATCACACCGAACCGTGACCAGTGGCGTATCTTCCTTTCTCTTGGTGCCAGAAATTGTGAAAGGAAAATAAACTTCTTTCTTTGTAAATTCCTTCAGTTGTATCCCTTATGAATCACTTTATACAGTTGGCTATCCGCACGTACTCATTACATTCCTTCTAATATCTGCTTCATAGAAGCATTACAAACAAAAATGCCAAATGGCATTTTGTTCTTTGATCAGCCGATTTCGAAAAAATAAATAGTTTTTTATCTAAATTGGATGCGTAATTCCACAAGAATATAAGAAGATAACAGTTTGTTACTTGTAAGATGCGTAGAGTCACTTATTTCTGACATTGCATCGGTAATAATTATGGGACATCACACAGGGTTTCGAAATAATTAATCACTCGACAACGTTACGTTGAAGTTGGTCAGGGAATTGAACCGGTTTATGGATGTAAGCAGATCGGTCGCTTGGAGGATCGTGTAATATTTTGGGAGCTAACCCTTGTGATTGGTCTACACTCGCACAGTAAACAGAGGACAAGGCCCGGTATGAGTTTGTAAGAATGATTAGTACAAGAGTAGAGAAAGTCATGTGAGTGCAACACATCTTATTGGCTTTATTGTGCAACATTTACAAAAACGATTTTGTGGTTTGTATATTCACAACTATTGCGTCTTCTGGAAGGACACTTTCCATTAGAAAGGAAAAATGAGATCTCATTAATGTGTTATTTTGAAGGAAAGTATAACTGTGCACAATAAGGTGCTGTAGGGATATCCGGGAAGCAAAGAGTGCTCTCAACACATGAACAACGTTTAGACAGACAGCAGTAAATTGATGGCCTGGAGCTAAGTGATGTGAAGAGCAGAAGGTGTTTGTTACTTCTGATGCCTAGTGTTGTTATATCTCACTCAGCTTTTCATCCAAGCTATTCTTCCTTTGTCATCAGTGCCATTACCTGTCAGACGATGTGATTATTGCTTCTTACATGATGACGGCATTCAAGCCGGAAGGGATTTGCAAGATACGTAGCACGCAAAAACCCTCACTGCGTATTTTAAATGGCAATTCTGAAAACTCTTACTTTAAACGGGTCAAAAGGCATTGGTTTAGATGTTTCTAATTGACTTCTGGACGGTCTAAATAACCCCAAATATATTAGTTATTCACATATTTTATTACACGTCATATGGTTACCTTTTACATAGATTGAGTTACTCTTGGGCTTGTGATCTACATATTTGTCAATTACTGCAATGAGAAAACGCAATATATCTATGATTGCAGTGCTTAAAGAACATTCCACTACAAGTCTAACCTAAATGGAAGCAATTCATGACCAGACAGATGTGGTATTTTTAATAACTTGTCCATAAATTTCGTTTGTGTCATTATGTCACAAAGTAAATATGAAGTGCGCGATTAGATTATGTATGCAGAATAAATCCTGTAGCACTTAGTAGCCTAATTTGAAGTCAATTGTAGCCAAACATTTGAGGTTAAGGCGTCACTTTGATACGAATGGCACTAGTAATGATATCAATACTTTCTTACCTGGTAGAGGAAGTAAAATATGGAATTGTTAACCATGTAATAATTACCAGATTTTGTTGAAAGTTTCCATTTAAGTTTCAAAAAGCTATGTGAGGCCCAGGTTCGATTCCAGGCTACCGCATGTGGGATTTGTGTTGACAAGACGGCAAAGGGGCGAGTTTCCTCCGGGTTTTCCGGTTTTCCCCGCCATCTCATTTCACCGGTGCTCCATCTTCATTCCATGTATCATCAGTATCACCGCCCACGGGCGTTAAACACTACCAAACAAAGCTATGTAATGTGGACATTTTACGCAATGTAAAATACTGACAGTAAAATCGTTTTAAATGATTTTAACCTGAATTGTGGTTATAGTGAGCATATACTGGGTGTCCCAAATAAACACTGACAACGGTTGAAGTATGTTGAAGTCAGATGAAGTCTGAGCACGAATATTCATCGGTGTAATACCAGTGCCTATTAAGAAGGTAATTAGCAACCAATCGCGGCAGTAATGACATTCCTAGTGAAAGGGTCAGTGAGACAAACTGGACATAGCAAAACACCATACATATTACCATAAACAAAACAACTCATACTAAAGGTCAACTGGTGACGTAATGAAGGTTATTATTATAGCAGACTTACAATGTGCCTGAACGATCCAAGTGACTCACCTCGACACGCCATCAGTGAAATATTGATAAAATCTCTCATTTGAGTCCCTTTCTGCAGTCAACGTAGTTCAATGTACAATATTCAAAAAAATCTTATGTGTTGCACTCACATGGTTTTCTCTACTCTTGTACTAATCATTCTTACAAACTCTTATTCCTATATCTCCTTCGTGTTAGTTGAGATAAACATTTGTACAAATTATCTTATTGCTTATTTCCTTGTAGGTACAAGGGGAATATGGCAATACAGTAGACTATGTGCGATAGTCAAATATTTTAAAGCTTTCAGATCCCGTTCTCTTTGCACACGTAACATATAAAGAATAAACAACGATGTTCCATTTCACGAAAGTTTTAGTTGTTACGAAACTGACACAAATGATAATGAATAACTCCAAAATGGTTCACTCTACAAAAAAATTTATTTAGATATAAATTGTGTGCTTTAGTGAGATCTACATTTCTTATACAGTAAGATTTTGTCTGATCTTAAGGTTTACCAGTTATTCAAAAGTGATTCAGAGTAAATAGGACTACATAGACTATAACCAGAAAATTCAAAATATATATTTCATTAGTCATACAAATATCTTAAAAATATGACATTTTAACCAAAATAGCTTCAGCCATTTTCAAGAAAATCAAGATTTTCGAAAAAGTTTCCATGTAAAGGGTAGTTTAGGGTGGGGCTATTTTCTTCAAAATGTTCGTGCCGCATCCTTGAAAGATATTAAACTTAAATATGAACTTTGGTTTTTAACCGAATTTTCGTTTTTGAGTTATGCTGTCCACAGACTGACACTGTGTACGAATGGTCTCATTATGTGTAGACTTGGCGAGTATGCAAAGTCCATACAAGATGCCTCCTAGACCAGACGGTCGTAAAGACAAACAGCATCGACCTAATGACACTGGGTACTTTCTGTTAAAAGGACATGCTGAAAGAATAAATAAACATGGAGTAATTCTCTATCCCTACCTCTAACTCTTAATGCATGTGCACATGGGCGTCGTGTGCTGACTATTAAACTATTATTTTAATTTTTATGTAAAGAACAATTTCTATTTAGCGCAAATTTATATGGTTATCCGCAACAAATACTATAACTTTTGACAACAAAATAATGAATTAATATTATCTGATTGCAAAATTCTAACATTTGCCCCCCCCCCCCCGTGATAAAAAGTTTGCCGACGTTCATGCGTGTGCAGTGACAAAACTATTTATTACAGGAGTCATTTTATGCCATAGACAAAGGCTGAGTTCATAATTACTTTCTTTATTGCTTACAGAAGATAAAAGTTCGAAGAGAAAGTATAAATGAAAGATAGTTGATAGTTTGACTGTTAGACGTTGCTTATTCTTGCATATATGTACCTAGCAAGGAAGTCAATGCAATGGGCCGGCAACCACAGAACATATTTCACTAAAGGGAAATTCCTGCTTTATAAAACAGAAGACTGCACTATTGCATTGTGTATGTATACGCAGACAGATGACGATCCATTGTGTATGCTTTAATATTAAGGGAAAACTTGAAGTTTCTTTACGATCATAAGCTTATTTTGCAGGTTATAAACCAAGATTTCCGAGCCAAATGTACCCCACGAGGTCTGTCTCGAATATCTACATGGTAAAGAGAAGAACATGAGTAAGACGTAAGTATGCGGGTTAAAAATAACCAAGAGGGTTATGAATAAAATAGTGGAAGAGTACGAATGAATAATTTATACCAATGAAAATAACGATGTTGGTTCCAAAGCAACCTCTGGTATGTCTATCACCATTTTCCAAGCACGAGGAAGACTTGGGTGACGTGAATCACAGATTAGATCATCCCGGTGTTCTACTGCAGAATCCGAATAAAAATTATCATCCAGGTTTGAGAAAAACGTAATCATTAGTGAACAAGAATGGCATTCCGACACTTTAATGACTATACAAGCTAATGCATCAAGATCCCTGTCCAAAGTACTTCACTATGATCTGTATAAGACTCAAGGACCCTTTGAAAAGTAGTCTATTGGTATGTAAGTGGTATTCCAAGCATTATGACGTTCCAACGTTCCGTTTCACAGAGATCACCCAGTTCGCACACTTAGGAGCTAACAAACAATTAACCTGCAGATGATTGATGCTTTCTATTATGTAGAGTACTTGTTTCTCTGTGCCGCATAATTATGTCTTACACCTTTTTAACTGTTCACGTACAAGTATGAGTGAGCCTGATGGTAAAGCACATTGCTGGTATCTGTTACCGCTTCATTTATTTATGTTTATTACAGGAATTTATGTTTACATACATGCATGACGAAAATACGAGAACTCATACTCTAAGAGCTTCCCTCTCAAGCACATTGATTGAACTTGTGGTTTATATTTTCAGTTTTCATGGTGATTGATTACGTAGGATTAAATCTAATTAATTAGTGTTTTGTAAAGGAATTAATTTCTGATTCTGTATTAGTGTCAATTAGTGCTGGATTCCTTCTTTGTCTTCGTCTACTAGCCAGCTGTTGCACAGGTGCACAGTGTGCGACTTTCCAATCTAGGCATCCAAAATTCAAGAATTAACTTTCTAAAGTAGGAATATGATGGTTTGGTATTTTATTGTAGACAGCCTAAAGCATTGCTCACTGCGAGCTCACTGAGTTAACACTTACGAATCATAAATAAATACACACTGTGCAGTAGAAAACAAATACTGAGCCATAATACACTTTGTGACTAAGTACAGGACAAAATAATAAAGCACACGTGATCACGTCAGCTCAATACTGCACTTTCAGGGCAGTGAAAAACAAGTCAATGGCATGATCTTGTGTACGTCAGCTGCTGTAATCGTGTTTCCGGCAGCGCAGCGGTTCTTATGTTTTGGGATCTCTCTGTATTACTCCGTGTTTCGCTTTTAAATTTCCAGTTTTCTTTATTTAAACACAGCTTAGAAAAATTGTTATAAAATGCTACTCTGGAATTTAATGTTTAAAAAAAAAGTTTCCTATACTGCAACAGGAGTTAGGATTGGTCAAAATTAGAATAAATGTTTCTGTAAAGATATGCCCGGAAACAAATACTTGTTAAGATATAAGCCATTTTAGAAAAAATTGCAATGTATGCACATTTTGGATAGGTCTGGCATACACCAATGTCTTTAAATGTGCCCATAGTCCGAAACCTAATGGATTGAGATACGTAATAGATGAATTGTTTTTCAGCGATTTATGGGATATACTCGTAGTTGGCGACACTGACTAAACAAAGGAAAGACCTAGTGATAATTTGCACAAAACAAAAGAATGGCCAGGTTATAATTTGTATATGATAATTTAAACATTTTAATCCATATTGTCTGGTTTCAAGAGAATATAGTTTCCCGAGATTCTGCGACTAAAAGTGGGTATGTTGAAGACAAGTTAGTTTCCATAAACGAAGTTATTCAAGGAGTTTATAGCGGACCATTGTCTCCTTTATCTTCTTGGCACGAATCCGCCCCACAGAGTAAGTAACATGCGGACACGTTAAATGATTTTAGCAGACTGGATACTCATAACTACTCATAAACAGTGTCGGCTCGTGCCTCATAAAGTAGGTGAATATGTTCACGTAAGTGTGCTGAAACACACTGAATGGCCACCATAAAACAGTCGTGAATGACACACCTACTAAGTCCATTCTATCTTTCAGAGCGGCAAACCTGTCGATAATGTCGTCATAAAAATAACAATTACCTTCTAAAGGTTATTTAATCCTGGGACATAAAGTAGTAAGTCACCATTGGGGTAATTGTCTCTGATGTGAGACTGCCTTTGTGGTTTATTGGGAGAAATATGAACTGGTTTGAGAATTCAATGTCATTCTGGCAGGTTGTCACAGTAGCTTAATGGTTAGAGCACCTGCCTGGTAAGCGGAGGGTCTGTGGTTCAACTCCCAGCTGTGACATTCTGTTTTTCAGTTCCAATTCTACCTCTCAATCAATAGAAATGTTCGCCAACGACGGGTCTTACTCCATCACGAGATTAATTTGCATTTGTAAACAAATTCTTCAACAATAGCATCTATATAGCAAATGGAACAAAGTTTCTGCAGACTTGCTGGTTGCAAATATTCTGAAATGCACCCAGTGAGTTGATTTTATATTTTTAGTGAACTTCGGAACATCAATTAGGAAACGAGGTTCTAGAAATCCCTGCGATTTAGACAAATTACACTCCCACGACTTCTGAGTAAAGGTTTTTGTTACACAAATACAATTTTGCGTAATTAATCTCATGTTTTCCTTGAAAAGTTCTCTGTTTTCTTCAAGATCGTCAGCCATTTTGTGTGTGTGTGTGTTTTTTCTTTTTTTTTTTTTTTCCAAAGTATTTAGTAGTGATTTACATTTTAAATGTCCCGCCGATTCATCATCATGCTTGTGAAGAGAACGGGTTGTAGATATTAACAAAGTCTGTGAATCCTTCTTTCTCCCACACACTATTCTTAATGGTAAAAAGCAAACAAGGCCAACAGAGATGCAATTGCAAATTACGCCTAACACGTAACCTCAAAAAGCTAGCAAACCAGGAACTTCTGAATATGCTATCTGTCTATCATAGTACAGCTTTAACTTCTACAGATCAAAGCACTTCCTGCAAATGTAGATGTCGATTACTTTTATATAAAAACTGCGTCAATAATCTGCTCTTAACCTTAAAATGAATCAACTTTGGAGCTAGACACTTGGTAATGAATACTTCATTGTTGCACGTGATATTACACCACATTTGAAATAATGTGTCTGTAAGTAGGCTCACTGTTGCGTACTTCCTCAATGGCATTAGAAAGTAACGGTGCCTAGATAAAATCTGTCTGATTGCATCAACTCCTATTATAACTGTTTTAATAATGATGATAATGCCCACGACCTTGCACATCTATGTGAGCTTACTACGAAAAAATATATAAATGTTTATTAATTTAATTCTGCACATGGAACACTAGGAGGCGTTTAACGTAGGTACCTTCCTGAGATATATTTATTTTCGGAGCAGAAGCATGTTCGTTAACATTACCCTACAAAGTACTTCACCCCCGAAGACACGTTCGGCACCTGTGATATCATTTCAAGCAGGCCTTAACGGTTTCCTGTGCTCTGTGCCGTCTATTTCAGGCATTGCCATACATTACTGCCTTGGTGGTGTAGACGGGGTGTCAAAAATAGGAAGCCGCAAAAACACTACCCTCAACATCCCTCAGTTGTGTTGCGGCCTAACGAGGAGAGAAGAGTATGCTGAATGGAAGGCAGATACAATATGTACCTTCATAGTTAACCGGGGATCCTAAGTTCAGAGGTTCCAGAGGCAGTTCCAGTCGAGCGGGGAGGCACAGAAATAATTTTTAAGCAGCTGGCTTCAAGTTAACAACACTGAAACTATTATCAACACAAAACACGAAACAACAATGGAAAAGCTTCACTGAAGGCAGACAAAACCGTCCTGGTGAGAGGCTGAGTGCTATTGTAAGCGCCAACTTACTGTACGAGGGTTGGGGGTGGATTGTTATATCCGAGATCAATCTGTCAAGTCCACTAACAATTCAACCTTATTCTCTTTCGCTCTGCAATGTCCTACATATGTCTTGTCGTTACTCTATGATACGCGTTATAATAAAAACAATTTTTCAGCTGTGGAAAGTTGAAACGAAATTAAATCGAGAACCAGCAGATTTCACGTATTTTATTCGTGGTTGAAGTTTCAACGGAATCATAATGTTTGTCCCATACGCCATATCTGACAAGAGCAATGTTGACTTGCAACACGCAGCTTGGGTCGCCATTCCAGTAGATGGTTCTTCATACTCAGATCACAAGATAAAAACGTCAGCTACGAAACCTTTCCCACGTCGTCAATGTGCGAAAATTATATGCATTATAAATTATCTTAATGTTTGCATAACCAAAATGTAGCGCTAGAAACCAGCTGGGATTTATGAGTTTGTAGCAGAAAACTGTCCAGGTTCTGATACAACTATACTTATTCAACCACACCACGATTTATACACTTCTATTCTATTCTATAAACATGGGTATAAAAACTGCTCAATTCCAGGTTTCCGTAATAACAATGAGAAACTAAAGAGTCGTAGAAATGTTTATCGGAGAATCCTCTTAAGGCGGCTGGTAAGTATGTCGCGGTCTTCAAACGCTACGGACTGTCGATAATCGATCACACACCAAAACACTTCTGTAAGATTGTAAAACATGAAGGAGAAAGATATGGATTCAAGAAATACATGCTCTTACACTAACTTAAATCCGGCACATATGTTGCCAAATTTTAACTCTCTTGTTTACATCTGAAATATTACTGTTGTGACTTGAATTCTAAGAATTCCTTTTGCCTTTCTAATTTTCGGAACTGAGCTACATGCATTTTTGCACGCCCTACGATAACTGAGGTTTGAGGTTCCACGAACGCTTGAGCTAATGACTTTCTTATTGACTTGATGTCATGTAACCTAATTGCCTTTTCTTCAACTATTAAGTTGCTTAGTTAATGACTACGTTCCTTACGAAAGTAGGAACTCATGCTTCTTGCATCTTGACTCGATAAGGAAATTATTTATTGTAATTATTTATGTTCTTATCATTTCTTTACAAAAATAAGAATTTTAACCGTGAATAATTCCGGAATCACACTATGCGAATTATTCGCAAATGAACATTGGTTGTGTGCAACCTTCACAGATTTCTGCTACAAACAAGTGAAATCATGTTCGTTTAGATTTAATCCAGCAAAAAGAGTTGCACACGTTACTAACCGTTCCCTTAGAAGATGAGATGAGATGTAGGGAGACCTCAAGCCTGGTAGAGGGCGGGGCAAGAGTATCGAAGCTTCGGGCAGCGGCGCACAGCTGCCTCAAGCGCAAGCAACCACACCACCTGTCCGCATCTACCTGAACCACCACACTGACAACCAACCTGAAAAACGACAAGGGATAGAAACGAGGAAGGGAAGAAAGAGAAGTAAGAGTGCGTAGTCGCCGAAGATCGAACCCGGAACCTCCCGGGTTGACAAACGTCGCGGAGTCAACTCCCTTGGTTCACTCTCTGTGTTTTCTGATCATAAATGAATTCATAATGGAGCAGATTAGGTTTCTCTGAACTTCAGTATCTACATATTTGTCAAGCAGACAGCAATCACAACTAAAATCTCCGTCATGCATTTTATTCAAACGCCTTTATAAAACTCACTCCTTATATACGACTCCGTCAAACTGCTTTTATAGGGCTTTAATTCAAATACTTCGCTGCCCCTTGTAGAATTTCTATGCATTGTCCAGCTATCAGGAATTTCTTCCGTGAGCTCAGAACGCTGTTCCTTCCTTATCTTGAGTATTTCCGGTTTCTAAAATTGTATTAGGTAAATAAATCGCAGAAAAACTTCGAACTGTAGCATTTCGAAATAGTGTCCTGGAAAAATCGGCAGTCTCTGAACGAACATAAACAAACACTCGTTAGGAAATAAATAGTTGTATTATTTCCCATTTCGTAGCACTGTGCACTATACAATACAGTATCTTGTTGTATGAAAATGATCCTGGCGAGACTCAAGGGCGACGCAGTGGCACTAAGTGATGAAGCGATTACCACCATCATGAGTTATGTAGTAGATGACCCGATAAATACTATTTTTATTTTATATAAAACAAATGAGCTCATTGTCACAGCAAGGAATGAAATTCTAGTTCACAACTTGATTTCTTGAGATTTTCTGTGGATTGAATGACCTGAAATATCCTAGTCTTCGAGGTAATGAATAGGGCTCGGATTTTTATTTGCGTCCTAATATGAACTTGAAAATGTTCTGGATATTTACGCTGCACCTAATATTTTACGTTTTATTGCACATAAAAATGCACATTTTTTTATTTTTTATGTGCCTAAATAAATATTTCCGGATACTCATAAATTACACAAAAATCGTGTAAAGGAAATCGTTTTAAAATAAGTTTTACATGTTTATATAAAATCACATAAAATCAGCATCAGAATTATTTGTTAACAAGTAACTATCTACTTATTTAGTGCTCAATTACACAGGCCAGATGACGCAATTTGTTATTCATTACTGGAAGAACTGATACCCCAGCTATAGTGTCCCATCTTTGGTGGAAAATATAAACATCCTGCTCACTGCGTAAGCATGCAAGATAAGGAAGGGAACTTCTCCACTGTCATATGCTTGAAATAAATAAGCACCTATTATCGCTTCACAGTCTGGCTAGTATATACACTGATACTTGATATAGTTATTTGTGTTTATATAGCCTTCTATGTGCGACCCCAATAACTCGACATACCAATAGCTCTACGCCTTTTTACTTTCTCTACTACGTAAGTAGTAGCATAACGATTTTGATTATTTGATTTGATTATTTATTATTTTTGGAAGATTGAAAAGTTTGTTGCTCTACCCGCCCCTTCGTGGTAAAGTAAACTTTCACTTACATATTTCTGGTTACAGTACCATTTCTGAGATTTCAGGCCTAATATTAGTGTTTATGCCAGTGAAAATGTCCAAAGAGCAGAAAAGACAAGTTAACACGACAATGGAAATTGAATATGATGTGCTAAAGATAGCAGACAAAGACGAGCATATTAACACGTAATAAATGTTAGGTTATGTTAATCTTTTGTTTCCTATATTGTGCATTTGTGCAATTTGCAGTGTCATGTTAGAGTTGTAAATACCAGATCCACTATTCCGTAAAACTGGACATTTCGACAACTGGATCCCCTCTCAATCCACATTGCGAATTTAGGGTACTTTTATTTAAATTGCCATTTCATTAATGAAATATTCTTGATAAGTATTCTCAAGCAGCCGAGCTTTCCTTATAAATTCACTCATTCACGTTTATTTCATAAGACATTTTATTATTTTTTCCATTTTCTTATCTTCTTAATGTTACATTTGTGAGATGTATGGAGAATCAGTTACACAAAATTAAACAAAATTCCTTCCAAATGAAGAGGCCTTCACAGGCTATTCATGGGAAATTGTAAATTATACTTGTCATGTAAATGTCTTAAACATGTGGTATTTTAATAAACATCGTGAGATCCATAACAGAACATTTTAAACTACCAAACATTTTTCCATGTGAAAAGTAGTTCGAAGGGAGCATACATATTCTTCAAAATGATTACGTCAGTCGTTGCAAGATGGTTATCGAACATTTCCTTTTAAAGTTAGGTCTCACACACAGAGAGAGAGTGAGAGAGTGAGAGAGGGGGGGGGGTACGTTTGTGGCTACTTCCTCCCACCTGCTGTAAGCAGGTGACACTGAAAGTAAAAATCTGATGTGTTGCACTCACATGACTTTCTCTACTCTTGTACTAAACATTCTTACAAACTCTTATTCCTATATCTTCTTCGTGTTAGTTGAGATAAACATTTATACAAATTATCTTATTGCTTATTTCGTTGTAGGTACAAGGGGAATATTAGAATACAGTAGACTTTGTGCAACTTTGAGATTCCGTTCTCTTTGCACACTTAACATATAAAAAAAATGAATAACGATGTTCCATTTGACAGAAATATAAGTTCTCCATAACTGGCACAAGTAATCTGAAATATCTCCGAAATGATTCACTCTACAAAAAAATGTATTCAGACATAAGTTGTGTATTTCAGCAAGATCTACATTTTTGTATAGTAAGATTTGGTCTATCTTTAACGGTTTATCAGTTATGCAAAAGCCTGTTAGGGTAAATACGACTATAGGGGCTATAGCCAGAAAATTCAAGATATAGGTTTCATTTGTCATAAAAATGTCTCAAAATTTGAAGCAACACAGTCATGATTGGTAGAATGTTTTTGTGTGTGTTATTGTCGAAAATAGTACGATATATTAAATGTGTAACAGTCACAAGTTGCAATATAAACGGACGTCCTCTGCTCAATAAGTAACTTCACGAGTTTGGATGAAGTGTAATTAAAAATTGATGAATCATGATAAACTGAGAGAGCTAGTAAAGGAAACTATAAGACTCCTCAAATGGTACAAAAGAAAGCTGAGAATTATACTGTCAGCTGACGTCAGAAGGGGAAACATTTGAACGGTTGTTTATATGGAATGCATATCTGTGGCACCAGTAGAAGTGCAATTGACTTATCTCTAGTGCTAAATATTGCCTGCCTATCACCGTGGCTGCTTCTTCTTCACTCCCCTTCCCTGCTACCCCTCCGCACCCCTCCCCTCCGTGCCGTGCGTTCCGATGCGTCACCCAGTGCAGTGCTCGGCGCGGAGAGTCATTGAAATCACCAGTAGGCACTAGGATCATGCGCTACGCGCCGGGTAGATGAGAACCGCCTTGCTCGTCCTGTGTTACGTCGTTCTACTGCTGTCGCGGGTAGACATGCACGTGGAGGAGCACCGTGTGGACGGCGAGAAGGCCTTGGAGACGGCCCGCAACATGCACCCTCACAGTAAGTACACCCCTCACTTACAAACTTCCGCACACCAACCCCATTGAAAAAAAACAACTTTTTATCCCAAACTATTCGTTAGGCATGTATAAATACGTTCCCAAAATTTTAGCTTTCAAAAATGCCTCAAACCGAAAAAAAATTCTAAAGTTCCGCAAAAAACTGAAAATTTTAGAGATAACGCTCACGAAAAACTACATTGAATAGTAGTTTCTGTACACTTCGCCTCTTCTCTCCTCCTCTATACTCTCCTTGTCCCTCACCTTTCTCGATTTGATCCCCGAACCTAAAAAACTAAGCTACACCTAACCTAACCTAACCCAACATAACCTAACCAAAGCTAAGCTAACATGGCGCTCCCAAACATTACCTGCCGTAACGTAAACAACGGGGAACACTCTAGACTAGTAACTTTTATACCGTTTCAATGCCATTTTGTTAATTTTTGACTGGGTTGGCCTGCGGAAGTTTGCCCAAGGAATGTTCAGATATCAGATATGTTTTGGCTGTATTTGTCCTTCAGAAGTATCTAGTGCTCCTTGGCATGATTGTATGTTTCGAATAAATTGCGTACAGAATAAAAATGCTTGGTTGTGCTAAAAATCTGCTTAGTCCTTGTCTTTGAAATCTGCAAGTAAAGTGAATCAAATAAGCAAACTGATGGCTGAATAATTGCTAAATAATTTTAGCAAAACATCCTCTTACTTCAAGAAAAAATCTGATGTGTTGCACTCACATGACTTTCTCTACTCTTGTACTAATCATTCTTACAAACTCTTATTCTCTTATCTTCGTGTTAGTTGAGATAAACATTTCAGAAATTATCTTATTGCTCGTTTTCTTGCACGTGCAACGGGGATGTGGGAATATAGTAGGCTATGAGCGCTCTTTTAAAACTTTCAAATTTCGTTTCTTTGCACGCCCAACATATGAAACATGAATAGCGATGTTCCATTTGACAGAAGTATAACTTCTCCAAGGAATATCTTCGAAATGGTTGACTCTACACAAAAACTTATCTGGACATAAATTGTGTGTTTTAGCGAGACGTACATTTTTTCTGCAGTAAGATTTTGTCTATCTCTTACGGTTTACGAGTTATTCAAAATCATCCAGAGTAAACAGGACTGCATAGGCTATAGCCAGAAAATTCAAGATATGCATTTCATTTGTCACCAAAATATCTCAAACATATGGCATTTTAATCAAAATCGTTAGAGCCATTTTAAACAAAATAAACATTTTCGAAAAATTTGCCATTTAAAAAGTAGTTTAGAGTGGAAGAATGTTCTTCAAAATCTTCGTGTTGCATCCTTGAAATACACTAAACTTAAATATCAGCTTTAGTTTTAACCGACTTTTAGTTCTTGAGTTATGCTGTCCACAGACTGACACACATACGCACGCACACACCCACACGTACACACAAACATACACACGGACCTTCTTCTAAAATGCTTTATTTTATTTAGGGAGCCTCAAAACATATTTCCGGTGAAATCTCGACATCGAATTTTTGGGTGGAATGCAATACTTACTCTAGTTAGCAGTAGAGAAAGTAATAACATTAGTTTAAGTGTATGACTTATTTATTAGAAATGGGAATAACTAGTGAATTTCATGGGTGAATTTGATATTTTTTGAAAATAATACTTATAACTATCCATACCAATGCATTTAAGGAACACTAAAACCAACTGTGCAAATGTTTAATTTAAAAAACTAAATTGCTTAATTAAAATGTTGCTGCACGCTATTTTCATCTTGTATAAGTAATGACCTCAAAGCTTTATTACAATTGATTGGTTGAATTGTTACAAAAAGCATAATTAGCATTGTTTTTCTATTGGCAATGGTCTTGGCGTTTCAGGAAAAGTTTCAAATTTCACTAGTGACGAACAGTTGTATTTCTAATGCTTATACCAAATTTCATTAGATAATGTTCGGAAGTTATAGTTAATTGTTTATATCCATGCATTCTCGTCCGCTTCAACTGCGAGATTGTTGTCCGTTGTGCAGCTTCTTCTCATGTGTGAAACAAGAACACTGCGATCACGGTGATCTTGGGCAGTGATTGGGAGTGATAATAACCCGTTTTTGTGCCCGAAACGGGTATAATGTGTAACTGGACAATGACAATGACAGACGTAATCACAGATTTAATACGGGATTCTCTCGTCAGCTGATATGCCCGTATACGCGTTACTGCGCGTGCGCCAAAACTCAGTTCACCAATATTACAACTTGTATTTAGTCCAGCCACCAAAATGTGTATAATAATGCGTTTCATAAATTGGTAATTTAGTAATTACGTGTTGCAAATGAATGTAGCTATACAAGCGAGAGTGTGAGATGTGCTATCTTTGATAGCATGTGGGTATTTTAAGAAAGTTATAGGGTTATTAAGAAGTTTCTCCGCACCGTGCAGGTGCCTATCGGGATCACGGTGATATCCTGCTAATCTACTATACTTTTCCTGAATTACATGCCTTAATCTATCAGATTTTTTATTTCGCAAAACGGTATAAATAACCATAGACTCGCGGCAGCCAGTGTTGCCACCGAAATTCCCGTGTCTAGAGAACCTTCGCTAAACTAGAACTGCGGAGCGACTTTTTGATAACCCTATAGCATAGCGTTAGCAACACTCAAAACTTTTTAGCTTAAGAATAAAGGGCTATGTACGAATATACAGATAAAATACTCGTACTTCTGTTGCGGAATTAAATTAGATAAGTATATTATAGGTTAAGTTATGCCAAGAAAAAGGGCTTGAACTACCACACCAAATTCACTACCTAATATGTATTATTTCAAAATCCTTGCCTTACAAAATTTAAAAATTAAAATCTTGTGTGTTCTATTTACATGCCTTTTTTCATCTATCATCGCTGATATTTACCCAGCTTCTAAAAACTTTTCTTACGGAAGGAAACTCGTATTTTTGAATAAATCTTTGCATAAGTAGATTCATTATTTACATACGTATTCTCCTACAGGTACAAGTGAATTATAGGAAACCTAATTTACTGGTAGAGTCCGGTGGTTAAAAGGAGTGGATATACTGTGGTGATGGAAAGCGTATATTACTTCTATAATACAGGGTGTCCCAAAATTAGACCGACAAATTTTGGGAGCTGATAGACAACATTATTTTAAACACTTTTTGCTAAGGAAAGTTTTCTGCTGCGGTGCTTCGTTTAAACGCTAGACGCGTTAATGTCATAGATTACTGCCTCCCGCTCAGTTTAAGTATTTACGTCAAAATCGACAATGTAAACTAGTATTGCGTTTGTTTTAGTAAGGCACACAGTCTTAATCCAAGAAAGAAACAGAGTACACATAAACAAAACACAAACATCTCATTGTTAACTGTTAATCACAGCTTTACCTATCAAAGTAAATGTTGGAACGCACGCCCATTGCAATTAACACAGAGTGCATCGGTGTGTCCTATTCTGCCGTACTCTCGCAAACACTCCAGCCATTTCTCTGGTTTAAACGTTTATCGGTCGAATTTTGGGACATTCTGTATAGTGAGAGTATTCACCAGTAACGATGAACAATCTTTTTAATATTTTAGACGTCTAAAAGTTACTAGCACGAATGCTTTCCTTTTCTTTTATATTCTTCCTGAATATCAACTGAGCAAATTTAACTGTGTCAAGTTGATAGCCGACTTTTCAACATCAATTTGTTTCTCAAATGTACCATCTTTGAGCTGATTAGGGATCAAAGTAATTTAATAATATTAAACTAAAAAAAAAATAAACCCCTAGCGCTACAGCCCAGGAAGGGCCTTGACTTACCGCCCAGCCGCTGCGTTCCCCACCTCTGCCCACTACAGGCGTCATGAGTGGGTTGCAGTACTGGAGGGTGGGACGTGGTTAGCGCCCTCTCGGCTAGTTATAGGGCTTCCACGACTGCAGTCGCTACTGCTGCATCAAGTACCTCCTCAATTTGCCGCTGCGGGACCTAATGAGACAGTGCACCTCGTGCCAGAACTCCCAGCGGGGTGAAAAGCGCCACTCCGGTACAAGGGATCGAACCCGGGTCCTCCGCGCTGCTACTGCACTATGGTCAGTTTGTTGTTACCCTATATTAATCGCCACATTTTGTTTGCTGTTCCTTGCATTTTAGCTGTTTAAGCTAGTAGTCTATTTTTAGTAGCATATTAAGACGCAGTGGTTATGGACAGGTTATCGGGAGGTCGGCGCCGGGCAGTCGGACACGAGACTGCCTGAATGTGAGGTAGACACCCTCTCCCCACGCCTCATACCCATGTCTTGCTTTTGTTCCGAGTGTGCAACAGTGCCTTAGGAGAATAGGAGATATACGGAGGTGGTTCGGCACTGAAGCTGTGATTGTTGTGCCTATGCCCTCAAGGGGGTTACACCAGGAGGAAGGATGAGAAGAGAGGAGACACCGGGCGGTCAGATCCACACTAGCAGAGATTCCTAAGTTTTACCGCGTTTTATGGAAGATTATCCTCCATAGCGTCCCAGGAAAACGACAGAAAAAAAACCTGTGTCAGCGAATTGAACCCACGACCTTCCGAAAGCGAGTCTCACACGTTACCGCGGAGCCATTTCGCTTGATACATAAGACCATACTATGCTGTATGCATAGAAACAGAAATCTAGAGGCGACTGATTCGCCTGATACAAGTGCTATTCACCTACCTTAAGGGATCCGAATAAATCACATCGGAAATATCCATTGCACAGAACTTGGACCGTTGATTCAGTCCTGTCACAGCGCTAGGGTTCACTAAAAAGGAATGAGGAAGACAAGGCAGAAGCCATATCCGTTAAGAGTGTGTACGTTATCTCAGATCGTACATCCTTCGCAGGATATCCACTTGGTCAACAACAAACAAGATATTTGCTCAATTCTATTGCCATTTGTATTTCGAAAATTCAATGTTAAATAAGAGCAATGGAAATTTAGTAGCAGTTTTCATCCCATACTGTCAATTGGGATTCAAGGTAAGACAGCGATGGGCTAGAAGCTTTTTTAAAAAATCTAATGTGTTGCACTCACATGACTTTCTCTACTCTTGTACTAACCATTATTATTATTTGCATGCTGAACTTGGGCAAGCTTCGGAGTTTATCCGAGTGGGACCAATCGCGTTTAGCTGACGCCGATGTGTTCAAGACATTCCAGAAAACATTAATGGCAACTTCTACCAGGGCAGTCCCAGATGTTGACAGATACCTATATGGGTTTAGTAGACCTCTAACGTGCTCGTTATTAAATTGTTGGGTAGAATGTCTACTCTAGGTAGATGATTGAAGAAAAAGAGCTAAGATTTACTATGACCTTGTCTGAGTATTGCTGCATTTAAAATTCTTCAGGCATGACAAGCGTTCGAAGTGTCGGCCATCGTATTATTGGAAATTGGCGTGCCAGTTTGTAGTTCATCAGGCACGCAGTTGTCCAAAATCACAATTTACTACAAAGTTTTGATGCACTAACATTCCAGGTACAACTAGATTTGCAATCGTGGAATCTGGAGACACTGTGGAATCGCCCTAGTTGAAGTACTTAGCGTTGTCTCCGCAGTGTTTCCTGGAGCGCAATCGATCCATCGCTCTGGCGCCACCTCAACACGTCTTCAATCGATAACAAGCTGAATTTGGAGCAACAGGTTGCAGCAAATGTCTCAGTATCAGCTTTCATACATTAATACCTTCGAAAAGAATTTTTAGGAATTTTTGAAGTTTAAATTTAAACTTAACAAAGTATCCCTGAACTAACTCTACAATGGATTGCCAAGCTTTCTGACTTTACAGTTTGGAGGTCCCGGGCTCGAAGTTCGGCAGACGTGATTTCTCTTATAGCGATCATTCCTTGTTGTGCAACTTCAAAAACGTAAAAGTAATGGAAAATTCAAACCTATAGCTGAGTTAGTGAGTTTTAAGGGCCCGTCAACAACGAGGCCATTTGGGTCCGTCAAAACTATAGCAAAGAATACGTCGGACATAGTTGTGGATTATTTTGCAGCAAAATTTACGTTTTTTTTATGTGGTAAGGTGGTCTATTTCGTATATTAGAGAGCGTTTTATAACATACAGATATATGCAAAAGGAATATAAAATTCATCCGCGCATATATATTAAATAGGTGGCATTTTAATAAAAATTCTTAAACCATTTTATAAGAAAATCAGCGACATCCAAACACTTTCCGTAATGGCTTAGCTAGGACTTCTTGAAAGCTTTCGTGTTGTATCACTGTAAAATTGATTTATTCCGTTCAAACATGTAATCCTGGGGGGAAAATTTCACATCTAAACGGAAACTCCTGGTTTAGCAGTATTAAGATTTGGAACTTGTGACAACTTGTTGCTGCCACTATACAACTGTATCGCGAATGGTGTCAACAGGGCGCTGTGCCGTGTTGGATTTAGACGAATTTGGTGTTCCAGACATGCCTCAGGATTTTGTCTTCTGGTCAGTAGCCCCAAAATGTATATTTCCGAGGAATACTTGATATCGAAATGTTGGCTGGAGTACAATACTTCCTCTACCTACCGCAGGTAGATGGTAGAAAAAGTATAACAAAAGTTTATGTGTTGCACTCACATGACTTTCTCTACTCTTGTACTAATCATTCTTGCAAACTCATATTGGTATATCTTCTTCGTGTTAGTTGAGATAAACTTTTGTAGGAATTATTGCTTATTTCCTTGTAGGTGCAAGGGGAATATGGGAATACTGTAGGGTTTGTTAGTCAAATCTTTTAAAGCTTTGAGATCCCATTCTGTTTGCACGCTTAACATATAAAAAATGAACAACGATGGTGCATTTGAGAAAGTTTTAAGTTTTCCGAAACTGACACAAATAACAAGGAATATCTCCGAAATGGTTCACTCTAAAAAAAAAAAAAAAAAAAAAAAAAAAAAAAAAAAAAAAAAAAAAAAAAAGGTCATCTAGAGTAAACAGGACTTCATAGGCTATAGTAAGAAAATTCAAAATATACGTTTCATTAGTCATACAAATATGTTAAACATATGGCATTTTAATCAAAATCGTTGGAGCAATTTTTTGACAAATTTTTCATATAAAGGTTAGTTTAGGGTGGAGCAATTTTTTTAAAAATCTTCGTGTCGTATCCTTGAAAGACATTAACCTTAAATACCAACTTTGGTTTTTAGCCGAGTTTTCGTTTTTGAGTTATGCTGTCCACAGCACACGGACCTTTTTCTAAAAATGCATTTTATGATTCAGGGGGCCTCAAAACATGTTTGCGGTGAAATCTCGACACCGAATTTTTGGGTGGAATACAATACTTTCTAGTAACAAGCTAACGTTAGCAAAATGACTTCTACGTAACGCTGTATAGCAATTTAAAAATGTCACGAAACAAAATTCTTGCTTTGTTCCCTCATTAGGTGTGGAAAATGTTACCATGCAAGTTGCAGATGCACCTGAGGACAAGCGAAGAACGCTTTTCGCAAGAACGATTTCACGAAGGGAGGGTAAGAAATTTGAAGGAAGCAGAATATAAAATTGCAAGAGCAGCTGGGAAGGTAACTTCCGGCGTGCACGTGGTTAGTAACCGTTTGCACTTCCGGCGGGTCCTGACACGCTAATTAACCAGAGACAGTTTCACTTTTTCCCTAACAATGCAGGTCTTCTTCCTTCCCATGGACGTTCACTCACTTCACTTTACCGTCGCTGACCGTTACAGAACTACTAGCCCAATTCTGTGTTGCTGGTTCTCATGTACTGCAGCTTTTTCCTGTTGTGTAATTTCTATCTTTTGTTTACATCTGCTTCCAGTTTTATTGTTTGTATATCTCGCCGTTCCAGAATGCAGAGTTTATACCGTTATCCTGCCAATGAGGACTATATATGTACAAGGCTAATGAAAATATTGACGTGTTGCATTCCTATTATTTTCTCTACTCACTCTTCTACAAAGATGTATCCTTCCAGATACACCTTCATTAAACAATCATTTATAATTTTGCCGTAGGTTTAAAGGATAATAATTTTCTTAGCACGCATACAAAAAAGAAATATTTGTAGTTGAAAGAAGTATAAACTCAACTAAACTCCGTGAAGCTACAACCGATAGGGGGCCAAGGCCTGGTAGCGCGACCGCTACGTCGTCCACCTCTGCCACTTTGGGCCTTGTGAGCGGAGTGCCAGACCGAGTCTCCTAACGGGAGAAAATCCCCACGCCGGTATCGGTAATCGAACCCAGAGCTGTGTACCACTGCGTTAAGAAGAGGACTGACTGGAAATAAGTGCACGAGTATCTAGAGTGGGAGATTGTCTCCAACATCGCCATTGCAAGATCCTATATAAAGTTTTGTGTTCAACGGAGCCTTCGCCTTCGAGACACGCCGTTGTACGCGCTTTAGCCAGTTAGCGAGAATGTCTTTAGTGCCACATAAAATAATGGTAATTCAGTGCGTTCTCCGAGTGAGGTTGTGCTGTGATTGCTGCTACTGCGAGAAATTAGAGAGGCCTTATGTTCGACTCCCCATTGGCCGCGTTACTCGCGAAGAAGAGTAAAATAACAGGAAAAATTGAACTAGATCATATTAGTGAAGTGGCAGTGCAAACTGGACAGTTACAATATTAAATCTTCCTTACTTTCGATATATTTATTATTGTAGGCATGTAACATAATCATATTTTATAGTTGAGCTGTACTATTTATAACTTACTTGGGTTTTTACTTCCTTTTAGTTTGTTAATACTGTCATCGCGGTAGCCGCGGAGAAATTAGCGCATACTGACCCGGCCCGGTACGGCCGGAACTCTTGTATGAATAATAACCATTGTGTGCCGTCCTTCTGTTCCTGAAGATACGTTTTGCCTGTTTCCAGCAGTTTCGCTCTCTGGGATGTTTGCTTTGTGTTCGGGTGGGTAGTTGTGTTTTGTTTTGTGTGTGCAACAGTGCCATAGGTGTAACGCTTTCACTAGTCGCAGAAGAAACAAATCAAGACTGTGTTTAACCTCAACTGGTGTTCTCTTTGTTACAATATTCACTTAAGATTTGATTCTTCCTACAGCTAAGAAACAGTTGCAACTTGAGCCTTTTGAAGGTCAATACCCAGGCGTGGATAATCGATCGCTACTTCGCTATCGAGGTTAAACGCTTACTACTGATACCGCCATGTGCAACAGCTGTAGTAAATATTAATTTTATTTTCGTGTAATTACCTACTATTATTCACAATCGAAAAAATTGTATGTAATACACAGGCGTGTGCTTTGGAGAATCTTGAGAGTGGAAAATATTTTATTTTATGTCGTCTTTTGAAACTCTTTCTTTTTCGTCAATATACTGTTACTTTATTTTCTAAGATGAACATCAAAGCGAGTAAGCCATGCGTTGCAGATTTTCTTACGAAAGCATTAGAAGTCGAGAGAGTTAAGAATGTCGAAACCCTGGGAACGACAGCAAAAACTTCCCACAGAAGAAAGCTTTTTCCCAACAGTTGATAAATGCGCACCTTATCGCTTACGTCACACAACCGTAGCATTGTCACCAATGTGATAGCCTCTTTTCTTGTGCCCTTGTCTTACTTTTAGCAAAACCGATGGAAAACCGTAACAAGCGCTGCTCTTGCAACAAATAAATATGCACTGTTTGATTTTCTTTCTTGAAACTCCCATTTCCCCAAATTTGGAGAAACAGCAAATATCGGACTGTAACTGAAAAAAATAAGTTTTCTGTGGAAATATGGGCCTATAGAAATGTATAATGACTCTAAAAAGGATATAACCTGATAGAGAAAAAAATTCTGCGTAGGATAATGTGTTCAAACCTGAAATTTATAACAACTCAATATTTACACTATGCTATTAGGAACCAGGCAACAGCGCGAAGGTAGAAAAGGACGAAGCTAATGGCAACTTGTATGCGCTAGATAGAGACAGATATATCCCATTTAACTCCATACTGTCATCTAAGGATGAGACTGGCTATAGTATATTCTAAGAGAATTGTCAGATTTACATTATAATAACGGTATAAATTAAACATATTACATACGGAATGTGAGCAAATTTGTATTAATAAACTAGATGGAAAGCTCTTTCAGTTTACAGCTGCCCCTCTGGATGACGAAAGCACGTGCCTCTATGTATATCGCATATTCTTGCATTGCATACAGCTTGTTCGACATCGTTAGTCAATCATGGGAATGGAAAGGAAACGCAATGGGGAAGAATACGCGTTAGCGGGGCAAGGTTATAAGAAACAGGGCTTGACTAATGAACACCTAATTTTTCCACTTTTATCTTTTGGTGTCACTGTTCTCCTGTGCTGCTTATCCTTAGGAATGAAAGTTTGCAGAATGTTATGATGCAGCCAGAGTCAGTACACAGCTTATAAAACTGCTGCTCTCTTTATTAACAATGTTTATTTCTCCTTTCTTCTCTGCTCTCATAGAGTATGAATCACACAGCTTCATCGTCCCCAACATGTGCAAGACGAAGGTTTAGACCCGGTATTATGAAGCACGTTCACATTCCCGACTAGGTTTAAACTATAGATTAACATTTTCTTTCGTTTTATAAACCCTAACGGATTCACAGGGCAGTATTTGGGGAATTGCTATTATGATGAACTTGAAACATCATAATTACATCAAATTTGAAACCGGACACAAATCAACGAGAAGGTATAAACCGTTAAACTGTAGTATATTTTAATGTTGGATTGCTATTAAAATAATACATTTTTGAAAATCAAGCGGAAGGATAAAAGTTGGGATCATGTAATGCAATTAATCCACGTATCACGTAAACATCGGTCTCAAAAGCTTACATAAGCATTATTGTATTATGTTGAACAGAGAAAGTATCTTTAAACAAAATAGTACTTATCAACGAAATAGTACTATATGTTAATACATGAAATATCTTAAGGAACAGGAGCATATTGCATTTTGCTTCTGGCATTCCAATGTGGTAAATTGATAAATTGCCTTGCTGCTGTTAAGACCTGTACATCTACCTGAAGTAGATGTGTTGAATCTATCACTGATTTAACTTCTCTGCAGATGACACTCTCTTCTGTTGGGAATTGGGAATATGTTTAATCTTGCTCGGCACTCATGTCCTGTTTCCAGTCTGAAAATCGCTACTGCTTCTTTCCTTCACTTATTTGTATTGTTAGTCCATAACTCATGTATTTTACCCATTGCTTTGTTTTAATGAGTGGGGTAATTTCGCTCTGCCATGTTGTTTGAATTGTATTTATGTTTATCTTCTTGATTGTGTCGACTGTGAGTGGTTAATTTCCCAAGTGAACTGTAGTACCTTTTTGGCTGGAGTATCCACGATTTCATGACCTTCTACTCCAACATGGGCAGGAATACATTGTAATGTAATTGTTTTCTTTAAGTTTTTTTTTTTTTAAATTTACTTAATATATGTTTGATGTCTTGAATTCGAAGCGAGTAAACTTTGCTATTCGAAGATATAGCTTTATAGCAGCCAAATAATCTTTAAGTAGGACTGCCTTTTCAAACGATTTAATTCTATACATCAAATACTATTTCTGGATTTTCATCTCTCTTTGTGGGGTTGTCTTGAAGGGATAAGTTGACTGGAAGAGAAGTGTATTCTAGTGGATACAATATTATATTATTGCATCTCGTAAACATACGATCCTACAAACTTACATGGGCATTATTGTATTTCTATCATGATTGATCTGCAGTAAATAGAAAAACGGGTTTGGATAAACACTTTCTGTATATACAAATGAATCGCAGTAAGTAGTGTGAAGTAAGTATTCATACATGTAACAAACTTGGTTTACTACAAACAAAATGCGAAGCTAGTCACTGGATGCACTTACATTTCTACGAGCATCGTAACTGCAAAACTTATTTTTCGTGTGCTCGGTCACGTTAATTTAATGCTAAACTTTTACGCTTATATTTCATCCAATATGTCCTTATTTAAGAACATGTATCATTTTTCTAAGCTAGCAAAATCATTTAGTTACTGCAACAGTGTTACCAGCATTACATTTTAGTTACCAATGGCATTTAGTTGTGTAAGATTGGCGATCGTTTGTTACTACCAACGTTATTTTTGATTATAAATGGTTGCCTATCACCTTAATTTAACATTACACCTACTTTTCATCATGAATGACCATAATTCCAGAATATTTAAATTGTTTTCTAAGCTGGCACGGATACCAACAGCAGTTTTGGTGTAAGAAGAAGAAAATTAGCGATCGTCTTTTCTCAGCATACCAACACCACTGCGTTGACTAAACTAACCACACGTTTATAAAACGGCGTCTGCGTTTAAACTTTTGGTTTAAACTAATCTTCCAGTCAAACAACGTTTATAATCCGGACCCTTGGTAGATTTGTTTGTATCCATCCAGTGTACCTCTGTGTGTTCCTGATGAGTGTCAGGTACACGTCGAAATGCGCACTTGGCAGAGGTTGTCTAGTACTGTTGATGTTGGACAGTCGAACGAAACTCCGAAAGGCAATGTCCTGGCCAGGTCCATCATGAGGCGAATATCTATGAGCAGGTGTTCAAAATCTAATCTTGCTGGAGACGACATGGAAGTAATGAAATCCACGTAACACTCATGGTGTCAGGTTTCTGCTGGATATCCTATACGGCATTAAGTAACCTTGATCACAGAGAGGATGAAGGGGAGAGAGTCTGTATCAATTGTTTAGCTTTAGCAGATCAAGATGGAGCTTGTCCAACAACTTCCGTTGTTCACAATTTTGCATTGTTTCTAACCAGGGTTACCGCCTTTTGAATTCGAATGACGATATTTATAGACGTTCTTCGTATGAACTAGCTGGAAAGTTCCATTTTATCAACAGCGAATTAATTATTATTGTATTAATCCACATCATCAACCGCTATTTGTACTAATTCCAGGTTAAATTTACTGCCGCGGGAGTTATAAGTGCTAAAGAGTTTCTCTGCAAAAAGTCTAGCTTTCCAGTCGTGGTTGCAACTGTCGTGTACTGAAGATGTGAAACAAAGCAATGGAGAAGAAATAATTACATACCAAAATGGGAAATAAGAAATGAAAGCATATTTTAGAAGCATGTACAATTACTGAAATTCAAGATTATAACCTATTTTAAGGGCGAACATAACCCCAGTTTCAAGATCCATGTGACCTAACCTATTATCCCAATCTTCTTGCAGTTTCACTGATCCACGCTTTGGACCTATTAATTTCTAGTTATGGGTAACGTAACGCTAGTAAACTATCCACAGAATATACGCTGCCTATAATAGTTTCTTACTTCCCTTTAGTGGCGAGGAATTAGCAGTAATTGATCCATGCATATTCCTAGCTTGAAATGAAATGTGCACAAAACTACACAAAATTAAAATGTTTATTTTATTCTGTTGCAACGAAGTTCAGCATTATGGCTGGAGCCCTGTTGAACAGAGTAAAGGATGAAGTAGCATATAAGAACTAGAGAAGGAGCAAAACTTAATTGCACATGAACGCTGGCCATTGCTCGGCTAGGCGCTGTTGGTAAACGTGGCGCATCACGTACCAGCCATGATGGCGCTGCTCATTGTTTCCCTAATTAAACAACACATTAAATGTCCCTTATCCTCAACCATATCATCATGTAGCGCTTATACGCCACTGCAATGGACCTGTTCATAACAATACTGCTATTACCAGTCAAGGCTGCACCTGTTCATAGCGACACTGCTTTCCACCAATCAAAGGATCCATATGTAGCAATTAATGCTTCGCCGTCTGCGCACATTCCCTCGCAGCTGAAAGCAAAACTGTAAAGCTACTCGGTTTAATAGTGTTAATACAGTAAATAACATTCTAATAAATTCAATTTGTCCTTTTGTTTTTGAAAGTCTACTTTTCTAATCTCTGTATCATTGTGTCAGGTCAACATAACAATAAAACCAATAATTTCGCAGTTGAAGGCGCAGTTATGAATTCTCGTATGTACACCGTGGACAAAAAAAAAGTCATGTGTGGAACGCCAAATCCGTCTTAAGACTATACGGCACAGTACCTTGTTTATACCATCCGAGATACGTGTAGCGACACCAACAAGTTGTCACAAGTTCCAAATCTTAATATTACTAACCCATATGATCAATCAAGGCGCTGTGCCGTGTGGGATTTAGATGAATTTGGCGCTAGAGACATGATTCTTCTTTTTTTATGTCCACGTGTGTACAATCGAATAACAAATACACGATTAAAATTAGGGACAGCAGCGTAGAATATTAAAAACGTTTTACACATTTTTAAGGTTGCCTTATGCTTGAGATAAATAGGAATATGAAACTTGAATTATACCTTCTTTTCATTATGCTCTGGTTGCATAATATAAAATATTGTAATATTTCCTTAATTTTAAGCCAAGAAGCGTCTTCTTTCAAAAACGCCCACACCGGTAGCTCGCTTTCCAAGTTGGTGGGTGTTTTTTTTTCCAGAGATTGAAATGGAGTGCACTGTCTTTTTGTTCTCATTACTTTTCAAACTGTGTGGCTCATATTTTCATAGTAGGCACAGGGTATGTTTTATATGCGAGAGCAAGGTATGTCGTATTTTTCAGACATCTGTGTTGAGTGAATGTTGAGCAATGATAACCAGGCGGAGGTAAAAAAGGTGCATACTAATTTTCAGGCTTATCTACAGTTTGTTCACCAGCTCGTGGTCCCTGGCAGGAATGCAGCTGGCAGCCAGTACGTTAGCAAATAATTCCGGGTAAACAGCGATATCTGAATCAGGAGTTGTGTTTCTAATCGCGCTTGCGATAATGGTGCAAACTTGGAATATGTATTCACGCTAGATCAGGGGAGCCAACAAGTGAGCACACGCTCGCTTTCCGTACACATCATTTTTCCCCTCCACCGACCAAGGCAAGGAGAGCCAGACCTAGTGGTCAGAGGCGGATGGCGCGGAGTATCGTAGTACATATAATTGAATGGGGGACGAATATTTTTGTCTTCGAGATGAAGACAAAGTTAAGTGTTTGATTTGTAAGATGGTAGTTGCAGATTTATACCATTTCCATGTTACTCTCCTGGAAAAATTCAACGAACTTTTGAAGCAATTCTACGACACACACTCTCTTCACAATTTGAAGACCTAAAATCATTTAAAACCAAAATCCAATTATTTTGCACTTTTCAAGTTTCCATGTAGTGAGGCTTCACACGAGCTACAAAATATGATACTAATTACATCACGTATTAAAGCACTATAACGGTGGAAATATGTTATATGGCAGCCGCAAAATTTAATGCCTGCTGATAGCGAAATATTACCTATTCTTTTCCTGGGATGCAAATTATATTTATATCATTGCTTTATAGTGTGTTTAACTAATGCAACACAAGGCATGGCAAGCCAATTTGAATTTAGTATCGAGCTACCCGCCATCAAATTTTGCGACAGCTATAGTTAACTTTTGATGAATTTCAGTGGTTTGCGCAGCTGCTCCTCTGCGTGTGGTCAACATGTCATTTCCCCCACGGCCGCTTGTATGCGGTGTGCACGATCGGAGCAGATAACAGGTTTTCAGTGTCCCCAAGACTTCACTCCCTAAGAGACTTCTCTGCAACTGAAAAATCCCCATAACATTGCCGAGAATAGAACCCGGTCGTCTCGCTCCGCAGATAGCAGTTCTACCGTAGCGCTTCAGAGAGGTCATTCATTTATACCGCCTTATGTTCAACAGCTGTACACTCCCTTCCAATTACGCCGTACCCGAGGCATTCTATAGGCTTTTACAGGAGCAGTATGTCTAGCAAGTGTATTTGTTTACCTTTTAGCGCCGTGATTTATGTGCACGGCCCTAGATTATTCACATGTGAATATACGGTGTGTCCCAAAATTAGGCCGACAAACTTTGGGAGCTGATAGATAACATTATTTTAAGCACTTTTGTTAAAGAAAGTTTTTTGCTGCGGTGCTTCGTTTAAGTGCTAGACGAATTATAAAACAATGAAAATTAGTATTGCATTTATCTTAGTAAGGTACACAACCTCAATCCAAGAAACAAACACAGAACACAAACATCTCATTGTTTACAGTTAATCACAGCTTTACTATTCAAAGTAAATGTTGGAACGCACGCCCATTGCGATTAACACAAAGAGTGCATCGACATGCCCTATTCTGCCGTACTCTCGCAGACACCAGCCATTTCTCTGGTTTAATAGTTTGTCGGTCTAATTTTGAATAGTGAAGCTGTGATTAACTGTAAACAATGAGGTTTGTGTTTTGTTTGTGGGTTCTCTGTTTGATGAACAGATGTTTATCGCATAAGATTTGAAAGTGCTTTCGTAAAACAAAGGCAACGAAGATGTAACATTTACGCCACTGCAGCACAATACACGTTTGAGTATTAGAGGGACAAAATGCGCGTATAGTAGAATGAGGTAAATCCAACCTCCCCTCTTTCGCAAACGTTGGACATCGTTGTTGTAGATCAGCCTCTAACCCAGAGAAAGTAATATATTGTTTAGTGTTACTAGTTTCTTTAAATTTAGAGCGCTAGTGACTGAAAAAAGAGGGTTTCAAAGACAACGCTTCAATAAACCCTCGAGTTTTTAAAATATGCCTGATGCGATGAATATACATTTTTATTTGAATTCACATAGCACGGTGGAGAAGTGTGGGCATTTGCAGCATCGTGTCTGGGTGTTGGGTAAAGATGGTCTCTGACGAGGGAAGTTCTGAAATTCATATCTCTGTCGTCAACAGATGAACACTGACCGGATATCCTCTCTAGAGTCTAGGGAGTAGCCCTAAAGGGGTAAGCTTGGTAAAGACTTAAACTCCTGTTTAACGGCAATAATTGCGCCATGCTTCTGTAACTGATGAACCACCGAAAATTTGTTCGATTTGCAAACCATCTTTTTCATTAGAAAAGCTTTCGTTTTTGATTTAATCAAAAATATCTAACGATTTTTATTAAAATGCCAGGCTTTGAAAATAATTGCTAATGCAATGCATATATGTTGTATTTCCTGTGATTGAAGAATGAATAATTCATTTGTGCTCGGAAACAATACAATTTAACCTCCTACAAACAAAAATAGAAGTCTAATTAAATCTAATAATATTTCCTTCAACCATCTCAGCTGCTAGAATTTACACACTTAGTTTCTGGAAACAAGCAACTATTCCCTTAACCTAACATACCTTGTCTATATTGTATATCCTTTGTTTGCACTGAATGAGTGTGGAACGGAAGAATTAAAGGACAGTAGACAGTGGCAAGCAGTCCATATCTGACTTATATCGCCTATCAGTCAACTTCCATCCATTAATATTGTCTTCTGATTAACCAGGCTGACAGTCTACTGAGGTATTTCAAACATATGCACAGCGACCCAAGCAATGCCACAAATGGATCATTTTGTTCTAGTAAATTCTCCAGAGGACACTAATTCCTACCAGTAACAGAAATTGTGACCTATGAACCAGACCTAACCCGAAAGCAAGCTGCACAAGAAGAATGATGGAGGAAAACCATATATTTATTTCTGACCTGTTCGTTAAAATGTATGAAGCAGACTTCAGAACAAGTCACATTTGTCGGCGGAACTCATAACGATGCCAGCAAGACTCCATTAATAATTCAGAGTGAGTGCAAAGCCACATAATTTTGATGGATCTATGGGGTACACGAAGAGTCGCAAATATCTGAGCTTCTGTGAGTTCCGTTTTGGATTTTACTTGAACATCTTTTCTGCGCAAGCTTTCACTGACTAGATTAACTCAGTTGTAAATGAAAGCCATCCCGCTAGGTAACTTAATGTTTCATGTTTACAAAAGCCAATATGCGTGATTTGAATTTCTAATCAATAACATCGAACTGTTCTAGCAAAGTGATAGTATTATGGGCTTTGAACGAGATACGGAATGCTAACAAAATATTACTTTGATTATTACTTTCTCTATATCATACTCTTCCCGTGTGATACAACTGTTGCATATGACGCAGAAATGCAAGATAGGATATTATCACCAAAAAAACACATTTGAAAAATGTGAATTATTGTGTGTGTGTGCGTGCGTGTGCATATGTGTGTGTGCAAAAGGGTTTTCAATGAATAATCCTTTTTCATTCTTACAAACTCATATTCCTATATCTTCTTCACGTTAGTTAAGATAAACATTTGTACAAATTATCTTATTGCTTATTTCCTTGTAGGTACAAGGAGAATATGCGAATACAGTAGACTTTGAGCGATAGTCAAATGTTTTAAAGCTTTGAGATTCCGTTCTCTTTGCACGCTTAACGCATAAAAAATGAACATGTTCCATTTCACGAAAGTTTTAAGTTTTCCGAAACTGACACAGATAACAAGGAATATCTCCGAAATGGTTCACTCTACAAAAAAATTTATTGAAACATAAATTGTGTGTTTTAGTGAGAGCTATGTTTTTGTATAGTAAGATTTGGTCTATCTCTTACGGTTTACCAGTTATGCAAAAGTCATCCAGAGTAAATAGGGCTTCATGGGCTCTAGCCAGGTTATTCAAGATATACTCATTAAAATATCTTAAACATATGGCATTTTAATCAAAATCGTTAGAACCATTTTCAAGAAAATCAAAATTTTCTAAAAAACTTCCATGTAAAGGGTAGTTTAGGACGGAGCTATTTTCCTCAAAATCTTCGTGTCGCATTCTTGAAGGACATTAAACTTAAATATCAACTTTGGTTTTTAACCGAGTTTTCGTTTTTGAGTTATGTTGTCCACACACCACCACACACACACACCACACACACCACACACACACACACACACACACACACACACACACACACACACACACACACACACACACACACACACACGGACCTTTTTCTAAAAATGCTTTTTTTTTTTGGATTCAGGGGTCCTCAAAACATGTTCCCGGTGAAATCTCGACATCGATGTTGTGATTATTTTATTGAACAGGGGGAACAGGGGATCCCCTTGTAAAACCCGTTTTGTCTGGACTGTGTTCCCTTTGAAGTGACAGAATTGCAAGTTTGTAACGCTGTTATAAGTTTGTGTTTTAATTCTGAGACGGTGATTTCTCTGTCGAGCTGGTCGGTCGGGTCGGACACTTCCAGTAGTCAACAAAGCCAGTGTAGAACTTCCTCTTGGTGCTGAAAGAAGGTTGCTGTTGAGACACACTTTCGCATGACTCATGTAAAATGAATGGCATTTGCTCAACTTGTGATCATTCGCACAAGCGCTACAATTGCAAAAACAAAGATACTGTTTGAAACGTTTTAACTGTTAGTTTGTAGGTTAAGAAGGGGTGTTTCCTGCTTATGTGACAGTGGTATGTTCATTAATATCGTGACGTCACAAAATGCGATTTTGGAACACGCATGCAAACAAAAGCATAGCGTGCGACATCTCATTTTTCCTGATGAGAACTTCCGCAGTTCATTTTGTGCATTCATATTTGAAGCAAATGCAATTCAAAAGTGAAGGGGCACTTCATCCCAAGACAATTATGCAGTTAAATTACACTTAACTATATAGATAACCTTGTAGATCCTTAATAAATACATTATTTGATAGCGGTAGGTTATCTGTGGCTAGTGTAGCTCATAATCAAAAGCAGTAATCCCGGTTCCTACCAACCTAACTAGAATTTCCCTAGATTCTCCTAACCACACAAATGAATCCGGGATACATACACTGCAGACTTTCACAGTCTAGCAGACAGAAAAAAATCTGATGTGTTGCACTCACATGACTTTCTCTACTCTTGTATTAACCATTCTTAAAAACTCTTATTCCTATATCTTCTTCGTGTTGAAATAAACATTTGTACAAATTATCTTATTCCTTATTTCCTTGTATGTACAAGGGGAATGTGGGAATACAGTAGTCTTTGAGCGATAGTCAAATGCTTTAAAGCTTTGAGATCCCGTTCTCTTTCCACGCTTAACATATAACAAAACTGAACAACGATGTTCCATTTCACGAAAGTTTAAAGTTTTCCGAAACTCACACAAATAACAAGGAATATCTCCGAAATGGTACAGTCTACAAAAAATTTATTCTGACTTAAATTGTGTGCTTTAGTGAGATCTACATTTTTTGTATAATAAGATTTTGTCGGGAGCATTGATCGTTCTTATACTACATCCCCTGAAACGTTGCTTCCAAGAGTTAAACTTACTTTAATATGTAAACTCACCACCGTTCTCATAAGCACCTGACTCTATGAGTACAAGACAGTAATGCTTTCAATTAGAGCAGTGCTGTTAAATATTCCTAGAGTGGACCCAAGAACGTACGATTCCCAGGAACTCCTGTTCAGACGGTTCTTAGTGGTATTAGTTTTTCAGTTCTTGAACGCGTGTGTGTTGTGTGAATACCAAATTTCATATTTAAATCCAGGGTGTGTGACAATATTTTAATAACATTCCTGTACTCTAGTCTAGTGTAGATACCTTTACGCGGACATACGAGTACACCAGAGCCTGTTTATCCGCACTACTTAGGGCCGTAGATAATCCGGCTTAACGAAAATCTGGATAATCCGGGAACAAAATTGGATGTACCATAGTGAAATTTGGATCACTGCAAAAAGCAGTGGAGAAAATAACTGAAAGCATGTAGACGAGAAATCTACGCTCGCTATCAGGATTGTCATGAAAAGCTAATGAAACATAACCTCACACATTTTCGTTTTGTTGTTCTATGGCACTGACCATGGTTGGTAGCTACTGTTACTAGTAGTTCGAAGCGTGTGAACCTGCGGTGCCAACATTACGACCGTATATGTTCATATGTATTCATCATAGGCCAACATACTTTTAATCCAATAAGAGGTTAATCTTTTATGTGTGTGTGCGTGCGCACGTTTTAGAACGCGGAATTCGCCAATCCCCAAAATTACTAAGAAATTCTAGTTTTCAATAACATAATTCAGTTACAGTCAATTCCAGAAAAAACATATTACTATGAAGATGTTAATAAATTATGGTATAGACTAACAAACATGTTTGTGGTACTTGCACACGAACCTTATTGTTGCTGTTGAAACACAACATAGCTTTGTCCCCAAATGTGATAATTAGGTTATGGGATTGCTAATTATTCCTAGTTGTTGATGCAAAAGCAATTTTATTATGCACGTAATTCGTTCAGAAACACATTTCTCCCCTTTTAAGTTTCTTGTTGCGAAAAGGTAAGCTATTGTGACATTTGGAATTGCAGAGAATTTTTCACACAAACACCGTAAGGAAGCAGTTTTTTCAAGCCCAACGGACGAACCCTTGTTCACTTCCTATAGCTTCTTTTTTGCTGCAGCCTTCAGTGAAATTTCTGCATCTGGCACCTCTTTTGTCAAGAAAATCCTAGTAATGCATCCGGTTCGGATGTGAAAGAGAATGAATATTGTGTACTGGGTGTTAGTTCCTTCAGTTTTCTGCTGGTCCTGACTCTCTGACTGCTAAATGGTTTATTATGAACAATTTGTAACCCTGGCCAGTGTTGATATTAATTCGTTTATAGCAGAACTTACAAAACTATCTTCCATCTTCCATTCTATTAAGTACAGGATGCTCCAAATGTCAAGAAAATATTAGTAAGTTGAACACTAACCTGTTCAGCCCTCTTGCTATGAAGTTCTCATAGAAACACAATATCGTAAGGTGATATTATACCATAATGAACTTCCTCTTGGTTAATCTTGAGCCGTCATGTCAAATATGTCTACCTGGCAGTGTTTCTTCATTACAGAGCACAGAATGGGCGTGGTGCCAATGCCTTCTCTTCTTTTGTTGATTCATTTCGCATATCGATTGAAAAAAAGGTTATGATTTAAAGGATTATATTGGCACAGTCCCTTGATATTTGTATTTTCAACGTGTCTCTATGACGACGACCTGTAGTCACGTGTGTGGTTTCAATAACTTCAAATGTTTCCTCAGCAGATAAATAATATTTCATAGGTTCGTCAGTTGAAATGAAATTCTTTACTTCGATTTCAACTACATCAAATAATTTCTACTCTTCTTGTAGCAAAGATGTCGGCAAATTTGGGTTTTTCAACTTCGGCTAAAGGTTTTATCACTCTCGTTCGTCTTATGACATTCTTTTCTTTCTAAACTTAGTAACTTCTCGAGGAAATATGTTTTCCAATTTACTCTGATCTAGTCCTCGCAACACGTTTCTTAATTTGTTATGAATGTAATAAATTAGCAAATCAGTAGGCACTATTATGCTAAACCTACTTACAACTTGATAACCAGCAATACTTGCAACGCATCTATATTTGAATTACTTGAAATCTTACAACGGGAATTTCGTAACCTCAATTACTCGATTCCAGATCTAACTTAATTTGGAAAACGAAATACGGGTGATGCACAACTTCGAAATTTTCATTAGTTTTCATCACTTATTGATTTATGAAAAATGTCTGCAATGTACAATTTTCAATCCTGCTTCAATACCAGGCTGAATTCGAAATTGTGTTATAAAAAGGGAATTTGCTGCTGCTAGTCTCTTCTCTTTGTTCTAAACCTGACTCTAGCAGTCAGTGTGGGATAGGTACCCGCAGTGCGCTAGTGCACCGTCTCTCCGTAAACGCAACTGCAAGCCGAACGTGAGGCAGAGTCTGCGAATTTCACAAGTTACTTCTTGCTACAGTGTTTGCCGCTGTAAACACATGAAATGGAACGGAACCGTCGCGCAAGGCAAGAACACGTCATAGCATTGTTTCCAACAGGGAAACTCCCTTTGCACATTCTCATAATGGCGTCTCTGTTCAACAACACGCACTCACTTCCGGTAGCGGAAATACGTCATACCTCTCCGTAAAGATACATAGCGAAATAAAAACACGGTTATGTTTATGAAATAAGTTTATCCATACTGGATTCAATCATTTAATGAAGCAGAAAATAATAGCAGCGTTCTAAAGTGGTTGGCGAGTTTCTGAGCTATACTTGCCCAGCCCTGGTTCATCGCCTGCTCGTATTGTAAACTCCCGTCCCGTGTTTTGTCTATACTGGTATACCAGTCTGCACGGACTTGTATCAGACACTCGCGCTTCGGGCTCGGAACTTCATCTCGTATTATTTTTCAGGCTCGAGTAGGGCTTTCACATACTAAAAAGGCCAAAAAGACATTGTTAAATTTATATTTTTATCTATCTTGTACACACTACTCCGCTTGACCGATAAACTCTGACTTGCCCTTTTAACAATCGTACTTCAATTATTGTTCATTTTAACTTCGCTCATATTCCATTTTGTTCAGTTGAGCCGGGTCAAACCCAAAAATCTCGCCCATAAGGACCTCTAGCTGATAGTGCAACGATTGCGTTTGTTTATCATTGAGATGGTAGTGACATTAATTAGAAATCCCCCCCCCCCCTCCCCTGAACTGTTCTGTACGGAACACTGTAGAAGTGTAGACCTTTCCGTTTGCCAATATGTTTACATTTCCTTGTTCTTTAGTTCTCCAGTTCTCTTTCCCTCTTCCTCTCTACTCCTCTACCCACAAATTCCGTTCATTTTCTCACATTTAGTATAGTCACTCTTTGGTTCATTGCCTTTCCTCCACTTCACGTTTCTTTCTTCTAAACATCTTCCGTTTTTAAGTATTTTATAACATCCCCGTTTGTTTTTACAATTATTTGTCTCCATTTTGCCGCCTTTTTCGTTCCATCTCTTTTATGACTATCTACATCACTTCTTCTTTAATTTCAATCGAAATACGGTTACTTCCCGTGAACTCCTTTGGACCTGCGATCCCATTGCACATTAGACTACTCTAACACGGAAACTATTTGACCACGAATGCTCAGAACATTCTGAGCAAATTTTCAGCCAGTTATGAGCGTTCGAGTTTAAATATATCAATTCTTAGACTATCAGGCGAGGAACTAAGTTCGTTCCATTGCACTGCACATACATTGACCGTAGACAATGCGCTTAACCGCACATAGACCCGGGGTATATCTGAGCCATGGTCTTGCAGAAACAGTTTGGTTTATCGCGTATTGTCATCATGATCATTATTATTGATGTACTGTGTTTCCAGGAGGAGCGCGGCACCCCGGATGTCAGGAGTGCACCAAGGAGGAGCTGGACTACTGCACTGGAGAGGGTGTTCTGTTCGACCACTGCTGTTGCGATATGCGACATTACGGTGAGTCAGGTCAGCACTCACTATCACATTCTTCTTCTTCTTCTTCTTCTTCTTCTTCTTCTGGCTTTTTAACCTGAAGTAGGCAGTTAGTATCTTTACTTTTTTTATTTTCTTTTTGACTTGCCTTTTGTCAAGCTTCTAGCTGGCGACTAAAGAAAGCTCTAGCCATGGGCGTCGCGGCCCCCCCCCCCTTGGAAAATAATAAATGTATTGTTCAATGAATTACTGTTAGACTACTGCTTTAATTTTGAGGTAAAGTACACTTTTTATTTAGCACAAATTAACATGCTTATCAGTAAAAAATACTACAACTCAATTTTTGCAGTTTTTAGCTACAGAATAATGAATTAATTGCTAACTTCCAACATGCGGCCCCTCCCTGAAAAAAAGTCTGCCGACGCTCATGGCTCTAGCGTCTGTTTCATGGCACAGCAATACGCACAATATGAATCTAACATGCCGAGCCCGGTAACGGGAACATAGCCAAATCATCTTTCCCGTTACCGGGGCCCAGGAAAGTTTCCTATTGGTTGTGAACATTCCCATTTGAATACACCTCCTCGTTCTGGTCATCCTAACCGTTGCCGATGGTTGTGAACCGGCCTTTAAATGATTCTTTGGAACAGAATAAATGGTTTTCTCTCTTCGTATGTTATTGTTGATTCCTCTGCCATTTAAATGGAGCTGTTTTAATTAAATTCATTTCATTATTCTACAAAGGCTGTAGTGCATTCATTGCATTCATCACTTTTAACTTTCCCCATTACGTAAGCAGAGGAAGTATTGTAGGTATTCCATCCAAAAATTCGATGTCGAGATTTCACCGGAAATATACGTTTTGAGGCCCTTGAATCCAAAATAAGCATTTTTAGAAAAAGTCCGTGCATGCGTGCATGTGTGTGTGTATGTGTGTCTGTCAGTCTGTGGACAGCATAACTCAAAAACGAAAAGTCGGTTAAAAACCAAAGTTGGTATTTAAGTTTAATGTCTTTCAAGGATGCGACACGAAGATTTTGAAGAAAATAGCCACACTCTAAACTACCCTTTACATGGAAAATTTTTCGAAAATTTTGATTTTCTTGAAAATGGCTCTAACGATTTTGATTAATATGTGGTATTTTTATGACAAATGAAATGTATATCTTGAATTTTCTGGCTATAGCCCCTGTAGTCGTATTTGCTCTGAACGACTTTTATGACCAAATCATACTGTACAAAAAGTATAGATCTTGCTAAAATACACAATTTATATCTAAATAAATTTTCTTGTAGGGTGAACCATTTCGGAGATATTTCAGGTTATTTGCACGAGTTTTGGAAAATTTAAAACTTTCGTGAAATGGAACATCGTTGTTAATTTTTTATATATTAACCGCGCAAAGAGAACGGGATCTCAAAGCTATAAAAGGTTTGACTATCGCACAAAGCCTACAGTATTCCCATATTCCCCTTGTACCTACAAGGAAATAAGCAATAAGATAATTTGTACAAATGTAACACGAACAATAAGCGTTTGTAAGAATGGTTAGTACAAGAGTACAGAAAGTCATGTGAGTGCAACACATCGGATTTTTCTATTTCTTTTAATCGCCATATAGTGCATTAAAACATTCTCGAGTTTTGATTTCTCTAGATAAACTAGTGAACTTACTGTTGACAATTCTACTTCATTTGTTCCCATATTTAAAGTTAAGAATACTCGATGCACTGCGCTTCTTTCAAGGAAAGTATTCCCACACATACATATAAACATTGAGAGAAAAGTGCACGTCATACTCGATCGTGTGCTACATTTGGATCGTATAGTGCTGATATAGATGGCAGTGGTATCGTCACAGAGGAGGTGAACGACGTTTGCCAAGCAGGAATCGTTATCACTAAGATTCAGGAAGTGCTTGCAGATGTTTTGGATCGTTATGAGATTATCAAAGCTCATTCTCAGTAGTGAAGAAGTTTATGCCAGAAATATCTAAAGGTTTGTTAGATAGATGGACTGGCGGTGCGCGGGGCTGGGCGGGGCGCGACGCGTGCCTTTAACGGGGTCTGCAGACATTCATTCCGGGCTATGGCAAATTGGGATGGGAACCGGAAGAGGCCAAGTGATTCTTTCAATGCAAGAGTGACTCTTAACAGATACACTGGGTTTAGAGTGAGTGCAAGCATTGCGTTTACGCTTGTCACAAGTGCTTCTGGGTAAAACAGTTGCATTTCGCATAACTTTCTTGCTTTTGTTAGGTTTATTTAGCAAGTATAATCACTGCACCCTTGTGTTTCCAGTCAAAAAGGTCTCAAATAGCTAAGTATGGGTCAGCTTATAAATATTATTGTGGAAATCAGATTTCACATCGAGAAGGAAGGGTGTTTCAACCATTTCTTGTTATCAGAGGAATTTCTCTCGTTCAGGAATAATACATTAGTAATGCTCTTTCGCTTAATATTTATTGTAGTGGGCAAGGAAGGAAAAGTTGCTTCTGAAGCAGTCTTTAAACCATCAGCGCAAGAGGAAAAAACAATAGAGCGCTATCTCAAGTTCACTTGTGCCAACCACGAGGTCATCGCTGAACTCGTGAGTCAATACAGTACCTCGGCCTGGTATACAAATTTAAGTTTTCTAAGTTGGCCGCCCTCTTTGCTTTCTGGCATAAATGTAAACAATGTATCGAGTTAGTGCAGCGCAAGTTTTAAATTACACGAGGAATAACCAGGGTGAATAATCGCAAGTCAGCAAGTTCATGTTACGATACCATATTATCTGTGTGCTAATGTTTAGGTATATCATTTCATGACATGCCATGATAAGCAGCGGGAATTTATCCTACCACTCAGTGCTGTGCATAGGAAAGGATAGATAAAATTGTGCTATTTTGGCTAGATTTTGGCCAGGGCTTTGTTAAATAGGCAAGATTTCAGGTTAAAAACAGTTTACGATTTTATATGGCTAAATGCTACTGTGAAAACGCCAGATTTAGCCATAAAATGACCAAATTGGCAAATAGCTTAGAACCTAACTTTATGTAAACACATGACGTCATTAAACAGCTCGCGATTCGAGGGGAACCACAGCACACCATAACATTGTTACCTTAAATATGCGCGATTATGTGTGGGTTTGTTAATAAAACAGCTGCTCTTTTATTAATACGAAATCACGTGAATAGTGTCGATCTGGGTGGCTCAATTGGCTAGGGGCTGCCTTATGATCACAATGTCGCGGGTTCAACCCGGCACAGGCTGACGGCGTTAGTGTGCTTAAAAGCGACAGCCCCATGTCATGTTAAAGTACAAAACTCTGGCAGCCTCTTGGAGTCAGTGCGCCGACTCCCCCGACCGTTAGGCGACTACGTGACCGTCTAGAGTTTTGTACTAGGATAGGTACTCTTATGGCATGAGTGCACCTCGGACTAGATCTTTGAGGTGGAAAAAATCCCCATGCTGGTATCGAGGACTGAACCGCGTCCCTCACGCCAGAAGCAGGCGCGCTACCTTTACCACAGGGGCGGTCTCCGCGATGTATTTAATGTAGTGCATCAATTTTCCATTATCACTTATTTATTACCTTTACTTCTACATTCAGCGATGGCCTTGCGCAACTCAAATTAACACATTTACACTCTAAAAACCATTTTAGTTTCAACATTCACAAGTAACCTTTCAAATTCTCCAAGTTACTGTACTGGGCCCCACGCCTTGCCAAGGAGCATTCTACTTTGGATACTTTCTCCAAAGAGATTGGAACCAATGTCACAGTATGTAAGTGGTATGTAGATCTATTTGAGATCATCGTGAGCCGTTCCCTCACTCATGAGAGCAGAATACCCGCATGCGTTCTCGTCCACAGCAGTTAGAGGTATTTTAGACGTGGCGAATGGCTGGAAGTTGTGCAGTGGTTTATGGTTCAGTTCAATTTTGTGTTTATAAGGCCACAGGGGGCAGTGTTGCCAAATTAGTGGTTTTCCCACCAAATCTGGTGTTTTTTGGGCACCTATCTAGTGGGCGAATTTTGCATCTAGAGGCTAGTGGGAATTATGGTGGATTCTAAAAATATTTGGATGGTTTTACGCAAAGTTATTCAAAATTACTTGATTCATTCAACATAGAGCAAATAACTAGTAGCTCTTAAATTTCTAACACCCAAACAGTTTGATTTGCAACAAACGGTCTTTCGGCTTCTTTCCCGTATTATTTCGCTTATTTTCGGAATGAAATGAGTTAGAAATCAGTTTGTCCAGATCGTCCCGACACTTCATATGAGTAAGAGAGGAGAAATTAGAAGTGACTGGAGTGGTGGGGAACAAGCGAGTAATGCCAGAACTCGGTCAGTCAGTTGTACAATTATCACAGTCTGAGCATGTGGTATACTAATCCCCACTTTTGCTATTATGCAAGTGGGCAAGTCTCTGCTACTGCGCATCTATGGTTTAGGAGCGGCTGGTTTGAGAGATAAGACTGTCTCAGATTGACTCAAAATAAATCTAGTGGTTTCTGGTGGTTTTGAATAAGCTAATTAGTGGGAAATCCCAATTCATTGTTGGCAAGATTGAGAGAGGGTGACAGATAAGTATCTCTTCGAGTTCCGTGCAGTAAACATCGCGAAACAATGCGTGATTAAGTGCAGTACCCGCTCGTATTATCAGCAGTGTATTGTTTATTTCAAATAGGAAACAAGAGACGTTACCCCCACCGTCTGTTTGCATGACGTCACTCTTGGTATTCTTTATTGGGTAACTGTTACGGTCTGTGTCCATTACTTCGGTAAGCGTTACATTAAGGTAAGGTTACAATGTAACATTATTTTCTGGTCATACCTATAGTAAACAGATAGGACGTTTAGTGGTAGAAAAGGAACAGCCCAGAATTTGTCTACCAACATGGGAACACCATTAAAAAGGCCCATAGTTAGCGGCCGGCTCCCTCACACGTTACCGCGGAGACATCACGGAGTAGAAAAAGTCATGTGAATGCAACACATTGGAATGTTTACCTCTAAGCCCTAGTATTTTACTCGAGCGCTAATAGCTGTTCCAGGAAGGCAATGAGCTAAATGTGTTCGCTGGAAGTTGGAGCAAGGTGTGCGTGGGATCGCCTCGAAGTGCCAACACTCACTCCAGCAATTAGCACTTGTTTTTGGCGAATAGCAGCGTACGGCGTGAGAGCCGGACAGCTCTACTCTGCATGTGGAATACTGCCAATCAAACGGAACACAATGAACTCATCTGTAATGGTGATGCAGTGTCTTTGAACTCCACGCACCTGCCAAGCCACGCACCTGAGTGAAGTTCTTCGACCCTACATACAGGGAGTTCTGTTTTCCGTCACTACTTCTCACCTGTGGCAGAGAAAATGTTAGCGTATCTGCTATCCAAAATTCTGGGTCTCTGTGTGTGAGAAAGCACCTCGACTAGCAGCGAGTTTCATCAACAGATGTTAAAAATGCTCTAGTTAAAAATTTAACTTTTTCTGAAGCCTCTTGCGTCTCTCAAACTTTTCCAGAGACAAGTTGACTCAATGCTAAAGTCAAAGAGAACAACGAATCACCACGAGCGAGAAAGCGGTGAACAAACTTGACTACATCTGAAAGCGCTCCGATGCGCTTTTGTCTTCCCTTCCTTTCCAACACTATGTTCTAAGTGGTTCCTGATAAGCAGACAAGAAGTTTTTAGGTTAATGTGACTTTAGCTTCGTTATTTCCTGATCACGAAACAAATAGAAGTGAAACAAGAATGAGGAAGCTAGATTCAGGGACTCACATATTTCATCTTTTGAAAAAGAACTCCGTTGTTGAGCTGGTAATCTAATACAGATCAATTATGGAGTGAAACACACACGCACGCAGACACACCCACACATAATTATACATTACTGGAAAGGTAATTCTTGCGATAGATTTCTGTCCTTTGAATTCTCACTTACGTGCAGTCTATTGCTCCCAGATCACCCGTAAATTGGTACATTTCATGCTTCTAAATACAGCTGCTTGATTTGCGACAGTCATTCTTCAACTTTTAACTAAATGTTAAACGCTTTAACTAGGGCATCGGGAAGTTAATTTAACACGAGTTTTAACACTGAATGAAATTAAATTAAATTATTTTGTTCTTTAGCGATGCTGTCATTTGCCAGGATCACATCAGCGTCGCCTGTGTGCCGGAATATTGTCCCGCAGGAGTTCTTTTACATGCCAGTAAATCTACTGACATGAAGCTGTCGTTTTTAAACAGTCATCAGCCTGGGCCGGTTTGAACCCACGACCTTGGGATCAGTAGGCCAGCGTCTAACCAACTGAGTCATCCAGACTGACTTGAGTTGTGACTGGTTAATTTAAAATAAGTAGTAAGTGGAAATTAAAAGCCCTGATCCACTAATATTAATCCTCATGACTGGAGTGTACTCGTAGAAGCTAATCTTTTAAATTTAGTGATATACTTTTATAGTATGATGCGTGCATTAAGGAAGACGGATTTGTTTCTTAATTATACAATTTTTATTAAAAGTATCAAATTATAAATAACTAGATATGCTTATTAATATCAAAGTAGTCCACAACATAGGTGCTAACATTTGACTAACTTCAATAGATTTTAAGGAACAGATCACTTTATATCTGAAAATGTAGTTCACAGGAGAAGCCCTTAAGAATAAGGGTAGAGCAGAGGTGCCCGAAAGTGACTTAAGCTTTGGCTTAGTGGCGTGGCCGTGCAGGGTGAACGTGACTGACATTGGCTAATGCGGTACGTGTGCACCCCTTTGAGTTTCACAAAATAAAGACAGTGTTGGGCGTCAACATTTACCGTTGCAAATTCAACTTCCAGCATTCTACCTTGCCTTCATATCTATTACGTCACCAGCGAAGGGTAATCAGGAAGGGGAAAAAGTGTAACCACCCTGTTTCCCCTCAATGACATTTTGGGCATACCAAGATGTAAGTTGTGAGTCTAACTTCTAGAGAGAAGCTTTCCCTACAATAATAAGTCTACAAGGATAAAATATATATTAAAAAAGTAATTCCAATTTATAAGAGCGCAGAAAACTTAAAAGAGAAAGAAAAACCTCCCATAACCTTCAATATGAACGTTTGCTCAATATTCCGCAACAAGTTAGAAATTTATGAGTATCGAAAGGGCACAAGACGACACTTATTCTGATGGGCATAAAATGATGACTAACCTTTTATATTAATGGGAAGCGCAACAAATTTACCTTGGTGGCATAAGCGTCACGTGATGTGATTAATTAATAACTGCGTAGCATAATTTTAATACTGCTTGTGTATGAATCACTGCATTAGAAATATATCTTTATTCCCATTACGTATGCATTTATTCATAGAATACAGAGGATTATTGAGTATATATTCTCTCAAGCGTCTCATAAGAGGCTTTTGTATCTGTTGGTAATTTATTGAAGACGGGCATCCCACTAACGTAATAATGCTATTAGTTATCTTGATTTTAAAGACAGTTATTTGGGAGCTTTATGGCGTACGTCCTGCGCCGTAGCTGAATGGGTTGGAGCGTGGTGCTCTCGTTCCTAGCCACGTAAAGGAGCCCACACATGTGTGAGACCGATGCACACTCAGCATCGTGATGCCTTTGAGGAGCTATGGTAGGTGGCGGTCAGTAGGTTACGAAAAGCAGCGTTCCGGATGGGAAAAGCATGGTGCTGAATGATCATTCTCGTCTACCTTCCGTAGTAGGCATGAGGTCGTCAGCTTGGCTCGTAGTTCAAGGCCGTAAAGGACTGTAATGTCACGGATTTCACATGCATTTATCTAGCATTACAAGCTTGGACTTCGCTATTAATGTTGTTTACATATTCCTTTTTGATAAAAGGATAACTCGACAACTACACAGACAAGTTAGTATTTTCAGTTCAAAATTTTCCAAATAATATTTTCAAGAAAATCTCTACCCCAAACTACAGTTTCAGACAAAACTATTTTTATTTTCTCAAAAAGAAAAGGTTCCAAGTAGTTATATTAGCGTATTTACATGACTAATAAAAGTATATTTAGAATTTTCTACGAATAGGCCTGCGAGGTTCTCATCATTTCGAGTCAATTCTGCATAAAGTTGTGTATCTGTTGAATCACAAGAGAAGGCGAAAGCTTACTACACAATTTTTTTCCTGTAGCGTTAGCCATGTTCGAAGTATTCCATGTTGCACGTTTGTTTTCCACAGGCAGCCATCTGACTGATATGCATGAAACATACGTTTGCCCTTCAATCGGAAGAGCCCGTCCCGTTATCAGGTTATTTGAATGCGGTTCCGCATGCTTTATGCAACGAGCTGCTTAATGGGAAAGCATTTCTAGGCACAACTGCGTCGTGAATAATGCAGCGGGACACATGAATAACGTTTTATACCAAAACTATAGTTTACAATCGCAGCTGATTTGTACAACTTTATTTATTTCGGATTTAAACGTTCATATTTTACTTACTAAAACAAGGCATAATATTTCAAACTCACATGACGAGCAACTGAAATACAGGATTGAATCTTAAGAATTACATCTAAATATTTCGAAATTATTAGTCTCATATTTTATAACCAGGGACAGTAATTTATTTAATGCGTGTGCACTTATGCTTTGGAAACTTTCATGGGTATTTTAAAATGCTCGCATGGAAGGTATTAATATATCATATTGACATAACATAAAAATATAAGGCAATTTTATGTAATCTTTCAGTGTATAAATATATTATGGGAGATATATGAATCTTCCACCCAAAAATTCCATGTCGAGACTTCACCAGAAATATATGTTGTGAGGTACCCAGAATCCAAAAAAAAGGACATTTTTAGAAAAAGGTGTGTCTGTCAGTCTGTGGACAGCATAATTCAAAAACGAAAAGTAGCTTAAAAAACGAAGTTGATATTTGAGTTTAACATCTTTTAAGGATGCGACACATGGCGGCGCCGTGGCCGAGCGGTTAGCGCGCTCGCCTATCACCTAGGCGGCCCGGGTTCGATCCCAGGGACCCGCATGTGGTATTCGTGGTGGACGAAGCGGCGTCAGGGCGGGTTTTCTCCGGGTACTCCGGTTTCCCCCGCCATCTCATTCCACCGGTGCTCCATCTTCATTCCATGTATCATCAGTGTCACCGCCTGCGGTGCCGTAGTAGTTAAAGCGGGCGTTAAACACTACAACAACAACAACAACAACAACAGGATGCGACACGAAGATTTGGAAGAAAATTTCACCACCCTAAACTACCCTTTACATGGAAAATTTTTCGAAAATTTTCATTTTATCCAAAATGGCTCTAACGATTTTGATTAAAATGCCATGCGTTTAACATATTTTTACGACAAATGAAATGTATATTTTGAATTTTCTGGCTATAGTCTGTAGTTCTGTTTACTCCGGATGACTTTTGTATTACTGGTAATAGACCAAATCTTACTATACAAAAAATGTACATCTTGCTAGAATACAATTTATGCCAAAATAATTTTTTGTAGAGTGAACCATTTCGGAGATATTCCTTGTTATTTATGTGAGTTTTGGAAAACAAACTTCGTCAAATGGAACGTCGTTATTCATTTTTGTACGTTAGCCGTGCAAAGAGAACGGAATTTCAAAGCTTTAAAAGATTTGACTTTCGCTGAAAGCCTACTGTATTCCCATATTCCCCTTGTACCTACAAGTAAATAAGCAATAAGATAATTTGTACAAATGTTTATCTCGACTAACACGAAGAAGATATAGGAATAAGAGTTTGTAAGAATGGTTAGTACAAGAGTAGAGAAAGTCATGTGAGTGAAACAGATCAGATTTTTTTAGTCATTAATGAAAAAATATTCTTGAAATGAAAATATTTAGTACTGTATGTTTCACTGTTTGTCTCGTTATGATAAATCTCCCCCGGGGTATTTTGGTGGGGGAAACTGTTGGTATAAAATTATTGGTGGGGGGGGGGGGCGGGGGGAGGAATCCTGCCTATCCCCCCGGGATTTCGCTCACTGCTTGACAACCACCTTCGTACCCTGAGGGAACGGTTACAGCTAGATATGGTGTGATTCACCGCTGTGACATGCTCTATTGGACTGACCCCGTAGCGCAATTGGTAGAGCACCTGCCTGGTGTGCAAGGGGTCCCGGGTTTGATTCCCGGCAGGGGGGGGGGGGGTAGGAATTTTCCATCCTTCCCTGAGTCTGGAAGTATAATGGCGGCGCCGTGGCTGAGTGGTTCGACCGCTCGCCTACCACCTAAGCGGGACCCGCATCTGGTATTTGTGGCGGACGAAGCGGCGTCTGAGCGGGTTTCTCCGGTTTCCCCCGCTATTCATTACACCAATTGCTCCATTATCACCCTTCGAATCATCCATTTCGCCTGCATTTCATATCATCCTCTTCCTCACTATCATACTTGGTGCTTGGCTGACCACCCGCTTTCAGGTCTTCACTCTGGTCCAGAGGTCCCTCTGCTCCCCGACAAGCGTCTGACCCTAGGCACTGGCTTGTAAGTCCTACATAAGGGGAGGGTGATCAGGGAAAGAAGAAAAAGAAGACATGCGCTATTGATTGGATTGCGTGTGAACTACCATCAACGCCAAGTTTTAAGATTGGTTCAATGGCACATAAACATGTATCTGTAAATAAAATATGAAGATAAAATGAATAAAATAAACATATGCATGTATTGTGGCGCCAGCTGAAAGCCCCGGGCGTGGCTGGTAAGAAATGCCGGTCGGGGCCTGATCTCCGCCCGGTAACAGAAACGGACCGGAGGCGCTTACCTGCCTTAAAGACCCTCCGCCGACCGCACAATAGAGCCTACGTAAACAATGGCTATTGTGTAGTGGTCCGGTGTCTGAACTGTTCTCTCACAGCCACTGTCGATCATTCTACTTCCAGAACTTTTCCATTGTCCAAAGAATTATATAAGGGATCTGCTGGTGCCCGGTAGGCGAGTCGTCGTCCGGTCATGCTTGCAGTGAAGGGTGGGAATTAAAACGTTTACAAGGCGTTCAGTGGACAGCACCTGTGAATCGTGCCGAGTAGCAGTTCAGTGCGAGTTGTAATCTGACAGTTCTTATTTGTGATTCGATTCGACAGTTGTTTAGTTGCTCTGATTTGTACAAAAGTGATCTAAGTTTAACGTTAGCACTACGCTGACTAGAAGGCAATAAAGTGTGATTAGCAGTAACTGGTGTTTTCTCATTTGTTACAGTATATAATATACATACAAAACAGACAAATACGCAGCATAAATTTGCAAACTGCTGTCGAATTATGTTATAATCAACAAAAGAGGCAAAACATGGCTTATTCGAAAAATAAGACTTTAAAGAGTTGGAAATGTAATAATTAACTCACATACCACCTGAGAATACTTTCTGACAACAGTATTTACATGAAAATGTTGTCCCTTCATAACCCTAAATTATTTAAGGGGAAAATATGGATAGGTGTAATGAAAATTAATTAAATAAATAAATTTGGTGAGATCTTTTTGATTTATTCTGAAAACCATTCGACATTAATGCTGTGGCCTTGTGGTGTTCTACTTCATAGTTGCTGGTGGGATGTTTCACATACGACAGCGGGTTCGTCACCCTCTCAGTGCAGCACACGTGTTCCCAGTTTCTCCTTATCAGTGTTGACACACCAAAACGTGCCGGGGACCGCTGTATGCACTAACTTTGTTAGAAATAACTTGTTCTATATAAAGCTCCATATCGCACATTATGTACATTCATACCACACGTGCAGTGTTGCCTGTTTTTCAGCACTTTAGAACGTGCTGATATTCGCAAGCGTTTGGGAGAAATCTTGCAGAAATGGTCTCCGTAACTTTCGTTGAAGGCAGGGGAAACCAAGTTGATGCGCAGATGTTTAAAAACGAGTGATGATACATGGAATGAAGATGGAGCATTGGTGGAATGAGATGGCGGGGGAAACCGGAGCACCCGGAGAAAACCCGCTCCAGCGCCGCTTCGTCCATCACGAATCCCACCTGCGGTTGCCTGAAATCGAACCCGGGCCGCTTTGGAGAGAAGCGAATGTTCTAACCACTCTGCTACGGCGCGGCCAACTACCCTTTGATACCTCATATTTAATGCTAAGAATTGGTGTAACTAAAATTATTTTCTTATTTTTAAATCACCCATCTAAATGTGGTATTTCTACATTTCGTTTTTGAGTCATGCTGTTCACATGCACAAGGACCTTTTCCTAAAAGAACTCAAAACATGTTATTTCTGTGAAATCTCGGAGTCGAATTTTTTGAGTAGAGAAAGCAAAAATATAGATTTTTTGGTAATGTGCAAATTTTGAGGTCTTCTAATATGCAACCCAATAATGGGTTTGTTCTGAATTGACTGATCAACTTTTTATGTTGTTGAAGCCATCCAACGTTCACTCAATGTTACCCAAAAGATTGCTTGGAGGGTTTACGTCCTAAAAGGCCAAGATACTGAGGTTTTCTGGACATTATTTCATATCAATAAGTTTACTGCTGTATTAAAATATGCCAATTAAAATGAACATTCAAGAATATAAGAGTACCGTTGTGATTGCATTAATTATGTGTGCTTTCTCTGTAAAATCGAACTTAAAGTTATCTTAAATTATATTAATTTAGGACAACTGTTTAAAATAATAGACTCCATTAGCAACAAAAGTATGTTATGAACAGGAAAACATTGTAGGAAAATAATTATAATTGCCACAAAAGGTGTAAGCATTATAAACTCTGACTTTTTCGTTCCCTAAATTTAATGTTCTCCTGATTACAATCCCTTCAGAAAGATTCAGAGGCCTTTCATTGGGAAATGCGATAAAATAATGCTCAAATTAAATATTTCTTAATTTTTGTAGACTTTCCCTAACTAACCCCGCATCGCAAGTCATTTACAGACCAAGGCGTATCGTGTCCCCCAGAAGCGTCATGAGTAGGATGCGATCAGCTCAAACTAGCTCCTCATTGGCCCCTCGGGTTGCTAGCGAGGCTGAGTGCACTCCGGACCAGGTCTCCCACTGGGAGAAAATCCCCATGGCATTATCAGAATCGAAACCAGGTCCATCGCTTGATAAGCAGCAGAGCTACCACTGCACTAAGCAGAAGACCATAGGCTTTCCCTAGTCTCCCAAAACTGTGAATGGCAATTTCTTTGGATTTTTCACATTTTGAGCAAATGAGGGTAATAACAATTTCCATGAGAGGTAGAACTGGAACTTAAAAATTCAATGCCACAACTGGGATTTGAACCACAGACCTTCCGCTTACCGGGCGGCTGCTCTAACCACTGAGCTATTGTGACAAACTGCCAGAATGGCATTAAATTCTCAAACCAGTTCGTATTTCTCCTGGTAAACCACAAAGGCAGTCTCACATCAGAGATAAATTACCCCAATGGTGAAGGTCTGTGGTTCAAATCCCAGTTGTGGCATTGAATTTTTAAGTTCCAGTTCTACCTCTCAAACTTTGCCCACACACGGCTTGTGTATTTAAAAACACCAACAGTAAGTTTGTTGGCATAAATAAATAATAATTTCCATGTTGTTCAGTCTCTTCAAACAGATCCTGGAAATAATCTTACTGCTCATAAGTTATTTTCTCTCTCTTGAGTACTCTTGGTTGTAGCTGACTTAACTAGTTGTTTTATCCTTTACATGGAAGTTAGCTAATGATCCCTTCACCAGAGAACTTCTTATTCATCTTGCATTATTCATGATTTTAACATACGTAAATTATTTATTGTGGTTATTTATCTATCTTCCTATATATCTAATAGAATTAGATTTATAGTAGTAGTGGTGGTAATGGTGGCTCTAACTAAAACTTCACTAGCCCTGGTGGCCAACATTTGTAAATCCCCCCTAATAAATGTAACATAACGTATTCTCTATAATCAGTGCTTTTTCTCTTTCTTTCTTTCTTTACTTTCTCTAGTACCAAGTAGAAGTATTCCACCCAAAAATTTGATGTCGAGATTTCACCAGAATATATATTTTGAGACGCCCTGAATCAAAAAACCATTTTTAGGAAAAGGTCTGTCAGTCTGTGGACAAATTAACTCAAAAATGAAAAGTCAGTTAAAAACCAACGTTGGTATTTAAGTTTGTCTTTTAAGGATGCAACACGAAGATTTTGAAGAAAATTCCTGCATCCTAAACTACCTTTTAGATGCAAAATTTTTCAACAACTTTGATTTTCTTGAAAATGGCTCTAACAATTTTGATTAAAATGCCATATGTTTGAGATTTTTTTATGACAAATGAAATGTATATTTTGAATTATCTGGCTCTAGCCTATGTAGTCCTGTTTACTCTGGATGACTTTTGAATAACTCGTAAATGCTAAGAGATAGACCAAATCTTACTATATAAAAAATATGGATCTTGCTAAAACACAATTTATGCCCAAATAATTTTTTTTGCAGAGTGATCAATTTTGGAGATATTCCTTGTTATTTGTATAAGTTTTGGAGAAGTTGTTAATTTGTTAATATTTTTATATGTTAAATATGCAAAGAGAATGGCATTTCAAAGCTTTAAAAGATTTGACTAGCGCTCAAAACCTACTATATTTCCATATTCCTCTTGCACTGACAAGAAAATAAACAATAGAATAATTTCTGCAAATGTTTATCTCAACTAACACGAAGAAGATAAAGGTATAAGAGTTTGTAAGAATGTTTAGTACAAGAGAACAAAGTCATGTGAGTGCAACACATCAGGTTTTTTGAATTGGATGTAAACTATTTGAATACAGTGGAATCCTGGTAACTCAACCTAATGTGGACTGAGAGGGTGTCAAGTTACCAAAATTTGAGTTTTGCGGTATAAGGGGTCTGTTATTCACAACATATAACATTATGCTGCAAAGTGTCTAAATACATATTCTAGCACAATATAGCAAACAAAAGTATAACATGCTCTAAAATTTATTACATATTAATATGTTCCCCTTCGTCCAATCTCTTTAATACATTCAATTTAATTTCCATTGTCATGTTAACTTGTCTTTTGTTCTCCTTCAGTATTTTCATTGGCACGGTTCACAATGTTTATGTATTACATGGAGGTTGGAAAGATAATATGACATCCCTATGGTATTATAAATAGAAAAGTGAACTTGATGATAAACCACTGCGCAATTCGTCACGTCTAAAAAATACCCTTGTTCTGGGTGAAACAATAAACCTTCAAACCTTCCAAACAAGTGTTTGTGCTATGTATCACACTGATCCTGACCTCTCCTGTTATGCAAGTGGGCATGTCTCTTCTATTGTGCATCTAGGGGAGTGTCATAATCTGGACAAACTGTACCAATCATAATACTGGGAAGTTCCTGCATTGAATTTTATTTAAGAGCATTGTTCATCATCCTAGTCTTCAAAGACAGCAATTAGTGTTCACCCTGTATAGATACACTTGTAAAGAAAAGTACGCTAAGCATATGTTTATTATGTTACAGAGGCTTTCCCGTATGTGCCCCATACATGTTACCTGCAGCCCGAGTGTCAACCTAAAGCAGGAAATTGTGCCATCTATACGAGGCTCAGGATATGTTGCTGTGATTCAATTACTGCTGAATACTGTAAGTATTATTAAGAGTTCATCAAAACAAGCTTTTTCTAGAAATTAAATAAATTGACCCAAAAAGAAACATAATTTTAGTCATGCCAACTAGAGGCTAATTTCACTTTGAAGGGTGCCACTGAAGTACAAGTTGGTGAAACCTTATGAGAATACAGAATTAAATATAATATTTCAGAAATAAGTAAGACAGTGTAGATGACTTACCTATTTTAAAGCTTGATGTGTGTTTTTGATTACAAGTTTGCCAGGGAGTACCTATAGAGGAAAATATGAATAGGTTACATACAATCCAATTAGATATTTTATTACACATATTATCAATAGGGAATGGATTTGAAAACAGAAACAAAATATTTCCTACTTTCCTGAAATCTTTAAACGTTTAGCAGTTTTATAGATGCCAAGATTCAACATACTTCTGGAGATTTTCCTCACAAATAGGACCACGAATCTACAAACATTTGAAATAAAAAAAACTCGACCATTGAGATGTCTGATCTAAAGATCTGCTACTTATATATCACTGTACGTATCCACAATATTATTGTGTATATTGTCTGGCGTTCGTCACTGAACAAGTGTCCGTGTGTCTGCTAGAAGAAAGAGATGAGGATCAACGCATGCATGCTGCTGCTATTTCAATTAAAGGCCTGATCACATTCGTAATCACAAGACGGGTTCTGCCCATGACTGGTTTAATAGTATCCAAGTTTTTATTCATTGAAATCGTGGCCTTCTTTTGCTTTGATGTCATTTTTAACTTGTACACTGAATTACACTCCCAAACACTTTGATAGCACAGAAAAACAATCCAGTGAAACACACGACACACTAGGAAGACTGGGAAGATTGAGAGAGGTTTAGTGACACGTAGAGATCAAGTTCAGTACTTTTTTCCAGTGCTATTTATGGCTATTGAGACATACCGCATCAGCACTGTGTTCTTAAACTCAACAGGTAGCATTCCGTAGTACAGTACATATTAATGTAATTGATTGTACAATTTATGCAGGGACAGACATTGAATCAAACTAAAAAGCAAATATTTCACGTACACACTTATTATTATTTATTTATGCCAACAAACTTACTGTTGGTGTTTTTAAACACACAAGCCTTGTGTGGGCAAAATTTGAGAGGTAGAACTGGAACTTAAAAACTCAATGCCACAACTGGGATTTGAACCACAGACCTTCCGCTTACCAGGCAGCTGCTCTAACCATTGAGCTATTGTGACAAACTGCCAGAATGGCATTAAATTCTCAAACCAGTTCGTATTTCTCCTGGTAAACCACAAAGACAGTCTCACATCAGAGACAAATTACCCCAATGGTGACTTACTATTGTAAGTACTTTATATCCCAGGATTAAATAACCTTCAGATGGTAATTATTATTTATTTATGCCAACAAACTTACTGTTGGTGTTTTTAAACACACAAGCCGTGTGTGGGCAAAATTTGAGAGGTAGAACTGGAACTTAAAAACTCAATGCCACAACTGGGATTTGAACCACAGACCTTCCGCTTACCAGGCAGCTGCTCTAACCATTGAGCTATTGTGACAAACTGCCAGAATGGCATTAAATTCTCAAACCAGTTCGTATTTCTCCTGGTAAACCACAAAGGCAGTCTCACATCAGAGACAAATTACCCCAATGGTGACTTACTATTGTAAGTACTTTATATCCCAAGATTAAATAACCTTCAGATGGTAATTATTATTTATTTATGCCAACAAACTTACTGTTGGTGTTTTTAAACATACAAGCCGTGTGTGGGCAAAGTTTGAGAGGTACACACTTATATCTATGTTCTTGCTGTCATAATTAAATTTATCATGTAATGTGAACATTAAATTTAAAAAATCTGATGTGTTGCACTCACATGACTTTCTCTACTCTTGTATCAACTATTCTTACAATCTCATATTCCTCTTCGTGTTAGTTGAGATAAACATTTGCAGAAATTATCTTATTGTTTATTTCCTTGTTTGCAAGGGGAATATTAGAATACTTTGAGCAATAGTCAAATCTTCTAAAGCTTTCAAATTCGTTCTCTTTGCATGGTTAACATATAAAAAAAATGACAACGATGTTGCATTTCACCAAAAATGTAAGTTTTCCAAAACTCGCACAAATAACGAGGAATATCTCCAAAATGGTTCACTCTACAAAAAAAATTATTTAGACATAAATTGTGTGCTTTAGTGAGATCTACATTTTTTGTACAATAAGAGTTTGTCAATCTCTAACGGTTTAGGAGTTATTCAAAAGTAATCCAGAGTAAACAGGACTACATAGGCTATAGCCAGAAAATTTAAAATATACATTTCATTTGTTATCAAAATATCTCAAACATATGGCATTTTAATCAAAATAATTAGAGCCATATATTCAAGAAAATCAAAATTTTTGAAAAATTTTCCATGTAAAGGGTGTAGCTTAGGTTGGAGCAATTTTCTTCAAAATCTTTGTTTCACATCCTTGAAAGACATTCAACTTAAATACCAATGTTGGTTTTTAACTGACTTTTCGCTTTTGAGTTATGCTATCTACAGACTGACACAAACACGCAGATATTTTTCTAAAAATGTTTTTTTTTTAATTCAGGGGGCTTCAAAACATATTTTCGATGAAATCTTGACATCAAATTTTTGGGTGGAATACAATACTTTCTCTACTTTACTATATGTAGTAGAGAAAGTAAAAAGATCTACAAATTTGATCTGGATAACCAAAGATACTGATATATGAGGGCCAGATAAATGAGGCTTTAATGTGGTTCTTAGTTTTTAGTATTTTGCATCAATAAGTGAATCAGCTCTCTCTGGGAATTAATACTAAAACATTTAGAAATGTTATTGATGTTCTTATTTGTCACATTTTTACTAACTGTATGGCGTTATGTTGCAGGGAAGGCACTAGCAGGCTCAGCATCCTATGCCAAAGCAACCTCATGGGGCACATTGCTGTTGGTGTCTTTTGTATTGATGGCAGCTTTGTGACACATGCACCATTTTCTGCCAAACTTCAATGTGTATTCATGGTTGGACCACTTCAGTATGCTACCAACTTCTAAGTGTGAGGTTATGGTAGTAGAAGAATAAGTGGTTCTAGAGGAGAAGAAGCTGCAGATGTGCCAGCATTGCCAGAAGTATTAGAAGGAGAATGTCAATTTAAAAAGCTGACAAGTTTGAAAAGAGAACAAAGCTTAGAGTATTATTTAATTTAATTGAGAGCTATGTAATATTGAGGTGAATGTAATATATTTTGTTGCATGCATGAGTTTCCTATCCTCAAGTGGATAAAAGAGACTTGCAAATTTCCAGTTACTATCTTTCCATCTAAAATACAAAGACATTACGATGTTCTGAAGCCATTATCTCCTCAGTGTTAGTTAATGTGAATGAGATTTATAAATAGGTACCCAGTAATTTTTTCTTATTTCTTATTGGTTTAAGAGGGAAACTATAAAATTCCATAAGTATTGCAAGAGAATAAAATATGTTACAGATTTATTTTTAGTTTGGGAAACTATATTTTAATTGACTGAAATATTATTAACATTTTAACAGAAATTTGTCAGTCATTTTCTAGTTTCAAATTAAATAATTGAATTACATGAATATCTGATTAAAAACATTTTAAAAATTAGATTTTCAACTGACATTACAGTGTTTTAAAAACCCCTTGAGTTAATTTACTTTTATGATAACATTTCAGTCAGTAAACTGAAAAGATTTTATCAGGAGATGCTTCAGAATTCCTAAAAACACCATAAACCGAGTCAACAAAGTGTAGCAACTAAGCTAACAATATCCTTCCTTTTATCAAAGAAAAATTTCACTTTAACATCATTAGTTTAGAAATCTAATTTAAGTAAATTTTAGTTGTATTCTCTAAGTCACTGAATGGAGGAATAAATAGTTACTGTTGTTTATGTTACTTGAGGAGAAATTTAAAAGTATTAAAATAAAGTATTAGAAAAATTTATAGAAAGAGTAGAAGAACGTTATTTTTCATTTTAATGTGAGAAGGATCACATGCTACTCTAAAACATCAGGGGGGAAAAAGCACACATACATAACATTTTAAGAACATTTTTCAATTATGCAAACTATTTTACTCCTAAGGACATCAATTTTGAATTAAATAAAATTGAATGCAATTTTTACACTGTGATTCTCTGTTTAATTATCACTTTATTAAAAAGAAACTTGAGCTGCAAGTTTAGACCATATAGGCATTCTTTGATCTTAATTATAATGAAAATATTGTTTTATTGATGTAGATGTCTCCCTTTAAATTTTAGATTTGAACATAAGATGAGATTTGAGAGGGAGAGTACATTTTTAATAATCAAAGAAAATCTGCAGTTTGGATCTTGCATTTTACTAAGCAACCTTAAGTATCTAATTAATGTTAAGAATGAGGAATACTGCAGAAAGATTTGACATACCAGATATTCCTCTTGCTTCCCCTCCAGATATACCCATCTTCATGGTTTAGTTCCACGAAAGAAATCAAATTCTGCAAAAACAAAGAATGGCTCACACCAGTAAAACACTGGTATGTTTCTCTTAAATTTTTAAATTGTAATGTAAAACAATTCTAAAATTTAACTGGCCAAATGGTTACATTTGGTGGCCACCAAAATGATCAGACTGGAAAATAAGCAATAGTTTTGATGGATAGCATTTGGACAAATTTTCTCTAGGTACTCTGAATTATACTATCACTTCAAGTAACCATTTGCCTTCATTCTCATTCCCATAATTATGCTAATGCAAGTTATGGCACACACTAAATTTAATGGCGGCTGATAGCTAGCCACTTCATAATCAGATTTTTTTTCCTTGTCGTGTTATATTTATATCATCGGCTTTACAGCATGGTTTCACATGTTTAACCATACAGCACTGCAAGAGTCGCAAGCCTCTTATTGGATAAATCTGTTGACCACTTACTCTGCTACCACCCGCAATTAAATTTAGTATCTGCAATAGTTCACTAAGTTGCAATGCTGCTGGGTTTGGAATTCTAACATTTGATTTACAGACGAGATCCAGCACTACAACCCACAATCACATGTAATCAAAGCATTAAAAAATAATGATTCTTGCATTTATATAATAATTAGTAGCTTCTGTATGAGCAGACATCAGATGTATATGCTTTGATTTAATTTTTAAGTTGCCTGTGTAAAACCTAGCCTTATTTGAATCTCAAAGCAATTTTCAGAATTTCGTAGCTCATTGTTAAAGCTTTGAAATTCAAAACACTCAATTCATAATGAGATATGCCTTTGATTCATGCAGAGTATAACAGTAGTGAAAAATTAACTATTCATATTTTGAGATGGTTTACTGAGATAGCGACCAGGTCTTAATCAGTGTTCCATGACTTTTACTTATTCTGTACTTCTGTTGTTGAATTGTAGCAGTTTATTTTATAGGTAGCATAAGTTGTCTAGGTTAAGGCAATGCATAAGTGAAAATTAAGAAATCTATGGTTTACTTCTACTTGTTTTGTTTTATCACATATTCAGAACATAAAACACAAAGTACACACAAACTTTTAACAAGCTATGTAGAATCATTGATAAGAATTACATCTTTTTATTCATAAGTTATCATCAGACAGTGGGGTTTTAGTACGTAAACATAGGAATAAGTTTAAGAGCATGGAGTATAGAGCCGGCAGATAGTGTGAGGGCTGTACTGCCTTCCACTCTGCAAGGTCGCCAGTGCTTCCACTTCCCGTTGTAAGTGCATGGTTAACTTGATGGATTTCGCACTAAAACTCGCTCCCAGGTTATCACTTTCTGATATGATAATATGGAATATTCCTTGGACTCTAATTTATTGTGTAACTCCCAAATTTTTCATTTGAGCTCATTATCAGAGGTGGCTTGTGCAAAATTTTGATACGATTACTAGGTATCCATGGCAAATTGAGTACAGACTGAATACCACATGGAGACGTGGCTTGAAACTAAGGTCAATCTCTAATTCCAATCTGCTCATTTCATGGGATTGTGTTGAAATTGGTTGCATGGAAACTCTGAATCTGCCAAAGATGCCGTGCTCTACATACTCGTAACATGTTTTGTTAATTATTTGTTAATGTTAAGTAAAGTTTTATTTTACGATATCAACAGTACAATTGACTTCTGGTGTCATGTAGGAGGAACACGATGTTCACAAAAAAGTAATGTCAAAGATTATCTAACCTCAAAACATGCTAAACAACAAGTGAACACAGGTTCTCCAATGTAACGTGAACCAATCAACCAACTTTAAAAAACTTCAATTATATCTTCTTCTTCTCCTTGAATCTTGCAGACTCAATATGGTCTCTTTTCTGTATTGAATTCAACATGCAAATGCGGAAGCAGGAATGTTCTCAATACATATTGAATTTGCCATGATACATAGTATATATTAAAAAAAAAGCAGGGAAAAGATTCACAAAGAAACACACTTAAACAAAATACTGTAGGAACTCTCTACTGATGAAAATTGAAATCCATAATATGCTGTTTTCTGCTGCAGAATTTATCTATAACTTTACAGCTAAACCCTCAATGCACTAACATCGTGTGTTGTTTATATGTTTTTGCTTGCACCATGTTTATTTATTAATGCATTAATTGTCATGGATCTTTCTCTATCCACGTATCCCATGCATCAGTGCTGCTGAATAACAAACATGAAAAGCAGAAATGTGCATTGCAAACATCACACCCGCAGATCCAACTGTTTTCATACACTTTCATGCTATGTTTCCTCATATACTCACTTTTTTTACTGCCATCTATAGCATTTGTACTTAAATTTAAATTTGGAGTAGACCTAACTAACTCTTAACTTGCACTTTCTTCTCCAAAGATCTACTGGAAAGGGGTCTCTAGTAGATCATCTACAGAGTTCATGTTGATTGCACAATGCTTTGCATGCACTTTCAAAGAAAAAATTCACTGCAAGACAGTATATCAGCATAGCAACAATGCCTTACTGAAGAGTGCTATGATAACTGCAGCACCCTTACAGCAATGACATCACACTTGGAGCATGCACAGTCCAAAATACTGTTGCATCCCTTCTCTAAGTGGAATGTATTGTGCAGTGTCGGCTCGTGACTTTTTGCACACAGGGAGAGAGCGTTCGCACCTTGTCCGTCTGGATTTAAAAATGCCCAGAATCTTTCCACTGGCTTGCCATTTGGTAACAGGTAATGAAACACAATCACCATTTGAATTGGCCATTACAGCAATGTACTCTGCTTTAGAAATTTCTCCCTTAATTTCTTCTTGGTATATGTCAAGCATACACTGCAATAAATTATTTTGCATTTCTTCTGACATTCCCCGAAAAACGCAGGCTTAAGATGTTCTTTCACCGCGGAATCGAATTCTGCTGTGAAGTTTATCAGTCCTTGAAACACGCTGGGATTCAATGAATTTTGACTTTCGTCGTGTCCCCTGAGAGCCATCTCGCATGCTCTGCAGAATTTTGTGCAGTTAATTATCTGCGACAGACATATCTGTTCTTAGTAATTTCCTCATTGTGTTTTTTCACGTTACGCCTAACAGCACTATCTAACTGCTGAGATATATTTTCCTAGAACATTTAGTTCTGATTGCAATTCATATGGACCATCAGCACGTCCACCAAGTGACCGATATCACCACAACCATTATTTGTCCAGGTGCCACTTCTGTTGCTCACAAATAATAAACATTTAAAACAAGAACCGGTTGGTTACTTCACAGGCGCATACCCATGAAAAAGTTGAATACACACTTTCATTAAATTTTCTTGTAAGGGTTTTCCCTTTACAATTAGTCACCTGAACTAAACAGATTGGTGGCAGCGGTCTGCCTACGTTTTTAATTTTCAGCTTCTTTACCAAGGATAAAATGGAGAGGTTTATCTCCTTTAGTTTCGCAACGTCATTAATTTCCACAATTGCACACATTGAAATTTACTGCCAAGGACACACATATGCATACAGTTCGCTACCAGAAACACAAACCTACAAATAAAAAATATACACACAGTAACAAAGCAATTATTCCAAACTGAAGCATTGGCCTTAGTAAATTGCAAAGATCAATTTTATGTATTTATAATAGTTTAATAAAAATATATGCAATGTGTTTGCAACATTAACATAACTGTCAAGCTAATACACAAAATGGCTACATTATAATTAGAAAGGTAAAGTTGGCTATACCGGTGGCAGGCTGATCCCAACTTCTGCAAAATGAGAGGCAGGGAAATGGTCATTCAGGAAGGAAATGAATATGACTTGCACATGAATGCAGTATGGATGCGTGGTAAGAATCGCATCGCTCCGATTTGTCGATTGTAGTGCATTAATTCACCGTACTCCTAAATACAAGCTACTCCTCTCCCCCTGCGCCCTCCCGCCTAAAAACTTCCTTCGCCAGTCGCAGAATCTGGTTTATGCGTGTCTACGGTGTTGACCAAATGCACTAGCCTCACGAAAGAAGGCGCGGGAAGATTAAACGAGCAAGTTTATATAGAAGAAAGTTGAACATTTTTGCTTCTCGTATACATACTTATAGAACTAAATACACGTTCACATACAGGAAAAATTAGTGGATGTGCGCTTGCGAGCATGCAATCCCCCAGAAGCTGCCACTGGTATTGTGGCTCTTCATTTCAGCACTCAGCACTACAGTTTCTGTTCAGTTATAACAGAGAGAGCACTGCAAAAGATGTTTTAATTTGTTTCCTTTGCAAACTGGTTCACATATGAAGAGAAATAGTGTAATTTTAGTTTAAATTTTACAGTGCACTGTAGCAGATTGCACATAACCAAATGCTCGTGTTTATTTATAAAGAAACTATTGTAGGTTTAGGGACGCTTAAAGAAACTGTTGTGGTGGTACAATACAGCCGTGGTTATCCAAGTCCCAATTAACCGAGGTCCCTTTTTACGAAGTGTGTCATGCAAAGTACTTGGAAATAGAAATGACGCACAAAGAAATGCAAGGGCGGGAGGGTGATATTGAAGACATTGAAATGGAGAATGAGAAAATCAGCCACAATGAAGGATGCAAAGCAGTGGCGGTTCCTGGATGATCACATACTCGCAACTGCACACCCACTAATTCTTTCCTGTATGTGAATGTGTATTTACCTCTATAGACATGCATATAAGAAAATTGGATGTCCAGTTTTGTCTATATAAACTTGCTCATTTAATTTTCCCATGCCCTCTTTACCAAATTCAGTCAACAAGCTGTAGAACACATAAAGGAGATTTTTGTGACTAGCAAAGGTAGGTTTTAGGTGAGGGGTCACGGGGAGCGGTGCAAAGCTTGCATTTAAGAGTACGACGAGTTAAGGCAGCATAATTGACAAGTCAACACATACGATTCTTACTGTGCAAGCGTACCATGTTCTCATACAAGTTTTCTCCGTTTTCCCTGCTACAAGCATTTCCCTTCCCTTCCCTCTTGAGCAGAATCTGCTAGGCTGTTAGCCAATCTGACAGTCCTAAACATAATGTAGGCACTTTCTATATTAAAATGACAGTTATGTTACTGTTATAAACACAATTACATCTAGTTTTGTTAAACAGTCATCTTGTACGTTCACTTTTCCTGCTGCCGTTAGACGTCAGGTTCCTTCAGCCACTTTCTGTATTCGATCCTATCCTGCGCCAACCTGTATATTCCTCTCATTGTCGTCCCATGTCTGACTGCCACTCTTTTCATATGTCTCCATTCCATCCTAGGTCTTCCCCTTCTTCTCTTCCCCTCCGCTCTTGCTTCAAATGTTCTTTTAGGTAATCTTTCTTCATTCATCCTTACTAAGTGTCCCAGCCATCATAGTTGGTTTCTTTCCATTGTCTTCAGTATACATTCCTGTTTTAGCTTTTCTCTTATTTTCACATTTCTAACTTGATCCCTCTTAGTATACCCGGCTACTCTCATCTGTGTTGCTGTTGGTCTACTTGCATGTCTATCCAATACTGTCCAGCTTTCACTCCTATATAATAAAACTGACTGTTATATCACCTTATATATTCTGATTTTAGTAGTTTGACTTGCTTCTCTTTTACCAACTATAGTATTATTAATTTAGTAATATATATTTATTGCTTTCCTGAGTGAAATAGTCATGAGTGCATATAATTACTCTTCATGTCGTAATTTACTTAGGACAATACTTCAGTTTGAAGTAGTTATTTTGTTACAGCGTTTGTTACCGTTTGTTATGTTTGCATTTCTAGTAGCAAACTGCATGCTGTTGTCTGCACATAGTGGGAAATTTGAATCTATGAAAGTGTGGAAATGAATAACATGGCAAAATTGAAGGAGATAAATCTTTAGGATTTATAAGGATAAATCCTAAAGATTTATCTCCTTCAATTTCGCCATGTTATTGAGAGAAGCTGTTTTCCACCCTTATTATTTGCATCTGGACAAATAATGGTTGTGACATTGGTCATTTAAAACAAAAAATAGAAAAACATGAGAACTCAACTGCCCATATAAATTGCGAATTAGAATTGTGTGGTGAGTGTCAGAGAAAGACAAAGAGTACACACCCACTGAGACAAGTCACGAGCCGCCACTGATGCAAAGCCATAGAAAAGAACATCAAATACCTTGAGTAACAGTCATAGAACTTTAACAGACCTTCAGCTACAATAATTGTGTGAAACAGCAGCAAAGAAGCGAGCATGTTCTGTTAAACAGAAAACACTTATGGACTTCTTGAGAAGTAACTTTTTTTTAAATTGGAACACGTACTGTAGGTCTTTTTTCATATTGTATTTTCATTTTATTTTAATTTGTATCTATGTAATTTTTTCAGTTGATAATACAGTAGATGCCTTTATTTCTCATCTTTTACTACGTTTTCATTCATTTCACCAGTTTACCATATGTTTGCCTCTTGATTTTTGACCAAGTCCGTGTTATCTGAGTTTTTTATTATCCAAGATACTGTCACGCCCCCTTACCTTGGATAACTGAGGCTCTACTGTATTTCATATTTTTAACTAGCTTAAAAGAAAAATATTTTGTTCACATGTTATTGAATGTTTCAACTTTTCCAACTGTAGTTGTGGAAAATAATTTTAGCTGAACTATTTAATGTTTTTAACAATCGAACAACAGTTTTTAAAATTTATAAACTGTGGCCCAAGGAGCATTTAGAAAACTGAAGAATTTGAGAAAAACGAGTTTAAAATTCAATGGGGTGCTTTGTCTAAATAGTACAGAACCTATTAAATAGTCATTTGCAGCTTTAAAACCATACATATAGCATGAAACTGCAAGTTATAAGAATATTCAAAATGTAAAAGCAAGAAATTAAAAATGTTCACCTGTACTACCAAAGTTCACAGATGCATTGCCTTTGTACTTAAAACTGTGTTCAAGTACAGAAATGTTGTTTCTGCTAATTGCAGATTATTCAAACTGTGTAAACTAGAAATGTATGTCTAATATCTGTATCTGTAGATCTCACAACAGTACTGCTACAAGTTTCAGTAAAGAAGTTCATTTATTTAGGTCTAAGTCTGATTCATAGATATGTTCAATGAGGGAGAGGGGACAAGGGGTGTCTGGGCACATAAGTGTATTCTGAAATTGAAGAAGCTACTACTGAAAAATGATCTAATTTGTAAATTGGGAATTTGCTTTATTTGAGGAATGATTGTCATTCTCATTCTCACCGCCCCATTTTTGTTTCATTAATGTCTCTCTACAGAAATATAGAACACTGAGGAATCTTCAGCATCAAACTATCAATTCAAGCTAAGGACTGTGTTTAGATCATTGTTTAGGACACTTAAAAGGAATGCTCTAATGTTTTGAAACTAGAATTTTGTTCATGGGTGTCGCAAAGGGGGGAGGGGGGCAAGGGGAGGCCTCGGCCCCCCCTTGGGAATTAATGGACTTAATGTGCAATCACTTACTGACTATTACACTATTATTTATATTTTAATGTAAAGAAAAATTTTTATTTAGCACAAATTAATACGATTATCTGCAACAAATACTATAACTTTTGACAACAAAATAGTGAAATAATATGGTTTGATTGGAAATTTCCAACATGTTGTCCCCTCCCCCTAGGAAAAAGTTTGCTGACACCCTGGATTTTGTTGTGATTGAAAATTACCTGAACTGTGTACTTTTCGGAAACTGAAACAGTCTTGGCCCAAAGTGCAACTGAGTTAAATGAACAAACATTTCATTGCATTTAATTGAAAATTTAAGTATTAATATTATAATAATGATTAGCAAATAATTTCATATACTTCTGTTACTGGGGGGACCTGGTAAGGCAAATATGAGTAAAAATATTCTTTTTTTTTATATGTAAAAATACTAGAGAATTTTCTGAGTAAAATGCTTCAATTTTTATCTTTATCACTATTATAAGGACTTTTATAAAGTATTTACCAAGGGACTGCATTTAGTGGGCGTGGTCGGTCAATTTATTGACATTTGTTTTTGCTATCAATGGAATTAGTATATTTAAAGTTCCCAGTGTTTTTAGGAGGGAAATACTGTGGAAAATTTTTGAAATGGCCATACTGATTTTTGGTAACACTGATTACTGGTTTATCATGGCAACCTAACCTGGTGCTAGAATGTATTGAAAAGGTCAGTTCTAAATTTGAACCATGATATCTCAAAACTACATTTTTGATACATAAGGAACATTTTCTCCGAAACTGTTACATAGACAGCTCATACTTTCACGGATTATGCTTATATAAATGATATATGGTCAGCATCTCGACACCCCCAGCCGGAAAGTTGGCTTTCATGACCAAGGCTGCTTACCTATTGCAAGCTCCTCAATTTCCTCACGATGCTGAGTGGCGCCGGTCCTATACCATGACACCCTAGCCCACTATGCCACGGCACACGACACAAAAGTCCATATAATGTGCTGTAAAAATTACAACAAATAGTTTCTGAGAAAATGTTCCTTGAAAGTTTAAATTTTAACACTGTAATTATATGCCTTGCCGGATCCCTCTGAATGAAATACAAGTATATTAGCAAAACCTTTTATTACAAAATACTGCTTAGTCATTATTTTATATGCTCATGCGTATCTTAAAGTAAGTTTCTAAGTGGGAAACGAGACTGTCTTGAGATATCCCCTATATACTGGTTTGTGCATGCTTATGGTCAGATATGTGATTACTATAGTATTTAAATAATGCGACAGAAACCAATATCATAAGTTTGCAAATGTAATGCTCTGTATCTGTTTTAAGTGTAGGTACATTCTAGAAGAATATCTAGTTGTGGTACTGACAAATGTGACAGTCTATGCCTTTGTCATAGATGGTGCTTTCTCTCTTCCACCTTAGGTGCCTACTACAAACAATGGTCAATTTAGCTCATTGTGCCTATTATAAATGCATAAGTATTTCCTCAAAACTTTTCAGGTTCTGGCATGAACAAATGATATGGTGTTCCACGCTGTTAGTGATAGTGAACTGTTTTTGTGATAGACGGTGCTTTGCTTTCCTTTGTCCTTCACAGTGAAGGACTACTGTGATAACAAAGAAATAATAAATTTACAGGAAATATATGCATATGTGAAGAGTGACAAGTGTTTTAAATACACTAATAGTTGTATGTAATCAAAGAAGTATATTTCTATGTGAATAAATATGTTTGTTATAAAAAGTCAAAGTTGTAATATTTAATGAAGCTTTAAGAAATATAATAATACAGTTTCATCCATGCCTCTCCTGTATTTAATTTGGAAACTTTAATTATAAAGAAAGTGATCAAAAGACAATAAGGAAACTTTTAGAGTAATAGTCATAGTTTCATGAAGATTACAAATGTATTTGTTTTCTTTCTGTATTGGCATTTGTGGACCATTTTCAGTTTTTTGCACCCATTTAGGCCAGGGAGGACATAAGGATAGTGCCGGTGCAATGTTAGCTCACGCTTTTGAACATGCTCGCACTGAAGACGAGTTCAGCGTCTGACGTCACCATGCTCTGTACTGTTTGAGGCATGTGGGATGCAGCAGTGTTGGAAACACCTCTGGTGTTAATAACACAACTAACATCTTGAATGTTGTAATATTAATGCTGAATGATTTAATTGTACAACTGGTCACAGATTATTAAAAATTACATTTTGGCTCTGTTATATGAGAAAATATATAACAATTCCAGTTTATGTGAAGGACAGTTATGTTGTAAATAAGGCTTGGATTCCTAGGTAAATACATTTTTTTGCATCCTAATACTGAGTTGTAAGTTCTGAATATTCACACCAGAACAAAATATTTTAAGTTTTATTTTATTTTTTATCTTTACCTGATTAACTTCCCCTTGTGTAGAAGTTACACCCTCTAGGACTTACAAGCCAGTGCCTAGGGTCAGACGCCTGTTGGAGAGCACAGGAATCTATGTACCAGACAAGAGTGAAGACCTGGAAGTGGGTGGTCAGTCAAGCACTAGTGAGGAAGAGGATGATTGAAATGTAGGAGAAATGGATGATTGGAAAGATGATAATGGAACAATTGGTGGAATGAGTGGCGGGAGAAACCAGAGAAAACATGCCCTGATGCTGGTTCGTCCACCATGAAGACCACATGCGAGTCCCTGGGATTGAACCCGGGCTGACTAGATGGTAGGTGAACGATCTAACAACTCAACCAAAGCGCTCAAGTTTTTTGCACATAAAAAGTACATATTTTCTGATTTTCTTATGTAAATAAATATTTTCAGATATTCACATAAATTACACAAGAATGCATAAAGGAAAACACTTTCTCAAATAATTCTCACATATTTCTATAGGTAAAAGTAGTTAAAAGTAGCAGCAGAGTTATTTTTAACAAGTCACGACCCAACTTCTTTAATACTCAATTATATTGCCAATGTCGTAATGTGCTATTCATTGTTGAATGAACTGATGTGCCAGCTATAGCATACCTTCAGTTGGAAGAAAATATAAACATCCTGCTTTCTTAAGCTACATGAGTCTGCAAATGTCAAAGATGACTGAGCACACATTTCTGCAAAACTGTGTTTCTTCTATGATTCCAAAAAGAAACTGGAATTAGTAAGAGTGCCTTTCAGAGAATCAGTTCAAGTGAGTGAGTGAGTAGGGTTTAAGGGCTCGTCGACAGCCAGGTTATTTGGGTGCAAAGCAGCTCAACTAGTTCAGAATGTGGAAAAAAACAACGTTCTTTCTGGTCCTGTAGTATAAAAAGAAAATGCAAGGGGGTGTTTGAAAATAATAGTGGATTTAACATAATGTGATAAAATTTATATTTGTCAGATGGACAACATGAAGAAATTATTGGAGTGTGAGTGACATTGCACGTTATAATTATGCTAGACTTACTTCTTGTGATGTGGAGCAATGATTTTTGAAATTCAAGACATTTCTTTGTGACAAACATCAATCTTTTGGGATGGAACATTTGAGGAAGCATGTGATCGTATACTGTAACTCTATAGTACTTGGTATTCCTTTGAGGAATGTTTGGTGTGTACCAAATTAATTTACATTAGCTCAGTCATTCAGATGTTAAAAAAATATTTTACCTGTTTTGGTACATACGTTCTACATTTTCAGCACATAAAAGATACACATTTTCCAAGTTTATAGGACCTAAAGATCTGAGCCCTGGTTATAAAGTAAACAGAACAGAGCATATTGTCATTTTCTCTGCAAATTAAAAGAGCCATACAGAACAAAATTACATGGACATTTTCTGTTTCATTTATCTTAAACTAGTTTATAAATGTTAGGACATAATGTCTGGGAAATCTGTAATTGAAGACTGCATGTTAGATCGTGACCTGATGAGCAACTTTGGAATTTGGACTTAGCTAATTTTGTAACAGAACCAGAAAGAAACAGTGGGTACTCTGTTTTACTTGTAATGGCCATGTTATTCTCATCTAGAGTGCTACAGCTGACTGAACCCTGCAATTCCATATTCACAGCACAATTTATCTAGGCAACATGACTCTCATCTGACATACACAAGCTGGTAGCCTGTTCTTCATTCCAATATATCACACTTCATGAAACTATCTTCCTCTGCATTAAGCTAAAGTAACCTCTCTGGCACATCTTGTTTAAAGCTTAACCAGATGCCAAAACATCCCTTCTTTGTAGCAATGACTTACTGGCATAAAATGCTGTTAACAATAAAGTTTACTATTGGTTTCGTGAAAAAAAAAAGTGGTTTATATGCATCTGCAAACACATGCCAATTAACTAATCATTGCGTTTTATATAAATTCCACCAACACTGAAAAGTGCAAATGCATATGCATCAGTCAAAAGAAATTCATTGCAATTGTGACTTTGATAGAAAGCAGTATGTGTTCTGAATCTGTGAAATACTAAAATATGCATAAGTACCTTTGTAAACTATGAATGCTAAAATGCTTGAAAATAATGTCACCTCTGAAAAAGAAGTGCGTTTTTAATAGTGACTTGCAGAAGCAATATTGTGACTTTTTGGTTGGGTGTGAAGTAAAGTAGACAGATGTAGTCGAGATAAAGAAACACTTTTATTTCCGTAAACAGTAACTTGTACACTCGTTGCAACAGCAAGAAAGTCTTTACCGATTCTCCAACAGCACGACTCCCAATTCGTAACACAAAGAACCGTCCCTTCTCCGTCGGCACAACTCTTCACATCGTCTGTCCGTCTCCGTCGGCACGACTACTCAACCTTCACATACGTCTGACTGACTCCTCTCTCGTGCTCGTGCTACTGGCAGGCTGAGGATTTTTCAGCCCGACGACTTTTGCTGCGTGCCTACCCCTGTTAGGGCTTAACCGCAGATAGGATATTTGGGTAAGGGGTTATGTAGGGTGACTTGTTTTTGGTTTAGGTTGGTGTGGGTTAGAAGGGAGCACTAAAGCCCCTTGTCAGCTGTCCTGCAGGATGCAACAATGTTGGCATTCTGACGATTTGAAAAAGGGTTTTTAAAAAATGTTTTAAAATTGTTTTAAAATTGGTGTTTTGAATTTTGAATTTTGATTGGGGAAGAAATTTTGAAGAGGATCAACTCTCTGTGGGGATCTTTGGAGATCAGCTTTAGCTACTGGTGGATGTTCTCCATGGTTATGGGGCGTGACCGCAAGCCATGCGGGGTACCCTGACTGACTGACTCCTCTGTCGCACTTTACCGCTATTTACATCTCCCAGGCACTATTCTGGAAACTTCGGGAAAGCTCAGTTATTATGCGGTGAAATACAAAGTAGAAGACTCCAGAAGAATCTATCCTTTTCTCTCTTTCGGCAAGCGCCCCAACAATGCGGCCATTCTCTGTCTCTTTCCTTCGGCTCCTTTGCGGTAGTGCCGACAATAATGCGATGGGTAACACTGCGGTTGTCGGCAATTAGATGCGGCGGGCGCGGTGACAATATCTATACATTAAAAAGCAATTTCTGACCCAGATGTCCAATGCAATGTGTGTGCATCTGCTTTCAGTAATAGCCAAGGGGGGTATCAGGTATATTTCTTATATATTTAAACGACCAATTATTGTATATATATTCCGCGCAACTTGGAAACGGCTCTAACAATTTCGATCAAATTTTGTATTCAGATAGAGTTTTGCTTTTTAAGTTCATCTATATAGATGTAATTCCCGAAAAAATGCGATTTTACATAAAAATAACATTTTTTATTCCCGTTTCCACAGAGCAATTCTTGTGTATACTCACAGTATTTCAGAAACGGCTCTAAAGATTTGATTAAATTTTTGTATACATGCATATTACTTACACAGTGTTTTCTCTACTCACTTTTAGGTAACACATTCACATCTCTTTCTCTACCCACTCCTCTATAAACAATTTTCCATAAAAAACCTGATTTTACACCAAAGAACATTTTTATCTCCGCTTTTATAATAAGTCATACCATGTTCTGTGTGTTTGAAATAGAAATACTGTTACATTCACACTGTTTTCTCTTCTCACTTTTAAGTAACACAATTCACAGTGGTTTCTCTACTCACTCTTCCACAAAGAAATCATACGACTTTCTGTATGTTTGAAGTAGAGATGCTGCATATTACATTCACAGTGATTTCTTACTTACTTTTAGCTAGCTAACACATTCACATCTCTTTTTCTACTCACTCTTCTAAAAAGAAGTCATACAATTTTCTGTATGTTTGAAATAGAGATGCTGCATATTACATTCATAGTGGATTCTCTACTTACTTTCAGGTAACACATTCACATCGCTTTCTCTATTCAGTCTTCTATAAACAATTTTCCATAAAAAACGTGATTTTACACCAACAAAACATTTTATCCCCACTTTTAAATTAAGTAATACAATTTTCTGTATGTTTGAAACAGAAATGCTACATATTATATTCATACTGTTTTCTCTTCTCACTTTTAGGTAACACATTCACATCTTTCACATCTCTTTCTCTACTCACTCTTCTACAAATGTCATACAATTTTCTGTATGTTTGAAATAGAAATGCGCATATTATATTCACAGTGGTTTCTCTACTTACTTTTAGGTAGCACATTCACATCTTTCTCTATTCACTTTTCTTTAAACAATTCATATCATATCACCGCGAAATTCGGCACGTATACCTATGTATTTTTCCTTGAAGAAAGTTTTTATAACAGTTTTACTACACAATATATTACTTTGAAATTGCTTTCTACTCGCTTTTCTTTTATGTAGCACATTCATATATCCCCGTGTTTGCCCTTCAACATACAATACATATAATTTTCTATGATTGAAATATAAATCCAACGTATTACAAAAAAAAAAAAAAAAAAAAAAAAAGCGAAAATCGCCGAGCGAAGCTCGGTCACCCAGGTACTATAAAATATAAATATTAAAAAACAAAAGAATGGTGGGTGCAGGTGCATCTTCTAGGTGCACTGTTAAAACTTAAAGTTGTGATGAAAAAAATAGAATGAAATTGGCAGCTGTTGAAGGAGCATTTGCTTATCATACTGCCCAGCACAACCAATCTTTCAGATACATGGATTGAACTTCTAAACTTACCCAGCTTACTTATGAAGTAAAGAACCAGAGGTTGTCAAGAATCAAATTTGGATAAAAAAATAACAATGTTAGAAACAAGCAAAATTTGTGGGTTCGTGTGTTGACCAACACCTGAGGTGGGATAAACATGTGGAGAAATTGACAAATTAAGTAGAATATCCAGTTAAAGTCTCATATTTCTAGCGGAGTGCTAAAAGCCTGCTATTACGCTTGTTTTCAACTAATATTATTATATGGAATAAAGCTATGGGGAAATTCAAGTTACAGTAATCCAATATTTAAATTGTATAAGAGAGTGTTAAGAATCATGGTGGGTGTTCCTCCCAGAGAAAGCTGTAGAGAGTCTTTTAAACAACTAAACATACTCATTATGCACAGAGAAACACTTGACTATTAAACAAACAGCTTATCTCGGTTTATCTTAAGTTACGGTATGCTTGAACAGAACCTCACCGTCTAAAATAGTTTAAAGAATTCTGAAAAGTTAATATTGATTAAAAGCGCTATACTCGTATAAATAATAATTATGCTGTGTGCAAGCACTCGAGTTAAGAAACAAACTACTGCCTCGGACGAAGGGTCTTGAGCTAGGATTGAGGAAGTCATGAATCTGATACCATCTTATGGCACTCGTGTTTAACCATCCTCTTAATCATTCGCATATTGTCGGTCTATTGTCTGTGGAGGAGAAAGAGCGAGAGAGATGACTCACGTCATAGCCATCATGTTCACAACAAACAGTACCGTTATAGACCTCTCGCCGGACGCGTGGTCCTGCATAAAAATCGCATTAATCACTTCACACTCTCGGCTACATCTCATTTCAGATGGAACTAAATCACTCGCCGGCGTTTAATCCAAGAGATTTCTGCTTTTCTTTGTATATCATTATGTTTATTTATGCTCGACCATACCCAACTTAATTTCATTAAAGGACTGGTCTTCATCCAATCGGAGAATTCAATTTTCATTAAAGGACAAGCGTTCCACCAATCAGAGAATTCCCATGCAACAATGGCAAAGCGCAATATCGATTAATTCTCGAAACGCAACTAGCGCGAGTTTAGAAAACGCTAAAATGTCGGACAAACACACAGCACACAAATTAACCTCAATATTGCACTAAGCAAAGTCCCGCAAATTCATTTCACTAATTTTATTGTACAATAAATAACCTATACATAAAATAAAGTTTCTTCTGAAAACCAATATATTCAATTTGTCTTCTATTTTTTCAATGTTACGTAGCATTCCAAGGTTATCATTTTCATCATGCAGCTGTGACGTACTGGAAATGAATCGATCGTTTAGCGCCTGCGCAGAACTCCAAGGATCACCTGATGCAATATGTAGGTCATTGTCCCTGGTGAGTGTACAACATTCTACAATAAGGCAACAAATTGTGGGTTCTTTTAAATTTAATTTACACAAAAACCGTTGATTGTATTGAAATACGCCAAAGGAAAAAGTCGTTTATTCAATTTTCTATGAATATCGCCATAAATCAAGAACCTTCAATCAATAATAAGTCAGCCAGGTGGTGATAAATTTTTTTGATAAAAATATTTTTTGTAGAAAACTATAAACTTTTCAACATTTTGGTATTAGACTTTCTTGTTATTCACAACATGAGAAATTCGCTGTTAAAGTCTGACGGATCATTTCACTTCCATCCTGTGTACTCGTGTCTTAATTACTGCCATTATAGTCTCGTTACATAATATACCATTCTAAGTGAAAGAAGTCCTTAAGAGTAGGTAGTGATAAGGAATACGAACTTTTGAACAAGTAAACCGTTGCAGCACAGTAGGTCCATTGTGGGACCGCTGTATGAAGAGCAAATATTTAGCTACAGGCTGTCGCACCTAAATCATGCTGGGCCCTAAAAGCTAGTTTACATCCACCCGGCAACGGGAAACAAAGCAGCTCTCAACAGTCGGCAACGAGAACGGCAAGATACACTATCGATTATGCATTTGGAATTCATTTGCTTTTAAGCGACCAATGATGTTTTCTAGCTTGTCATTAGGGAGTCTATAGCGGCTGTTTCATGGCACGGCCATCTTGAATAATTTCTACAGCGAAAACAACGGAAACAGCTTGACCAAGTCTTCTTTCCCATTCCCGGGGCCCAGGAAAGCTACCCGCCTGTTGTGAACACTCACTTGGGTATGTATATGTATTTCAGCGTTGCCCAAGGGTAACGGTAACGATAAATCCTTCATCATTTTTACTTTCTCTACTGGAAATTATGGCAAATAACAGAAACAAATTAATGGTAGAAGATAAATCATTCGACTAATCAACCAGGGAAAACCACAAGAACCCATGTCCGTGGCCGGCCCCAGGAATCGAACCGAGCTCCTCCCAAATTATTACCTCACATGTTACCGTGGAGCACATAGCTCGGTTCAAGAGACTAATAGAAGACAGGGTAAGACATACCGAAAACCAATTGAAGACATAAGAATGATAAGAGGACTAAGATCAATACATTACTTTTGAAAATCAAGAAAAACTACTTTAATCATTTAATTGCATAATTTAATAAACTTTTCTGCAGTTACTGCAAAGTTACCAATACCTTTTAACATATTAAAGTATTAAAGTAATTATTATTTCAGCCTTAAATGATATTTTAGCAAAAATCTGATGTGTTGCACTCACATGACTTTCTCTACTCTTGTACTAACCATTCTTACAAACTCTTATTCCTATATCTTCATGTTACTTGAGACCAACATTTATACAAATTATCTTATTGCTTATTTACTTGTAGGTACAAGGGGAATATGGGAACACAGTAGACTTTGAGTGATACTGAAATCTTTTAAAGCTTTGAGATCCTGTTCTCTTTGCACGGTTAACATATATAAAAATGAACAACGTTCCATTTCACCAAAGTTTTGTTTTCCGAAACTGATGCAAAATAACAAAGAATATCTCCGAAATGGTTCACTCTAGAAAACAAATTTATTCAGACATAAATTGTGTGTTTTAGCGAGATCTACATTTTTTGTATAGTAAGATTTTGTCTATCTCTTACGGTTTACGAGTTGTTCAAAAGTCATCCAGAGTGAACAGGACTACATAGGCTATAGTCAGAAAATTCAAAATATACGTTTCATTTGTCATCAAAATATCTTACGCATATGGTATTTTAATCAAAATGGTTAGAGCCGTTTTCAAGAAAATAAAAATTTTCGAAAAATGTTCCATGTAAATGGTAGTTTAGGGTGGAGCAATTTTCTTCAATATCTTCCTGTCGCATCCTTGAAAGACATTAAACTTAAACACCAACCTTAACCTTAAATACCGACTTTTCGTTTTTAGTGTGTATATTTCCGGTGAAATGTCGACATCGAATTTTTGGATGGAATACAATACTTCCCCTACTTTACTATGCGTAGCACAGAATGTAAAAATCAGGCATCTACGCAATAAAGGGCGTGTTTTTGCTCAATAGATATGACATTGACAGAAGATACCTCATATCCTTTTGGGGTTCGATTTCAGGGTAAGTGAAGACATTGGGAGGTGGTCCTACTCCCTTGCCCCTGCCGTCTCCCAACGGCTGACCTGGAGGAGTTGCCCCCTACGCGGTCATCCCATGGACAAGTTGCAGAACGGGATTTCAGTTGTGTGTTCGCAGTCAGCAAGATGGAATATCTTCACCTCAGCATCTTGTTGCTTTGCAGTTCCCTTGTTTCTGCACAGATTTCCGTCTCAGGTAAGCTCTCTCGTTGGTGATGTGCTTTTGTTTCTCTGCTGGCTTTCAACAATATCAGAGTGTGCAGATGACATCTTCCCATTGTCTTGAAATGTAAGTGCTTTGCGCACGGGCCCAGCCACTGGCTTCGAAATTAAACTGAATATTTGAGACCCAATACACTGATCAATATATATATATATATATATATATATATATATATATATATATATATATATATATATATATATATATATGATTCTGAGAAAAGTTAAATAGTTAAGTTTTCGTTTTAACTTAAATTCTAAGGCTGATATCTTTTCTGGACGTCATTTATTAACATGTCTGATGTTAGAAATTTTCTTCTGAATAAAAAATTGATGTGTTGGACTCACATGACTTTCTCTACTCTTGTACTTGACAGAACTATACGTTTTCCCACAACTTATGCAATAACAAGAAATATCTCCGAAATGGTTCACTCTACAAAAAAATGTAGTTGGACATAAATTGTGCGTTTTAGCAAGATTTACATTTTTGTGCAGACGGTTTACGACTTATTCAAAAGTCATCCAGAGTAAACAGGACTACATGGGTTATAGCCAGGAAATTCAATATATACATTTCATTTGTCATCAAAATATCTCAAACATTTGGCATTTTAATCAAAATCGTTAGAGCAATTTTCAGGAAAATAAAAATTTTCCGTGTAAAGGGTAGTTTAGGGTGGAATAATTTTCTTCAAAATCTTCGTGTCACATTCTTGAAAGACATTAAACTTAAATACCGAATTTTCGTTTTTGAGTTATGGAATTGCAATATTTCAAACGTATCATATTTTAAAAGAAAACGTACAGAGGAAATAATTAAAAAGAATGATATCGCTCTGAAGTTGTTTTTTTCTTTTTGAGTTGGGAGTATTTCGTGAAAACCCTTCGCTTTGTATCCTTGAAAGGTTCTGGAGCTAAATGCCACGTACGATATCATCTACGAACACGAACAAGCAATTTTACAAAATGACGCTTTTGTTTTGGGACCTTAAAACGTGTATTCCTGGTAGAATGTTTATATTAATATATACTCTCTAGCAATAGGTACTTCCTCTAAAGGGGGGAGATGGCTCCGCGGTAACACGTGATGCTTGCATTCGGGAGGTCCTGGGTTCGATCCCAGCGACCTCCCACTCCTCGGCACGTGCTGTGGTGGACATACACGTCTATGCCCTTCATTATCATCTGTTTCAGAGTTGTAGGACCAGGGGACGGTGTTCGGCGCGTTGCAGATGGGCGGTGGAGGTACGCTCTGTAGAGGTTTCTCTCTGGTGGACTATTTAGTTAGGGAAACCGCCGAGCTTTAGGTCCCATGCGTTCGAACTGAAAACGTTGACCCTGTTCACGCTTGCGCATGTCCTCATCCGGATCTGGTCGCCTTTCGGGTCTGTCCCCTCATCCCTCCCTCTCAAGGGTCATCTGTGTACCTTTAGCTTTGATTTCCTCTGGGTAAGAGCTAAGAAAGTAATCATAGGCATCATACATTTCTAAGCAACTGAACAGGTTAAAATTCTCTACCGGTTGCATACGAATTTTATGAAAGCTTTCTGCTGTGATTTTGGAGGAACGTTGCCCTGGGAATGAAGACAGTTATTGTGGGACATAAACAAGAGGACATTTCTCGCTGAAGCAGTGGATGCCAAATAAGAAATGCTATTAAATTGCTAGTTTGCGCCTGTTTCGGAGTATAATAGCCAGCACGAAGCAGGTTATAGCAACCGAAGGAGGCGCTCGCAGGACGCTGAACCCTTCTCCTCTGACTGTATCACGCAAACTGCACACAGGTCACTTCCCACCTTCACAACACATCCACTACCCACTCGTTCGTTCAAAATTGGCGAGGCCTCCACAAGACTGAACATACTGTAAGCGGAATTTCGCCTTCAACGGCCATCGACCTTGTACACAAGAGTAATCACTTATTACTTTTTCTACTAGTAAGAGGAAGTATTGTATTCCACCTAAAAATTCGATGTCGAGATTTCACCGGAAATGTCTGTTTCAGTCTGTGGACAGCATAACTCAAAAACGAAAAGTCGGTTAAAACAAAAGTTGGTATTAAAGTTTAATGTCTTTCAAAGATGCGGCACAAAAATTTTGAAGAAAATAGCCCCACCCTAAACTGCGCTTTATATGAAAAATTTTGATTTTCTTGAAAATGGCTCGATTTTGATTAAAATGTCATATGTATAAGATATTTGTATGAAAAATTAAACTTATATTTTGAATTTTCTGACTATGGTCTATATAGTCCTATTTACCCTTTTGAATAATTCGTAAACCATGAGAGATTATATGTTAATTCAATGTAGAATTCGCTAAAATACACAATTTATGTCTAAATACATTTTATTGTAGAGTGAACCATTTCGGAGATATTCCTTGTTATTTGTGTCAGTTTCGGAAAACTTAAAACTTTCGTGAAATGGAACATCGTTGTTCATTTGTTTATATTTATATTTGTTTTTATGTTTTTAAATTAACAGTATTTCATTAACTACTGAAATGTTATTAAAAACATAATTTTACTGTGAAGTGTGATGCTAGCGCGATCTCTTGACAGCAAACTCAACCACTGCAAACTGACTTGCCACCAAGAACAATACACTACAGTTCTTTTGTTTCTCTTACAGTTTATCAGAAGCTGAAAATCCTACATATTACTTAAACATTCTATACACTGTGAATTAAATAATTATAGAGGTATAAGTCTCTTAAATGTGGGCTACAAAATATTTTCCAAAACTTCAAGTAAACGTGTAAATAATATATGTGAAATCCTAGTAAGCGACGAACAACGTGGATTCAGGAGAGGGAGGTCCTGTATGGATTGCATAAGTATTTATCGCACTTCAGATAATAGAGAGAACATAATTTGGAAACACATCTACTATTTATTGACTAAATAAAAGCTTTTGATAAATTCTTGTAAACAGTTGTGGCAAATAGTGTGACAAAAGATACCCAGAACATCTTACTGCTATGTATGAAGGTACAATCATCAGCATAGATAAAGGATGCAATGAGAACATGTAAACAGAATTAACACATTTAGGAGTAAAACACGGCTGCCCTATGTCGCCTACACTTTTTAACATACACACAGACGAATGGCAATCCAAACTGAGAAGTAATTTTAAACTTAATTCTTGAATACAATTTTATTTGGTTTTATTGGGGGGGGGGGGGGACTTGAAAAACAATTGAAGGTGCTATTGCTGTATCTTGACGTTGATTTTCATCATTTTCTCGTTCAACACGCCCACATTCGTGCAGCCAGACTCTGTGGGGGAAAGGGAATTACTCAGTTAAAACAAATCCCAACGCCAGCTGGGAGTCGAACCCAAAACTTCTGGGTTGAAGGAACTTATTTTGGTAATAGTCTTAACAATAGTATCCATTAGTACCTGTTTTGTATTCACAGTCTTTACACACAATACTTCCTGATGGGATAATACAATGAAAAAAGCGTAGGTTTTTAGGCATTTGAACATTTTAAGTAATTACGAGTACTTTGATCTCCTTACCAGACCCTTCTTTTCCGGAATCATTGCTGAAGCATCATCTATCAGCCTTCTCAGGTCCCGACCTTTTTCTAATGAATCTTTGAATGCTCCCAACAGTTATTCTGTTGTTTACTCAAGATTTATAAGATTCAAAAGCAATCCGTGTACAGGAAGATCCTCGTTTACGCTACAAATGAAGACTAAGGGTTAAAAAGGGTAAAAGGCACAGCCACAGTGGGGACAACTCGCTCACTTCCACATACACAGATCTATTGTGACTACTACCCCCAGGAGGCAGGGATGAAATGAAGGAACCGAAGGTGTAACAAAGAGTCGCAGCTAGACACGCCACAGAGACGCGCCGAAGTCCCTGACAAGTACTGAGATTTCTTCATCCAGGCTGGTCAGGGACATTGCCCACGGGAATCGAAACCAGGACCTCCCAAATTCGGGTCACAGACGCTACCACCTGAGCCTTCTCGCTCTGCTAGGTTAGGTTACACAGATCCTAATAAAACCAAATTTCTTCCTTATGTTCAACTAACCCCTTCAATTAAAAGCCATTTAGGGAGTGCTCTAATTTGAGACAAAACGAGTCTTTCTTACAACATAGTTTTTACAGTTGCTCTATTTTTTCTTGACAGACATGTTCTAGTATTATGAGCAAACAAAATACACGTGAATCACCCTGTTAAAGACTACGATAAATCCCTGCAAAGGCATCCAATTTCCGAAAGTGTTTTATAAGGTGTCTTAAAAGGAAAATGAATTACATACAGATAATGTTATATGCTGTAGATCTATGTGTACTGTCGTGTTTAAACACCCTGTACCTGTGTTGCAGACTTGGGGAGGAAGAGGTACGATTGTCCACTGTGTGATTCATCTGTATTCAGCTACTGCAGTGATAAACTCCTTCATGATGCATGCTGTTGTCTCAATCCTTACGGTACGTACCTCAGGTGTGTGTGTGTGTGTGTGTGTGTGTATGTGTGTGTGTGTGTGTGTGTGTGTGTGTGTGTGTGTGCGTTGTGTGTGCGTGTGTGTATGTGTGTGTCTGTGTGTGTCTGTGTGTATGTGTGTGTGCGTGTGTGTATATGTGTGTGTGCGTGTGTGTATGTGTGTGTATGTGTGTGTATGTGTGTGTGTCTGTGTGTGTCTGTGTGTGTGCGTGTGTGTATGTGTGTGTGTCAGTGTGTATGTGTGTGCGTGTGTCTGTGTGTGCGTGCGTGTGTATGTGTGTGTGCGTGTGTGTATGTGTGTGTTTGTGTGTGTGTCTGTGTGTGTCTGTGTGTGCGTGTGTGTGTCTGTGTGTGTATATGTGTGTGTGCGTGTGTGTATGTGTGTGTCTGTGTGTGTGTCTGTGTGTGTCTGTGTGTGCGTGTGTGTGTCTGTGTGTGTGCGTGCGTGTGTGTATGTGTGTGTGTGTGGGTGTGTGTATGTGTGTGTGTCTGTGTGTGTCTGTGTGTGTACGTGTGTGTGCGTGTGTGTGTCTGTGTGTGTGCGTGTGTGTGTGTCTGTGTGTGTCTGTGTGTACGTGTGTGTGCGTGTGTGTGTCTGTGTGTGTGCGTGTGTGTCTGTGTGTACGTGTGTGTGCGTGTGTGTGTCTGTGTGTGTGCGTATGTGTGCGTGCGTGTGTGTGTATGTGTGTGTCTGTGTGTGTGTCTGTGTGTGCGTGTGTGTGTATGTGTGCGTGTGTGTGTCTGTGTGTGCGTGTGTGTGCGTGTGTGTGTCTGTGCCTGTCTGTGTGTGTCTGTCTGTGCGTGTGTGTGTCTGTGTGTGTCTGTGTGTGCGTGTCTGTGTGTGTCTGTGTGTGCGTGTGTGCGTGTGTGTGTCTGTGTGTGCGTGTGTGCGTGTGTGTGTCTGTGTGTATGTGTGTGTCTGTGTGTGTATGTGTGTGTCTGTGTGTGCGTGTGTGTGTCTGTGTGTGTCTGTGCGTGCGTGTGTGTATGTGTGTGTCTGTGTGTGTGCGTGTGTGTGTCTGTGTGTGTGTCTGTGTGTGTGTATGTGTGTGTCTGTGTGTGCGTGTGTGTGTCTGTGTGTGTCTGTGCGTGCGTGTGTGTATGTGTGTGTCTGTGTGTGTGCGTGTGTGTCTGTGTGTGTGTCTGTGTGTGCGTGTGTGTGCGTGCGTGTGTGAGTGTGTGGGTGTGTGTATGTGTGTGTGTCTGTGTGTGTGCGTGTGTGTGTCTGTGTGTGTCTGTGTGTACGTGTGTGTGCGTATGTGTGTGCGTGTGTGTGTCTGTGTGTGTGCGTGTGTGTGCGTATGTGTGTGCGTGCGTATGTGTATGTGTGTGTGGGTGTGTGTATGTGTGTGTGGGTGTGTGTGTGCGTGTGTGTGCGTGTGTGTGTGTCTGTGTGTGTCTGTGTGTGTACGTGTGTGTACGTGTGTGTGCGTGTGTGTGTCTGTGTGTGTGCGTGTGTGTGCGTGCGTGTGTGTATGTGTGTGCGTGCGTGTGTGTATGTGTGTGTGGGTGTGTGTGTATGTGTGTATGTGTGTGTGGGTGTGTGTATGTGTCTGTGTGTATGTGTGTATGTGTCTGTGTGTGCGTGTGTGTGCGTATGTGTGTGCGTGCGTGTGTGTATGTGTGTGTGGGTGTGTGTATGTGTGTATGTGTGTGTGTGGGTGTGTGTATGTGTCTGTGTGTGTATGTGTCTGTGTGTGTGCGTGTGTGTGTCTGTGTGTGTCTGTGTGTGTACGTGTGTGTGCGTGTGTGTGTCTGTGTGTGTGCGTGCGTGTGTGTATGTGTGTGTGTGTTTATAATCTGGATTCTGAGAATTTAGTTTACAAATTTTGTTTGTTATATAAACATCTGATGTGTTACATTCACATGAGTTTCTCTACTCTTGTACTAACCATTCTTACAAACTCTTATTCCTATATTTTCTTCGTGTTAGTTGAGATAAACATTTGTACAAATTATCTTATTGCTTACTTCCTTGTAGGTACAAGGGGAATATGGGAATACAGTAGGCTTTGAGCGATAGTCAAATGTTTTAAAGCTTTGAAATTCCGTTCTCTTTGCACACTTAACATATAAAAAATGAATAACGATGTTCCAATTTGACAGAACTATGTTCTCCAAAACTCCCACAAATAACAAGGAATGTGTCCTAAATGGTTCACTCCACAAAAAAATGCATACAGGCATAACTTGTGTGTTTTAGCTAGATCTACATTTTTGTATAGTAAGATTTGATCTATCTCGTACGATTTACCAGTTATGCAAAAGTCATAAAGACTGAGTGGACTACATGGGATATAGTAAAAAATTTAAAATATACATTTAAGCCGCCTTAAAAATATATTAAACATATGGCATTTTAATCACAGTCGTTAGCCATTTTTGAGAAAATCAAAATGGAGGAATTTTACTTTACCAGGACACAAGGAACCTTAATCATAAAATGTCCAGAAAAATAATTATATATATTAAATATTGTCGATTATATTTTAAACTAAAGTCAGTTTCACATTAATTGTCGCTGCAACTGACCAATGTCTAGTGTTTCAGAGCAGGAAACGCTGCAAATGGTTTCGCCGGTGAATGTGCTCTTTGTTGAACTGTCCGGTGAAATGACGTCATGATTGGCAGACGTGACCACAAAGCAATGCCCGAGGATAGGAACGACTCTGCGTGAGGAGATGCACTTCTATTGTATCCTTCTGCAAACTTGTTTCTCATCTGTACAGCTAATTTAAACAAATAATACCTTCATAGACAAGGTTAGGAGTGGGGGGGGGGGGGCATAGCATCTCTTTTGTGCTTATTCCCCTGACAAGGAGGAACGAGGAATGAGGCGAGAAGGTAGAAGATTGGCCGGACCTCAGGAGACACGACAGTAGAGAGCAGGGTCCCTAACCATTACAGACTATCGCTCAAAGCCTACTGTATTCTAATATTCCCCTTGTACCTACAAGGAAATAAGCAATAAGATAATTTGTACAAATGTTTATCTCAACTAACACGAAGAAAATATAGGAATAAGAGTTTGTAAAAATGGTTAGTACAAGAGTAGAGAAAGTCATGTGAGTGCAACACGTCAGATTTTTTAATTGTAATTTTACTAATCTAAAGGAAATAGTTGCGAGGTTTTTAACTGCTCACAACAATGTCACTGCAATGTTGTGGTACAGATCACACTGTGCCATTAGGATGATTCATGCGTTGTGACGTAATATCGCTCATGCGCAGTTAGTCCATCCAACTTACATTAATGGCTAAAGGGTTGCATAACTGCTGGAGCACCAAAACAATCTGATCAAACTTGATGCCTCACAGTTCCCACAACACGGGCCCCGCGTTTGTCAAATGTTCACTCTTCCGTCCCACACAACATATTTTGAATCATGCGCTATAAAATGTTTGCATGTTACTTACTGTGTGTTTGGAAAGCAGCTGTATATTTTCCATTTTTAAGGAACACGTTTTCTTGTTTTTCGAACTAGATAAATTATATCATTATGTTTAAGGATTACATCAATATTGTTGGGAAATTTAGGTATCATTTATAGCTCTCGTTAGGAGAAGACAGTCCCAATGTAGAGATTATGGCATGAAACATAATTTGGAGCATTCTATTAAAAGTAGTAGCCTATTTACTGAAAGCAAGTTGGCGCAGCGCAAAGGGTGAAAAATGCACGAGCATAAGGAATATATCAAGTACACACGACGGTTATATACCCGGTTATTATTGACAAATGTTTTATTAATTTAGTGTTAAATATATTATTATTATTATTATTATTATTATTATTATTATTATTATTATTATTATTATTATTATTATTATTATTATTATTATTATTATTATTATTATTATTATTATTATTATTATTATTATTATTATTATTATTATTATTATTATTATTATTATTATTATTATTATTATTATTATTATTATTATTATTAAATGAGAATACTTAAAACAGGATAACGTAATGGGTTTTACACTCCGATATTTGCACTTTTATAAACAAGAACTACGAAAATAAATTGCATAATTTTTTACAGACAGTGTAATAATAATAATGATATTTAGCAAGATGCACCCAATAAGTTCAGTGTTTCCTTTTGTATTGCTGATGTTTTGTTTTTAACACTATCCTGTGTTTATGTTCTTTGTTGCTACTTTTTGCACAATAACAGTGTATTTTCAGAATATAAGTGTACCTATGTTTATTTGAAAATTATATTTAACTATAGAAAAATGATTTTGTGTTACAGAACTGCCTTACCAATGTAAATATGCAGATTGCAGTTTTCTCCATGCCAATACCTGCCGAGAGCACAAACTAATTACTGCCTGTTGTTGCAACAAAGTATTCTACAAATATAAATGTAAGTTTTACTAATGAAAATTAAACTTAGGCCCTAGTAATACTTTTCAGTTCTTAGGATTTATATGATGAAACATGTATATTACCTCTTTATGTTATTCATGTATTTGCCACGTAAAATAATTTAACAACACTATAAGTGACAGAAAATATGGTCACAAATCCCACTTCTCACACCAGTGTAACAAATGACACTTTCAATTACTTTTTATGTCACTTTATTTCCCTTAAAATTGAATAACAAAAACACATTCCTTTGTTTACCATTAGTACAATGTACAATTGTCATGATGCCTTGTAACTCATAGCTGTGCTGTCCTCTCGTAACCTTGATACACACTTATGCTCACAGTTCTTCTCTCTCTAAAACTACTTAATACAACAAACAACTCAGACGCGACGATTAAATGTTTAAAGCTGTCTCTGATGATACTCAAACTCTGTCAACAGTGACGGTGCACAACACATGTTTAAGACTAACTGAATAGGTAAATTTGCGAATAACCGTCGTCTCAGTTAACACTTGAATTTGTTCGGACCACGGTATGTTGGTAATACGATAGGCATTACCAGCTAGATGCGCAGTAGACTTCTGCGCTAGTGACGTCAGCTGGTTTTGCCAACTACTGAAATGACAGTACTAGTGATAGTATAGCTCGTTTCAGAACACTGGGATATTTAAATAAAAGCTTTGGTGTGAGTTATTTACGTTCAGTAGTAGTAGGTATATGTTTTGGAATCAAAATGTAATCAAGGAAGTTGTGTTTCTCAAATGAGGGGTCGTAGATTTGATGATCAGCGAAATTGAAAGTGACGATAAAGAGGCAGAAGAAGAAGAAGTAGGGGAAGAAGAAAGGAATTTACATAAGAGACTAGCAGGAATATGAGGGTTGTGAGTTGTTTTCCTGTGTTAATCATCTTAATGAACAACTAGATCACATTACATACAAGAAACAAACAACTTCCCGAAATGTGCAACTTCTACAAATATTGGCAGGCTATGTAGTATATAGATTAAGAAAATCAAAGCCAGATGAAATTGCTCCGTATATGGAACATATACAAGCTACTTTCCTGCAGATAAATCGTGGTTTCGTCGCTTTCAAGTCTTGTATTATTTAATATTTTAAACAATTGCTCCTTTGCTTTAAGTAATTTAAATCTAATGGTTAGAGCTGAGCAAGCGATTTATTTGATAAATAAATTATAATCCTCTAGCATAAGTATTAATTTACATTAAAAGCCTATGAAGTACTTCTTTCCCCTGCATAAACTTATCTTAACATTGTCTTTTTGCTTTCAGAGATGCGCTGCTAAATGGATCCTCGCGAGAAAGCAATTATTTATTATTTATTTCTCTACGCAAACAAGAATATCTAAATGGTGAGAACAGTTGCCAGTTGATGCAGCACTTATGAGTGATGCAGCACTGGAGAGAAAATCAGAGTGTAAAATTTTAATGGCGTTTTAATTAACTGTTTGAATTTCTGTATCTATAAATGTTTAGACTTCTAAAAAAATAAACTAAATGATATTTTGAGTTAATTTCCTACTCCTGTTCCTCAGTTTCCTCGCTGTGCAATACACAGTTTTGACATTTTTTGTCAAATTTTAATGCTATTGTATATCCATAACCTCACAAAATGAGAAGGTGAGCCGAACTTGAATAACAAGCACGTCAAGAACATGATTTGAACCAATTCTCCTCGGCGTGTATTTTCTTTGCTGCATTAATGCAAGCAGATCTGGCACCATTTGCTCCATCAAATAAACTGGTAAATCAAATACCTTCTACAATCAGATATATACTAGAGGCCTGAGCAAACCTCTAATGTATGCATGTATGTATACGTCCAACCCTGCTGTTGGCTGTATTTGTACTTACATGTTTATTGTTTCTTTTTCTATGTTCTCAAGGTTCAGCAAAGGAAGGATTCTAAGTTTGAGCTACGGGGGAATAGATACAACACACATGCACAGGACCTAAGTTACGGAATGTTTAAAACGTGCACAATAATTCTGGAGGAAAATTCATCAAACAGACACTCGCAGACTGGCAGAAGATGTTGATTCAGCAAAACACACAAGTCCTGCACAAAAGCCCCGGGTTCAAATCCATGGGCCGGCCAACCTGACTCGAGTTTATTCATGGTTTCAGCAGCCAAAGTAAAAGGCGAATTGTACATTTAATTCCACGACGAAGTTCTATCGTAAGTCTAAAACAAAACATTTGAATCCTCCAAACATGCTAACTTCTACTTACTCGTTGTAACACGCTGTACGCTTGTCATTTTTTCTTAGCAAAAGTGGTATAATACAAACAGAACAACAAAGCCACTTTTATTGTTCCAATAATCTTGCAATATATTCTTCCAAAACATGTTCACTAACCTCAAAATCTATTTTAAGTAGGCAGAAAACATTTTTTACAGGTTCGCAAAATTAAACCAAGTGACCAACATAAAAGCTTGAAGCATTTGATACCTACCATTGACAGAACATACATATATTTTTATATTTTACGTGCTATGGCCAATCTTGGCATCTGATTAAAACAGTAAACAAGGTCAAAATACAAAATACGCTCTTTAATAGTTATGCCAAGAAACTTACTGCTGGTGTTTGTAAACACACAAGCGTGTGCGGGCAATGTTTAAGAGGTGCAATCAGGACTGAAAACTTAATAGTTTTCCCACACATAATGGAATCAGACAAGAAGACTCGCCATCAACTATAGGATTTAATATTGCGACAGAACAAATAATCAGAAATATTCATATAAATACTAATAAAGGTGCTTCAATGTTTACTTTCTCTACTGTAACTAGAAGTATTGTATTCCACCCAAAAGTTCGATGTCCAGATTTTAACGGAAATATATGTTTCGAGACCCCCTGAATCCAAAAAAAGGCATTTTTAGAAAAAAAGGTCCGTGTTCGCGGGTGTGTGTGTGTGTCAGTCTGTGGTCAGCACAACTCAAAAACGAAAAGTAGGTTACAAACCAAAGTTGGTATTTAAGTTTAATGTCTTTCAAGGATGCGACACGAAGATTTTGAAGAAAATAGCCCCAACCTAAACTACCCTTTACATGGAACATTTTTTGGAAATTTTGATTTTCTTGAAAATGGCTCTAAAGATTTTAATTAAAATTTCGTATGTTTAAGATATTTTAATGACAAATGAAATGTATATCTTGAATTTTCTAGCTATAGCCCCTGTAGTTGTATTTACTCTGGACGACTTCTGCATAACTGGTAAACCGTTAGAGATTTACCAAATCATAGTATACAAAAAATGTAGATCTTTCTAAAACACACAATTTATGTCTGAATAAATTTTCTTGTAGGGTGAACCATTTCGGAGATATTCCTTGTTATGTGTGCGAGTATCGGAAAACAAAACTTTCGTGAAATGGAACATTGTTGTTCATTTTTTATATGTTAAGCGTGCAAAGAGATCGGTATCTCAAAGCTTTAAAAGATTTGGCTATCGCTCAAAGTCTACTGTGTTCTAATATTCCCCTTGTGCCTACAAGGTAATAACAATAAGATAATTTGTACAAATGTTTATCTCAACTAACACGAAGAAGATATAGGAGTAAGAGTTTGTAATTGTTTTAGCGTTTAATATTCTCCTTGTGCCTACAAGGTAATAAGCAATAAGATAATTTGTACAAATGTTTATCTCAACTAACACGAAGAAGATATAGGAGTAAGAGTTTGTAATTGTTTTAGCGTTTCCTCAGTAACAATGAGAGAGGCATTGCCGTAAGAATCGGCAGACTGCGTGTCGCATCTCTTCTCCAGGAATAGCTAATATCCCCTTTAGCCTAGTAACCTTTGCGAGTTGTTGAACTTGACCCATTTCAGTAGCTCTCCATTGTTATTATACTCGAGTGGTGAATTCGCGAGTAGCTTAAGGTTTACATTCCCACGCCGGAAGGAGGGGAGGGGGAGGCGACCTTGACCTTGAGAGGCGTACGTACACGTGGAGACCCACCCCAACGTCTTGCCACTTGTCGGACGAAGCTGTTGACCTGACTGCAGGTCGGCACGTGTAGCCAGGTCACCTTCAGCCCGGACCTTCCCGTTCCGTTCCCTTCCCTTCCCTTTCATCCTATCGCTTCACAGTCATTAGACGAAATGTTCAGAACTTTCTGTAATCCTATCCTAAAGTAGAGGAAGTAGTACTCTTGTACTAACCATTCTTACACACTCTTATTCCTATATCTTCTTCATGTTAGTCGAGATAAACATTTGTACAAATTATCTTATTGCTTATTTCCTTGTAGGTACAAGGGAAATATTACAATACAATAGACTTTGAGCGATAGTCAATTATTTTAAAGCTTTGAGATTCCGTTCTCTTTGCACGCTTAACATATAAAAAAATTAACAACGATCGTGCATTTCACAAAAGTTTTAAGTTTTCCGAAACTCACACATAACAAGGAATATCTCCGAAATGGTACAACCTATAAGAACATTTATTGAGACATAAATTGTGTATTTTAGCAAGATCTACATTTTTGTATAGTATGATTTGGTCTATCTCTAACGGTTTACCAGTTATGCAGAAGTCGTCCAGAGTAAAGACGACTACAGGGGCTATAGCCAGAAAATTCAAGATATACATTTCATTTGTCATTAAAATATCTCAAACATATGGCATTTTAATAAAAATCGTTAGAGCCATTTTCAAGAAAATCAAAATTTTCGAAAAATTTTCCATGTAAAGGGTAGTTTAGGGTGGGGCTATTTCCTTCAAAATCTTCGTGTAGCATCCTTGAAAAACATTAAACTTAAATACCAACTTTGCTTTTTAACCGACTTTTCGTTTTTGAGTTATGCTATCCAAAGCCTGGCAGACACACATGCTTTTTTTTTATTTAGGGGGCCTCAAAACATGTATTTCCGATGAAATCTCGACATCGAATTTTTGAGTGGAATGCAATACTTCCTTCTACTTACTCTACGCAGTAGAGAAAGTAATAAAGGTGCATATGGTATTGCCCGATGTATATCGCTCCATTAACAAGGGACAGGAATAGCAGAATCTGCAAGTCGTAAACGTGAATGGATTGCAAAATTTGAGAGCCGGCGCGTGTGAGCACAGCTGCAAATATTTCTCATTTCTATTTCAACAGTCATTGCTCATGAAGGAGTCCAAAACGCTTTTCGTAAATACCACGCAAATTCCTCTGCTTTTGTTTGGTAGGGAGGGAATGTTTTGTCCAGTGTAACTGCCAAAAATGACCCACTCACTCCCTGCCCAATATCATACAACAACTCGAACAACACGTCGATACAATAGGAATATCAGACGTAATTAAACACTTCACTTGGTTTTTTGTATCTGTGTGTCAGTCTCCCTGTCTGTGGACAGCATAACTCAAAAATGAAAACTAGGATGGGGCTATTTTCTTCAAAATCTTCGTGACGCATCCTCGAAAGACATTAAACTTAAATACCAACTTTGGTTTTTAACGGACTTTTCCTTTTTCTGTTATGCAGTCAAGTTCTGACAGACACACACACGGACCTTTTTCTAAAAATGCTTTAATTTTTTGGGAGCCTCAAAACATATTTCCAGAGAAATCTGGACATTGAATTTTTGAGTGGAATACAATACTTCCTCCACTTTACTAAACATAATAGAGAAAGTAAAAACAATAAAACGAATGAACATCATTACCGATGAGCAATTGTTCCAAAAGCCGATAATTACCTTAGACGTTAAATAGGTGGGGGGGGGGGCACTATATATTTAGTTTGCTCACTACGAACAGCTAAAAGTCATTTGCAAGAAATATACAATTGCGCATTAGATGAAGCAATCTCGTCTACATAATTTTATAGCAACAAAGGACCTTAACTGGGTAATATTGAAGTTTCACTGTCCCTTAAAATAACCGGTGTATGTACGGAATATCTTTCTAATACGTAAACATAACCTATATTAGCTCGAACTCATAACAAGCTCGTAACAAGCCAAGTTATTAATCAATAAATTAAAACTGGAACACAGAAATTGCCTGAAGAGATGTATTATTTATCACATGCTTGCCGTATGCTACAAGCACACCAACCTTGAAGAAAACAGATGGGATTTAACCCCTCCAGTGTGCAAATGTTTTCCTTCCTTCCCAGAAGGGCGCCGGAAATTCCTTACTAATGTCTCTTGTACTTCTTTTGTTTCTGAAAGTTAGGAAAATTCATAGATAATCCCTAGTATCTGGAAATGTTACTCTCAGTAAGACCAGTGTTTAATTACTAACCAATTTTGAAAATTAACATCATGAAATAGAACTCAAAATGGAAAAAAATGTATTTCAAGCATGCAGCAATTTTCATAACTCCCAATACTTTTTTTTTTTTTTTTTCATTATCACTTTTAATGTTTCTGACAAGTGCAACTAATATTTTCACCCTTCTACGTCATGCAGACTGAGATATCCCCTGCAATATTTGCGGAGAAATCTGATGTGTTGCATTCACATGACTTTCTCTACTCTGTAGAAACTATTCTTAAAATCACTAGAGACAGATTAGTGGAAATTAAAATGTTCGAAAAAATGTCCATGTAAGGGTAGTCTGGTGCGGAGGGGGGGGGGGGGAGGCTTTTCTTGAAAATCTTTATGTTGTATTTTTGGAAGATACTGAATTTAAATAGGTATTAGTTTGGTTTAACCCATTTTTCGTTTTTGAGTTATGGTGTACGCAGGCACACATAAACACACGTGCATAAATAAGCATTTTCTAAACTTTTTTTATTCAGAGAGTTTGAAAACACGTATTTACGGAGCAATCTCAGTATCGAATTTTTGATTGAAACGCAGTATTTCCCCTGCTTACTATGCATAGCATATAGCATATTTTATCTTGAGCTTCCAGATGGCGTTATTGTCGAAGACAAAAACACGATTTTCTATGTCTTTTGTGCAGTCGTGTTTGAAATTATATCTTATAAGGTCGCAAATTGTAGTTTCCGCAATTGTTTCTTTCAAGTGATAATACTTGGAATCCAGAGACTAACATGTTACTGCCTATGTCTGCCTATGTATGTACCTATGAGTATTTAGGGTAGTCGCGAAAATCACTATACATATATGATACATAGGTATATATGATTTCTAGCAGAGGAGATTATTTTCCCTGATAAATACAGACTGGTTGCCTTTTCCAGAATGTTGAAATAGCTGACACAAGGATAGGGATTTTTCATATTCACCAGTTTCTCCTCTTATTTTTGGGAATATTTAAGTCAAGTGTTTCTGTACTATGCGAAAATTTTCAGTACTTGAAGATTCTTAGAGAGGGTTAAGGAAGTCAGAAAAACAACACCTCATGTTATTTCACATTTCCGTGCGCTGGACTGCAAGTGAAGGGGATTCCATACTGCGCGCACTCAGGGCAATTCTACGTCAGACCCGTGAGAGGAAGGAATGAGACAAGCGCGCCCTACGGGCATGTTGGAACCCGCGCGAGAACATTTCCGTGAGTGTCAGTGTTTCTCTTCTGTTATTAGGTTTGTTATGGAGACTTCACAAGAGAAACGGGAGTATGCACTGTAAAAACCTTCTAGATTGCTATACAATAATTTCATGCGGGTAACCTAACTTGTGTATAATAATGTATCACAATGTAATTCTCAAAGCCTTCTGATATCACTTTCAAGAAAACAAATGAACACAATGACTGCCTCTGTGGTTGAGTGGTCAGCGTTGTGGCTTCTCGACACAGAGGTGCCGGATTCAATTCCTGTCTGGGAAAGGAGGGGAATTTTCTGCAGGAAGTATGTATGTGGGAGTGCATATGAGAGTGTTTAATGTTTAAAAAATATCATATGTGCATTCACATTACTTTCAGTACTCACTCTTATGCAACCTACTCTTAAAAATGCTATTCTTCTATTTACTTCATGTTAATCGAGATACACGTTTTAGAAATAGTTTTATTACATATTTCCTTATAGGTACAATGGGAATAGGATGATACAGTAGGCTTAAAGATAGTCAAATATTCTAATACTTGGTCGCTATGTGATGACTTTGACAGTCCATTGTCTTTGCACGGACATGACTAAACAGCGAATAAGCACTTCTTTAACAGAAAAGTGTAAGTAATTTAAAATTTAAACTAATAACAAAGAGTATAACAAAATTTGTTATCTTCAGGAAAAACATTGACATAAATTGTGTGCTTTAACGAGATATAATTTTTGTGGACTAAGATTTTGTCTGTCTATTAAGGTTTACAAGTTATGGAAAAGTCATCTAGAGTTTTACAGACTATTTCCAAGAAATACGAGATAAACATTTCATTTGTGTTGAAAATATATTTTTAAATATGTCGTATTTAAATCAAAATCGTTAGAGCCATTTTTGAGAAAATCAAAATTTTCTAAAATTTTCCATGTAAAGGGTAGTTTGAAGTAGGGGAACTTTCTTGAAAACCTTCGTGTCGCATCCTTGGAAGATGCTAATAATAATAATAATAATAATAATAATAATAATAATAATAATAATAATAATAATAATAATAATAATAATAATAATAATAATAATAATAATAATAATAATAATAATAATAATAATAATAATAATAATAATAATAATAATAATAATAATAATAATAATAATAATAATAATAATAATAATAATAATAATAATAATAATAATAATAATAATAATAATAATAATAATAATAATAATAATAATAATAATAATAATAATAATAATAATAATAATAATAATAATAATAATAATAATAATAATAATAATAATAATAATAATAATAATAATAATAATAATAATAATAATAATAATAATAATAATAATAATAATAATAATAATAATAATAATAATAATAATAATAATAATAATAATAATAATAATAATAATAATAATAATAATAATAATAATAATAATAATAATAATAATAATAATAATAATAATAATAATAATAATAATAATAATAATAATAATAATAATAATAATAATAATAATAATAATAATAATAATAATAATAATAATAATAATAATAATAATAATAATAATAATAATAATAATAATAATAATAATAATAATAATAATAATAATAATAATAATAATAATAATAATAATAATAATAATAATAATAATAATAATAATAATAATAATAATAATAATAATAATAATAATAATAATAATAATAATAATAATAATAATAATAATAATAATAATAATAATAATAATAATAATAATAATAATAATAATAATAATAATAATAATAATAATAATAATAATAATAATAATAATAATAATAATAATAATAATAATAATAATAATAATAATAATAATAATAATAATAATAATAATAATAATAATAATAATAATAATAATAATAATAATAATAATAATAATAATAATAATAATAATAATAATAATAATAATAATAATAATAATAATAATAATAATAATAATAATAATAATAATAATAATAATAATAATAATAATAATAATAATAATAATAATAATAATAATAATAATAATAATAATAATAATAATAATAATAATAATAATAATAATAATAATAATAATAATAATAATAATAATAATAATAATAATAATAATAATAATAATAATAATAATAATAATAATAATAATAATAATAATAATAATAATAATAATAATAATAATAATAATAATAATAATAATAATAATAATAATAATAATAATAATAATAATAATAATAATAATAATAATAATAATAACAACAACAACAACAACAACAACAACAACAACAACAACAATAACAATAACAATAACAATAACAATAACAATAACAATAACAATAACAATAACAATAACAATAACAATAATAATAATAATAATAATAATAATAATAATAATAATAATAATAATAATAATAATAATAATAATAATAATAATAATAATAATAATAATAATAATAATAATAATAATAATAATAACAATAACAATAACAATAACAATAACAATAACAATAATAATAATAATAATAATAATAATAATAATAATAATAATAATAATAATAATAATAATAATAATAATAATAATAATAATAATAACAAGAAGAAGAAGAAGAAGAAGAAGAAGAAGAAAAAAAAACACATCAATTGAAGGTGGAAGGGAGAGAGGAAGGAAGGGAGGGCGGGAGGAAAGGAGGGAAGGAAGGAAAGAAAGAAATGCTAGTATCATTGCCCGCACACGGTTTGTGTGTTTGAAAACGCCAGCAGTAAGTTTGTTGGTATAAATAAATAATAATTACCATTTAAAGGTTACTTAAAAAACCCGGGACGTAAAGTAATTACAATTGTAACTCGCCCTTGGGGTATTTATCTCTGATGTGAGATTTCCTTGTGGTCTAACCAGGTAAGTACTAATCGGCTGGGGAATTTAATGTCATACTGGCAAGTTGGCCATGGTAGCTTAGTGGTTCGAGCGTATCGTTGTTAAGCTTTTCTGTAATTAAAAAAAAGAAAATAAGAAACATGTGATGAGCATAACACGATGTCTCTTTACTGTTAAACTGGACAGAAGAAGAAGTTTACTTCCTAATTTGGGTATATTTTATATCTCCACTGACACGCACCACACAATGCTTAGGCAAAACGTTTGAAAATGCGGAAACAAAACTGCAATACATAATAGCAAGGAATGTAGAAAGTAGCTGTCGTTGAGAAAATTCACACAACAGTCCGTATCATTTGCAGTGCAATAAAATTGTTATGATTTAAGTGAACTATTCATGCATCCATTATCTACTGCATGTACCCCATAAATTTCGTTTTAAATGTTACAGTATTTTCATGGGTATTAAAAATTCACAAATCTGCACGACAGTGCATAGAGCTAGGAGAAACTATTTTATACTTTTTAGTCCGTTTTAAAAGCGTGGTATAGTACAATTTATTTAAACCTTAAAATGTTAATTTCATTCTCGAGTGATATGACGCCTCTAATGCCGAATATTTAGTTTCCATGCTCGTTGTAAGTTCGTCCAGAAATGACCTGGTTCGTGGATATAAACAGGTCGGACACTTTCCCTTTAATGTTCTGGGAGCTAACGCTTGTGATTGGCCTACACTCGCGCAGTAAACACGGAAGGACAAGGCAGGGTATTTGTTTGTGTTCTCAAAAAGCACCGTAACTGTGTTTGTTTAAGTACTGAACTAGGGAAAGTGACAACCACACAATCTGCAGTGTTGCCAGCTTGTTTTTGACGAAATTAAAATATATCCATAGGAAATGGTCAGAGCCAAAAACGCAAGATACAGAATACGTAAACAAAATACCACTCGAGGTTTTCACATTTGAAATAATTTTTCTCACGCTCGCAGCACTATCGTCATATGAAAGTTTCTGGTGAATTACCACAGAATACTCCACTATTACTGCGCCATAGTTCTTTCCAACTAACAAAACGGAAGAAGGTAAAGGGTGCAGATACAGAGGGGAACACCTCGCTCACGTCGACCGATTTTTACTTTCTCTACTCGTAAGTAGAGGAACTATTGTATTCCACCCAAAAAGTCGAAGTCGAGATTTAACCGGAAATATATGTTTTGAGACCCCCTGAATCCAAAAAAAGCATTTTAGAAAAAAGGCCGTTTGTGTGTGTGTGTGTGTGTGTGTGTGGGTGTGGGTGTGGTGTGTGTGTGCGTGGGTGTGGTGTGTGTGTGGGTGTGGTGTGTGTATGTGTGTGTGGTGTGTGTCTGTATGTATGTGTGTGTGTTTGTGTGTGTGTGTGTGTGTGTGTGTGTGTGTGTGTGTGTGTGTGTGTGTGTGTGTGTGTGTGTGTGTGTGTGTGTGTGTGTGTGTGTGTGAGTCAGTGTCAGTCTGTGGAAATCTAGTATGGATTGTCTCTAATGCCAATAATTTTAGAACACTAGTTCGAGAATCACTTTTCTTAACTTCTTCTGTCAGGTGTAAATAATATATGATGTCTAGTGTTTGTGTCGGATTGACTTTAGATATGAAGTTTTCCTTTGAATTTTTAGATATGAAGTTTTCCTTTGAATTAGGAAGGTCTACATTCTTCTTGATGTCTTGAATTTTGGAAAGAATAATTTGTACAAATGTTTATCTCAACTAACACGAAGAAGATACAGGAATAAGAGTTTGTAAGAATGGTTGGTACAAGAGTAGAGAAAGTCATGTGAGTGCAACATCAGATTTTTTTTCTCTCTCTCTCTTTCCCCTCACTATCCCGAACTACGTCTTCCTTTCTTTCTCTCTGCCTGTTTCTCTCTCTAACTCTCTCCCCTTCCATCACTCTCATCACATTTCCCTGCTTTCTGTTAGAATTATGGCTTTGTTAGTTTAAAAGCCTGTAATAAAACAGCTTTTTCTGTGAGTTAATAAAAATTAAAACGTAAAGAAAGGGTTTAACGGTACCCAAACGTGTGCCCCTTACCTGTGCTTGCAGTGAAATCGGATTCTCAAGGTTTGCCTACCTAATAATGAAAAATTCGTATAGCTTCTTCAAAATGCTCTCGGTCGAAATTTTTAAAGCAAAAATGTTTAGAACTTGTATGCTTGTTCACTTTGTGCTATGGCATTTAAAGACAACTCACATGACTTTCTCTACTCTTGTACTAACCATTCTTACAAACTCTTATTCCTATATCTTTTTCGTGTTAGTTTAGTAAACATTTGTACAAATTATCTTATTCCTTATTTCCTTGTAGGTACAAAGGGAATATGGGAATACAGTAGGCTTTGACCGATAGTCAAGTATTTTAAAGCTTAGAGATCCCGTTCTCTTTGCACGCTTAAGATATAAAAAATCAACAACGATGTTCCATTTCACAAAAGTTTTAAGTTTTCCGAAACTGGCACAAACAACAAGGAATATCTCCGAAATGGTTCACTCTAAAAAATAGTTATTGAGACATAAATTGTGTGTTTTAGTGAGATCTACATTTTTACTTCCTCTAGTGATAAGTAGAAGTATTGTTTTACACCCAAAAATTCGATGTCGAGATTTCACCGGAAATATATGTTTTGAGAGCCATTTAATCCGAAAAAAGCATTTTTAGAAAAAGGTACGTGTGTGTCTGTGTGCCAGTCTGTGTCATTGTTCAAAAACGAAAATTCGGTTAAAAACCAGAGTTGGTATTTAAGTTTAATGTCTTTCAAGGATGTGACACGAAGTTTTTGAAGAAAATAAACAACCCTAAACTACCCTTTACATGGAAAATTTTTCGAAAATTTTGATCTTCTTGAAAATGGCTCTAATGATTTTGATTAAAATGCCATATGATTAGGATATGTAGTCCTATTTACTCTGGATGACTTTTGAATAACTCGTAAACCGCAAGAGATAGACCAAATCATACTCTACAAAAAATGTAGATCTTGCTAAAACACACTATCTTCATAAAGTTTTTTGTAGAGTGAACCATTTCGGAGATATTCCTTGTTATTTGTGTCAGTTTCGGAAAACAAAACTTTCGTGAAATGGAACATCGTTGTTCATTTTTTATATGTTAAGCGTGCAAAGAGAAAGGAATTTGAAAGCTTTAAAATATTTGACTATCACTCAAAGTCTACTGTATTCCCATATTCCCCTTGTACCTACAAGGAAATAAGCAATAAGATAATTTGTACAAATGTTTATCTCAATTAACAAGAAGAAGATACAGGAATAAGAGTTTGTAGAAATGGTTAGTACAAGAGTAGAGAAAGTCATGTGAGTGCAACACATCAGATTTTTGAGTTAAGCTGTCCATAGACTATCACACACACACACACACACACACACACACACACACACACACACACACACACACACACACACACACACACACACACACACACGCGCGCGCGCGCGCGCGCGCGGATCTTTTTCTAAAATTGCCCTTTTTTTATTTAGGGGGCTTCAAAATATATATTTCCAGTGAAATCTCGACATCGAAATTTTGGGTGGAATACAATACTTCCTTCTACTTCCTAGTAGAGAAAGTAAAAGTAAGTATTTAAAACCCAATGCAACTATTCCTCTATTTACGAGCCTTATTCATCTGGAAAGAAGGCTGCGGGAGTCGACGACAGTAACTTGCTGCAGTTCTCAAGTAACTTCTTTCCGAGGTAAGCTCGCTCGCTTTCAACTTTTTCACCCTGGGAAAACTATTGATCCCGGCTGGAAACGAACCCTCAGTCCTCAGGTACTGCCGTGCATTACAAAGATTGGAATTGTGTGAAAATGGTGGAAATGATAAGCGAGTGGTCATCGCAAGCTGAAGGGAGAGGAGAGGGTTGAAGGAGGAGAAGGCGGGGCGTACCCCTCATCTCCCTCCCCTATGTGTATAAATGTGAGGGCAGCTGTTAGATTGCCACAGTATGTTGTACTTCCTAGTGGCCGCGGCGGCGTTTCTTCTGGTCGTGCTGTACCGGAGGGCCAAGTTCTGCATGGCGCTCAGGGGCCTTCCTGGCCCCCCTGCCTTGCCTCTCCTGGGCAACTCTCTCCTGCTCACCGGCGGACAGGATGGTAAGTCCTAAACTCAAAATCTGCTGCCCTTCCTTCCTTCAATAATAACATACGTAGTTATTATTCGAGTTTACTTCAACATTTGGTATCCATATTTCACAACAAATACAAATTTTGCGATTCTTTTAAAAATTAGAACATATGTGCCTGCGTAAACAGCTTAACTAAAACCAAAAGTGGCAAAAATACCAAATTTCACTAAATCAAGTACATTTTGACGATGCAAGGCAAATATTTGCTTGCAAATTAAACAATCTTTTCGTCGTAAATCTTTTGTTGCTTTCAGATTTATCAGAAAGGCTTTAAGACACATTGACACAACAAATGAAACTAAGGTTTTGTTAATTCTTGCAAGTAACCTGTGAGCTCCTTGTAAGTTTTATACAATAGACAAAGCATAAGAAATATGCAAAGACTTCTTACAAGTAAATAAATACAACAGCTAAAGGAGCTCATGAAGTAATACAGTTTAACTTCCTTCGCATGATTGTTTCCCAAATTAAATTTACTTTGCGCACCCCCTAAGTAATGTTTTTATTTCATTACATTAACAAAAATTGTAATGTATTGCACTCACATGGGTTTCTCTACTCTTGTACTAACCATTCTTACAAACTCTTACTCCTATATCTTCTTCATGTTAATTGAGATAAAAGTTTGTACAAATTATCTTATTGCTTATTTCCTTGTAGGTACAAGGGGAATATTAGAATACAGTAGACCTTGTGCGATAGTCAAACCTTTTAAAGCTTTGAGATTCTGTTGTCTTTGCACGCTTAACATATCAAAAAATGAACAACGATGTTCCATTTCGGAGAAAATTTTAAGTTTTCCGAAACTGACACACATAGCAAGGAATATCTCCGAAATGGTTCACCCTACAAAAAAATTAGTGAGACATAAATTGTGTATTTTAGCAAGATCTACATTTTTTGTACAGTATAATTTGGTCTATCTCTAACGGTTTACCAGTTATTCAAAAGTCGTCCAGAGTAAATACGACTACAGGGGCTATAGCCAGAAAATTCAAGATATATATTTCATTTGTCATACAAATATCTTAAGCATATGGCATTTTAATCAAAATCGTTAGAGCCATTTTCAAGAAAATAAAAATTTTCGAAAAAATTTCCATGTAAAGGGTAGTTTAGGGTGGGGCTGTTTTCTTCAACATCTTCGTGTCGTACCCTTGAAAGACATTAAACTTAAATACTAACTTTGGTTTTAACCGACTTTTCGTTTTTGAGTTATGGTGTCCGCAGACTGACACACACACACACACACACACACACACACACACACACACACACACACACACACACACACACACACACACACACACACACACGGACCTTTTTCTAAAAATTCTTTTTTTATTCAGGGGGTCTCAAAAAATATTTCCGGTGAAATCTCGCCATTGAAGTTTTCGGTGGAATACAATACTTGCCCTACTTACCAGTAGAGAAAGTAAAAATAGATTGTGTCATTTTAAAATTAGATCACTTATAACCATCTTGAACTTTAATAAACAAAAAATTAAGGGTTTTGAGGCATGTTTACATGAACCTTTTTACTTTCTCTACCACATATAGTAAGTAGCGGAGTATTGAATTCGACCCGAAATTTCGATTTCGAGATTTCACTGGAAAAAACATGTTGAAATGTATGAATCCAAAAAAAAAAGTTTTTAGAAAAAGGTCCGCGCACATATGGTGTGTGTGTGTGTGTTTGTGTGTGTGTGTGTGTGTGTGTGTGTGTGTGTGTGTGTGTGTGTGTGTGTGTGTGTGTGTGTGTGTGTCAACAGCATAACTGGAACACTAAGTCGGCTAAAAACTAATGTTGGAATTTGTGTTTAATATCATTCAAGGATACGACACAAAGATTTTGAAGAAAATTCCTCTATCCTAAGCTACCCTTTACATTCGCAAATTTCGATTTTCGCAAAAATTGCTCCAACGATTTTGATTAAAATAGCAATGTTTATCATATTTTTATGGCAAATTAAATGTATACTTTGAATTTTCTGGCTATAGCCCATGTAGTCCTATTTACTCTGGATGATTTTTGCATAACTGGTAAACCGCAATACATAGACCAAATCTTACTATACAAAAAATGTAGATCTTGCTAAAACTCACAATTTATGTCTCAATAAATTTTTGTAGAGTAAACCATTTCGGAGATATTCCTTGTTATTTGTGTGAGTTTCGAAAACTTAAAACTTATAAGCAATAAGACAATTTCTGCAAATGTTAATCTCAAGTAACAGGAACAAGATAGAGGGAGTGGTTAGTACAAGAGTAGAGAAAGTCATGTGAGTGCAACACATCAGATTTTTCTTGTCGCGCCCTTGTGCAGTGCAAAGGCGGGAGAGAACCTCGTTACCGGTCCTTAAGATTACAAGTTTAGTCATTAATGCACCCCCTCCCCAATTTTAACCTTGCGGAAGATAACAATGAAGAAAGCAATTAACTAGTTCCAACCTAACATTCTTAAAATAACTTCTACTCATTTTGGGAACACTCTGTATAAGGAATGCTTTTAAATACATAACAGTAGAAGTCGTGTGTATTGCTTTCTCTTCTATCTTAAGAAGTACTGTATTCCACACAAAAATATACAGATATAGAAATAAGAGTTTGTCAGATGTTCCTACTACATCACGGTGCCCTCAAAATTCCGCAATCTTTTCATGACATCACGACAAACAACCGATTAACGACGGCATTTAGAAAAAGGTACAAACATGTTGAACAATTAATAGATATCTACCAAATGGTTGATGCCACAGAAAGAGTTATTGAAATAAATTGTGTTTTAAAGAGACCCCAATTTACGTGCTGTATATCTTCATCTACTTTAGTGTTTTATTATACGTATCCTAATGTTAGTTATACTGAGAGAGGTGACTCATTGGGTTTTTCGTGATTTTCTCTGGCTGGTAGTCGAATGTTGCGGTAGTTTCTCATCTACCGCAATTTCCTTTAGAGTATGTACGGAGGGGACACCACTCTCTTGGATGGGAGGGATGGAATGACAGTACTCTACGAGCGTGAAGGAACCCGGGCAGCAGTGAGCCGATGTGAGGGTCCCTAACGTGTGCTGGAGGTTCATCTCGGCACCTGGGTTCACCACCAGCCGCATGTATTTCGACAGTACAAGCCCCCCACCCCGAGCAGTACAGCAATTACACTGCGCAAATCCTCCACAAAGCAGCGCTAACTCGCCCATCGCCAATACTTCTAACCCTGAAAGACTGGTTTCAAAGGAAGGTGAAATGAAATGGAGGGACGGCAAATTCGGGGATATAATCATATTTTCCAGCATTCGTCTGTTGAACCGGGAAATCCCGAAAAAAACCTATGAGTCAGAAAGGGGGAATCCAACCCACGACCTCCCGAATGCGAGTCTCACACAATACCGCGGAGTCATCTCGCTCAATTTCTCTTTAATTTCGTTTTCTTCTCGTCTTTCACATGTTTTTCACAGGTATTTTTGTTTGCGGTTTACTTTCACTAAAACAATCCCAAAAAATAAAAAATAAAAGTTTTTTATTTATAAACACTCTTTAACTGCTATAATTCTCAGCATCCCATTCTATATTGCGTGTGAAAGACACTTAATTTTGCTCAGAGGCCTCTTTATAAGGCTGAAGTTCCTTTAACTGTCGTAAATCTACAATATGGACCACCAGCTTTACTTTCCTTTCGAAAGAAGCCATGCTAAGGGTCAATCACTCGCCCTTCGCGGGCGACCATGGCAAGAGCTAATAAAGAAAGAAGGAAGGAAATGAAAGAAGGAAGGAAAGAAAGAAAGAAAGAAAGAAAGATGGAAAGACAGAAAGAAAGAAAGAAAGAAAGAAAGAAAGAAAGAAAGAAAGAAAGAAAGAAAGAAAGAAAGAAAGAAAGAGAGAGAGAGAAAGAAAGAATGAAAGAAAGAGAAGGGAGGGAGGGCGGGAGGAAGGAAGGATGGATGGAAGGATGGAAGGGAGGGAGGGAGGAAGGGAGGGAGAGAGGAAGGGAGGGAGGAAGGGAGGAAAGAAAGAAAAAATCAATGTGACTATGGGCCTTTGTAAGCGTGAGTTCATTGTCTAACTTAACATAATGTCTAACCTAATAAGATACTAATAAAGTAATCAAGCTTTTATCTTTTCCAACAATTCGTCTATCATTTGCCTCTTCCAAACTCTCTTTAGTTGTTGTTACTGTTGCTGTTGATTTCTCCTTGGCTAATATCTACATATTGTATTGCCTTGCGGCCCAGAGCGCTGCTCTCCTGAATTCTGGACCCACTGACAAATACCTCACAGAGATTAACATTCACGTGGGTGTACATATGTCCTTCCGGGCTCCTATAAAACCCCGGATTCCCCGGCACGTGTGTCTTCTGTTCCACTTATGGGTGGCCTTGCCACTACTTACTTCAAACTTTTCTGTTTCTGACAAGTTTGTATTACGCATGTTTTACATCTTCTTTATAGCTATTTTGTGCAAAATGGTCAAACCTGATGCGTTATATTAAAATTACTTTATCAAATACTAATAAATGCTTTAAATCATAATTACTAGGCAACAAAAGCTATGTTTTATATTCTAACAAGATACAAAAGACAAAACGCTATCAAAATATAAAATACAGGTTCAACAAAACGTAAAATACGCTAATGATAGGCAAGCAATAAAATGTAATATTTTTGCAAGCTGGAGTAGGGAGGTTTGAAATAGCTGTTGTACACCAGCTTTAGCAAGGCAGTGTGGCTACAATCCACAATCTTGAAGTTTTACTGCTATAAGACAAATCTCAATTAATAACATTGGCATTTTTTGCAATATATTTTCTGTAAGGTACCTAACTCCAGTGCTACCCAAGACCAGACTGACGTATTAATAACTAACTTAAACAATTTGGAGAAGAAAGCTTTGGGAAATAAGTTCCTTTTCCACTTTCCTCGGCGACAGGCGGTCTCCTTAGCTTTTAGATTTATGGCAGCACACCCTTCATAGGTTTTTTCCTCACAATGAACTCATTTCACGTACAAATAGGAATTTAACTCAAGTCAAAAATCGCATATTGCCACACCTATTAATATGTCTTGTTGGGACGCTTAAAAATCAAATCAGACCCTTTTATTTCAATCTATTTTCGGCCTTGGGTTTTACCTACACATTTGCACTGACAAGGATTTGTATGCTCTTTTCCCAGATTTCTTTCGACTGATGTCTGTCTGTGCTGAGAAGTATGGAGATATGTTTTGTCTCTGGGTAGGACAGAGACCCTTTCTCTTCATATATCGTGCAGAAGCTATTCAGGTACGTACATTCATATTTCTCTTGTGCCTCATCCATCATTGCCTTAATTTTAGGCTAATTCATTAAGAGGAGCACTGTTAATGTCAGTTTATTCGTATTCTATGTATACGTCCATCTGTAGGCATGAAAGAACTTACGAACCAATATAAGAAGAGGGATTAACTATTTACAGAAGATCTGAAGATAGGTACTTTATTGACAGTTCAAATTTATTGGAATCTTTGTACTTAGCTTTTAGCGATAAGCCTCTAAAATGTGCGATTTATAGGCAGTTCGCTGCATACGAAGAGCTTAATTCTCATTATAAGTATCTGTAAATAAGTTTGTTACATAGGGATTCAAATTAGGTTGAAATTACTGCAGTAATGCGTAATTTATATGGAAAACATATTTAAAAGTCTATGATTGCTAGGCACACTTACGGAGTTGAAATATTAGGCATGAGTTACAAGAACATTTATTGAAATGTTATTCTTCCTTAATTCTGCTTGCCCTCATCGTATTGTGACGCCGTCTGCCCGCCGCCGCTCAAAGAGAAGCCGGTGTTAGGCACCTAACGTACTGCTTGCAAACACACGCTACAGAGAGCAGCTTAGACAAGATGGTACCTAATGTAGAAAGCTTAACAAATAACGATTTTCAGACCCATATTCGTATGAACTTGGTTTAGTGCTTTGATGCTGGAAGAGCGTTCCCTAAATAAAGATACACTCTGTATAGTTTGAAAATGCTAACAAGTGTGAAGAAATGCTCGTCTTATTAACTACAATTTCCCAAAATCAAGAAGTTGATATGAACTGAGGTTATAGGAGCACTTTTACATAGACAGAACATTCGAGCGTTGGGCTACTAAACTACCTGTGAGTTTTTCATGTCTTTGGGAATTAAGTGTTCATTTTGAAATACTTATTTGAGACTTATTAATCAGTAGCAGACTTCTAAACTGTAAATACGAGACAATGTACCTGCTAGAGGTCACCACCAGTTATTTCTCAAGTCAAAGCCCTCGATGTGACCATTAAAGGGGACTAAACAAATGAAGCAATAAAAACCCGATTCCATTATCCTTCATTAGGCTCAAGCAGAAGTTGCAAGTTCTATATGTTTGTACCAAACCTGCACGTTATCTTCTTCTTTACCTGATTACCCCCCACTTAGGTGGGACTTGCAAGTCAGTGCCCACGGTCAAACGGCTGTCGGAAAGCAGGCGAACCTATGTACCGGACAGAAGCAGGTATGAAAGTGACGAAGATGATATATTGATGAATGGAAACGTGATGATGGAGTAGTTGGTGGAATGAGTGGCGGAGAAAACCAGAGAACCCGCCCAGACGCCGCTTTGTCCACCACGAATAGCACATGCGGATCCCTGGGATCGAACCCGGGCCGCCTTGGTGATAAGCGAACGACTCGGTGCCACCTCAAGCACGAAATCTACGGGTTGTGTTTTTGTTGTGGTTTCGGCGTAACAGTTTTCTGCTGTTTACAGTACACCATCCGTAAACACTGCTGCAGCCCTAGCTTAAGGAGGCGCGGGCGCCGTCACAACCACCATTAGGACAAGTAACTACCCTTCTTTTGGGCGGAACAAGAGAAAGCACTGGTTAGGGAAGTAATGAATACAACTTTAAGCTTCAGTGGCGTGTACTGGGAAGATGTTTGTAAGGAAATACTTTTGTTTTGAAATGTGAATTAATATTAGAAATCGTCGGAGTAAGCATTTGCTTATAAGGGGCGTCACGAGCAGTTAGCACGTTAGCTTCTAATTCCAGAAGCCCCAGATTCAATTCCCGGCTCAATAGAATCTGGAAGTATGAGTGAGAGAGTAAATGTGTGTGTGCGTGCGTGCGAGCGTGATGTTGGTAAATAATGCTAAAAACTGTAAACTGAATGAAATGAAATTGAGTTATTTATGAACGCCCTTTAACTACTATAATTCTTAGCATTCTATGCTTATCTTAAGTTGGTAACGATTTCAAATACATTAAAATATTAAGTTAGATTTAACTCAATAGTTGTGTGCGGTAATACTCATTTTGGGGTTAGGGTTCAGTGAAATTGGGAGAATAATCGACCACGTTCGCTGATTTGAAAAAGTAAACAAACTTATGATATTTCTAACACATTTTAGAATTCATAGTTACTTTCTGAAGTCCCATTTGCATGACATTTCTTGCACGCGAGCATTAGTGGTTGTCACAAATGAAAGCAGGCTAGATTTCACTACTTGTTACTTATCATTTACACGATGAACTTGGGTACCACTTTCCTTGTCTCATATAAAATATCTCAACTCTGTGATAGCACTGATAGTTGTGCCAGGTACGTCACTATCTCAACTCCAGCTAAGGTTTATAACACAGTGATATCCAACCTTTCTTCTCCGCGTACGCTCTAATGCAACGTACCTTCAGGCCCAGCCCTAGTTAGCCTTAATTCAAATTATACATCACCTTGTCTAACGTATTTAATACTACACAAAGAAGGATTAAATTAAACGAAGTCTTCGCGGACCCCAGGTTGAATATCACTGGTTTAAGACTCATCTTGGCGCCAATAGGACATGCACTGAAAGAATTGCATGCTTATCACATAGGTAAGACTGTTAGTAATCCAAACCGCTGATAAATGTGGTTCTTCATGTTACAGCCGATCTTCAATTCGACTCTTCATATTGATAAAAGTTATGAATATGGATTCCTGCAACCTTGGTTGGGAAGCGGTCTACTGACAGCAACAGGTAACAAATTATATAATAATACAAAAATATGTATATTTAGCCTTCCCCTTTCGCACAAATATAAAGTGTATAATCCTCAAAATATTATAACGTATAAAGAAACAGAAAAAAAACTTATGTCTTGAAATCATCATGAAAGGATTCAAGACATTAAGTCCTAGGGGGTGTAAGTCCTACATAAGGGGAGGGTACTCAGGTAAAGAAAAAGAATCTGAGGATTATATTGTTATACATTTTTGTTAAGTAGAAATTTATAGAATTTACACATTCGAGACATAATTTATTCCAATCCGGACATGCGGTTTTCTGTTCGCATAGCCATTCCCGCAAGTTTTACGTTGCAGGAACAGATGCTGACGCGTGCTGACAAATGCTTGGCTAAGCTACTTCGTCAGCGAGTATTGTGTGTTTAAACCCCAAATTGTGACCAACCGGGGGGTCAATACCACGTGCTAGAAAGAATCTGCGACACTTTGATCTTTGAAGATTCTTTTTCTTTACCTGAGTACCCTCCCCTTATGTAGGAAATCGATGATTGGAAAGGTGATAATGGAGCAATTGGTGTAATGAGTGGCGGGGGAAACCGGAGAACCTAGATTTTTACCCACCGTGGCCGAGCGGTTAGACTGTTCGCCTACCACCTAGGCAGCCTCGGTTTGGTTCCAGGGACCCACATGTGATATCCGTGGTGGACGAAGCGGCGTCAGGGCGGGTTCATTTTCGAAAGCGTTTTTACAAACCTTAATCAAAACTTAGATCATAGAGTATAGAGTTGTCTTGGTTTAATAAATAGTTGAGATAGAAAACATACAAGAAATTTTTGGAAACCTATTTTTCTTGTATTTTTACCTTCTCTGCAATATAGTAGGAGGAGAAAATATTGCATTCCACCCGAAAATTAGATAGGTATATACCCAGATTTTAGTGGAAATACTCGTTTTAGCTTTCATGAGCCCTAATGACCTAGTTGTCGACGGGCCCGTAAACCCCCCCCCCCTCCCGCTTTCATGAATACGAAAAAGCACTTTTAGAAAAAGGTCCATATGTGTGTGTGTGTGGACAGTATAATTCAAAAAGTAAAAGTCAGGTAAATACCAAACTTGGTACTGAAGTACAGCATTTTCTAAGGATACAGTCCGAAGATTTACAAGAAAATTCTCCCACCCAAAACTATCCTTTATATACATGGAAACTTTTTGTTTCGAAAATGTTGATTAAAATACCCAAGATATTTCCATGGCAAACGGAATTTTATCAGAATGGCCTCTGTAGTCCCCTTCATTCTAAATGACTAGCAGAACTGGTAAACTGTAAGAGGTAGACCACAGGAAGACAGCTTCAAGCGGTGTGACGTAGCAAGCCTAACAGTTCGTGTAACGTCAGGCGAGAGCCGTGTTGTACCATGTTGCCTAGATAAATGGCGCTGTGAGTGCGGAACTGCAGGCTTCAGTCAGGTGTAGCGCTCTCGATGACAATAACATGGCCAGTACAAGCAACCAGTGTTCCTATCTGGTTTTGTTATGAAATTAGTTAAGTCCAAATCCCGAAGTACCTAACGTGCAGTCAGTAACTGGCAGGCGAAGGACCTGCACACACCGACACGGATACATGAACTGGCCATATAGTAGGTATCCTCCATGTGCCAGTTGGAGGTTCACCACATACTCAGGACACCTGTGTTTCCACAACAACCCTTCCTGGTTAGGCGTTGGTCTTTATGGATAGTTCGTGGTGCTACCGATCCTGGAAGACTCGGCAGATATGAAAACGGCATCTGATACAACCGTGCAGCCTGGCATCTGTTACCAATCGCGCGACCATATATAAAAATATCTGCCAAGTCATGAAATGAATATCCAGCCATGGTTAAACACAACACAGCATGCAACAAAAGGGAAACATGAGGAAGAAATTCAACCACAAATACACAAATGACAAATGTAAACAAGTCTCCTGGCTAACACAGGGCAATCTAGGATAAAGGAAACAGACTTGTATCCATAACACCTTCAATTATCAAACAAAATGAATTCTATTATCGGATACACATTTAAGTTAAGCTGGTGTCCCATGGTCCAACTTGACCAAACTTTTTGTATCCAATGGAATTGCACACACAAGAAACAGTGTCTGTCACACTATGATTCATTTTGGTCCAATACAAATGACAGTTCACGTAGCAAGCGTGGGAAATAAACATGGCGGACGCAAATATTCATTCAGCGATTGCTATATTAAGTATAGGTTTGGGATATATTTCCACAAGTCTCAGTAGGAAGAAAAGATGTATTAGAAGTAAAACACCTTGGTGACACGGTCATGAGAACAGGGCACGGGCCGAGGTAAACTGGGTCTACTACAAAATTAATTGAGGTTAGAGGACCCGGAAAACAAAATCAATTCCCTACGAATTGACAAAGATTTATTTCTCAGCCTTTTACATGGTGTCAAAGGCAAAATTACACACCAGGACACAAATATGAGACAAACGCGAAAGAGATAAGGAACAATTGTAATGGTTTTAATCTTAGCATGGATGGTCAGGAGATTTGAACTCATTTCATAACACAAAATTTTAAAAACATACCGTTAACTGATTTCTTATTATTTATGAAATATAGCTATGTAACAGCCACCTCAGTAATATACATATGCTAATCGTCAAGAAAAATCGTTAACGAATCTTCCAGAAAAAATTAAACGTTTTATTAAAATTCCCATCCCATTAAAAGCGCCACGAGCCGGACATACAGAACAGCTGACTACGTGTTGCTTGCGTAGTCCGCCATATTGTTACGTTACAGACGCTGAATGGCTATTTTCAAGTTGTTTGATGAAAAAATTAAATGCAACTCAATCGCATTGTATACAAACAGGTTGAAAAAAAAAAAAGGATAGAAATTGTATGGAACAAAATTCTATCCAACTCTCGATGTGCTTTCGTTGGAGCGCCCGCCTGGTAGGCGGAGGGTCTGTGGTTCGAGTCCCGGCTGTGACGTTGAATTGTTGGGTTCCGGTTCTGCCTATCAAGCATTGCCCATTCACGGCTTGTGTGCTTGAAAAAGCCAACAGTAAGTTTATTGGCATAAACAAATAATGTTTAAACATAGGGAGTTTTAGCGCAAAAACTATGAATTCACTTTATCCATAACCCAACTAAAACAATCTCTGACAGTATCACTACTTCGAATATGATTTAAAATGAGGATTACGTTGTCTAGGGTAAATTTCATTCATTGGCCAATGTTACAATAAACCAAATTTCTAACTACGATTTGAAGCGATTCCCGCGGTGATTGAGATGATCTGATGATTGAGATATATTTGAAGTTTAATTTAGGAAATCGATAGTAGAAGTATTTTCAATTATAATAGGTATAAAGCCATGATTTGCTCCACAGATTTCTGAACATTGCCCATAAAATACTCCAGGACGATGAAATCAAAAAGTTATTTCTCCTCCATTTCATTTTACCTTCCTTTCAAACCAGTCTTTCAGGGTATGAAGTGTGGCGATGGGCGAGTTAGCGCTGCCGTGTGTGGGATTTGCGCACTGCAACTGCTGTTCTGGACGGATACGTGGCCGTGGTTCCAGGCCTGCTGAGGAGGGGGCGAAACCCAAGTGACTGGTGGCTGCTTGGCGGACCCTGGTGTCGAGATGAAGAATCTTCTGCACACGTTACGGACCCTCACGTCGGTTCGCTGCTCGTCCGGGTTCCCTCACGCCCATAGGACGCTCTCACCCCATCCCTTCCTTCCAGGGATCTGACATACAATAGCCTGCATAGACTCCGTGTGGAATCCCCTCCGTACATACACTACCTCTCTCTCAATACCCTTTACATAGCATTTTTTTCGAAAAGTTTGATTTTCTCTAAAATGGCTATAGCGATTTTGATTAAATTACAATAAGTTTAAGATATTTTCATGACAAATGAAACGTCAGAGAATAGGCTCTGAAGTCATTCTGAATGACTTTTGCATAAGTGGTAAACCGTAAGAGATATATACTGGAAAAGAGTGCAAATCTTGCTTAAGCATATAATTTATGCAAAATTTTATTGTGCAGTTAACTATTTCTGAGATATTCCTTGTTACTGGTTTGTTTTCCAATATTTGTACTTTTCTCAAATGGGAAATCGTTAGCACTGTTTTCTCCTTTTCTTGCAAGGAGAACGGAATTTTAAGACAATCACACAGCGACCAATTCTTAAACGATTTGACTCGCTTAAGCCTATTGTATTACCCCATTCCCATTGGGATTACAAGGAAATGTGTAACAAAATAATTTCTGCAAATCTATCTCTTGTTTTTCAGGAAAGAAGTGGCATTTGCACAGGAAGCTGTTAACGCCAGCATTCCACAGCCGCGTGCTGGAGGGTTTTCTACAGCCAATACATAAACAAAGCATGATACTGGTCTCTAAGCTTAGGGAGCAGTTGGACAAACCCGGATTCGACATGGTGCCCTTCGCCAAGCTTGCAGCTCTAGATCTCATCTGTGGTAGGTGCACATCTATAGTGCTTTTTCTTCTGTAAGTTTAACGCTGGCAGAGTGAGCCTGGGAGCTATAGAGTTAAGAGTTACCCAACATTCACTGAACGAGACTTCTCCGTGGTAACGCCGATTCCTGTAAGGTCGGCCACTGTGACCACATTCTCTGGTGGTTTCCCCTAAGAAACATTCGATCAATGATATTTCTTTACCTTTGAGAAGCAATTTAAACGAGATTTAATACTCTGTTATGGTTTTATACATGTCAACTTTTATTTTTGCCACTGTTATGCTTAAAGTATTGATTATATTTTCACGATTACCACTTTTTATTTCACCCCCGCGATTAGATCGAAAGAAAGGCTAGCCGAAGAAAACACAATGTTTTCATGGAATCTGAAAACAATTGATCTTGAGTTTCACTCTGAGGTACTCGAGTACCTCTCCACAAAATTACTACAGATTTAGGATATGACAGTATAGACCAGAGCTGACGAACGTTACTCCGCAGGTGTGAAGAGAGGAGTCTCCCATCCATAACTACAGTGGCATGCATTAGCTAGAACCGGTTTTCACTTTGTTTTCCCCACTTTTGTGTTCACGGAGGGGAAGTAGGGGAATGTTTTCACACCTGCTGAGTAACGTTCGTCAGCCCTGGGGTAGACAATGTTCGGAGCAGAAATTTAGCATCTCGACCAATGAAGTGTTTTTCTCTTATGCCCATGGCGGGGACCCCCGGAGGTAGGGATGAGGTGAGAGGAAATGAAGGTGGTTGGACCTGTGGAGAGATGACAGTAGAGGAGACAGATTTGAACTCTCCGGTGGGGTCTCGTTCACTGGCTCCCCTCCATCCTGCGGGCTCACAGGTCCTCTTGCGAGGCGGAGGGGGGGGTGCAGGATTCAGACCTTCCCCGATCCACACGCCAAACTCCCGCCGACACTTAGAACTCTACAACAACCAAGCAGGTGGAAGGTGAAGTGAAATGAGAAGTGAGGTGAAATGGAAGGTTGCCTATCGACACGGGGAAACTCTCGAAAAATCCATGGGTTAGGAAAGGTGGCCGTGAGAATCGAACCCACGACCTCGCGCAAGGGAGCCTAACGCGTTAGCGCGGAGTCATCTCGCTCGGCATTCTTTCCAAGTATAATTTTGCACACCAAATGAGAGAGCTATGGCAAAATAGTTCTCACTAACTGAATTTTGGTACCTATATCTTAATTCTATTTTCGAGGGATAATCTAATGGTTGCTTTTATAACTTGTGTTCTTTGTTTCAGATACTGCAATGGGTGTTCCCATGAATGCTCAAATGAATTCCCATAGTGAATATGTATTAGCTATAGACAGGTATGGATATTTCTAAACCATTACAAGTTTCTGTTTGTGCACTTATTTGCTTTCTAAGTGCTGGAATAAACAAAGTACATGTGTAGATTTATGTTTACTGTCTCCACTGCTTAACTAATAGGAAGTCGGGGAAGTATTCTATTCCCATTCTCAATACGATCTGCATTTCCATGTTGAATTACCTTTACATAGGTTTGGCATATGCTAATGTCTTGAAATGTCCCATAGCCAGAAATCCAATGTATTGAAGTCCGATGAATGGGGAGGCCATGCTACTGGACCTCCTCGACCAAGCCATCGTCCATTAAATGTTTGGTTTAAGTATGAGGGTCACGTCAGTCCCAGTGTGTGTGCAGGAATTGTGGGAGACACTCCTAGAACCATACATTTTACCCAACAGACTAACATGTGCTGTGTATCATCGATTCCTGCATGATGAGTTACCCGTGCTTTTGGAGGAGTTGTGGAAAGACGACGTGAGTGGTTGATGGATGATGCAGACCACCTCATTTTGTACACATCGTGCGACAATACTTAAACCAAACATTTCATGGATGATGAATTGGTCGAGGAGGTCCAGTAGAATGGTCTCCCCATTTATAGGAAGATTTCTGACTATGGGGACATTTAAAGACATTGGAGTATGCCAAACCTATTGAAAATGTGCATACATTGTACATTGTTCTAAAATGGCTCATATCTTAACAAATATTTGTTTCTGGATATATGTTTAAAGGAACATTTATTGCAGTTTTGACCAATCCCAACTTCTGTTGCAGTATCCGACACTTTTTAAACACTCTGTACTTTTGAAACTCTACATATGTAATGTATTAATGAAGCTTTAAATCCTCTATTTACATCTGAAATAAAATGAGTTTTATTTTTTAAACAGGATAACAGAAATATTACAACGGCGATTCATCACTCCATGGCTGAAACCAGATATAATATTTCAACACACATCATATGGCAAGAAGCAGCAACAATGCCTCAAAATAATACATGATTTTACTGCAAAGGTAATTTTAATTAACCTCATCATGAAACAATGGACAGCACTCCAACTTATTTCTGTAAGATCCCTAAAATGTACAAAAGTGTACAACTTTAACCAGCACTTTTAGCTGGATGCTAAATCTGCAATGATCTCGTACTCTTAAATTCTGTCATTATATTGCATCACTTTTATTTAACCTGCCTAATTTAAAAAAAATATATTATAGCTGTTTTTCTAAATTGATTGCAGAGTGAATTACTGTATTTACATGAATCTTATGCACACCTTTTTTGACCAGACGTAGTACTCAAAATCATGGTGCACATTAGATTCAAGTGCAAATCCGTTCCGTAACTTCATTTAATTTTGTTTGTTAATTACATCACAATGGATTGCTGAGTTAACATGTATCTGGAAACTCGCTAGCCACTCGTTTTTTGAACATGGAGGGCAAACAGAGAAGAACACGTTATGATGCTTCTTTAAACAGTAATCCTTCATGCTGAAAAAAAAAGCTCTAACGGAAAGGTAGAAAGGGAGTTCAATGTATCAGACAGCAATGTTAGCTTGTGGCAAAAACAGAAACTAGTATTATATACTACTAAAACTAGTAGGAAGAAATTTACGGGTCTTCACAAAGGAAGACATCCTGAAGTTGATGAAAAAGTGTTGGAATTTGTGCATGAAAGGGGCAAGAATGAGCAAACCTGTGACTAGTGATACTATATGCAAGAAAATTCATTTTGAATGTGTAGTTTGCTTATTTCATGTTCACTAATTTTCTTCTTAAACAATGTGTCACCTAACAATAGCGCACATCCAATCTATGATCTGATAGTCTATTTATACAATAAACCCACTGTTGTATCAAATAAATTTAAATAAGATTTGAGAGGTAGAACTGGAACTTAAAGATTCAATGCCACAACTGGGATTTGAACCACAGACCTTCCACTTACCAGGCGGCTGCTCTAACCATTAAGCTATGCAACAAACTGCCAGAATGGCATTAAATTCTCAAACCAGTTCGTATTTCTCCTGGTAAACCACAAAGGCAGTCTCACATCAGAGACAAATTACCCCAATGGTGACTTACTATTGTAAGTACTTTATGTCCCAGGATTAAATAACCTCCAGATGGTAATTATTATTTATTTATGTCAACAAACTTACTGTTGGTGTTTTTAAATACACAAGCCGTCTGTGGGCAAAGTTTAAGAGGTAGAACTGGAACTTAAAAATTCAATGCCACAACTGGGATTTGAACCATAGACCTTCCGCTTACCAGACGGCTGCTCTAACCATTGAGCTATTGTGACAAACTGCCAGAATGGCATTAAATTCTCAAACCAGTTCGTATTTCTCCTGGTAAACCACAAAGGCACGTGTGTTTAAAAACACCAATAGTAAGTTTGTTGGCATAAATAATAATAATTAAATAAGATACGTATTACTTTCTGTCACTGATGCACTTTATATCCAATACAAACCCTTTTTTGATAATTTTAAGTTTCAAATAAGGGGTTTGCATTAGATTTGCTGGTGTATTAGATTTGCATAAATACGGTAGCCACTTTAAGAAATTAAATGTTGGCTAGATTACAAAGGATAATTAAAATGAAATAAACCTACTTTTCTTGTTATTTTATAGGTTATCCAAGAGAGGAAGGAGGAGAAGGTGAAACAGAAATTAATAGATGCAGCAAAATTTAATCCTGATCAAAAAAGTAAACATAATTTTCTTTTCTTAAAGCACTTGTATCTTGTGTTACATAGCACTTTCACACATTTCGGTATAATCTGTAGGGCATGATGTGTTGCACTCACATGACTTTCTCTACTCTTGTACTACACATTCTTACAAACTCTTATTCCTGTATCTTCTTTGTGTCAGTTGAGATAAACATTTGCAGATATTATCTTATTGCTTATTTCCTTGTAGGTACAGCTCCATAATTATCGTATGGGTCGACAACATTGAGTACGAACATTCAAATTATTGTATGCCCCCATAATTACCATATGGGTTGGAAACCCTGTTTCATACTTCCTTTGTAAGCAACATATGCAGTAAAGTGACTCCATTATTCATTGAACAGAATTTCATAAAAATTGCTGCTATGGTGGTACTGTCCCATCCTTAAAGCAGAGTCACAATAACCTTGCTTTAATCTTTGAATAACACTTCAAAGCATCTGAAGAACATGCTTGTTTTTCCCAGTATTTAAAATATTAAATAGTTGCTTTTATATATAGGGTGTTAATGAACTACACCGAAATAACTTGAGAGGTTGTAGACATGAATAATGTAAGTAATTTAACATAGGCAATGTATAGTCTGCGGCTAAGCATGACACAGTTATATGGTGTTAAACATATTGATATCAGATGTTGATAAGTCGGTGTTAAAGCAAATCCAGGTGAAAAATTATGGTAAGATATCTTTAAAACCGCTGTCCGAGTTATAGAAATATCGATTTTCAGCAGCTCATTATTAGCGCTCTCAAGATTTAATGCCACAAAGATCTCCCAAATCTCGAATTAATAACTTGACAGTGTGACACTGAACATCGATTAACTGCCTTCTTACATTATGAAGCCCACTCTAGAGGCATTACTTTAACTGCTCTGATGGAGTAATCCATAACACTGAAAACTCGTGTCCTAAAGGTGATTAGTTCAGTTCTCATCATGTAGTTTTTTTCCTTTTTTTAATACGTAAATTCCATACAAAGAATTGCCATGATTCGCAACTCAGGATATGATTTTGATTGGCCATTGCATAAACACTATTATGATATTCATGATTCCCCGGGACACTACAGTTAGTATCCTGAAGATTGTCTGTGGGACAACATGGAGAACACGTACAGCTTTTCTAAACTTGCAGATATGCACCTTATTTAGGGTGAATCAAGAAGTAATGGGATAGTTGCCACAGAGAACGGTATCCTGATAGGTGCTAACCATATCGCTTAACGTTTCAGTCCATCAATAGGGGTTTGCGAGAGAGAGAGAGAGAAACCTTCCAGATCAACAGGCATCATAGAGGTTTTACATGACCTTGCTGCACGTGCAAAGTATTGCAGAAGAGCCATCTACCAATACACGTACTATTGCATGTGCACCGGGCTCTAACACACTAGCATATGTAGGCCATACGTGAAGTACTACTTCCACCATTTCACCATCAGAAGTTGCAAGCACTAAGACAGGAAGACTTTGGCCCTGGGCTTTACTCCAGCAGTCTGATTACTTTTCATCAGTATTGTTTATTGATGAGGCCATGTTCACCAAGGATGGTCTAATTCTCAAGTCACGAAACAGCCATTTGGAGGACTATGTCAATCCACATGCTGTCATGGTCACCAGCACATGTTTTCAGTGAGCATATGGGTTGGAATTATTTCAAACCATGTCACTGGCCCATATCTGCTCCCCCCTCAGTTAAATGGACATATTTATCTTCATTGTTACAGAACATTTTACCTGTATTTTTAGAAGATGTACCCCTTCATATTTGTTGTCAAATGTGGCTACAACATGACGTTCATTTCTCCCTGGCTGTGTGAGAGCATTTGAACCATGTTTATGCTGCCCGATGGATTGGAAAGGGGAGTCCAATTGTAGCTTAGCCAGCATGCTCTCCCGACCTCAATCCGATTGATTTTTTCTTCAGAGGTTACCTCAAATCTATGGTGTATGAAGCACCTATTACCTCAGAAGAGGATCTAACTGCCTGAATAATAGTAGCATGTGAGCTTATATGACACACACAAGGTATTTTGGATAGAGTATGACAATCATTCCTTTGCCACTGTCAATTTTGTATTGAAAATGCAGTCACCATTTCGAGCAGTTCCTATGAAGCAGACGTAAAGACTTGCATTTAGTACCTGTTATTTTATTTACATTCATTCACCCTTTAAATTACTTCCTATTTTGAAGTACAGATTGTATTAGGCAGGATTAAACCTTTGTGTGAAAGAATTGCAATTAACTGTAATGATATCTTGTACTATGTTGAAATAAAATGCATACATTTAAACAAGAATTAAAAGCTCATACAAAACCTAAAAAAAGGAAAAAGAAAAGGTATGTCCTAAAGACACACAATAGAAGCGAAACTTTTGTATTACAAGGAAACACTTTAATTATTCATTCTGAACTGTCATTTCACCTGCACGTTTTCTCTTACACAATGCTCTTGTTCTTTCTGTGCCTGACTTAGGCATATTCACAACAAAATTGTATATTTCAATGAAAAAAACAGATTATAAGCAACAGAACACTAAACAATACTCGAAATGTGTTGGCTATACACATGTGTTGCTCTGTTAACAACAGCTGTGCTCAGTGATCGCCACGCTACCTCAATGCAGTACATGCAACCACAGATAACGAGAATGAAAGCAAGCGAGAAGAGCGTATGTCTCACTCTTCTCCGATACCCGAAGGTGAGCAAGACACTGCTCTCACTCTACCCGACAGTGTTAACCCCCACCACTTTTCACAAGTCACACAAAAAGGTTGGGCTTCAGAATTTCAAAGCCCTTCCATAAGAAGTTTTGCTTCAAAAATAAAAAATATAGGAGAAAGTGAATGAGACTTCATTACCTTCTCCATGAAAGCCAATGTCAAAACTATTGCGCCAGGGGGATCACTCCGACATCTCCCTTCATTTTCGTGCATTGTATACTCAACGGTATCATCATTAGCCAGTGACAAATTGGCACTTTGGAAACTTAAAGCTGTAACTTCATTTGAACCAATAGGCCGTAAGTCTCCTGTCTCAAATTACTTGTTTAAGACATCCCCACTTATTCTGAAAATATTTCTGTGTAGTTCATTAACATCCTATATAGTTATATGCATGCAGAGTTTGTGCATAGATTTCACAAAGATGAAGAACTGAAAAATAACTGTAAAACTTTCTGACTTCAGAACGCCAGCATTTTGCATTGCTGGATCTTCTACTGGAGCTCTCAATGAATGGTCAGCATCTCTCTGATGAAGAACTCTTAGACGAGGTCAACACATTCATGTTTGCTGTAAGTGCATCAATGGGAGCTCAAATCATCCAGATATCAATTGAAAACTCAGTAATAAATAGATGGCAGTGTGTATCTGAATGAGTGGCTGGGACCAACTTCAGCAGGCAGACTTGTATATTTTACTTGTTTAATATTTGATACATTGTTCATGATCATATAGATCATTTGGTGACAAATTAAATTGCTTAACTTATGCAATATGAGTACTGAGTTTTCCAGAAGAGGGAATGGCAACTGTATATTTTAGGTATGCTTACTCTGTAACCTCTTTTAGGGGTTACCAGTCAATCAACAGCCACTTCCAAAGCACTGCAATAACATTGCTTTCTATGATGTGAGTGTCCTAGGTTTGATATACGAGGGTTGGAACTTTAAGAGTGGCAACTATTTATTTACAACTGATACAAAAGAGATACATGTTACCAAGCTTTACTGTCATTCAAAGTAATCATCAGTGTTGTGTATAATCTGTTGCCAACGATGTGGAAGTCGTACAATACCCTCAGCAGCGCCGGTTCTGTTGATAGTTTGAATGGAGCAGTCTACACCTTGGCATCCTTTGTTGAAGGCGTTTACCCACTGTGCCACTGTTCTGAAATGCAATGCAGATTCTCTGCAAGCCTCTTGAAGACCATGACTACACTGTTGTGCTGTACGACCTCTGGCACATTGAATCTTTATCTAATTCTGTTATTCCTGCTTCGAAAATATTCTGACATTACACTGCTAACTTATACAGGACTCTTGTTTCTCTCGCCATCGCGCATGCACATGATGTGGGAACGGGGAGCCTATTTGCTCAGAGGTAAAGTAGGTTTGTAACTAACATGTGTTATCAGGGACAATATTACCTTCCATTGCATAGCGACTCTGCAGCAGTGTTGCCACTATTTAAGTTCCAACCCCCATAGTTCTTTTGTGCCGAAAGATCTGGTACTGATGTAACATTCTAAGTACATATATGGGTCCAACTGAGGAACTACTTGTTTGAGAAATAGAGACTCCTGGTCTAATGAATCACATACTATCCCCACTACTGCCCTCTGCCCTTAATATTCTCTCATTACATAGTCATTGTTTGGTGGACCTTGGCCCTCATGGGTTTTCATGCTGTGGAGTTTTGGTTTACCAATCAATCAATCAATCTGTGCTCTCATATCATCCTTCCTCCTGGAGTCTGTCTCATAATAAGCCACCGGCTGACACACCAGAATCCCCACCGTGACAGACAAGACCAGAAAACCAACTGCTGCCATTAATATTTATTATTATTATTATTGTTGCTATTATTAAACATTTTCAGGAAAAACTACTTTAGCGCAAAGAATGGCAAATTATATTATATAAAACAATTTATGAATTTGATACTTAAATTTCTTTGTTGCAAATTCCTATTACAATTAGCTGCTTTGTGGCATACATCTGACAAACCTACATTTGCATTTTGTGCCTCATTTAGTGAATAAAGACTGCTACTTCTGTCTCAGTTTATGAAAAGAAATGAGATTAAAGATATATCACAGGGTTTAAACCCATTTAAATGACAATTTTAATCACCTGCTCTAACCATTTTATTTTGAGCAAATGCCTGCATGACTAAAAGGGTGATTTCTGACATTTTAATGTATTTCCAGCCCATCTTTAGTGCATAAGCAAGAAATGAAGGATGATACTCAAAGAGAATTTATTTGGGAAATACTGAGGAAGTTGACTCACCTTAATGGGGACATAGCTTATAAGGTCTTACAATTAGTTAAAAGTGAAGTTTTAGGGCAAAGCTGGGTGACTCATGCATTAACTTGAGCGACCTTAATTTTTGTTACCTACTAAACATACAGCTATCAGTCAAGGTCGTCAGCAATCTGCACCTCTGAGCACCAGTTGCCCAGCTCTGTTTTAGGATTTTACAGAAATCCTCAAACTATTTTTTGTCAACATTATATTGTAGTGATATTTGTTCTATACTGCAAGTTTTGTAAATCATTTACAATTAATGTTGGGTGCACTTGCTTTGATCTGTTTTACACTGATTTCAGGGTCATGATACAACTGCAGCGAGTATTGTCTGGTGTCTCTTTGTACTGGGACACCATTTGGATGTTCAGGTAAACAAAATTCAATAAGCTATTTTTGAATAATTCTACCATTTTGTAATAAACTTAAACTGCCTCATAGTCTGCAACTCTGCTGAGAATGAAATTGCAAAGGCTACTTTAACCACATCACACTTAAACAACCTTTTTGTTCTATTTAAGTCTGTGAAAATGAACCCAAAATTTTTGTCACAATGATGTGAAGATTTGTATGCATTTGAGTCAAAGCATATCTAGTAGGTCTACCATATTTCACCTTTCTATGTAAGATATTTTTTGCAAAAAAAATTATTGAGTTTTTTTGCAGCTATTTTAATGTAGTATGAGAAATGCTTAGTATAAAATATTAATTGTTATACATAAACTGTAACTATATGTTTCTTTTGATTATGTCTACAAAACCTGGTATTTGTATTTGGCTATGTCAAACAGCTTTAAAAAAAATTATTGAATACATTGATGGCCATTTTTCTTCAAATTATTAATAATTTCCAAAATCAAAATTCAATAACAAAAAAAAAAAAACTGCTCTATCTAGAACATTTAAAATACCAAGATTTATGAAGCACCCATCTAAGGATATTTATTACAATTGCACAAGGAGTATTTTGAAGATTAAAAAATGTAAAAAATCTGATGTATTGCACTCACATGACTTTCTCTACTCTTGTGCTAACCATTCTTACAAACTCTTATTCTTCTATCTTCTTTGTGTTAGTTGAGATAAACATTTGCAGAAATTATCTTATTGCTCGTTTTCTTGCACCTGCAATGGAACATGAGAATACAGTAGGGTTTGAGCGACAGTCAAATCTTTAAAATTCTGTTCTCTTTGCTAGGTTAACATATAAAAAATGAATAGTGATGTTCCATTTGACAGAAGTTCAAGTTCTCCAAAACTTACGCAAATATCAAGGAATATCTCCAAAATGATCCACTCTACAAAAAATTTATTTAGACATGAATTGTGTGTTTTAGCAAGATCTACAATTTTTGTATAAGATTTGGTCTAGAATTAGAGTTTAAAGAATTAGAATTACTGCTTTAAAACTAGTGCTTTATCTGTATGCTTTTCCAAGTACAATAACCAAACATAATTCTTTCAGCAAAAAATAGTTGAGGAGCTAAGGAGTGTAATAAAAGGAGAAGAAGAAAAGTGGCCGATGTTGAAACAAGTGCAGAGCTTAGAATATTTGGAACACTGCATCAAGGAGTGTTTACGACTGTATCCAGTTGTTCCGCTTATTGCTAGGGATTTAAAAAGACCTGTTAAAGTATGTAAGTACTAAGTTATAGCTGCAATTCTTTCTTGGACTATAAATACCAATAAAAGTGAAGGGCTACATGACTGGTTGCATGGATGGGTGGAAAGCTTTTTCTGCTTTAATATATGAGAGCTGTCCAGAAAATAAGGTTCCCAAAGTCCTGCAGTTGCAAGGAACACTTTATGCAAGATCCGGCAATACTGGCATGTAGCCCTGCGAGCTATTTGAGATGCTCAATCTTGGCTTGGCAGCTGTTAGAAATGGGACTTCCACTTGCTTCTCCCTCCAGGTGCAAATTATGCTCTGTAATTCGTTTTTGTGCGCAAAAAACACTGCGCTGGTTGACATTCACTCCCAACTATGAGAAGTGTACGGAGAGCAGTGTATGAGCATATAACACCTACACAAATGGTGCAGATAATTCAAAGATGGACGTACAGATGTCCATGACGACCAGCATTCTGGACGACCATTGGTTTTAGATGAAACCATTGTGAAAGTAACAATGCTCAAAGATCAAAGGGACAGAAAGGGGTTATTGTTGTGCAAATTTCTGCCTACCGGTACAACAATCAATGCAGACTGCTACTGTGAGACGTTGAAGAACCTTCGCCGTGCAATCCAAAGCAAGAGGAGAGGCATGCTCACAAAAGGGAGTGCATTTCCATCAGGACAACGCTTATTCGCACATTACCCATGTGACAGCCAATCTGATCAACAAATTTTGATGGGATGCAGTCACACACCCTCCCTACAGTCCAGACCTAGTCCAAATGACTACCATCTCTTTCCTGACTTGAAGAAACACTTGCGTGGGACGCATTTCAGAACCGGAGAGGAGCTGAAAGAAACTGTTTTCAGTTATCTTCACCATGCAGTGGGAAAGTACTATGATGAAGGCAAGTTGGTACACCGCATGCAAAAATGCATTGATCAGAATGGCGATTATGTCAAAAAATAGCAAAACGTCTAAGCTTTCCAAAAATGTATCATTCAATGTCAATAAATGTTTTTCACTGTGAAAAAATTTGGGAACCTTATTTTACGGACAACCCTCGTACTGAGAAGCTAAGTGGAAATATATTGTACTTTATAAAAACATAAAATAATTGTTGGACTTATGGTTGTGATAGCATCAGACTGAGTTAGTGAAATATCAGTTTCTATAAATTTACGACAGCACTAAACAGTTGAAAACTGTTTTGAGATTTTAAACATGTGTTAAGTTATCTTAAAATACTGGAACTTGATGACAGTGTTGTTGAAATCAATTAAAAGAACACCTACGTAGTTGATTAATGACACAAAAAAACACAAACATTTTAAATTTCCAGGACAGTGTTTTAGAGACTAGTTTCCTCAATTAACAATCAGACATTAACTGATTTTGGGTACTGAAGCAGATCCGTCTGTATGCAGCCTAATGGTGGTAGTTCTATGAAGCTGTACATACAATCTCTACCAGAGCAGCCTACATATACTCGTGCAGGGAGAGCAAAAAGCCTCCGAATGGGCTATGCAGTGTTTTACCTGTCCGCATTCTTGGCGCTCGTTGCCGTCTGTCGCTATCATAGAAAGGTGTGGATAAAGCCATACAACAGTTTTAAAACTACTTTTAACCCTCCGTCGGGTGCAATATATCTGAGAGATACCTCTCCCACTTTTTTAAACAATATGATGCAACTGTTTATGCTAAATTAATGTAAGTCATTGTAGCTTCCTAAAACACACTGTAGCACTTCCTAGTTCATTATTGGCCAGCTGCTTGTTGTTTCGTTCGATTATCAAGCAAAAGTATCTGTGAGATACATTGCACCCGCTCACGTACCTCATTGTTTCTGTGGTCTTTTTTTCTGCTGGTCACGTTTTTACGTCCCATAATGTCTAAGAAGCAAGAAGTGTTCAGTCTGTGTAAACCTAACGACCTACAGAAAGACCTGACAATACCCTGGGATGAAAATGAAGATGATAATGAAGATTTTGTTGGTTATGAAAGTGACATAGATTGCGAAGCTGCGACAGAAGTCCGTGATGAAGATTCTTCAGGTCCTTCTGCTGAAAATAAGCGCAAAGTTTGGAAGACTTGCCTTGTAGACTCCAGAAGGAAGCGACTTTCAAGATATTGCTGCAAGAAATGTGAAATGTACTATTGTTTAGAGCATGCCGGACAGGTTTGCAAGAAGTATGCTGAGAATTTGCAGTGAAAACTCTCAAGTATATTACAGACACACGCACATATAATTATTTAGTTCAAATGACTGATTAATTGTAATGTTTATAATTTCATAAAAACTGATGATGTTTATTGTTAACTTTATGTTCAAATATAAGAATAATGACCCTTTCACATTTTGTACATTCGCAGTATTAGTTTATTTTCTGCAGCTTACATAACTCATGTTTTTGAAATGTAGTAGTATGTATTGTAATACTTTGAAAATAAAATTTGGTGTATAAAAATAACATAATTAAAACACAATAAAATACAAATATTTAACATTTAGGAGGAATTTCAGACAGCACAGAGGCATATATGTACGTGGTATTGCGCCCGAACACGTAACAATAGGTATTGCGCCTGACGGAAGGTTAAAGGCTTTACTTTCCAACTTTATGAAAGAAGATCTGAAACTGGCACTGTCGTTGTATATACATTTTTGGCACCTCTTTAGGAAACTATCCATCACTCACCATATTTCACGTTGAGAAATGCTGGCAATTTTGCTGGCTGCTATTTTGTTTTAATTCTTCCGGGGTGTGTGGGTTTGTCTTGCACACTTTAAGTTACCCCAGGGATAGAATTTGCAGGGGGTTTGGTTGGAGCACCAAGGGAGTCACAAATCTCTACTAATAATTCTGTCCTGAAACATGCTTTCCTCATTGAAAGATTAGCCATATGAGCTGTTGCAGAGTCTTGTTGAAAAAAGGCAAAATCACTCTCCTGGTCTGTTAATTATCTATACAAAGGGGGTGGGGGGCAAAATTGTATTCATGTATGTATGGGTGTCAGCTGCTGACATGAAAAAAATTGGGCCTATAACTCTTTCTCTGCTAATGCACGCTATACACCAATTTTTTCATCATGAAGGGGCACCTCATGAACAATATTAGGTTTTTCAGAGCTCCAATAATGATTACTTTGTGTAGATATATATCCAGGAAGGTGAAACCAAGCCTCATCTGTGAAAAATATTAAATGGAAATCTTTCTGCAAATCGTACTTTCACTGGGAGAGCTGATTGAGTTAACCATACATATCATATTTAAATACATGCTGTGCAATAGAAAACATAATAGCCATAATACACTTTGTAATAAAATAATAAATCACTTGTAACAACTGAACCACATTACATCAATTCAACACTGCAGAGCAAACCCACATCAGCAGTATGACCTTATTGACAGCAGCACTGCATTATCACGTTTTCACATGTTCAATGTGCAGCCTATTCTGTGGTATTTTGCTCTCCTGTTAGTTCAGCTATATCACCCAAGATCAGTTAATGTCTGATTCACAATGGAGGACACTAGCCTCCGAAATATATTCTATAAAATTTAAAAAGCGGGTGGTGTTTTGTATCATTGACTCTGTTTTTACTGTTAACTTACTACTTGGCAAAGCGATGAGGCATATTGATGCTATTCCACCTAACAAAAAAATCCAGCATATACCAAATTGAATGCACTGATTGTAATGAAGTATACTTAGGAAAAAACAAAAGAAATTTAGAAATTAGATCCAAAGAACACTTTAGGAACATTAAGAGCAAACAATTGGAAAAATCAGCAATTGCCTTTTCACTTTTGGACAAAAGATCACGACATAAAGCCAGAACCGAAACTCCTCAAACACATAACTGGAAAACAAGAGCTGTCCACATGGGAATAAATCTTCATTAAAAAATAGAAACCGAGTATTTAATTTCAACATCTCCCAGAAAGATATTTTCAGCAAGTTCCTTGATCCATTACCAGAAGAAACATCAGAAGAAGCATGGCCATCCGCACCATGGAAACCCAGTTATTGTCCGGTTGTTAATGGAGGAAAGTTAACCTCCGAAACGCATTCCGGAAAATTATGAATGTAAGTGTTGTTTAGTGTTATTGACTCACCTTTTAAATTAAATTGATTATAACAACACTGTTTTCAAACTTCTAAGAAAGGAAGATAGCTTCTTATCTTGTTTATTAAAAAAGCCAAATAATAATATTATATGCTGATGTGCGAGACATTGCTGTTCTGAAGATATGATTGCATCTGAACAGAGTGTACACACACTGTCTCACCTTGTTTGTGCAATAAACTCATGTAAACAGCTGGGCAGTTTCACATTCTTTCCAATACGCCCAGGCCTGAATTTAGGACCTCTGACGCACCTGGGCAAAAAAAAAACATTTGCTACCCCCCCCCCCCCCCCCCCCTCCGCAACTTGCAATGCATATATTACTTAAATTTTCACAACATGGAGAATGGTTTCACTAGTTTGGATACTTAAGTATGAGTGACAAACACCATAAGCGAGGTTACTAAAATTTAAGTAGAAACATCTTAATAGAAAGAGCTTACACCAAAGAGGCATCAGCCCCTATTAGATGTCAAAACATATACTGTTTAAATAACAAGAGGCTTCCTCCTTGTCCTGTCATTTGCAAACAAGTTTATGAGTTCGTTATAGTCCATTTTCACTGTTAAGTCAGTTTCAGTTGCAAGAACACCAAGATAACTAAGACGATCCTTTGTGATGTTCTTAAATAATTATTTATGCGTCTTAGAGCAGAAAATGATTTCTCAGTTGAGCAGTTGGAAGAAGCAGGGGTGCTCAAGTATATTTGTAGAGCTATGTTTAAGTTTAAATAAACACCCTCTAGACAGTTACCTTACAGCTGTGTAGGAGAGTGCGACACATTTTCATTCTTTTCTATGTAGCTTTTGAAGTGTAAGCATTCAAGTACAAATGCTGAATCTTCAAGATCCGAACTGTAGACTTTCTGAAGATTGGATGATGCTTCCTGAATTTCAAGTGGACTAAGCATCTTCAGATTTGTCAAAAATATAAATGGTTCACTGAATTCTTTGTAGGAAGAAACTCGTTCAGTTCTTCAGTCAATTTATCCAGAATTAAAAGGAACTTGATGTTTCATGTCTATGCTTTTTTTTTTTTTTTTTCCGGTGCAGCTTTCCAGTAATTTTGCCGCCCCCTAAAATGTGCCATCCTGGGCAGTTGCCCGGTTTGCCCTTACGTAAATACGGCCCTGAATACGCCTCATGGCTTTGCCAAGTAGTTCACACTAAGCTCTTTACATAACTCAATTCACCATGTTGCTCTTCAGCTGTCTATAGCTTTTCATATTTCTACTGAAAACTACTTAAGAGTTTATAATCACTGCATATGCAATTATTGTATAACTAGTAGCTAATATGACATACATGGAAAGATATGAATATTGTATGCTTTAGCAAAATTTCAGCTCAGGATTAGCCTACTTTTCTAATATGCACACTTCATATATTCATATTTGCTTTTTTCACAATCTTTTTCAGTAAATCAAGAACTTCCTCCTGGTATAACAGTATTAGTGAATGCATACCTACTACACCGAGATCCAAGATATTTCCCCAACCCATGTGAATTTCAACCTGAGAGATTTCTGCCAAAAAACTGTGAAAAGAGGCATCCATTTGCTTACATTCCTTTCAGTGCTGGCTCAAGAAACTGCATAGGTAATTTGAGAACTATATGATAATATTGATGATAACAATATAAGAAATTGCTGTGTATAACTGAAAGAGTACATTGTAACCCTACAGATGACAGAAAAGAATTGCATCAATGTTGAATCCTATCTATACTCTGTTCTTCAAGAGATTAGAGGAGACGTAAACAAAGCACTGGTTTATATCACTCCGCAGCCATGTGCATTCACAATGACGCAACACAGTTACCTACCGCTACGCGTAGGTATAATATGCATTTTACACTACTAAAAGGATATATTTACTTGATCCGAATAACATGTAACACATGGAAATTAACTGCTACTTACGTCATCTCTGTCCACAAAACACTTTTTCATTTCCTGCTCACAATCTCAAAATCAATCTCCAGAAGCAGCTTGTGGAGGGAAGTTCGTTTTAAATCTGGAAGATCGGGATCAGAGTTAACTGCCAACAGCACTTTGTTTAAGGTAGGGATTCATTGTTAACAAAGAACTGGTGAACTTTTTGACGGATTGAAGATCTCACAAATTCGTCGCAAACTACATCCACCATTTATCTGGTATGTGGTTGCTTTTTGCCGGGATCTTCACCAACTGACGATTTTTCTTTGCATATGCTGTAAATACTTGCAACTGACCTACCGGTAAACTTGGATGTTAATTTCATCACGTCTTCGATAGCAAGTTCGTGATATTTCTCGCAGAACTTGTTAAACACGTTCAATATTGTTGTCTTTTCACCACTTTGCAACGGTTTGCCGCGCTTTTGTTTCACAACACTCACTTGTTCCGCCATGTTACTTTCATACTGAAGAATGTGTGCGCAGAATGAATTAGGCTGGTTACAGATTCACTTAACTGCATATTCTTACAGCTTAACTATGCTTAGTACACTTAGTTCATGCTTTAGCAAACATTAAGTGGCATTTCAGACCTTAGTAACAGTATTTCTTCAAGGGACTATTTACGCGGCGAAAGTGTCAAGAGGGCGCGCTGTGATCAAAACGCATGTGGCTTTGTTTACGTCTCCTCCAATCTCTTGATGAGCAGAGTATAGATGCAAATGATGGCTACTTCCATTACATTTCTTATAAAATCAGATGAGTCTACTTCAAATTTCATTGGTGTTGAAAGTATTCAGAAAATCCAGCTTTGGTAGCAGGTGGCAAACAAATTTTCAATAGCATCCTTCTGCTTAGGTTTTCTTTTGGGAGATGGGAGGAGTTCCACAAGCTCCTCTGTATTCTTCTACAGGGAGAGCTGTGCAGTGCTTTGCCTTTCCATGTCTCCATGCTCGTTGCCGTCTGCCACAATCATAGAAAGGCGAGGATGAATCCATACAAAATTTTTAAAACTCCTTTTAAAGGATTTACTTACCAACTTTATGATAGGAGACGCTGAAACTTTCACTGTTCATTGTCCATACATTTTTGGCACCTCTTTATGAAACTATCCATCACTCACCGTAGTTTACGTTGACAAATGCTGCCAATTTCCTGGTGGATATTTTAATTCTTTAAGGGTGTGTGAGTTTTTCTTGTACACTTTATGTTTTAAGTTACCTCAGAGATAGAAATCGCAGGGTGTTAGGTCAGGAGACTGAGGGGCCATAAATCTCTACTAATAATTCTGTCCAGAAACAAGCTTTTAATTGTACTCATTGAAAGATTTGCTGTATGAGCTGTTGCAGAGTCTTGTTGAAAAAGGCAAAATCACACTCTCTCACTATTAATTCTCTAAAAACTTGTATTCACATATGTATGGGTGTCAACTGTTGACTCGAAAAAAATGGGCCTATAACTATTTCTCCACTAATGGCACATCATACACAACTTTTTCGTCGTGAAGGGGTACTTCATGAACAATATTAGGTTTCTCAGAGCTCCAATAACAATTATTTTGTGTACACACATATCCATGAACTTTCACACCTGGAAATCTTTCTGTAAATTATACTTTCACTTGGGCAGCTGAGTTAATATATATAAATCATAAATACACCCTGTGCAGTAGTAAATATATGTTGAGCCATAATACACTTTGTGACTAAGTACAAGACAAAATAATGTCATTTTTAATAACTGAACCACATCACATCACTGTCAACTCAATACTGCAGAACAAAACCACATCAGCAGTGTGACCTTGTTAACACAGCAGTCCATCATCATGTTTCCACACACCCAATGGAAAAACACAGCACAGCCAGTTCAGAGGTATTTTCCTCTCCCGTTAGTTTACCACACTTCGATCACAGGCATTCCAAGAGAAATTAAATGATATTGTTTGTTAACAACACTGTCGATTGTCAGAATTATATCAGCCTTCAGTGTGACAGAATTTTATCCTGCATTTACATGCCACTAAATCTACTGACATGGTGCTGTCGCTTTTAAGCACACTTAAAGACCATTGGTCCGGGCCAGATCTGAACCCACCCATACTGATGGTTTTTGTTGAGCAATCAACAATATATAGCTCTGGTTCAAGCATAATGTTTAGTTTTATCAACTTTTCTTTAACTTATAATTTATGGTCATTTTATTATAATTTTATGTTCCAGGACAGAAATTTGCCATGATTGAGCTGAAGATCATTTTGGCAACAGTTCTGAAGAACTATCACATACACTCTCTGGACAGTGAGAGTCAGCTTAATCTTCTTGGGGAACTCGTCCTTCTTAATCGTGGAGGTGTTAGATTGTCTATTACATCACGGGATCAAGGACAGTGAATTAAGTTCTTTTGTAAAAACAAGCAATAATTTAAATAACTACTTGGGTAAAAGCAACAGAAAACATGCACATATTTTGGTATTCTTAAAATTAAATGCAGTTCATTAGATAAATGAACATCAAAGTGCTTCAAATACTTATATACAATGTGTACTTGAACAATTTGTATGCTTTAATTACCTGTAGGAATGTAAATTCTTTTATTCAAGTCTGTCAAGGCCAGTAACCAAAATTTCATAACCACACTTATGTGAAAATGAAGCCAACTGCATGTCTGTGCAAATCTGTAAATAACAAAGTGCACCAAACATTTCTCTCCATGTATGGGACATGGAAGTGTTTTAGAGAATCACCTCTTTGGTTAATGAATAGCTCAATAGACTTGGATTAATATATTACATTAATCTTCAATAAAAAATATATAAAACATCTTTCTGAAGTTAAGTTTGCTTTAAAAAGGGCATTTTGTTGAGAGACCTTTGCCGCATGTTACTCATTTTGCACCAACCAGGGGACACGTGTAAGGAGTGCTATGGACACGAGTAACTCTGTCACAAGCAAAATGTAAAATGTTACTATTCCTTAAGATATTTTATATATTAAAATATTATATTATTACTTTGCTGTTAAGTACTATTTTGTTTAAAGATACCTTTCTTTGTATTAGAGTTAATTCTAATAAAGTCATATTCAACATCTTTTTGAATTCTAAATAGGGGATACATTTTCTTCCCCCCTACCCCCATGTATGTCAATATTGACAAAATTACTTATTTGCAAAAGGAAATCGTATGCAATTCAAAAACTATTCAAAAAGAACAAATAGTATTTACAGTTCTAGTTTTGTTTTATAGTGTTTAACACCTCTTTTAGCATGCAGGTGGTGACACTGATGATACATGAAGATGGAGCACCGGTGGAATGAGATGGTGGGAGAAACCGGAGAACCCACCCCAGCACTGCTTCATCCACCACAAATCTCATATGTGGTTGCCTGGGATCGAACCTGGGCTGCTTTGGTGAGAAGCAAATGGTCTAGCCACTCGGCTACAGCGCAGCCACAGTTATACAGAAATTAAGCATTGTTATTCTTATGAATCCTGCATTCTCTTGAATGTTTTATGAACACCATAACCACTGACTGGTGAAAAGTAAACAACAGAACAGAAAAGCAAATCTCGAATCAGTGCAATATACCTATGCTTAATTTGCTGTCAATGGTAGATCAAGCCTGGCTGAGATGTTCTATAACTCAATATTTTTTCTTGAGAGACTTATGAGTTTCATTTTTATATATGTATAAAAATGAATGGTGATGAACAGCTAACAGAAATAAATAGAGGGGTTAGACAAGGCTGCCTGCTATCACCAATACTTTTTAACGAATGTATTGATCATGTCATCTAAAAGTGGCAGGAAATTTTAAATTTTGAAACAAAAAAAAAGAACAAAAATTGACACCATGCTCTTCGCAGATGAAATAATAACATCCTCTGAAGACAATTTGCAAAGAGCTATGTTTTATCTAAATGATATTGCAAGAAGCTATTATCTCAAAATACCAACTGAGAAAACTAGGGTCATAGGCATTCCTAGGCAAAGAACACTTAAGGACAAAAATAACCATAAATAATAAAATACGAGGGATGGGTCCTCTATACTTGTGATACCTCGATACGATATTTGCATGGTATTGACATCAAACAATACTTCAGAATATACATTTGGTACCTTTTCGATACTGTGGTGATGATTCTGCAATTTTTATTTATTTTAAAATCACAAAATATTACTGCCACAAGCAGAACAATTTAAAGTGGTTGTGACCACATAAACAGTAGAGACGAAGACAGGAGATATCGTCAGGAAGACCTGTCCCTCAATTCCTGCTTATTTAGTGCAAAGTGCAAACCCGAACATCTAATTACCTCACTGCAAGTCAATCAAGAACCTAATTACATGTTGAGTTGAATTTTCTAGGAAGTGCTTCTTGTCTGGAGATAACTAGCGATGTCAGGTAAGCAGACAACTTCTTCCTGCATCCAATAATGATCAATGATCAGGTAAAATTAATTTTTAGTTTTTTTTTCAGATTTTCAGATACCTATGTAGGGATAGTTGTGTAATTACTGACATACTCGTAAAAATCAATCAGTTCACAAGCTCTTCTTTATTTTATTTTGGATGTCACCTGCTGCAAAGTCTGAGAACTTGCCAGGAATGTGGTACCTGGACAGTATAACATTATGCGACAAAATAACTGTGTCAGATTCACTGCCAGTTAACAGTTCCCAAGAACAAATCTTTGCATATCTCAACTACGATTTGTCACTCTTTCTAGTGCACTGGATTACTGGAAAACAAGTTCAAAATTTCCAAAACTAAAAAAATTAGCCACTAAATATTTGTGTATTCCACCTGCAGCAGTTTTCTCTGAAAGACTATTTGGCACTGCAGGACTCACATTTGACAGAAAAAGAAGTAGACTGGACCCCAAAAGAGTGAGAATGCTACTATTTTTGAACAAAAACTTATAAAAGTGGACTGTTTCAAAAACACATTTTGCTTTTAAATGTCTAATCTAGAGTTTAAAAATAAGTACACTGATGGTTTTAAGTTTTGTCTCATTAAATATGTGCACCTAATTAATTTCATTGGCATTACATAGCTCTCCCAACATTCCATTTTGTATTGAAATAGAAGTAGAAATGACGGTATCGAGGATTGAAGTATCGGGAATCGATCCATCCCTATAAAATACTAAAACAAATTGCAATGCTTGAATACCTTGGTTGTAGTGTCTTCTATATGAAAGATAATGTTGATAAATTATAGAAACTTCAGTATCTATGCAGCACAATTAAAAAATGTTTCAAGAACATTACTAACCAGACTAAACTAAAATGTTAATTTACAAATGAAGTAATGAAGACTTATAAAATGAGAACAAGTACATCAGTAGAGGGAATGTGGAATTTAAGACCTATATTTTGCAAGACCCTAGCTTATGCTGAGGATATCAAATTGATAGCAGATTCAGAAAGTAAGTTACAACAAGCAATAATAGAATGGATAGAAATACTGCAGGAAAGAGGAATGACAGTAAATTTTGATAAGAGTAAAAGTACTGATGGTAGCCAGGATGGAAGAGCAGATAACAGAGATTAAGATAGAAAAGGACGGAAGGCAGTTAGAGCAAGTTGAAAGTTATGAGTATCTGGGAACAATGGTATACCAAATGGGTAAAATACAAGAAGAAATAAGAAAGCATGTAGAGAAAACTACCAAAGTGCATTAAACATTAAGCGAGTGTGTTTTTGGGAAAGAAGTGGATAAGAGGACAAAAACTAAAGTACACAAAGCAATTATAGAACCAATACTTATGGAAGTGAAAGCTGGACAGTTACAAAACATGAGTTAAGTATGGTATATGCAATGCAAATTAAAATCTTAATAATGATGATGATAGTGCACCCAAGTTGTGCAATTGATTGGTTGCTACTAGTTTTCACAAAAGTTTATCACTAATTTCTGCTGATTTGTACATGTTAAGACATGGTATCTGTCACATATATCCTCACACACACAGGTGTCGCCTGGTACGTGTTCCTACATACTTTGTGGTGATATCCATGTGTCACCATCAATGTCGTGAAGTGTCGAAGCTTCTAGTTCGTGCCAGTCCAGGTCCGGTTTACCATGACTTCCTTTATGAAGAAGTCTGGCCAGATATCTTCTCTTTTCCTTGTTCTCTCTAGAGCCTTCTGCCAGTTGGGAGTCCAAATGAGGTTGAGTCTTGTCCGTAGATCTTCTATCAAGGTCTCTCTTGCTAATGGGTATACCACTAAAGCTTAAGGAGAGTAGCAAGGAAGACATGACGAGACAGAATAAGGAATGAAAGGATACAAGTGCCATCTATAAGTAAGAGGATAGAGGAAAGACAACTCACATGGTATGGACATAGGTATAACAATGTTTAGAAGCAAGACCATTGTGAAGGAGCCGGAGAATAAGGCCAAGGATAAACTGGGAAGAAGGGATTAAAACAGTGGTGGCCAATAAAGGAAAGACTTGGGACCAGTTCAGCATACTAGCAGAGGATAGAAAATGGATCCGAGGTAAACCCTGACACCATGATAGTGGTAGAACAGGGAAGCCTGTCTGGGTGGCTCAGTTGGTTAGACCCTGGTCTACTGATCCCAAGGCCGTGGGTTCAAATCCGGCCCAGACAGATGGTTTTTAAGTGCTTAGAAATGACAACTCCATGTCGGTAGATTTACTGGCATGTAAAAGAACTCCTGCGGGACAAAATTCTGTGGTTCAAATCCCAGCTGTGGCATTGAATTTTTAAGTTCCAGTTCTATCTCTCAAACATTGCCCACACACGACTTGTGTGTTTAAAAACACCAACAGTAAGTTTGTTAGCATAAATAAATAATAATTACAGACTATGTATACTTGTGAGTTAGTAATCTTCTACTATTTTTAGCCCATCTAACAATCTATATATTTGTTCTCATTGTTAATTCTGTTATGTTTTACAACACAATGTTGTTCCAATAAAACACTATTCGCAGATGAATCTCCAAATTATACACGGACTTCGCGATTTCCACCTGACGCCAATCCAAGCTATTAAATAAGAAGACAATTGAACATAAATTTTTGCCAACTATATTCACTATTCATAACTTTAGGAGGCCTTTCTGCTGCCCCTACAATTTTGCATTTAATCACTCCAGGGGGCTTACGTAGAAAATGTTGCCTCAGAACGTTAAAAAAAGAAAAATGAAAGTGTTTTGAAAGGTTTAAGGAGAAACAAGATTCAATAAAAATACTCAGCAAAAGTTTAAAATATGGTGGGTGGAACATCTGGACTGGTCTTTGGCACACAGTGCTGCAGCATAGTTTCGGCTTAATGCACAAATGTACATTTTGTTGCAGTTGAGGCCTTTCAGTTAACCAATGTTTCAGATGACTGGCATTTTAATCAATGCTCTCCTACACGCCAAAAGAGCATGCAACTAGAATTCAGTGAAGGAAGTTTTGTTAAATTAAATTATTTTGTTGTTTAACGATGCTACCAATTGCCAGGATCACATCAGCATCACCTGTGTGCCAGAATTTTGTCCTGCAGTTCTTTTATTTGTCAGTAAATCTACTGACATCGAGCTCTCTTTTTTGAACACACTTAAAAACCATCAGTCTGGACCAGATTTGAACCCACAACCTTGGGATCAATAGGCCAGCATCTAACCACTTGAGACACCCAGACCGACAGCATTTTGTTACTTTGCTTATTTAAACTCTCATAGTTCTTGTAAAATCAACATTAGTCTAGTTCAGCAATAGATTACATACAAAAAATAGATTTCATAGTTTACGAGGTGACAGAATGGTCTCTTGTATTTCTAATGCGTGCACTTGTAAATATCAATATAAAATTGAACTAATGGTAGTAATTCTCATAAAAATATGAGTTTTACAGAGATAAAATGGAAAAATATTGTTGCATCACATATATTTAAACAAATTTGAGAGCAAACTACCCAAATGATGTCCAATATCTGGTTCAACTAATGTATCATTTTCTCAATTGACTCCTGATATATCCAGAGCAAAAAGTATTTCACACATGAATTTTTTGCGCCAGCAGATAATTAAAATGTCAGACGTTACGCCACTCTTTAATTAAGTGATCTGAAAAATATGTACACATTTTACCTTTACTAATGCATTTTTAAATATATTACATACTTAAAACAGAATGTGTTATGTCTGTAAAGGCTTACTTCCCTTTCCTCATCTATTTCATTTATACCATAACTAGTGTTCTCCTCCCTTGACTCAAAGGTTTTGAAATTCATAATGTTCAATTTGGAGCCAAAAATATTTTAAGCTTACTTTCATTCTTACGGGACATGAACCCACAACCTTGGGATGTTTGGCAAAACATTTAAACAGAATTGGGATATATTCTTCACCACTCTGTGCTCTATGTGATCTGCAAGAGGAAATGGGCTAAGACCACCTTCAAATATGCCCGGCCACTTCTAATGCCCTTCCCATCCATCAGTGAAAAATATTGGAGAGCAAGAGGATTAATGGCTTCATTATCAGAAATCCAGCATTAGCAAACAAGATAAACTTTCATTCTTATACGAGGGGTGTTCAATAAAGACTGGCTCTAATATTCATACAATATATTGTAAAAAATCACTCATTCAGACTTTTGTCCCCCTGAGAATACTTCTACCCCAATACAATATACTTGTCCCACCTTCTTTGCCATTCCTTGACATCCTGTTCAGGGTCGCCTCTAAAGCTTTCACTGCTTTGGCTGTTGGGTTAAGAAAGAAGTCACATGAAGCTAGGTCAGGACTATAAGGTGGTTGGGGTACTGTAGAGATATGATTTTGTGCCAGGAACTCGATAACAGCATTAGCAGCATGTGGCCTGGCATTGTCATGATGAAGCTTCCATTGTTGAATGAGATTCTTTCACTTTTTGGGGATGTGATCCGTTACCAATGACTTCAGGACAGTCTGCAGTGACTGTATCTTAGAACTGTGCAAATGTACACCATCACCTGATAATCGAAAAAAGTGATGGCCATGGCCTTATTGGCTGACTTCTGTACTGATGATGACAAAGGACAGTCGGGGTCAAGCTGCCCCACTCCACATAATAAGCATGGCACACATAAAGGTGCTCAAGGTTAAGCTGCCCGACACCATTCATGCAAGCGATCACATAACAACAGAGAAAAGAACCAAAATGGCTGTCCTAGTTTGTGAGTTTTCTGGCTGCCAGCAAGTTCCAAAAAAGGCAAAGTTCGAGAAAGATCTGGCTACGTCATTGCCGATATAAGAGCTTGCAGAGCAAGACAGCTGCGTGTGAGGCAATTTATTGAGTGTTAAGTGATCGTTAGGTTAGTTTTTCCGAGACAAAGAGGAAACAAAAAGATAGAAAATTGTGTGCTAAGGTTATAAGAAGTAACCAGTTGAATTGTAACATTAACAAAAAAAAAACGAGAGAGAGACAGAGAGGTGCATCGGTCGGTAGGTATAACACATCACAAAACGATAATATTTTATGCCCTGAATGTGGGTCTACTTATGTGTAGGAATGCCTAACACATGCTTTCTTCAATTTCCACTGCCTTAGCTACAATTGTATTTATGGTTGACAGTGCAATCCCTAATTTCTTAGCAATTTCTGTGGATTTCATGTTACCACTTTTCTTCACTACTTTAAAATGCATAATTTTTCAGCACTTGATTTTCCTTTCAGCCATGTTCACTAACAAGGTTAATCACAACTGAAGCACAGAACACAAATGACTGAAGCAAGTACTGTTTGGTATTTCACAACTTTGTTAAAAAATAGCTTCAAGGTCGCTCTCACTTCCACACTGAGGGATGTTTCCCGAGAAATGTACAGAATGAGTCATAAGTTTTGGCTTTGAATATTTCTTGAGAGTTTAAAGAAAGAAACATCATAAATGGGTACCTAGCTATGATCTTAGAAGCCTAAAATTTGTATAAATGAAATAATTTGCCTTAATATGCTAGAGGATTCTACTGGGACTGCTGAAAAAAGAAATGTATCAGCATAAAAAATGTTTAAGTATGAAAAGGTATAAACGTGAAACATATGAAAGTTTTACTCTAAGAACCTTATTGAATTAGTTGAAAAACCAGGAATATGTAGAAATGGATAACAGGATTTGAAATTGTATGAAACAAATAGGATTTACTTGTGGAAATTATGAAGTACAAATCAAAACTCTTTTAATGTCCATCATCAGGTACAGCTCTTTTAACATTTTGATGAACACAGATCTTCTATGGGAACATAAAACATTAAATATTTATATATGCAGTCTTTTTCAAACATAAAAGTTTTAATAAAAAATTGTCTTCTTCAATACTGGCTGTACATCTTTAATCACAGCTTATCTCAATAAAATAAAACTGGCTTCATATTATTAAATGCCATCTCAACTGTTGAACATTCACTGTTGAGAAAACAGATAAAAGGAACTCGGACCTGAACATCAATCTGTGAAACAGAAACAAACATTATTTAAAAGCTTATGCAAGGAATAGAATCCAGTCAATACTCTTATGGTTTATGTTTTTAAACTTATTTAAGGCTGCCAAGTAGCTGACTGGTTCTTGGAAAAGAATAGGATGAACATGGCTTCTGGATGGAGATACGTGGTGACAATTCAAATTCTCAAATTTCTGAGGATGATAGCAAAGCTGTTGCAATTAACAATGTTCACTCTTAAGATTTATTGCACAAGAAACTGGTTGAAGTGGTTATGTACATCTTTTACTACAAGAAGCAGCATGAAAAAACACATAACTGTGAATAACAAGCACACGTTTTTACATATCTTGAATAAGCTAGTAACAGTGATGTGAATCTAAATCATAATGAAAACTGAGTCAGATTGAAACACTTATGTAATCTTGACTGACTGGTTTCAAGAGCTTAAATGGCTCCCATCGTCACAATTGCCCGACTGGTTCTAGTAGGGAAGACCAAGAGAAACTTCATCAAATACAAACAGATGGATAAATCTGCAGTTGCACATCATTTTTGGACATCCAACCACATTATGCTGAACGTAAAACTTTTAAAAGCTACAAAACACACTGCAGAGTTGGATATCTGGGAGAAAATTCATATCATAGAAAACAAACTCCACGTAATGAAGTTTGATTTGCCGCCACCAAACCCTTTATGGAAGCACATAAGCCCCCACTAGATGTCAACCTGATCAACCACACATCAAACAACATCTATAAGAACCAGTCGGGCAATTCTGATAATGGAAGCAAGTTAAGCTCTTGAAACCGGTCAAGACTAATTACATGTAAGTGATAAGTGTTTCAACACTGACTAAATTTTCATTATAACCTGTTTTTGTTTTCTTTCCAAAGCATCACATTTGAGCAGGGACAAATACTCCTTTTGAAAAAAGTGTGAAAAATAGAGTATATTATCATATATCTGGTTCACAATTGTTCAATTGCATCCTTTCATTTCTAAATATACAATTTAGTTTTTTTATTAATATTGTTGGTATAATAGTTAAAATTGGTGCCTGTAATTTTCTAGATTTTTTTAGTTGAATTAATACACATTTTATAAAATGTATATGTATACAGTTTTGTCAACATATAGCTTTTACTAGTTATTATTGGTCACTAAATATCCTGTATAATCAAGACATCAGATCTCAGACTTTTGTAAATCTAGGGAAAAAACGTAAAGTGGTCTGATACACTGCCTCACAAATTATAAAAGTACAGCTTGATTATTTAGACCTGACCCTGCTTAGCTGTATCCACAGTAGTTGGACTGGTCCATTATCTTTTGGGAGGGGTTTTTGCTCGGTAGTAGCCAAATAGTGTGTATGTGAACAATATGGGCAACAAATGCAGGTAAGGAGAATACTACCAGCCTTTGTCTCCCACCCTAGACTACCTTCTCCTCCTCTGCATTTCTGCAGAGTCAGGTCTAAATAATCAAGTTGTACCTCACAAATTAAGGGTTAATGAAAAAGTAAGAAACAAAGGAAGAGAGAGAACTTGGAGTGATGATGGAATAACTACAAAAGTAGTGTTACTGACAGGTGCAAATTTCTCAACTCTACCGCCAGGGAATGACAGTTGCATTATCGATGTGTTCCAGTTCATTTTGTAGTGTTTAACACCTGCTTTTACTACTATGGCACCGCAGGCGGTGACACTGATGATACATGGGATGAAGATGGAGCACTAGTGAAATGAGATGGCGGGGGAAACCAGAGAAAACCAGCCCCAGCACCGCTTTGTACACCACAAATACCACATGCGGTTGCCTGGGTCCGAACTCTGGCCACTTTGGTGAGAAGCGAATGGTCTAACCACTTGAGTTCACGAATTGAAGCTGCAGTAGCACTTCATGCTTCCCTCTTACTCCCCACACGCCCTCCATTTCTATTTATTGTAGCAAGTTGTCTACTGCAGTGGAACAACTATGACTTACCATTCATCTGTATCTTTTGATTTCTCGCTCATTCTCCAAATGTTGAGCTGTTTGGAGATGCAGTTTCAAAGATATGTTTGAAAAGAGACGAATGTGACACAGCTTGCAAGTTAACTCCGTAAATGACTCCATTCTGTAACAAAATAGCAATGATGCAATTTAATGTTAATTTTTGGAACAACTTGATAAACCTTCTAATGCTAAGCACTCACTTGTAATGTTGCAGCTCAAGCTCATTGTCCATCACCAAACCAAAAACAAGGAAGTAGTATTGCATTTTACTCAAAAACTGAATATCATAATTTTAATCAAAATACATGTTCTGTGACTACTTGTATCCCAAAAAGCTGTGCAAAAGAGCACAAACAGTACAATCCACGAATGAAATTAGATGCACAAAATTAAAAGAGATTATATGTGTATATTAGTTTTATGTACACAAATGAAATAGTCTTCATTCTTAACCAATATTTTACTGCGTAGGACCATAATTATTATTCAAAATGATACAGAAGATTTTTTGAAATTTAAACAAAACACCTACTTATACACAGGAAGTACTGTACAGAGAGATCCAAATACATGTAAACCACTACGTGGTGGTTTTCCACTGCCAACGCGGAAATATGGTAACAGCAGCTGATACACACAAGGTCACGACCATCACTTGTTTTTCTCTGCTCTGCTCACAATCAGTATTGAGTTGACGCGATATCATGTGGCTGCATTATTACCAGTGTGCTTTATTATTTAGTCCAGTACTTAGTCACAAAGTGTATTATGGGTTAGTATTTGTTTTCTACCGCACAGCATGTATTTATTATGATTTTCTTCGAGTCAACAGTTGTCACCCCTAGTTGCCTACTAGGCGGTGCACAACTAATGGTGCTCTATCAAGGCACACACCTAACGGAGGGTTAATATAATGATTTCCCAGCTAAGTCCAAAGGACTCATTGACCAACTGCAGGTGTGGTCTTCCAAACATACTGGGCATTGGGTAAGCATGCTTCAATTGCCAACTCTTAAAAAAGTGGTGTCCCCAAGAAACAGTTGAAAACTGCTCATTACCCCCCCCCCCCCAAGTTATGTTGAACACAAGTGGAAGGCAACAAGTACTTTCTTTGGGTTCAGTATGTGTTGTTCTAGTGAAATCTTGGTTTTAAATTTTGGTTGGCATTACCTGCTCTAAGTTGTAGTATATGTAACAGGCACAATTCATATGAATTATTTAAATATTTAAAATAAACATATTTCAAGCAAACTGAGATACTAGTAGAAATTGAAATATTTTGGTACAGAGGCAAACAGGTTTTTCTAAAATATCAATAGTGTTGGTACATTGGCAGTGGGGTTAATTTAAAAACCTGCATTTACTTACCCATTCGCCATGGCCTGCAACTCCTGAATATGCTTCCACATCTGCCGTATATGATCACTGACGTTCTCTTGTGCAAGTTCCACGCCCCAATGCAGTCGAAATATGGACCTTCTGTCCACGTTACTTTCACTAGGATTCAGCAAGTATTCTGCAGGCAACTGACCCCATTGGAACTGTCTATGATGAACTATTACTTCTCGAGATTTGCGTTTCACTTTAAGTAACCTGATATACAAAGGAGGCTTGTTAAATGTAAATAGTGAAATTGCACTTCTAAGACAAAATATATAGATCAATGAACAGAATGCCCTCTTCAGGTAACACAAAGTTCATGGTAGGCAGTAACAAAGGAAGTTCTCTTGGATTATCATAGAATAAGCTCAGATCATTTTGGGGCAGATGGGGCAGGAATTTAAAAAAAAAAAAAAAAAAAAAAAAAAAAAAAAAAAAAAAAAAAAAAAAAAAAACAATGCACTTAGGAAGAAAACACCAACTGCCTCATAGTTAGAGTGATTAGTATTCAGCATTCTCCACTCAGAGGTCCCAGGTTTGAATCTTGGTGGGGATGGTGGAAGTTTTCTTTAATTAATAATTATTTCCTACCTTTTGTAAAGTCTGGATGTATGAATATGGGAATGAATGTGTGCTACACCATAAATGGCGATAGGCAAGCAGTCTAACTGCTTGGCCATGGCACCACCAAGTAGTTTAAACACAAAAGTAAAATACAAAAGCAAATGCAAGAGAAAACTATAAAGCCAATGTGAGTGAAAGGCACAAGTGGTGACACTGGAATATTTGTTGTTAGCTAATGCTAGATTTTTGACAATGAAGTCATTAATCCTCTTGCTCTCCAATATTTTTCACTGATGGATGGGAAGGACGCTAGAAGTGGACTTGGTCCATTTCTTCTTGCAGATCACATAGAGGACAGAGTGCTGAAGAATATATCCCACTATGATACACCTTTAAAGGTTCCTTTTTGAATGGTACATCTCAAAATATGGATACACACAAGGACACATCTCCACATTCACGACATATCATGTTAGTCTCTTTACAAGCTCCTTTTTTGCTGTCGGTGGTATCCTTTTAGGAAAGTGTTTTCCGTCAAGTCTGAGGGGTGCAGGGGTTGTAGATTTCTTACCAACCTCAGAGGCCCCCATCTAGGGGATATGTGGATGGCAACCACAAGGTACCCAAGCTGAGCAGAACATTTTACTTCCACTTACTGGTGTTTTGCTCCTCACTGTAACTTTTCTATCTGACCTTACCTTGGTCATCTCTTGTTCTCTTCTGACACCGATGCTATTACGGTTCCCAAGGGCTAGGGAGTCTTTATTTTTCCAACCTTTCCATTTCTCTAATTTCTCTATAACCTCTTAACCCCGAACATGCTGACCTGTCGAGGCATGTAATACGTCCTCTGACTGATAATCAGAGGATATGGTTGGTGACCTTATTTTGATAATTCTCCCGGTTAGGTCAGTGAGATCCGTAAACGAACGACAGGTGTGCTCCTCCAGACATTCTAGGAGTTGTGAGAGTGATGTACCCGCCAAAACATAAAAATATGTGCTCTCTAAAAAGCAGTTACTTTTACTGTTAATACTAGCGCCCCATCCATAAGTGAAAAATATTGGAGAGTAAGAGGATTAATGACTTCATTGTCAGAAATCTAGCATTAGCAAACAACAACTTATCAGATTTGTGCTTCATAACCTGTAATTATTACATGCTGCATTCTATTACTCCTTTGATATCGAACCGAGATGGAGCAGGGGCTGGAGTCACGTGTCACCTCTTTTCCTATTACAAATCTTTCAGTTATGGAACTATAGATTTTGATGGAAAAATTGAATCAATTCGAATGGCCCTATGAGATCTTTTGTACAGAATTTCACATTTTCATCAGGCTGTTATTCTCTCAGAGTCCAGGGCAGCAATTATAGCAATTACTTCCAAGTTGTCACCAAAAAACCAAACAATTATAGAATGTTGGAAAACTCTTACCCATCTAACAGCACTTCAAAAACACCTAGTCTTCCAATGGATACCAGCTCACTGTGGACTGAGTGGTAATGAGAAAGCTGATTTTCTTGCAAAAAAGGGTACCAGCAGTGTACAGTAATCTATAGTTAATCTACCATTTTATGCAGCTAAAAGATTAGTCAACCCTGAATTTAAAAAAAATTATTGCAAAATATTACTATGAAAAATCAAAAAATAAAACATAGGAACTACCAAACATTCAAACAGTAATTCCTGAGTATCCTCAAAAAACAGCAGTTGCAACCTTCAGATTGATTACAGTACATGATTGGCAAAACATTTAAACAGAATTGCAATATTTCTTCACCACTCTGTCCTCTATGTGATCTGCAACAGGAAATGGACTGAGACCACCTTCAAATATGCCCAGCCACTTCTAGTGCCCTTCCCATCCATCAGTGAAAAATATTGGAGAGCAAGAGGATCGATGACTTCATTGTCAGAAATCCAGCATTAGCTAACAACATTATTTCTTATTTCGTTAAATGAAAATGAAACATGCAAAAGTATATTATTATTTACACATAAAATTTAAAAACAAACAAAATATGAAAACTTAAGACACTTACTTGAAAAGATATTTCTTCATTTTTTCTTGACACAGAGCAAACTCTTTAGGGCCTCTCTCAGGCATCTCTTCATTTCTTTCCTTGAACAAAGCATTGTTCATCCAGTAGCGTATTCGGTTAATATCAAGCATATCCGTCATTGTGAATTCTGTATCAAATGTAATCTCTATATCACGATCAGGAAACACAGGTCTGCCAGTATCCTTGTTAAAACCAAGCCCACACAGAGCTCCAGTAAGCCTCGTCCTGTTTTCATCAGTTCTGCCACACAAAAAACAAAGTGTTTTTTTTAATATTTCAGCAAACTGTGGCAGTAATTTTAGGTCACACCCCAAATGCACCATTTTTTTGTTATATTTAATTTTATTATATAATAATTTATGAATGGTTAAGAATTAATGTTTAATTATATAAGTTAAGTAAAACAGCTCTGATTTATATTTAAACAGCATGGCAATGTCCGGATATTACAGCTTCAGTGGTTCAAACAAATGATGAGCCCAGACTGCTACAAAATTTTTCACCTAACAGATAAAAACAGCTAGCAACAGGGATTAAATTATAGGGAAGGAGAATAAACATAGCTAAGGAATATATGTAATAAAGGATCGAGAGCTTTTGTACCTTATTCAGTTGAAGATCAGTTATTGTACACAAGCATAATTGATAAAATATTATTGAAGTGAATAAAAATGATTTATGGGAGAAAGTCATATCATTTCCAAGGAACTTCCCTGCACCCGCAAGTCTCATCGAAAAGAGCAACTAGGCGAGCCGAGCAAAGAAGAAAGCGACCGCTGCAGAATCCATATTATTTTTAACACTTTAATATATAGGATTGGAATTCTCAAGTATTTAACCCTGAAATACTATGATTTCTACAAGTTTTGAGTCAACCTATAGACACTTCTAGTTTCACTTAACTTTTTATCTGGATGCGATTCAAAGAATTGTCTTCATTATCAACAGTTTCTCAACTTAAGAGGAAGAATCAGTTGTGGTTGTGACTGTTCTGCTATCTGGGCTGTTGCATGTAAACTTCAGAATGTCGTCTGCTTGTGGTATTTCAAAGTTCATGGCCAGGTGAATATTCTTCTTTATCTGTATTTTCTTCCCAAATTATAAGTTCAGCTGTAGTTTTTATGTTTTAATAATTTTATATCCTATTTTATGGTGTGCTGAGTTGACCAGGAATGGTGGGCTATGGCTGGTCAACTCAGCACACCATAAAGCATGATACAAAATTATTAAAACCTGTAAAAACTACAGCTGAAGTGATACTTTTGGGAAAAATACACATAAAGAAGAATGTTCATCTAGCCATGAATTTTGAAATACCACAAGCAGACAGCATCTTGAAGTTTACATCCAGCAACTCAGATAGCACAACAGTCACAACCACAACAGGTTCTTCTTCTTGAAACTCTGTTAAGAAACCGTTGACAATGAAGACAATGATCTATGAAAACTGTCTGGATAAAAAGTTAAGTGAAACTAGAAGTATTTATAGGTTGACTCAAACACTTCAACAAATCACTTAAAAATCTGATGTATTGCACTCACATGACTTCCTCTACTCTTGTACTAACTATTCTTACAAACTCTTATTCCTATATCTTCATGTTAGTTGAGATAAACATTTGTGCAAATTATCTTATTGCTTATTTCCTTTTAGGTGCAACGGGAATATTAGAATACAGTAGGTTTTTGAGAGATAGTCAAATCTTTTAAAACTTTGAGATTCCGTTCTCTTTGCAAAATTAAGATATAAAAAAACGAATAGCTATGTTATATTTGACAAAAGTATAAGATCTCCAAAACTCACCAACAACAAATAACAAGGAATATCTCCAAAATGGTTCTCTCTACAAAAAATGTATTTCGACATAAACTGTGTGTTTTAGCGAGATCTACATTTTTTCTAGAGTAAGATTTGGTCTATCTCTTATGGTTTACCAGTTATTAAAAGTCGTCCAGAGTAAATAGTTTAGGGAGGAGGAATTTTCTTCAATCTTCGTGCCACATCTTCGAAAGACATTTAACTTCAATACCAACTTTGGTTTTTAACTGACTTTTCGTTTTTGAGTTATGTTGTCCACAGACTGACAGACACACACACGGACCTTTTTCTAAAAATGCATTTTTTTAAAAAAAAAAAAATTCAGAGGGCCTCAAAGCATATTTCCGGTGAAATCTCGAAATCAAATTTTTGGGTGAAATACAATACTTCCTCTGTGACATTTGAATAATAAAGCGATATTTCAGTTTACACCAGGCTTATTGTTTACCTTCTTCATGTTAGTTGAGATAAGGATTTGTACAAATTATCTTATTGCTTTTTCCTTGTAGGCATCTCTAAATTTACTTAAATTGTGTGTTAGCAAGATCTACATGTTTTGTATGTTAAGATTTTGTCTCTCTCTTATGGTTTACGAGTTATTCAGAAGTCATCAAGAGTAAACAGGACTACATAGGCTATAGCTAGAAAACTCAAAATATACATTTCATTTGTCATACAAATATCCTAAAAACGTCATTTTAATCAAAATTGTTACGGCCATTTTAAGAAAATCAAAATTTTCGAATAATTTTCTGTGTAAAGCAGGCATGTCAAACATCACTCCCAGGGTGTGAAGAGAGGAGTCCACCCCTCCTTAACTGCAGTAGCACGTGCTAGTAGAACCGGTTTTCACTTTGTTTTTCTTGTTCTCCGATTTGAAGGGAGGGAAAATAGGGGAATATTTTCACACTTGGCGAGTGCTGTTTGACATGCCTGGTGTAAAGGGTAGTTTAGGGTGGGGCCATTTTCTTCAAAATCTTTGTGTCGCATCCTTGAGACACATTAAACTTAAATACCAACTTTGGTTTTTAACCAACTTTTTGTTTTGGACTTTTTTTTGGATTCAGGGGGTCTCAAAATATATTTCTGGTGAAATCACGATATTGAATTTTTGGGTGGAAAACAACACTTCCTCTACTTACCAGTAGAGAAAGTAAAAATTTACTTATCATCCTTGGGCTAGAAATATATACGTAAGAACATGAGTAATTTTGGTTCCTCAAAATATATTAAAATATTAAAAATAGAAGCACTATTAACAGTGAAGTGTTCATGTTGGAGTTCAATCTTTTGAGTCACTTTTTCACACTCAAATGTTTTTATATCCTGATAAATATTTTGTTTTGCCTTTAACAGACCATTACTCAGAATCCTTCAAGGGGGAGGTAGCGTTAGTCACCCAGTGGCTGAGGATAAGATTGAAAGATCTTGAAAAGTTTGTTTTTTCAATTGTTTAAAGTGAAGGCGATTGTAAAAATGTGACTTAAGTAACTCAAAAAATTGAACTCAAACATAGTATTAAAAATTTGGTACAGTGGATAAAATTTCAAATAAAAAAATTTGGCCTCAAATTAGCTGTTTGGATTGGGATAGGGCTTAATTGGTAAAACTAAACGTTATTTGGAAACTAGAATAAAGGAACATTTTAGAAATATTAGATGTAAATAGATTGATAAATCAACCGTGGCAGATTGTTTTTTATCATTTAACTGTGAAATAAATCCATAGGTTAAATTATTATTAGAACATTAAATGGATGCATCGATTTAATGGTATTGCAAAAGATATTAATTTTGAAGAATATGGACTGTTTAATAAATTTTGAAATACCTCTGATTGATTGTGTCAACAAATTTGTTTTGCCTGCAATGTTGATAATACAATAGGAGAAAAAGGTCACCTAAGAAAGGAAGATCAGAAAGTCACCTAGTGTCCGCAACAATGGCAATAAGAATAAATGGTTGGAACACTGATGATGTGAATGAAGACACACAAAGCCTTACCCTGTCTTTAAAACAATTTACAAAAAAGGTAAGTGAAATTTAGTCTCTAAATATTTATTATATTTGTAGATATATATTGCTTCACTGTCAATAGCTTGTTTTGTTACTGAATGCACTTAATATGTTTTCTAAAGAATGGGAAGGGGAATCTTCATTAAAATAAGTATGCCATTTATGAACATTTCATATTCATCATTTTCCTTTCGTCTTCCTCTTTTTAACCCTCTTAAAAAAGAGAGAAAAGAAAAAGAAGAAAGTGCAATAAACTGAGGTTTAAGTGGGCTATATAAAACAAATAGCCGATTAACTGATAATGGAGCGTGTGTGTCTTGAAATTGGAAATATGTTACGCGTAAAATATTATTACTAGTGTTATGGAATTCACTGAAATTAGTTAACATTTTTATTTCTCTGCTACATATAGTAAACAGAGGAAGCATATTCCATCCAAAAATTTGATGTCAAGATTGCACCGGAAATATATATTTTGAGGCCCCCTAAATCCAAAAACTGCATTTTTAGAAAAAGTTATGTGTAGGTGTATGTGAACAACAGAACTCAAAAATGAAAAGTCGGTTAAAAACCAAATTTGGTATTTATGTTTAATATCTTTCAAGGATGCAACACAAAGCTTTTGAAGAAAATTACTCCACCATAAACTACCCTTTACATGGAAAATTTTGGTTTTCTGAAAAACAGCTTTAATGATTTTGATTAAAATGCTATATGTTTAAGATATTTTTATGACAAATGAAATGCATATTTTGAATATTCTGGGTATAGCCCATGTAGTCCGGTTTACTCTTGATGACTTTTGCATAACTGGTTAACCATAAGAGATAGACCAAATCTTATTCTACAAGACATGTAGATCTCGTTAAAACACACAATCAATGTTCAAATAAATTTTGTTGTAGAGCTAACCATTTTGGAGATATTCCTTGTTATTTGTGAGTATTTGTATTTGCTCAAATAGAAGGTTGTTATTCACTTCTTTATGTCTTGGCCATGCAAAGAGAACAAATTTCACAGGCTTCATATAGTGGCCAGGTTTAAAAGATTTGACTATTGCTCAAAGCCTACTGTACTCCCATATTCCCCTTGCACTTACAAGGAAATAAACAATAAAATAATTTCTAAAAGTGCTTATCTCAACTAACATGAAGATACAGCAATAAGAGTTTGCAAGAGTAGTACAAGAGTAGAGAAAGTCTTGTGAGTGCAACATATCAGATTTTGATTAAGAAGTTTGAAACATACGAATTGTTGCAATCAGCTAATATGTATCTGAAATGTTAAATGTGATGGGAATACCTATCATACATTTGCCTTGCATTTTTTTCTCACCTCAGTTCAGCATAAGGAGTAAATATAAGAGCTATTAATGCTGGCAGACCATGTATATTTGGCATCAATGTTGTATGTCGGAGATGAAGGCGGTCACCGGAAACACTCTGCCCCACACATTGTGCTACCAAAAGCCTGAAAAACAAAAAAAAACCATTTTCAGATGCATGTACTAATACAATCATTCAAATAATGTATTTTATAGTATAGAAGAATATAAATTTAATTGTAAATAATTTGTAAACCATTTACATATTTGAGAGGTAGAACTGAACTTAGAAATTCAATGCCACAGCTGGGATTTGAACCACAGACCCTCCACTTACTAGGAGGGTGCTCTAACCATTAAGCTACTGTGACAACCTGCCAGAATGACATTGAATTCTCAAACCAGTTCATATTTCTCCCGGTAAACCACAAAAGCAGTCTCACATCTGAGACAATTAGCCCAATGGTGACTTACTATTGCAAGTACTTCAGTATGTCTTGAATAAAACATTTCCTTGTGGTCTATGGGAAAATGTGAATCAGTTGAATTTAAGGCTACGCCAACACTGGTACCTCAGTAGTTAAGAGCAGCTGTTTCTTAAGTTGAAGATTCATGGTTCAAATCATGGCATTGAATTTCTTGTTTTCGATTCTACCTTTCAAATCCACCCATCCCGCCATCCATCCAGGCAAAAATCTGCATTCCCAATTTAAATATTTATGCTTAGCGACAATTAAGAAGGGGATTGACAGATATTAACATGACGGAAGTGTATAAATGATCGGGAGCGAATAGATAAGTCATCACAGTCGTCATAGCAATGAAAAAATGGACCAATTAGAGCTAAAGCGTTTCCATATCTACGATAGACGCAAGAACCCTGTTGCTGATATGTAACACGTGATTGGCATGTGGCTGAGGAGCATCCCAGCAGTAACAAACTGCTTGCATACAAACAAAGAATACCTCCCAGTAGCCCGAGCTTGATATGCATGCATCAGTTAGAGATTGGCTGTGCACCAAGTTCATTTGCATCATTCTATATATATGGTTATTTGCCTTGTGTTTGTGTGTGTCTGAGTCTGCATATCCATGGGTATGTTGTGCAATTGTGCTAACCTTTTAATGAATTATTATTTATTTATGCCAAAAACTTACTGTTGGTGTTTTTAAACACACAAACCGTGTGTGGGCAATGTTTGTGAGGTAGAACTGGAACTGAAAAATTCAATGCCACAGCTGAGACTTGAACCACAGACCCTCCGCTTACTAGGCAGGTGCTCAAACAATTAAGCTACTGTGACAACCTACTAGAATGACATAGGATTTTCCAACCAGTTCGTACTTCTCCTGGTAAAAATAAAGAATAAAAGAAAAATTGAAGCTAATAACAGTGAAGCAACAGAATCTAAATCATGAGACAAATTAGAAACTAAAAGCTCCCCTTATTTTAATATTGCAAGGTGGTATACTGCTGACTATAGTTTCAAGTTGCATCCAACTTATTCTCAAAGCTATCCAAACATGTTACCATTGTTATCAATGCACAATTTAAAAATCTATTTGTCACCAACCTCTGAAAACAAAAATTTATAAATACAATCTATTGGTGGTGTTTCAAAATTCATAACGTGGTTCTTGTTTTTTAAAATGAATGTCTTTTCCCAAACCATTAAATCTATAGGTCCATTTAATTGTTTTAATAACTTAACTTCAGGATTTATTTCATGATTAAATGTCAAAAAATGTTCCGCCACTGCTGATTTATCAATTTGTTTATATTTAATATTTCTAAAATGCTCTTTTATTCTGATTTCTAAATAACATTTAGTTTTACTAATATAAACCATATCACAATCCAAACAGCTAAATTGATAAATGCCAGATTTTTTTATAATTTGGAATTTTATCCTTTTTAGAAAAATTTAGTAAATTCTGTATATTAATTATTTTGGGGGACTAAAGTTATTTCATGCTATTAAGATATGTGGAGCTTTTAGTCTCTAATTTGTTCTTAATTTAAATAAATAATTACCATCTGAAAGTTATTTAATCCTGGGACAAAGTACTTACAATAGTAAGTCACCATTTGGGTAATTATCTCTGATGTGAGACTGCCTTTGTGGTTTACCGGGAGAAATAGGAACTGGTTGGAGAATTCTATGTCATTCTGGCAGGTTGTCACATTAGCTTAATGATTTGACCACCCACCTAATAAGCGGAGGGTCTGTGGATCAAATCCCGGCTGTGGCATTGAATTTTTCAGTTCCAGTTCTACCTCTCTTTTAATGAATATTTAACAATGTTGAAAAATAGTGACCAAGATAGTATTGCCAAACAAAATATTGAGCATACTAGCAAACCGAATAAAACTATTTGGCAAAGGTATACCTACCAATTAAACGACAAGTGTGGGAAGTAATATGCTCTGTGAGAGAACAATGTCGAACAAGCGAACAGCAGCAACAACAGTGATGCAAGCAATTCGGATATCAGTGGCATTTTCCTATTAAGATAAGCATAAATATTTCTCAGTTATGTTTCTTTTGTTGGCCAAATCTTTAGACTGATACTTGCATGTTCTGTCCTTTGCATATAGATTCACGATTTTATTATTGTCTTCGCATATGAATATAAATAAAATGGGTTCAACACTCCAGGTGCAATTCTATCTTCTGCATACACAATCATACTGAACTCTCCACATGGTTGCAATAAGCAGCAACATCGCCTCTCTCAATCCCTTTCTTGGTTGGCATGGATTATAGCAGAGAACTATACTACTGCAAATAGGAAGTACCTGTCATGAGGATCCTGTGGCTCAGAATCCAGAAGCACAGAATTGACGGAATTCCATTCAATTTGGACTGTTTTAGCTATTGATGCCTTTGTTAGACCATAGACCTGCATCTCAAGTGGGCTGTATGGTCCACGTAAGTTTCTCTGTAAATCAATCAGCATATTAATGTTTTCTACAAAAACATTTAAATATACTTTGGAGCATTTAAGGCAATGTATCTGTGAAAATTAAAAAATGCACAGTTTTCTTCTAATTGCTCTTAATTTTCTTTTCCACAAATTCAGAACATAAAGTAAATAGTATACACAAAATTTCAATGTCCTATGTCAAATCATTTTTAAATTATTAATGTATTTATTAATAATAAATTCACTTTTTGATATGCTCACATGAAATGACCCTTGAACCCTACAGTTTATATTATACCTCCTAAATTTTTAATTTGAGTTCAGTATACAAATATAAAGAAACTGTCATACCCAAATTGCATAGGTCTAATTGTTTAAGAGAAAAAATTTTTTTGTTTAGTATTTATTCAATATTTTCTACTATTTCAGTATGAGTTATGAAAAATATTTCATTTCACCTCAATTATTTAATATTTTTTAACTAGCACACAAATTTTAATACCTAAATCTCTGAAGGTCTTCTCAAAAGTTCAAGCTAATAAGTTATAAACTAGGGTCCAAGGAGCAAAGTTATAAACTAGGGTCCAAGGAGCAAAGTTATAAACTAGGGTCCAAGGAGCAAAGTTATAAACTAGGGTCCAAGGAGCAAAGTTATAAACTAGGGCCCAAGGAGCAAAGTTATAAACTAGGGCCCAAGGAGCAAAGTTATAAACTAGGGTCCAAGGAGCAAAGTTATAAACTAGGGTCCAAGGAGCAAAGTTATAAACTAGGGTCCAAGGAGCAAAGTTATAAACTAGGGTCCAAGGAGCAAAGTTGTAAACTAGGGTCCAAGGAGCAAAGTTATAAACTAGGGTCCAAGGAGCAAAGTTATAAACTAGGGTCCAAGGAGTAAAGTTATAAACTAGGGTCCAAGGAGCAAAGTTATAAACTAGAGTCCAAGGAGCAAAGTTATAAACTAGGGTCCAAGGAGCAAAGTTATAAACTAGGGTCCAAGGAGCAAAGTTATAAACTAGGGTCCAAGGAGCAAAGTTATAAACTAGGGTCCAAGGAATAAAGTTATAAACTAGGGCCCAAGGAGCAAAGTTATAAACTAGGGTCCAAGGAGCAAAGTTATAAACTAGGGCCCAAGGAGCAAAGTTATAAACTAGGGCCCAAGGAGCAAAGTTATAAACTAGGGTCCAAGGAGTAAAGTTATAAACTAGGGTCCAAGGAGTAAAGTTATAAACTAGGGTCCAAGGAGCAAAGTTATAAACTAGGGTCCAAGGAGCAAAGTTATAAACTAGGGTCCAAGGAGCAAAGTTGTAAACTAGGGTCCAAGGAGCAAAGTTATAAACTAGGGCCCAAGGAGCAAAGTTATAAACTAGGGTCCAAGGAGCAAAGTTGTAAACTAGGGTCCAAGGAGCAAAGTTATAAACTAGGGTCCAAGGAGCAAAGTTATAAACTAGGGTCCAAGGAGTAAAGTTGTAAACTAGGGTCCAAGGAGCAAAGTTATAAACTAGGGTCCAAGGAGCAAAGTTATAAACTAGGGTCCAAGGAGCAAAGTTATAAACTAGGGTCCAAGGAGTAAAGTTATAAACTAGGGTCCAAGGAGCAAAGTTATAAACTAGGGTCCAAGGAGTAAAGTTGTAAACTAGGGTCCAAGGAGCAAAGTTATAAACTAGGGTCCAAGGAGCAAAGTTATAAACTAGGGTCCAAGGAGCAAAGTTATAAACTAGGGTCCAAGGAGTAAAGTTATAAACTAGGGCCCAAGGAGCAAAGTTATAAACTAGGGTCCAAGGAGCAAAGTTATAAACTAGGGTCCAAGGAGCAAAGTTGTAAACTAGGGCCCAAGGAGCAAAGTTATAAACTAGGGTCCAAGGAGTAAAGTTATAAACTAGGGCCCAAGGAGCAAAGTTATAAACTAGGGTCCAAGGAGCAAAGTTATAAACTAGGGTCCAAGGAGCAAAGTTATAAACTAGGGTCCAAGGAGCAAAGTTATAAACTAGGGTCCAAGGAGTAAAGTTATAAACTAGGGTCCAAGGAGCAAAGTTATAAACTAGGGTCCAAGGAGCAAAGTTATAAACTAGGGTCCAAGGAGCAAAGTTATAAACTAGGGTCCAAGGAGCAAAGTTATAAACTAGGGTCCAAGGAGCAAAGTTATAAACTAGGGTCCAAGGAGCAAAGTTATAAACTAGGGTCCAAGGAGCAAAGTTATAAACTAGGGTCCAAGGAGCAAAGTTATAAACTAGGGCCCAAGGAGCAAAGTTATAAACTAGGGTCCAAGGAGCAAAGTTATAAACTAGAGTCCAAGGAGCAAAGTTATAAACTAGGGTCCAAGGAGTAAAGTTATAAACTAGGGTCCAAGGAGCAAAGTTATAAACTAGGGTCCAAGGAGCAAAGTTATAAACTAGGGTCCAAGGAGCAAAGTTATAAACTAGGGTCCAAGGAGCAAAGTTATAAACTAGGGTCCAAGGAGCAAAGTTATAAACTAGGGTCCAAGGAGCAAAGTTATAAACTAGGGTCCAAGGAGCAAAGTTATAAACTAGGGTCCAAGGAGCAAAGTTATAAACTAGGGTCCAAGGAGCAAAGTTATAAACTAGGGTCCAAGGAGCAAAGTTATAAACTAGGGTCCAAGGAGCAAAGTTATAAACTAGGGTCCAAGGAGCAAAGTTATAAACTAGGGCCCAAGGAGCAAAGTTATAAACTAGGGCCCAAGGAGCAAAGTTATAAACTAGGGTCCAAGGAGCAAAGTTATAAACCAGGGTCCAAGGAGCAAAGTTATAAACTAGAGTCCAAGGAGCAAAGTTATAAACTAGGGTCCAAGGAGCAAAGTTATAAACTAGGGCCCAAGGAGCAAAGTTATAAACTAGGGTCCAAGGAGCAAAGTTATAAACTAGGGTCCAAGGAGCAAAGTTATAAACCAGGGTCCAAGGAGCAAAGTTATAAACTAGGGCCCAAGGAGCAAAGTTATAAACTAGGGCCCAAGGAGCAAAGTTATAAACTAGGGTCCAAGGAGCAAAGTTATAAACTAGGGCCCAAGGAGCAAAGTTATAAACTAGGGTCCAAGGAGCAAAGTTATAAACTAGGGTCCAAGGAGTAAAGTTATAAACCAGGGTCCAAGGAGCATTCTGAATAGTGAAAAATGCTGGAAAAAAGAAGAGAAAAATGAATGTTAAAGTTTAACAGTGTGTCTTTGTTCTTTACTTAAATCCAATCCACTTAGATTCCTCGGCACCGCATGTGGGACCCTCTGTTGCTTTCTTAACATGAAAACTTTCCTTTCACTTTCGCATTGTTCACAAAATTTAGACATTTGTTGTTCTTAGCTAACCACTACACTATGCACTTTTCCAAATTTATACGCAAAATTCATAAAATATCAACTTGTTACAGCTTTGCTATAGACTAATAAATAACTTAAAACCTTGAGAGGTACATAGAACTGGAACTTAAAAATTCAACACCACAGCTGGGATTTGAACCACAAACCCTCCCAGCTGTGGCATTGAATTTTTAAGTTCCAGTTCTACTTCTCAAACATTGCCCACACACAACTTGTGTGTTTAAAAACACCAGCGGCACGTTTGTTGGCATAAATAAATTATAACTTAAATCCTATTAACTACCTAAACAATTTAATTTAAAAGGTGAGTTAATTAATAACACTGAACAAATTAAAAATTAAATTAATTACAACACTGATTTCAAACTTCTATGAAAGGAAGATACCTAAACAATGCCTAATATATAACTGGAGCACTGAAATAACCTGGCAAGATTTTTATTACAGAACACTGACTGCATTTCTCTGTTTGGAAGCAAAACATGTCAGCTCCAATACTGAATTCATTTCAGCACAGCCAACTTACAACCTTTATGAAGCAAAATGTCCTGCAAGAGACTAAAATCAAAGACAGTGAAAACAAAAAATGCATTTCAAAGATATAGCGACGAGGTTTAGCGAGGAACGCTCACCTGCACTAGCACATTTCAATACCTACTCTCCTGGAGCTTTAAACATGGCTGATGTTTAATGGCACACTTTAGTTTTCTCAACATCAGCCATGTTTAAACCTCCAGGAGTTTTTTTTTTTTTTTTTAAATTTAAAGAACTCCTGGGGCTTTAAACATGGCTGATGTTGAGAAAACTAAAGTGTGCCATTAAAGTACAAAGTATAAGCATAATAAAAAATGCAAAAAGTAAAAATCAAAATTTTCAGCAATTTTAACCAAATTTTGCCAATACATTGCCTAACACAAATAAGATGAATGACAGTACTTTTAAGAATGTCAAATATATGTCTAACAACCTGCATCCTGCATTCTTCTCTTCTTGGAGGCTCTGGGTCTTGCTCCTCAGCTCCAAATCTGCTTAGGAATTCTTGTTCTTCACATGCTTTTCTTGTTTCTATATCCATGTCGGCATTGGACAGTCTCATTTCATGGTTCATCTGAAAGTAAAGTACACATCAAATTTTATCTAATGATAGGCAGAGAAAAACTGTCAAATGTCAAGTATTTTTTATTTACAGCTGTAGTGGTTCAAATTGACTGCTACTAGTTAATTTATCTGAGCAGCTGCCTGTGTGCTTCCAGTCAGATCTGATTCTGCTAGTGCTGTGCCACCAGACAGCTTACCCTGCTTTATCTGAGCAGCAGTATATTAGGTTCTCTCATAAATAATGTTGGTTTTTTGATTTTGGTGTTTTGGAAAATTTATTGGGTTTCTTTGGTTTGGCAATGCTATTTACAGGTTGTCATGGCTAGTGTTGTGTACACTGCAAACATGTATCAGTCTTCAGTTGTTAAACAATTACAAAATGGAGATACCAAAGTTTGAACTTAGAGTCCTCCTAAAGCACTGCCGCAAACACAATTATGAAGCTGCTGCCGCAGCTCGAAGAATATGTGAAGTGGAAGGAGAAGGCGTCGTTAGTGAGCATGTAGCACAAACATGGTTCCAACGTTTCAACAATGGAGACCAAAACACTAAAGATTTACGACATTCTGGAAGACCTAAAGTATGGAATATTGAGGATACATGCCAAGTTTTGCAAGAAAATCCGCAACAAAGTACCCGTAGGCTTTCAGAAGAACTTGGTGCATCAAAAGATACCATACATTTGCCACATTAAGACACTTGGAAAATCATACAGAAGCTGTAGACCTGTACCTCATGGACTGGCACCTCAACAGGCTCAACGTAGACTGGATATCTGTTGTCAGCTTATCTGTAATACCATGGATGATAAGATTTACCAGGAGAATTGTCACTTGTGATGAAAAATGCCTTGAAACAGTGGCTTGATCCCCACCAGCCTGCCAAAGTCGTAGTTAAAGAAAATCGGTTCAGTCCCAAAGTAATGTGTGTCTGGTGGAATTTTTAAGGTGTGATTCACTGGGAGTTTGTTCCAAACAGGTGGGCAACTGATGTAAATCTTGATTCTCAACAACTAGAACGAGCCCATGAAATTTTGAGATGGAGATACCCAGCATTAGTTAACTGAAATAGAGTTCTATTGCAATAGGACAATGCAATAGCCACACTGCACGAACCATGGAAAAAATTCAGGAATTGGGAGGAATCGAACTGCTACCACACCTAGCATGAGGAGCCCACTATCACCGTTTTTAGCAGACTCACACATGAGCTTTTTCAAAACTTACATAGTATATTCTTTTCTGCATATGTTCAAATTTTGGAGAGGATACGTAGATGACATCTTCACTATAATCCCCCAGAAACAAAAAGAAGACTCTCTGAAACTACTAAACCTACAGAACCATATAAAGTTTACAATTGAAATAGAATACAACACATTACCTTTCCTGGATCTCAAATTACTAGAGATATAGATGGGATAAAATTTGGAATATATAGGAAGCCCACACATGTGGATAATTACATAAAGAAAAATAGCTGCAACCCGGTTTCATAACAACTAGCAGTATTTAGAAGCTAATTCACCGGTTATACAATGTCCCATTAAATAAAGAGGAATTTCTGAAAGAGCAACATCATATACCAGAAACAGCAGTACTAAATGGATTCAACCCAGTCACCATTAGGAACATGTCAAAAAATGCAGAAAAGCTCAAGATAATTTCAAAAACCACTACGTTAGCACCACTCACAAATAACAACTGGAAATTTAGAAAATTCACCTACCATCCCTGAGCCTTCAGGAAATTTGAATGAATCTTCAAAAAACTAAACACAAAACTGGCACCTCAGAAAAAATACAGTTTAAAAACCTGCTGAACAAGCCACCTAACAGTACCATCCCTTACAACCTAAAATCTGGAATTTACCAGATCAACTGCAATAGTTGCAAAAAAAGCTATATAGGAAAAACTGAAAGAAATTTGGATATCAGACTAAAGGAACACCAGAGGAACCTAAAATTAAAACAAGTGGAAAAGTTTGCTGTGGTACACCACTTTTGGAATGAAAACCATAACATTGGCCTCAATATAAAACTGCTAAAATCTCTTAAATTCACCAATAGAACTGAACATTTGGGAAAAAATATACATAATCAAAAACAATAATAAAGTGATTAACTTTGAAATCCCAGCTTTAAATGAAGTGTTAAAGCTCTGGGCCCTAACACCAGATAGTAACAGGACGAAAGTAGCAGAGAGGGAGAACAAGAAGATAGCATCAGTCACCGAACGCTTCACGAGGGAACCGAACGGTCTTGAAAACGTTTCCTGTTTCTAAAACAATTTAAGTGAAGCTGAGTGTACAAAAGTGACTCAAAATGACCTCAAACATGAATACCTCACTGTTGTTAGTGCTTCTATTTGTAATATTCATACTCCTTATCTACTTACCTTAGATAGGTAACTTTCTTCAGCTCTTTGTGCATATCCTTCCTTTATAAGCCACTCGTTGATGCTTAAATGTCCCGTAGAAGTCTTCTTCAGCAGCTCCAAAGATACCACTCCATTGACAACAGAATATATCTGTACGTAAACAGAAAGTAATGAATAACTAATATTTTGTGACAGTTTACAAAAGTGAAGTCACCCAAGGAGCATCTGCCATGAGCAATGAATACACACACATATATATGGATACCAGTGGTGTACAAAAATCTATAGTTAATCTACCATTTTATGCAGCTAAAAGATTAGTCAACTCTGAATTCAAAAAAATTATTGCAAAATATTACTATGAAAAATCAAAGAATAAAAGATGGGAACTACCAAACATTCAAACAGTAATTCCTGAGTATCCTCGAAAAACAGCAGTTGCAATGTTCAGTTTGATTACAGGACATGATTGTCTGGCAAAACATTTAAACAGAATTGGGATATATTCTTCAGCACTCTGTCCTCTATGTGATCTGCAAGAGGAAATGGATCGAGACCACCTTCAAATATGCCCGGCCACTTCTAGTGTCCCTCCCATCCATCAGTGAAAAATATTGGAGAGCAAGAGGATTAATGACTTCATTGTCAGAAATCCAGCATTAGCTAACAACAACATATACATATATAATGAATACATATAGCAAGGTCTATGAAGTCAGAAATTGGAAGATATGTATTCAAACTGAAATTAATGGCATCATATACAGTACATTTACTACAAAACTTGCCAGGGGCATACAGCCTGTCTCCCAGACACATACTGCACGACTTGGCTGGCAATCGCACGATCTGTCTCCCAGTCACACTGAATGGACGTCAAATCAAGTTCTCAAATCACGTTAACAATTATCAGAATAAACACAAAACATCTTATTGCTGGAGATGTTGGAAATGCCGTCCATCTGCATCAATACATCTACAGCATCTTCCAAGGAAATTTTCTTTCAAACACATTAGTTCAGCTTCCATTATAGTATTAATTTATCTCCTGATATTTTGTTAACCTTCAGATGGTTATTTAATCCCGGGACATAAAGTACTTGCAATGGTAAGTCACCATTGGGGTAATTGTCTCTGATGTGAGAATGCCTTTGTGGTTTACTGGGAAAAATACAAACTGGTTTGAGAATTCAATGTCATTCTGGCAGTTTGTCACAGTAGCTTAATGGTTAGAGCATCTACCTAGTAAATTAAGGGTCTGTGGTTCAAACCCCAGCTGTGGCATTGAATCTTTAAGTTCCAGTTCTACCTCTTATTCATTTTTGTGCTTTGTTCCCCTTTTAGTCCAATTACTGATCACAATTGACAGTTGTCGTAGCCTGATATTCTTCGCAAAATGCCTTTCTGCAATGGTTGCAATAGATGGTTACCATTCTCCTCTGTTTGGCAGGGCATATGTAGCCACCAGTCCATTTTCCTGATGATGGTAGTAGTCGTGGTCGTGGTGGGCGGTGAGTGATGGTGGTCATGGTGGTGGCGATTGAATTAGGCCTGTGGCTATTTTAAACACTTAGTGATATTATGCTTCGTAGAATAATTTAGTAAAATGATTTATTAAGGGGAGTAAGTACAGAGAATTTGATCAAAAAACGAGAAAATGAATTTGTATATTATTTTTATTCTTTGATATATCCTGAAACTTTTTTCATTTGGCAGATTTGAGGCTATTTTACAGGGCATTTAAATTTATGCCACACCCCAATTTGACAAGGCCTACATAAGATATTCGCTCATATTTCTAAATCTCATCTTAAATACTACTACAGCTACCTACAGGAAAGCACTCATATTCCAAAAGAATTTTGTGCTGATTCTATTGGTAGCCCTGCCAACTACTCCAGATTTTCTTTCTCTTTGTAGAGTGGATACAGCAAATTCTGTGTGTGAGTGGTATGTAACTTTCTGTTGTAACTTTAAGTAGCAGTTTTCTTGCAGATTCACTTTTTAACGATTCTGGTGCAATTTTCTCAGAAAATATCAAAGATAATGGCTTGAAATTTCTGTAGATCGTAAACCTAACCACATTCTTTAATGGAGACCAAACATTTTAGTGATAAAATGATTCAAGACAAAAATAAACATTTTAGTCATAAATTTTTAAGACAAAAAATTATTGTAAATGAAAAAAATTTTTTTTTCTGCAATGGATGCCTAAAATCAACGTATGTTCAATCTACTATAAAGGACTAATTGAACCTTCAGTAAAGCTCCCCAGCTCACTGGATTGCATAGTTTCGGAGAAAACAGCACTTAAATTTGGTTAAATTAACATTATCGAGATAGTCTGTACTTACTCCCCTAAACGGTATGAGCATACTGATTCATAGCTATGACCTCGCTAGGGAGGTATTCAGAGTGTAAGATGTTTATGCCCGAACACACCGTACCAGTGAACGAAAGTAAACTCTAGCATTGTAGTTTTCATGAGCCTTATTCCTCTAGGCTTAAGAGGCTTTCTAAAGTTATTCACACAAAATTCAGATACACATTTTAACAGTTATGGAAATAAGCACGCACGATCCTCATGGAATATAAGGGATAATTGAACTTGGGCTTGGGAAATTACACATGGATGGCTTTTTCTTCTTGTTTTTTGAATATCCTTTAACCTAATTAAGGAAATGTTGAAGCTATTAACAGTGAAGCAACAAAATCTAAAATAAGAACTAATTAGAAACTAATGGTAATTTTTTCAACAAACTTCTGGCTTGGCAATGGGTAGTCCACTTTCGTCATTTCTTGCTAATCTTTTCATGAGCTTTTTTGAAATTCAAATTACAAAATCTACTCACACTGATAATTACATAAAAAATAAAAGTTTTAATCCTTTTGCACAAAAATCTGATGTTTTCATTAGTTGAATTTATAGCTTAATAAATTTACCCCTTAATAAGGAAGAATTTGACACAACATATAAACACATTAACACTGTGGTAATAAATGGTTTTAATACAGATTTTATACATAAAAAGATAGAAAAATTTAAGTATCAAAAGGCTGTAAAAGAGGTTTCTACCCTCAAAAAAAATAAAAGATAATTGTATTTCTAAACAGTTTACTTACCATCTGTGGGCCAGTAAAAAGTTAACTAGCTATAGAGAAGCAAAATGTATGTATAAGAAATTATGTTGGGTGGATATGACAGACTAAGAGCCTGGGCTGAATGTCATATTCAAGTATGTATTAATTTAAAGTAAAATAAAATTAATATATTGTTTGTGTAGCTTTACTTAATTTCACTACCCATAGCATCATAATTCAATTTAAAGGAATAGAATACAACAGAAACTATGGATTCAGTAATACAGACCTTTGCATATAGGTTGGTGTCTACTATTACTCTTTGAAATGCATATCTAGCTTCATTTGTCCAAATTCCTTGAGGGTTTTTGATAAGAGAAGGCTGAAGTTCAGAGAGTATACATTCAAAGGCTAAGGGTGGTGTTGCAACCATATGTTCATTTATCATCTCCCGTGTGAAATTTCTTAGTTTTGAAATGCCTACTTGCTCTGTATTTCCATAATCAATGAAGAAGACCTGTAAAAAGAAAGATATCTTTTAAGCACTAAGAAAAACAAATATATATTCAATTAAAATGAAATACATAAGAAAACAGTCCACATATATTCCAGCTTATTTACAAAATAATCTGAATTACATTGTACAAGGGTCACTACGAAAGCTTTGAAATGGAACAAGAATAATGCTTTTTAAAAATTATTCTTATTGCTGCACTTCTCAAAGTATTTGCCACTTTCCCATTCACTGAAACTACTTCAGGAAGCACTCCTGCCACACATGTTCCTTGATGGCCGCAAGCTCCCTTTCGTAGGTGGTAACAGCATCTTCAGGTGTTAAAAATCTCTTTCTATGCATGCACTTTTGTACCATCAGGAAAAGAAAGAAGTCATATGGGGTCAGATCGGGAATGTATGGTGCATGAATCATAAGTTTGACCTCTGTAGACTCCAGGAACTGAATGGTTCTTGTTGGCTGTGTGCGGACACATTGTTGTAATGAAGAAGGATCCCTCGCTGTCCCATGCATTGCTGCCGTTCTTGAAGCTTGGTAAAAGCTTTTGGCAAGCAAATTGTGGTGTACCAATTAGTGGTAACCATGCTATGCTCCTCCAGAGGAATGGTTGCCACAAGAACGTCCTTTGAGAAAAATGAGGTCACCATTTTCTTGCCAACTTTTCAGGGATGCTTCACTTTGTCATTGTCATTAGGAAAGATCCATTTCACTAATTGCCGCTTGGTCTCTGGATCAAATTAATAAATCCAGGTTTCATCACCTGTGATGTCAGAAATCCCTCTTTACTTCCCTTCTTCAAATCTTGCCAGCATTTTCTTACAACGTTCAACACGGGAGTGTTTTTGTTCTTCATTCAAATTGTGAGGCACCCATCAGGATGTGACCCTCCTCACACAAAGGAATACATGCAGGATTTTCAAAACTGCTGGTGAATCAATCAGCAATGCTGCCTCAATTTCTTTATATGTTATGTGATTATTTTTGTGAAGCAAAAGGCTGCAGCATTTTCCTCAGTCATTGCCATTGCCAGATATCTGCTTCTCTCCTCATCCTTCAAAGATGCTCAACAATAAAAAATTCGTGAATCCACTGGAATACTGTAGCATGGGTAGGAGCAATGTTCCCAAAAGCCTGTTGTCAACATTCAAGACTTTGGCACTGGTTTAACCTACTTTTAAAATTGTAGAAAATAAATGAGTGAAAACACCCCCTTCTCAACTCCACTGCTGGGACTGACTACCTGCATGCCACAGGTTGTTCATCCTTGTGCTACTGGAAGTGGGAGAGTCACTACCTTTACCAGTTTGCTCACAAAGGATGAGACTACCTTATCCTGCATTCGATTCAAGTTGATCAACTTTATAGTTTTCTCACATCTCAAAACTTTTGTGGTGACCCTCATACTACAAACTTTTTTACACAATTTTTTCACGGAGAAAATAAAAAAAAAAAAAAGGGTTTACTGGCACCATCAGTGTGCTGGAATTTCCTTCAGCAGCAGTTCTTTTACATGCCAGTAAATCTACTGACAATGGGCTGTCATTTTTAAGCACACTTCCATCAGTTTGAATCTGTAAGAATCAGTAGGTCAGCTACTTAATCAAGTGTCCAACCCAGACCGACTGATAGCCTAGTATACAGGTCAATAATATTAAGCAAAGATGAATACCAGCAAATTTTTGAACAGAATTGAGGTATATTCTTCACCACTCTGTCCTCTATGTGATCTGCTAGAGGAAATGGACCAAGACCACCTTCACATATGCCTGGCGACTTCTAGCACCCCATCCATCAGTGAAAAATATTGGAGAGCAAGAGGATTAATGACTTCATTGTCAAAAATCCAGCATTAGCCAACGACACCAGCAAATCACCAAAATAGCACTTGTAAAAGCATTTAACTCCAGAATGTTACAGGAAGATAAATTCAAACGAAACAAAGAAATCTGCTATACCATAACTATTTTCCTCTTGGAAAAGAAATTCACATTCCAGTCATTTTTAGTAACAGATTCTAAAAAACTTTTTAAAAAATGATATACTCATAGCTCTTCAAAAGAAATTCAACTTAAAAAACCTGTTGAATGCACCAAAAACTTCTAAACGTGAAATTTACGAGATTAACTGCCAAGAATGCAACAAAGTACACATTGATTAAACGAAGTGTAACCTAAACACCCATACCAAAGAATATAACTGGAACATAAAATGTAAGAAACAAATAAATCAGCAGCTGTAGCACAACATTGCAAAACCAATCGTGAAAGAGAACAGACTCTAAATTACTAACAGAAGTAAGCCATTCTCTAAAACTCATTGTATGGGAGAAGATTATCCAAAAACACAAAGTCCTGCCACCAAATCTATGCCAAGTTCGTCATGCCATCTACCAGAGACCAGAATGAAGATAACGCCACCAGTTGGCCTACAACTCATGATGGAAGCGAAAGCTCCTGAAACATGTCCTATGTAAGTGGAAATAACTGTTCTTCCACATTGGCCATGCCTAAGACAAGGTTGGAAAAGGGTAGAATGAGACTGAAAAAGTACAGCGAGAGCAAAAAAGTTCCAAGTGGGCTGAGTGGGATCTTACCTGTTTGCATTTCCAGCGCTTGTTGCCATCTGCCGCTATCATATGAAGGCCGAGATGAAACCATACAACATTTTGGAAATTACTTTTAAAAGCTTTACTTACAAACTTTATGAAAGCACATGCTGAAACTGGCCACAGTTGTTGACCATAAATTTTTGACACCTCTTTAGGAAACTATCCATCACTCGCCATAGTTCACTTTGAGAAATGCTGACAATTTCCTTACGGATATTTTGTCTTAATTCTTCCAGGACGTGTGGATTTGTCCTGTACACTTTAAGTTTTAAGTTACCCCAGAGATAGAAACACCTTATTCGAGCTCTGAGAAACCTTTCTTTGCTAATGGCACACTATACTCAATTTTTTCGTTCTGAAGGGGTACTACATGGGCGACATTAGGTTCTGAGTTATAGGGCCAATAATGTTTGATTCAACATTTCACGCCTCTAGATTCTGAAAACAATTTTGCCCCCTTTTTTAGAGAATTAACAGACAGGAAGTGTGATTTTGTATTTCTTCAACAAGATTCTGGAACAGCTCATAGACTAATCTTTCAATGAGAACAATTATAGTGTGAGATGTAGAACTGGAACTTAAAAATTCAATGCCTCAGCTGGAATTTGAACCACAGAACCTCCGCTTACCAGGCGGGTGCTCTAACCATTAAGCTATTGCAACAACTTGCCAGAATGACATTGAATTCTCAAACCAGTTTGTATTTCTCCCGGTAAACCACAAAGGCAGTCTCATATCAGAGACCATTACCCCAATGGTAACTTACTTTTGTAAGTACTTTATATCCCAGGATTAAATAACCTTCAGATGGTAATTATTATTTATTTATGCAAACAAACTTATTGTTGGTGTTTTTAAACACACAAACCGCGTGGGGCAATTAAGAGGTAGAACAGTCTGATGTGACACTGCCTTTGTGGTTTACTGGGAGAAACAGAACTGGTTTGAGAATTCAATGACATTCTGACAGGTTGTCACAGTAGCTTAATGGTTAGAGCACCTGCCTGGTAAGCAGAGAGTCTGTGGTTCAAATCTAGTTGTGGCATTGAATTTTTAAGTTCCAATTCTACTTCTCAAACATTGCCCACACACGGCTTCTGTGTTTAAAAACACCAACTGTAAGTTTGTTGGCATAAATAATAACAATTATTCTGTGTGTTTCAGGACAGAATTATAACGGTGAAAGAGATGTGATGCAGCCACATGGAGAACGCGTTAACATTATGTGTAACAAGATGGTTGGATTGCATTTGGAATGTAAAGCAGGTGTAATTTATACTTGTATTTGAAGAAAACAGTAAACTAGTGAATCTACAAGCAAGTATATATCACTGTAAACATTTTCGTTAACAAAAGAAACACCTGTGAAATATTGTAATGGGAAATGTTGCTATATCACTTGCATTATTGCTGTTGTTGCTGGAATTACCTGTGGAAATGACATTGTTCTGTCCTTGCTTCTAAAATTCCATTTTCCCATGTTGCATTTATTACAGCCTTTGTATCAGTAGCTAATTGCTCACGGTTTTCAGCTTTTTATTGATGTAGCTTTATTACAGCCGGCACAGTGAAATATTTTTGTTTTGCCCAACATAACCATTTACTTCAGGCCAAATTAATCAAATCGGATTACACTAGGAAACGGGAAACCAAACCATTTTGCAACCATGTTTTTCAGCAATGCTATCGACTACATAATCCTTTAATTGTATCAAATGTGCCAAACACAATTTTATTTGCTTCCCGAGTATGTAAGGCTTTTCGTTCGGCTATGCTGTCTTTGTCAATATTTTTAGACATAATTATTCTTTAAAAGAGTAAGACAATTGTAAAGGCTCACAACATATGCACAGATTCAGACACATGTAAATACAAGGCAAATAACCACATAAATAGAATGATGCACACAGGCAATCTAACTGATGCTGGCTGGAGCTGGAGGGAAGCATTGTATATATTGCAGGAAAGCAGAGTATAAGGTGCACAGTGTATGTTACTGCTGGACTGCAGGTCAAGCACATACAGGGCATATGTTTAATACCAACAACTGCCGACACACTGGTTTAGCATTCAGCATTGCTATAGAAACATCAGCTCTAATTGGTTCCTCTTTTTGTTGCTATGATGATCGCAATGATGCATCCATCTCCTCCTGTTCATTTAGACCTTTCCACCACATGGGTAGCAACTATCAATCACCTTCTTGTTTGGCACTTAGTATAGTAGAGATTTGTGGCCCCCTCGGTACCCCAACCTAACCCCCTGCAATTTCTACCTCTGGGGTAACTTAAAGTGTACAAGACAAACGTTCACATCCTGGAAGAATTCAAACAAAATATTCACCACAAAATTGCAAGCATATCTTGATGTGAACTATGGCAAGTGATAGTTTCCTACACAGATGCCAAAAATGCATGGACAGCGGCCAGTTTCAACATCTCCTTTCATAAGTTGGTAAGTAAAGCCTTTTAAAGTAGTTTTCAAAATGTATGATTTCATCCATGCAATTTTATGAAAGAGACAGACAGCAACAAGCGCTGACAATGCGGACAGGTAAAACATCACACAGCCTGATCAACACTTTTTTGCTATCCTAGTAGCTCAGTGGTTAGAGCAGCTACGGACACTGGAAGATCCATGATTCAAATCCCAGCTATGGCATTGAATTTTTTAGTCTCATTCTTCCAACCTTGTCCTACACGTGGCTAATGTGGAAGAACAATTTCCATTGATTGACCTATAGTTGATTTAACTATGAAACCCAGGACAGAATAGTAAGTCTCCATTAGCGTATGTTCCCTCATATGCATTTGAGATCTCCTTGTGGTTTAAAAATGCAAGTGAGTTGGAGAATTTAATATCCTGTCGGCAAACTGGCCATGTTGGCTCAGTGTTTAGAGCAACCAGATGGAGACTGGAAGATCCATGGTTCAAATCCTGGCTATGGCATTAAATTTTTCAGTCTCATTCTACCCCTTTCCAACCATGTGCTATGTAAATTATAACACCTAATGCTTAAGTAACAATCATTTTTATTATTATTTATTTATGCCAACAAACTTACTGTTGGTGTTTTTAAACACACAAGCCGTGTGTGGGCAAAGTTTAAGAGGTAGAACTGGAACTTAAAAATTCAATGCCACAACTGGGATTTGAACCACAGACCTTCCGCTTGCCGGGCGGACGCTCTACCACTGAGCTATTGTGACAAACTGCCAGAATGGCATTAAATTCTCAAGTTAGTTCGTATTTTTTCCGAACTAACTTGGTTCAAATCCCAGTTGTGGCATTGAATTTTTAAGTTCCAGTTCTACCTCTTAATCATTTTTATTCCTATTTTTTCCAAATATAAAAGAAATGTAACCAAGCTTGTGTCTTTAGCAATTTTTTATGTAATTGCTTAGTAAATCTACTGCTTATATTAAGATGGATTATCTGTCATTTTAGATTACTGTCAATCCCATCCCCTACATTGCAATGGATAATAGATTTGTATTGTATTTCTGAAAAGGTTTGGTGATGAAGTAAAGTTTTTGTGCACAAATACGATCTGGATTCTAAGATTTGGTATCACTGATTAACATTTTTAATCTACAGCTTTATGGTCAAAAAGAATAAGCTATTTAATAAATATGAAGGAGTTTACCTGAGCTAACGGTTCACCTTTCTGCTTTGGTATGATTGCTTGTACTCTAGCACGGTAGTAGTTTGTGAAATCATCAGTGTATGGTGCAAGATAAAGTTCGCCTACTTGCACATCCTTCACACTTAATGGAGGTAACTGTAAACATGTTTCTTCAGTCAGCTGACGCATCAGCCACACCTTTGTTGCATTTGAGCTGTCATCAGCATTTGTTGCCCAAAAATGTCCTGGATCAATGATCTAAAACAAACAGCTTAGGTTAGAGCAAACTATCTCACTATTTTGTCATTACAAAATCAACCAGCTGACCAGTTTTTCTCATCCTAATTAATGAGAAATAAACGTCCACATATATATGGTGTCTCATTTATTATGGTTGAGAAGAATCACATACTATAGACAGTATCAAAAAGTTAGTTCCAACTTTTTGTTTCTAAGTTACTTACATGTTCAATTCTAATTTCAATCCAGGAAACATCTACAGGTGGTAAATTGCTGTTCTTCTTTGGCTGACTGTCTTCTGGTTTTGAAGTCTTTTCCCAATTATATAAAGTACTCTTCTTTACATCTATGCCAAGTTTTTCAGCTCGTTCACGTGCTTCTTGGGGTCTAAGGTTGAGAATTTTCTATGTTAGTATACTACTTAAAAGTGCTGAAATTTAACATATCTTTCATTATGCTACTGGGAAGCAAGAAGTAAAATGGTAGAACCCAAACATGCATTAGTAACTACACCCCAGCCGCTGTAAGTTTGCACTTCACAGCTAGCACTTAAGCTGGTACACTCTCAGAATAATGTGAAAAGTGCCATCTGTAAAACTTTTTCAGCCAATCACATGTGAGCATTCCGATAGGTCGGTCGCAAAGCGGAAATGGGAGAGGGAGATGCTCTGTTGCCGGTTATCACTGCATCCAGCCACGTGCTTAAGTTTGATTTCTGTCACACTTGTCTATTTGTTCTTTGCGAGTTGTTTATTATACTTTTTACTTTCATCGTTATTGTTGATAGTGTTGTTGCTGTTTATTTATTTATATTCTTTATTTTATATAATCCTTATATAAATTATTCATATTATATGTACACACAAAATTTAACAAGCAAGATGGTGTCTCAGAAGAGATGCCATTTGCCAAATGATTCACGAGGTGAAAATCCTATACGCCGAGCTGTGCCAATGAATAGCCAAGCATTGGAGTTACTAAGTAAGAACAAGGGAATTTCATGAAGAAGAAAAGGAATATGTGGATATCCATGGGCATCCCCCGAATTCTTTGCATCAAAAACCAAAGACTGGTACCATCGTGGGATAAACCTTGCTGAAAGATGGCTCAAGACCATAGAATCTAATGGTCTGCACTTTGAAGATTAGTTAATTGCTTGTCAGAACACATTTCAAATTGTTTTTCTTAAAAAATAACATTACTTATGAGACAGTATCTGTATGTTATTCAGTGTTTGGTGAGCACATTCTAACATCAACTTCCAAAAGCGAAGATCTGTAGGCAAAAGCATGCTTATTTGGTCATACTACAAATATCTGAATCATAGTAAAGTAGAACCCTGCCAATCCAAATTAATTAGGGGTGTGGTATGTTCGGATTTGGAAATGTTCCGATTATCTGAAAAACAAAAAAGAATGTATATAGATTCAGCTATAGGATTAGCAGCTACATGGTAACGTAGCATACTGATATGAGGAAGTGACTTGACAAGGAGGAAAGTACTACAAAATTTGCAGGTTTAGTTCTTTACAGCAGAAAAAGATTACTGATTTTGAAAGTTACATGAAAACTACTGTTTCATGAACATGTGATAGTTACCAGTTCAGAACTTACATAATGAAAAGAGAAAATGTTTAACACTTGACTAAATGCTTTCTGTGATGGTATGTTACCCTTAGCAACATACAGCAAAACATTTTTGTGCAATAAACATTTCGTTCCAATGTGTGTAGTTTCAGCAATCTGTTTTTCAGTTCTATAATAGAAGTGCTTTCTCTGCACTACAAATAAGCTTTTTTTCTTTTTTTTTAAATTATGGATTTTGTGTTTAGGTTATCTGGAATTTCAGATTTGCAGAGTTCTACTATATTTTTGCTTTTATTGGTAGATTTTAATAGCATTATGAACTCTTAGTGCTCTATTTAAAACACTTGACAGCCTTCATTAATAGTAATTTTGCAATTCAAATACTTACCTAAGCAAGTAAAGAGTAACTGGGATTTTCAATTGGCGAATCTTCACAGCTCTGTACACGCCAATGTGTATTTTGCCTGGTACATCTGACTTCAGGTGCAGTTCATTTTCCTGGTCCATTTTCCTGGTCTTGCGCCCAAACTCCACAAACACTTTACTACAATTGAATAATTTATGCTTTATTTGCTTGTCTTTAGGAATACATCATAATTCTGGACAAAGCTGAAAACCTCCATTGCATATAAAAAGCATTTACTCAAAATGATGCATTCAGTCAAAAACAAAAATCCAAAACTTTCAGAAGTTTATCCAGTGGGATGTTCCACTGGATAAACAAAGAAAGAAATCTGAGAGAACATGTATATAACGTTTTCAATTCTTCACTAAGAACATGCTTTATTCCACTCTTATTAGCAGATTCAGGCTTCGTGCACCAAACTCTGAAATCATCTGAAGATATGAAGGACTGCTATACCCTATCCGGCCTTGAAGTGGGTACGGTTGTCAATATTACGCTGCAGCACAACTTTTAGCATGAGTGAAATGGTGAAGCTTGATTGGAAATAGTTCCTTACTACATTGCCTATGTTATTGCTTACTTGATACTTTCAAGTAATGAACAGGGTGAATAAATACCGTAATTCAACTTACAAAACATTTAAACATGCGCATAAATATTTTACTTCCATTTATTATCATGTGGTACTTTGTAATTCTCCGATTACGTTGTTACTGCAGTGAAGTTGAAGTAATGCACATGTAGTCAGTGTGGCGGAGTGTGCAGTTCCTCAGAATATGGAAACATAAAAGCGGAAAGCCTCTAAGAAGTGGTGAAAAGACTATTGATTAAATGTGTTTAATTTTTTCTTTCAAAGTTACGGCACTCTGGCTGTGAAAGACGTAACCAAATTGATGTCTGAAGCAACTGGTACACTATGTACACTGTTTCAAATGTGAGAACAGAAATGAAACAAACAGGAACTGTAAAAGCCCCTAAAAACAAAAGGAAAGGGTCATTTAGTGTTTGAGGCAAAGTGGATCACTGTTAAAAGTGTTTTACTTTAAAATGCATAGTTTCTTTTCAAACAACGGGCCTCCTATAACAGATAATGAACAGTGAATCAGATCTTCCAAATTTTAGAAAAACCACGCTCCACACTTTGCTGAAAGACATTGGGTTTCAGTTTACAAACAGGAAGAAAATTAATGTGATAACTGATCGGAAAGTTATGTTGGGGTGGAGATGTTACCTGAGATCTGAGGTGTCGCACCTCAATCTGATGACTCAGGTTAACGTAAGTTTTTACTCACAAAATTATATTTCATAACTTTTCTTAAACCATTTCTTTAATTAGTGAATTTTATTTAATAAATATAAGTCAAGTGCAATTCTAACCTCACACTGCTACAGTGAAAGATATGACGGTTGCAATAACAGACAAACAACTGTGTGCAGAGAATGTCAACACCTGCTTGTTGGCACAATGATACAATCACAATGTTTATGTGTGTACCCATTTTAAGCTCGGAGGGACTATAGATTGAGTCAATATTATCAAAATAGATGAATTAAATAAAATGTACCAAATGTGTAAGCACATTTTGTTGGAATATCCTATGATATTAATTATACAAAGAAAAATATCAGCTGTTTGCGCAGAATAATTGTGAGAACTAATCTATGCATTGATCTTTGAGAGATTGAATAAACTACACTTGTTAAAGACCAAAGTAAGAAGTCTATAATCACTAATAGTTGGGCTACAGTGTGGATTACCTAGGCACAGAATGCAATTTTAAATCCTGAGAACAGGACCGGTGCCCACAGCTTCATGAAGTTGAGCTGTGAAAGGTAGCAAACTTTGGAATGGGTAAAGGAATGAAACAAGGAGACAGTCTAGTCCACTACTGTTTAAACGAGGGTTGGAACTTTAATAGTGGCAACTATTTATTTAGAACTGATACGAGAGATTCATGTTACCAAGCTTTACTGTCATTCAAAGTAATCACCAGTGTTGTGTATAACCTGTTGCTAGCGACGAGGAAACCGTAGGATACTCTCAGCAGCGCCGGTTCTGTTCATTGTTTAAATGGAGCGGTCTACTGCCTGACGAACCTCTGGAACAGTTCTGAACCAAATGCCACAATGTGGTTCCTTCATCTTCGGAATCAAGTCAAAGTCACAATTGCTTCCCAGCCCCATCGACTGAACTAAACAAATCAGCCACAGCTTGCGCTGTATGTGGCCAAGCAATGTCTATCATAACCATTTCTGCATTTCTGTCAAACTATGCAGAACCCATCATGATGCAATTTTTCTCATGTCCAGGTGTTCCTTCAGAACATGAAGCACAGTTGTATGCGCTCATCTGGTATCTCAGGGCAGCTCGTCGATCAGTATCCAGTAACATTGCAAAAGCATGCACTTCTTCACTGACACTAGGACGACCTGGCCACATTGTTCTGCCACATCTTGGCATCTTTTGTTGAAGGCATTTCTGTAAGGCAATGCAGATTCTCTGCAAGTCTCTTGAAGACCATGACACTGTTGTACTGTACGACCTCTGGCACATTGAATCTTTATCCAATTCTGTTGTTCCTGCTTCAAAAATATTGTGACATTACATTAGATCACTAGCTTATACAAGACTATTTCTCTCGCCATTGCGCATGCACATGGTGGGAAGGGGCAGCCTATTTGCTCAGAGGTAAGGTAGGTATGTAACTAACATGTGCTATCAGTGATAGTACTACGTTCCATTGCATAGCGAATCTGCAGCAGTGTTGCCACTATTAAAGTTCTCAATCTAAGGTATGCAATAAATACTTCATAAAAGTAATTTGTATGTACTGTGTTGCAAATTGCTTTATGCTTTCGAAATATGACTCATTAAGTGAATCCATAATGAACAATTTCTTACCTGGAGTTATCAAATGATACTTTGATTTCTTCGGCACAATCCTTCAAAGCATTTTTTATTGTTTTAACATACAAAGGACCAGGCTGATCCATTGGCATTCCTTGAAAGTATGCTGAACTAAATGGATCTCTGCCTGCCAAAAGCTTCACTGCTTCCCCTTCATCAATCTGACCTCCATTTGCTCCACGTACAAAGAAATTGGGATAAAATGCTCCGGCAAGAACAATCTGGAAGTTACAAAGTCTGTATTAAAATGGTTATATGGAAAATGTCATTCTAATTTAATTAAAACATTTTTATAAGGATTACATCATTTTACTTGTGTATAATAAAAATGTTAGGAACTCAACAAACATGGATACTTTGGTTCCTCAAAATAAATAACAAATAAGCTTAATGTTTATAAAAAGGATAAAGTTCCAAACTATAAAATTCTGATGTGTTGCACTCACATGACTTTCTCTACTCTTGTACTAACCATTCTTACAAACTATTATTCCTATATCTTCTTCGTGTTAGTTGAGATAAACATTTGCAGAAATTATCTTATTGCTTATTTTCTTGTAGGCACAAGGGGAATATGGGAATATAGTAGGCTTTGAGCGAGTCAAATCTTTTGGAGTTTTCAAATTCCGTTCTCTTTGCATGGTAAACATATAAAAAATGAATAGTGATGTTCCATTTCACAGAAGTATAAGTTCTCCAAAACTTACACAAATAACAAGGAATATCTACAAAAAAATTTATTTTGACATAAATTTGTTTTAGCAAGATCTACAATTTTTGTAACAGTTACCCAACGGCTGATGATGGGATCGAATGGTCCTGAAAACGTTTCCGCTTTAAAAAAACAGTTTAGTAGTGAAGGTAAGTGTAAATAAGTGACTCAAAATCCTTACCCATCTAACAGCACTTCAAAAACACCTAGTCTTCCAATGGATACCAGCTCACTGTGGACTGAGTGGTAATGAGAAAGCTGATTTTCTTGCAAAAAATGGTACCGGCAATGTGCAGAAATCTATAGTTAATCTACCATTTTATGCAGCTAAAAGATTAGTCAACTCTGAATTCAAAAAAATTATTGCAAAATATTACTATGAAAAATCAAAGAATAAAAGATGGGAACTACCAAACATTCAAACAGTAATTCCTGAGTATCCTCGAAAAACAGCAGTTGCAACCTTCAGGTTGATTACAGAACATGATTGTCTGGCAAAACATTTAAACAAAATTGGGATACATTCTTCACCACTCTGTCCTCTATGTGCTCTGCAAGAGGAAATGGACCGAGACCACCTTCAAATATGCCCGTCCACTTCTAATGCCCCATCCATCAGTGAAAAATATTGGAGAGCAAGAGGATTAATGACCTCATTGTCAGAAATCCAGCATTAGCTAACAACAACAGAAATATTAAATAAAAACAGATTGATAAATCAGCTCTGGCAGGTTTCATTGATCCACAGCTTTTGATTTTTTTTTGTTAACTGATGAATCTTGGTTTCATCTCACTGGACATGTGAACACTCACATCAGTCGCTACTGGGCTTCAGAAAAACCTGTGCTACTTGACGAAACGCTTTATTATGATCAGAAATGGAGTGAGGTGTGTGATAACAGCTGGAAGAGTAGAAGGGCCCATATTCTTTGATTAAACAAACGCAAAGCGATATCAGAGGTTAATTTGGAGGGCATTTTATCAATTGCTTGTCAGAAGAGAAATCGTATGGTTGATTCCAGCATGATTCTGTAACAGCACATTTGGCTGCTGCATCATTAAATGCAGTATGATAAGTGTTTGATGACAGAATAATTAGGTTGATTTGTGGCCCCTCATTTTTCTGACCTAACGAGTTGATTCTTATGTATGGGGTTCTTTAAAAGACAAAACGTAACATTTCAATCCTTGCACACTGCAGGAACTTAGAGCAAACTTTGTGCAAGAAATCACAAGAATTCCTACTGCTGAGCTTCGTAGAGTGAGCAAGAATATTCACACGATATAGGCTGTCTGCTTGAGAGCAGCAGGTCAACATTTCCAGCATCTATTATAAGGTAAGGATTTTAGTCCACCTCTGCCGGTGTAAATTTCCTGGTGACCACCAGCTTTCTTGTGTAGTAGATAGAGGCTGCAAGAGTGGGTTCAAATATAATTTAACTATTATTTATTTATGCCAACAAACTTACTGCTGGTGTTTTTAAACACACATGCCGTGTGTGGCCAATGTTTGAGAGGTAGAACTGGAACTTAAAATCAATGCCACAGCTGGTCTGTGGTTCAAATCCCAGCTGTGGCATTGAATTTTTAAGTTCCAGTTTTACCTCTCAAATAATTTAACTACCCTATATATAAGGTCTGTTCAAAAAGAATCACAAATTTTGAATTTTTGCAGGCTACATATATTTGATTTTCAATTGTTTTGTGGCATTATGTTGGTACTCATGTCCCTCACTTATGTTGACAAGCTAGGCCATTTTGAATGTTCAGTTAATTGTAGACAGCTATTTTACTTATACGTGTTTTGGCTCGTCTTTGATTTTTGCTCATTCAAAAACAATGGAACAAAGAACTGTATGAAATTTTGTGTGAAAAACAAAATTAAGTGCACGGATAGATTCCAAATGTTGACTATGGCACATGGTGAATCTACCTAGGCCAAAGCAACGTTTATTAGTTGTACAAAAGGTTCTCAGAGGCTCGAGAAGATGTGAATGACGAAGAGCATCCCGGACGCCCTAGCTCGTCAACAAAGACGGAAACATTGAAGAAGTGAAGAAAATAGTAAGTGCTAATCATCGAATCACCATTAGAGAAGTTGCTGAGGACCTAAACATATCGATTGGCTCGTGCCATTTGATTTTGACCAATGATTTGGGCATTAGACAGGTTGCCGCAAAATTTGTACCAAATTGCTCAATCTCGACCAAAAACACCATCGCATTAACATTGCTAAGGATCTGTTGAACTCTGCCCACAACGACATAAATTTGCTCCAGAGGGTCATAATTGGTGACGAATCATGGGTTTATGGTTATGATGTGGAAACTAAAGCTCGATCATCCCAATGACTATTGCCACATGAGCCAAGACCGAAAAAAGTGTCAAGTTCACTCGAATGTGGTTTTGCTTACAGTTTTCTTCGATTGCAGGGGCATGGTTCATCATGAATTCTTGTCACAGGGTAGAATGTCAATAAGGAATATTACCTGCAGAATATGTGCAATTTGCATGAAGCAATCCACCAGAAACGCCTGGATTTGTAGAAGACAAAAATTGGCTTTTGCACCACGATAACACCTGTGCCCACACATCGTTGCTTGTGCGTGACTTTTTGGCCAAAACCAACACACTTATAATGTCACAGCCACCATACTCCCCAGACCTTGTCCCCCCACCCCCCCCCCTTTTTTTTTTTTTTGGTTCCCTAAACTGAAGAGGCCCATGAAAGGATGACGCTATGCTACAATTGAGGAGATAAAGATGGCATCGAAGGAGGAGCTGAAAAAAATTACAAAAAACTATTTTTTTGAAGTGCTTTGAGGATTGGAAAAAACGTTGGCACAAGTGTATATCTGGTGGGGATTACTTTGAAGGGACAAAATAGATATTCATGAATAAATACTTTTTAAAAAAAACACAAAATTTGCGATACTCTTTGAATATACCTCATATATAAAACTAAGAAACCAAAAGAGATTGATAGAAACTTATTTCAAGTAAAATGTTGGTTAATGCTAGATTTCTGACAATGAAGTCATTAGCCCTCTTGTTCTTCAATACTTTTGACTGATGGTTGGAGTGCTAGAAGTGGCCGGGCATATTTGAAGGTGGTGGTCCAGGTAAAATGTAGCGTTCATTAAAACACACTGTGTCATAATTTTGTTTGCTTTTTAAACATTTTATGCTGTATGTCTCACATGTAAGGTGCCATTTGGTGGAAGATGCTTGAAAATTTCTGATTTGTCTTTTCTATTCTTTGCAATATGTTTGTTATCCTGAATTTATGTTTTGTTTTTCAGAATTTGTTCCTCTTTGCATCCAATAAGCTTTGGAACATTGCTTTTGTATGCTTAATGTATAAGGATGCAGTTTTAGAGGAAATAAAATAATATAAAAAGTAAGTGGGCTTGTCATTTGTTATAATATGTTTAGCACAGTTTCATGACAAATGAAAAATATATCATGAATTTTATGTCATCGAATTTTGACACTGCACTGCTCACTTATTTTTAAATGGAAAACATGTTACAAAAAAGGGTGAGTGATATATCAAGAATCGACTCAATCATTAATCTAAATTATGGGAAATCATTGTTTTCTCCTAGTCATGCAAAGAGCTTGGAATTTCGAAGTCATCACAATCTTTAAACAATGACTATCACTTTACCTACCATATACTACAGTGAAATGTGTAAATGTAAATTGATAGTTATCTGGATTAGCAAGAAGTAGACAGAAGAGCAAGTGTCAGTAGAAGAGCAACTAGAGAAAACCACATGAGAACAGCTCTCTGCCCCCCAGCTTCCTTTACATCTTCATTGATGTACACTAGAATACTTACCTTAAGCACAAGAGGTTTTTCATGATCAGTCCAATTAACTCTATCTGGGCCCACTGTGTTCTCAATGCCCAAATGCTTGAGACGGGCAAAAATATCAGTGACCAGTATGTGAATTTCATGCATTGTTTTGAGCTGGATAAAGTAGCGCCTTGCCCACGCTTGTTCACCATTACGATCAGATCTACTAAAAACTCCCTGTTGTTTATTTGAGCACCATACCTGCAGTAAACACAAAAGAAATCATATCAAGTCTAATGTAATTAATGGGAAATCAGATGCTTGATTTTAATAAGCCCATTTGGTTATCAACACATGAAATATTTAGTTTTGAACTTCGCTTATCTTTGGCAATTGTGAATGGAATTGCAAAAAAGCATTTCTACTGAGTATGAGAGTGATTCGTGAAACTGGTCTAGAATTGGAAATTACAATTACCAAAGATAACTGAAGTTCAGTATATTGCTCCACTGCCAATAGCTTCAGTATTTTCTTTATATTCACAATTGGGTTATATTTGAAGATTACCATAATAACAGTAGATTTTACTGGGGTATGAAAATCAAAAAGTTTATTTGGTAAGGTACTAACTGAAAAGATATCCTGACACAAAATTATAGGTATTTATTAATTTTACATCTACTAATTGTTCCTTCACAAGACTATCTTATCTTATATATTTAAAAGAGCAATTCTTGTATATAAATATATTCTGTGCAACTTGGAAACAGCTATAATGATTTTGATCAAATGTTGTATTCAGATAGGGTTTTGCTTTTTAAGTTTATCTATATGGGTGTGATTCCTGAAAAAACGGTGATTTTACATGTAACAGTCACAATTACTCTAAACCTTATTTTAGCCATAATTTCTCTGCTAATGGGCCAATTTTAAAAAAACAGGCCAGGATATTAAAGGTCTCATGAAGAGCTTTCAGAAAACCTAAAGAAAGTTGACTTCGCTATCTTAATCTATGCATAACAGTCACAATTAGTCAAATTTATTTTGGCCATAATTTCTCTGTTGATTTCAGAAGTCCTCTTCCAGGCCTATCAGAATACAGTAAGAAAGTTGACCTAGCTATATTAGTTTATGTGTTACAGTTCGTCCTGTCTATATATTTGAAATAGAAATACGATATATTACATTCATACTATTTTCTCTACTCACTTTTGTTTTACATAACAATTCATATGTTATTCTCTATCGTTTATCAACTTCATACATATCAACGCCTATACGTATTGTATGGCAATGCTTAGAATATTTAGATTGCAAAAGAGAGCGTTGCGGATAATATGTAATTTAAAAAGGATGGACACTTGCAGGAATGTCTTTAAAGATTTGAATATATTAACATTCCCTGCACTATATATCTACGAATGTATTAAATTTACAATAAAAAATTATAACAATCAATGTAAGAATATGAACATACACAAACACAATACAAGAACTAAGCAAAACTATTATATTAAGAGACTAAGAGGAACTTTAGGTAATAAAAGTGTAGAAATCAAGGCTAAAGAATTGTACAATCGTTTACCAAATAAATTAAAATGTATAACAGATGATAAGAAAAAACTCAGAGCAACTAAAAGGTATTTATTAGAAAAGGTTTTCTACTCTATAGAAGAGTACATAGATGTAAATAAACTCTAATATATAAGATTGTAAGATATAGCTATATGTATTTTTGTGAAAATTGTGACAATCCTTGTAATGATGTAAATACAATTGGAGCTAATAAATGAATGAATGAATGAATGAATGTTGAAGAGTGAGTGAACTCCAAAACCGGTTGTTGCCACGAAAATTGGCACATCTAAGCATTTTTTTCATGGAGAAAGCTTCTATGCAATCCACTTTACCACACAACGTTCATATGGTTTTCTCTAGTCCCTTTTCTTTTATGTAAATGTCAAGCGAAGCTTGGTCACCCAGGTACAGTGGGTTGAAGTTGGAAAGGTTTGTTGAGACACCAAATTAAGGTACCATGCCTTCACTGCAGTAACCTTGGTATGTCTCGGGGTAACTCTACCACAAGTGATTCACTCAACACAGCTCAGGCAATCATCTGTTAATGTTAATCGTCACTTACTGTTAGGCTTGCCAGATTTTGTTCATGAAAAAATGAAAGACTTCCCTTTATTAAGGGGGAAAAAATGAAACATTTGTTTACCGATATAACTAAATGCCAAAATATCATTTTTAAGGCGCATTTTTGTCACAAGCACTTTTATTGTTGGTATTTTCATATTTTGCTCTTTTTAACAATTTATATTTTATATTTATATTTTGCAATTTTGGGCAGAGCTGTGGCCAAGTGGTTAAAGCATTTGCCTACCACCTAAGCGACCTGGGTTCGATCCCAGGGATCTGCATGTGGTATTTGTGATGGACAAAGCAGCTTGGCAGGTTTTCTCCAGTTTTCCACACCACTCATCCCACCAATTGCTCCATTATCACCTTTCCAATCATCGATTTTGCCTGTTTCATACCATCCTCTTCCTTACTATCATACCTGGTACTGGGCTGTCCACCCTCTTCCAGGTATTCACTCTGTCCAGTCCATAGGTTCCTGTGCTTCTGACAGGCGTCTGACTCTAGGCACTGGCTCTTAACTCCTACATAAGGGGAGGGTAATCAGGTAAAGAATATTGCAATTTCAAAAAATGGTTTGCTTGCTCTTCTTAACAATTTAATATCGTATGCTGCAATTTCAAAAAATTGTTTGTATGAATATGGAAAGTTTACAACCACCTGTAATTCAGATTCAATCAATTCCTTAGTACATCTGTTTCTGACGTCTGTCCATTTCTGTTTCATCAAAGAGAATACTCTCTTAACAAATGCCATGAACCCAAGAATACTAAATAAATATGCTACAACTTTTCTCATTGTACCTACATACGTTCTTGGGAAAAACAGTGCAAAAGAAATGAACCCATGTTTTAACATCAGTACCTTCACTCTTGCAGCTTTCAGCTAAGTGTCAAATTTTTGTGCTTTTGTAATTTTCAGTTCTCCTGCCCTCTGCTGATTCTCCAGATATTTCCTGTACATGTTTCAAGTATGTTTTGGGTCATTGTCCTGCTAAAATATGAAGCCCTGACCTTACTTTCACTGAGTGTCCGGAAACTTTTAAGCATCATTGTGTGTGTATACATGTATTTATATGTTATTGTTAGCTAATGCTGGATTTCTGACAATGAAGTCATTAATCCTCTTGCTCTCCAGTATTTTTCACTGATGGATGGGAAGGGCGCTAGAAGTGGCCAGGCATATTTGAAAGTGGTCTTGGTCCATTTCCTCTTGCAGATCACCTAGAGGACAGAGTGGTGAAGAATATATCCCAATTCTGTTTAAATATTTTGCCAGACAATCATGTCCTGTAATCAACCTGAAGGATGCAACTGCCATTCTTCAAGGATACTCAGGAATTACTGTTTTAATGTTTGGTAGTTCCCATCCTTTATTCTTTGATTTTTCATAGTAATATTTTGCAATAATTTTTTTGAATTCAGAGTTGACTGATCTTTTAGCTGAATAAAATAGTAGATTAACTCTAGATTTCTGTACACTGCTGGTACCCTTTTTTTGCAAGGAAATCAGCCTTGTCATTACCGCTTGGTCCACAGTGAGCTGGTATCCATTGGAAAACTAGGTATTTTTGAAGTGCTGTTAGGTGGGTAAGGATTTTCCAACATTCTATAAGTGTTTGGTTTTTTGGTGACATCTTGGAAGTAATTGCTCTAATTGCTGCCCTGGAATCTGAGAGAATAACTGCGTGATGAAGATGTGAAATTCTATACAAAAGATTTTGTAGGGTCATTCGAATTGCTTAAACTTCTCCATCAAAGTTTGTAGTTCCATAAACTTAAAGATTTGTAATATGAAAAGAGGTGACACGTGGCTCTAGCCCCTGCTCCATCTGGGTTTGATATCAGTGATCCATCAGTGTAAATATGGAGCCATTTATGTTCCGGAAATCTAGTATGGATTGTCTCTAATGCCAATAATTTTAGAACATTAGTTGGAGTATCACTTTTCTTAACTTCCTCTGTCAGGTGTAAATAATATGTGGTGTCTAATGTTTGTCGGATTGACTTTATTTGTGAAGTTTTCCTGTGAATTAGGAAGGTGTGCATTCTTCTTTATGTCTGAAATTTTGGAAAGAAAGCTCTCTTGAATTATGATTAAGATAAATGTTTTTAGATATTAAGAAAACTTGCTAGGGAATATGGCAAGAAAAACAGCCTGAGCTGATGTCGTGTAGTCATATTTCTTGTATTGGTACTTAGTATAAATAAATAAATAAATAAATAAATAAAAAAAAAAAAAATAAAAAAAAAAGGCTGCTTTATTGTTATTTACCTTATATGCATTTAAATAGCTGGTGCTATCACTGCAGGAACAATCAGCCCACGCGAGCTTTGAGTTATAAGCTGTCAGCCTTTCCTGGAAGGGAGCGCTGAACACACTCTTCAATGACATTGCTGCTCCTAAAGGCAAAAATTAATGTCACATCAGAACCAGCAATAATGACCTTCAGTACAAGAAAAGGAAAAAAAAAGGGGGAGAAAAAAAAAAGAAAAAAAAAAGAATTATGTTGAGCAGGTAACAGGGAAAGAAAAAGCAAAAATTACCTCAAAAGTCAAATGAGAAAAAAACCAAGATTAGCCACGTTTAAGTTGAAAAAATAGCACAAGACCAAAAATTTCAATGCCAGGTTTAAACCAGTAACAAAACAATAACAAAAGGTTATTTAAAGCCAGGACATTAAGTGCTTACGATTTTAAGTCACCCTTGGGGTATGTATCTCAGATGTGAGATTCCCTAATGGTCTACCGGGAAAAATATGAATTGGTTGGGGAATTTAAGGTCATACTGACAAGTTGCCATTGTTAGAGCAGCCACACATGAAGTGGAAGGTCCATGGTTCAAATCCTGGCCATGGCACTGAATTTTTCAGTTCTGATTCTACCTCTCAAATATTGGCCATACATTACTTATGAATGTACGTCGCCCTTGGGGTACTTATCTGAGATGTGAAATTACCTTGTGGTCTACCGGGAAAAATGTGAATCGGTTGAGGAATTTAATGTTACAATGGCAAGTTGCCATGGTAGCTCAGTGGTTAGAGCAGCCTTGCATGAAGCAAAAAGTTCATGGTTCAAATCCTGGCTGTGGCATTGAATTTTTCAGTTATGATTCTACCTCTCAAACACTGTCCACATGCAGCTTGTGTGTTTAAAAACACCAGCAGCAAGTTGCTTGGCAAAAAAATTAATTGATTCTAGAGTGTTCAAGAAACTTCCAGCTTGACTTGTTTATAAGAAGTTCCTAGAGAAAATGTGTACTTTTCAGAGAATTCGCTAGCACTCTTCGACTTATATGCAGATGATACTACCTTCTTTAATACCAGCACAGACTTTTTAAATCTAAAAACAATTGCTGAGGATACCCTGAGGCAGGCAGATCTTTGGTTCAGGGCAAATGGCTTCTTACTTAATGAACAAAAAACACAACATCTATTATTTACACTAAAAGACCTGCCAAGCTTAAATAATACCAAAGAAGTCAAATTTCTCGGTGCAATAGTTGACAATAAACTCACTTGGGAGCCTCATATTAAACATACCTCTACTAGGCTCTCAAGGGTAATATTTCTCTTAAAAAACCTAAAAAGATTTGTACCTGACACTTACATCAGAACTGCTTATTTTGCTTTCTTTCATAGCATTATAACATATGGTATTATACTTTGGGGTAATAGTAAATATATCACTAATATCCTACTATTGCAAAAGAAGACCATTAGAATAATATCGGATGCAGATAAATTGGCACATTGTAAGCCACTATTTGTACAACTAAGAATAATGACAGTAGTGAACTTGTATATCTATACAGTCCTCATTTATATAAAAAAGAATATATCTGATTTTCACTATAGACAGGATATCCATAACTATAACACAAGAAATACAAACCAAATTGATACAGCTTATAATAGACTGTCAAAATCACAAAATAGCTTTGAAGCATTAGGTATAAAAATGTATAACGCACTATCAAATGAGGTAACTCAACTGACGTATAATAGATTTGAACGTAGACTTTATGACAGATTATTAAACAATCCGTACTACTCTCTACAAGAATATTTTGAAAATTCAACTCAGCTGTAAATACCACTGTTATTGTAACTTATCTTTGAAATGTACATTGCCATTCAACAAATGGATATATCCATATACGCTCCATACTTGGCTCTATAAGACAACTGATTGTACTAAAAGTAATATATAGTAGGTCATAGTGAATATCGGTAGCATTATTTTTATAACTGATATTTGTAAATATGTATGTATATATAATTTTGCTAGAATCTATTTGTTATATATAACATGTAAACTACACTGACGTTGTCTATTGCTGTAACAGGCCTAATGACAATAAAATCTATTAATCTATGCAGGGTGTCCCAAAATTAAAACACTTTTTATTAAGGAAAGTTGTTTGCCGTTGTGCTTCGCTTAAGCGCTAGATGAGTTAATGTCATAGATTACTGTCTACCACCCAGTTTAAGTATTTATGGCAAAATCAACAATGTAAGTTAGTATTGCACTTATCTTAGTAAAGCACACAATCTTAATCCAAGAAACAAACACAGAACACAGAAACAAAGCACAAACATCTCATTCTTTACAGTTAATCACAGCTTTACTATTCAAAATTAAGACTGACAAACTTTTAAACCAGAGAAATGGCTGGTGTCTGTGAGAGTACGGCAGAATAGGGCACGCCGATGCACTCTTTGTGTTAATCGCACTGGGCGTGTGTTCCAACATTTACTTTGAATAGTAAAGCTGTGATTAACTGTAAAGAATGAGATGTTTGTGCTTTGTTTGTTTCTTGGATTAAGATTGTGTGCCTTAGTAAGATCAATGCAATACTAATTTACATTGTTGATTTTGCCGCAAATACTTAAACTGGATGGGAGAGAGTAATCTGACATTAACTCATCTAGCACTTAAATGAAGCACTGCAACTAAAAGCTTTCCTTAACAAAAAGTGTTCAAAATAATGTTGTCAGCTCCCAAAGTTTGTCGGTCTAATTTTGGGACACCCTGTAGAAGTGAGTAAAGAAGCCAACATTGGAGCAGTTTTTCAGAATTGAATATTAAGGGTTGAAGCACTTTCCAAATGAGTGTTGAGAGTTTGTGTGAGTGCATCGTCAAAGCCAGTTGTTTATGAGACAGAGATAGTAGGAAGACAGTGAAGCATCTCTCAAGGTTACAAGAGGACAGAACAGCTCAGCTGCAAGGCTACTTAAATTGTTTATTGTGTTAGCGATAGAATAGAGGACCATGTTTTTGTGATTCGGCTTTAGAAAAGAAATAAAGTGACAAAAGAAGTAGCTGGACTTGTCATTTATCACACTATGTAAGATGCAAGGATGATTTGCTTCCTTACCCATTATAACGCATTCCTCCAATACGCTGTATATGTGTCCCAAAACTATAAGCTTTGAAACATATATATCTACTGGTAGCTTGGCCATGACACGGCCAAGGAAAGTTATTTCTCCGTCAAATGGATTCATTTCATCTTCCTCCAGGGGTAGTAAGGCTCCAGCCTAATCACAAGAGAAAAATTACAAAATTAGCTTCTTTATAGTCCAGGAGTAAAATCACAACCATTAATGTCATCACAACAGCAGTGTCTCTATACTAAATTCACTCTTAGGTTTATCCGCGTCAAAACAAACCCATGTGACCAGTGCAGCATGGTCAACACAGTAGCCATGCGTGCAGCGAGATAGTCCCATGTTAGTAATCTGAATTTTAGAATGAATTTATCCTTAAATGATATAATATTGTACACAAATACCTAAGAGGTTTAACGCTGATGTAAACTGATAAACAGAGTGACATGTCCCAACATGCAACACTTGTGAGTTGCCTGATATACGAGTATTTACAGAGTACTGTTTACAGCCAGCAGTTTCTATTTAGGAGCATGGCGGACAGTCGCAGTGAATTTGCTCTTGTGTCTTCTTCGACTTATGTGAAGCATAAAGCGGGCAAACCATTGACTAGTGCTGAAAAAACAATAGTGTTGAATGTATGAGAGGTAGAACTGCAACTTAAAAATTCAATGCCACAGCTGGGATTTGAACCACAGATCCTCCGCTTACTAGGTGGGTGCTCTAACCATTAAGCTATTGTGACAGCCTGCCAGAATGACATTGAATTCTCAAACCAGTTCGTATATTATAAGTTAGGTGAGAAATATCCAACTGTGCCCATCAAAGAAATAGAGTTCACTGGTGTTTCGAGTACCAGTATAAACAGAGCTTGTAAAGGAAAAGCTGAAACAGGGAAAGCTGAAACGGGAAAAGTGGTTACACCTGGGAAAATAAATCGTGTGAAATATGCCATGCAAGAATGTGACAATTTTGTTAAAAACACAATTCATGTAACAGTGCACAATTTTCTTAAGCCGCCAGTAATTGACAAAGTGCTACAACAGGTTAATGCTGATCCACACTGGCCTAATTTCAGAAGAACCACCTTTTATAAAATTGTGTGTGAAATAGGGTTCAAATTTGTCAAAAGAGGCCGAAAAAGTGCTATAATTGATAGGGAGGACATTATTTTGTGGAGAAGGGAGTAGGTTTAGCGAAGGACGTTGTAACCTGGGTTAATGACAGCTATAAAGCATCCAAAGTGTGAATGATTACGTGTTCTTCTCTGCTCAGTTCTTTTAGAATTAATTATTATAACAATAACATGTACATTATTTATTTTGTTGTAACTATCGATCTTATCACATTTAACCTCTAGTTACATGTTAGTCACTCTTTAAGTTGACGGAATAAGGGATCGGTCCTTTCTATTATGTACTGCATGCACTTACCACATGGTTGTGACAGTATTTCTGGCGCAAATGGCAGAAGGATACATTATAACTTGCACTGGCCACCTGGGTTTAGTTTCGCGTAGATCAACCTTAGAGTGAATACAGAGTATAACCCTGGCACTATATGGCGTGTGTGCAGCATTGTGTGTAGCAGCTGTTGCATACAACAAGAATGTCAGCATTTCACATGCAGGATATATTTGAATGCAGAAAACAGTTGAATCACATTTATGTGTACATCAAGGGGAAGGGGGAAGATTACTTAAAACTCAGAATCACATGCTGTGGCGGTCGCTTACCACTTGGCCTGCTCGGTTGGTTCCTTCTCATAGGACTTGCAGGCACGTTGCGGGTGCAGGGAAGTCCCTCAATAATGATGTGGTTTCCTCTTATAAATTGTTTTTATTCACTGATCTTTACAATGTTTGGTTTTATTTTGATTAAGCAAGGTATGAAAGCTCTAGATTTTTGTTGAAGTTATTCCGTAGTTATTTTCATCTTTAACTATTATATTTCAAATAATTATTGCGTATATTTTACTATCTATACGATGTTCATCAATTCCAATAACAGGTTATTATAGTTCAGACTCAATTTAACCAACATACAATTTCCTTTTAATAATTTTCGTTGCAGAAAATATTGACCAACGTGCTGATCTTTTATGTAGGCTTGATATATGTTGCTAGGTGTTGTTAACTGAAAAATTTTCTAACAGTCTGTGTCCATCAGTTGTTCGAACCACAGAAGCTGTAATATCAGGACATTGCCAGGCTGTATATCCATAGTATACCAAATATCATAAATTTATAACGGAGTTGTTTTACCTTACTCATAATTTAACACCAATTACTAACTAAATTATATAATAAAATTAAAACTAATAAAATTGTACTACAATTGGATCAAAACTATTATGCCAGCCTCATTTTATGTGTTGCAAAATGAAAACATGCATTTCAAATATTTTTATAAGCTACCTGTATTCTCAGAACTGGCTGAGCAGTGTTACAATACGATCTCAAACAATGAAACTCTACCCAAACAAGGCTCGCAGTGACACGATACGTACAGTAAAGCAATATTTGTTTTAAAAAAGGGAGTATGGTAATGTTTCCAAAACAGGTATCACACTGGGTATCTTTCTTTCATAGAAGTTTGAAAACAGTGTTGTTGTAATTAATTTAATTTAAAAGGTGAGTTAATTAATAACACTGAACAACACTTACAACATATTTTTCCGGGACGCGTTTTGAAGGTAACTTTCCTCCATTATCAACCGGACAATAACTGATAATGTTGATAATGATAATGTTGTCCGGTTGATAATGGAGGAAAGTTACCTTCGAAACGCGTCCCGGAAAAACATGTTGTAAGTGTTGTTCAGTGTTATTAATTAACTCACCTTTTAAATTAAATCACACTGGGTGCTTTCCACCTGCCCTGTCAACTGCACACCTTAGTATTTAAACATGTACTGGCACCTTAAAAATGGTGGAACTTGACATTTTATTTATACACCTGATTCCTGAAGTTCCTAGATACATTTGTAAGTGAAAATCTGAAATTCGTAAATTTTGTCATTTTTGGTTGAAATATCAGTTGCCATGTCCCAAAAGCAATTGAGAACTGAAAGACAAAACTGCTGTTTATCAGTAAACACCAGACACAGAAAATTTTTATCTGTACTTCTAGTTTGTAGCTTCAATATTGTCACGCCGAAAGCTGCAGGTTCTACCAGCAAACGTTAACCTCATAAATGTTAAGTTTCATGTTTAAATTTAATATGTATAAGTATAAGAACTATATATATATTTAATGTTAAAAGTGAAGGGAGAATAGATAAAGATCGCTTCCCTAACAATACAGGAACTATTTAACGTAGAAAAATATAAAATGAACGCATACGCTCATGTATACAAAAAAGAGTGTCATGTAAAGAAGCACCAATTTTTGTTATTAGCGTCTGTATGTTGGAGAGGTAAAGACGTGTTTCTGTAACGCGCGTGGATATGGGTCTAAAAGACTTTATAAAAGTGGAAAGACTATCAAGAAAATACAAATAGGTGCAACAAAACTCAATTCAATTATAACAAGTGTAATAAGAGACAAAAAAAGTGTTAATAAAGTGCTATATAGTGAAGTTACATCGTGTGTTCATTCATTCCACCAAGTACCTCACCTGGAGATAAAGAGTAGAGTCTCATAGCTCAACGAAAAGTAATAATTATTTTAAAATACAGCACCAGCGTTTAGAAAATGTCAAATTAGTTCTTTTACCCTTAGTAGTTTAGAAAATGTCAATAAACTGCTTATAATAGCCCCTGATCCTTACTTAAACAGAAGCACCAGGCAGACCGAAAATACCCAAGAGGGGTTACACTCACAAGCAGAAAATTACCCAGCTAAGAGGTTAAGCATAACATTTGAAAACAACTTGAGGAAGGCAGTTACTATTCTTTGTGTAGTATTTGTTTGTCATGTCACTGAATAACATGTTTTAAAATTTGCCAGATGAGCACAATTTCATTCAGAAGATTTTTGGAATTACCAAACAATGTAAGTTTAAAATACTTATATGCCAATTAAGGAAAATTGAAACTAGTCAGCTGTGGAAGATCTTGTAATATTACTAAGATAAGTGAAGCTTTTAGTTTCTAATTTGTTCTTATTTTAGCTTATATGCTAATCTTACCTCCTTCAGAACAAGAATTGTGTTTTCTAAGTTCGTCAGGTCTGGTGGATCAAGGGCCAATGCCAAGAGCCCTTTTGGTGTTCCCATTCCGAACAGTTTAGCCTGGAGAACAAGCCTGTCTAAAGGACAGCGCAGCATTTCTGGGATTCCTTCCTGATCCAGAATATTCTGTAATCAACAAAATGAATGTGACAGAAATTGTGCGCCCAAGTAGAATAGAATAAATTTACACTCAAAAAACAATACAATAAAACCAACTTACAACAAAATAAATACAACTGTATTTAGTCTCAAAAATTCTGTAAAATGACCTGAAAATAAATATGTGAGGCTCTTAGGACAGTTCTTCGATGGTAAATTATTATGGAACCCACAAATAATAAATGTAACAGATAAACTGTCCAGAGTACTCTTTTTAATTCAGAAATTAGCAGTGGGTCAAAATTTACTAAGAACAGCATACTTTTCATTTTTCCATCCGCACATCTTATACGGTATCAGGCTATGGGGAATTAGTTCAGGTGCAATAAAATTGTTCATGTATCAAAAGAAAGCCATAGGAATTTTAGCAGGGACAAAACAAAGAGATAGTTGCAAGGAACTGTTTCGAAGTTTACATATTATGACTGCACCAAGTCTTTATATTTATATTAACTTAGTAGAAGTAAAAAAACCTAGTACACTACTCACAATGCTCAGATATACATGATCACAGAACCATAAACCATTGTCAATTAGATCTACCTTCATTCCGATTAAATAAACATACTGAAAGTCATTTATATAAGCAGTTTAAATTCTTTAACAAGTTGCCTATTTCTGCCAAAGAGGTTTCTACTATCAAATTTAAATTAGTCCTAAAAATTCCCAACGTTTTTTTATGATGTGAAAGAGTTCTTAGAACTTAAATCCTGTGATACAAGATTCTAGTGTTACTCTGTCATACTGTCAGTACTGGTTAGAGACTTCCACGTGTCTGTGGTGGGCCTGTCTAGCTGCGAGTCTAATAGCACCCCTTCGGTTTCCTCATTCATCCCTGCCACCTGTGTAGGTCGACAGAGCAAGGTGTCCCCCTCCATACTGTAACCTTTACCCTCACTCTGTCATACAGGATTCTGGTCTCCAGTAATTTTAGGCCTCTTTAGTATTTGTATAACCATGTTGTTATCTTTTTTTGCAAATGTATAAGTTGTAAATATTTCTATGTAAATTACTTTTAGAAATTAAGTTTGACAAAGTCTATTGTAATAATGTATTACCTAATGACTAATAAATATCTAATATCTAACAAAAAATATATCTACAATACCCTTACTTTCAATTGTACAATATTTTTCCTGATTGTGTGAGTTGCTAATTTTATTCTTAGGCCCACCATACCTTTTTAGCTCGTGTGCCCAAGTAAAAAATAGGAAAATTCATTTTAACATTTTCCATGTCAATTCATATCCACTGAATATATGTAAATTTCCTACTATGTGAATATTGTGACTATATTTGTAAATGTTATTACTGAATCTGAAGCTATTCAGTGAAAGAAAACCTGGCCAACATCAATTGTAAGAGAAGGTTACGATAAACGATGAGAGAGGAACAATAGTCGATGACTATGTAACTAGGAAGAATAATCGTCCTACATTAGTAATTCATACGTTGTATGATAAAATCAAGGATTTGATTACCAAAGGATCCCAATAATATTGCACAAGAGAATTTAAAATACGTGATTATATCCATGGAGCTGACCATTATTTAGTGAGGAAAGCTGAGAAAGCATAAAGATTGAGGAATGCCATTTTGTGTTTGGCATACAAAATAATCATAAAAGAAAGAGATATATCAATATTAAACTGAATAGCTTTGGAAATTCGTTGCAATCATATTTGTAAAGAATGAGATCATTTATTATATGATTTCTTTGTTATAATAAAGTTGATTTTGATGGAAACTGAATTCTAATTGAAAAGACATAAGCTCTTACCATCTTTCTCCGCTACCCATCATACCACCCAATGATAGGAGCCCATTGCTACCCGCCACTTATAACAAACTACCACACAAATTAAGGGGAACTAAATGGTGTAATTCTCATTTTGAAAATTGGTTCACATCCTTGAAAGATGCTGAGCTATAATACCAAGTTTGTATTTTAGCTATCCTTATGTCTGCCTCTTGTCACATACATGCAGACATGAATCCACCCAACTAACTTTAAACTGGACTTCATCACCAAATATATATGTTATATATCCTCAGTTTTATATAATGCCCCTACAGGAAGTGAATGAAGGTAGGTTGCTTTGGACACACATCCAGGAAGACGTACGTTTTCCTTAATAAATTATTAATGTTGCAAGTTTCTTTATTTGGTCATCTTCTGTTTATGTTTTATGTATTTTATGACCAATGAATATATAAACCAATTCAACTCAACAAAAATGGTGCAACTATATTCTGGGTATTTAAATCTGTGGGTCATAATCTATTTGCCGTTAGAATAAAGTAAAGCATTCCTCTGCGCTTCCCAATGACCTCCTCTAGTGCGTTATTGGTTAACATAACATCTGCACATGCACATGTAAACAACAATATTGATACTGTCACCATAGAATTTCACCTCATTCAGATAACCTGAACTCAACAGTTCCCTTTGTTGTTACCTTAACCATTGCATTACTGAACCTCTGAGAGACATTGTTTTTGCAGTAATCACATTGTAAGAAAAGATTCTTAGATCTCAGCCAAGGTAACAGTTCAGATTTTTTCCATGCACTGTTTGGAAAGAGCTCCACTCTTACTGAATGGTAAGAGCCATTGTCCTTTATTATCACGCTTTACCAGATTGTTTATAGCCATGGTAGGATATTTTTCCGCAAACTTATTAAATACATTTAATATAATAACCTTTGCACCATTCCTTAAAGGTTTTCTTTGTAAATGTTTAAGAAAAACACTTGTACCAGATTTTGTTTCCATTTTGTATGCCGCACCACGGCAACAACTCTACGGTGGAGTATACAGTATTCAAATCAAGAGAACTCAATGCTCTGCGAATGGCAATAAGGTATAAAGTGTGTCATTGCAATAAGTTACGCTATGTTATATTCTATAACTTGAGTGGTTTATTGAATGCAGGTCAAGCAAGAAGCTAAATAGGCCGTGGAACTATATTGTGGAAGAATAAGGGAGTATTAAAATGCACCAGCCAATGAGCTTCATCTCCGCCATATGCTTCTGTTTACATCATCTACTTTATGTTTACAGTAAATATACTATAATTGCTATTTAGTTTAAACAGCACACCTATTAATATAATACTACTTCAGTTACCAAAATAATTACTTACGTCGAAGAAGAATTGTGGAACGAGCCTATAAACTCTCCCATCTGCTACTCGTCCAGCTCGCCCAGCACGCTGAATACAGTTTGTTTTGGATGCCCAACATAGCTGCAGGCTGGTATAATTCGTTGTTTGGTCACAAATCAAACATTTTGTCAAACAAAAGTCAATCACTGAAAAAATAAAAGTTTACTAAAGTACATTGTGTTCCATACTGAATCTTGACAAGAACAAATATTTGGAATATGAAATAAAAGTGAACAGACCTAAAACTACAAATTATCCCACACTTTCTTAAGAATGAAAATAATTAAACATCTTTCATGTGTATGACATAATCAAGAAATCTTAGCTATTTATACCACAGCACAGTGGGCCAGAAGGCAGTCAAAATGTGACAAAACTGAAATGTTAAAAATTAGGAATTTGAAGCTTGGAGGTGAAAGTAGTGTTAAAGCATCGAAAATCGTCAATAAATTGTTTCCTAACCCCTTTTTGGCACATCTGAAGAGTGGCTTTGTATAGGTTAGATAAAAAGTCCATTACTCAGCTGAAGTTAATGCAGAGCCACAGTGTGTCATTTCCTTGTTTATAGCGCTGTGGTAATGTTTAAACAGTGATGACAATGCAAGACTTAATACTGCAGATGGTTTCAACTGATTAATAAATTCAAGCTAGAGATTTCTTCCGGGCTTAAAAGCCGTGGTCTGCTAGAGTTAGAGGTCCAGACATACAGAACACTGGCTTTTTAAATTTTCTAGAGCAAATTCATCAAGTTGGCAATGGAGGAAACCTGCATCCAAAAAAGATGTTTTGGGGAAATTGAAAACGTGAGATTTGTTTTGTGATATTAATCACCTCGCTTTGTGCACTCTTAGGGCAGAAGAATGCGCCATATGAGTCAACTGTTTGTATCACCATTCTGAGGGATAGTGTTTGAATGATTCTAAACAAATTCACTGGTCGTCATTCACAGCAGTTGGGCATTTCAAGATCATTGCAGAGGATTCTCATAACATGTGCACATGCATTCATAAGAAGTTATGACCTGTCATGGCATGTAATACGTCCTCTGATTGGTAATCAGAGGATATGGCCGGTGAATTTATTTTGATAACTCTCCCGGTCAGGTTGGTGAGACCCGTAAACCAACGACAGGTGAGGTCCTCCAGACATTCTGGGAGTTGTGAGAGAGCGATGTGACCGCCAAAACATAAAAATATGGTGCTCTCTAAAAAGCGGTTACATTTATTGCTAAGTCTCTTCAATATTTATTGAAAAATATTGGAGAGCAGGAGGATTAATGACTTCATTGTCAGAAATCCAGCATTAGCTAACAACAAACAAACATTCATAAGAAGTGCTATTTTGAGGGAAGTGAGCATTCTTGAAAAACATATATGGAATAACAGATTTGTTTACAAGTCATCTTCCAGATATTCACTTACAGAGTAATATGCCTTATTAACAAATAGATTTTTTGCAGCTTTTTCAAAGTTATTTGATTTTCCATGCATGATTATTAGTGGTAATTTATTCTATATTTTTATTCCCATGTAATGTGGACATTTTTCCAGTAATGTGAGTATTTTATATTTTCCTTTCCTCTTGTATGCATGTTGATATTGACTATTTAGATATGTATTATAGCTGTTTTTGACATAAATTCCTATTATAGAGATAAACGGAAGGTTGAATGAGATTTTTTTTATTTTTTAAAAAGTGGTCTACAAGAATCTCTGAAGTTAGAATGGGTCATTATTTTTATTATTTTCTTTTGTATTTGAAAAATTGTATCATATCCTATTGCATTTCCCCAGATAGTTATTCCATAGAATAGAGTGGAAATAGCTAAAAGTATTATCTTTCTTTGTAGATCAGTTATTTGTGCCAACAGAACATGTTGCATGAATTATTTAACTTTTTTCTATAAATTTAGTTGGTTGGACCATTTCAAGCATTATCTACAAGTAGCCCTAAAAGTTTTAAGTCTTATTTACTTGATAATGTTAGTGGGTTTATTTGCGTAGTATTTACAATTGTGAATTTGAATTGCAAGACTTCAGTTTTAGTTTTACTTAGTTTTAATCCATGACATGCAAACCATAACTCCAAATGTTTTATGGCTATACAACTTGATCTATTATGGATAGGTAAAGAATATATATATTTTTTTCTTTTAGTAAATGTTTTTAACCTTGGTGCTGTTTTTGCGATTATTATTACGGAATGCGCTGTGCTATGAGACTCGTTTTCTATCTAGGTCGTGGTAACGGATGGAATGAAATATCACACAATGTTTCTTTACTACAATGTATTAATTTATTAACACTTCATCGATACTTTACATTAAACAATTTCTCTCAGCACCATGCTAAATGCTTAAAAACCTTTACACTTTTCCACTTAGTAGAACTTATGCTTGATGAAAGTTTGGTGAAAGTTCCATGTTCACACTACCTAAATATGATCGTCTTTTCATCTCGAAGATACACACGCGAGTGAACAGTTTTTGGCGTCGTTTGACGCGACACCGCGTTTTTCATATTCATCCGCGCATGCGTCCATCAAATAGTTCTTTCTCATTAAGGAAGCGATCCCTAATCCTCCTCCCCTATTTTTATTATGGAACACATATAATTCTAATATTTATACATATATATTAAAATCAAATATGGAAAGATTTATGATGTCTTTGGGCAAACTTAATTGTTTGTAACAATGAACCTTATCAACATGTTTTCATCATTTAACTATCTCATACCAACATCAAAAAACGAATTACACTTTTAACAAACATTCACATGAACGATTTTCTTTTGGGGTCTTCTAATATTCTGTCTCAACCTTTTGATAACAATATCCTTAATTTTTAATGTATAAATAATAAATGCAAGCTTTTCAGCACCTAAAATCCAGTTCCCTAATTATTGGTTAGGGTACACATTGCATAACTGATGGAGGTTGATAGATCCTCTTAATAACCGCATTGTTTCATTTTGTATTTTTGTCTGAAATTGAAATCAGATTTTAATTTACTTTTTATGTTCATTTCAAATGTTTTTACTAGGTAATAGCTTTAACATTGTGTGCATTATTTTATTCCATTCGATGTTAATTCAATGAGCTAGAATTCTACTTACCATATACTATATCAGGTACAGTAATAGAGCTTTCAGCAATGTTTGTAGCCAGTATAATTTTCCTGTAGCCTGTTGGTGGTGGCCTGAAAACTTCCTGCTGTTCACCTACAGTAATTGAAGAATGGAGAGGTTTTGCCCACCATTTGTAGTCACTAATAATGAAACAATAAGAGAAGTTTAAAATTCCTATTCTCAACACATTACTTTTGTTCTGAAGATGGGCTAATAAACTACTGTTGAGATAAACGTGAAATCTTGTTTATATATTTCATGTACTACACGGCCATGATATGAATGCACTTGGAGGGCACCACAGGTTTATTTACTATCTTAAGTCTAGGGATCTGCGCAGAGCGAGGGAACGTAAGGAAAAAGGCGATACTGGGAATGTACAGTCGTACAATTAAAACAGTAATCACCTGCTGATGTCTTCAATTAGCAACCTATCCTTTTCTTCCCGGCACAACAAATATTATGCGAAAGAGCATTATCAAAAGCAAAATTTTTTGCTGGTAATTATTTGGCAAATTTGCATTAATAATTTAAGTTAGCGGTGTTTTCTGTTGAATATATATAATAAAAATTTGCATTAATTTTGCACAAATTTTCGGGTAAAACTAATTCACATAGACATTACTTAAATTAAAATTAACAGGTAACTAATGCTACTGGAACATTGTTCAAAATTTCTCCAAATTGAAACATTTATTTTATTATCATGACATGAATCACTACATATATCATACATCAGACATCAGGGCCATTGTCCATCAATCAGCATCACCAAATTGCAACATACAAGTTAAATAAGGAAATAATAAAGCTTTGAGAATGAGTTGGAGTCAACTCGAAACTTGTCAGCACCAAAGAACTTGCAATATTACTAAGACAACTGAAGCTTTTAGTTTCTAATTTGTTTTTATTTTAGATATAACAAGTTGTGACAGTTTCATTTTTCATAGTTGTCCTTCTGTCTGTTACAACCAAGTTACATGGAGAAAAAAATCCCTTGTCAGCATTTGTTACCGATAACCAGACATTGAAGGGATTTTCCATAGAAAAGGTGGTAACATTCACCTTTTACCTTGATTGCTAAGAGTGCTGTATCAAATTTGTTGCTATGGCCCAACTGTTCAACAATGGCACAAAGTTCTATGTGCTTTACGTTTATTGTGGCAGCTTTGGTAACATGTAATGTGACCTTATGAGATAACCTTTTACTGTTGCATTGTCGGGAAGCTTTCTTTGTCTCTGCCAATAATATTTATTTAGTACTATCGTTAGAAGTTGATCTCAAAAGAAGCTGGGTTATTGAATTCCTAAGAATTAAATGTGAATTCTTTCATTGTTATTAAAATCAAAACAAAAACACCGGCAACAATGAGTCAATGAATTAGAAAACTTAACATTTCTAAGCAACATTTTAAAAAAGTAATACATATTACCGCATAAAACAAAGCAATTATGATCATACTTTCCATAATATCACTAATGAATTATGTTTGTTAGAGACTCTAGAAACCATATGATATAATATTGTGGCAACACTGGTACTGCTTACAGTTCAACTGTCTTGTACATAGTAATTTTGAACTGCTGGTGTTACTCTGTTTACATCATTAGCACACCTCATTGCAAGCATCTCGGTATTGGTGAGGTACGTTTACATGACAAACCTCCGAAACCCCACCTACTTGTGACGTATATGTTTAGTAACTCTTCTCACCGAGTCATGAGCGTTGGCAGACATTTTTCCAGGGGAGGGGGCACTTGTTTGAAATTTGCAATCAGATAATATTAATTCAATATTTTACTGTCAAAATTTGTAACATTTGTTGCATATAACCATATTAATTTGTGCTAAATAAAAATTTATCTTTACATTAAAATTAAAATAGTAGTTTAATAGTCAGTAACTGATTGCACATTAAGTTGACAAACTTCCAGGGAGGGGAGGCCCTTGCCCCCCTTTCGCGACGCCCATGCACCGAGTGCACCCATATCGTGGCTGACTAATATTGAGGGTTAAAGAGGGATGTGCTATCCGCTTCTTGACAACACTTCACATGGAGAAGCTGATGGGCTGTCGTGTGTCTTCTTTAAAAAATCAGATTATAGAAAGAGAAAGGTAGGCTGGCCAGTGTAATAAACAGGAAAAGTAACAACTAGCTTGCATTAGAACGGGATCAATGAGAGTTACGAGGCAGTGCAAAAGAAATATGTCAATTAAGCAGCAGAAGGGAAAGCATAAAGCACTACATGAAAAATCTGATGTGTTACACTCACATGACTTTGTCTACTCTTGTACCAAACATTCTTACAAACTCTTATTCCTATATTTTCTTCGTGTTAGTTGAGATAAATGTTTGCAGATATTATCTTATTGCTTATTTCCTTGTATGTATAAGGGGAATATGGGAATACAGTAGGCTTTCAAAGATAGTCAAATCTTTTAAAGCTTTGAGATTCTGTTCTCTTTGCACGGTTAACATATAAAAAAATCCTCTCAGGGGTCTCCATCTAGGGGATATGTGAATGGCGACCACAAGGTACCCAAGCTGAGCAGAATATTACTTCCACTTACTGGTGTTTTGCTCCTCACTGTAACTTTTCTATCTGACCTTACCTTGGTCATCTCTTGTTCTCTTCCGACCCCGATGCCATTAAGGTTCCTGAGGGCTAAGGAGTCTTTATTTTTCCAACCTCTCCATTTCTCTATAAAATCTTAACCCCTAACATGCTGACCTGTCATGGCATGTAATACGTCCTCTGATTGGTGATCAGAGGATATGGTCGGTGAATTTATTTTGATAACTCTCCCGGTCAGGTCGGTGAGACCCGTAAACCAACGACAGGCGTGGTCCTCCAGACATTCTGGGGGTTGTGAGAGAGCGATGTGACCGCCAAAACATAAAAATATGGTGCTTCTAAAAAGCGGTTACTATCACTGCTATTGCTCTCTTCAATATCATCAGTGAAAAATATTGGAGAGCAAGAGGATTAATGACTTCATTGTCAGAAATCCAGCATTAGCTAACATATAAAAAAAATATGAATGATGTTGCATTAGACGAAAGCTTTTTCTGAAACTGACACAAATAACAAGGAATATCTCCAAAATGGCTCACTCAACAAAAGATTTTTTTGGGATATAAATTGTGTGTTTTAGTGAGATCTACATTTTTTGTATAGTTGGTATTTAAGTTTAATGTCTTTCAAGGATACAACATGAAGACTGAAGAAAATTCCTCTACCCTAAACTACCCTATACAAGATTTATTTTCTTGAAAATGGCTCAACCTATGCCAGGTTACATATCTTCTTTCTTGGAAGTTTGAAAACAGTGCTGTAATATTAAATTTAAAACAAAAAAAAGTCAATTAATAACACTACAACACTTACTTATAATTTACCGGAACATGTTTCGAAGGCTGACTTTCCTCCATCATCAACCGGACGTTGACTGGTTCTCCCTGGTGTGGATGGCGATGTTTTCTCTGAGGTCTCCTTTGGTGATGGTTCAAGGAACTTGCTGAAGATATCCTTCTCAGGGATGTCAAAATTCAATACTCTCTATTTTTCAAAATGAAGATTTGTTCCCATGTGGACAGCTCTTGTTTTCCTGTTATGTGTTTGATGAGTTTTGGTTCTGGCTTTGTGTCCTGGTTTTCTGTCCAAAAGTGATTGGCAACTGCTGACTTTTACAACGGTTTGTTTTTTACTATCTCAAGTGTTCCTTGGATCTTATTTCTTAATTCCTTTTGGTTTTTCCTATATAGACTTCATTAGAGTCACTGATGATGTAGATCACATATTTGCAATAGCCGACCGCCCCCCCCCCCCCCCCCCCCGGAATATAAACAAACACATCGGTGATGCTCCAATACTACTGAACATCCAGGAAATACCATTTTGGATTTACAAATAATCAAAAACAAGAATGAAATAAACTTCGGCATTCACAGAAAACCAATCCAGACAGGCAATTACATAAAAGCTCATAGTTACAATCCAGAAGTCACAAACAGGCAATCCTCAATAGCTTAACACATTGATTAGTGAACATCCCCCTTCCAACAGAACACAAAGCAGAATATTGTAAAATAATTGAAGTAGCACAAAAAAATTGCTTCCCCAAATCATTAGTAGACAAAAAAGTGAGACGAGCAGAAACAAAACAGTTACTGAAAGAAACTACAACACTCATAGCAGTAGAAACAAAAATGACATTAAAAAATTCACAATCCATCCTTGGGCTTTTGAAAAATTCAAGTCTTCAAAGAACAGAACATTCAGCTAGCACCAGTGAACCGCTACTCCATAAAAAGTCTATTGAACTCAAACATCAAAAATACCATCCCACCCAATAAAAAATCTGGCATATGCCAAATTGAAAGCAGTGACTGTAATGAACTGTATATGGGAAAAACCGAAAGGAATTTAGAAAGAAGATCCAAGGAACACTTCAGATACATAAAAAACAAACAGTTGGAAAAATCAGCAGTTGCCATTCACTTTTGGACAGAAAAGCACATCATAAAGCCAGAATCGAAGCTCCTCATACACATAACGGGAAAACAAGAGCTGTCCATGTGGGAACAAATCTTCATTTTCAAAAATAGAAACAGAGTATTCAATTTCGACATCCCCTAGAAGGATATCTTCAGCAAGTTCTTTGAACCACCACCAGAGGGGACCTCAAGAGGGCACATCACCATCCACACCAGGGAGAACCAGTTGATGTTTAGTTAATAATGGAGGAAAGACAGTCTCCGAAACATGTTCCAGTAAATCATAATTAAGTGTTGTGTAGTGTAATTAATCGACTTACCTTTTTGGTTTAAATTAAACTAAAGGGTTATGTGTTGAACCAAACACGTTTCCTTAAGAGCTTAAACAGCAAACATACCAGCTACAAAATAATATTAAACTTTGTTTTACAAATTTCTAACTTTAAAAACTCCAAAATTTTAGCTTTATGAGATAAAAAGTAGATCCAGTACGGTTCTAAATAAAGTGACAATGGTTAAAACATTTTTATTAGGCTGCTTGTTTACATAACAGCACATTAAAAGATATGAAATATACTTACTTTGTAGCCATCAAATGATTAAACATCTCCTCTATTTCATAAATTCCTGGCAAAAATATTAGAACTGCACCCTTTTTTAGCATTTCTTCTTCCTTTTCTATCTTGTCAAACTCCTTAATTAGTTTCACAGTCAGTTTGTACATTTGATCAGATATACCAGGTTCATTTTCTTGTGGCTCTGGAAGCTGTAACAGAATTATTTCTTTAAGAAGACCTTAATTAGCCCTTCTTGTATGCTTAATGTAATCAAGTAGGCAATAGTATAGCTCCAGAGCTTCTGTATTGGTTCAAAAAATGTTCTTTTTTAAGGGGAGGTGTCAATTACATGCAGGACATTACATAATCATAACTAGCCTACTTTAGGTCACAATTTTCTGAAAATTGTATGTTTTACTCCGTCATATGATACATAATGTGGTAAATTTCAATAAAATCAAATTGAAGAAATATCTTTTGCAAAATTAGATATTTTTTCAAAATTAAGAAAAACTTTATGTACCATTTTAGTGGTTTTTATTTTAGCAGCTATGTTGTCAAGCTAGGAGTCTTATCTACAGGGCGTTATGGGTGCACACGGACAAATAAGGGCAAAGTACTGTTTGTAATAAATATTCAGGTATTTTCCGTTAATTCAATTTTATTGCTATTAACTCGCAATAGATTCACAAATTAACTTCACACTTTTACAATCAGGGGCACTTTTGAGTCCCTAAACTATAGCATACGAGAACTTCCTGATTTCATAAGAGAAGTATCCTTTCTCTTTCTTTGGTATTTGAAAATATTAAAGATACGCTCACACGTATCAAATACTTCCGTGCTGCATTCAGTCCGACGCAGTGGTACATCCAACATCACTAGATTACTGATAAATTTCCTCTTCGGCAGTGCCAATATGCGACCGTCGCTTATGATGCATTTCTCACTATAGGAATTTTCACATCATGAAGGCACAATGGGCTCTTATGGACCATGCTTTTCTTACGGATGAACCAAATGCAGCATTGCCAAATGTGTGTGCTCCCAAATGTGACTAAGATAAAGTAAATGAACATGCATTTCAGTGTGAAATGTGTCGAAGAATACTATGGTAAACACGATATACCTTTTATATAATTGCACATTTTTTAAAATGTGGTTGTGAGAGAGCGATGTGACCGCCAAAACATAAAAATATGGTGCTCTCTAAAAAGCGGTTACTATACTGCTATTGCTCTCCTCAATATCATCAGTGAAAAATATTGGAGAGCAAGAGGATTAATGACTTCGTCAGAAATCCAGCATTAGGTAACAACAACAACAACATTTTTTAAAATAATAAAACTTAAAATGTTGTTGAACTCAGATATTTTTTAACATCTTTCTCACTCCGAACATCTAAACATAGTTTTAAATGGAAATAATTGCAATGAAAACAATCTGGATTATTTGCTTGCTTTCATAGGCCACATTGGTATTTAGATTATATCAATATGTCTAAATATATTTTTTTAAAAAAAATGTATAAAACAAAGTGTTTGGATTCTTCGTTTATACCGTGGAAAAGGTCGTTGCTGGCTAATTCTCGTTCTATAGGTTCATGTAAAAACTTCCAGCGACAAAGGTGTCAAGGAAACAACAAAATTACTTTTATATACATATACATCTCCAGTACCAAGGCATCCATGAATCACAATTTAAAGGCAAATATTTGCAGCACATAATGCATACTGCCAACCTGGTCCTTGTGTCTTGGAGATGATGAAAACCAGATGTGGTGTGACAGTTGAAGGGCCGACAAGGGATTGTGCTTCAGTGGAGGTTTTCAATAGGATTTGGGAATCTGAGATATGAGTGAGTTTTACAAGTTCTCTGGTAATCGTGTGCATTGCAGCTAAGAGATCAGTGCGCAATGGATCACAGAAAAAAAGGGCAAAATTGTTCAAAGTAGCAAGCAAAAACCAATTCTTAGAGTGTATGATTATTTAAAGAAAAAGAACAATAACACTAATTCTAATAATACTAACAATAATATAATACTAATAATAATTAATAAGAATACTAATAATGATAATAGTATTAATAGCAATAATAAGGTAGTAATAGTAGTAATAATGACAATAATAATAATAATAATAATAATAATAATAATAATAATAATAATAATAATAATAATAATAATAATAATAATAATAATAATAATAATAATAATAATTTATTTTTAAAAAAGTTTACTTACCATCCATGGGCTAATAAAAAATTTACAAAAATATTTAAAGAATATGGAATGAAATAAATCCTGAAGTTAAATTATTAAAACAATTAAATGAACTTATGGATTTAATGGTTTGGGAAAAGATATTCATTTTATAAAACAAGAACCGCATTATGAATTTTGAAATACCACCAATAGATTGTATTTATAAGTTTTTGTTTCCAGAGGTTGGGGACAAATAAATCTTTTAAGTTGAACATCGATAATTATGGTAACTTGTTTGGATAGCTTTGAGAATAACTTGAATGCAACTTGAAACTATAGTCAGCAGTATACCACCTTGCAATATTAATAAGATAAGTTCGTAGTTTCTAATTTGTTCTTAATTAGATTCTGTTGCTTCATTGTTATTAGCTTCAATTTTTCCTTAATTCACACTTGGGGTGCTTATATCTTATGTGAGACTCCCTATGTGGTCTACCGGGAAAAATACGAACCCATTGGAGAATTCAATGTCATACTAGAAAATTGTCACAGTAGTTCAGTGGTCAGAGGAGCTGTGCAAGAAGCGAAAAGTCTGTGGTTCAAATTACTGCTGTGGCATTTTTCAGTTCTGATTCCACCCCTCAAATGGTTTAATAGTTCAATGTTGCCATAGATTACAGCTTGTTTGTACAGCAAGCGTAATCGCTTCACCATGTTTATTAATGAAGATAAAATACCAAGAAAATTTTAGACTTTCACTAACGACTTGTAACTTACTAGTAAAGTTACGAAGCAATGGATAGTTCCTGCATACCTCAACTAGCAATACAGTCTAAAAGATTAGTCCTTACAGGGTTGTGATAGCCGCCAGAACCATGATTTCTCCAAGATAATTTTGAATCAAAAATTGTTCCTAAATACTTTTGTATGTTTGTCTCAGGTTTGTTTTCTTGAAGTGTAGATTAGTTTAGGGACTTTGTGTTTTTGGCTAAATATTTGGACTATTCATCAGTTTATTTTCATCAAATTTGTTGTCAGTCCACTTGTCTAATTGGATCAGAGCCTTATCCATTGATACTTTGGATTGAACTATTTGTGGGGAGGATGTCCACATGATGTCGTCTGCAAAAGAGCTGTCTTTAATTCTGTGCATGATAAGGCTGAGGGAAGATCATTGATATACAGTTAAGCAAGGTTGCACTCAGTACTGCACCTTGTGGAAGGCCCATTTTTGTTTGTGTCAGAATTTGGATGTACTGTCATATTTTGTAACACAGAAAAGCTGAGAAAGGAAGCAGGTGATCCAGTTTAAAATGTTATTTTGAATGCCTAGTTTTGGAAGTTTTTCAAGTAGTTCATGCCTCCATAATGAATCATATGCTTTTTCAAAATAAATTAAAACTGATAGTGGATCTTGATTTTTGTTGAAAGACTCTTTGACATCTTGGTATAGTTGAATTGTATTTTCTTTTGTAGATACGTGTTGTAGGTGGCACTGTGGCCAAGCACCTGGACCGTTCGCCTACCATCTTGGTGGCTCCGATTCGATCCCAAGGACCTGCAAGTGCTATTCATGGTGGATGAAGCGGCATCTGGGCAGGTTTACTCCGGGTTACCCCCACCACTCATTCCATCAACAGCTCCATCATCACCTTTCCACTCACCAATTTTGCCTGCATTTTATACCATCCTCTACCTCACTCACACGTGGTGGTTGGCTGACCACCTGCTTCCAAGTCTTCACTTTGTCCGGTCCATAAGTTTCACTGCTCGCCGACAGGCATCAACATCAACATTGGCGTAAGGCCATAGAACGTGATGGAGGCTACGTAGAAAAATAGGACATGGACCAGACATATTGAAGTATATTGTCACCAAATTCTAACTTTTAACAATAAATAAGTTCAGAGAAAAAAAATGTGGGGCATTATATGCTGAACAACCCTCGTATGATCAGATCCTATGTCTTCAATGATTTCAGTGTAGCCTTATCTTTCAAATCTGATACTAATAAGCTGGCGATTCAATTAATTTAAAAACATAGCCTTTGGAAAAAGAATTACAAAACAAGATAAGCGAAACCATTTTACTAAATACTTATATTGTAAGTAATATTGTATTGCTTTGTGGCTAAAAGCTTCAGATTTTATAAACTATTCTCAATATAAAATTTTTAGCTCAAATGCAAATTATGCCTCCGCCTAAGGCCTCAACTATAATTCAATGACAGGATATAGTATGAGAAAGTAAAATAAAAATACAATTTAATTTAAAAGGTGAGTCAATTAATAACACTAAACACTTACATTATAATTTATTTATGCCAACAAACTTACTGTGGGTAATTATTATTTATTAATGCCAACTGTGGGTGTTTTTAAACACACAAGCCGTGTGTGGGCAAAGTTTGAGAGGTAGAACTGGAACTTAAAAATTCAATGCCACAAAGTAAGACAAAGTACTTACAATAGTAAGTCACCATTGGGGTAATTTATCTCTGATGTGAGACTGCCTTTGTGGTTTACCAGGAGAAATACGAACTGGTTTGAGAATCCCAGTTGTGGCACTGAATTTTTAAGTTCCAGTTCTACCTCTCAAACTTACATTATATTTTTCCGGAATGTGTTTCGGAGGTTAACTTTCCTCCATTATCAACCGGACAATATTGACTCACCTTTTAAATTAAATTGATTATAACACTGTTTTCAAACTTCTATGAAAGGAAGATAAAAATACAATACTTACCGGTCCTAGAATTCCCATTTGACACAAGTACATCTCTCTGACACTGAAACCAGTTTGCTCAATGCCTTCATCTAAATTTAAAATTGGAGCAGGTACCAGTTTATCACGTGCAGGAACGGCAAAATATTCAGCAAACTTTGTCACATTAAATGTTGCAGACATAAGTATTACCTGTCAAAAGAATTAATAATTAGACAAATCAGATGCTGCTAAGATAAATCAACCTGAAGGAATGAGGGTGGAGAAAAAGTGGCTGCCACTAAATTATCAAGTGCCCTAAATGATTTGAAAATAATTATATTCTTCAGGTGTACATCCTACTGCTTATATATACTTATATAAAAATGGCGGTTACCAACCTACCATTGTGCCATTATCACTAACAATAAAGATATACTCATAGATTATAAACAACAGATTATATACATTGCATCGGATTCAATGAACAGCAGATTGGCAAAAAAATTAAATACAAGACAAGCTAAACATCAATAGAATGACTACTTTGGAAATAAAGATAGGTTAAAACCACAGTAAGTTTACATACCACTCATGAGCCCATAATAATACTCGGCACCAATAAAGAAGGGGGTTGACAGATGATAAGCACGTGGCAGAAAAGCAAAAATGAATGGGAGGAGATGGTCATAGCAACGAAAAGAAGGACCTCAGGTTGAGCAATGGTCAACCCTCTCTCACCCTTCTTAGTAGATATTTATATGAGCACATTAGAAAGAAGGATCACCAAAGGTTTCCCATGGATGTTCAAACTCTGACAGTGGTACATAGGTGACATATTTGCAATAGTCCCAAAAAAATACATCAGTGATGCTCTAAAACCTCTAAACATCCAGGAAGAAAGCATAAATTTAATTTAAAAGGTGAGTTAATTAATAACACTGAACAACACTTACAAGGAATACAACATTGAGCTAGCAGCAGTAAACCATTACTCCATAAAAAACCTACTACTTTCAAACATCAAAAATGCTATTCCACCTAACAAAAAATCTGGCATATACCAAATTGAATGCAGTGATTGTAATGAAATATACATAGGAAAAACCAAAAGAAATTTAGAAATTAGATCCAAGGAACACGTTAGAAACATTAAGAGTAAACAATTAGAAAAATCAGCGGTTGCATTTCACTTTTGGACAAAAAATCATGACATAAAGCTAGAACCGAAACTTCTTAAACACATAACCGGAAAACAAGAACTGTCCACATGGGAACAAATTTTTATTTTAAAAAATAGAAACCGAGTATTTAATTTCGACATTCCTCAGAGAGACATTTTCAGTAAGTTCATTGAACTGCCACCAGAAGAAACACCAGAAGAAGCATCGCCATCTGCACCATGGAACACCATGGAAACCCAGTTATTGTCCGGTTGACAATGGAGGAAAGTTAACCTTCGAAACGCGTCCCGGAAAAATATGTTGTAAGTGTTGTTCAGTGTTATTAATTAACTCACCTTTTAAATTAAATTAATTACAACAACAATGTTTTCAAACTTCTATGAAAGGAAGATAGAAAGCATAAAGTTCACTGTGGGATTGGAAAGTGATGAGAAACTACTATTTTTGGTAATTATTATTTATTTATGCCAACAAACTTGCTGTTGGTGTTTTTAAACACACAAGCCATGTGTGAGCAATGTTTGAGAGGTAGAACTGGAACTTAAAATTTCAATGCCACAGCGGAGGGTTTGTGGTTCAAATCCCAGCTGTGGTATTGAATTTTTATGTTCCAGTTCTACCTCTCATACTATTTTTGGATTTACAAAGAATCAAAAACAAGAATAGAATAAACTTTGGCGTAAGAGTTCAAATTTTTTTGTTTTTCTTGCAACATATAGTACAAAGCCTACTCTTTAATGCCTGTTAAGTGTGAAAGGTTGATACGCCCTGGACATGAACGAATTCTGCATTTTAATTCAGCATGGTCTTAGACCTTACGTGCTACAGCCGAATCTTGAGAACAGCAGAAGCATCTGAGCCAACCTGCCAGCCGGAGCCGGTCGTTATGCTGTGACAGTCGCTCTTTAGCAGAATGTACCAATAAATCACTTAAGAGAGGTTACTGTTTATTTTCAGGCCTTTACCCCTCATAAATGGTTATTCCTTAACCTTTCAAACATTTTGGCAGTTTTGTAAATAGTTTTTACCTAGATATACTCCTGCCTGTACGGGGTATTTCTTTAGTTCAGTCTGTTGCTTTTAAAGAAAGCTGCACCATGTTTTAGTGGCTTGCAGCTCTCAGTTTAACTTCTGTTTAGCATTATGTTTTTAGAGTTGTGTTGTTTACTAACATATCTATTGAACAAAACTTTAGTGCATTTAGTGTAGTGATTTACTTTTACTAAGCACTATGAGTAACAGAGACAGTGATTCTATTTCTCATCACGTAAGTCATCCCAGAAAATGCTGCATGCAGAAAAACCAATAGAAAATGCATATGGCCAAGAACATGTAAGCTTGAAACCAAACTGTAGTAAAGGCACACACCAGAGGTAGAAGAAGAGGCAGCAGCGGATGATGGTACTTTACATTACTAACATACTCTGGTTCCTCACAGCATAACTTGGATCAGCGTTTTATAATTTTTAGTGATCTAAACATACTTTTTGTTAACTTACCTGCTTATATTCACTTTAAAGTATTGTTCGTTAGTATTAGAACAAATATTTACCAATATTAGAGTATTGCTTGCAAAATGCTAATTTTACAAGTAAACGTTTTGGTTATAACGTTCATGAAACCATACGTTATTTAATATTGCTGATGAAATTAACCTTCTGAAATCTTAAATATCTGCCAAAATACATTTTACATTCCTAATTAACAGTATTAAAGCATTAGATTCACATCTGAGCAATTTTTAATCTCTCTCTAGATGATTTTAATATGTACTGCATAGTAAAACTTTAATCACTTTTTTCTAAAACTAGCTTTTGGCGCATACACCTCTGCTATTCTAAGGGCCTTAATTAATGTAGATTTAAAATTATTTACCTTAACGCCCTGTGAGTTAGTGCGGAGAAGCTTCTTGACTAGAAGAATAGCAAAATCCATATCTTGATCCCTTTCATGAACCTCATCCAGAATTACATGTGTATAATCTGTCATGGTTTTTTTATTTACAAGCTGTTGTAAAAGAACTCCTGTGGTCACATATTTGAGCCTAGTATCCTCTGATGACTCGTTCATCAGGCCAACTTGAAATCCTACAACAGAGCCCAGAGGCCATGCTCTTTCTTGACTTACTCGCTTTGCAAGCGAGATTGCAGCAATTCTTCGAGGCTGAGTAATAATAATGTTGCAAGGAGTTCTAGTTTCCACAGCACGATCCAAGATGTATTGTGGGATTTGTGTCGACTTCCCACAGCCTGTTGCACCATGAATAACTGTCACTTGATTGGCATTGATAACAGACACTATCTGCAAAACAAGAATAAAAATCATTTCGTGGCTTCCAGGAATATGAAAACATTTAAATTGCATGAGAGAGGTAGAATCAAGACTGAAAACTTCAATGTCATAGGTGGGATTTGAACCAGAGACCTTCTGCTTCACCTGCAGCTATTCTAACCACTGAGCTGGCATTTTTATCCTGTATCTCTTGTGCTTATAGAAGCATCAAAATATTGTTGTAAAGATATTTTATGCATAATAATACAAAATTGATAGGTAATCTTTTTACGTTCAACAACTCCACAATTAACATACTTTTTCTATTGAAATTTTAAGATTATTATTCAGCATAAACAATAAGATCTCTTATCTGTCCAAGGCATTATCCAAATAACTTTACACTTCTCTGATTGTAATCAACAAAGTGCTTTTATGCACTAGCTTACCCATTCTTTGTGGAAATACACTGGAAGCGACTTATTGCAATTTTTAGAAAAGTCATACTGATCATAAACTCCAGTCACAACCTCGCTGTTAATGTCGCCAATATTAGCTGCTGTGCCGATGGAAGTCAAGGTATCAATGTCACACATTCCAGGGCCATCACTACGAGCTTGCTCAACATTAATGTTTGTCAAACTCTGAAAAATATATACATACCATTATATGACCAACACAGTATTCAAATAGGAAAGACACTTTGCTAAAACTAAAACAGCAAATAGCTTACAAATTGCAAAGGGAAGTGGTGACCCCATCACTCAGTGGGAAACCACTGTAAACAGCCTCCCGGGTATTGGCAGGAAAAATGCCCAATCCCTACCTCAAGATTTGAGGATCTACCCAAGTATCCTGGGGATAAAACAGGGATCTTAAGCATTGGGCTAATGCCCCACCTTAAGTAAAGTCAGATTCAGAAGGAAAATGTGAGCCACAGAAAGGGACGGATAAATAAACAAAGACTGCATGAGAAATATGATTTAAGAATTGGAACATGGAATATAAAACCGTTATCTGGAAAAGAAGTAGAGACGATAGAGGAAATTAAGAAATACAAGATTGGAATATTAGGGGTCGAAATTGGGAATATATTCTTCACCACTCTGTCCTCTATATGATCTGCAAGAGGAAATGCACCAAGACCACCTTCAAATATGCCCGGCCACTTCTAGCACCCTTCCCATCCATCAGTGAAAAATATGGAGAGGAAGAGGTTTGTCAGAAATCCAGCATTAGCTAACAACATATTAGAGATCAGTGAGGTAAGAAAAAAGGGACATGGTACTCAAAACACGAGGTTATTATGAAATGAGATATGTAGGAGCCCCATGGAAGGTACACCAATTTTTAGAAGGAACCCAAGCGAAAGACTAAGGATAACCTGGGAAGAAGGGCTTAAAAGTGGGTGGCTAACAAATGAAAGACTCGGGACCAGTTCAATAGACTAGCAGAGGATAGGATTGAGTTTAGGAAATGGATCTGAGGTAAACCCCTGATGCCATGATAGTGGTAGAACAGGGAAGTTGAAGAAGAAATAGCTTACAAAAGATATAATTAATGTCTTTTCACACTAGCTATGTGTAGGACGTAATTGGAAAGGGTAAAGTGAGACTGAAAAATTGAATGCCATGCCATGGTAGATCTGTGGTTCAAACCCCAGTCATGGCATTCAATTTTTCACTCTCACTCTACCCTTTCCAATTACAAAAGATACTTTGCAATAAATTAAAGGACCCCAAAAACAGAGGACAAAAATCTGAAATTTATAAATAAATGTTCCACCTGTAAACCCAAAAGAAAGGCATTACTCTTACACTTGTAGATTAATGTTTAGAACTGTATCATTACCTAACCTATACAAATCAAAATACAGGATGTGCACAAATGATTTGAGCAGATCCGTGATTTTTTTATAGTCATATTATTAAACATATTGTGATGGTATTTGATGTTGTAAGTTAGCTATCTCTCCTGGTTTAATTTGCAGCAGTCATGACGCTTCTTCCTTCCATCGCAAGAGTGCAGTTGTGACTTATGCTTCCTCGTACGGCCACGAGCTCCAACAGTTGTAAGATGGCAACCAACAGTGAAAAAGTGTTTGTTGCTCTTGAGTTTCATACGAGTAAATCCATGACAACCGTGCAACGAAACTTTAAAACATAATACCGGAAAGAACCACCCACTGCCAACTATATTTTACTATAAGTATATATTATCAACAGTTGATAACCATGGGATGCCTATGTAAGGGCAAATCAACGGGCCAGTCGAGAATGCCTGAAGAAACAGTCAAACGTCTGTGAGCTAGCTTTGTACGTAGTCCACAAAAATCAACTCATCGAGCCAAGCATTCAACAGTTTGGAAAGCGTTAAGGAAAAGATTGAAGGTGTGCCCTTACCGTTTGCAGTGTTACAAGCATTATTACAGTAGGCACAGCTTACTGAGATATCCCAAAAAACATCCTTGACATTTTCCCCCATTATGGTGCGGTCAGGTTATATTTGGTGATATTCCATCTGTTAGGATGCATTAGTGCTGCCAACTGTTTGTAACATATAACCATGATAAAGCTACGACCATAGCAGGTGTTAATGCGCCTGTTAGGTTGCCACAGAAGCCCTTGTTTATGAACGTGTTGCAGGAAGGTTAACCGATACATTTTAAAACAAGATTCTGTTTAGACGCTGTATTAATTAATCGATCAGTGGATGTAATGCTCGTTTTTGTGTGATTTTGCCTTGAATTCTTTTACAACAATATATGCAGTAGTTAGTTACTGATGTTATTTTTGTATTCGTTACACAGTAGTGCATCTCATATATATTACGAAATTTAGCGCTCGGAAGTGATTTTATCCGAAAGTGTTAATGCAGAACAAGATTTGCCAATGATGAGTAAGCTCATCATGTGTTGTGTGGTAACGATGCTCAAGTATTATTATCGTTTTAAAATATGTTACTTTAACCCTGTGATATTTGAGGTTAAAAATGCCTTTATTATGTAGTTGGCAGGACTGCTTTTGTGATACTTCCGTCAGCTGTTTAGTGTAATGTCGGCCATGTTGAACTCCTGGAGATTGCCAATAAACTGTGTCCACTATACCCGAGGACAAAGTGAATTGCTTTAAATTTTGTAGCAGTTCCCAGGAGCATATGGAAGACGATAAGTTTTGTGATAAGATTGTTTTCAGTGACGAAGCAGCATTCTTTCCGAGTGGTAAAGTGAACAGGCATAATGTAAGCATTTGGGGAACTGAAAAGCCCCATTCTGTCATGCAGTACATTCGTGATTTGCCTAAACTGAAGTTTTCTGTGCAATACCACAATCTAAAATTTATGGTCCCTTCTTCAGTGAAAAATCCATTACAGGACACATCTATCTGGATATGTTGGAGAAATTGCGGCCAAAATAAGGTTTAGAGTAATTGTGGCTGTTAAGCGTAAAATCACATTTTTTTCAGTAGTTACGCCTATACAGTTAAACTTAAAAAGAAAAAGCCTATCTGAATACAAAATTTGATCGAAATCGTTAGCAGTTTCCAAGTTGCGCGGAATATATATACACACAAGAATTGCTTGTTTATATATAAGATAAGTGGAGTGAGTGAGTGAGTGTGTTGGGTTTAAGGGCCCGTCGACAACTTGGTCATTAGGGCCCCGAGTCCAGAAGTAAAATTATGTACGGTCAAGTGTTAAAACATCACCCATTAAAAACTAAAAATCTAAGGTTAAAATAGATAAAAACAGCTAAACAAGTATTAAAGTAATTATTATTATTTATGCCAACAAACTTACTGTTGGTGTTTTTAAACACACAAGCCGTGTGTGGGCAAAGTTTAAGAGGTAGAACTGGAACTTAAAAATTCAATGCCACAACTGGGATTTAAACCACAGACCTTCCGCTTGCCGGGCGGATGCTCTAACCACTGAGCTATTGTGAAAAACTGCCAGAATGGCATTAAATTCTCAAGCCAGTTCGTATTTCTCCTGGTAAACCACAAAGGCAGTCTCACATCAGAAACAATTACCCCAATGGTGACTTACTATTGTAAGTACTTTATATCCCAGGATTAAATAACCTTCACATGGTAATTATTATTATTTATGCCAACAAACTTACTGTTGGTGTTTTTAAACGCACAAGCCGTGTGTGGGCAAAGTTTAAGAGGTAGAACTGGAACTTAAAAATTCAATGCCACAACTGGGATTTGAACCACAGACCTTCCGCTTGCCGGGCGGATGCTCTAACCACTGAGCTATTGTGACAAACTGCCAGAATGGCATTAAATTCTCAAGCCAGTTCGTATTTCTCCTGGTAAACCACAAAGGCAGTCTCACATCAGAAACAATTACCCCAATGGTGACTTACTATTGTAAGTACTTTATATCCCAGGATTAAATAACCTTCACATGGTAATTATTATTATTTATGCCAACAAACTTACTGTTGGTGTTTTTAAACACACAAGCCGTGTGTGGGCAAAGTTTAAGAGGTAGAACTGGAACTTTCAATGCCACAACTGGGATTTGAACCACAGACCTTCCGCTTGCCGGGCGGATGCTCTAACCACTGAGCTATTGTGACAAACTGCCAGAATGGCATTAAATTCTCAAGCCAGTTTGTATTTCTCCTGGTAAACCACAAAGGCAGTCTCACATCAGAAACAAAGCCGTGTGTTTAAAAACACCAACAGTAAGTTTGTTGGCATAAATAATAATAATTACCATGTGAAGGTTATTTAATCCTGGGATATAAAGTACTTACAATAGTAAGTCACCATTGGGGTAATTGTTTCTGATGTGAGACTGCCTTTGTGGTTTACCAGGAGAAATACGAACTGGCTTGAGAATTTAATGCCATTCTGGCAGTTTGTCACAATAGCTCAGTGGTTAGAGCATCCGCCCGGCAAGCGGAAGGTCTGTGGTTCAAATCCCAGTTGTGGCATTGAATTTTTAAGTTCCAGTTCTACCTCTTAAGTATTAAAGTGTTTCATTTAAAATGCTAAAAACAGAAACTTAAAATTGCTACAAAGTAAAAAAAACAACACTAAAACGTTAAAAAAAAAACCCAAAAATACGGCAATCTAAAAGGCTAAAATCTCTGAAATAAAATAACCTTACACTTGCTTCATAAAATCAATTGTGGAACAAAACCGCAGCACTGTATTTACAGATACTGGGTCGTTGCCTAAAACTGACGACAGTGTAAGGCCCAGGCCAACTGACTGGCGCTCACGAGCGTATCGCAGAAGATAAGTGGCGCTTTTAGTTTCTAATTTGTTCTTAATTTAATCTACATTTTTTGTATAGTAAGAATTTGTCCATCTCTTACGGTTTAAGAGTTATTCGAAAGTCATCCAAGCAAACAGGACTACATAGGCTATTGCCAGAAAATTCAAAATATACATTCCATTTTTTATACAAATATCTTTTAAACATATGGCATTTTAATAAAAATCATTACAGCCATTTTCAAGAAAATCAAAATTTTCGAAAAATTTTCAATGTACAGGGATTTTAGGATGGGACTATTTTCTTCAAAATCGTTGTGTCGCATCCTTGAAAGACATTAAACTTAAATACCACTTAGGTTTCTAACCGACTATTCATTTTTGAGTTATGCTATCCACAGACTGACAGACACACACACGGACCTTTTTCTAAAAATGCTTTTTTTGGATTCAGGGGGTCTCAAAATATATTTCCGGTGAAATACCGACATCAAATTTTTGGGTGGAATACAATACTGCCTCTACTTACCAGTAGAGAAAGTAAAAATTAAGAGGAAACAATGCAATGAAAGCAATAATGGCAACCATTCACAATTTATAGATCCAAGTTTCGATCTATAGTGATCTCATCAATTAGCGTTGTAGATCAGTCTTGCAACTCATTTCAGAGGCAAACACTTTAGTGCTAATGAAACCTGCAGGCGCGTTCTTGCAACCCAGCAAAAAGATATACACCCAAGGATACTGTTGCACTAATTCAATGAACAAGCTGTCTTCTGCACTCATAAATACCATCTTTTTTTATTAGAGAGCCAGGGTTCATAGACTGTTACGCATACAAATCATGTCTGAATACCACATCCAGCAACAATGCAAGCATGAAAACGTTTCCGCAGATGCACTAAATGCCTAAGTATAGTCACATGAATGCCACATCAATAAGGAATCGTACTTTCAATTATACGATCTTTCTCACTAAGTACTTTACAACCTTTTGGCAAGAAAAGGTAAAACATATTGTTCCTTTATCAACTTACGTTAGTTAGTGCTTGCAATTCCCTTTCAACATACTCTTGTGCATAGTCAGTTCCACGTGTAGGCTTTTCAATTGGATAGAAGTTATCATAGATATCTCCTTCTTTCACCTTCACAAGGCCTTTAGTTTGGCTCCCTGGCAATATTGTTCTCTTCACATCCTTTTGCAGATCAAAAAAGTCTGCAAGTTCATCTACAACAGAATATACCAAACATTAATAAACAAGTAAATAAATATAACTTAAGTTCCCCTTTTAAAACTTTTTAATTACAACTGAATCATTGCTCCAAATCCACATATGTTAATCCTGGTTGTGCCACATTAAAAGTATTCTCTACAATAATAATGAAAAACTGAAGCTATTAACAGTGAAGCAATACAAATCTACAAATATAACACATCTTATGCTTGAATAAACGTAACTCGGGTATTCTGACGGTTCCCTCAGTGTGTTATTCATGTGGCAGGGTGTAGCACAGTGGTCTATTGTCATAACAACCAGATTTGTCCTTGAACTAGCCAATAGACTTTGTGGCCATGCAACCCCGTCATAAAGTCTATTGGCTACTTCAGGGTCAAACCTGGTTGTCATGACAATAGACCGCTGTGCTACTCTCCTACCACGCACTAACGCATGCCAACGGAACTGTTAGAATACCCAAGTTATGTTAAATTCAAGTATAGAGACCATAAGCTTCAATATTGCATTCGATTCCTAGATTTAAAGATAATAAAACAATAATAAATTCAATTTCGGCATTTACAGAAAATCTACTGATATTCACATTAAAAATTATTACTTTTTCACAGAAATTTGCTGTTTTTAATAGTTTTAATAAATATAGGTTAGTGTCTTCCTACAAATATACAAATTTTGGCATAGATATGTCAATGTTTATGACATCATTCCTTGGAAACTTAAAGATTCCCTGAAACTATTAAACCTGCAGGACAACCACATTCAATTTACAACAGAAGTAGAAGAAAACAACACATTAGTCTTCATTAGTGTTTGGGAAAAAATTTTTATTTTAAAAAACAGGAACCGTGTCATGAACTTCGAATTACCATCTATAGATTGTATTTATAAATTTTTGTTTTCAGAGATTGGTAAATAAAAATTGAATATGAGTAATTGTTTTTCAGAAAAAATAAAAAAAAGATTGTAGCTTGGCAACGAGTTTGTTTATTTGGCTTTGAGAATGAGCTGGACACAGCTTGAAACCCAAGGTCAGCAGCAAATCATACTAAGATAAGTGAAGTTTTTAGTTTCTAATTTGTTCTTACTTTAGAATCTTATTGCTTCACTGTTAATAGCTTCAATTTTTCCTTATTTAACTTACCAAGTTATTCTTATATACCGGTCCGACTACCGGACTACGCATATAATGTGCAGGAAAATTTAAATGTTAAGTAATAGATTCATAGCGCTGTTTTCTAATAAGGCTACCTGATTATTACCTGCCATGATGTTGACTCTGAAAATTTATCTGAAACTACAGTTCGTCTTCTTTGAACTTCGAAGATCAACAACTGGTGTTACATTTCCGACTCCAATCCCTTGCTTTACTTAAAAGTTTTGTTCACCATGCTGACACAGCTTGTGGCTTATTGTTCTGCACTTCCTAATTTGGCTGGACTTTCATGCCCTTATCGGCGACACTTATACCTACATAAAACTTATATTGCTTCGTTACTACGAATTTTTAGGTGTGGGAAAATGTTTATTACACGCCATTAATGAATATATAACAACTCGCGCGAACCGTTACTTTGTTCCCTTAACCTTCTCCAGATCGCTTCACAGGGTCACCAATTCTGCCTAAATGAATGCAGCACAAAGCTTGCAAACTTTTCCGATTGGTTGTTCTGTGGTGTTGTGTGGTCGTATGAGAACATTGGTACCCGTACAGGGCAAGCCCGAGAGATCGTTCCATAGAACATTGCATGCGTTCTAACGATTCTCCATCATAATCAAATGTTAGTTTATTGCAGGGTAGCTAAATTGATCGAAAAGTAACTAACTGGACTAAATTTATTGGGATTATGTCAACTGAATGTGATATCACACCTCCTTATAATGTATCATTTTAGTGTGTGTCTTGATAAATGCAATTTATCACCACCTCACATTTAAAGGCACATGGCAATTATTCAAAAATAAAAATACCGTATGTCAGATGCTTAGAAACGTATCTAACATATATCAGAACAAGAATATCTAATATCAGAACTTCAACAAAGCAGTACATTCTTATTTTACGTGACATAATAACATACAGGCATTTCTGGTCACTGGTAATCGTGAAATCAAGATACGTTCATATTGTAAGGGCTAGAGGACTACAGCACTTCGGACTCCCAGAGCATATTTTAATTTAGGTGCCTCTTACTTAAATTGAATACTGAATATTTAGATTACATAGTAAGTATATTGTGGATAATTAAAATTTCTTCATATCAGGCAACGCGGCACTTCACATGCAAGTCCATCCTTATAGTTTTTGGCGACTTGTTTAGGAGGGATTTCGGATCCGCCGAAATTGCACTTCTGATTAATCAATTTTGTTTTTGGTACCCAGTAATTTAAGTGAGGTTATATGTACCGCAATTTGTTATTCAGGATAGTATACATTGTTTTGGCTTTCCATTGTTTTTTATGTAAAATTTGATCACTTATTTAGCCTATATGTATTCAAATGAATATCATACCAATTTAGAAAATTCGTCCCGTTTTGCTACATTTTCTGGTGCACGCTGGGTCCTTTTCTAAAGACCCTTAACCAAGTTAGATTCGGTTGTATATTACTAGTACTTACTACATTTGTGTTTAACACTTCAATTTAAATTTCTTGAAATAACGTGTTTTGTAATAAATATTACAACTGAACTGTATCTCGTTTTACACGGCAGGGAACTGTGGTGCGTAAGCTTGCAAATTCAATTATAATATAAATGAGCCTATCGTTTTGGCATTTTCATTTCCCAAAGAAGTTTCCAGAAGAAAAATGAAGACTAAATGTATTTAGAGCTGATTTCGAACCTTCATCATGCTCTATTGTTTGTATCAAGATTTTCTTGAGATGTTCATTGTTCGAGAGGACACATTGTTATGTGAGGATGGGTCAGTGATAACATTGCCGAGGAAGAAATTACGACTCACAAAAGATGCATACCTACCATTTTAGAAAATCAACCTAAATACTTTGCATATTAGCGTCAGTCCGGAAGGGCTTTGCTGAAAGAACACAGCAGATAGGTTTCGGAAGAGGCAGCTTATAAAGCATTGTGTGAAAACATTAAGATTTTGTCATTTGAGGATTTTAAAATGGTGTTAAAATTAGAATGGTAATTCCATTTCTTATGATTGAAAATAAAAACTACTTACGATTTGTGGGCATCAAAAATAGTGATTTTATGGCAGTGACTGAGCACATTGTAAGTTTCACGGTGTCTGCTTCTTTATAAGTTAAAATGTTTTATAAATGCGTATGTACAGCAATGGAGTCTTTCAGATGATTAGGTGAAGAAAATCTCAGGATTAAAACCACTGCGTAAGAGCAGGAAGTCAAACTTCTGTGTGCATCAGCTACAGCTTCTATTAACGAAACAAAAGACGGTTAGTTTAATACTCGATGAAATTTATGTAGCGCCAGAATTGCCATACAAATGGGGGAGAGGGGGGCCGCAGGGTTGCAACAGCTTTGCAGATTTTCATGACATCCTCTCTTCTGTCTAAAAACAAAGAGGCAGTGGCAATATTTCCCTAAAACAATTTAGGGCAGATTTGCTTTTACAGTTGACAGTGAATGTTTCAGGTGTATTGAAGGAATTGGTTTTGATGTGCTGTGTTTAATTGCGGGTAGCGACAATGTAAACGGAAATATGTACAATTGTTCAGGAGATAATTTATTAGGTGCAGGCTAGTGTAGCAAATCCACAGCAACCAGGAAACCACTTGTGTTTCTTTTTGAAACAGTAGACCTATTAAATGTATTAGGAACAATTGGATAAACCTAAAAGGTAGAAAACAGACATATATCCTGTTCCTAACTTAGTTTATTCTCAGATGCTGGTAGCCATGCTAAATTTGCAGGTTTAAAGATTTTATATGAATCACAGAAGCATATGCGTGTAAAACCAGCTCATTTTAAACTTACGGAGCCACACCTACTAGGTGTTCTGTGGCCACACCTATTCGCTCACAAGTTGTTAATATCATTTATCACTGCAGATACTCCATAAAACTGTAAAACCACTCTGATAAGAACAATTGAGATTTGTTATGATATAATGGAAAATTTTCTTTTGAATGATTATTGTAGGTTAAATAATGAAGGGAATTTAAGTTGCAGAAACAAAATAAAGCTTCAAACTTTCGTGTAAGAATGCTAATAATGGGCTCTTACACAATAAAAAGTAATTTAATGTTTGCAAACCACTACTTCGTATTTTTCCAGACCACAACCAGAGTTAGTATGATAATGGTTTTGTTGTACTGTAATCGTTTTCCAGTAATGTTTGCATTATAAAATAAAGCACGTGTATCACTTAACAACCGTTATTTTTCATTTCATTTTATACTTTTCCAGTTTTTCACAGTATCAAACTCGGTAATGGTGGGCTTTATGAAGTCAGCTGATTGTCGCATGCCCCATTTGTTACAGCGGCCATCTTGTTTTTGTGGTCAGGACTATAGTATAAAGATGGACTTGTCATAAGGTGAAGATTCCCTTTTCTCAAAGTACAATAGCAGTACAATCACTCATATAAAAACAACTGGACTCGCGTTTTGAAAGTGAGGAAACAAAGTTATATAGGACTCTTATCTACCTGCCACGGTCTGGGTGGCTCGGTTGGCCTACTGATCCCAAGGTCACGGGTTCAAATCCGGCTCAGACCGATGGTTTTTAAATGTGCTTAAAAACGACAGCTTCATGTCAATATATTTAAAAAATCTCAAGCGAATGGATCCTAAGGGGAGCCGAGCCATTTCGCGTTCAACTCTTATATTTAGCATGACGACTTAAGCGCCAGAAATAATACTTTTCGTTCGAAGACTGAGGAAGGGTAACCAAAGATTCAGTAAAAAGCTTACTGGCATTTCTTTCAATATATTCAAACTCGTTTATGTCTTCTGTAATACACTGTCCTTTATCAGAAAAGAATGCAAATAGCATTTCTTGTTTCGACATTTTGTTTTGGTACTAACGCTTCTTTTTATAAGACGAAGATCACATATTGCATAATAACATCCAAGCTGTTGTCTTTTTTCGGTAGTGTTTAACACCCGCTTTTGTTACATGAACTGATGATGCATGGAATGAAGATGGAGCAGCAGTGGAATGAGATGACGGAGCAAACCGGAGAACCCGGAGGAAACCCGCCCTTGCACCGCTTCGCCCACCATAAATCTCACATGCGGTCGCCTGGGATCGAACCCGGATCGCTATGGTGAGAGGCGAATATCTAAGTAATCACTCAGAGGCGCGCGATTGACCAACCGTTGAAATAGTTGCATACAAGGAATTGAAATTTGTTACAACAATAGAAGTTATGTGCAACGTTCTCCCGAATTTCCATTGTTGATTCTAAACTTCGTAAACAACGGTTGTATGAGCGTCGCGAAGGGGGAGGGACAAGGTGGGGCACCCCCCCCCCCCTTGGAAATTAATGCATTTAATGTGCAGTCAATTACTATTAGACTATAGTTTTAATTTTGATGTAAATAATTTTTATTTAGCAAAGTTAATATGGTTATCCGCAACGGTTACTATATCTTTTACTGTTTACGGCCACAGAATAATGGCTTAATATATTATTTGATTGCAAAGTTCAAACATGATGATAATGATGATAATAATAATGATAATGGTAATAATAATAATAATAATAATAATAATAATAATAATAATAATAATAATAATAATAATAATAATAATAATAATAATAATAATAATAATAATAATAATAATAATAATAATAATAATAATAATAATAATAATAATAATAATAATAATAATAATAATAATAATAATTACAACAGTATGTAATTGATTAAGGCATATGTGTACCAATAATGTGTTCCCTGAATTACAACAATATGTAATTGATTAAGGCATATGTGTACCAATAATGTGTCCTCTGAATTACAACAATATGTAATTGATTAAGGCTTATGTGTACCAATAATGTGTTCTCTGAATTACAACAGTATGTAATTGATTAAAGCATATGTGTACCAATAATGTGGCCTCTGAATTACAACAATATGTAATTGATTAAGGCATATGTGTACCAATAATGTGGCCTCTGAATTACAACAATATGTAATTGATTAAGGCATATGTGTACCAATAATGTGGCCTCTGAATTACAACAATATGTAATTGATTAAGGCATATGTGTACCAATAATGTGGCCTCTGAATTATAACTATGTGTAATTGATTAAGGCATATGTGTACCAATAATGTGTTCTCTGAATTACAACAATATGTAATTGATTAAGGCATATGTGTACCAATAATGTGGCCTCTGAATTACAACAATATGTAATTGATTAAGGCATATTGGTCCTACTTTATTTCTCCAATTGTAAAAAATTTTACAAGGATCGTCAAATTCTATGTACATACAATACAAGTTATTTACATAAATATGAGACTAGTTGAGAATATTGGGAAGTGCAATATACAATATTTTATCAATTTTTGTACTCTTCTACAGAGTAAAATGCCTTTTCTAATAGATAAGATTTAATATTCTTTAGTTTGATTTTTTCATTTGTTCTCTGTTTAATTCTAGATGGTAGATGGTTGTACAGATCTTTGCTACTATTTTCTATGCACTTATTATTTAGACCACCTATAAGTCTATTTCTAAAATAATTTTCTTTTGTTCTAGTGTTATATTTATGGATATTGCGGTTTTTAGTTTTGATTATAACTTTTTAATGTGTGTTTAGTACATTCATATATATACAAAGAAGGCAACGTTAGAAAATTTAGTTTTTTAAACACATTTCTACATGAATCTCTTTTTTCTATTCCTGCAATTAAGCGTACTGCTCTCTTTTGCAGCCTAAACAGCCTTAGAAGAAATGTTTTATGTGTTGTGCCCCATCATACCACTCCATAGTTTAGGTTCGAGTGAATGAAGGCATAGTATACTTGCTTGACACTTCTTTTATCTATTATTTGTGTTATTTGTTTTAGTACATATAAACCTGAATTAATCTTGCTTATGACTTTTTCAGCATGCATATTCCATTTCAAGTTACTGTCTATTATTAATCCTAGGAAATTTGTTTTATTTACTTGTTGAATTTCTCTGTTTTCTATTTTTATCTTTATATTTGTATTTGTTTGTTTTTTGTTACCGAGACTAATTTGCATCCACTCTGTTTTGTTTGCGTTTAATACCATACCTAAATTTTTTAGATGTTGACTGACTTTTTCTAGTAGAGTATTTGCCCTAATTTGTAGCTCTATTTCTGTTTTTCCTGTAACTACAATCGTAGTGTCATCTGCATAACCTATCGCTATTCCCCCAGCTACTTGAATTATTTTAAATAAACTGTTTATGTAGAGTAAGAATAGATACGGTCCTAATTTTGAGCCTTGTGGTACTCCAATAATGTACCAATGTGTACCAATAATGTGGCCTCTGAATTACAACAATATGTAATTGATTAAGGCATATGTGTACCAATAATGTGGCCTCTGAGTTACAACAATATGTAATTGATTAAGGCATATGTGTACCAATAATGTGGCTTCTGAATTACAACAATATGTAATTGATTAAGGCATATGTGTACCAATAATGTGGCCTCTGAGTTACAACAATATGTAATTGATTAAGGCATATGTGTACCAATAATGTGGCCTCTGAATTACAACAATATGTAATTGATTAAGGCATATGTGTACCAATAATGTGGCCTCTGAATTACAACAATATGTAATTGATTAAGGCATATGTGTACCAATAATGTGGCCTCTGAGTTACAACAATATGTAATTGATTAAGGCATATGTGTACCAATAATGTGGCTTCTGAATTACAACAATATGTAATTGATTAAGGCATATGTGTACCAATAATGTGGCCTCTGAGTTACAACAATATGTAATTGATTAAGGCATATGTGTACCAATAATGTGGCCTCTGAATTACAACAATATGTAATTGATTAAGGCATATGTGTACCAATAATGTGGCCTCTGAGTTACAACAATATGTAATTGATTAAGGCATATGTGTACCATTAATGTGGCCTCTGAGTTACAACAATATGTAATTGATTAAGGCATATGTGTACCAATAATGTGGCTTCTGAATTACAACAATATGTAATTGATTAAGGCATATGTGTACCAATAATGTGGCCTCTGAGTTACAACAATATGTAATTGATTATTGTAACAGTTAATTGACACTAAACACAAACGAAAGGATCCATCACACCCACGTTATGTAAATGTGTGGTATAAAGAAGGAAAAATAAGTGACGCTCAAAAGGATAGATATGTACATATTTCTAATAGTATGGATAATGAGTTATTGAATGTTGCAGGAGAATATACCTGCTGGGATGGGGCTCAATTTCAATTTTTTGTACCTCAATTAACAGTTAAAATCGTCTCGGGTCCATTGGACCCAGGGTATGTATAGAAGGGTTAAGTTTTCAAGGAAATTTGTTTGGATTTCCAAATGGAGTGAAGTTGTATGAAGGAGAATCTGGAAAGGTGTTATTGCAGAGCAAGGTTTGCAGAGTAGGTTCATCATGTGCTGTGTGGGTACGGTGTTCAAGCATTATTATCGTTTGCAAGCATGTTACTTTAACCCTGTGATATTTGAGGTTATGTGAGTTGGCAGTAGTGCTTTTTGGTGCAATGACTACTACAGTTTGGTGAATGTAAGCCATATTGAATTCTTGGGAACTGCCGACAAGCTGTTTTCCCTATACTGCTACCAAAACCGGAGGTGGCCAAGTAACTTGCTGACAAGCGCTCTACAGATGCAGTAACACGGCAACTCTGCTCCCTGCTGCTCAGGACTGCTCCATCATGATTCATCGTGAGGTTTCTTGTAATTGGTTCATGGGATAGAAGTCTCAAAGTTTCACCCACAAAGGAAATGATCCAAGCACAATTTGATCAATACTACTTTATTGCACGTGCTCGCTCATCTATAAAAGTACAAATTCAACTACATTTAAATACAGTTGTTATTTCTATATGGCAATGATTGGGTATGCGATGGGAAAGAAGCCTGGGCGCAAGATCTTTTGCATTGAACCGGAGTTCTGTTTCTTGTTATACCAGTTGCTGGAAGCGTCTGCGCTTGCGTAAAAAGGAGTCGCAACAGCTGAAGCCTCCTGAGAGGCGCCACTGTCGTGCATGGAGTACCATTTGTCATCATTGTACATGTATAAGGAGCCTGCCAGTACTGAGGACTGCAGCAATACCACCAGCAACATTACCACAACAATCTGCAAGCAAACAAACGAAATATGAACATTAGGTACCTACCGGAGAAAAACAATCTCATGTGCAATACTTGATTACATTTTTCAACCCCTTACAAATTATCACTATTAAATTAAAAATTAATTATATATTATATATTTATTATTATATTATTATCATCATTATGATTATTACATCTACTACTACCACTACTACTGATGTGTGGTGGCCGTCCACCTCAAGACTCAGCTACCTCACACCACTAGTTTACTAAGCAACAGGCGACAATGACTCGTAAGAACAAATGCCATTTGCACACAGTTCTAGAAACTTCGAGTTAAGTGCTTGTAAACAGTCTCCGAGCAGTGGTGGACAATGTCACTATCAGGATTTTCAACCTCTTCTACCAAGCGCAAATTCAAAGAACAGAAAGCATTTTTTTATGTAGAGGATGTGGAAACTATGTTATTTGTTTGCGGTGTTCCAAAACTGTTTTCGTATTTAAGGGAGGCGTTAAATATTAGAAAGGGCTATACGTTTTAATAAGAATGTGTTTCCACTCAAAAATTCGATATCGAGATTTCACCGGAAATATATGTTTTGAGACCCCCGGAACTCGAAAAAAGCATTTTTAGAAAAAGGTCCGTGTGTGTGTCTGTCAGTCTGTGGACAGCATAACTCAAAAACAAAAAGTAGGTTACAAACCAAAGTTGGTATTTAAGTTTAATGTCTTTCAAGGATGCGACACGAAGATTTTGAAGAAAATAGCCCCACCCTAAACTACCCTTTACATGGAAAATTTTTCGAAAATTTTGATTTTCTTGAAAATAACTAACGATTTTGATTAAAATGCATATGTTTAAGACATTTGTACGAGAAATGAAATTTATATTTTGAATTTTGTCTATAGGCTATGTAGTATTGTTTACTCTGGATGATCTTTGAATAACTCGTAAACTGTAAGAGATAGACAAAATCTTACTGAACCAAAAATGTAGATCTTGCTAAAATACACAATTTATGTCCAAATAAATTTTTTTTTTGTAGAGAGAGCCCTTTCGGAGACATTCCTTGTTATTTGTGTCAGTTTCGGAAAACTTAAAACTTTTGTGAAATGGAACATCGCTGTTCATTTTTTATATGTTAAGCGTGCAAAGAGAACGGGGTCTCAAAGCTTTAAAAGATTTGACTATCGCTCAATGTCTACTGTATTCTAATATTCCCCTTGTACCTACAAGGAAATAAGCAATAAGATAATTTCTACAAATGTTTATCTAAACTAACATGAAGATATAGGAATAAGGTTTTGTAAGAATGGTTAGTACAAGAGTAGAGAAAGTCATGTGAGTGCAATACTTCAGATTTTTATAGTGTTTAACGTCACTATAAAAGGCAGGTAAATCTGACTGCAAGATAAATATTTTTACACCTGTATAATTACTATAATATTTGTCTTTTCCAAAATATTCCTTTTTGCATGTTTATAGTTTCTTATTTACTCTTATCTAGCCCCTTATATATAATTATTAATGACTGAAGACGTTTCTATTAGACATTTTAATCATTAAGGATAAAGAAATAAACATTTTATAGCAATAAATTAAGAAACTATGAAGTATAGGGAAAGTATAAAACAGTGAACGACAAACCTTTGCGTTTAAATACAAAATTGTGACCAATAAATAAGGCTAGGATATATCTGGTAAAAATAAGTTTAGTCTGTTATTAAACTGAGCAATAGCAAGTTTTCTAGGTACCGCTGAACCCTGTTTGTGATAGTCACCTTAGCTGCCATGATGAAGTTGGATACGCTAAGACCTGGAATCTCCGTCGGTATGCGTTTCGATTCATTGTGCTCAGATTTTATATTCGCACCCAGTTTGCAGTGTTTATATCTGGTAACACGGATATCTTGATGTTACGTGCTACTATGGGTTTCATCAATCACAATCTTCCTTTTGCAATGCTCTCAATGCAGTTCGAGAGCCCTGTCCAAGGCCCCCTTTACGTAACGAATTGACTCAGTCCTTTATCATTTCCGTATACAGCAAGTTCATTTCACAGGAATTCTAATCCTCAGTCAAATATAAATGTATTTTAGATTTATAAAATCTGATATGTTGCACTCACATGACTTTCTCTACTCTTGTACTAACCATTCTTACAAACTCTTATTCCTATTACCTCCTTCATGTTAGTTAGGATAAACATTTGTAAATTATCTTATTGCTTATTTCCTTGTAGGTACAAGGAGAATATTAGAATACAGTAGACATTGAGCGATAGTCAAAATTGTTTAAAGCTTTGAGATCCCTTTCTCTTTGCACGCTTAACATATAAAAGTGAACAACGATGTTCCAATTCACGAAAGCTTTTTTCCCCGAAACTGACACAAATAACAAGGAATATCTCCGAAATGATTCACTCTAAAAGAATTTATTTGGATATAAATTGTGTGTTTTAGCGAGATCTACATTTTGTATAGTAAGATTTTGTCTATCTCTTAAGCTTTACGAGTTATTCAAAAGTCATCCAGAGTAAACACGACTACATAGGCTATAACCAGAAAATTAAAAATATGCATTTCATTTGTCATACAAATATCTTAAATATATAGCATTTTAATCAAAATCGTTAGAGCCATTTTCAAGAAAATCAATTTTTTGGAAAAAATTTTCCACGTGAAGGGTAGTTTAGGGTGGAGCAGCTTTCTTCAAAATTTTCGTGTCGTATCCTTCAAAGATATTAAACTTAAATACCAACTTTGGTTTTTAACAGACTTTTCGTTTTTAGTTATGTTGTCCATATACTGACAGACACACACACACACACACACACACACACACACACACACACACACACGACACACACACAACACACACACACCACACACACAACACACACAACACACACGCAAGACACACACCCACAACACACACAACACACACACAACACACACCCACAACACACACAACACACACCCACAACACACACAACACACACAACACACACACAACACAGACACCCACACACACACACACACACCACCACACACACACCCACAACACACACACACCACACACACAACACACACACAAGACACACACCCACAACACACACAACACACACACAACACACACCCACAACACACACAACACACACAACACACACCCACAACACACACAACACACACACACACCACCACACACACACCCACAACACACACACAACACACACACACCACACACACAACACACACAACACACACACAAGACACACACCCACAACACACACAACACACACACAACACACACCCACAACACACACAACACACACACAACACACACCCACAACACACACAACACACACCCACAACACACACAACACACACAACACACACACAACACAGACACCCACAACACACACACAACACACACACCCACAACACACACAACACACACACCACACACACACCACACACACACCACACACACACCCACAACACACACAACACACCACACACACAACACACAACACACACAACACATACACACACCCACAACACACACACCCACAACACACACACAACACACACAACACACAACACACACAACACACACAACACATACACACACCACACACACACCCACAACACACACAACACACACACAACACACACAACACACACAACACACAACACACACACAACACACACAACACACACACACAACACACACACACACGACACACACACACACACATTAATTAGGCAGTAAGGTTTTGTCTCTTGCTTACGGTTTAGCAATTATGCAAGTCATCCAGAATAAAGATGAATTCAGAGGCTAGTCCCAGAAAATTCAACATATACATTTCAGTTGGCATGAAAATATCTTAAACATATGGTATTTTAACAAACATTTTTTTTAAGAAAATCGAAATTATTACAAAATGCTCCATGTAAAGCGTAGTTTAGGGTGCGGGGTTTTGTTGAAAATCTTCGCGTCATATTCTTGAAAGACTGAACTTAAATACCAACTTTGGTTTGTATCTTCGACTTTTTGTTTTTCCCTTATGTTGTTGAAAGCAGACACATCGACAGAGAGAGAGAGAGAGAGAGAGAGAGAGAGAGAGAGAGAGAGAGAGAGAGAGAGAGAAAGGGGCTAGCTCTCAACCTCACATGCTTCAGAAATGACTCATTGCCATTATACAAATAAAAGGCACATTTCAGAAAACAAGACTAAGAAAGAGATGGATTCAGAACTTCACAGAAGCGATTTGACCAAGTGGAGGAACGGGAAAGAATGGAAAATCACAATTTTAAGTTTGGAACAAAACACTATCAGATCTTAGAAGACAAAAGTGTAGTTTAGTGTAGTGAAGAAAATTGTGGAAAATGGAAGGACACTAGTTTAGGTTTAGAGTAGAGCACAAGCAGTGCACAATAACTAATGTAGAGTGAAAAGAGTCGAACTTTGAGCACAGGGAATAGCTCACTCCGTGAGTGCAACAAAAAGGCAACAAATTGTGGGTTCTTTTAAATTTAATTTACACAAAAACCGTTAAATCTATTGAAATACGCCAAAGGAAAAAGTTGTTGTTTATTCAATTTTCTATGAATATAGCCATAAATCAAGAACCTTCAGTCAATAATAATTGAGCCAGGTGATGATAAGTCTTTTTGATAAAAATATTTTTTTCAAGGAGGTGACAAGAAAACTTTCCACCTCTGTGGTGTGAGGATAGCCTGTCTGCCCAACATTCAAGATGTCCCGAGTTTGAATCTCGGTTACAGTGACTTATCTGGATAAGATTTCCCTGGGGTTTTCCCTTTATCCTAACCTCTATGAACACCGGCCTCATATGAGCATCAGTTCACCCATTTGGTTCATTCATCGTCCTATGTGACCTAACCTTTTGAACGGCTTTTCGTTTTTGAGTTACGCTGGCCATTGATAATTACCTAATTCTGTTTTAGATCTAAGGGGACATTCAAAACTTGGTTCCTGGTGAAACTGAAAAAATGCATTTTAGTGTAATGTTTCCCTTTCTTCTAAAAGAGCATGAGCTCTTCAAAGTATTATGTAGATAATATTTCCACTGGAAGAGTAAACAGTACATAAATAAAGCAAAAACTGTTTGAATATTTTGAAGTACCTATGTATTTTCCAAATACAATAAAAATATGTGCAGGATTTTTAAACTCCTCTTTTTCTAAATCAGTTAAACACTTATACCAACTTGAATCAGAATTACGCGAATCACTACTTCTTCTTTCTTTCTTTCCTTTTTTTTTTCTTTTCTTTTTTTCTTTTCCTGTTTACCTATTTTCTCCCCTTATGTAGGACTTACACCCCCTAGGAATTACAAGCCAGTGCCTAGGGTCAGACAGACGTCTGTCGGGGAACAGAGGGACTTCTGGACCAGACAGTGAAGACCTGGAAGCGGGTGTTCAGCCAAGCACCAGTATGATAGTGAGGAAGAGGACGATATAAATGCAGGCAAACTCAATTATTGAAAAGGTGACAGTGTAGCAATTGGTGAAATGAGTGTTGAAGGAACCTGGAAAAAACCCGCCCTGGCGCCGCTTCGTCCACCACGAATACCACATGCAGGTCTCTGGGATAGAACCCGGGCCACCTAGGTTATAGGCGAACGCTGCGAATCGCGACTTACCGCTTGAAAAAGAAAAATATTTGAAAATTCACATCAATAATATACATGAGCATAGCTAAGGGGGCGCAAGGGGGCCTCGCCCCCCCCCCTTGGAAGCTAATACACGCAATGTGCAATCAATTATTATTAGACTCTTATCTTAATTTTGATGTAAACAGCAGTTTTTATTTAGCAAAAATGTATATGGTTATCCACAACAAATGATATAACTTTTGACAACAAAATAATGAATTAATATTGTTTTATTGCAAACTTCCAACAGAAGTTCCTTGGATAAGGAACCAGTTGTACAAAAGTAAATCAGAATTAAGAGGACTTTGGACGCTATTTTCAGAAAATTCAAGATGTGCACTTCATTTGTCTTGAAAACAGCTTAAGCCAATGGCATTTTAATCATTATCATTATAGCCATTTTGAGAATTTCAAAAATAACTGATATTTTACCACGTAAAGGGCAGCATTTTTTAAATCGTGTCGCATTCTTGGAGCGCACGCACGCACACATACACGGACCTTTTCTCACCATCGTGAGCTGCCATGTGGTACTGTTTGCCCCTTCCCCTCTCTGACGTGTTCTCGTGACAGAGTGCAGCTCAGATATTTGATATGAGCGTATTACAACGTGCGATATGAATATGTAAAGATAAACGCCACACTGAAATGGAAACCAGACATGAAGTAATAGCAAACGAAACCCTTGCGCAATACCATGCTGTAATATTTAGCACGTTTTGACTGCAGATAGTCTCTAACAATAGATAACCAAAGATATAAAGGTTTTGCTGTTACCCCCACTGACCACACAACCGCAACAACATGCATCAGGTAAAGTCCATTGTCCTTTCTTTCAGTAATTATATTTTACTTGTTTTGATCTTCTCTTATACCTACTTGCCTAACAGCTAAGTAGCGGAAGTATTGCACTTCACTCGAGCGTCGGCAGACAATTTTCCAGGGGGTGGGGGGGTGCAGGCACATGTTTGAAATTTGCAATAAGATAATATTAATTCATTATTTTACTGTCAAAATTTAAATTTGTTGCATATAACCATATTATTTGTGCTAAATAAAAATTTATCTTTACATTAAAATTAAAATAGTTTAATAGTCAATAATTGATTGCACATTAAGTTGGCCAACTTCCAGGGGGGGGGGGGCAATATATTTTAACTCATGTTGGCCCTGCTGTAGAAATCCAAACTTGGCCGTTAATTTGCCGGTCAGCTAGTCAGCCGGGTCTCTCCGGGTTGTACAGGTGCAGAGGAATCACTCGGAATACTCGAATAAGAATCCAATTATAACGAATACTTTTAATAACAGCGTCCACTAGTAATACACTCCTTGAATATTGAAAAACAATTAAGCAGTTAATATTGCAACCATGGCAAACAAGTGAAGCACTATCTATTGTTGCCCCTGTTTCAGTGGTTTTTAAGGTAAATATTCTAGAGGGCTTGGACAAGAGAGCTTCAATTTATTGCTAGAATGCATTTCCTTAGGACCTTCCTTACATCATCAATCGACATTAACCAATGATAATGCTTTAGCTGATAGTAAATATTAGTAATAAGTGGGACATGGAGTATAAGTTCGACTCAAGTTACATTATTTTGATATCATGAAAGAGTCACCGCGCCCGCCGCATCTAATTGCCGACAACAGCAGTGTCACCCATCGCATTATTGTCGGCGCTACCGCAAAGGAGCCGAAGGAAAGAGATAGAGAATGACCGCATTGTTGGGGCGCTTGCCGAAAGAGAGAAAAGGATAGAGGCTACTGGAACCTTCTCCTTTGTATCTCACCGCAATAAGTGAACGCTCCTGAAGCTTCCAGAATAGTGCCTGGGAGATATACATAAATAGCGGTAAAGTGTGAGAAGAGTGAGTCAGACGTATGTGAAGGTTGGGTAGTCGTGCCGACGGAGAGGACAGACGTATGTGAAGGTTGGGTAGTCGTGCCGACGGAGAAGAGTTAGTTCTTTGTGTTACGAGTTCGGAGCCGTGCTGTTGGAGAATCAGAAAACACTTTCTTGTTGTTGCAACGAGTGTACAAAGTTACTGTTTACGGAAATAAAAGTGTTTCTTTATCTCGACTACATCTGTCTACTTTACTTTACACCACAACCAAAAAAAGTTACAATATTAGTAATAAGTGGGACATGGAGTATAAGTTCGACTCAAGTTACATTATTTTGATATCATGAAAGAGTCATGTATAATAATGTGCTGCCTATTTTAACGACTGTGGATTAATATTTTACTGTTTTTCTTCGGGGGACGATTATGAATCATTTCTGACAGCCTTACCTTATGGGGGTGTCTTGCGTCATGTGCCTATGCACTTTAAAATATGTGTTTTAAACATTTAACTTTTAATTGTTTAAGGTTTGGCTGTTACTGGCGACTCTGGCACTTTCTGCAGCTACATCATTTGGCCAGCACAGTGGCAACCGGTATTTGGATGGCGCCATTGATAAAACCTGGCAGCGCCACGGGGGAGGCTTCTTGAATCAAGAATCCTACGCTCATGATGCATTCAAAGAAAGAAAACTTTCTACAACTATAGGAAGCTTTGGCGTTCCGTTGACATCGTACCTTGGAGGTAAATATGAGATTCCAGAGTACTCGCCGATTAATATTCCTGAAGTGGCAGTCGTTGGTGGTGAAGGACTTTCAGGAACGAACCACAGGCCTCTGAAAGCAATAGAGAGCTCTATGTACATCAATGGCAATGGTAAACATTACGACCGGGATGTGCTTATAGGACTTGCTAGAGGTGACGATAAAGGTCTGTACAAGGAATACACTGAACACTTTCCTCACGATGTTCTTTACCGGGAAGAGCCCAGGGATAAGGATCATGTAAGTATTGTTACGCACGTCCATCCTTCAGTACAAGAGGAACACCTGGTTGAGAAGTTCAGGAAGGATCCCTTTGGTCAAGATCATTACACAGTGATAAAGCATAATCCAAAAGGTGATCACATTGTTGAGGATAAAGTTGTCTACAAGGGACACACTGAACACCTTCCTCACGATGTTGCACACCGAGAACATCCCACTTATAAGGAACATGTAAATATTTTTAAGCAAGTTCATCCTTCAGTACACGAGGATCATCTGGTTGAGAAGTTTAAAAAGGATCCCTTTGGTCAAGATCATTATACAGCGATGAAGCATAATCCAAAAGGTGACCACATTGTTGAGGACAAAGTTGTCTACAAGGGACACACTGAGCACCTTCCTCACGATCATTTTACATTGAAGAAGCATAATCCAAACAGTGAGCACTTTGTGGTTGATACCATTTACAAAGATCTACCTAAAAGTGGACACAAGACACAAGAAAACATTTACAAAGACACATATACACCCCATGAAGTGTTCCAAGGAAAAGATCACGTGACAGTCAAGACTGAAGAAATGATTTTCAAAGATAAGGGTGACTCACCGATGGAGCGTTATCTCAACAAGATCCACAAACATGTATATGACCCACCAGACAATGATGGTCATCATCATATCAGTGTTAAGACTGAAGAAATGTATCAGCCTAAGTTAGGCAGTTACGGTAAAGAACATCTCGCGGTGAAAACTGAAGAAAAAGTCTATAAGGATATCCCCAAATCAGGTCCAGACAAGCTAACTGTTGAGAGTACATACAGAACTCACTCCATTAGAAAACCAGAACTATACGACGATCCCTATTTTGGTTATGAGAAGGATTACTCAGACGACAAAATTGGTTTTGGACTTTCTGAGGAAAAGATTCTTGAAGGTAAACAACATTATAGAGTTAATGAGAAGCACGTTAATGTAGAAGTACCAATAGAAGAACGTTTTAGTACGATTAGAATAACTCCGACTCACAAGATCTCCTGGCCAAGGAGAGACGGTCCTTGTGATCCAGTGAACCAGTATCCGGATAATCCCGAGTGCAGAATCAGTGTGACAGCTTTGTGAACATGAACTGGAAGTTCCCATCGACCTTCATACTTCACTTCCTTCTGTGGTCCCTGTTAGGCGAATCCAGCTTCAATAAATGTGATCTATGTATCAGCGAGTTTCACGTTGAAGACAAATCAAAATAACTATCCAAATTGTACACCAATAAGGGTGTTCATTTAAGTGAAACCATAGCAACGAGTTGAATATTCACATCAAACCAAATGACTTGCTTACTGACGGTAAACGAAATCTTGTTTCTAAACAAAAATAGAGCTGTAATTTATTCTGTAAAAGAGAATAAATACACTCAACGATTTTCCTTGGAATAAATAATAAAGAGTAACGTATTAAGAGCTTAACAGGTGACGAAAAAAACTATTGACCTTCAAGTCAATACAACGAAATAAGGTAAACATATCTTGCTGAATATAATATTTACATACACATATGTATTTCTATTTCATTGCATCCTTGCTCAATACACACTCGCACAGAGGGAAATTTGTTAGTTTCATCCTGACAATACTTACATCAATTTATCTATTGCACGCAATTAAAAAATACTATTCATAATAAGAATCAGTTCTGAGATGAAGTAATAAGATGTTTGTTGAAGTTAGGTTTATAACAGCTTTGGAACTTTATTACTATATTGTAAAATTTGCTCGTTCCAAAAATGGAAGAGGAAAAATATTAATAACAAATCAAAGAAAAATATACTATTGTCATTCAAAAGATAATGATTATTAACTCTTATTGTTATTATGACTCTGTTAAACCTAAACTCTACCGTTTGTCTAATTACTTAATAATATTGTTATTTGTCTTTTTGTTAACTGTGTCAATTTGGCAACCCACAAATGTTGATTATATGATTATTTCAATGAAATATAATGTAAACAAAATTAATGCCTTATACTGCAGCAGATATTTCGAAAAGTAACACTTTCATATTACTCCATCATTAAAAATATAAGTTTCTACATACTGTTCTGAAATAATATTAATTTAACCACTGTAGTAGGTTTCGAAATATTTGCAAGGTCAAAAGACTTGGAGAAAAATATTTGTTGTTGTTGTAATAAGTGTAATAAAATTTATGTTCCTGTTATTTAATTCAGTTTTAAGTAAAGACGTTAATTCTGACTTGAACATTTTTACACACATTTTACCACGTCCTCTTACTTGCTTTCTTGTGTGCCTGTTCAGTACAAAGTTGAAAGCTAGAGACTTGAAACCTTAAACATAGCTCAGGACTGGACGAAAATGCAATGTTAATCCGTTGTTTTTTGCCTGTCTATTCGTTTATTTAAATAATGAATTGCTTACATAATATATACAATATTTAATTGTTTGTAATATGTTTAAAATTGAATTGAATGTGTAAGTATGAAGGATCTGGCATTACTTTGTTTTAATATTGAAATAAAAATCTTATATAATTAAGTCTTGCGTCTTTATTTTAAACAATTAATATTTAACAGACTGCACCCCACCAATGACGCCTGCAGTGTGCCGAGGTGGGGGACGCAGCGGCTGGGCGGTAAGGCTTGGCTCTTCTTGGACTCTAGTGCCGGGGCTAATATGTAACAGTGGCAGGTAGGTATGAAATTTGTCTATTTCAGGTATGATCAAACCTGACGTTTGACACATGTCTGTCATAATCTCATCAAGTTGTTCAAAAGTTATTACCACAGACAGCAAGTTTAAGCTTTATAAATCACTAAAATAGGCAAAAAGGCATTACAAATACTAAAACTAAGCCGCGGCACTACAGCCCATGAAGAGCCAAGCCTTACCGCCCAGCCGCTGCGTCCCCCACCTCAGTCCACTACAGGCGTCATTGTTAGGATGCAGTACTGGAGGGTGGTACGTGGTCAGCGTCCCGATACCTCCCGGCCAGTTATGCGCTCTTCACGACCTGGGGCCGCTACTTTTCTATCAAGTATCTTCTCAATTGGACCCCCGGGACTAACGAGGCTGAGTGCACCCCGTGCAAATACTAAAACAGATCTTATTTTCATTTTATCTTTAATGATTTTCATTGTCATCGTAACATTCGGTTAGGTAACATTTTCGCAAACTTGACTCGCTAGGTACATCTCCAAAAACTGTGAGAATGTAGGATTCTGTGAGGTCCACAAAGAGATTCCAGCACTGAGGAAAGCTTTACATACCAAGTCGAATGCAAACTTAGGTTGGAGGAATTTTCTTCAAAATCTTAGTGTCGCATCCTTAAAAGGTGTTAAACTGAAATTCCAACTTTGGTTTTTAGCCGAATTTTCGATTTTTATGTTATGCTGTCTACAGACTGACGCGCACACACACACACACACACACACACACACACACACACACACACACACACACACACACACACACACACACACACGCACACACACACACACACACGGAGCTTTTTCTAAAAATGTGTGTGTGTGTTTTTATTCAGGGAGCCTCCTCCAATGAAATCTCGGCATCGAACTTTTGGGTGGAATACAGCACTTCCTCTACTTACTATACGTAGTAGATAAAGTAAAAAAAAAAAAACAGTAATTTGTTATTGAAAATTGTTTTATTATTTCTTGAAATATTCTCATTTCTGCCCAGTACACTTGCATGCGTTCAAATCACTTGTCAGCATTTTTCCAATGTGCTTGAGACATGGTTTTTGAACGCATTAAGGGCTGCCTCTGCCCACGAAGGTCATGGTCCATGCATTTTATTCTTGACGTTGAGGAACAAGATAAGGTCATTGGATGCCAAATCAGGACTATATGCTGGATGAACCATCAATTCCAATTTTTCAGTGTTCAAATAGTCGGCTGTTAGACTAGATACGTGTGTGGAAGAAGAAGAAGAAGAAGAAGAAGAAGAAGAAGAAGAAGAAGAAGAAGAAGAAGAAGAAGAAGATGAAGAAGAAGAACAAGAAGAAGAGGAAAAGGAAGAAGAAGAAGAAGTTGAAGAAGAAGAAGACGAAGAAGAAGTTGAAGAAAAAGAAGTTGAAGAAGAAGATGAAGAAGAAGAAGAAGAAGAAGAAGAAGAAGAAGAAGAAGAAGAAGAAGAAGAAGAAGTTGTTCCTCTCGTCTCAGACTACTCTTTACATGGAAAATGAAATGTATATCTTAAATTTTTTGGGAACGTTTTCAGTTCTCTTCACTATGAATGAGTTTTGCATAATTGGTTAACTGTAAGAGATAGAAGAAATGTTACTGCACAAAAAGTGTAGATCTCGTCCAGACATACAATTTGTCAAATACATCTTTTTGTGTAGTGAAACACTTCCAAGATACATATTTCTTGTTATTTGTTTGCATTTTACAATACTTATACTTTTATCAACTACGAAGTTGTTATTCCTGGACATGCAAAGGGAATGGAATGTCGAAGTCATTGCATAACATCCGGCTCTTAAAAGATTTGACTAACGCTTAAGCCTGCTGTATTCTCTTCTCATTATACTTGTTCTTCTTCTTGGTCTTCTTCTTACTAAGGCACTACAACTTTACAGAAGTTGTGACTTCTCTATTTTGTGCGCAAACAGGCCAGTTTTTTTATTTTCATATGCTAATGTCGTCCAGTACATCATCTAAACATCTATATCTGGGACGACCCCGTGATCTTGGTTTAATTGGAGTCCATTTATATATTCTTTTAACTATTCTATGATCCGGGATCCGATTTATGTGTCCAAACCATCCTAATCTTAAAGCTTTTATGTGGTTAATGATCTTCTCATTTTTGATTAATTCATTTAATTCGTTATTATAACGTATTCTCCATGTATTGTCATTTTGTTTCAGCGCTCCAAATATAGTACGCAATATCCTTCTTTCGAATACCATTAGTCTTTGTTTTTGTTTGTTTTTTTTTCCGTTAAGGACCCAGGTTTCACACGCATATGCTACAATACATCTGATGATGGATTTATATAACCTTACTTTTGCTTACTTAGATACTTCTAAATATATATTTGTTAACACAGAATGCTCTATTACCTAGAGCAATTCTTTCTTTTATTTCATTCTTTATATCATTGTTACTGTTGATTATAGACCCAAGGTATTTAAAATAATCCACTCCTAATTTTGTATTTTCTATTATTATATCTTTAGTCTTTTCATTCTTTGCAGTGCACTTTAAATGTTTAGTTTTATCTACATTTATCATCAGGCCATATCGCTTAGACAGTTCTACCAGTTTTTTTTTAATCTTTCACTCAGGATAGCTTTACTTCTCGTTGTTAACAAAACATCGTCGGCATATGTCAAACATTGCTTGTATAATGTGCCTAAATTTCCTCTGGCATCTAATTGTGAGGTTATTGAATCGATTATTATGGTAAACAAGGTGGTAGAAAGAGTGTCCCCTTGTTTAACTCCTATTTCAACTTTACAACTATCACTTAGTTTGTTACCAATTTTAACTTTTGCAGTTGTATTTGTCAACGTCAGTCCTATTAGTCGAATTAGTTTCCTGGGAACTTTATATTGGAGAAGACATTCAGTAATTTTATTTCTGTGTACTGTATCAAAAGCGTGTGTATAATCTATAAACAGATTAAAGAGGTCAATATTATGTTCGTGACATTTCTTTGTTAACCGTCTGATTATAAATAAGTCATTTTCACAACTGTCTACCTCAATTAATATGAATTATATAGAAGAATAAGAGCTTTTAAGAATATAATGTACAAAAATGAGTACAAAATGTATGTTAAATGCAACACATAAGGGGTTTTTTAAAGAACTGACCCTTTTTTCAACATTTATCCAACTATACGGATATTTAACTATCCGGATCGGGTTCTGTCCCAATTAATCAGGTTTATTGGAGTGCTACTGATAAGTCGCAATACACCCCCTTCACTTTTATTCAAGTTTGTCAAGGTAGGTATTTGTGACTGCATTTCACACTGAACGGCTGCACTGGGGAATTAAAGCTTGTCACAATTGGATGCGAATCTTTCTCGGAAACATTTATAAATCTAGCCAGCTGACACGGAAGAGAAGTATTTGCTCGCGCTCTCAGTGACATGAGTTAGAACGTGTTTGAGGATCCTTCCGGTATAAACGACTGGTGCTATATAATCCCCACATGTCACCGCACACCTCATTCTACAAAATGGCGTCCATGGTATGTATGTACATTTTACTAACAGTTTATTTGTTAACTACAAACGGTGTAAGCTTTTCTTGGTTTTTATTCGGTTGTTTCCGAGTCGCCGTCCACTTTGTCCACATGGGCGTCGGCAGAATTTTTTCAGGAGGAGACATGTTAAAAGTCTGCAATTGAACATTATTAATTCACTACTCTGTTGTCCAAAGTTCTGGTATTTGTTACGAATAACCGTATTGTTTTTCACTCAAAATTAAAACAATAGTCTAGTAGACAGCAATTGACTGTACATGAAATTAATACATTTCTAGGGGGGGGGGCGCCCTTTGCCCCCCTTGGCGACTCTCATGATAGGCAACCCAAATGACATCAAGGATCGTAAAATATCTCTGCTGCGTTGTCATTAGTTCATTATTTGGATTGTTATGTAGAGCTAAGCTAACCAAGCGGCATGGCTTGGGCGGTAGCGTTGTTGGTCCACATTCAGGAAGTCGTGGGTTCGATTCTCGTGGTCGACCTTCCTGACCCATGTTTTTTTTTTTTGGGGGGGGGGGAGGGATTCCCGGGTCGCTAGGGGAATGCTCGAAGGGATAATTTCATCCCGCGAATTTGCTGTCCCTCCATTTCATTTTATCTTTCAGGGTTCCAAGTGTCAGCGGGAGTTTCGGCATGCATGGCATGGCATTGGCTCGCTATAAATCCTCGTCTCCAGGTCTTGGGACCCCCCCCCCCCCCGGGGGATGTGTAAGCGCGCGGGTGGGAAGGAAAGTGGTTGTACGAACCGCCACCGAGGAGTTTCAAACTGTAGCTGTTAGGGACACTGCCCTCTGCTGTTGTCTCTCCTCAGGTCCGGACACTCTTGGTATCCTTTCACCTCATCCCTTCCTCCCGGGGCGCCCCTTAGGGGCATAGGCACAAAGGATCGAGTTGCTGAGGCCCTCTCTGAACTTTGTCTAAGAGTCATGCCTCGATCTAACCAACATGCTGTTTGTGTCATTTTTTATATTCTCTTTATATATCTTCTCTCATATCTAAGGTCGTACCGGCGGCTTTCTACTTTTGGAACAATTTTATTGTACATCAGCAATGATGTTCACTCGCTTACAACGTTAATTTTTAGGTTGCTATTATTTTTGGCTATTACACAAATTCACGTTCTCATTCACACTTCCAGACTCTAGGGAGGATGGGGAACAATCCTGGATAAAGAAACATTCCCGCTTTCCAGCCGGGAATTGAACCCGAGACCTATGAATATGAAGGTTAGAATGCTAACCACTAGATTACAGAGGCAGTCTGTGTATTATTAATGAATTGTATTATTCAAAAAGTATTGTAATGTTTATAATATGAACACTAATTTAATATTTCGCAATACACCACAGAACAACAACAGCAACAACAACGTAAGAGTTTGGCAATGCCAAACTTCTTCACGTTAAGTTCGGAGGTCACGTGACTAATTTGAACCAATCTGCGACTAGTGTCATGCAGGAATAAATTGTTTTTCTCCATGAATAGCTATCTACATCAAAACTCTTTCCCTGTTCCTTTTGTTTCGCTCCTAAAGTAGATTATGGCCATCTCCATAGTATTTTATTCGCCGTCTAAAAAGTTTTCACTTCATCTTCGTATTTTGTTTCTTTTCATTTTTGGAAAACGTAACCTCTGATTTTTTAGAGAGCTGCTTCCAATATCCGTCATGTCTGCCGAGTAGAAGAACAACCAATCAGAATCATTCCCATTACATTACCTTAGGTGTATCCTAATAGCCCTTCTTATAGTTTCTTACTTCATGTTACGTTGCATCACGTTAAATCACGTTACGCGAAGTTCATCCTAATCCCGGCATAAAGACACAATTTGATCAATAGAGTAAACGTTAGAAACCTGCTTACTTGGACGTTAGAATGTCTTTTTTCGTACACTATTTTTAGCATAATATAATTCGATTTTTGCTCATAAGTTTACATTCCTTTAAATACGACCAAAAGGTTTTACTTTAGATAAGATGTGAACGCCCGAGCAGTGGTAATTTCCTGTACAACTGTGCAAAGGCAGTGAAGGTTTTTGTTTCTTCCATCTTGCAAGTTTAACCTCCTTTAGCAGGAAGGTCATATGAGATGATAATTAATGTGAGAACATTAAGAAGATGTTGGTTTTGTCATAGTACTATTTTATAATAGCTGGACATAGATAAGCATAACCTACAATTTGACTCCCAGCAATGCCTTAGTTCCTATGATCTGTTTACTACAGCAATGACGTAGGTAATGCCGATATTTCCCTTGGCTTATAGAGAAAAGACGAAATCATTTTACGATATACTTGCTCATTTCTTTGAACAAAGAAGAAGCAAAAACCTCTGTACATTATGACATATACATAATTAAGATCTGAATCTATAATTCCTTACCATTCTGGGTGGTGATAATAGATTACATCACAGTTCGCAACACACGATCCCTTGCTTGATTCCTCCCAGGAAGGGAGTGCATTGAACTGCTCGACTTGTTTGTTCTTTCGTCACGTCAAGTAACAAACGAATGCAGGGAATCTAGCGAACTTCATGTCCTTCTTGTAAGAAGACGCTCTCACTTATGTCAGCGAATTATTTCAGGATTTATTTCCTACAATTTCTAACGCTAAGATTGCATAACACGTATCCAACTCGTGGATAATTTTAATATGCTACTTATGGAAATGCTTTTAGTTACATACGTAGCTATTCTTCTTTGTAAGTCTTCAATTTCTTTGCAACCTAAGAATGATCTTAAATTGATTTATGTATGTTGTATAATTTCTTTTACTTTCACTGCCATGTGTTTACAGTAAGTAGAGTAAATATTGTATTCTATACCGAGACTTCGCCGAAACACGTGTTTTGTCTCTCCCGCATAAAAAGAACATTTTTGGAAAAATATCTGTGTATGTATCTGTCTGTGAACATCGTAAATCAAACAGAAAGAAGTTTAAATTCGGCATTTGGCATTTAAGTTCAGTGTCTTTCAAGGATGGTCATCGTCTCCTTGCGTTGTACTTACCAAGCGGACCACCCCGGTTCGATTCCCGGTAACTGCGTGGGGATTTTCTCCCGCTGGGAGACTTGTCCGGGGTGCACTCAGCCTCGTTAGGTTCCTGAAGGGCCAATTGAGGAGCTACTTGACAGAAAATTAGTGGCTTCTGGTCGAGAAAATCGCATAACCGACCGAAAGGGACCATGTCCCACCTCCAGTGCTGCACCCCACTCATGACGCCTGTAGTGGGCAGAGGTGGGGGATGCGTAGGTCTTGGGATGCTGTGCCACGGGTTTGCGTTATCTTCCTAGGATGTGACACGAACATTTTCAAGGAAATCCCTCCATACCAGGCTACGCTTTACGTGGAAAAAAGGTTTCGGAAATTCTGATTTTCTCAAAAATCAGCTTAAAAGATTTTGATTAAAATAACATGTGTTTAAGATATTTTAAAGATAAATGAAATGTATTCCTATCTTGAATTCTCTGGGGAAGCTACAGCTTCCGAAGGCTTCTTCATTCTGAACGACTTTTGCATAACTGTTACACCGTAAGAGATAGAAAAAACTTAACTAAACAAAAATGTAGGTCTTGTTAAAGCAGACGATTTATGTCTCTTCTCCCCCCCCCCCCCTCTCTCTCTCTCCCTGTTTCTTTTCTTTTCTTCATTTCTTTTTTTGTAAGCCAACTGTTTCCGAGATAACGATGTTGTTGCTTTACATTTTCCCATGCTTATACTTTTCTCAAATAAATAGTTCGTTTCTTTTTACTTTCTCTATTACTAAGTAGAGGAAGTATTGTATTCACTCAAACATTCGATGTCGAGATTTCACCGGAAATATGTTTTGAGACCTGAATCAAAAAATAGCATTTTTAGAAAAAGGTCCTTCTCTCTCTCTGTCTGTGTGTGTGTGTGTGTGTGTGTGTGTGTGTGTGTGTGTGTGTGTGTGTGTGTGTCTGTGAACAACATAACTAAAAAATGAAAAGTAGGTTAAAAACCGAAGTTGGTATTTAAGTTTAATATCTAACATGGAAAACTTCGAAAATGTTGATTTTCTCGAAAATGGCTCTAACGGTTTTGATTATACTGCGATTGTATAAGATATTTTGACACGTATGTTTGAATTTTATGACCATAATCCATGTAGTCCTGTTTATTCTGGATGAATTTTGCATAACTGTAAACCGTTATAGAAAGACCAAATCTTACTAGACAAAAATATAGATCTTGCTAAAACACACAATTTATTTCCGAATAAATGTTTTTTGGAGAGTGAACCATTTCGGAGATATTCCTTGTTATTTGTCTGAGTTATGGAATACTTAAAACGTTCGTGAAATGGAACATCGTTATTCATGCAAAGAGAACGAAATTTGAAAGCTTTAAAAGATTTGACTATCGCTCAAAGCCTACTGTATTCTAACATTCCCCTTACACCTATAAGAAAATAAGCAATAAGATAATTTGTACGAATGTTTATCTCAACTAACATGAAGAAGATATAGGAATAAGAGTTTGTAAGAATGGTTAGTACAAGAGTAGAGAAAGTTATGTGAGTGCAATACATTAGATTTTTATGACAGTTAATTCACAATTTCAGAACATTTCTGTACACGCAGATAGATATATGTAGCTAAGATTTGTAAGGGGCCATCAACAACTTCCTGGTGTCTACCGCTCGAGATAAGGTTGGAATTCCATTTTATGGCTACCGGATGTTATGGTTTGCAACACATTATCGCCGGCTGCCACCAGGCAATTATTGACATGTGGGTGTGGTGAACAGCAATGTGCTCTGTGGAGGAATGTGTGTTTTTAGTGGAAAACGAGATAAAAAAAACTCGTTGCTAGTTTCCTAACTCAAAACACCGCAAAGAGACACCGGGCGTGATTTAATTAATGCATTTCGGAATAGAAGTTTCCTGCAGGATGCTGCAACCGAGTATCTTTTAACAGAAGAACTCTGTTCGTACTCGTATGTATAGTGTCAGTCGTCCAGGAATTAAAACCCAGAGAACAGGTATTGTTCGGAGATTTATCGTGCGCGTGTTAGATAGGACTTTTTTTTATTGCGGAAGCTGGCTTGACTGATGTGGATGCGTTAATTCACAAAATACACAAACAATGTGTATTGAGAATGCTAATATCATTTAGGAAACCCCTTCACGTTTGGAGAAAATTAGAGTGCGGTGTGCGACCTCGGACTCGCGAATTACTGGGTCAGCTAATCCTGATGTTTACTGACCGGACGCTTATTTTCTGTTTATTGCCAGTTAAATGAAGAGGTGAACGATGCATTTTTTCAACAAGACAATCCACTGCTCATACGTCACATCAATCAATGGGGCTTTTAGTAGACATTTAAGGAAAAGACTAATTTCTCAAGTCTGACCTTCTCCGTCTTCTGCTTTGACCCTTCCTAATTATTCCCTTTGGAGAGTCGCTAAAGCTTCGGTCTTCAAGGACAACCCCAAAACAATTGATGAGCTGAAAACACCAACTGCAGATTGCATAATATCTGTAACGAAAGAGACTAATGGAAATGTCCCCCCCCCCCCCCCCCCCCCCAGTTTGTAAACGCAAGTTCATGCTGTTCCATCCAACATCAGTCACAAACACACACCGACGTATCCAATAGTGAGTCTGGTTGTTGACCTTTTAGTCACAGGGGTGTTAGGCAACTGTGATAACTTGAGTGTAAAGAGGGTTCAGCGTTTTCAGGAGCTATAAATGGAACTTGCAAGAAAAACGAACGAACTTATGAGATAACCTTACACAATTTGAAAACTTTGTTAAGAAAATACAGCTCTGTTGTTTTATTCATTAATTCCTTGAAATTTCATCAAATCACATCTTAGTGAAACCCTACACGGTGGGAAGACATTGTGCAGCATTTCAGTGATTGTGTTATAATTGATTTCTTTGATGAGCCAGAGTTGATTAAATCTTCAATTTTATTGTGTAGTTCAGGCATGGGGAAGAGGGGTGACAGGAATACAATCCCTCTCCATTTTACCCCATCACCAAGTGCAGGCCACCTGTCTTTTCTGGTTCTATTTGTTTACGTATACACACGTCTTTACTAACAAGGTAAGTTTCAAGGAGTGCAGTGGCGCAACCGAATAGAAACAAGATGTATTGGTTTTATGATTACGTGATTGTGATTACGTTACATACATTTTCGTTTGCAATAGCAAACACAATGCTTTATTTTTGCTAGGAACACAAAATACTTATCTTCCCATTCGACATTTCATTTTACCTTGTTGTGCAACATGATACCACCACTGAGGCAATGTGAGGGACTGACCAGTTCTCTAAGGTAGATAACAGCGGGGGCCTGGCCTAGTAGCTAACGGAATGTAGCCGAGTGGACGGGGTTAAAAGTACGATGTAGGAGAAATGCCACAATGTGTCACTTTTCCCCGTCTGTGATATAGATGAGATATGGTACCAAATACATATTTTGTAACAATAGATCCGCTTATTTCCTAAAGCCATCTGATAATAATCTTGCCTCAGATTGGCGCTTTTGAATTATGATTAGCCTATTTACATTCACTTTCCTACCAGTGTACTAACATTTATATGGCTTCTGTTTCCAGTTGTTAGGCGCGCTGATATTGCTTCAAGTTTACGCAGTTACAGCGGTACCGCTGATCAGCAGTGAAGATGAGGATATTATTAATTCAAACCAAGCACCTATGAAAGAACCTGCAACTTCAAGTTTCCTGAGGCTCTTCTCTGAGACAATTGCCGCAGTGCCAGTTGCTGTATTCTTCGCCGAGAACACCGAAAACGTGTTGATGAGGCCATCCTCCAGAGAACCTAGGAAAGATCGCCGAATAGACGACAGGCCGAAGGGCTTTATGATCTTTGAATTGGCCGATGGGAGGTACGAAGGAATTGGTCCTTTCGTTGAATTCTCTGCTGAAGACGATGGCAGCTCAGACAAAAATCTTCCTACATTGGGCCTTTTGCCTTCACAAGACGATCCGTTCAACTCGTGGTTTATGCAGAGCAAACCCTCTGATCCTGTCATCATATCTGAAATCGTTTTTAACAACAGTCAACAATCTTCCGATGATGGTAAAGATCTCCCATTAGAGTTTTGGGTGTATGAAAATGATGACCAGGTGGCAGCAGAAACAGCAAATGACAATCGCGGTTTTATTGCTATGGATTACCTTTTGCCTGTTGGTACCTTGGGAAGTACAGGTATGACGAATGAGGAAAGTGCGATTTTAATTACTGAAACTAACGACAAGCAGGCGCCGTTAGTGTTAGAGGAAGAAATTTTACTGAAACCACCTGGAGATCAGCCACCTACCATGATGCCTTTAGAGGAGAATGTGTTGGTAATTCGCTGGTCGGATGATAAGATTCTTCTTCCTGATATCAGATCTTTAAAAGAAGAACAAGAAATCACTATTTCTGTTCCAGTGAAGCAGAGCTAGTTTTCCACAATGCTCACCACAGGAGGAATATGCAGAAGTTTAAGAAAAGTTATCGAATTTACCCCTGATGCTTATCACTGAACAGCAGTTTATTTGGTTGACATACACTGAGCTACTCAATTTAGGCTTTCTCCCTAGGAATACCTTCAGCCCAGGTTGCTTCAAAGTGAAGAAAGACTGGTTTGATTGACTTAGAGTGTTCAAAAACTGTTTAGATAGCAACGGCATATATCTTTTATTCTTTTAAATTATGTATATCTGAATTACGGTGTTTGTATGAGTAACAATATCCTCATTCTCCTCTGGTATTCATGTTTCACTTTCCTTGTGTATCTCCACATTTTTATTTCTGCACTTTAATGTACAATCTTATTATTGTCAAGTGCCAATTTCAATTTTGTCTCCTCTTTGAATAACTGATATTACCATACCAAACAATATGTAACGAATACAAGCAAATCTATATAGCTCAGTGTAGTCTAGAGAACTCATAGAACGCAGTTTTTAAAATTGTATTGAATAAAAGTCAGGAGTTGTTAAAGACTTAAAGCAGCTCAAATATTTCAGATTTCTGAGAGAGAATGTGCCTAGTGTGTGCATGCGTAATTTACGTGTCTGTGTTTCATGTTTTCATGAGTAAGCAAACAATAATGGTATTTTATTTTACCTGATTGTTATTGTGGATTGTAGCATTTAATGCTCTGCGTTAATAATAGTAAATATTAGTGGTACTGTGGATCAAACATCACATTTCTTCTCCTCAGCCACAAGACTGATACTGCTGATTCACAATAGGATATAGGATATATAACCAATAACAAACTTACCCAAAATGTAAATAAAAGAAGAAAAAGGCTTAAAGGCGTAAAAAGAAAGAATCAGCTATTTGTTCTGAAAGAAAGTAGTATGTTCGATGAAATTGATAATAAAGTTATTCGTTTTAAGTAATTATTCGTGTTTAATCACACAGATCTTAAAATATACAGATACACCCTTTAATATCCTGGCTATTAGTACGTCTCCAGCTTACTTGAACAACGATTTCCGTCAACGCTAAGCAAATATTTATGGAACTAATTTGTTTGAAATCATTAAAAATGCAAGAACAACTTCTAGGTCTCTGTTAAAATATACGATATTCGCCACTTCCACCTGAAATGTATAGGTACTAAATAGAAAGCAAGACATGTAAACGATGTCACCTGAAATATAACCTTATGGGTACATATATATTTTATTTTCACATGGGCATCTACACAAGCTGATTGGCCTAAGCTCAAACTCCTATAATAAGTTTGACGTTGTGATCGTGTGAAATCCTCTCATTTATTCTACTTATTCTCAAATATTTCTTTTCGAAAAAAACAGTATCAGCGATTGTAGGGACTTGGAAATTGCTGAGCTTTAAAAATGACGTTTAGAATGAAACTTGTACACCAAGATAAATATAACTATAATCTATTTGTTGTTAGAATATAGTAGTGATGTTTACCTCCGCGGTCCACACTGAGCTCCATCTCTATACACTGTTGGTTAACATAACGTGCACGTGCGCATGTAAACAATAATTACTAATGTTGCCGCTGCCCAATTAACCTCGTCCATATAACCTGAATTTAATTGCTCTCCTTGTTGTTACATAAACCATTGCATTATTGAACATATGAGAGCTATTGTTATTGCAGTAATAGCATTGTAAGGATTCTCAGATCTCAGCTGAGATAACACTTCAGGTTTTTTTCTATGCATTGTTTGGAATGCGCTCCGCTGTTACTGGATTGTAAGAGGCATTGTCTATTATCACCCTTTACCAGATATACAGCCACGGTAGGATATTTCCCCGAAAACTTATTGAATATATTCAATACAATAACCTTTTCGCACTTCCTTAAAGGTAATAATAAACAAAAAAAAAAAAAAAAAAAAAAAAAAAAAAAAAAAAAAAAAAAAAAACCTTCTATAAATCTTGCTTCCATTTTGCACGCCAAGATGGCGCTGAGGCAACAGGCAAACCCTATGGTTGACGACTGATATTCAAAACTGGAGAATTGAATGTTCTGCGATTGGCGATAAGGTATAAAGTGTATTATTGCAGCATATTACGTTACAACGTTATATTCTATATTATAACAACAATTTAAGTGGTTTATTGAACGTAGGTAAAGCAAGAAGCCAAACAAGCCAAGGAACTCTAATTTATTCAACAAGTCTTATATTGGTTTACTTTTTTCTTTTTCTTTTCTTCAATGCAGTGTTGAAATATACTCCTGCAATTTCTCAATTAGTATTTCTCAAGCTTTAGTATAGTGCTTTTAAGCATCTTAATGTGTAAAAGAATTAAATTGAAACCAGAAAACGTGCGTCATAATAATAAAATACACATGCATAAATAATATTCGTTCTTTCTTTCTCTGATTACCCTACATAAGTAGGACTTACAAGTCAGTGTCTAGGGTCAGACGCCTGTCGGGGAGCACAGATACCTCTGGACTAGACAGAGTGAAGACCTGGAAGCAGGTGAACAGCCAAGCACCAGGTATGAGAGTGAGGAAGAGGATGATATGAAATGCAGGAGTAATTGATTATTGGAAGGGTGATAATGGAGCAATTGGTGGAACGAATGGCGGGGGAAACCGGAGAAAATCTAGGTGGTAGGCAAGCGGTCTAACTACTCAGCCACGGCGCCGCCATTATACTTCCAGAGTACATAGGTACAATAAGCCTGGCTTCAGTGCCGAACCCCTCCGTATCTCTCTTATTCCTAGGTAGTGCAGGACTTAACAAAATCTGTATTAGGTATATTGCTTGGAATGCATTTAGTCTTACTTTTAAACGCATTTTCTGTGCAGTAACAACTCTGCTGCTTAAAGGCATTCTCAGGGAAAAATCAAATCTTTCTTCTCAAGTATAAGTTCTTTTACCAGTCCAACGTGTTTGCTCTCTGGTATACAGGCTTGGTAATTTATTTTAATCACGGAAAACCACAATAGATTTTTCAGTAATTTATGAATTGAAATGAGGTCTCTTACATCCTACTTCCATCAGGAGAAACAATTAAAATCGGCTCAGTAGTTTTCGAGATTATCATCGCCCCCCCCCCCCCCCCCGCACATACACACACAAATGTTCTTTCTTTTATGATATTACCCTTCTATTGAAAGAGCAGTTGCGCTGAATGTTCCTACATAGTACCTATACGAAGATATGAATGTCCTCTTCGCCACATTAATGTGTGTTGTTCATTACAAGTTGTATACGACATTCAAGACTTACTAAAATAAGCTCTAATTCGGACGATAAATGCAGGTATGCAACTATGCATGACACCAAGACAGTTGCAACGCTCAAGGAAGTCAACGTATTCGTAATAGCACGCGCGTCACGTTAGCATGTTGTTTTCAAGGAAACAAAACAAGCTAGCCTGCGCTTCGGAATTTGGTAATCTCCGACTCCGAGAGTCAGCGAAAGTGGATGTAGCGGCAGGAAGAGTACCCAAAACAGTAAGGAAAATAAAACCTTAATCCATGTTTAAAAGTTAACTACCAAATGTATTAAGTATTAATTAAATTCATTGTAATATTAAATACGATACGATATTTGATTTCGAATGCAAACTTCAGGGTAATAACTTAATAAGCTATTTGCTATGAATTGAGAAGGCGATGACTATTTTCTATTCATGGTCTTTTGAAGGTCGTCGTAATAAGTTCTTTCGCTATCTGTAAGCTCTTAGGCCCCGTCAGATGTAGGTTTTTGCTGAAGCCCGACATTTCGCTAAGATCCTAGGCACATCATGAAAAGCAGTGACATGTATGTATAAAAAGCTTGCCTTTCTGTCTATAACAAGCTTGTCATTTCATGAAGAACCACGACCTCCACCATACCGCCTAGGATTTTCGCGAAATGACAAGTTTCAGTAAAAGCCTTTACTGCTTATTTTTCTCGTACTAATGTAATGTAAAAGTGTTAATTTGGACATGTTTACAACATGCCCAGGCTGTTTAGGGAGATCCCTCTTCAGCCTAGTTTGTGTTTTTTTATTAATTGTGTGAGGGATCCTCATGGCGTTTGTGCGTATTTTTGTTTCTATTTTGTGTTTTTGTTGACATTGTGTAGTGTTGTGTGTTGTGATTTTGTGTTAGTGTCAATTCAATTCAAAATTGGATTTTGGGTTTGGTAGAACCAAAACCCAGGCAGTTTAGGGTTTTACCCTCTTCAGCCTAGTATTTTTATTTTTGTCTTGTTACGTGAGAGATCCTTCAGCGTGTACGTATGGCAGATTATTGTAGTTATTATGATGTGTAAATATGCATCTTGCTCTTTATTTTTGTATATATACTCATATATATATTTTTGTTTATTTATTTTGAGTTTCAACATTCTTTATATTGTCGCGGCGGCCGCACCTTAGAGAATAAGTGACAGTTACGTCACGCCACTATCTTTGTAATGCCGACAGTACATAATAGGCGGCTCAGAACAAACGCCGTTGCACGCATTTCAAGAAGTTTTCGACGTGCAGGAGCTTTGTTTGCGGCGCAAGCTGAAAAACTTCGATTTCCAGAAAAGTAGCCGGTAATTCAGACTATACGAGTGTACGAGTACTAGTCAGTAGTCAGCCACAATATGAGTGCACTCGGTGAGAAGAGTTACTAAACATCGTGGCTCGCGCGAAATACAGGCTACGGTCCGATTGCGTCATCTTTGAAACAGCTGATCGAAGGGAACCGACCGAAGCCGAACGTGAATATGACTTCTCCGTTTGGAGGAACAGCGTAAGGAAGTGATATCCATTGAATTGTCACTCATTATTGAAAATAAAAACACGTAACAAAAATACCTGCACAATATTATAATACGTTACATAAATAATAAATCACATATCAATATAATAAAGATTAATTATCTATCTCAATAGCTGCTGTTATTATCATCAAAGTTTAAGCATGAGGCACGTGATTATTGCCAAACTTAATTCCACTAAATCTGAATATATACATGTAAATGGAAATATTCCATCCTCAATATTTTGAAATTTAATGGCCCATTGTGACTAACCGATATATTTATTATAACTAGTCAATCATATCAAAATAATGGTAATATTGATATGTTGCCTACCCCGGAGAAGCCGGAAGACTTATTTTTCAATAGCACTTGTATAAAGTACTTACCAATGTATCCACTTACCTTACATAATATTTATTAATGATGGAATCTATAAATATTAATTTATTATCAGCGGGGCATATATAGTTTTCTTAGTTTCAGTTTTGTTTATTGAAAGTTTGGCCTGGTGCCGTTACAAAGGACCCGGCTTACAGGCTAAAATTAACATTAACTTACAATTGTAAATATTTACAAAGTTTACTGCTTTTGGGTTTAACAAAACCCATACGGTGACCATACCAAGAAGTTTTTGGGTGTGGATTTGTCCTTTAGATAGGCATCCCAAAAATTGAAGCAAGATGCTAATTAAACTCAGTCTATCAACATTTACCATGCTGGTTAGGTAAATTTGCACATAAATAACAATTATCAACAATAGGCTAAGCTGTGATACCTGTGTTAATTTGTAAAAGTGGAGAAAGAGTTGAGATATGATGTTATAAAGTTAGGTTAGGATTGCATATTATTATTGATGGCAGGTGTGGATGCTGCCTGTGATAACACAGGCTAAACTTTGATAACACAGGACTCTGTCATCCTGTTCATATAGGTACACATTAACCTGGGTGTCATTGCCTACATAGTTCCATCATGTGTGAGTAAAGACGGGACAAAATTTCACCCAAGTATAATAGTTTTCCCTTTTTGTGAAGGTGGGAAAAATGTAAATGACCTAGCTACTGCCTGTTTTCTAAATTTATTGATTAACTTGGTAAATGTTTTGATAACATTCATTGCATTTAACTGTTGCCAGAATGGTTTAACAAAAACCAACCTATACCATCTTTAGTTCAACAGTTTTTGGGTGTAGATTTGTCCTTCCAAAGTGTTTCATTTATATATATATATATAAACTGTCCTAACTAGTTTTACATCGATACACACTACAACGTCGACCCATATTGTTCAATTCTACATCTAAAACAAAAGTAGAATTACATACCTTTCAGTACCGGTATCATCATGTTACAATATAGGTTATGGACTCTTGAATAACTTCACTGAAGAATTAACCATTTCTTGAATCACTTAAAATTACACACTATAAATGAAAAATAATCATTTTAGTTTAATAGTTCAACTATAACAAGTAGAACTTACGAAAACCAGGCGAAAAACTGTTCAGTTGCTCAAAAGAAACCGTTAAAAATTGCAGCGAAAAACATGTTATAATTCTCGTACTACAACAAGAAAACTACTGAAAAATTAATTTTGATTAATTTACAATATTTACGAATAAACACAATCACTGAAACAACATATACCGCCACTAATTCACTTTCAATTAAACAAAACTAACACGTGTTGCCCCATAACATTCCACACTGGTAGCCATGTTTGTTAGCATACCTGGTTCCCGGCTATCAGCTGATCACCCCGGGCCAGAGCCTGAGATTCACGTCAGCCTCGCTAAACATACATCCACGTCACAAGTAGGCGAGGTTTCCGAGGTACAGTCGCTTAAAGGAAACCACCAATACCAAGATGCTTGCAATGAGGCGTGCTAACGATGCAAACAGAGTAACACCAGCAGTTCAACAAGACAGTTGAACTGTAAGCAGTGCCAGTGTTGTAACAATATTATATCATATGGTTTCTAGAGTCTCTAATAAACATAATTCATTAGTCATATTACTTAAAGTATGATCATAATTGTTTTGTTTTATGTGGTTAATGTATTGTATAACTTGTTTAAAATTTTGCTTAGAAATATGTTTTTTTTTGTTCATTGACTCATTGTTGCTGGTGTTTATGTTTTGATTTTAACAACAATGAAAGAATTCAATAACCTGGCTTCAGGCGCGGATCTAGAAATATTCGATAGGGGGGGGGGGGGGGGGGGCGGTTCCGGTCCACTACCACTTCTTAATAATTAAATTCACCTATACCAATTTTCATAGAAATTGGTTTGTCCATTTTGTGTGATGATGAGGTAACACACATATAGCATTTATAGCAATAAAGTAGGATATAACAGGGGGGGGGGGGGCGGCAGGGCTCCCTGGCAACCCCTTGGATCCGCACCTGCCTGGCTTCTTTTGAGATCAACTTCTAGCAATACTACAAAATAAATATTGTTGACAGAGACAAAGAAAACTTTCCAACAATGTAATTGGTGAGGCTGCAATAAAAGGTTATCTCATAAGGTCACATTCTGTGTTATCAAAGCCACCACAACAAACAAAAAGCACAGAGAACTTTGTGCCATTGTTGAACAGTTGGGCCATAACAACTTTGTTCAGAGTCTTGGAAGGTTATATCTCCCCCTTCCACTATCTCAAAAGACTGTGAACAAAATATAGTAACAGCACTCTTCACACTCAAAGCAAAAGGTGAATGTTACCACATTTTCTATGAAAAGTCCCTTCATTGTGTGGTTATTATCAGTATCAAATGCTGACGAGACATTTTTTCTACACATAACTTGGTTGTAACAGACAGAAGGACAACTATGAAAAATGAGTGTCAGAACTTGTTGTATGTTGCAATTTCATAATGCTGATTGATGGGCAATGACCCTGATGTCTGATGCATGATATATGTAGTGATTCATGGCATGGTAGTAATAAAATAAATGTTTCAATTTGGAGAAATTTTGAACAATGTTCCAATAGCATTAGTTACCTGTTAATTTTAATTGAAGTAATGTCTATGTGAATTAATTTTACCCGAAAATTTGTGTGAAACGAATGCAAATTTTTAGTATAATATTAAACAGAAAACATTGCTAACTTACATTCATAATGCAAATTTTTCAAATAATTATCACCAAAAAGCTTTCTTTTGATGATGCTGTTTCACATAATGTTTGTTGTGCCAGGAAAGAAAGAATAAGTTGCTAATGTGAAGACATCAGCAGGTGAGTAATGTTTTCATTGTGCGACTGTACATTCCCAGTATCACCTTTCCCTCACTCCTCACAGATCCATAGACTTAAGGAAGTAAACAAACCTGTGGCGTCCTCATTCAAGTGCATTCATATTGTGGTCGAGTAGTGTAAGCACACTAAAGCACGTCTCAACCTTAAAAGACAGTACATGTTAAAGGAGCGCAATGTTGCAACATGTACTTCATGTATGCCTCAAGTTGTGAATCTTGCCATGTGATCCCGAGGTGCCCTGAGTCCTGTACTTAGTCCTTCAATTGCTGCTTGACAGAAACTTTTAACGTTGTCACTGTATGGCCTAAATTTACAAATGACTCATCTGTATAAACAATTGATTTCCCCTGGTCCCTAAACATTTTTGTCTTTTAAATTTCTATGTCGCCATCTGATAATGTTGTCTCTGTCTATTAATATGCACTTGTTAACCCTTCTTTCATATCCAAACCCCAAATCACGTAAGAATAGTCTCAGATTGACCCTTGAGAAATTTGCTGGGATATCATCACAATTGACCTGTGACAAAATTATATTCAACGTGATTCGGTCCCACATCAGCCACCGGGTGACTGACACTATCTTCTTGTTCTTCCTCTCTGCTACTATCGTCCTGCTGCCATCTGGTGTTAGGGTGCAGAGCTTTAACACTTCATTTAAAGCTGTGATTTCAAAGTTAATCACTTTATTGTTGTTTTTGATTACATAAATTTTTTCCCAAATGTGCAGTTCTATTGGTGAATTTAGAGATTTTAACAATTTTATATTTAGTTTCCCTGTGGAGTCATGGGGAACGAAGCTGCAGACTCACTTGCAAAGAAAGGCACAACAATAAAACAAAAGTCTAAATTCAATTTCTCATATTCCTCAATAAAACGCGTGATCATTAAAAATTTTTCTCATTCATACCTACAAGAAATAGAAACAAATGCCAAAGATAAAAAATGGATTACACTACTTTCCAACCCAGATATAATCCCCCAGAGACCAAGGAAAACAGCGGTTGCAGCCTTCCGGCTACTGACAAATCACGACTGCTTAGCAAGTCATCTCTACAGAATAGGTATCTCAGCCTCACCAATATGTGTCCTGTGTAACGATCCAGCAGAAATGAATGAAGAACACTTGAAGACCTGTGAAGCATTAAGATCAGAAGAAACTACAGTTCAAAAGTATTGGAAGGCACGAATGCTAGTGGCTTCATTGCCAGATGCAAGGCGCTAGAAAACAACAACAACATATTTAGTTTCCTGTTTTTAAAACAATTTAAGTGAAGGTGAGTGTAAAAAAAAGACTCAAAATGACCTCAAACATGAAGAATACTTCACTGTTAATAGTGCTTTTATTTGTAATATTCATTGTATACTGTGTTTAATTGTGAGAATTGTGTTTTTTTTCTTCTTTTTAGTCAAGGTCCCAAAACTATGCGTATCAAAGGGAAATGTACTCAAGGTGGCCACATGATCGACGTTTTGTGATTGAACCAACAATAAATAGCCAATCAATCTCGGTTGCTATGCCCATAACTAGGGAAACAAACAATTACCCCTAAAGAAAGGTAATGAATGAATAAGACCAATAATATATGCATTGATGTAGACGGACACATTTGCACTGCTGAATGTAAAGAGTTTTTGTTGGCAATCCAACAGCATTGGACAGAAGGACGTTTAATTGAACACCGCGTGTAGATATTCATCACACACAATTATCTCGTAAATATTCCAAGATATTTGCAAAAGAAGTGTGGATTTAACTTATACAGAACCTTGAAGGTATTGAATAGAATAGTTTCGGGACCTAATGGTGCCGATATTTGTAAAAGAGTGTAGATAATTTATTATGTTGTTGTAAGTTCATACAACTAAAGTTGAATTGGCAGAAAATTGAACACTTATTGGAAGTATAATAATTATCGCCCTTATTTGTCTGCCTACACTCATCACAACATGTAGATAAGACTCATAGCTACAGTAGAATCATCAGAAAAGAACTGCTACAAAGTGATATAGGTATCATGTTGCAATGAACATAATTAACTGTATCAGTATGTCATATAACAAAGTTATCACAGCTTTCAGTAACTTGGTAAACACATTTCCATTCATAAACTGAGGAAGGCAGTGGAAATTAATGGAAAGTTCTGTCCATAAAGTGAATGGAATAGTGCAAACAAATCTTTAAGATCTATTTTTATTTACTGTGGAATGGGGTTCATTATTATAACATTTGCTTATTCTAGGTTTAATTGCACTTCTTAACACACACTTAGGATAATAATCATTTAGGTATCTATACAAACCATCAAGTATTGCTATAGTATTGAAAAAAAAGCAAAACAGTCTTTTTTGTAGGAGGTGGAGGATTGCTCTGTTCTGCCTTACTCTTTCTTCTTTAGATTTTATTTAACTTAGTTTATTGCTATTTAGAGCAAGCATGTAGCTTGATCTAGATAAATAATAAATTTATTGACTTGAGCTTTCTAGTATGTGTTTGTTGAGAGGGTCGTCACTGTGCTGTAAGATGATTCAGGATAACTCTTGCTTGTGCTTGTCCTGACTCGTATGCTCCATGTGTTGTAGAGAAGTGGTCCTCGCTCGCAGCTTCTCCAGCAAGGAGCAGTACTGGAAGCTGTAACACATGGATCAGATGTGCCCAGGTATTTAATACATTACTACAATAACGTATTAGTTAAGTACAGTTAAAGTTGGCTCATTACAAGTATAACATTATTTTTACTTTCTCTACTGTAAAGTAGAGGAAGTATTGTACTCTACCAAAAAATTCGATGTCAAGATTTAAACTTTGTATATTAAACTGCCTTCAAAAAATAAAAGATAACTGTATTTTTAAAAAGCTTATTTACCATTTATGGGCCAATAAATTTACATTTTTAAAAAATATGGAATAAATTTGGTCCCTCAAAATAAATTTAATATACAAAATTTATTAAATTTTTCTAAAAAGGATAAAATTCCAAATTATAAAAAAATCTAGCATATATCAGTTTAGCTGTCTGGATTGTGATAGGGTGTATATTGGTAAAACTAAAGGTAATTTAGAAACCAGAATAAAAGAGCATTTTAGAAATATTAAATATAAACAAATTGCTGTGGCAGATCATTTTTGGCCATTTAATCATGAAATTAATCCAGAGGTTAAATTATTAAAACAAATGGGCCTATAGATTTAGTGGTTTGGGAAAACATGTTTATTTTAAAAAACATGAACCGCATTATGAATTTTAAAATACCACCAAATAGATTGTATTTATAGATTTTTGTTTTCAGAGATTGGTGAGTTGTAAAATGAGCATCAGTAACTATGGTAACTTGTTTGTATAGATTTGAAAATAAGTTGGATTACAACTTGAAATATGTCAACTGTGGAAAATCTTGCAATATTACTATGATAAGTGGAGCTTTTAGTTTCTAATTTGTTCTTATTTTAGGTGCTACTGTATATTTCTCACAACTTTTAATGCATCAAATACAGATCAAATTTCTAAGGGTAATGTGCTATATGAGATTACCTGATGCTCAAAGTCCCAAATTGGTTCTGCTAGGTTACTTGGTCCACTGTTTGATACATCACAAAGACTGCTCGTATTGCTGTAGCCCCCGCATATAAACTTATTACTATGCCACTGTGTCCTGCAAAGAGAGAGCATCTGTTTTTAACCTTTTTTCTGGAAGTGGTAGTTATACAACAAATATAACTGATGGTAAATATTTTGATGACAAAGCAGTGAATAACTGTAACCTAAATCTATACAGTAAAGTGTTATTTACCGTATAGTTCTTGTAGGCAATGGTATGGATCTGTTAGAGGTAAATTTCTGTAGCAGTTCTGTGCAATGCTTTCCTACTTCTTCTTCAGGAATATCTTCAACTAATTCAGCTCCTTTGCCACCAACCCAGCCAAGTAGGACTCCATGATGTGTGGAGAGTACATCAAATCCTGTTAAATCTCGTGTCCAAGAGGAAGGCTGCAAACCAAACAAATTAATAGCTAAAAGGCTCAATATTATAATAATGTTTATGAAGGGTGGACACAAGGCTGAAAACATTTTTAAACTAAGCCCCGGCACTACAGCCCATGAAGAACCAGGCCTTACCACCCAGCTGCTGCGTCTCCCACCTTGGCCCACTACAAGCATCATTGGTGGGGTGCAGTACTGGAGGGTGGTACATGGTCAGTGCCCTGATCCCTCCTGGCCAGTTATGCAGTTTTCATGACCTGAGGCCGCTACTTTTTCATCAAGTAACTCCTCAAGTGGTCCCCCCGGGACCTAACGAGGCTGAGTGCACCCCGTGTTAGACCTCCCAGAGGGGATAAAATCTCCATGCTGGTACCGGGGATCAAAGTCGGGTTCTTCACACCAGAGGCAAGGAAAACATTTTTAACTTTGGTGCTGTTTTTATAATAATAATAAGTTGCTTTGTATGCGCTGAGCTATGAGATTCTTTTTCCACCCCAGGTTGTGGTACTAGATGGAATGAACAAACACTCAATGTTTATTTCACTATAATATATTACTTTATTAACACTTTTTCTCGTCTTTACACTTTCGTCGCACCAATTTATATTATATTGATAGTCTTTCCAGTATTTTAACAGCTTTAGAACAAAAGCTTCATGAAAGTTTAGTCAATTTTCTACTCACATCCAAGAGCACTATAAAAACACTTCTTCTCATATCAAAGACACGGACGCTATTAACGATTCTAGTGCCATTTCACATGATGCTACCTTCCTTTAGTGTACATCCGCATATGCGTTCATCAAATAGTTCCCGTATAGTTAAGGAAGCGATCTTTAGCTATTCTCCCTTCGCTTTCAATATTGAACACATATAATTCTTTTATTTATACATATATATTAAATTTAAATATGGAAATATTTATGACGTCTTTAAACAAACTTAATTTTTTGTAACAATGAACAATAGCAACACGTTTTCGTTACTCATCTAACTCGTATCAACACCAAAAATAAATTACATTTTCAATAAATATTTACATAAATGATTTTCTTATGGGGTCTTATAATATTCTGTCTCAACTTTATGTATTTAAATATGCTGTGCATCAAAAACAAATGTTCAGTAAATATCAATAACAATCCATCTCCAAATACAGACAATCAAGAGCTTAAATTCTGTTTTCTATAGAGGTATAAATTTACACAATAAACTCCCAAAGGAATTCAAAATCACAAAGATTGAACATTCATGATAAAGGCCGAAGGATCTACTTTTGAATAATACTTTTTATTCAATTGCCAAATTCATGAATACATATTTTTGATTAATTGTTATACTTTTTGAACATAATTAATTAATAAGTTGAGTTCTTAGATAAATGATTTATATTATTTTAGAAATTTGTGGAATGAGGACTGAAAAATTCAATACCATAGCCAGGATTTGAACATTGCCCACACACGGCTTGTGTGTTTAAAAACACCAGCAGTAAGTTTGTTGGCATAAATAAATATTAATTATGACTTTATTTATAACTAAAAATTAATGAAACAATGTGCTCTTATTATTACACAAGTAGACTGTCCATCCATTTTATTGCCATGAACAGTTGTCATCTGATGCCAGGCCACTGGCACTGAAACCATTAGCCCTTGGGCTTTCCAATACTTTTCTTTGATGGAACTGATGGTTGATAATTTGTCGCAAGTCATAAGGTTTCTGTCATTTCCTCTTCTTTATTGCACAGTGGACAAATCATTTTAGCTAAATGTAACCATTTTATATGCAGGCACCTCATTTTTATGAGTAGGCAGTTATTTCATCTGCAGCCAATCTTCATGTTGCTGGAGAGCCTCACCTAACAGCGCTCTGTGGGGCCATCGAGCCTAGCTGGTAGATTGGTAGATCACATGCCGTCCTTATTCGCCACTTGGAGGCATCAGTTTTTGCTATGAAAGGGCAGTCTTGGTTGTGGAATGTTCTTTGCTTCCCCTCACCTCTGGACAGTGAGTATCTGGTGTTCACACACCAGTGTGGCTGTCTGGATCATTAGATACTAAGCCCCTCCACCAGAAGGCAACATTCCCCAGAGAGATTGCCATGAACAGAGCCTCTGAGTTAACTAAGTGAATTCTTGGAAAATAAACATACATTTGGCGACAATGAGTCACCAGTGGAAATGCCAAAACAAAATGAAGAACATCCTTGATTGACATAACCAAAATCAACATATGGAGCTGACGGATGACGCTTTTGTAGATGTGGTCATTAATCCTCAACAGGAGCATAATACTGACGACAGCATCACAAAAATATCATATTCTAAGGAACTTTAGGTGATCAAAGCTGCCACAGCCAACATTGAACAGCAAGATCTATTGTCCCTACAGCATCGGCATTACATCACAGTGTCCAAAAGATGCTAGCCCACAAAACTGTGAGAACTTTTTTAGAAATTGAATCATGCAATGTTTATCTTTTAATTAAACTGTATATTTATTATTTCTCTTGCTCACTGATAAAATGAGCTCTGTGATTACTAGAGGGCACTCATATGCACTAAAAACCACAAATATATGCATGCAACTATGCAGCAAAAAAGTTGAAAATATTCTTTTAAAATTAAGAAATATGCATAAAAATGTGTTTTCTTCTAATAGTAAAATACACTATTTACTCAAATTTTATTTCTTCATGAAGCAACTACTATAATATTTTGACTCTTTTGCTCTTAACTGAAATGAATTATATTTTATATTGTCATTCTCAATAATCTTGTGTGTAATTAACTAATTAATACGAAGTATAAGTCAACAATCATTTAACGATCAATCACATATCAATTTTTGTTACAATAAATAACCAAATATTTTTCTAAATTTTCTGGTAGAAGGCCATTCCTTCTGTCACTTAAAATGTGTTTGAACGAAGAGAATGATCTCTCCACTTCACACGAGGTCACAGGGTTGTGTTGCAAAGAGGCTATGTCACTCACAGAATACAAATTAAACTCTTTTTTCAGATTCACCTTGTAATATGCTGTTCACATCCCGAATAAACTTAAGTCCTGGATTTCTGGCTTCGATTTCCCGCTTTGTTTTGTCACAGTGGTCAACAATAATGTACAATAAAGCTGATTTTCAAACTTCCAAGAGTATTTAAGGAAAATGAAGCTATTAACAGCGAAGCAACAAGATTCTAAAGTAAGAACAAATTAGAAACTAAAAACTATACTATATAGCTTTGAGAATGAGTTGGAGTCAACTCGAAACTTGAGTCAGTTTTTGCAAAAAGATCTTGCAACATTACTAAGATAAGTGAAGTTTTTAGTTTCTAATTTGTTCTTACTTTAGAATTCCAAGAGTATAGCTGGTTGAAAACGAAAACAATGAATTTACCACCAACTAAAGTAAGAACAAAATTAGAAACTAAAAACTTCACTTATCTTAATAATATTGTAAGTTCTCTGGTGCTAACGAATTTGTTTGTATAGCTTTGAGAATGAGTTGGAGTCAACTCTAAACATTGTCAGCATAGCACCAAAGAACTTGCAATATTACTAAAATAAGTGAAGTTTTTAGTTTCTAATTTTGTTCTTACTTTAGATTCTTGTTGCTTCACTGTTAATAGCTTCAATTTTCCTTGATTATCACCAACTGTCCATTGTTGGCAAGCGTGTCCCTTTCTTCTGAAATGTTTTAGGTCAGATTCCTTTATTTACCTGTTGAGATTTGAAACTGCAGACCCCTGTATTGTCATTGTTACTGTTGTGCAAAAAAGCAAGTATTTTATATAGTACATAGGGATGCTGGCTTTCTATGAAATCAAAATTATCTTCATTTGCAAAAACATGACAATAAAGCAGGAACTTGTCATTTTACAGGGTTAAAAACTAATACTTTAACATTAAATGGAGAAAAAGTGTAGTATATGCACACATATGCACATATTAGTGAAATATGCGCTAATCCCGTGTATATGCATTTTTGTCCACTATAAAACTTTGCCAATTGATTTCAAATGATATGAAATGCATTTTCCTCTTCCATGCATATGTTTATATTTGAAGGAATAAAACATGCATATATGCAGAAATCCACCCTCTAGTGATTACACATTATATGAACAGAAAACGCCTAATGAAAATTTGAATTTCTTTTTTAAGTTTGACTTACATTCTCCTTTGTTGGAACCAGCCTGTTTTTTTTTGACCAAATGAGCTGGAAACCTTTTACATCTGGACTCCACCATGGCTCTCCAAAGTCCAGAAATATTTTGTTTATTGTAGCAAAGCCCATCTCTTCAATGGCCTAGGTAGAACAAAATAAAAGTTTACCAAATTTACAATACATACACATAATTGCAAATTGGTGTACACCTGCTTTAGAGCACTAAGTACTCACAACAAACAAATATATTAGATCATTGTAGTCTGCACATATATTAAGTTATGTAAAGCAAGCTAAAAACATGAGACACTTCTGTCATCTGAACTGAAAATGAGGCTGTGCTTGCCTTCAACTGCATCACAAATTAAGTATTTGTATAAGAAATTACAAGCATAAATTCCTCTTGAATAATGAAATCTTTTACAATAATTATCGCCATCATTAGACTAGGATTTTAGGATCTTAAAAGCCAATTTTAAGCACCTTAAATACAGTTTCCACAAGCTGAACATATAATTTATGTATATAAAATGTATTTCCACTTTCTAAAAGTTTAAAAATAACACCAGCCTGCAAATTTAAACTTTTTTTCTGCGGCACAGGGTTTATTAGCTCTGTAAGCCTAATTTTGGTATACTAAATTCAAATTTGCTTTCGAGTTTCTTTCTTGTTTTTAAGTACAACTTAAAATACATGAAATCATTCAAACAAAGAAACAATCTCAGTTCCATAGATGCAACAGTATACACTGAACTAGAAAATTTCAAACACACCTCAGAATTTTATTTTCTCTCCCACCTTGCTGAAAACAAACGCTGAGTTGACTTGTGTTTGTGGTCCTGACGAATGCAGAAAATTGAGCATTGGTAACTATGGTAACTTGTTTGAATAGCTTTGAGAATAAGTTGGATGCAACTTGAAACTAGTCAGTGGTATACTACCTTGAAATATTAATAAGATAAATGGAGCTTTTAGTTTCTAATTTGTTCTTAATTTAGATTCTGTTGCTTCACTGTTATTAGCTTCAATTTTCCTTAATCAACAAAATTCCTTTTAAATAAACATTATTATGTTCTTTATTCTCTTACCTCATAGATAAACGTTAGAGAAATAATAAGATAGAGAAAATTGTAAAAAGCTTAACTCAGACTCTCTTACCTGAACCATTGTCTGCGGCAACATAGGCTCAAATAAACTTTTATGGTTTTCTTTAAGATACCCCAAAGAACTTGTTACGATGACATGGTTTGCTCTGTATATTGTTCCATTCTCACAGTGCACTGTTACAGAAGGTTCACTCGAATTTGTGGTGTTGCATGCTTTCTGCCAGTTCACTTTAACCACGGGGCAGTTGTAATGAAGAGTTCCTTCCGGCAGCTCTTTCACCAACGTATTCACTAATGAGCTATAACCAGACTTGAAGTTCACATACGCTTCACCCCCAGTGAAGGCATATTTCCCCCATGATCTTGCAGAGAGTTTATCAAGCAGATTACAGCTGTTGTCAATCACCTGAAACCTAAGAGATTTCTCTTGTTCAATCATGTAAATCTAATCCGGAATTATAGTATGTCATTAATAGGAGTTCACAAATTCTGTGAAGCAAATCTACCAAGATATATCATTCTGATCAACACATTGCAGTATTAAATCAGAATTCTTAAACATGATTAAATTATAGCGCAAACAATAACAATGGGAAAACTGTCATTAAATGAGATATTAAACTATAAAATCAGCCTTTAACTTGCTTTGCTTGCTAGCTTATTGAACTTCAGATGTTTCTCAGGCCTTTACCCACATACTCAACCACATTCTGCCACTCAGGAAATTTCTGAAGTAATTTTTGTTGCTGTTTGTCAGTCCTCTGGTAGTCTCCATATGAACTTGGCGAGAGGACTGTCTACTTCCTACATGTCAAGTTTAAGAATAATGTTCCCTAAATATGTTGTTGTTGTTTTCTAGTGCCTTGCATCTGGCAATGAAGCCATTAGCATTCGTGCTTTCCAATACTTTTGAACTGTAGTTTCTTCTGATTTTAATGCTTCACAGGTCTTCAAGTGGTCTTCGTTCATTTCTGCTGGATCGTTACACAGGACACATATTGGTGAGGCTGAGATACCTATTCTGTAGAGATGACTTGCTAAGCAGTCGTGATTTGTCAATAGTCGGAAGGCTGCAACCGCTGTTTTCCTTGGTCTCTGGGGGATTATATCTGGGTTGAAAAGTAGTGTAATCCATTTTTTATCTTTGGCATTTGTTTCTATTTCTTGTAGGTATGAATGAGAAAATTTTTTAATGTGTTCCCTAAATATAAATCCTTACTTTTTGAGAAGTTATAACTTAATTTCTGTTTCAATTTAATTGTTCTCCCTAAAAATAAAATCCCATTGCAGATATGTTTTCTGTCAGTTTGCATTATCTTAAAAATGTAATCCCTTTTAAAATTAAAAGATAGCATAGGTACTTTAACAATAAAATATGTTGTTGTTGGCTAATGCTGGATTTCTGACAATGAAGTCATTACTCCAGACAAAATATTTCCGTCAAACCTCAGGTTTAGCAATGAGCAACCCTCTCTCACCCTTCTTGGCAGATATTTACATGAGTGCATTAGAAATAAAGATCAACAAAGGTTTCCCATGGAAACTCTGGCAGTAGTATGTAGATGGCATATTTGCAATAGTACTCCACCTCCCCCCCACAAAAAAAAAAAAAAAAACAAAAAAAACCCACATGAGTGATGCTTTAAAACTCTCAGGAAAACATTCAGGGAAAAAGCATAAAGTTCACTGTGGAATTGGAAAATAATGAGAAAGTACCATTTTTGGATTTACAAGTAATCAAAAACAAGAATAGAATAAACTTCGGCATTCAGAGAAAACTAACGCAGGTGGATGATTACATAAAAGATCACAGTTACAAACAGGCAATCCTCAATAGCTTAACACACAGATTGGTGAACATCCTCCTTCCAACAGAAGAATACAAAGCAAAATATTCCAAAATAATTGAAATGGCACAAAAAAATGGCTTCCCCAAATCATTAGTACACAAAAAAGTGAAATGAGCAGAAACAAAAAAGTTACTAAAAGAAACTACAACACTCAGAGCAGCAGAAACAAAAATAACATTAAAAAAATTCACATTCAATCCTTGGGCCTTTGAATAATTCAAAAAAGTTTTCAAAGAACAGAACATTCAGCTAGCTCCATAAAAAATCTACTGAACTCAAACATCAAAGATGCCATCCCATCCAATAAAAAATCTGGCATATACCAAATTGAATGCAGTGACTGAGATCCAAGGAACACTTTAGAAATGGAAAATCAGCAGTTGCCACTCACTTTTGGACAGAAAACCACAACACAAAGCCAGAACCGAAACTCCTCAAACACGTAACGGGAAAACAAGAGCTGTGCACATGGGAACAAATCTTCATTTTCAAAAATAGAAATGGAGTATTGAATTTCGACATCTCAAAGAAGGATGTCTTCAGCAAGTTCCTTGAACCACCACCAAAGAAAACATTACCATCCACACCAGGGAGAACCAGCCGATGTCCGGTTGATAATGGAGGAATGTCAGCCTCCAAAACATGTTCCGGTAAATGATGCGTGTTGTGTAGTGTTATTAATCGACTCACCTTTTTAGGTTAAAATATCCTAATTTCCTAAATTAAGTGAAATATAGTGTAAACAAAACTTACCTTCAACATTAATGAAGTTTTAAATGTTTACATCAACCCATTCATATTTTAAAGTTAAAATAAAATTAAAATGATGTAAATTTGTTTAGTATGAACTGTAATAGCTCAAGAGGTTTAAATAAATTAGTATTATAATAATATTATAGGTAAGTGTCAGAGATTAATAAGTACAGAAAAGTAGAATATCAACGTTTTTGGACAGTTGCATTACTCGGGATGACTCCCTGTAGCAGTGAAGAAGAGTATTAACATTAAACATTTCTTGCATCCATATTTTGTATTTTCATGCAGTGATTTATAAATTAATTCATTTTAATAGATATGGGTACTGAAAGGGTTAAAAAATGTAGCTTTGTAATACATGCCAAGATGTCACTGCAAATAACTATGAAGTGATTCTTTTCATCAGATTTCTTACTCTATTTGTGTGTAAGAATTCTAGACGTATGTCAGTAGATCTACTGTAACTAACATGCCTGACCAAAACTAGTGAAGATAGTGAGTTAGTGGGTGAAGAAAAGGGCTACAATAATTATTATATTAACCTAATATGCCAATCATAAAGCTCCTCACGCATACATCGTTGCTCTGATGAATCTCCACTGCACTGTTCACTGACGTAGAGGTTAAATTTCTCTCTGAGATATTGCCCAATTGAAGTTGGATGAGGAGCTTCTTGCTTCTCTGCAAATCTCTCACATTCTTCTAGGATCTGACCAACCATAAAGCTAACCTCGTTCACCAGATCGGAGGGTAGTTCTACTCCATCATCCCGGAGGTATGGGCCTTAACATGCAATAGAAAATGAGAAATATTAATTTATATCAACTAATATAACAAATATGGCTTCACTTATCTTTTGTATATAGTGTAAGTTGTGAGACAGAATATTGACTAATAGAAAATTGTTCATGTAAATATTTTTGTAAGAGTGTGTAAATTTTTAATTCTTTTAATTTGGGTGTATCAGGGACTTATTTTTTTTAATAATACTCAAAATAGACAATGTCTTCTCGTCACTTTGAGTTCAACCAATGAGAACTGTTGCGCGGATGAATACACAAGAATGGCGGTGTTGCGTCATAGGACGCTAGGTACTATATTCATTAGCATCTGTGAACTCAAAGTGGGAGGTCGTATAATTGCTGATGGTGTGTGAACATGTAAATTACACCCAAACTTTTAACCAGCGTAGACGCTGTCGAAATTTAAAAGTCGTTAATTAATTGAAATTGTGAAAAGAAGTGTAAATAACTAATAAATGTGTTTGTGATAAAAGAACGTTGGCTTTTGCATTCCATTCTTCGACCACCATCCCTGCAGATAAGAGTGGCGTCTGCTATAACAAACTTTCCACCTTTTAGTAAAAACAATACTCCATTTGCTGCTATATTCACGCTGATATATGACCATCTTTTATAATAAAAACCCCGCCACAAATGGCGCCCAACGTGGGGCGCGAATTTAGAATGGAATGCAAAATTACGAGTGCGATAAACATCAAAATGACGCCATCTCATCGTGCAGGAAAAAGACGCCATTGAACATCGTTTGATATCAACGATCCGTCAAAACATCGATACAGGAGAATCAACGTGGGAAAAACACCGGAGATCATCTGGCGAAACCAACTACCCAGGAGACGTAAATAACTGGACGAAGAATCAGCAGAAAAGAAAGTAGGATCAAAACTTTTTGTGTCTTTATTTTATTTCCATTTATTAATGCTACTTAGAAGTGGCAAAGTAACAGGACTTTCAACATTAAGTGAATTAGATAAAGGAATTAAGATGTCGCGAAAAGAGATAGAAACAGGAGTGGGGGAAGGGGCAGATAGGCCTAGTTATCAGATAGGATTAGAGAGTGAGGAACAGGCGGAAATAAGCAAAGACCAAAGGTTAATGATGATGATGTTTGAAAGACTAGAACAAAAAATGGAACAGAATAAGGCAGAATTAAAACATGACATAGAACAAAGTTTAGGTCAGAGTATAGAACAAAAACTGGAACAAAACAAAGTAGAATTAGGTCAGAAAATAGAGGGAGTGAGAGAGGACTTGGAAAATAATAAAAAAGAGATAGGTCAGAAAATGGAGGAAGTGAGAAAAGACTTAGAACAGAAAATGGAATTAGGTAGACAGAACCTAGAACAGAAAATAGAATTAGGAAGACAGGAGTGTAAAGAAAATATGAAAGTAATGGAAACTAATTTAAAATTAGTACATAAAAACTTAAATGAAACAAAGGAAGCCTTAGAAGCTAGGATAGAAATTGTAGGAGATAGGATGGGAAAGATAGAATCAGAGATGAGGGAGAATAAAATTGTGTTAGAAGAAGAAATTGCTAGATGTAGGGATGAAATAACAGAATGTAATACAAGTGTAGACTGTAAGATAACAAATGTAAAAGCAGAAATAACTGAGGAATTAAGGAAAGAGATTGAGGTAGTAAAGAAAGACATTATTAATGAAACTGTAGAACAAATTGTAATTCCTAAAATTAAGACAATGAATGATGTGATGCTTTCACAACAGGATGCTATAAATGATATGAAACAAAGCCACTTAGAAATAAAGAATGATTTAAAATCAATTTGTGAAGAAATGAAAAGAGGGAAAGAAAATTTGGCTAATGTAAATGATGTTGTGAAGGCATTACAAAGACAAGATGATTTAGATGTAAGTAATGTACAAGATGAGAGTTATTTGAATAATGTAGAAAATGTTGACTCACCATACAGAGAAAGAGGTTCACAACCAAACAATGACACAACACATAACACATGTTACACCAACAGCATATTACATGAAATCACACCACCTACATTTGACGAGGAGAAGGGAGACGATCCAAAACTCTTTGTTAAAGAGATGGAAGAATACTTTAAAGTGAAAAGGATACCAAACGAGCTTAGGATGATGATAGTTAAGAAAAGCTTAAAAAACAAGGCATTAGAATGGCTCAGGTTAACACTAGCTGGTCATGAGTCTTATAGCTCATTCAGAAATTTATTCCTATCAAGGTATTGGGGCCCAGCTAAACAAAACCAAACTAGGGTAGAGCTAGCGACAGGTAGATACGATCCAGCCAAAGGGTTGTCATTAGTCGACTATTTTATGAAAGTAGCCAACAAAGGAAAGCTATTAGACCCCAACTTGTCGGAGGCAGAACTAATTGCCAGTATAACAAGACATTTCCCAGACACAGTGAGAACAGGATTAATTGTTGCGAGGCCAGTAGATTTTGCAGATATGATAGAACTGCTGACAGCCTTCGAAACACAAAATGGTCGGCCCAATGAGCATAGACATAGGAACGGTCACCCAAACTCACCCATCCTAAACCGGAACACGACTACGAACAACCAGAGTGAGGGAGAACATAGAAATACTAGGAGTACCCATGAAAGGGGGAGAGGGGCACACCATTTCCCACAACCACATAATCATGGCGAGAGGATGGAGAACACAAGACAGCGGTACCACGACACAATACCAAGGGGTGAATCGAGACACCAAACATATACATATGATCGTGGAAGACCAGGAGACCATACCCATCAAGTGAATCACATGCGATTCAGTAGGGAACACTTGAACAACCACAGACCGTCATACGACAGAGGTTCACGCCAAAGGGGCAGAGACCAATGGTACACTAACAACACAAGACAGCAGGAAGTAGAAGAAGATGTGCCAAATAGGGCAGATACTACACAGAATACAGAAACAACCACCACCACCAACACTCAGGGAAATTACAACAACTAAGTTCGTCCCAACCGAGTGAATGGCAAACAACAAAATCTCGGCAACTTACAATTGACATCGACACCATGATGGCTACACGAAGAGAGAGATGGAACCACTGGTCATAACAAAACAGCTGGGTGACCACACGTATGAGCTACAGAATACAAATGGCAAGTTGGTAGGAAGATACCATAAAAACAAATTGAAGCCATACAAAGAAAGGACCAAATAGTCTTTGTCAACAAATGTGTAAGGCAGGAATAATAGAGATGAAAGAAGATAACAATTTTTAATGGGTTACTTATAGAAAATTATGTTCAGATTAGGATTACAACAAGGAAGAAAATCAACATAGTCATTGGCTATATCGACCACAAAGAGCATTGTCAACAAAGACAGATGAGGACACTGATTGTCATTAAATAAATGAATCATAGCGACGGAAGATAATATGTTTTTGACATAAGGATGTCAGGGACAAAAATAGAAATGAATCAATTATGATGAAAAAGATATGATATTTCGACACAAAGATGTCGAGAGTAAATTGAGAAGAAAGATAATACAATTACAGAATGATTGTAAGTATAGAAGTTTTCTCTTATAAAAATAAGAGACAAAGAAATGACAATTAGTGAAGTGAGGAAAACCATAATCAGAAAAACAATGCCCATGAATTGAGATGAATATAGCCAATGCTAAGCTCGAAGAAATGTTGAACCAAACAACAATGAATAATAACCCAATCAAGAAAATTAGTACTATTAGTAACATCAGAGTTTAAGAACCGACTCAATAACCTGCCTATACATAAGCTTATAAGACAAAGAAGGCAAAGAACTGAATAAAATATTGCCATAAACATGATCATAATCATTAGCTCAAAATTTGTATCCTGTTTTTCTCTCCTCATAGCAAAGAATACAAGTCAAAAACCACATGAAACACTTAAATTGTATTTGTGTCAATGTCAAATGTACAATAACCGAGTATGTGTTGTATAAGAACTGAATATGTGTTGTACAATAACTGAATATGTATTGTATGATAACTGGATATATTGTGTAATAACTGAATATGTTGAGTAATAACTAAATATGTTATGCAAAAACTGAATATGTATTGTGTAATAACTGAATATGTATTGCATAATAACAGAACATATGTGATGTGATAGCAGGATATATTGTGCAATAACTGAATATATATTGTGTAATAATTGGACATGTTGTGTAGTAATCAAATGTGTTGTACAATAACTGAATATGTATTGTATAATGACTGAAGGTGTATTGTATAATAACAACATATGTGATATGATAACTGGGTATATTGTACAAGAACTGAATATGTATTACATAATAATTGGACATATTGTGTAATAACTAAATGTGTTGTACAATAACTGGATATGTATTGTATAATAACCAAATGCATTGTGTAGTAACCGAATATGTGAAACTTATAAAGACATGTTGTATTATGTCAAAACAAAGGACAAAGACAAACAGTGAAGAAGACTGTAAAAAAAAAAAAAAAAAAAAAAAAAAAATATATATTGTACAAAGTGATTGAATCATAGGAGTAGGGAGAAGTATTGTATTGTGTTTCAAGATTGTGAATAAGGTGACAACTTGAAAAACAAAACAAGGGGCATATGAGACAGAATATTGACTAATAGAAAATTGTTCATGTAAATATTTTTGTAAGAGTGTGTAAATTTTTAATTCTTTTAATTTGGGTGTATCAGGGACTTATTTTTTTTAATAATACTCAAAATAGACAATGTCTTCTCGTCACTTTGAGTTCAACCAATGAGAACTGTTGCGCGGATGAATACACAAGAATGGCGGTGTTGCGTCATAGGACGCTAGGTACTATATTCATTAGCGTCTGTGAACTCAAAGTGGGAGGTCGTATAATTGCTGATGGTGTGTGAACATGTAAATTACACCCAAACTTTTAACCAGCGTAGACGCTGTCGAAATTTAAAAGTCGTTAATTAATTGAAATTGTGAAAAGAAGTGTAAATAACTAATAAATGTGTTTGTGATAAAAGAACGTTGGCTTTTGCATTCCATTCTTCGACCACCATCCCTGCAGATAAGAGTGGCGTCTGCTATAACAAACTTTCCACCTTTTAGTA